>OY998167.1:96445137-97802032 GCA_963921995.1 Oxystoma pomonae
TATTACGTTATGGTCACGAAGGGCAAGAAATACCTGACGTCGCCTCCGACGTCCATCAGTCTTCCTGAGGACTCGATTTAGCACCTAAGAGGGGAATCAAAATTCGAGTCGTTTCGACGTCGGGTGCTGCACAGTGTTTTGGTCAAATATTACGTCAAATTACGTAGACCCACGACCCAAAGTTTTACTGTGCACACCAAGTTTAAACTCATTAGGTAAAAACTTTTATGTCTAAACAAACACATCCCAATGAATTGTGGATGAAAATAATTATTATCTTAGTTATTGTAGGTAACTGCAAAAAGTTAGTTTTACACATTATATGGATCCAAATCTTCCAACGAAGGTCAGTTTACTGATAAATATAATTAAAATAGACATTAAAAAAACAGAAACCAACAAAAATAATTCAAAAATATTCAGAAATTAATTTTGAAAAAAATTAACCTAAAAATAAAATCTTTATAAGGAAACCTGTTTCTTATAGTAAAACATTATAGGTATTTAAAAAAATGCATTTTAGTTGCCAACAAATGAGTTAATTTACATATCAAGCCTTTAAAATGAAAAAATAAAATGTACTGTTGTAATGGCGCATCGATGCTAAACGTTTAAAATGGCGTTTCGGGCGCCGACCAAATTTGTAATCATTATTTACCTATTTGGACAAGAACACCTCCTGCGACGTCGCCTTGTAGAACGACCCGACCTAGAATATTGTAGTATAATTGTAGGTCACGCACCCACGTCGGTGGACCTCGGAATAGTTACAATTAATAAATAAAAGTTTGGCAACGTCAACTTTATTACAAGTCTACTTTAAAACTCATACTAAATATAACGTCTCATGAATTGGACGTTACACCGGGTGTTCCGAGGTGAGTGGCCTATAAGATTATTTTGTAAACTATACAATAGAAACTTTTAAACTTTCTATTCTAACATAAGTCCATGTAAAGTATATTTATGTAAAGCTTTCGTATTTGCAGTGTTGCCATTTACAGGAAATCTTGGCTACAACTAAATTTATTGACGTCCGTTTTCACTTTGGACCGTCCTTGAATTTTAATTAACGTTAATTTACGTCGCTAATAAGTAGCGAGTATCACCAACATTTGACTACGTCAGTATCGACGTCACAACTAATGCACTAGTTGTTGGCGACGTCAGGTCTTAGTAAAAAATACGTTGTTTGATAGACAAACCAACTGTCGACCTAAATTTGGGCCAAAACCGACGTCATGTTAGGTTGTAATTAGTCGAAAGTCAGAAAAATGCTGCTTGGGGCCGTTTTCAATTATGCCAAAAACATCTTATAAATAACATTTCCCAACTCCACCATCAAAAATGTTGAATTTGAAGGCAATTTTAAAATTAAAATGTTCATTCTGATGACATGTGTGACAATCGCTACTGGTGGGAGGGTGTTATTCATTTTGTGAATTAAAATTATTATTATTATTTAACTTTTTCCACACCACTAGTAGACTTTCTAAAGATCAATTTTTATGATTGGCGCAAAACTTTGACAGTGGGATTTACTAAGATGTAAAATAGTACCCACCACAGGTCTAAATATTTACACCTGTGGGGGGCACTTAATTTTAAAAACAATTTTCAAAAATCACTAACCCATACAGAAAAGACACAAAGTTATTGATTATTTTGTATTTTTATTGCTAAATACCACTGAAAAACTACTTTTTGTCAAAATAAATACCATATTTTAGAAGAAAATGCCCTAAAACTATTTTTTTTTGACAGGTTTCAAAAAGGAAAATGGTGAATACGCCAAAATTTTGGCACATAATAGCTTCATAATCTGTGTTTGAGGTTATAAAATTAGTGATTTTTTAGACCAATAAGTTCGTTCATAATTTCCCTAAGTATATATATCCCAAGTTGTTCATTAATCAATAAAACACCTCCAATTTTGTCCAGAAAAACGTCATATTTTGAACCCGTTTTCAGCACAAAAAATATATTTATGAGGGCACTACTAGGCAAAATAAACGTAATTGAAGTTCACTGATTATGTACGAAAAATACACCAAATAAAAAAAACAACTATCTTAATTTATTTACAAACTTAAGTTAAGACATTGAGGTTATCTAGCCCACTCATTTTAAAGCTGCAGCTTTCATCAGTAGAGGTTGGAGCAAGCGAAGGTGCAAGAAGAGGTAAAAGAAATAAATACAAAATTAATCTACTCCTTATTTTATTATTACTCATCTAAATCTTTGTGTGACATCAAGTATTAATTGGAAAAGTTAATTAACAAGGGTAAGTTTTAATAAGAGTGACATATAACCCCAATTTTAATTTGTTCTACAGAGTGTTTACTATTTAAACCCCGCGTGGGTTTAAATTTTTTAATTACCTTTTTTTCTAAATTGAAACTTTCTTCTTAAATCCAACAAAAGATTGTGTTAAGATGATTATTCAATAAAAAAGTTTATTAAAATTCTTTTTAAAAATTAAATTATGTCCAAAACTCAAGGATGGTTGGTATAAAGTACTTAAAACCAGAAATTTCACTTAAACTTAGGACCGTTGTAAAATAGACTAAACCCTTTTAGTAAATTCCACCGTAAAAGTTTTGGTGGTAGTAGGTAAAGCAGGTAAGAAGTTATTTTTAAAAAGTCATTGCTCCACTATTGAAAATATTGATCTCTAAGTCAAACCCTGTAAAAAACTGTATAAAACTGAACTTTAACTTAAAAATGGCCTATATCTAGGCTTCTAAACTAAATATTATATATTCCGGGATTCGTAATAATTTTTGTCTCTTTTATGTACTAATTACAAAATTCCATCACTCTGGATAAAACTGTCACAATGATAAATTATGGGCCAAATTTTATTGAAATCGGAGATCCGTTCGGGTGTTTGTTTGTTGCTTGCTCTTGTTCCGCAGTTTTCGAGGGTAATTTTTCGTTAATTACCACCCCACAAAGTAAACCCACACTTTAGCTATCATATAATCAAAATAGAATTATGAACTAAGATAAATGATTTATTATTAAATGCCTTTAGACACAAGTAAAAATTTTGAAAAAATTAGGGATATTTTTCCGACATATATACTTTTAAAATAAGCTTATAAATTTTAGCCTTTGATAAAAATATACTATTAACAAAAACAAAGGCATTCATAAAATCTTAAAAATAAATTATAACAGACCAAGTATCGAAATCAATTGTATCAAGTTGTAGAAACGTTGCACCAGCTAAATCTGTAGCATCATGACTTTTTCTGCTGTCTCTGGTAAACACTTCTATACAGCATTATAAAAGCGTTGTAACAACTGTTTTTACTCCTTATTTTTGTTTGTCAAAACGTTGTGGGCAGCAGTTTAGCTGTGCATTAAGCAGCTTGCCATTCCAAGTAACACAATCTAGACACTTTAGACTTTACAGCTAACCCATAGCTGTAGACAGGTTGTGGCAGCTACGTGTTTACTGTAAAGTAGCTAGCTTAATTTAAACTGTATTTTTAGCTGTCGTAATGGTATGGTAACTTAGTTTTACAGCCAAGTTGCCACCATTGCAAAATTATATAGGAATGTGCTATTATAGCTTGTTTTATGTTAAAATGAAAGCTAAATCGAAGCTGATCAAACAATAAATAAAACCAATGCTAAACGCTTCGAATGTCGCGCCCTGTACTATAGTCCAATTTTTTGATGAGCGTAGTGACGTCATTTTTTTTATCTCTATTTGATGCAACGTTTCGGTTCTGTCAACCAATAAGCCTTTGCGTTTATTTTTGCCGGTTTCTTAAAATCTATGTTTCTAGTTGTCAACCAGAAATACCAAAAATAACTCACGAAACAAATTGTTTAACCATGTTAAAAACTGAAAACACTCCTGTCAAAAATTGTAAGCAGCCTTGTTAATATTATGTAGAGAGAAATGTTCAAATACGGTACTACAACTATTTAATCAAAAAACATTTAAAAAGAAAATAATTTTTTTAAAAGTAATTATAACCTCACGAGAATAATAAATAAAAACAGGGGCGTGTAGTTTAATAAGGTATCATAACAGGTTACATCAATAAACGGGCTTTCGCACAAACACTTCGCCACCGGTAAGGCTGAAGGCACAATTGAAAATACAAGCTACTAGATACTAGCGACAGAATTTCAAAGCCGTTAAATCAATGCTATAAGTTAAAATAGAAATACTAAATACAAGCTACCAGTGACAGATATAAAATACCAAAGCTTTGGTATTTTGTATCTTATAATGTGTTTCTCATTAACGAAAATGGTGCAAAAAAAGTAAGGTTAGAAATCACTGTTATCTGTATTTAGTCGCTTGTGCCTTCCAACATAGCAATTTGTCATCCTTAGCATGTGCATAGAATACGAGGGGTGACTAAGAAATGCCCTTTGGTGTACACGCCGATGGCATTTCGTGACAATTTGAAGAATACACATTATTTTAATGTTCTTTACGGTACCAGAATAGGTTGTGCGCTGAAAGGACCAAATAATGTTTCAATAAAATTTCTAAACCTGCTCAAATGGTACACTCATGGCATTTGCTATGGATATCCTTAATAGCATAAACTTAAATATTATATGTATAAACAAAGCATATGCTAAAGATGTGCTCAAAAGAACATCCTCAAAAGGACATCGTCAAAAGGACATCCTTGCTCTTTCATTGCTATGTGGGTTGAGCTTAAGTCCTCAAAATGCACATTTACAAATAGTAGTTTAGTTAAAGATCATCAGTAATATTTATTTTATATTTTACTTGCTTCTTTCAAACATATTTTTTGACAAGGAAATCACATTTTAAGCAACATTTCATGCGTGTGCCAAAATGCTGGCAAAATTTATTCCTCAAAATAGCCTTGGCAACATTTTAATGACGTTTTCAAAACATTGTCTCAGAAAACAGTAAAAACATTATTGTTATAGTTTTGGCTGTGGAAACGTTGTCCTTGCTGTCTTACAGCAAACTGTGTTACTTCGGATTTTACTGAAAAATGGATCAGAAGTAACACACCGGACATCATAAAAAAAATCGAGAAAAACCATTTGCGATGAATAAATTTTTGTGCTCCGGCTTATTTACTATCAAAGTAAGTCATTGAAACACACGTGCCTGTATATTAGTGTTTTTATTTGTTTATTTTTAAAGGTTATATTTACTTCTTTTAAAGGATTTTGTCCGAAAGATGTTAATACACATGTCATGTGGATCACTGTTTCTAAATGTCTATTAAAAAAATTATTTTAGTTAAGTATTATTCATTGAAATCATTCATTTTTTTTTACATTTAGTAATCATAGATCCTAATCGCGATGAAAATTATGAACCGAACGGCGCGCGGTGTCTTGGTTCACAAGTGTATGGTATGCACAGGTAGAGGGTTGTAGAAGTTAGAAAACGGCTAAAATTGTGGCCATTTTATCCAGCCAATTTTGCATTGGTGGCAATTTCTAGATAAATCTAAGGTGCCATAATATTGTGACAACAAAATATATAGATTAAATTTAGCTAGCTTCTTTACAGCAAAATGTATTTGCTGCAATGTTGTTACAGGTATAGGTTAGCTGTGAAAGCTAACGTGTATAAACTGGGCTGCTTGGGAGTTCGAAGGCAGAGTTTTAGGATGGTTGTTTCGATACACAGCAATCGGCTGAGGTTCGGCCGTGATCGGGTAGTTAGTAGTTAGGTACCTGTATGCGGAAGTATGCGATATGTCAAGAATGAGGATGCAATTCCACAATTAAAGACATTCGATTTATTTTGTTAAAATTAAATATAATTTGACATTTCAGAGATTTATTTACCGTATGTTAAGGTTCAAAAAATGGGAAATTAATTTAATTTTCTTTAATAAAAATAACCTTGTCAGTCAATGATATATTAAAAGTTTTAGAAGCCAGTTGTTAATACAAATATATCTCGATGTAATAACGCTTTTTGATTTTATGTTTACAGTAAAATTAAACGCTAGTTTTATTTAATATAAAAAGTTTAAAAACGGGAAAAAAATTGGGTCAGCGGGATATTTCAATTATAAGAATTGGACGATAAAATCAAAAGTGTCAAAATATATTATATAAACATAAAACACCATTTTTCGACTTGTAAATTGCTCTTAATTATCTTGAAATAGAGATTTCCTGCAGCTGAACTCAGTTATTTCTAAAACAAAACGATAATTCTGTAAGGACAAAAATCAACGATGGATAGTTAATCTATTTTTACTACCGGAAAATGGGCCATTTTATGTCCGTTGTTATATAGCCACGATGAAAATATCAATTTCCTTGAAACTGCCGTTAATTTTTTCCAGTAGTTCATTCCTCTTTTGTTCTTTATTGAGATCCAAATTAATATGTTAGTGATACGAATGATCAATATATATGGTTTATTTTTATTGCATTTTTCTTATGATTAACGTTGTATTCAAAAGAAAGGAAGAGGGTAAGGAGTTCAAGCCCTTTCTAGGATCCTACGAGATGACAAATCAATTTTAGCAATTCAACTACGTTGATCGAAAATAGAATTTTCCTAATAGCGTGCGTAAAAGTGCTCTTTTACACACGTATTTGCGTGCGGGAAGTTGCATTTCCCGCTCGTCGTACGGGAATGGATTTACCCTCCCAACTAACAATTTTTATGTACTACAGGTCAGTTTTAGCATGTAAGGGCCTTATAAATGTCACCAGATTACCAGTTTGCTGTGTTACGGTTTCGAAAAACTCATCTAGGTGTTAAAAGCAATTTAGCGACGATTATATTGTTGTAAGAACGTTCTTACAGCAACAGTTTACAGGAATATCCTACAAAAGCTCTGCTTTTTTCTGTAAGAACATTTATACGGTGTTACTATACAGTAGAATTGCCGCAAAGTACTTTAGGCTCTTAAAGTATTGTATAAGAGTGTTTCAGGCCTAATATTACAACAATCTTAAATCAAAAATGCTCCATAATTAGTAATTTTGCTTTAAAAAAGGTATATACACAAAAATGGACGTAAGTGGTTGATGGTGGATAAAAATATTTAGCTACTTCTCTAATTTTTCCTTCCTTTTGAGTTATCCTCATAATCGGCCAACAGTCTCACATAACCTTAAACAAGAAACAGTAAACAGAAAGTTTAAGTTTTTAAATCCGCCTTAAAGAAAGGACCTAAAAATATAAACATGGACCACTCAAATTGGAAAAGATGCGGATAATGGAAAACCAAGGCGGACAGGAATCCCTACAACCAAAAATCACTGTATGGTTATTGTATACTTGCTATATATATATTATAAATATTTGCAACAAGACGTTTATCTTAGAAATGTTCTGTCTTTCTATAAATTTAACAATCCATCCCAAAAGCAACAAAAACCTCAATAACATGAAGGTATAATTCATAAAAATACACAGAAACGATAAACTATGCACAAACATTGCATAATTTGCTTAAAAAAACGTCTTCTGTATATATTTTGTCACTTTTTGTTTTTAGTCAGACAGTATTTTAAGCTCCAAACAAAGATATTTCAATGGCGCGTGAAAATTTTCTTAAATAAATGATAGGGTTATTAGCAGTAAAGTGGTGTTCGTTAAAAAAATTGTGGTGTACGTGTTTCAAAATACGTAAAGTGTCGCGATTAATACCTACTGTGGAAGAAAAATCAGTTATAGTTAAAAGCCCATTTTGTTATTTAAATATTTCTTCAAGCCACATTAAAAAAACATTTTTTCTCTTACTTGGAGTTCAGGTTCTATCAACATAAGTAAAATACTGTATAATTGTTTCCAGAAGAAGCACCTTATAGTATGGATAGGTGTTGAAACTATTCTATAAATTGGTTGGGCTGTGTCTGAATTTTTTGCGCACGGCGATAAAGGACACCTCAGGTGCCGTTATCTTTGTAAAAAATATTAATTTTCTTTATTTCTAAAAGCCTGGCCAAAGAAAAAGATACGTAGTTATAGTTGTTGCTTCTTAAGTATTTCTATTTTATTAAATTTGAGAGAGAAATACGTAGTTCAAGCGTTAGTACCATAAAGTAATTAGATACTTACTTTATGGTTAGTACGGATCGTATTAGTTTTCCTCTTTGTTCTTTACTAATATTCAAATAGGCTAGTGATACGCATATAATGTAAATAAGTAGGGTCTATTATTGTCGGCAGCGGCGTGTGGTGAAATTTTAAGTAAGGGAAGCAATTTTTAGAGTATTATGTTTAACTTGGTTACTTTGGTAAATTTTTAACTGTTGTATTCCTGGGAAATAATGTGTTACTGTGACCATTTCCAACAATGATCCCGTTTATACCAATTTTTGTCTTTATATACATTTTATTTTTTATATTTTGTATTTTATATTTTGTTTTTTAATTTTTAATTTTTTGTAATCTGCTTTTGAATTTTGTGTGGAATTTTGTCTGAGTGTCTTAGCAAGTGTTATGTTGCCCAGTAAACACACTTGTGACTTTAACGTAATATTTATATAAATCTAAGGTTCATATATTTTAAATATGATGCATCATATTTACGTAAATCTCACATAAAAATATTTAAAAAAAAAATATGTATACATTACGTCAAAACTTTGACTGTAAATATAATTCATCATAAGCAATGTTAATTTTACGTAAATAATATGACTTTATAAATAAATTCTTAAAATTTACGTAAATATTACGTAAATTGTGGGACCTTAATTTTACTATATATCTATTATATAAAAAATTATATGTAATATTTAAGTAACCTAATTTACGTAAACGTTACATGAAATGATCTACTTTACATGAAAGCAATAAAATTTACATAACTACTATATAACAATTTAGACATTACGTTTACATTTTAAATTTTACATAACTATTATGCAAACATTTTATGTAATATTTATATCATCTAAATTACGTAAACGGTCTATAACATGTCACATTAAAATTTTGAAATTTACGTAAATATTTTGAAACAATGTGAACTTTGAGTCTACATTTAAAATTTTACATAATGGTTACATAAATTTTTTTATTTAATAATTGTGTCATCTAGGTTATGTAATTTCCCTGTAAAATTATTTACGTCACATTAACGTCTTAAATTTTACATAATAGTCAATTGAACTGTAAGTTTACATTTCAAATATTACATAACTATTACATGAAACATTTTATGTAATATTTATATCTTTTAGATTAGGTAAACGCTTTATAACGTGCTTTACGTGACATTAAAATTTACAAAAATATTATGAAAATGAAAGAAATTACCAGCGCTTAATGGTTTCTTCCTAGTAGGTAGAGATGGCGAAAATGTCACTATGTTTCCTGTACAGTGGATGATAGTATTATATATATATAAAGAGCAAATCTTAATGCGGACTTACAAGTACTTCTCTATAAGAATCACCTCTTCCGCCACTTAAACCAGCTTACTTAACTTTGTAGTTTGCCAATGTTAAGCAACCACCGACGGACTTTCGTAAATCATCGACGTTGTCTCGCCCCAAGCTGTATGCTCATGTCGGACTTAGATAATTGACGCTTTGCGTATGTCATGCAGATTAATGTGAAATTTTATCTTATTAATAACTTAATTTGACTTTAATGTGTGAAATTTACATACCAAGGTAAAACTGTTATGTAAAATATACGTAGTTTTTACTTAACCCTCACGTAACATGGATGTAATATTTATGTAAAATGTATGTCATTATATTTACATCACATTTATGAAAGAATTAGGTGGGCTCTGCGCATGGCATTATGCAGTGTTTTCGCACATTAATGTGCCTCAAATTTTACCTTATTAATAAATAATTGTGGCCTCTATGTGACCTTAAATTTACATAACATGGTAAACCTGTTATGCAAAATATACGTAGTTTTTACTTAGCTCTTACGTACATTATGTAACAATTAGGTGGGCTTTGCGCATGATATTATGCAGAGTTTTCGCTCCCTAATGTGACTTAAACTTTATTTATTATTTTACTTTTACTTTATTTATTTATTTACCTTATTGTGACCTCTGAGTGACCTTAAATTTACGTAACATGGTAAATCTGTTATGTAAATTTTACGTAATTTCTACATAATGGTGTTTACTGGGTGTTGACTGCATATCTGTATTTATATTGCATTTTTATATATTTTAGATAATATTTAAACTTAATTAAGTGCTGTTATTATTTTTAAATATTAATACTATTGCGACATGCTTTACGTTGCATTTCTTTTTTAGTATGATAAGGACTACCTTGTCAATAAGATTTTATGTATCTTGAGACCATAAAGCCATTTTTGAATTTGAATTTGAATTTAAAAACTAACTCTATTTGTAATGTAATTCTATTCTTCGATCACTTTTTGCCCATTCGTCAATGACGTCATCATAAAAATGTGGATGCTTTGCCAAGCTTTGGAGTCTCCCTTCTGCCCTGTTGAATTTCTCACGAAATTTTTATACGTTTAAACGTTGAAAAATCCTTTATTATTAAGACACACACCACACATTCACACACAATCTTCCTACTTAACTGTCCAACAAGTTCATGGTATTGGCATATCGAATTGTCTTCCATATCGCATAAATGATAATGATTCAATGATAGCTTCCAAAAAACCACTATACTCCGCACCACAGCGCGACGTGACATTTATAACTGAATCAGCTAATATTTTTCTGTGGTAGGATACGAAGATAATAGCGGGACGGGCAACACACTTGCTTGCTTGATGATTGTTTTTTGTTAGGTATACTCATACATGCATTTTACCCTCCACCAGCTTATTAGTATGCCTGACAGCTTAAAATTCAGTGTGACATCCTTAAAAATGCCACAGATATCTTCATTTACAAAAGTTCAAATTATCACTCGAGTTATAGAAGACGGCTAGTCTATAAGAAGAGCGGCCACCCATTTTGGAGTTGATAAAATGACGATAATGCGATGGAAAAAGCGCTGGATTGAAAATAATTGTACGGATAGGAAAGATGGATCAGGACGACCAAAAGTAAGTTCTGAAGTGCAAGATGAGAGACTTATTGACCATTTCAACAAAATCGGTTTCTTTAGTAACAGTAAATAGAAGAGTAACAAAATCAGAAGTCTCTTGTCGAGTTGCTGCAGAGAAGCCTTTTCTAACAGAATAACAAAAACAGGCCAGAGTGATTATTGCACTGAACAACGTTCTTCGTGATAATTACTCCTGGGAGAGGGTGGTTTTCACTGACGAAAAAATTTTTCAATCATCTTCAAGCAGCAGGAGAATTTTAGTTTATCGTCCACCAAATTCTAGATTTCAACCCGAATATACAAACCAAATTAAAAAAGCTGGACATTTTTCTGTAAACATGTGGGTAAATTTTGTGACTGCATTTATGCGTTTTTTTTTAATCAAGTGACCATTGGCGAACAACATTAGCCGTGTGTACTGGACAGTTGTCCTGTTGATAAACGAAGTCATTATTTTTATGTAAAGCCTGTACAGATGGCAGCATAACGTTTTCAAGGATTTCAGTATATTGTTCACTATTGAATCTTCCTTCAATACTCCAAAACAAACCCAAACCTCTAGCACTAAACCAGCCCCACATGTTTACAGAAAAATTTCCAGCTTTTTCATTTTGGTTTATATATTCGGGTTCAAATCTAGAATTTGGTGGACGATAAACTAAAATTCTCCTGCTGCTTGAAGATGATTGAAAAATTTGTTGTTCAGTGCAAAAATCACTCTGACCTGTTTTTGTTTTTCTGTTAGAAAAAGTTGCTAAAGAACCCGGAATTAATGTTACATTAGCTGCTTCAACCGACATTGAAAAAGGATTTTGTCTGAGATGGTCAATAAGTCTCTCATCTTGCATTTCAGAACGTACTGTTGGTCGTCCTGATCCATCTTTCCTATCCGTAGAATTATTTTCAACTCTAAAATGGGTTGCCTCTCTTCTTATAGACCAGCCGTCTTTTATAACTCGAGTGATAATTTGAACTTTTGTAAATGTTGATATATGTGGCATTTTTAAGTATGTCACACTGAGTTTTAAGCTGTCAGGCATACTAAGCTTGTTGTGCCTTATAATAGTATACACTAATGGAAAGCTAAATTTTGTGGCATAGGAAAAAATGCATGTGTGAGTTTTTTTTGAAATCAAGTGTACTATGTTTATAAGCTTCAATGTACAGTCGAAGGCGAAAATAATGTTTTGTCCCATTTTGGGTAATTTTTTTGAAAAACCTTTAAAACAAATTTAAGAGAAATTAATGAACACCGACCAGTATTAGGAATGACGTCTTTTTTATACATAAGTTTTGAAACACCCTGTATATGCATATGAAAGTTTTGATCTAAATCTATAGACGAATTGACGAATATTTGCAATAAACTTACTACTTTGTTTTGTTTGTTTTTCATTTTGCTTTTATTAAAGATCGGCATTTAAAACAAAATTAGGTAAAGTCTAAGCTTCCCAGGGCTAACCAGAAATTTAAATTTTCTTGGGATAAAGCAACACCACTTATCCTTCAATAAAAAATCAATTTTGCGTGAGTGGAAGAAAATTTCGCCCGAACCAAAATATATATTTTTTTTAAATGTTAAAAGCTTTTTGCATAAAACTAACGACTATGGTTATGGTATTTTCTTCGAGGGAGCGTTTTTCCATTCTACTCATTTCTGCAGCAATTTCACGGCGGAAAAACCGTAAGTTTCTCTCAGTTTTGAAATAAAAGTTCTTTAAAATTTTCTTGTCACTCTAAAGGTGGATATGGATGGGGAATTGTCTAGACGTATCAATAAATTTTTAAGTAAATACATTTTATTTTAAATTGGTGCTAGAAAGCACGGATAATCCACCATGCAATCAATTATTTTATGTTGAAAGGAAATGAAAATATCTCGAAAACTGTAGCTTTGAAAGATTTAAACCTTATAACAAAATTTTAGGTTAATATTTACGAAAATCAAAATCTGAAAACCACATAACTTCTCAAGTTATGATTTTTTTAATATATTTTAACGTTGCTCTAAATAACTCGGAAAGTAAAGCTCCCACGAATTTGGACTTTATAACAAAATTTATAGTCCATATCCATGGAAACTTAAATCTGAAAACCGTATATCGCTATTGTTTTTGTTCCAGTTACAATGTTTTTAAATATTTTATCCCCCTTTTCCCCCCTTCAACCCCCCACCACCCTCCCCAAAAGTCAGTCAGTTCATGGTCAGCCGATAGAAGATTTTTTTGCCAAATTTCGTTAAAATCGATTAAGGCGTTTTTGAGTTATCGTGTATAAAGGAATACAACAGACCGACAGAAAACTTTTTTTTCGTCGATTAAGGTGTTTTGGAACCTTAGTAACTTAATTTTGATAAAATTAATGAGAGGAAAAATTTCACGATTTTAATAGTCCCCCATGGTAGACTAAAAATAAAGTTAAAATAAATTGCTTTGTTGAATTTGTTGGAGGGGGTCGGAAAAAAGAAACTTATTTTTCTTTTATGTCGAAGTTTCGACCTTTATTACTTCATCCTCAGGACACACTGTTTAAATTCCTTTTGTCATTGATTTACTGTACATAAAGAGATTTTTCGTAACAACCCATAATCCACTTTGTTTACATTATTTTAAACAATATAAATATTCAAGCCGCAACAAAATTTATTTGCACCTCGTTTATGTGTGCATATGGTACTACTCGCTGTTTTAAAAATCTTTAAAAATCTTTTAAAACAGCGAGTAGTAGCATATGGACACATAAACGAGGTTCAAATAAATTTTGTTGCGGCTAGAATATTTATATTGTTTGAAATAGTGTAAACAAAGTGGAAAGTTATTGACCTTAAATTAAAATTAACCCTTTCTCTCCTGTAGGGACACATGTGTCCCAGCAGATTTTCATAAATTCCGAAATCGGGCTCCTTCTATTTAAAACACCTACCGTTGGGACATACCAGTAACTTATGGTTTTGGCTGAAAAATTTGCAATGTGGCAACAAGAGCAAATCAACAGCCAGCACTTGAGCACTTGCCGAGTGTAAGTGTACATCTCATTTAGCGTAGATTCTCCTATTTATTTACGTTTTTTGTCAGATTTGTCAGTTTTTTGTTGCTGTTTTTTGAAAATTCGTTTACACAAATTGCCCAGGTAAGATATTTCACAAAAATATACTAAAAAAATTGATTGTGTAGGGTGTTCTAACCTATTGTTTCCACTTGGGCTACATATGTCCCTATAGGTATTTATAATGGGACATAGATGTCCCAATAGGTACTTACAAACTCTCAAGCATTGTTTTTATTGCAGAATGAGTGCCAGGAACAAAGCTTTAACGAGGGACGTGTTGGAGCATAGATCAAATTGAAAGTGAGTAAGGTTCAGATATGTCGGAGCCATTTGGTAGCGATAACAGTGTAAGAGATGGTGATTTTCGCACGTCATCTGAATCGAAAGAGAGTGGAAGTGATTTATCTGACAACGAAGAGCGTGGCACACAAAATACCGGTAAAGATGAAGATACAGATGTGGAAAATCAACAGTTGGGCGACCAAAACATCTTGTGGTCCACTACTATGGAAAATTTCGTTCCCAGGAAAACTATACCCCCTGAAGTAAAACCGATTATTTAGTGTGATGTAAATCGTGGCAGCACCGAGCTGGACTGCTTCCTGAAGGTTTTTCCAAAAAGTCTCTTCCTCTTTATAGCCCACTGCACAAATAAAAGACTGGAGAAAAATCTACAAAGAAAAAAAATTAAAAAACTAATGCCAAAGAGATTATGCTTGTTACAGGCGTGTCTCTGATTATGCATTATAATATAGTTCCAATATTTTCCATGTACTGGTCAAATAATCCATCTCTTGGTAACGAAGCAATGAAAAGCGCCAATCCAGAGAAAGATGTCAATTAATTTTATCAAAATTGTACTTCAATGAACCGGAAAAGTCCGACCATCCATCAAAAACTTATTACATGGACGAAGTACTATCGTGCTTCAAAAATACATTTCCTGCAGCAAGAAGTGACTCAACTTTCCAGAGTATCGACGATGGCGAAATTCAAAGGCAGGTCTACCCTGAAACAATACATGCCACTAAAGCCCATAAAACGTGGAATAAACATCTGGACAAGATTGACTCGTTGACAGGCTATGTTTAAGACCTAAATATTTATAGTGGCAAGGAAACTGAACTTACTAAAGGAACTTTCGGTGAAAGGGTAGTAAAAAAGCTAACATCTTCAATCCATCAGGCAAAAGTAGTTCTGTGTTTTGACAGATTTTTCACGTCTGTCAAGTTGATGAGTGACATCGAATTTGCTGCAGTGGGGACCTGCATGAAAAGTCGCAAAGCTGTCCCAAAGTTTGAAGGAAAAATTGAGGGGTGGATTCACATTCACTGTCATAAGCCAACAATAACTACAGTTCCAAGAAAAATGAAGGATGGCTCAGTTGTACAAGTTTCTTGTCCTGAAGCTATAGAGTTTTACAACAAGTACATGGGCGGCGTAAACCATGCCGATCAAATGGTTTCTCTCTATGATATCAACAGAAAATCAGCAAAGTGGTGGCGTAAAGTTTATTACAAATCTCTTATGATGGCGGTTCATAACTCTTTCATTATATTCAAAGAAATTAATCACAAAAATACTACCTTTATTCAATATATTATAAAACTAGCTGAGGCTCTGATAGCACATGGAAGAGCCGGTGTCAAACGCAAACGGACAAGAAAAGTTGGTCGTCACTCCCAATTAAGAACAACTCAAAGCAATGTTGGTGACCATTTACCACAAACGGGAGCTACCAGAAGAAGATGCTTTCGGTGCTCTCAAAGAAAAATTTAAAAGAGAACCAAGCTTATGTGCCGAATTTGTAGATGGTTTTACGCCGTACCATACATAACGTAAAACACTGTTGGGACAAATATATCCCTCTGTAAAACCCTATCGGGATATACCTGTCCCATTATTTTTTTTTAAGTACTTCAAATAAAGAAAAATTTTGAAAAAAATATTTGTTTTGAGTACCTTTTAACATGGTTAGCCAAAATTTCAATAAAGAAAAATTAAAAAAACAAATCCGTATTGAAAGGGTTAAATCTCTTTATGTACAGTAAATCAATGACAAAAGGAATTAAAACACTTTTTGTTCTGAGGATGACCTAATAAAGTTCGAAACGTCGACGAAGGTTCCTTTCTTATTTTCGACCCCCTCAAACCCTCCAACAAATTCAAAAAAGCAAAAAATTACAACTAGGTCACGAAATCTTCTGAAGTTAAAATAAATTTTTACACATTCTTATCACTCATAAGTTAACACGTCACTTTTTTAATGAAATTTCGCACAAATAACAAATGTTCATTAATCTTTCATATTGTTTCCTTTAATCTAAAAATCTCTCAAAAAAAATTTTTATACTAAAATTTAAGTTTTTTTTTAATGATCGCTATTTTTATGATCTTTTTTATGATCAGCTAAAATCATCACATTGCGATATCTAAACAAAATCTGAATAAATTTTCATAGGAATTTCCTTTTGCAAAAACGACTGTTGATTTGGTTGATGTTGCGAATAAATAAAAGTTTGCCAGTTTTAACTACTTTCAAAAAAATATCGTTTTTTATCGACTTTCTGGCATTTTAAGCGCAGATTCGAGTACCATCTACTGGCGCACCGAGAGGGGGGTTTTGGGGTTAAAACTCCCCCCGAGATGCTTAGTTATGGTCACATTTTTACTTCAAAACACGTTTTCTTATTATTTATCCCTAACCCCCCCCCCAGAGCCAATTCCTGGGTCCGCTCGTGGTAACAACCATATAACTACTACCCAGGGCGAAACATCGTTTATTCATTTCTCTTTTCGCTTTGATCTTTTGTGTGTTCCTTGTGGAATACTCATCCAAGTTTGAATTTTCGTTATATCAACCCAAGATCTTTTGATCTTTTGTTTTTTAGTTTCTTTTCGGTTAAAGTAACTGATTTGGAGGTTTTTTAACTTCTTCTTTGTTTTAATTGCCTTAGGAGCATAATCCTACTGGAAATATTAACACGCCAGGACGAATTCGTATTAGGTAACTTGGATAAGTAAGTACCAGTGCGGAACGATGCCTATTTGTGAGTGGTTCAAGGTTGGAAATCTAAGTGTATGATGGTGTTTAATGATGTATAGTGGAGGGTGACCAGGAAAACTACTGATGAGCCCACGCTGGTTACCCAGGGCGAAACATCGTTTATTCATTTCTTTTTTCGCTTTGATCTTTTATGTGTTCCTTGTGGAATACTCATCCAAGTTTGAATTTTCGTTATTTCCACCCAAGATCTTTTGATCTTTTGTTTTTTAGTTTCTTTTCGGTTGAAGTAACTGATTTTGAGGTTTTTTAACTTCTTCTTTAACATTTCGGTACGTGAGTTTGTCACAAGGTTCACCGCACGGTCCGTCTGACCAACACCGTTCTTTAGTTGGAACTAAAGAACTTTCTTGGTTAAATCTAATCGAACCTGCCTATTATGTGGCAGTTTTTAACGAACGCGCCATGTGTGTCGTGCACCCGTATCATACCCATTAGCGTTTTCTTTCACTCGAGTGAGTGAGTGTGCAAGGAATAACCCCAAAATACGGGGTTTTTTTCAATTTGGTTGAAATGGAGTGGAGTGGAGTATTTGGGTTGTGGGACTCAGAGTTGGAGTCGTGGCAGTTTAAAGTCGAGTTCTAGTAGCCAAGAATTTAAGTTCTGGCAATCCAGAGTTGAGTTTTGGTAGTTCCAAGTCGAGTTCAAGTAGCCCAAGATATGGGTTCTGATAACCCAGGGTCCAGTTCTGGTAGCTTGGAGTTGAGTTGTGGTAATCCAAATTGTGGGTTTTTGGAAAATTCAAGGGCAGGGCCCTTATAGTATTTAATAGTTATGTGGTATCAACTAATATTAAGTCCTCGATATGAAGTAATGAAACAATAAATGAATTCAAGCCGTCTTTTCTCGCTTTTTTACTGGTATTACTAAAGCGAGATAAAAAGAGAATATTCGCATGCAACCCACGATTTACTGCACTATGTCAAGCGGCCTTTACACTTACTTTCTTTATACGGTTCCCTTAAAGCACTTTTATATAAGGACGTAAAAATTCTATTGTATATCCACAGACAAAAGAAAGGTCAATCATAAAAGAAAAGAAATTTATAAGACCCGTTTTTTTATAAACCCATTTTTAATAAAATCCGGAATTTGTCAAACCATTATTTTTCAATGTCGAAACTACTTTTTTTTGGTTTTGCGCCAATAAGTTAAGGAAGCAGACAGGTATTTTCAAAAAATAATCGAGAATAATTTCTTTGATAACGGCAGTAGAGGTTCTGTCGAAACGTCAGATAAGTAGTTAGATTCTAGTTAGGATTTGCGTGTTTGTAGGCAAATTTTTTATCTGATTTTAAAACCACTGACAAATGAGCCAAATTTTTGCTTTAGGAATTTACGCAGTGGGTTTTAACATATTTTTGAAAAAATTTCGTTAACTTAGTGGCGAAAAAAGTAGTTTTGACATTATGAATCCGCCACAAACACATACAAACCGACGAATTGCGGTTGTTTATCAAAAAATTTTCTAAATTGATTGCGTTTTCGCCAATAATACATGAACCGGAGACGTACATGCACAATAGAGTGACATCTATACACAAACTATTGGACTCTGCCTGTGAATACTTTAAGCCAAGTGTGCGCACATAGAACGACATGTGCATCGAAATACCGCGCCACCTGCGTGTACGCCACCGGTTCATGTATTATTGGTGAATGCGCAATAAATTTAGCAAACATTTTCTGATATACAACGAATTTTACGAATTCCGGCTTTGAAAAATAATGGTTTGACAATCTCCGGGTTTTATTAAAAATGAGTTTTACAAATTACGAGTTTGATAATATATGAGTTTGATGAACAATGGTTCGATTAAAAACGGGTTTTACAAAACTCGAATTTGTTATTGAATGGGTTTGAAAAAATAAGGTTCAGATAAAAAATTGATTTAATGAATTGCAGTTTCTCTGGTGAATGATTTTATGGTTGAACTTTCTTTTATTTAACGGGTTTGATTTTGCACATTCTTGTAAACCGTCGGCGTCCTATTTTACATGGCAATAGAAAAACACTAAACGAGAAGCAATGATGACGACTGGAATTAAATCGAAACGTACGTGATTTTCAAACCTTCTAGGAAAGTGACAGACCAGAGCTTTTCTTATCGATTATTTTAAAAACTCCTTCAGATATTTTTGTCGAGAATTAAAAAAACTCCAAATCAGTTATTTCGACCGAAAAGAATCTAAAAACAAAAGATCAAAAGATCTTGGGTGGAAAAACGAAAATTGAAACTTGGATCAGCATCCCACAAGGAACACACAAAGGACCAAAGCGAAAAGAGAAATGATTAAACGATGTTCCGCCCTGGGCAACCAGCGTGGGCTCATCAGTGGTTTCACTGGTCACGCTCAAACTTGGATGAGCATCCCACAAGGGACACACAAAGAACCAAAGCGAAAAGAGAAATGATTAAACAATGTTTCGCCCTGGGCAACCAGCGTAGGAAATCACCGATGAGCCGACGCTGGTTGCTCAGAGCGAAAAATCAGGTCAGTCAAGCCACCCCCCCCCCGAAAGCTATGCTATTCGAGTTTTGATATGCTTATAATTTTAAACTAATTTCGAACTAATTTTGAACCACTTTTAAAAATTTTGAACCAAACTTCTTCCTGGTTTCTTTTTTAATATTCAAAATGGGAGGTGCAGCCGGGCGTCAAGCTAAAAAACACCCGGAAAGAGTGTGGTTCAAAATTAGTTCCAAATTGGTTCGCAATTATAAGCATATATCTTTCGGGGGGGGGGGGGTGGTGTGGCTTGATTGACCTGAAAAACCATTTACTCATTTCTCTTTTCGCTTTGGTCCTTTGTGTTTTTCTTATGGGATTCTTATCCAAGTTTAAATTTTCGTTTTGTCACCCAAGATCTTTTGATATTTTGTATTTACGTATTTGATATATTCATATCATTCAACAAATTTCAATTAAAAAAATACCAAGCAACCTGTCCCGACATATAGACGAGTCAACGATTTTCGATTTAGTGCCCTTTTGCATTGTTTGAAGCAGTCGTGATTTTTTACACTGTTGATATTTATTACACAGTTCACTTTTTGATTGATTAGAAGAAAAAAATATAGTATTTTCGAAAGTTATATTTTTGTGTAGGTGCCATCCCTAAATAGTTATTCTGATAAAAATTAAAATCTTCTATAAACGTCCTACTGTCAAAACCTGTCAAAAATATGTAATTTTTATAAATATTTAAAAAAAAACAAGAACTAGGGCTTATAGATCATTTCATTTTGGACAAAAAAAGTCAAACAAGTATTTTTGTAGTACTAACCGTTTTTTTATAAACGTCATTTGAATGTTTGAAAAAATTTTCAAATTTTGAATTTTAATGCTGTTAATTAAAAAAAATATATTTTCTGAAAAAGCGATGCGAAACCTGAAAGAGAACATATTTTCGCTAAAAAAACGTTACAATGTTTTTAACATCACTTATAGTTTCTATATAAAAGTCAAATTAGTTGAAGAAAATGCTAAAATCATGTCGATTGTATTGAACGTCTTTGCACCAAGATTTTTCGATAAACCTAAACTTCTAAGAAAATACAATCATGTGCTAAGTCGGCAGTCTTATTAACTATCAAACGACAGTAAAAAAGTTTTGACTTTCTTATGTTTATTAAGTAAAAATAAGAAATTACCAAATTTCTGTGATACCAACGTAATACTGACTAGTACATGATGCTTTGTGCTTTGATATTTTTTTTAAACGTTTTATAAGACCCTTCAAACTCACCGAGATTAAGGAGGCAAGATAGAAGCAGGAATAAGGGAAGTACCTTATATAGTCAATATTTGTTTTTATTTTATTGTATATAAAAATATGTCTTTCAGAAAGCTCCTTTTATTTAATTCCGCCAGAGGATACCTTTTCAAATCTAGTCGAAACTTTTTTACTGTCGTTTGATAGGTGATAGGAGTTACTATTTAGCAAATAATTGTTTTTTTTTTAGAGTTTAGCTTTAATGAAAAATCTCGGTGCAAAAGAGTTCAATACAATCGACATGATTTTACCATTTTCTTCAACTTATTTTATTTTTGTTAAGAAACTATAAATGATGCAAAAAAAAGTTGTAACATTTTTTTATTGAAAATATGTTCGCTCTCAGGTTCCCCATCGCTTTTTCGGAAAATATATTTTTCCATTTTTTAAATATTTAAATTACGTTTATAAAAAATGGTTAATACTACAAAAATGCTTATGTGACTTTTTTTGTCTAAAATAGAATGCTCTATCAGCCCAAATTTTTTGTTTTTTAAAAATGTTTTTTTTTACATTTTGGGAAAAAATTACATATTTTTGACAGGTTCTAACAGTAGGACGTATATGGAAGATCTCTACACAAAAATATACCTTTCGAAAAGAGTATATTTTTTTCTTAAAAATCAATCAAAAAGTGGACTGTGATTACATGGCTTAATTGTCAAAATAGCCGTCAATTTGGTTCAGAGGAGTCGTACCAAGTCATTTTTCCCCTGAAAAAATAACTCCTTTGTTCACAGTCGTCGCGACAAGTGTATCTCAATCCTCCTTTCATTCTAAAAATATCACAAGATTTTTGTACGCTTTTTTGTGTGGGAAAAACTTTGAAAAGTTTTCCGTGGAAACCCCGGAACTGGACGATTAACGTCCTTGCCAAGAACAGCAGTTAACCTAATTGTGGAACACTGGAGGTCGACGTAACCAATGTTTTTTATTGTTTTAACTATTTTGTATTCTGCACCAAAGTTCGGCTTGATTATTTCGCCGAAATATAGCAATTACCAGATTTTAATCAGTCATGCCTAATATAGTGAAAAAAATCGATTCTTGAATGTTGGTTCGAATAGCACATGAGTAGAAATTATTTTTGATACTTTTGTAATTCTGATATTTTAAGATTCGGGAAAATTATAGTCGGTTAAATTATAAAAAATGACTTAAATCTGTGCAAAAAAAACTGATATTAACCTATATAGAAATATTGTGATAGAACAATTATCTTTCATGTTTCCCAGAAATTTATTACAAACATTAAAATCCTATTTACAACAAAATCTGGTCATCTCTGAGTCCAGGATATCTAAGAATTATAAAAAGTTTAGTACCTCAAAGTTTTCCTAAAACTCTCCTCAAGATGAGCGTGGTGGAGTTTGTCTACTTTTGAATTTAAGAGGGCGAATAATATCATAAAGAATATCTCTTAATATCCTCGTAAAATTAAATAACGGGATGAATAACAGCGCGGCGTATTTAGGAAAATTGGGACACAGAAATTAGGCGAATATTTAATAGAAATAACTGATAACGGCATATTGGACCAGAGTTTTGTTTATCAGCTTGTTAAACAAGGTCTTCCAAAATCTACAGACATGTATTATGCATAAAATATTAAAGTTCACAAGATTATGCGTAAAAACAATGCAAATTAAAAATTATGGAGGTTCCTGTGTGACAGATATCAATAAAAAAAAGAGTCGCAACAACATTTTCGGTGAAGTTTTTAATTTATGAAAAATTAAGTTCAATTGCATTGGCACGACAAGAGGTGTTCAAAAAAATGTTACTATATATTAAGGTCCTTTTCCGTTTCTGTTAGTCCACCATACCATAATATGCTATGGGGGACTACTAAAATCATGAAATTTTAACTTTTATTGATTTTACCAAAAATGAGTTACTTAGGTTCCAAAACACCTAAATCGACGAAAAAAAAAGTTGTCTCTTGTCTGTCTGTATACACAATAACTCAAGAACGCCTTAAACGATTTTAACGAAATGTGGTACAAAAACAATAACTCAAGGACGCCTTAATCGATTTTAACGAAATTTGGTACAAAAATCCTCTATCGGCTGACCATGAACCGATTAACTTTTGAGTAGTGTGCTGGGGGGTTAACTGGAGGAAAAAGGGGATAAAATATTTTAAAAAATTGTAACTTTGGAACAAAAGCAAGTAGCGATATACGGTTTTCAGATTTAAGTTTAGAAGTAAAGCAGCTATTGATATGCGTTTTTCAGATTTTGGTTTTCGTAAATATTACCCAAAAATTTTGTTATAAGGTTCAAATCTTTCAAAGCTACCGTTTTCGAGATATTTTCATTTCCTTTCAACATAAAATAATTGATTGTATGGTGGACTATTTGTGCTTTCTAGTACCAATTTTCTTTTTAATTAATTTAGGCTTTTGGCAGCAGTTAAGTTTCAATCAAATTTTTTTTACATTTGAGAAATGAAGCTCTTCATAAGATCTATAAAATAATTTTGAAAATCTGGTAGGTATTACATAAAGAGTTATTGTAGAGCCATGATGAACCTTAAAATATTTTTTTTAAACCTTTATCAAAAACATGATTCTCGTAACTGTCTGCAGATAACTAAAGCATGGCTTTTTTGGTTACCGATGTAAAAAAAACTTTTTTTTTGATCACTGATGCAAAAAAGGAATTCTGTCCGTTTTTTACCCAAAATTAAAGAGAATATTAAGCCATTTACGCCAATTTTCACAAGTATTTCCAAAAAAATCATTTAAAAACATCATCAAAATATCAAAATGTTAAATATTAAAATGTCGCACAAACGTCACCGAGTAAAAAGGCTCATCGCTATGGAAACCATTGTTATTTCATTTAACAGCCGCCTAGATATATAGTGTTAAGATGGTGTATTGCGTGAAGAGCTCCTCGTTCGAGATTTTTAAAAGTATTTTCCTGTTTTTCTTGGAATTTTTGATAAAGGTATTAAAAAATTAGTGGTAACCACTCGCGGCTAAACTGTGCTTTTTTTAATCGCGTTTTTAAAAACCTCGCTGCGCTCGTTATTTAAACCAACTACTATAGTTAAATACCTGTTAAATTATTTTTAGATGTGCTAAAATACACTTTTATTAGGACACATTTGATTGAGGAGAACTTTGATTGAAAGAAATTAATACCACCTTATGTTTTACACACTTTACACTTTGAAAAATGACAATTTTTGCTGTTTTTTGGATAAAAATTGCAAAATAAAAATCATATGCACGACTCAAGATGACAGACAGAAGATAAAACATAAATTTTTATTAAACAATTGCCTTAAATTATTTCGATCTTTTTCTAAAATACTTTTTTATAGCCTTTTAAAAGAGAAAACATTTTTTTTTGTCAGTACTTTTTTGAACGCCTAAAAAACAGTGAAAACTTGAAGAACGAGTCTCTTATTATAGAAATCGAAAGTTTGGAAAGAAAGCTTTAAAATGTGAGCAAAATCATGGCATAAGATTGTGAAAAGCAGAGTAAAAATTGCTTACAAAAACGTTGCCCCTTAATATATATAATATCAATTTACCCTGCAGATCTTTTACTTTATTTCCAACTTTTGCTTATAAACCAAACTTTTTTTTTCATTTTTCTTGCAGTATTTTCTCGTTTGGAAAACTAAAAAAACCTATAGTCATTTGTGGAATTGTTACCACAACTTGTTATGAAGCACTGCATGGATTCTAAAGACAATAACTTGACTGATTTGTCAGTGTTGGCAAACTTTTAGTATGTTTTCACATCGTATTCAATACGTATCGAAAATTAAGCATCTTGTTCTTTCATATATCACAGACTTTTTGTCGGAAAAGAGAACATGCTTTATGAAAGAGAAAGAAGACAATACAATGTTTTTAATACGTATTGAGTACGATGTGAAAACATACTAATTAATACGTTCAGTGTCAGCGATCAAGACTCATTGAAGAAATTAATATCCGTCATGTTGACAGCATTTTAGTTGGTTTTGTTGGTTTTGATCACTCACATCGGTCATAATACTAAATAATATCCAAACTTTAACAGCGATCACAGACTCACAAAAAAAGGTGTAATAAACTTTACATGTGAGTACACTACCCCTATGAATTTTGAGCCGCTGAATTCGAATCCTCTCTCAGAATTTTCCCTGGACCCTCCAGTTTTTCCCTATCCTAGGGAAATGCGTGAAATCTTAGATATTTCAGTGTCTGTGAAAGCAATTTTGATCTACACAATATTAAATAAAACGATAATATTTTCAGGCATCTCGAGTCGCTTAGTTCGAATTGCACTCTAGAATTTCCCTACAGTACTTCAGAATTCCACTAGCCTAAGGGAAAAATTAAGCAAAACTTGCGATTTCTGGAAGGTTCTATTTTTCCGCAAGATTCCCAAGAAAACTTACATATTTTCGTGTTTTGAGTTCGTGAATTCATATCTGACGGGAAAAATTTTCCTAGCTTAGGGAAAACGTAGAAAAAATTGTGCAAAAATCGAAGGCCTTTTTCGTACGGGAAAGCTAATATCTTTCCTTCTTCTAAGTTGTCGTGTTCATTTCTGTGATCAGAATTTTCATCCAGCTTCTAACAATTGCCCTAGCCTACAAAAAAGCCCGATATGAATTCAGCTACCCGAAAGACGAGAAGACGTAAGCTTCTCCGTATGAAAACATTTTTATTAAAAAAAAAACTATTAAAGAACAAGCTTTTGTTAAATGCACAAATATTTTTTATATATTTTCGTGTTTTGAGTTCGTGAATTCATATCTGACGGGAAAAATTTTCCTAGCTTAGGGAAAACGTAGAAAAAATTGTGCAAAAATCGAAGGCCTTTTTCGTACGGGAAAGCTAATATCTTTCCTTCTTCTAAGTTGTCGTGTTCATTTCTGTGATCAGAATTTTCATCCAGCTTCTAACAATTGCCCTAGCCTACAAAAAAGCCCGATATGAATTCAGCTACCCGAAAGACGAGAAGACGTAAGCTTCTCCGTATGAAAACATTTTTATTAAAAAAAAAACTATTAAAGAACAAGCTTTTGTTAAATGCACAAATATTTTTCTATCTTTCTTATACCATAATAAAAGCGATGGAGGCAAATTGAGTGGCTGGGTATCGTATATCGATCACATAGACGATTCACCTAAGAAACATTTGTATTACTCTATAACCTAAGGACATTTTTAAACGCTTGGCAAGCATGACAATCGCACCCGTTCTCAACTTCTTCAGATGAAAGCATTATGTTTATCATTCGAATAGAAGAAGAATTTAGTTCTTCTTTTGTAGTTCTCTCTTTGTCACCGTAAACTTAAAATTTTTAATTTGTGCCCATCGCTTTTATTATGGGATAAGAAAGATAAAAAATTATTTTGTACTTTTAAGTGCATTTAATAAAAAGTTGTTCTTTGAAATTTTTTTTTAATAAAATTTTTTTTTTAATTTTTAGATCCTCTCCAATTCCTTCGTTAGAGGCAAGTGTGTACCTAATAATAACATATTGTTGTATTGTCGCCGGAACTATAAATGCATACCAAATTTGAACACACATCCTTAATTTGCAACCTTAATCGTTTATATTGAATCCGCCTGATTGAAATTTCAAATCTGAGCAAAAATTCATAATCCCCCTCCTTAAAAACCCCTTTATGCCAATTTTGATTGAAATCGAACAAACTAAATCTTTTTCCCCCTCCACTTCCCTCGTTAGAGGAAGGTGGGTACCTGAGAATAACCATATTATTGTATTTTCACCGGAACTATAAACGCATACCAAATTTGAACACACACCCTTAATTTGTAATCTTAATCGTCTATTTTGAATCCGCCTTATTGAAATTTTCAAATATGATCAAAAATTCATAATCCCTTTCCTTAAAAACCCCTTTATGCCAATTTGGATTGAAATCGAACAAACTAAATCTTTTTCCCCCTCCACTTCCCTCGTTAGAGGAAGGTGGGTACCTGAGAATAACCATATTATTGTATTTTTACCGGAACTATAAACGCATACCAAATTTGAACACAATCGGATGTGGATACGTCAATTAAAATTGGTTAGTAAAACATGACCGAAAATCGTCCATCTTGAATCCGGTAGTTCTTTAACCTTCGTGAGGAACTGTCAAAAATAATACCGAATTTTTTAAAGTCAGCTATGCCATGCAAAGAACCCCGCCAATTTTTTTCAAGTTTTAATATGTTATAGGGGAGGGGGTAACCCTTCCCCCCACCCCAAGGAAAGTCTTTTTGGTAGGCCACTGCTTACATAGACATGAAATTGTCAATCATTTATTGATTTATCGCTTTAAAGACCATCAAAAATATTTTGCGAAGATAACGACTTTTGACCAATTTTGAACAATTTTTTTAGTAAATGAAAAAATGTTAGTTGTGCTGGAAACTCACTTTTCTCCATTTCATAGTTTTCGTAAAAACAAGGATTTAGTGAGGTACCCTGCAAAAAAACCTCATAAAATATCATAGCAAATAACAGATAAATCATCATAAGTTTTTATAATCTATGCTCATATAAACTTATGAAAGTGACACACAAATCCCGCATAGGAGTTCATCACATTTTATCGGCCAGTTGGTTTATAAAAGTTTATAATATTTTATGGTTTTTAATATGACAATTCCTCATAAAATCTTATAAGATTTTATGAGATTTTATAAGATCTACTTATAACATTCGAAAAAAAAATACAGCGCAACTTTAGCAGTTGTAGTAGTAGAAGTAATGTAAGACATTAATATACAGTCAAATTAAACTATAACCTAACCTAAACTATAATCTACGACAACCTAAACTACTATAATACAATAACACTCCTTGTGCTAGCACAATATCTACATATCTAATAGAAGATTGTTCTCGTATAAGTATTTATTTATCGCCAGGAGCTGTGGGAGATTTTATAAGCCAAAAACTATTTTTTTGCAAGCTTTTATTTAACTTGCAATGTATATATCTATCTGACGAACAAGATATTTGTTCGGGTGGAATCTTGCAACTTAATTTTGACCAACATCCCAACATTCGATCGGCTTCAAATTTGGCATGCTTATATAATTGCAGTGACAACACAAGAATATAGTGTGATGGAATTGACAGCTCCCCCCTACTCGAAGGGGGTGGAGGGGGTACAGTTGAAGAACACAAGAATATAGTGTGAAGAAATTGTCAGCTTCCTTTACTCGAAGGGGGTGGAGGAGGGTACAGTTGAAGTACGCCCGATTTCGTTGACATTAGGTGTGTCGGGGCACTTGGGAATGGAGATAACAATTTTCTAATCAGATTTTGGAAATTCAATATGGCGGATTCAAGATGGACGATTTTTGGTCATCTTTTGCTAACCAACAACTGCCTTATCCACATCCGATTATGTTCAAATTTGGTATGCGTTTATAGTTACAGTAAAAATACAATAATATGGTATTCTCAGTACCCATCTCCCTCTAACGAGGAAAGTGGAGGGGGACAAAGATTTAGTTGGTTCGATTTCAATCAAAATTGGCATACAAGGGTTTTTAAGGAGAAGGATTATGAATTTTTGATCAGATGGGATCATGAGTCAAGAAATATTTGTTTTTAGTAGCAACTAAGTGTACTAAGTATAGCTTTCTTTAATTAGTTTTCAGGTGGTCGAAAAAACTGATAAAAATCAGGTGTGTTTTTTATGAGATTTAATGAGGTTTTTTTGGCAGGGTGGACACATAAAAATCTATAAAATGTTGTAAGTTTTTCTGACTATAAAATCTATTTAGAAACTTATTTGTTTTTACCAACTCCTAGAAAATTATAAATGTTCATAGAAATCTGTCAAATTCTATGAGTTGGTCTAATCATAAAATATCCCAAAATCTCACGAAAAAACGTTTATCTAAAAACTCTTAAAACATTATAAAAAAAACAAGGGTGTAATCGTAGAAACTCATAAAATGTTATGAGTTAGTTTGACTATAAAATCTGCCAGAAACCTATAAAAACATCGGTTTATATAATCCCATAATACATAATAAAAGAAAAAGAATGTGATTATAGAAACCCATAAAAGTTGATGTGTCGGTTTGATTATAAAATCTCTTAGAAAATCGTGCTTTTATAAAACCATAAAATATGTTAAAAAAAATGTCTGCACTTATCAAATTTTGTAAACATTTATAAGCCTGACTGATTATAGGTTCAGATAAAAAACACACATATGAAAAGACAAAGAATGTGATTATAGAAACCCATAAAAGTTGATGTGTCGGTTTGATTTTAAAATCGCTTAGAAAATCGTGATTTTATAAAACCATAAAATATATTAAAAAAATGTCTGCACTCTCTCAAATTTTATAAACATTTATAAGCCTGACTGATTATAGGATCAGATAAAAAACACACATATGAAAAGAAAAAGAAAAATCTCTTAGAAAATCGTGCTTTTATAAAACCATAAAATATGTTAAAAAAAATGTCTGCACTTACCAAATTTTATAAACATTTATAAGCCTAAATGATTATAGGATCAGATAAAAAACACACCACATAAATTCTTACTAAAATCAAAGACATACCTCATAAATTCTTACAAACTTTTATAATCTTAAAATTTTGCTTCGCAAAAACTAATAGACCTTATAAAAACTGATAAAATTGAGATGTGTTTTTTATGAGGTTTTATGCGGTTTTTTTGGCAGGGTACAAATAAGTTAATTTTTGAACTTTAACATTATTTTCTGGCTCACCCTGTACCCACTGGAAGAAGTGCCAATGATAAAAAAATATTTGTCTTACCCTCACCTATAACATATTAAAATTTGAAAAAAACGGGTCCCACGCTACATCAGAAATTGGCGGGGTTCTTTATGTACTGATAAGTACCTATTAAATCGCATTTAAATTATTAAAATGATGGCGCTTGTATTTTAAAACGTTTCACAAATTCCATCATGCACATGTGCCTGGTGCAATGAGCTCAAATTTAAATCCTGTCAAAAAAAGATTAATAAAAAGGAACTTTCATCTCGTAAAGTCGATAACAGTAAGACGGTAAGTACGGGTCAGATTTATTAAACCATAAATATGCGTGCTAAATATAAACGAATTAATATCTGGTTTGCCGGTAAAAAGAACACAAAAATATCCCTCGAAATTTGCGCAGAATATTGTTTGCCAAAGGTTGTTTTTATTGTGTTATAGGATCCCTTTAATAAAGTCGGCACTATTTTTGAGAGTTCCGCACAAAGATAAACAATTACTACATATTTTTAGGCACTTGCACATCTGGATGCTGGGGCTATCCAAAACCTACGTTTGGGCTATACAGCCAGAGCTTTATTGATCGCGGCGCTCTCAAAATAATGTTGATTTAACATAATGTTTTTTCCTACCTTTAACAGGGACTTATCGGACATTATAGGCTGACTTTAATAAAGTCGGTACTATTTTTGACAGTTCTAAAGAAATGTAAAGAATTACTACATATTTTTAGCCACTTACACATCTGTTATGGGACGGCGCGGCAGCGCACGAAGGTTAAAAGCTTTCTGACATTTTTGTAACATAAACATGTGATCATGAGCATGTTTAGCTCATATTGTGCCATCCATAAAGTCGACAAATTAAAGTTTTTATATTAAGTCAACAATTATTTTGATAGTGCCTCGATCAAAAAAGCTCTGGCTGGATAGCCAGAGCTTTTTGGATAGCTGCACCAACCAAGAAGAGTGCCGCGCTGCGCCCTGCCATAACAGATGTGTAAGTATCTAAAAATATTTTTACAAACTAGTCAAAAATAGTGCTGACCATTAATAAAATGCAATTTTGTTGACCCCTCCATATAATTTTTATTTTTAAGAATAAAAAAGGGACAGACATAAATATTTTTAACTAATGTTTTGGTTTGGATCAGCCTTTTGCAAAGTCGCTTTTTCACTACATAGAAGTTGGTCTGAGATTGATCATCTACATACGAATCATTAGCAGTGGCGGCGGGAAAAAATATTTAAATTTACATCGGTCGATATTTGATAGGGACATAATAGAGGAAGTATAAAAATATACTTAATTTTTTTTACAAAAGGGCGTGACATTTATTATAAGGCGTTTTTCTTGAAGTAACTATAGGTAATCTAGTTACTCGTTTTAAACTTTCCAGCAAGGTTTACTGATTTTTGTAAAAGGAAAAGGGTTTTAAAAACATTTTAAAAAATAAAAAAAGCATTGGATATACAAATTTTATTGCGCGAATAATTTTTTATTTTTTTAGCAGTCCAAATGTAACAACATAGCAAAATAACAATCTAATTTACCTCCTTGCTGCCTATGCGTGCACAATTGCATCCAAGATGCTGTGCGTGCACCTTTATCAAATTAATTTCATTTGAGGTTTAAGTTTATTCAAAAATTAATATTTGATTTCTAAGAAATTAAATAAATTGTAGTTTCAATTTTAATTATAATATTTAAAGTATTATGCATGAATGAAAGCTATTGATTTTATTTTACCACTACACAACAAAGTTTACCCTATTAATTGCTTGTTTGCAACCATTTTTTAATTTCTTTCTAGCATTTAAAATAAGACTTAGATCCAATTTGAACTGGCAAATTATTAAATATTTTAACAGGTACTTAACTAAATTATTTTGCGGGCCATCAATACCATATTACCTGTTAAATTATTTTTAGATCTGCTTAAATTCACTTATAGTAGAATACGTTTTTTGGTAAATTTAAAGACTGTAAAGATATTAATACCACCTGTCTCACACACTTTATGCTTTGAAAAATTATATAAAATGTATAATGGCATAATAAAATCATATGCACGACACCACTCAAGATGACAGACAGATAACAACAGAAATTTTTAGTAAATAGTTGCCTTAAATTATTTTCATCTTTCTCTAAAATTATTTTGTATAGCCTACTGTCACTCTTCAACACTAAATTATCTCTCCATCTACCTCTAAAATTCTGCCCTTTTTTTTGGCAGTTCTTTTTTTGAACATCTAAAAAACAGTGAAAAGTTGAAAAATTTGACTGTTTTATTCTAGAAATCGAAAGTCTGCAAAGAAAGCTTTAAAATGTGAGAAAAACCATGTCATAAAAATGTAAAAAACATAGTAAAAATTGCTTAACAAGTCACTTACAGATAAAATGCCGTTTTCAAACTCCCTCATCCGCTTATCCGGGTTTTTACACAAAAAACACTCGCGTACCATTATGTTGTCAATATGTACTTTTCTTTTTGACATAAAATTATTAAACTTTAAAAATTTGTACGACTCACTGAAAAAAAAAAACTCCAAAATACGCACAAACCACATTGAACAACGCCGCCTAATTGAAACACCACCAGTCAAATGTCAAGTTTAATTGAATTGGGTTCACTGTTGTCACAGATCAACTTTTGTCGTGGAAGGTCGCTGTGTTACACTCAGAGATCGCGGAATTATGAAAATAATTGAACAACTTTTTTGTCTCCTATCTCACAATGCTGCATTTTCTGGCTTTGTTTAGTTGCTTCCGGAAAATACGTGATAAAATTAAGTTTTGTATATCTGGTGGTCAGTTTTTTTTTTATTAGTAATTCCTCCTCTAAGCCTCTGGCTTATGGAACTCAGTGGTGCTGACTTAAAGTCAGCATATAATGTCCAAGTCTCTAGGGGCTGAATATAAATCACTTGCGAAATAAGTGTTATTGGAGTAGCGATTTTTTGATCGGCGTTATAATAATAATAATAATAATGTTACCGTATTCTGTCCGCCCTCCTGATTCCGGCCACTTTATTTAATAAGCGTTATTTATTATACCTTGCCCTAACTGGATAACAAATTCTTGATTCTAAATCTTACGTCTCTTATCTAGAATTGAAGATTTTTTTTAAAAAAAAAACTTTGTAAAAAAGTTAAAATGCCATATATAAAAAAATATGATTTTTGTGCCAAGGTATATCTGATGATATTTTTATATATCTTTAGACCAAAAGACCCAAAAATAGAAGAGTTACAAGATATTTTAGAGTGGACGTGGAGTATAATACCAACTATATTTTTGTTTTATTTTTAATATTTTATGCATTTAACTCAATTTTTGTTGGTCCAAACACGAGGCTCTCACATGGGGTTACATTAAACCCCTAGTTTATAAAACAAGGCCACCTTCCTTGGAAGAATTGCTTTAGGGGCTAATTGGGGCGTATCAAAATATTTCCAGAAACATTTTTGAAAATGTTAGGAATGAATTTGAAAATCGCCTCTACTTTTGTTTGGAAAATGGCTGTCATTTTGAATATTTATTGAAATAAATAATTTGAAAACATGGCATTCAGAGTACTTTCTTTCATTTGCTTCACTGCTTTCTGGAGTATTTTCTTTTACCATTTTTTCTTTTTTTTTTAATTCGGATTTGAAAAATACGGCATTTGCATTCCCCCCTGGTCTTATAGAAATACTATTTTTTGGTTTTTTTATATCTCTCCAAATTCAGAAAATATAGGCTTTGTAAGTTTTAAAAAGATGCACCCTGTATTTTATTGAGAACAACAAAAACCTGGTGTACCAGAAAATTGTTAATAGTAAAATCGTGTATAAATATTAAAATAAAAAAATGCAGAATATTTCCTTAATTATTTTTATTATGTATTATATTTCTGTTACATTTTTTAAGCTTTCTTTGAGGGTTTAGTTTTCATAAATACGCATATACCCACTAAAAATAACCTTATTTAAACCTGGTTTTGCGGTAAAAAATAATAAAATAAATAAAAAATCTGATGAGAAAACTAAAAACAGATCAGATTTATTAAACCATGCTTCTAAAAATAAACTTATTAAAATCTGGTTTTGTGGTGAAAAGAATAGAATAATATAAAGAAATCCAATGAGATTCGCGCAAAATATTTTTTAAGTTATACTTGGTTCTTAATTATTTCTATAATATTATTTTTCCTGTCAGAAATATTTAATTCTTATTTATTTTTAAACTATCCGTCGACCCGTGGCTTACAAAAATAATATAATTTGACAGCTTTCATTTAGCGCAATTTCAAATAAATACGTGTTGAAATTAATTATATCCTTGTCCTTTTTTCTTAATTTTAAGTCGGTTACGAATTATTTTCACAAGGTTTAATCGATCCAGATAAGCGACGTAAAGGACAAAAGAATTAAGTGAGAAAATAAGATTACACTTTTTTTTTCGTCCCTTTGTTTCATATATTGATTTTCTGTCACTTCTGCCTGATTTAACCCAGTTTAATCAAACTCATATTTTTTACTTTCCCCGCTAAGGGAAGTAATGTAATCATCTAAAAATCTCACTTCTCTCACTCACATTTTGATGATTCTCCACGAATTTTGAGGTTCCGAATAGTGATAAGCATGAATCCAGATGCCGTCGCTCTGCCTGTCGGTCGGTCTGTCGGTCTGTCTGTCGCCTATTTTGTAGTAATCACTCACTCAAAAACTCCCTATTACACCCTTCGGAGCTATACTCAAAATTCTTACCGTATTATACCTCTTTGGAAAGCAAAAAAAGTCTTGAAAAATTCAATTTTCTTTGCCATATATCTCGAGTTATGAAACGAAGTGTTAAATAAAAAGTAGCTTAAGTTAAGATCCAGACCACACCCTATTCTCTTATCAGATTTCATACAAATCGGTTTAGCTGTTTTTGCGTGATTAATGGACAAAAATCCTAGTTTATCGGCATGTAGCACATGGAAAACGAAACGTTTTTAGAAACAATAACGTCTGAATCTATATAGATATATATATATATATATATATATATATATAGCACATATAAAATGCATTGAAAAAGTCTGTCTACTCGAAGGGAGTTCTGGATACACCCAGGAAAAGTCCGGATACGACCTAGAAAAGTCTGGAATCACCCAGGAAAAGTCAGGATACACCCTGGAAAGTCTGGATACATCCAGGAAAAGTCTGGATACACCCTAGAAAAGTCTGGAGACACCCTGGAAAAGTCTGGAAAGACTCTGGAAAAGTCTGGATACACTCTGTCAAAGTCTGGAAAGACCCTGGAGAAGTTTGAATACACTCTGGAGAAGTTTGGAAAGACCCTGGAAGTCTGGATACACTCTGAAAAAGTATGGAAAGACCCTGAGAAAGTCTGGATACACTCTGGAAAAGTATGGGGACACTCTGGAAAAGTTTAGATACACTCTGGAAAAGTCTGGAAAGACCGTAGAAAAGTCTGGATACACTCTGGAAAAGTTAAGAAAGACCCTAGAAGTCTGGATACACTCTGAAACAGTCTGGAAAGACCCTGGAAAGGATACACTCTGGAAAAGTCTGGAAAGACTCTGGAAAAGTCTGTAAAGACCCTAGAAAAGTCTGGAAAGACCCTGTAAAAGTCTGGATACACTCTGGAAAAGTCTGGAAAAGTCTGAATATACTCTGGAAAAGTCTTAAAAGATCCTGGAAAAGTCTGGATACGCTCTGGAAAAGTATGGAAAGACCCTGGAAAAGTCTGGATATACTCTGGAAAAGTCTGGATATACTCTGGAAAAGTCTGGAAAGACCCTGGAATAATCTGGATACACTCTGGGAAAGTCTGAAAAGACCCTGGAAAAGTCTGACTACACTCTGTCCGAGTACACCATGGAAAAGTCTGAATACACCCCTAAACAGTGTGGATACACCGAAGAAAAGTCTAGATATACCCTGGAAAAATCTGACCGACCCAATCTAACCCATGTGTATACGAGTAGTGGTTCTTGAGCGAGGGAAGTTTTACTCGAAATATTTTTATAAACTGCCAGTTTTAATAGGATACTAATTAATTTTGACTGGTCTAGTATTATTTAAAGTTCTCATAAGTAACCTCGTAAATAGCTTAACCTTTCTTTTCATATAGAGAAATACTCACACTGACCCATAGAGTGGGGACAAAGCCTTGGCCCTTGAGGGAAAGGACTTAAAAATGTAGGAAAAATAGTAAAGTCGAAAAATTCTGTGTTCAACCCATTTAATCAGTTGCGTACTCAGGATGGGAGATTATGGAAAAGATACTTTAAATCTCTCTTGTTAGGGATTAAGGTATTATTTTAAATCCCTATAAATTTATTTAAATCCTTACAAATTCCTAGGGATTTAGAGAAAATTTGTTCCTCCTGCCAAAAAAGGGTAGAGCGCCTGGAAAAATGGAAAAAAATGGAGCAGATGGAAAAATGGTGTTGTTGTGAAAAATGAAGAACATGGAACAATGGAAAAATTGAATAAATGGAGCGACTGGGAAGATAGATAGGATGGAAAACTTTAACTTAGTTTTTTCCAATCCTAAAGTGCATAAAATAGTATGTAAACCACGTGACTACTGTGTGTTTTTATCCCTCGACGAAGTCGGGCCGTTTTCTATTTTAATTAAACTTTTAAAACAAAAATAATTCTTTGTCGTTTTATATTTCGATAAAACACCCAAATGCTATCTTTTTACCTACTAGTTTATCGTAATGCTAAAAAGCAATTTTAATGAAACACTGTGTTTTTATTTATATACCTACTCACTCATTAAATATGAAAAAATATTTTTTTTAATAAACGGCAAAGTTTGTTGTCATAGGTGTATAGGTTCATTAGAAATGGAAATAAAGTTCTAAGGATTTGGCGACGTTATTTTTAGAAGCAATAAATGTATATGGATTAGCTAAAGGTAAGTTTAATTTAAAGTTGGACAATATACTTCTAGCCACAAATATGTTTTGTCGCGTAAGTCAACCACCAACTGTCAATTATATAGAGGGCCTCTAGGTTTACCTAGGTACTAATAGAGGCAAAGCAGAACTTTTTCTGCGAGGCACTAGTAGGCTAGATGATGAGCCACATAATAGTTATTTATGTATCTAGGTCGTAAAGTAGGCGTTTACCGCCCGCCGCGTAAAAGTTATAGCTTAAGCCGTTAGGCGAGGGCTATAACACGCTGAGGGCGTTAAACGCAATTTAAGACCGAGGTACATACAATATTTTATACAATAGCGAAGTATTTATTTTTAACCTAGGTACAGTAATGGTAACTTGCCGTAATATTTGTCATAATATTACATAATATTTGTCATAATATTATATAGTAGCTTCCCTAGCATAGTAGCTTCCCTAGCAACGGTTCAATTTGATTGTTTCGTAATAGCAACCGATAAACAACCTTTCATTTTTTAAGTAAAGTAACATAAAAATGAATTTGTCGGAATTTGAGCTACCTCGAGAACTTTTGAAGTCTGTAGACGAAGCAAAACAAGATCTGCTGCCATTAATGTCAAGGAAGATCTATGAAAAGCACTACAAAGAATTTTCTGCATGGCTCATGGAAAAGTCTGTAGCCCTAAGTCAACTTCATGAAAACGTTATACTAGCTTATTTTAATGAAAAGTCCAAGAATTACAAAGCGTCCTCATTGTGGGGCTATTATTCCATGCTTAAAGCTACCTTAAACCTCAATATTGGTGAGGGTATAAGCAAATTCCCGAAACCGATTGCTTTTCTAAAACGAAAATCGGATATTTATAAACCCAAGAAATCCAAAATTTTGAGCAAAGAGGAAGTCGAAAAGTTTTTAATTGAGGCACCAAAAGAGGTTTTTTTATTAGTCAAAGTGGCCTTGATATTTGGCGTGTGCGGAGCCTGTCGCCGCGAAGAACTTGAAGTTAATGATATTCAGGACTTTGGAGAATCTCTGATGGTAACAATCAAAGAGTCAAAAACTAAAATTGACAGAATTTTTACGATTATTGATGGACGAAAGGAGGCACCTAGTTTCTTGAGAACATTCAGAAAATACTTAGCCTTGCGACCAGCAATAATAGACCACAACAGACTCTTTGGGCGATATTTACTAAAATGAGTTAGGGTTTAGGACTATGGGACGTATGTGGTTTTTAATCTAATTCTGCAGGTTTTTCTTTAAATTTAAATAAAACTTTTTGGAATTTTGGACTTACTATAATCATATAAATGGAAAAAAATGGAAAAAAAGCAAACTGACGGCGGGTTTATCCCCGTATAGTAGGCTTTTTAACTAAAAATACTCTATTAAATGGGTTACTTACTTATATTTTTTATCACTTATTATCCCTAAATTTGCAGAGGTCCATATGAAAAGATATATTCTTACACAACACTTCTTTAATATGATGAAAATATTAAATTAAAATTTAGAATTCATGTATTTTTATCGATTGAAAACTGTCAAAACACTTAACTGACGTTGCGCTCGCTGACGCATTGCTCGTTTTGAACGAGAACCGTACCCTCTGAAATAAAAGAAAGCCATCACAATCTATAAACACGTAAACCACCAATTTTGACAAATTTTATTTTGTCCATCTTTATAGAATTTTCTATACCTTTCTTCCTCCCCCCCCCCCTCTTTAAATAAGGTAAGAAATATTTTGAATGTTAAAGTATTTAGTTATTTCATTATTTTATTTATCATTTTCAGTTACACATGGTAACGAAAAGCAGTTACGAATTCTCCCCTCCCCCTTGTAACACTTACCTACGCCCCCGCGCCATTACTTAATTTATAGAGAAAGAGAAATGCTTCTGCAAAAAATTTCCGAATTTTCATTAAAATTGAGAAAAATTGCTAAAATCACACGTTCCTCTCGCCCCTAATACGCACGAATACGAGCTGAAGACTTTTACCGGCGCGTAATATGACGTCACCGCACAAATCAGAAAATCGAGCGAAACCACCAAAACAATAATAAATAAGCAAGTCCCCAACAACCCAAAAAACCGCTGAGTTTTTATTATTAGTATTTTTACATGCGCTATTCTTTAATTTGCGCTGAATCAATTATTAGGCGAAGGTTGTTACGTTTGGGCGCTTTGTGAATATGCCAGAATCAGTTTTACACTATAATTGCTTGCTTGCTTAAAAAATAACAGCGCACAGCAGTTATAGCGCAAGATTTATACCGTGAAAAATAGCTTTTTAAGATTCCGCGCGCTAACAGTTACCACAAAAATTTTAACTTTTTATTTTTTTGGGCGCGTAGTTAATCGCCTTTGACAAGGTGTGCAAACGCCTAAGCAAACCAGATGTGTGTATGTAAGAAATCTTTGTTTTCATTTTATTATTAAAAAATAATTTTAAACTTATATGTACAAGGCTTTTTTCTTGATTTAAGAGACCAGTGATCTCCCTGAATCAACTTAAAGTGAGATACCATACGTTCCTATACATTGTCCTTAAAAACGCGCTGGAATACCCAATTGAAGCAAAAAAAAGCCTGGAATTTGGTTTTTAGTAATTAAAATACTTATGTTATATAAAGCAGATCAACACCGTTCTCAACTAAAAAGCCTGTTAACTCCTACCGCCTCAGTGCCCTTTAGCCTATTGTGGCTGCCATTTTTATAACCAAATTGAAAGTAAAACATGGATTTTCTATCAGTTTGCTGTCAATATGGCACCGATCATAGGACAACATACAACATCCCGTGTCACTTTGACATTTCGCAGATTTCTTGTTTACCCATTTTTTTTAAATATTTACGGATTATTTGGACTGTTTTAAGAAAAAATAGCCCTATGCGTCTCATTCCAGTACATTTTGACGTCTATCCAGGTAAAATTATCTTATAAATTGTGGTCTGGTTCGGCGTAAAATATATTTTTCGATACCCATGTATATGTCAGCCTTGAAACCAAGCTTTCCATACACTATAGTCCTTAGTAAATACCGCCCTTTGTGTTTTACAAAAATATGAAATGTTCAACGCAAGTAGTAGGAAAAAATACTTTTGGCAAGATGCCACGGCAGATCGTTTCATTTTTAAATCTTCCTGATGCCGACCAATTTACAGGGCACTGTTTTCGGCGAAAATTAGCTACACTACTTGCTGAAGCGGATGAAAACCTTACCAACATCAAATTACATGCCGGATGGAAGTCTAGTTCAGTGGCGGAGCGAGAAAACCAAAATCAGTAGAGAAAAAATAGCAAAAAAAATTGTTGGGAACACAACAGCATCTTTTACGCAAGATAATTTCCTGCCATTAACATAAACATGTTTAAACCAGAGTAAAGACTTAAAAAATAAGATTCAAGCAGTGGCAAACGCTCGAGCCACAGCTTCCTTATCAGCTACAGCTTTCTCGCCATTAAGTATTGTTAATTGTTCTATTTGTATATTTAATTTTAAATCAGAATAAAAAATATTGTAGCATTTAAGATTGTTTAATAAAAATAAAATCTTGTTCAATTTTCATTTATTTTTTGCAATAAAAATAAAAAAAATAAAAAAAAAATAATAAAAAAGGGTTAAATTGAAAAAAAACACAATAAGAAATAGGGTTAAATTCCTTCTGTCAGCCAAACACGTTAAAATCTTACTTTACCGCCCAGGGCCAAAAAGTGACATTTTACCGCCCGAGGGCGATAAAGTGCCACTTTACGTTCGCAAATGGGGGCGGTAAAGTATATTTTATCGCCCGCTTGTGCATAAAGCTTTTTATGCACTTTAGGGATTAAATAGGTACGTTTAATTCCTCTTTTTGGAGACTAAAGTGGAACTTTCAATCCCTAAAAGCTTAGAAATAACGTGATTTTAACAATAATCTTTTCCTAAAGTGCATAAAATAGTATATAAACCTTTACTTTACTTTACCTCTGAATAAAATACTCATATTTTTTCGGGTAATATCATAAGTGCATCTAAATTTTTCCGGAAAAATTCTGTAAAAACAAAAAATGCGAGTGTGAAAAAAACTCGTCAGACGAGGGTTTTTCACACTCAGACGAGGGTTTTTATCATCGGGGTATTTTTTGTTTACAAATTGCTTTGAAGCGATATTCCAGAATATTTTCACGGGAAAGATTAGATGCACAAATGTTATTTTAGCAAAAATGTTGTAAGGGATATTAACCAAAAATATTTTAGGCTTCATTATGGCTGTACCCGAGTATAAGAAACTTATATACTTATACTCGGGCCGTACCATATTAGGTACAATATTATATTATTGTATTGTCATCAGGATGAACACTTCTTTGTTCTTGGCTGGATTTTTCAGCCCAGTCAAGCTACACCTATCCCTCAACGAAACTCCATTTGATATTGTCAAAATTATGTACTAATTATGTCCTAATTTAGTCCCCTTTTAAAAAATTTTTACTTGATAAAAACGGAGTTATTTGCACTTAAAAGGGGGAGTGTGGCTTGGCGCTAAGCAGCACCCCTCACGCTTAGGAGATAGATTTAATGAAACTTGATATGTCATAATTTTGTACTAATTATGTATTCTTAAAGAAGGGTACTTTTAGTTTACAAAAACTATCGATTCCTAAGATTTTTGTTTGTTGGTTATGGGGTATGTAGCTTGATATCAAGGTACACCCTCTCTGCTTAAGAAAGAGATTCGACCAAAAGTGACTATGCCAGAATTTGGTACTAATTTTGTACTTATTTCGTCTTTTTCTAAAAAATTGCCTACTCTCAGCATAACTTCATTTTTTTTTCTTTTTATGGGGTGTGTAGCTTGATATTAAGGTACACCCCCCTCTGCTTAGGTTAAGGAAAGAAAAAAAATAATAATGCCATAATTTGCTACTAATTATGTACTAACTTAGTCCTCTTCTAGAAAATTGCCTGCTCTCAAGATAACTTAATTTTTTTTTTGTGTTATCTTGAGAGTAGGCAATTTTATAGAATGGAACGATATAATTACATAATTAGTAGCAAGTTATGGCATAGTTACTTTTCTCAAATCTCTTTTCTAGGAAGAGTGGGGACTTCATATCAAGCAACACACCCTATAAAAAGAAAGTTAACTTGAGAGTAGGCAATTTTATAGTATGGAACGAAATAATTACATAATTAGTAGCAAATTATGGCATAGTTACTTTTTCCAAATCTCTTTCCTAGGAAGAGGGAGGACTTCATATCAAGCAACACACCCTATAAAAAGAAAGTTATCTTGAGAGTAGGCAATTTTATAGAATGGAACAAAATAATTACATAATTAGTAGCAAATTATGGCATAGTTACTTTTTTCAAATCTCTTTCCTAGGAAGAGGGAGGACTTCATATCAAGCAACACACCCTATAAAAAGAAAGTTATCTTGAGAGTAGGCAATTTTCTAAAAGGGGATGAAATTAGTAAATAATTAGTAGCAAATTATGGTATAATTACGTTTTTGAAATCTCTTTCTTAGGCAGAGGGGAGTGTGTCTTGATATCAAGCTACACACCCCATAAAAACGAAAAAAAAATGAAGTTATCTTGAGAGTAGGCAATTTTTCAGAAGGGGCTGAAATTAGCAAATAATTAGTAACAAATTATGGCATAGTCACTTTTGGTCGAAACTCCTTCCTAAGTAGAGGAAGGCGTGCCTTGATATCAAGCTACACCCCCCCATAACAAACAAACAAAAATCTTAGGAACCGATGGTTTTGTAAACTAAAAGTACCCTTCTTTAAGAGTACATAATTAGTACAAAATTATGACATATCAGCTTTCAATAAATCTATCTCCGAAGCGTGGGTGATGCAGCTTAGCGCCAAGCCACCCCCCCTTTTTTTAAGTGCGAAGTACACAAATTTTTAAACGGGGACTAAATTAGTACATGATTCTTACAATATCCAAATTGAGTTTCATTGAGGGGGGGTGGGGTAGCTTGACTGAGCTGATTTTTTGGCGACAGAGAAAGTACCTTTGGCCCATTACAGTCGCTTGAAAAAAAACTTTTTCGTTTTAGGTCTAACTTGCTACAAGTGCCCTAAACAAGATCACACTGCAGATCTTGACGTAATTCCTCAAGATGATAAAGATGGCAAGTGTACACTCGAAGATAAATGCGAATTTGAGCACAATAGCACTTGTGGCGTTTTTCATTTAAGGTAGTTACCGTAAACAAAGGTTATGCACTTGGGAAGGGAAAGGTACTATTCTGCGCGGCCGATTCGGTGCGGAAAAAATTCGGCGCGGCCGATTTGGCGCGATGGCAGATATTTTTCCTACCTAACGGAAAATATTTTTAACACACAACTCTATATTTTATCAGAGTGCACTTTCATGAATGCTTTGTAGATATAGCATTCCGCATTGCTTTAATTTTAAGTTTGTGTTTAGGGTTTTTATGTTGGGTTTGGGTTTTTATGTTGATTTTGTGTTTAGGGTTTTTATGTTGGGTTGGGTTGGTTTTGAGAACTGAGAATTTGGAATAAACACTATGTACTGCATGCTATTATGCCCTAAAAGAACTTTTTTTAATGATATACAGTTGAAGTATACACCGGCGCCGAGTCGGCCGCGCCGAGTTATCCTAGACCCCTTGAGAAAGTCAGAGCAAGTGTCTAGTTTTACCAAACATCTGCCAATGACGAGTTTCAATTACTACTTTATAGACTGGTCTTTTGTTAATTTGAAGGGTGTTTTGTGTCCTTGGGATTAGTGGACAATCTCACTTAGGGGACAAATAAAAATCTGACTGTCTCACTTAGGGCCGATTTCTCAGGAAACATAACCTTCAAAAAATCTTTAAGAAGCGGGTTAAAATTAACTCCAGGGTAACCAGGGCTTTAAGGTGCAAGTAAGTTACCATACCTCAGGGTTAATCAAAAGACCGGGATTTATAAGCCGAGAAATTTAACTCTCTGGTGACCCGCTATTGAAAAACCGGCCCTTCGTAGACTTTTCGGTTTTTTTTAAACCATCCTCAGCACTACAAAACCAAACACGACAACATTGGAACTTTTATCCAAAATATAAAACTAAAGTAAAATTATTTCAAAATTGATATTTTAAAGTAATAAACCCAACAAAGTTATGCATTTTTAATTTTTAAAATAGATTTTAAAATTTTAAAAACGTTAACAATGTTAAAAAGTTTAAAAAAATATTATTTTTGTTACTAACTTTTTTTTAAAGCTTAAAGTTTTTTTTTAAATTTTTGTTCCTTGGGATTTCATTCAGATTCCATTCCAACTGATCTCCAGAATTTTTCTGGCAATTTTATACTTAAGTATTGTAGAATTATTTATTTTTTGTATTTGCTAGAAAATAATAGTGAAAAAAATTGGCACCATACTTGGACATATAACTAATTATTTTTAAGGCTATAGTTTCTCCCCAGATTTTAAGTGAAAAAAAGTACATCTGGCAACACCTTGTTCTTTAATTTTTTTAGTCTTTTACTAGAGTGCACAGGGAAAACTAAACATCAGAATTAGTTGAAATTTTGCAGGGCTGATCATTTTTAAATGCTTAATAAAAATATCTAAAGGATTTTTCAAAATTCTCAATTATTTTTTCTTCAAAATAAAAGTTCTAGTGCTGTCATCTATCCCAAAAACCTCAAAATAATTGCGATTTAGAACAAACCCGATTAAAAAAAATAGAGAAATACTCACAATTTCTACTGGGTTACATTTTTCCTTTTTATGTATCCTTGCTTTAGCAAAAATAAAAACTAAGTTTCCTTTTTTCTAAAAGCCTGTGCACTTCGGAAAAGAAAGCCGATCAATCAATCACACTTTATTGAATTTGGGAGACACACGCATTTCAAATGTTGGCCGATAGATCGCAGAATTTATACGATTCCATGGTAACTGCAGGTGTTTTGTCAACAAAATTTAATCGGGCCGCAGTGGGACAGAAGAGTATTTTTACTTTTTCTGACAGAAAACCATTCGAGGTTATGTTTATCTTTCAAAAATGTGTTTTCAAAAACATTGTTCTAAAACCAATATGAAACCACTCCGAGTGTGCGGTCGCCCTCCGAAAAAGGCCTAGCGCTGCGCGGGCATTACCCCGAGTCTATCAAAGAACCAAGAGAACTTTACTGGCTCGCTGGGATTACTAGGAATTCGCTTAGAAACATTCGGCGTCCATAATTTTGATTCAACCATTTTTTTTTAAATTAAATTTTTGCGGCATAGTTATGTGCAAGTGTACTAGTGAAATCTTGGAGTGTAAAGGATCGACTTTAGAACCTGTTTCAAAAACACACGGATACTTGAGTACTCACAAACCAAGTCAGTAAAGCCCCATTTAGAGGTTGGAAAGACTCTTGCTAGTCGTTGACGCTCCTGTTTAAAATAGAATACGATTATTTCGTCTAGCGCCAGTAGCCGATTTTTAAATCTGCATGCTTTTAAGTTAACCTGTTGTCGGTATCAGCTAGCGGGAGTGTTTCCAAATCAATTATAAATGCACCTGTAAATGCACATTACACCCAATTACTTTAATACGTAGTTGTGTAGCGGTTTTTTAGCAGGTAATTCTGCAATAAATGGTTTTCTTTTATTTTAGTATTTTACTTGGTTTTTTAGCGGCGCAGAACGCGAAAAGTGAAAATAAGTAACCTAACCCCAAATTTTTGAAACAATGCTAAAAAATCTCTAGTGTCCCACTGTGGATAAACATAAATAAAGTCTGCCATGGAAAACAAATTCAATGACGTAAAATTTTGCAAAAAAATCAGGTCGACATAGTTAAATTGATTTCTCATACAGTGTTGCTAAAAACAATTCCCCAGATTGTAACTACGACCGTAAACTAATTTGTAATGGCAAGCATTTCCTCAAAAAACCTTGTTTTTGTTTTTCATTTACTCTCACTAAATTCTCTATGATTTTAGTTGGTATTATTTTAGGCATGAAGGTAGCCCAAAGTTATTTTACTACAAGGGATGTTTGGACGGTGGATGCGATTACTTTAAAAATGAGTTGGATACGAATTTTGTGACAAAGAATTCTTTTACGGATTTTAAATGTCAAGAATGTCATAAAAGTCTCTGTAATACAAAGCCACTAGAAACTTAAATGGTTATTTTTCAACATCACGAATAAGAAAACGTTACTGAAAGTATACTGTCGTGATAAATAAAACAAATATAATTTAGGTTTTAAGCTAGGAACACACGATGCATCTTTTTCATGCGTCAAATTTTCTAATAACAGGTTAAAAGGAGACACAATCTGTTTGCGTCTTTTTTTTATCTTGTGAAAGCTAAATCTGATACATGGAAAAGTTGATTCATGTGTTCCTAACTTTACGTTTATTTGCCTTTTCTGCTAAAATAAGTAAAGAATGGTCCAATTTCGAGGAATTTTAAAAGTTCGGTATAAAAAAAGCCAAAATATATGAATTTTAGTCGCATACGGGCTAAAAAATTTTACGAAAAACCGAATAAATTTTCTCTTATCCACTTATTAACGAACGCACAACATCGAACTCACACTAAGATTATCTAGCATAGCAATTTGTCATCCTTAGCATGTGCATAGAATATCCTCAAGAAGAAAAAGAATATGTTAACGATGTTCTAAATTAACATCGGAACATCTTTAGCATGTGCTAAGAATAGGTTACGTTCCGCCGTAATCACATGCTATGCAGGTTCTTAGATATTCTTATCAGATGATTTCCATGTGCTTAGCACATATAGTAATGGGTCATCCTTAGCACCGTTAACTCCTAAAATATACTAAGAAAAAAAATAAAAACAAATAATCAAAATATGAGACGCGCTGACGGGGTTCGAACTCACAACCCACTGTACCATGCGCTTATAAAGAAATAGGTTGCAACCGCGAAATATAAGCGTTTTGGCGGATTCTTATTTGTCGATTTAATCAGAGAATTTTCGCCTTTGGTAGTAGTAGACACTTTAATTGGGATGGTTTTCTGAGTGCACTGAATTAAATGCTCATGATTTTATTGTATATTGTACCATAACTGGTATATAGTTTGCATATGCTAAAGATGTCCTAAAAGTAACCTTCTTAAATGGTATTTCATTATGTACTATATGCTAAAAAAATACTAGAATAACATTATGTTGATGTTCTGCTTTTACGGTACTAGAATAGCTTGTGCACTAAAAGAAACAAGTAATGTTTCAATAAGTGATATATACTTTGCATATGCTAAAGATGTTCTAGAAGTTAACTTCTTTAATGGTATTTCCTTAGCAAATGCTAAGGAAATAATAGAAGCGCATTATTTTGATATTCTTTTGCAGTACCCGAATAGCATATGCGCTAAACTGATCAAAAAATATTTTAAAAGTGAATGTTCTTTGCATGTGTTAAAGATGAACTCAAAGGGACACTACATTCATAGCATTTGCTATGGATATCCTTAATAGCATATACTTAAATAGTATGTACCAAGTATATGCTAAGGATGTGCTCAGAAGGACATTCTCAAAAGGAGGTTTAACGCATATGCTTTGCATGTAAATATTCTTTCATTGCTATGTGGGATGGAACATTTAATTCAATTTGCCGTAAAATGGCAATTTTTCGTTCGGACCAGCATCGATTTCTTCTAACCAGTCGATGTAAATTTGAGTGAAAATGACATCTACTATTTCAACAACAGTTCTATTTTTCCCTACAAATACACAAATATTTAAATTCTACATATAATTTAATTCGCCTACTAGTACTTCCGTCTCTTCCTATACCGTGCAAAACAAGAGGCAAAAGACAAGGGGCTTATGTGCGATGACCCATTGCACAAAAGTCATTTGAACGACAATATATCGAAATTTTCCCCTATATGGTTGTCAAGATACTAGGCGAATAGTTGGTCAAAGAATAAACTATGCTTGTTACGAGTTTGACATTACACATCAGTATTGAACATTTCAAATAGAAGACAGTTGAAGATCGACATAGGGTATGTTATATAAAAATGCTTAGAATTTCAAAAAAGAATGCGAAAATGCAATAATATACTGGATGTTTTATTTAAAAGTTTCGGTTGGCACTCTTTTTAATATACCCTATATACATAAAAATATACTAGTATACTGTAACATTTATATATTGTGTCAATTAATTTAAAGTAAATTTGATTGTTCTAAACTAACATTTTTAGCTTAATTTAGCCAATTAATAAATATGTATCTTTTGCCTCTTAAAAATGACTTAAAATAAATGTGAAAATTCACGCCATCGTCCTGTGTATCAGCTAAATAAGAATAATTGCCTATTTTTTATTAAAACTAAATATTTTGTACGATTAAATTAAATTAAAATCGACCACTGTGCGAGTCCCACTCTAAAAGACGGTCAAGTTTGCCGTAGCATGCGCGTAAGCGAGTTAAATATCGATCGGTCACGCGATGGTTTCGTCCAATAGCGTGCTCTGAAATAATACGAGTGACACACAAGCTTTCCTACAAGTCCCAACTACTGTGGGTCTAGCACGGATGTAGAAACCTTGGATTGCTAATACCTATGGGAAATTTTCTTAAAAATCACTGCCGCGAGTCTTCCGCCATTTTCGCCGCCATGTTGTGGAGATTTGGGTTGGCGACATTGGTTTCCTTAATTTTAAATAGTAGTATGGGAACACTGACTGTCAACAGTGTCAAAATATGATTGAAATTGACATTTTTTTGAAAGGTTATTTTTGTTGTTGTTTTTTAATACAAATACAAAAAAGTAAAGAAACAAGTCATAAACAAATGCTCCAAAGGTCACGCCATTTATCTCCCTCATTTGGTTTGGAGTACGTGCAGGTTTCGAGCAAATAAATCACAATATGGAAACATTGCCCTCAATTTATAAACTCAAAGGGTACTGTTAAGCCACACGTTATAAATTGTAATAAACGCTCGGTTCAACCATTGCTGCTGGCGCTCCCGCTGAAGATACACCTTGATTACGTTGATCTGAATCTGCACAGGGACTAAAACAGCTAAGAAGAGATGCACCAACGTGATACAGTAATAAAAAATAAATTAATAGAGGGTGATACTGACTTTGATAATAGCATATATGGCTCAGCTGAAAGCCAGGGCCATATACATCTTTGGCACATGGAGTCGAGCATGAAGTTTTACAATATTTGAAGACCTTGGCGGAAAAACCTATTAACTAACAACTGTGTTGACCATACCTTCTCTAAGTTAACAAGTTATTACTAAGATATCCTTGAGTTTTGGTGAGTTTTCAGCATTCAACATTTTTTTTGTAGCTCTATCTTTTATAAAGGATGTGGGATTTTGCTCAAAACTGCATATGTTGTAGGTTTCATTGTCCTTATAAAAATCTATCATTGCTCCACAGTGATCTGGTATGTGGTTTTTGAGATACTGCATTCAAAGTTAAACATTGTGGTACTCTGGCTTTTCCCTAAAATTAATTTTTTGCACTTTTTGTGAAAATGTAAATAATATTTATGAACCAAATTGTAGTCTCAGAATAAGTAGCAGAAAAATATAGGTCGCACTGGCATCACAAACATAAAAAATATTAAATTCATATGACCGAGAAATGACTTTTAACAAAAGGCAAATTTCAATTGTTATCTTGCCACTTAGTATTTAACAAAAATGCTTCAAAACAAAAACTTTTGTAACATTTTTACCCATTATTGTTATTTGTTGCTATGGGGCAATGATAGATTTTCATCAAGATAATCAAAATCACACAGAAAGCCAGTTTCCATAAGGAAAGTGCATCATCCTTAAAAAACGAATCTACAAAAAAAATGTCAAATGCTGAAAACTTACCAAAACTTAAGGATAGTTAGTAATAACTTTTTCTGCTGAGTTCTTCAGAATCAAAAAACTTTTATTACAAAAATTGTTAACAAAAAACATTGTCATAATTGAATAAATAAACGTCAAAATTTAGTGTTAAAAATTAACATTAAGGTAAATTTAACCTAAGAATGTCTTTAAAATGTTATTTAGATATTAAACAATGTTAACATTAAGGTTTTGTTAATAAAGATTAAAAAACTAATATTGATTTTTTTTTATTTCTAGTAAACTGGTAAAACATTTTATAGTTACTGGTCTTAAAATCTCAAGAAACTACTGGCTGCAATATCACAACGAAATATTAATTGACAATGAAATATTAAACTACTTACTTAAAATTACATATAGAAAGTTACAAACACATGGAAATGACAACAAGAAAAAGAAAGAAAATATACTGATAAAATACATATTAAAATTAATTTTTTTAATGTTCTTTTTAAAACTCATGAGGTATTGTTCTAATTTTGTAAAAGTCGGTGTGCCAAAGATGTACTTTTTTGTGATCGCTTGCCATCACTCTGGTTTTCAGCTGATCCATATATGCTATTATCAAACTCCGTATCTCCCTCTATTCATTTATTTTTCTTATCTTCTAGGCCTATAACAACCTCGGATTTATAAACTGTTGGTGCATATCTATCCCTAGACGTTTAAATTCCTGTTTCAGATTTAGAGATCAACTTAATGAAGGTTTATCTTGAGCGGGAGCGCCAGCAGCAATGGTTGACATTACCCTTTGAGTTTATAAATTGCAAAAGCAATTTATTTGTTCAAAACTTGCACATTCCCCAGACCAAATGAGAGAGATTATCATGGCGTGGCCGTTTAAGCATTTGTCTGTCTTTTAAATGGTTTTTATTGCTTGGTTCTTCACTTTTTTGTTTTTGTATTAAAAAACAACAACAAAAATAACCTTTTTAGAAACGTCATTTTTTGACACTGTTGATAGTCAGTGGTACCACACTACTATTTAAAATTAAGGAACCAATGTCGCCAACCCAAATCTCCACAACATGGCGGCGAAAATGGAAGACACACGGCAGTGATTTTCGCACAAGGGTATTATCAATCCCTTTCTTTTTTACATCCGTGGGGTCTAGTCGAGAGAACGGCTTCGATCAAAAATTGTTGCTTGAGGCAGCTTTGCGTGTGCCCAGTTTGGTGAATCTTCGATCGTCTCGTCACTGCTTTAAGGCGCGTTTATTGGTTGAAACTGCTTCTCTTCTCTCAGACAAATGATCACTTCCTATGACTTCCAGAATCGGCGCCAACGCCGTTAAGTTGATGCATGAGTAGTGTGTGAAAGAATAACGTGTTTTGCGTTGCGAAACAGATCATGTGCCCGCCACCCACTCGAGTCAAATTGATCAAAACCAGTCAAGTTTGAACGCGGTGAACACATACCGGCTTGTCTTTCGTCTCTCATTCCACACGGTATAGAAAGAGACGTAAAAATTGTTTAAAATACTCGTATGCGGATATTTTCGTATGGTTTCGAAAATAATACCCGTGTAAAAAGAGCACAGGTTACAAGGCGGGCAATCTAACAAAATTAAGTAGTAGAGAAGGGGCGGCGCGAAGCCTGGCAGTAGGCCTCCCTGGGCCCTTTCTGCCCTACCCCGAGCGTGCCCCTAATCCACCGCCTGCACCAAGTCTGGCAGTCTGCTCATCTGGTTTCACTGTTCTTTTTGCAAAGTCCAGTATTTTGTCCCATTTAAGCGTCCTCATCCAGGGTCGGGAAACCGAATACCTGGTATCTCGTCCTCTGGTATGCCTTGCCATTCTTTCCAATGCTTTCATCAAAATTAAGAAAATAATTGTCTTCTACGACCTCTCGCTCCCAGTCCCATTGAACATTAACTCATAAATTTATTGGTTATTATGTTTAGGATCACTTTTTGCGTACGCCACTGCGTTTTTGGGCTGCAACAAGGCGTTTTGGACCCCTTTAAAAATAATGCACTATATTACCTGGTCTAAAGAGGCACCCCAGGCTAATCAGCTGCGCATGCTTCCTCCGTCATCTTTGATTAAAAGAGTATTATTAACAACTGATTTTTCTCAAACCAATTTGGATGTATTTATGGTAAAACGAATACTTTTTTACGTGCTTTTTGAGATTCCCTACGGATCTGTATATTTTATAGTCGATGAACCGTTTGGCCTAGAAATAAAGTGATTTTAACAATTATCATTTCCTAAAGTGCATAAAATATTATATAAACCTCGGGACTAAAGCGTCTTTTAATCCCTTAGCGAATTGTAGCCCGACCGTAGGGATTAAAAGTAGCACTTTCGTCCCTAGGTTTATAATGCACTATTTTTAATATATTGGTTTATACGACTTATGATAAAGCCATGATGGTTTTACTTTGTTTTTCATATTTTTATGCCATGGTTTTGCTCACATTTTAAAGCTTTCTTTCCAAACTTTCGATTTCAAGAATAAAACACTAAAATTTTACAAGTTTTCTCTGTTTTTTTTTGTTCAAAAAAAGGACTGCCAAAAAACATTTTTTCTGTATTAAAATAAAAAATATTTAGATGGAGAGATAATTTAGTGAAGACAAAAATATTTAAGGTTGTTGAAAAGAGACAGCAGGCTATAAAAAAGTATTTTAGAGAAAAATTAAAATAATTTAATAAGGCAATTGTTTAATAAAAATTTCTGTTATGTCATCTGTCTGTCATCTTGAGTGTTGTTTGAATGAAAGTCTAAGACAATGATGTATTTGAAATGAACTCTGTGTTTTGGACTTCCATTGTCTATATTTTATTTATACAGGACGTTTCGATCAGTACAATCTCTGATCGTCTTCAGGTGCCAACTACAATCTATTCGTACTTATATACTATGGGAACTCACTCAACCGTGAAGTTTAAGAAGTTGGCTTCGCCCAAGGAGGAGCTCCCAAATATTTGGAATTTCAACACTTGGTCATTAGAGTAAGGGAAAATTCCTTTAATCAATGACTTGGTTTACTGAAAACACCCTGATTCTTCCCAATAAAGGCAGCTTCAAGGAATTTTCGTTTCTTTCAGTGTGACTCCTTGTGCAAGCAAACCTTTGCTTCCGTCCACTTCATTCGGTGTTGTTTTGACCATGCGTGTTCGGCGATTCCTGATTTCGTTGTTTCACCTCTTTGGGTATTCGTCTGATGTTCTTTAAGCCTAACGGATAGTGATCTTTTTGTTTCACCTATGTATGACTCACCACACTCACAAGGAACTTGGTTTTTTCTCCGGTTTTTCCAAAGTATTCGTTTAGAAAACAAATAAAAAATAAAAAACAGTAATCAAATGATAAGGTTCACACCTTAACGTCCATATAACTATAAAATGATATAATGGTCCAAGAGTCACAAAATAAAGAAATTAATGTAAAAATCTACTTCGTATGCGTGTTACAGTTTTCTCGCGACAGAATAACCGAGAGGCAATTTTTTTAAATTTTGGGGATTATTGAGCAATTTGCGGTCCGGGATGCATTTTGTACTATACAGAGCGCTTCAGGCTACTGCGAACATAGGCCGGAAGAAGTCCAATCCACCTATCAGTGGAGCAACCAACACTCACCGTTCGCAGCTTGCGTTTAGTACGCCTCTAACCGTGCCATGTTGAGCAGCGTAGTCAATGAAACCGGAATTTGGTCAATAAATACGCAAATTTTTATTATGTCATTTTATTATTTTTTGTCACTGATAAATTAGAGCGTTTTATTTTTAACTGCTCAGATTTATCACTAACAACGTGTTCCAATGAAAACAATGAAGAGTAACAAAATAAAAGCAAGTTCTCAAAATAAAATAATACATTCTAAAAACCCAAAAGATTATCCCAGTCAAAAAAAAAAAATAGAGCAAATGTTCGAGAAGTCCTCCTTGATCGGCTAGGCACTATCCGAGCCTATTATAAAAACTCCTAACGTTACCAACAAACGTTATTCAATTTTAATCCGAAGTTCTTCCAAATTATTAGCCCTTTAATGCCCGTAAACTTTATTTTTGATATAACTCCACAGATAGAAGTCATTAGGAGCAAGTTCGGGTGATCGCGCTGGCCATAAAATAGTTCCCCGTGTACTTATAACTCGATTAAGCAATACATTATCAAAATATTGTTTCACCAAATCTCACACCTAAAAACTGCCTAGCAGTTGGAATAATATGTTGCTGCAGTGGATCCAATTATCTAGGACCATTCAAATTGCCGTCAATAAAAAATGGTCCATTTACGTGTTCCCCTGCAATACCTCCCCACACATTAGTTTTTCGGGATACTGTTTTCTTATTTAAAATACAAATGCAAATTTTTCACTCGACCAATATCGAACGTGTGTTAGATTATGACGATTCAATAATGGAAAAGTGTCTTTCGTCTGTGAAAAGAATAGATCTCAGAAAGTTTTCATCACGATTAGCCCTTTCCATCATTGTTTCGCAAAATTCCATACGACGATAGTAAAGTTGTCCTCCGGAGAAATTTGATGCGTTTTTGACGCTTTGTAAGAATGATAACCATTCTTTTTGAGAACACGTAAGACAGTGGCTGAAGACGTATCAACTGCTTCGGCAATTTGGTGGCTAGTTAACTTTCGATTTTCCTCCACTGCAGCGCAAATCATCACATCTCGTACTTCCTGCTCGTAATTCAAAGCAGTTGGTTTTTTATGGTTTCTTGGCGCTACACAACCAAACTTTTCAAAATTCTGCACAAACCTATGAATCGGTGATAAACTAGGTTCTGGGCGATTTATAAAATTCTCCAAAAAAAGTTCTTGAATAAGTCTCAATGGTCTGCCTTGATAAAACCATTTGACCATCTGCACTTTTTCGGCAACTTCGTAGATATCCATTTTTAGTTTTAAAAATATGTTATTTTACTTAGGAACTTACCAATCTGTTTCTCGGCAAGGCAGAAAGAAACAAAACAAAATAATAAAAAGAAAATAAATTTCCAAAAGATAACACTGCAGTGTGCTTCGAATCCACTTCGGTCGTACGGCACAGAGAGTAAATTGGACTTGATTCGCCCTATGTTCGCAGTAGCCTGAAGCTCATTGTATAACTAATTTGCATGTATTAGGCTCGTGCAAATCGCATCTTAATTAGGTATATTATAAAAAATGTTTAAAATGTTACACTTACTAGGTTCGTACCTAGAGGTGCCTAGTAAAATTTCTAATGTTCTTAGGTGGTCTATCTGAACCAAATGAGATCAGACAACTACCTTAGTTAAGACTTATAAAGAAGTGCGTACCAAGCGCATTACAAATCTACTTTCGACATGTTTTACGTACTTAACATTCTCTGTTCTTCTTATGAACGAATAAACCAGTTTGCTGCTATAAACCTATTTTCTTATTATTAATAGTGTATTATTTATAATAACCAAACAGTGATTGATTAATTCACTATATACAGCAAGGTAAAGTTTAGGAATTCCCTTACACGCACAATTTCATAATTTTTGGTAGCTTAGTTTTTGAGATATTAAAATGAACAGTTTCCGCTTATTTTGATAAATCACTCTGTATATCCATTAAAAACCCCAACAGGTAAAATTTATTACCAGATATGGAATGGGCTAAGTCCATAGTTCCTATGGTTTGACTATGTCCCATTCGTCATGAATCACCCTATATATGGGTTTTTGGGGTCAAGGAACATGAATTCTTGATCAGATTTTAATGGTTATGATGTTGACAGCTCGTCTCTCGTAAAGAATTATGAAGTTAACAGCTCCACAACTCCCCCTCTTTGAATGGAGACTTTGATTTGATTAAAATACTGAATTATTCAATTCATATTTGGTACCAATCATCAATTTACGATGGAACTCATGCAACGAAACATTATCCGAAATGCATGGGTTACTAAAACTTTTAATAGCTATTTATGTATCTAGGTCATAAAGGAGGCGTTTAACGCCCGCGGCGTGGAAATAAAAACACGAGCCGCCAGGCCAGGGTTTTTGCACGCTGAGGGTGTTAAACGCATTTTATGACTGAGATACATGCAATGTTTTATGCACAACTGCATGATTTTTGGAAGAAAAATATTTAGTTTTTTTTTTGGTGTCAAAATCTCTCTAATATTTTGACTATAGCTAAATCACCAGTTGACAAATAGTCAAGTATTCGAAAGTGACAAGCAATTTGAGACACAAACAGTTGCTTGTCATTAGCAACTATATCAACAAAATCATCATTACAAATAACATGTTATGTATTATGTTATGGAAATTTAAGAAAAAGTAATCCCTAGAGATATATTGGAGGCCGCTGAAGAGAAGATGAATCTTTTGCCGGCCAAATCAAGAAAACTATACGAAAAAACCTATAAAGATTCTGTTTTGTGGTGTACTGGTAAAAATATTTCGGAAAGCAACCTATTCGTAAAAGAAGACGCCTTACTTGCATACTTCAACGAAAAAGTGAAACAACACAAGCCGTCTTTCCTATGGAGTTATTATAGTTACTTATTATAGTTAGTTATTATTATTATATTTGTTTGAAAGTTTGAGACAATGATGTGTTTGAAATTAACTCTGTGTTGTGACTTCCATTGTCTATACAATCTCTGATCGTCTTCAGGTGCAAACTACAATCAATTCCTAAGGCTGCGTGCTTATATACTGTGAGAAATCACGTAACCTTGAAGTTTAAGAAGTTGGCTCCGCCCAAGGAGGGGCTTCCAAATATTTGGGATTTCAACACTTGGTTTACTGAAAATACCCTGATTCTGCCCAATAAAGGCAGCTTCAAGGAATTTTCGTTTCTTCCAGTGTGACTCCTTGTGTAAAACCTTTGCTTCTGCCCACTTCATTCGGTGTTGTTTTGACCATGCATGTTCGGCGATTCCTGATTTCGTGGTTTCACCTTTTTGGGTATTCGTCTGATGTTCCTTAAGCCTAACAGATAGTGGTCTTTTAGTTTCGCCTATGTATGATTCACCACACTCACATGGAACTTGGTAAATGCATTCCTTTTTTTGTTTGTTTTCTGGTTTTGTTTTACTAAGAAGGCTTCTAATTGTATTACTAGATTTAAAAGCTGTTTTAATATTAAAGTTTTTCGCTACTCTTCGAATTTTCTCTGATACTCCTTTAACGTATGGGATTGTAAGGAATGCATTTGCCTGATTTTGGTCTTGTAATCTCTGTCCTGTTTGTTGAAATTTAGAAATAGTATCTGTTATAAGTTTAAGGCTGTAACCATTCTGCTGCAGATCCTTCTTAATATTTCTTATTTCGATTTCCAAGTCATGAGAATTGTTACAAATTTGAACGGCTCTGTTATACAAAGTTTTCATTATGCCTCGTTTGGTTGTAGCAGAATGATTTGAACCTTGATTTAAATATTGTCCTGTCCAGGTAATAATAAGCTTTTATAGGAGGAAATAAAAAGTAGACAATAATTTTTTAGCTTTCTGATACCATAATAAATGCGCAAAATTAAATTTTGAAGTTAACCCAAATTAGAGGAATAATTAAGGTCTTTTTGGTCAGTACATTTAACGGCAAAGTTATTGCAATTGTTATACTTATTTTTATTTTTATTAACGATGACAAGTAAATAAAAATAACGATAACTATAAAGTTTTTCTTCTTTAAACACCGGACTCTGTTATGGTTAATAGGGAGATTTTGGTCAGGTTATCCTTACCTTTATTCTGGGCAGGCGCAGTAGGGCTCTGTAAGGCTGTTACCTTTATTAAAGGTAACCACTGGCGCTAATTAGCACCGAATAGCGACTACCTTTACCGTTAAAAAGACAACCAACCAAACTTGATGTGATTCTGAGGTGGAAGATTGTTAGGTTATAAAAATTGGTTTTATTTTACAAAAAGCTTGTGTATTTGGATTTTATTTTTTGTTAACCGTGTTTATAGTAGTAGTAGGGTGCCTTTTTACCGTTTTTTTTTTGTAAACAGGTAATAAATTTATGTTGGGGTGTCCATCTCCCAGTCCTATCACTAATTTAATATTGTCCTCGATGATATTGTTAGAAAAGCAAATAAAAAAAGAGGTGGGAAAAAAACAACAAAATTCAACAAAAAAGTAAGGTTATGTTTACCGTCAAACGGTTGCCTATGTTTAAAAGCTCTAATTATAAACTCTTGAAGTTACCTTTATTTACGGTAACGGTAACTATAAGAGTACTGACAAAAATCTCCCTAATAACCCCGTACGCAATGACATTTAGCAATTGCGCAGTCGCAGAAATAATGATAACTATAACGAGTCAAAACACTGACCAAAAAGACGGTATTGATAATAAAAAAACGCTTATCACAAGTGTGATACCAGGTTTGGCACCTACCAAACTCAAAAGGCATCAAAATTTTAATTAGCGGCCATCGTTTTGATTATGGTATCAGTAATCTAAAAATTATTTTTTACTTTTAAGTGCGTTTTTTTACTTAAATTTATTTTACTGTATAGTAACACCGAGAAAAGATTACTAAGTTTTTTTTTACTAAACAAAATAATTTTTTATACTGAAAAGGCACGTACCTCTGGTGAGTAAAAAATATGGTACTAAATACGAGCGGACACAGGGGAGGAAAAATCGCCTTCCCCCTATTTCTTTGCAGCTGATTCGACCCATAATTTCGCCTGTCTCGGTATAACACTCACATTTAGTATTAAAATTTTGGTTTAATTTTAGAAATTTTTGTCAGTGTCATTTACGTGTAAAAAACGACATTTCTAGTAAATTTTTTCCAAAACTTTTGCCTGCGGCGCATTTCTGACATGATTTTTTATCTCTCTTCTCTCTCTCTCCCTCTCTCTTGGCAGCTTACCCTATTCAGTTATGAATATTTATATAAAAAGTAAAAAAGAATAAAACTGTTTTTTAAAGATATTTCAAACGTGAAAAAAATTGCAAATTGCAGCAAGAAAGGCAATTTTGGAATAACTTTTTGAAAATTTGGCCAACAACAAGCCCTCACCCCTTTTGAAATCGGCTGTATCCACCTGTAAGAAACTTTTTATAACTTATGCCCGTGTGCACCACTTTCCCTTACTTCCTCCACTTGTTCAAGTGCCGCTTGAACTGAGGCTGACCCTTCCGAATATAATAAACTTGGAAAAAGTAAGGAAATTATTGGCAACGTGGCAGTTATCTGCAGCTGTCAAAAAACCACGTAACACGAGAAAAAGGCAAATAAAACTACTATAATTGGTTAACTATAAAACCTGACTATTTCTTTCATAGAGCATGTTCTCTGTTCAGACAAACAGCGTGACATATGAAGAACAAGATGCTTGATTTTCGATACGTATTGAATACGATGTGAAAACGTACTAATTATTACACCACCAGACCAACCCAACCCATTTTTCAGTTTCTTTGCAACGAATTTGCGAAAAAAAAGGTGAATTATTCGCTTAGCGAAAAAAACATGATTTTTTTTGGACATAATAAACCTTTTTTAAAAGTTATCTGCATGTCATTCTTTGAAAAATCCTTCTTGGTAGGTATTCCATTAATTACAAAGTCTAATTCTTTATCCTCCCAAAGAAGTTCCACTTTAAGCACACACAACGGAACAGTTTTATAATCTGATTAAATTAATGGCTTTTGTTTAAAAACATAATCGAAAAATACCTCAAATAACCTCAAAATGCGCTTAAGCCGAAGTAATTCCACGGCTTATCTTAACTGCAGCTTAAGTGCCACTTACATGATATTCCACACCATTGCACACCAAAACTAAAGCTTAAGCTCGCCTTACATGTCAAGCCAAACCCGTGCACATGGGAATTATTCATACGAACCCCCTTCCCCCTCCCTTTTGGATCGTTGGCGGTACGCTACTGCTGCTGAAATAAAAACAATTTTACGGTTTTAAAGTACTTTATGATAGCATAATGATAACTTTTTTCTTTACAATAAGTAAAGCGTAAGTACCTTTGGTGTTTACTGAAGCTTTTATTATTTTACTAGTTATATTTAAACAATAATTTAACTATTCAAATCACATTAGTATTATTATAGGTATAGATAAAATGTTAAATAAGTTAGTCGCCCGTGTTGCCTACTATATGTGGCACTGAATTAGTACTTGGAACACTTTTGTTTATTGCCTTGGCGGTACCGTTTTAAGGATGTTGTTAAATGCCAGGAAAATCCTGATCTGAATCTTTTATTAGCTTGCTTTTTTGCCGTTCCACTAGTGTCGTTATATTTTGCAGAAAAGATAATAAAAACGGCACCCGATTGCGTCAGAGTCTGCATTCAAAAATATGTTTGGTTTATTTAAATGCCACTCTATATTTTAACTTAAACGGTTAAGTTTGTACGTATACAGGATGTTCCATTTAAAGGATGCACCAGCGCGCATTCCTTACTTCGCCTTAGTAGAGCATTCCTTTATTTACAGTGGACTGAAAATTTATAATATATTTTCAGTTAATATCAGATTTAAAAATTTAAAGCAATTTCGAAAAACTGCTAAAAGAAAAAGCTTTTTCCCCCGAGCGTGCGGAAAAATGCTTTTCTCGCACTTCTTTCCGTGCGGAAAGTGCCACTTTTCCGCACGCTGTTGTGCCTCACTACCTTAAAACAAAAAATATCAGCAAGAAATACTGAAACAAATTACATGACACGTCTTGTTTTTATCCCACAGTTTATCAAAGACACTTTCGCACCATATCAAAGAGTTTTTTTCTCTGTAAATGAACATTTTCAAGATTTTATTTTTTATGTTTAATGAAGGATTTTGATTTTTCGTGTCCTTAATCGTTGAAAACTGACGATGACAGATCAAAAATATTGTCAGTTTTTGACGTTTTTCATTTTTTAAAGTCGTGTAATTTGCTATTTCTAATTTAGTTAACGGTTGCTATGACAACATAGTATAAACGAAGCCAGTTTTTTAGACGAACAGCATTCAAAATGTTTAAAGAGATTCCGGAAGAAATTCTAATTGCAGCCGATACAGCGAGCTCGGAGCTTGTACTGCAAAACTCCAAAGAGAGGTACGAAAAAGAGTTTATTAATTTTGAAAAATGGTGCTCCCGAAAACATGTTCAAAACATACTAAAGTATTTCTTGCGTATTTTTTGGAGCTGTCCAAGACCTGCGCATCATCTACACTCTGGTCAAGGTTTTCGATAAAGTCAAGGTAAAATTGCTAAAAGATGTTGATAGTGGCCAATTTAAAAAAACTTATTGCTTTCCTAAAAACAAAAAGCGTTGGATCAGTTTCAAAAAAATCTAAAATTTTTGAAAAACATGAAGTTGAAAAATGTCTGTCTGAAGCGCCAGATAATGTGTACTTGATGATGAAAGTAGTTGCAATTTTTGAAGTTGCAGGGGCATGTCGCCGGAAAGAATTAACCTATTTATCTGTCAATGACATAACAGAAAGAGAAGACATGCTGGTAATTACCATTCCGAAAACCAAAACGTATATATCCAGAAAGTCCATTGTTCTGAATGAGCAAACAAATTATCTACATTTTTACCAAAAATATAAAGCACTACGGCCTCCATCTACAGCCCATGAAAGATTTTCTTTTCATTATAAAAATGGAAAATGTGGTACTCAATGTGTGGGCATTAACAATATCGGAAAAATTCCATCAAACATTGCCGGGTTCCTTGTTTTACAAAACCCTGAACAATACACTGGGCATAGCTTCCATCGAACATCAGCTACAATATTGGCTAACACCGGCACAAGTTTGACTAACCTAAAACGTCACGGCGGCGGCTGGAAAAGCAGCACGGTAGCCGAAGGCAGGCTACATAGAAGATTCCATCTAAAATAAGACAGAATTGGCAGGTAAAATTTTAAAACCATCCACATCAAGAGAACAACGACCGCAATATATCGAACAGCAGCAAGAAAATCCTGCCAGCCAGCGGTAGCGTTCCTAGCGTTTCATCAACCCATGTATCAACCAGCCCTTGTTTCAAGCTCAGTGATGAATCAGGAAGACTTGAAGTCGACGATGGCATTAACCAATATGAGCAGTGGTACTTACAATGTCACCCTGATTAATAATTACCATAAAAATTAATTTTTTAAGCTTGTTAAAGTTTAGTTCTGAATAAAATATAAAGTTCGTAGTTTTGACTATTTTTTCATTTTTAGTGTGCTAGGTCTAACTAAACTAATGACAAAATATTTTGATATTCCGCACGCTCGAAGGAAAAATGTTCTACCTAACGCGTGCGGAGAGTATGTTCCGCACTTACGGCTTGCCCGAACTTCGCTAGCGCGTCGTTCGTGCAAACGCCGGTGCTTGCGTAAAAGTATAACTTTCCGAACTTGCTAGGTAAATAACTATTTACACTGTGGAGGAATTTCTTTAAGATAGTGCAGTAGTCTAAAATTGTAGTGACGAATTTGTGTAGTTTTTTCTATAACTTAAAACTAGTATTTTTAAGATATGCGTATGTATAAGAATAAGTTTAAGGTTTTGACTTTTTCAATAAGAAACATTTTAAAACAAAAAAAGAAGTTACAAAACCTCCAAATCAGTTACTTCAACCGTAAAGAATCTAAAGAACGAAAGATCAAAAGATCTTGGGTGAAAAAAACAAAAATTTAAACTTGAATGAACATCCCACAAGGAACACACGAATAACCAAAGAAAAGAAAGAAAATCATTTCTCTGTTCACTTTGGTCCTTTGTGTGTTCCTTGTAGGATGATCATCGAGGTTAGAATTTTCGATTTTTCCACCCAAGATCTTTTGATCTTTTGTTTTGTAGATTCTTTTCGGTTGAAGTAACTGATTTGGAAGTTTTTTAACTTCTTAACCATATCAGGTGACTTAGATAAGTGCCAGTGCGCATTAATGCCTATTTGTAAGTGAATCACAGTTGGAAATCAAAGTGTATGATAGTGTTTAATGATATTGGGGGAGGGTGACCAGTAGAACCAATGATGAGCCCACGCTGGTTGCCCAAGGCTAAACATCGTTTAATCATTTCTCTTTTCCCTTTGGTCCTTTGTGTGTTGCTCATCCAAGTTTAAATTGTCGTTTCGAAAAATTTTATCTTGGACAGACATTTTTTGGACAATAAAGCATGTTTTCTTTTAATCATTCATTCAGTTTTCTCGAAAACTGATCAAAATTTTAAAAAATCACGGGGCACACCCCTTTTAAGGGGTGAAAGGGGTGAGTTTCAACATCAGAACTTAAATAGGGAAAACCGTTCAAATAATTGCTTATTTTGAATGTTTTAAATGCCTTTAGAAAAGTGTCAGACTTTTAAAAATTCAGCCATTTGGTTTTGAGATATCCACTTTTAAAGCAAGCTCAAATTGTACTATTAATAAAAACAAAATCGACGTGTTCCGTAATAAATGAACGTAAATATCTCGAAAACCAATAGATAGATTTTTTAAATTTTAACACTTTTGTAAAGGCATTTGAAAAAACTTCAAAATAAGATACCACTAGACCCACTTCAGTTCAATGGCGGCTCGTGACTTTACAAATAGGTTACACAGCATCGCCGCACCCCCCCCCACCCCCCACCTTTACTTTCGAATTGTATTGTGTATGTGTACGTTTAATAAGGGGGACGGCTTTTCAGAGTTTAAGAAGTAATTTTGATTTATCTGGACATTTATTCTAAATTATCAGGACATTTGATGCAAAATCGGGACATTTTCAAAGACGCTTAGCAAATAAATAAAACAATAAATATTGATGGTTTTTTAATTTTAATTTACAAGCTAGCTAAGAAATTTCAATCGAAACAAAACAAAGTAAATGAAACTGCTTTTCCGCACATGTTCGCAAAAAATTTCTTCACACGGGTGAAATTTAACTTTTTCTAAGGATGCAAATCGTGCGAAATCCACTATTTTCATATGTGGTCGTAGGAAAAAATAGTTAAACTACACAAAAACCTGTGGGAGAGATGGTTTACCAGTAATTTTCATAAAAAACTGTAAATTTTTCTTGTCCAGTGTTTTTAATAGATCATTTTCTATAGGAGATTTTTCGACAGCTTGAAAACTAAGTTATGTTACCCCAATATTCAAAAGCGGAGATAAGTCAAACATTAAAAACTACAGAGATATTTCAAAAATTTCTTTATTTCGTAAATTGTTTGAATCAATAGTCACAGATAAAATTGCACCATATTTTCAAATCTCTAATCTCTTGATATAAAGAAACTTTGTTGCAAACCTTGGAGAGTGGGTATCAGGTCGATGTCATCTATACCGATTTCTCCAAATCTTTCGACAGTGTCGATCATAACCTAATACTTGATAAACTTAAAGTCATGGGTATCCATGCCTTATATCTTTCAACTGCTTTCGGAATAATCTAACTGGAAGACGCCAGGCTAAAAAATAGAGAATGCCATCTCCGCCGAGTTTAACGTTTTGTCAGGTGTCCCTCAGGAAGAACATTTGTCTCCATTATTATTTAAATAATTTCTAATAAATTAGAAAACCTTAACTTTGTAGTTCTTGCTGATGATCTAAAATTCTTTAGAATTATAAGAAGTTTGGAGGATTGCCATATTTTGAAACAAGAGTTGAATGAGTTTTCAGCATGGTGTGGATGTAACAATTTATCCCTGAATGTTGACAAATATAATACTGTATATTTTTATAGAAAATTAAACCATATAGATTTTACTTATCAGTTAGATAAATCCAATTTGGAGAAACCTTGCAATTATCATGCGTGACATGGGTGTCTTTTTTGATAGAAAACTCAGTTTTGTTGAACACATAGATATTATTGCATATAAAGCTATGAAATTGCTAGAATTTTTGTTTAGAACATTGAAAGACGTAAACAACTTTTCTACATTGAGAAATGCTTACTTTGCAATTGTAAGGTCCATTCTAGAATATGGTTGTACTATTTGGTCTCTATATTATGAGATTCATAAAGATCGTTTGGAAAAAATACAAAGAAAGTTCTTGAGCTTTATATGCTATAAATTACACATACCTATTGAGTCAATTGATTATGACCAGCTAATGAGTCTGTTGAACTTAACAAATCTAGACAGTCGTTGAAAATACTAAATAATGAAATGGACTCTGCGGAGTTACTATCAATATTCAAGTTTCATGTGCCATCACGGAACACAAGAAATCATAAATTATTTGCAACTCAGCATCATCGCACTAACTATGGTTTTAACTCCCCGATCAACAGAATCACTAGGCTCGGTAATGAACTGATTGAACAAACTGATGTCGATTTTTTTAACACTACATTGCCAATCGCCAAATATTTCAAAGGCGGCTAAGAAAAAAGAAAGGATTTATAGTTAACCACTGGCCATTAGATATAGGATTCTGATTTTAGTTGGAAGTTTTTAGTGCCGATTTCCCTGAAAACTTTTTATCGGGACATTTGGCGTACTAACAAGGGTCTTGTCAGTACGCAGGACATTTTGCTCCAAATCGGGACAGTTTCGACAAATCAGGACGGGCTGGCAACCTTAACCTTAAGCCTTAGAGCCAGCTTAAAAGTTTGCATCACATGCAAAGACGCCCAGACCTCGGCGTAAAAGAGACGCGCATGCCGTCGTCATGGCAACCGATTTATTTCAGGAATTTACACTGAACGCAGCCTGAAAGATACGAGGAAGCTGCTTTGCAGAGTGCCTTGCAGTTTGTTTTGGCACCTGGAGAGTTTTCGCATCTCGGACACGCGGTCGTTCCGCTCGATCCTGGTGATCGAATAAAAGATACAAATTTATAAAATTTGGAAACGTTATTTTATGGAAGCGGAAGGTTTAATTTTTTCAGGCGAGCCGCCACTGACTTACTTTCCGTATTTAAATTCTGGTAGTGAATCTCACCCCGCGAAGGTGGCGAGTCCTACAAAATTCCAATATATCCAAAATGTGTGCCCCTTGCAAACGAATTCGACGTGTTTTGGTATTTTTTTTTAAATTTTGATCAGTTTTATATATAGTAAATACGAAATATGGACCATCATCAGTTCTTTTCCAGGGAACGCCTATGGTTTGTCAAAACCGAAATATATCAGACCGTTTTTACCATAAAAACTGCAATTTTTTATACCAATTTTTTATCAGAACCTTATTCTTCAAACCCACTCAATAATAAATTCAAAATTTATTAGACCCATTTTTAATCGAACCATTGTTCATCAAACTCATTAATTTGTAAAACCTCTCTTCAATCAAACCCGGAATTTGTCAAACCATTATTTTTTAAAACCGGAATTCGTAAGAGCCTTTGTTTATCAGAAATTTGTTCTCAACTGGAATGCAAGTGACATCTATACAAAAACTATTAAACGCTACCTATACAAGTAGGCGCATGTAGCAGCGACAAATGCATCAAAACGCCGCGCCGCCGCGCCTCCTGCATGTACGTCTGACGTTCATGTATCATAGGCAAAAGCGCAATCCATTTAGTAAGAAATTTCTGATAAACAACGGTTCTTACGATTTCCGATTTTAAAAAATAATGGTTTGACAAATTCCGGGTTTTATTAAAAATGGTTTGTACAAATTTGAGTTTGATATTGAATGAGTTTGATAAACAAAGGTTCGATAAAAAACTTATAAATATAAATATAATATAAATTTTGAATTTGTTATCGAATGGGATCAAAAAAATAACTAACGGATAAAAAATTGGCTTGATTGCAGTTTCTATAGTGAATGATTTTATAATTGAACTTTCATTTATTTAACGGGTTTGATTTTGCACATTCTGATAAACCGTAAGCGTCCTTTTCCAGCATTAAATAAATTTTGATAATCTGATTTCTAGTCGAAAAATTTGGTCTTTTTGCCCTTAAGTATTCGCATAAATCGTTAAAAAGGATAATAAGGGATAAAAACAAGTGATAACGCAGTGACAATAAATCTCCAAAAAGTTTTTGCGTTATTCTGCGCCCGAATATAAAATAATGGTAGATTATTTTATTGGAAAGTAAAGTACCTAAAACTTTGCCTAGCGACAAGGCAGAACAGAAAATTGCCCTAAAAGGGTTGTTTGAATAATTACCATATTGATAAATTACTTTGTTTATAGGGGCTTCTTTTGAAAATTTTATCGTATAAACACCTCTAAAACCGAAATAAGCACTAAAGCGATTTTATTTTAAAGCGATTTAAGAAAGCGGTTTATCCGTTTAACCTATTTTTACCATTACCACTTTTCTGAAGTCACAAAATCTTAGATTTATAAAAGCATAGCAATTTACTGATTAAAAATGCTGATTTTTTTAATAAAAAATACCCCCCAGTTTTGACCTAGTTTTATCTAAAATGTTGATAAAAAATCGGAATTATTTGAGGTTAGGATTTACAAATTAAATGTTTTTCCAGTTTTGATACGTTTTACTAAATAAATATTAATATTTTTACTTGTAAATTATATGCAACTACTAATCAGTGATTTAATGAGGTATTTTTAAATTTTCGTTTGAATTCCATGTTTAATAGAAGTAACTAACAATAGCGTCGCGCATGCAGTTGATCGTTCATACCCAAGTAGCACACATCTGTCTCTAAAACGTCCGTGGGACGTCCACCATCGGACATTCGACGTCCCCGGGACGTCCGTTTCGGAACCTACGACATCTTTAGGATGACCCTGGGAGGTCCGATGTTACACAAAAATTAGTCCACAGGACGTCCGACGAAATCCGTTTCTGAATATGTGCTGTAGACCGTGAAACTGAAACTGAAACCACTTAATAACTATTTTTCTACATAAATGTAAATTATAGTAGGTCAAAATTAATGAATATGTGCTGTAGACATTTTTTGTGTACGTTCCAATGGCGCCTTTGTGGTACGTTCTGTGGACCAACGTCGTTAGTCCCAAGCGGACGTTCTAGAGACCGGGACGTTTAGACCTTAATAGAACGTCCTAAGGACGACGTGTGCTACTTGGATATCGATTTACAATGTCAGTAAAGTAGCGATAACTCATAGGCAACGTTTCTCCACTATATGCACATTTATTTCTTACTGCGTGGTAGATAGGCGACCGCGTTGACTCCAACTTTGTAGTTTTGTGTTGAGTAAGGGCTACTGAATTGCAACCAAATTAATATCAGTAGAGTCATTATCTCGTAAAAGTAATTTTAAAGAAATTAAATTTGGCAACTATGAAGTAATCCTCGGACTGTCAATTTTTTTCGTGCTTCTAGTAATGGTTTAAAGTTAAATAGTGGAATATATTACTTTCGCATATTACTTTATTTTTTTTACGACACTGGTAATTTTTTAACCATGACAGTAAACACACTAAGTGACAATAATGACATTTTCCCTATTAATAGTTTTTTGTAGGAAATGTTACTACGCTTTAACCCATTTTTGGTGGGGATTGACTATAATTGTTGCTTGGGTAAGTCCTGGGTTATTTAAAACCGTCCTTATATAAAAGCGGTTTTAGGTTCGTATAAAGGTAGTAACTGATACACAGGGGGACCTGCGGTGAGGAGCGGGAAGCTACAATTTTAAATATGCGAACAAATTCGCAGAAAGTAGGTATATATATAAGTGGGGAATCAAAATTCGAGCCATTTCGACGTCGGGTGCTGCACACTGTTTTTCTTAAATATTATGTCAAATTACGTAAATCCACGACCCAAAGTTTTACTGTGCACACCAACTTTAAACTTATTAGGTAAAATTTTTCATAAACCCAAACATCCTAATAAAATATGGATGAAAATGATTATCATCTTGGTTAATTTTGTATTAGTAAAAAAAAGTTTTACACATTCTATGGATAAAAATCTTCCAGCGCAGGTCAGTTTACTGATAAATATGATTAAAATAGGTATTAAAGAAAACAGAACCCCACAAAAATAATTCAAAGGTATTAAAAAATAAATTAAAAAAAAAATAACCTAAAAATAAAATATTTATGAGGAACCCCGCTTTATAGGCATTTAAAAACATGGTAATTTTTTAATGGCGCATCGATGCAAAACGTTTAAAATGGCGTTTCGGACGCCGACCAAATTTGTAATGATTATTTATCTATTCGGAAAAGAACAACTCCTGCGACGTCACCTTGTAGAACGACCCAACCTAGAATATCGTAGTATAATTGTAGATCACGCACTCACGTCGGTGGACCTCGAAAAAGTTGTACTTAATAAGTAAAAGTTTGGCAACGTCCATTTTAATACAATTCTGCATTAATTGGGCGTATTATGATGTCCAAAATACATACTATTTTTACTGACGTCCGTTTTTCCTTTGGCCCGACTTTGATTTTTATTCCAAAAACATTAATTTACGTCGCTGATAAGTAGCGTGTATCATCAACATTAAGCTACGTCAGTTTTGGTAAGTATCGACGTCACAATTGATGCACTAGTTGTTGGCGACGCTAGGTCGTGGTAAAAAATACGTTGTTTGTTAGACATACTAACTTCCGAACTAAATTTGGACCAAAACCGACGTCATATTAGGTTGTAATTAGTCGGAAGTCAGAAAAAAGATGCTTGGGTAACTTTTTAATTATATTATTATGCTGTAAACTTACTGGATTTAAAAAAGCAAACAAGGAAGTAAAATTCGCAAAAACTAAACTAAAACACATGAGGCAAATATGAAAAGCTCAAAACGCGTTCAGATCGCTTCAAGAAAACCGAAAATTGAACGCGTATTGAGTTTCACGTGAAAACGTAGTAAAAGTTAAATTGATCAACATATAGGTAGGTACTTACAGTTTTTTAATGGTCTGAGGGAGATTCTCAGGAACATGAGTGAATCCTGCGGCCCTGCAATTGAATTCGTGCAAGTCAGGGGTGCACTTGCATTTGCCTTCGCCAAAGACTGGACAAGGGGACAAGTGTTCTTGAGCCGCTTTGGATCTTCCTAGGGCGTTTAGCAGGAATAGCAGCATTAGAGTGAGCGATTGAAAAAGCCGACCACCTGACAAGAAGAAAAACGTGTTTTTTTAGTTGAAAATTCAAAATACCTAATTTATAAAAAAAATGCTTAAATACTATAAACAACAGGAATAATTCATGTAGTTTGTTTAAGGTTATAAAATGTGCTACACTTTTGTTTTGAATAAAATCTATCGCTGGGATTTACTAAAAGGGTTTAGTGTATTTTAGAACGGTCCTAAGTTTAGGTGAAATTTTTGATTTTAAGCATTTTAAACCAACTCTCCTTGAGTTTTGGGCATAGTTTGATTTATAAGAAGAATTTTAATAAATTTGTTTATTGAATAACCGTCTTAACACAATATTTGGTTGAATTTAAGAAGAAAGTTTCAATTTCGAAGAAAAAGAAATTAAAAAATTTAAACCCACGTGGGGTTTAAATAGTAAACACTCTGTAGAACAAATTAAAATTGGGGTTATATGTCACTCTAATTAAAACTTACCCTTGTTAATTAATTTTACCAATTAATACTTGATGTCACACAACGATTTAAATGGGTAATAATAAAATAAGGAGTAAATTAATTTTCTATTTATTTAAAAGGTGTTTTTATTTATGAAATGTATTAAAAAACTTAAATGCAAGTTTTGTTTAAATTTCTGTCACTGTTGATGTGTCAGTTTCAAAATATTAGCTGCGTTCAATCACAAAAAGCGAGTTCGGATCTCTCACCTCTGCTTGTACTTTGGCTTGCACCAACCTCTACTGATGAAAACTACAGTGTTGTAATGAGTGGGCTTTGAGTTTTGGGTTTTTTTGTTTGGTATATTTTTCGTGCATAATCAGTGACCTTCACTTTTGTTTGTTTTGCGTCGTAGTGCCCTCATAAATATGTTTGTTGTGCTGAAAACGGGTTCAAAATATGGCGTTTTTATGGTTAATTAGGGAAATTATAAACGGACTTATTACCATTGCCATAAAACAATACTTTCTGGGGGCTATAAATTTAAACCACCCCTAAAAAATCACTAACTTTATAACCTAAAATATAGATAACGAAGCTATTATATGCCAACTTTTTGGCGTATTCACCATTTGCCATTTTGAAACCTGTCAAAAAAAAATAGTTTTAGGGCATTTTCTCCTAAAATTTGGTATATTTTGAGAAAAAAAGCAGTTTTTCAGTGGTAGTTTGCAATAACAATACAAAATATTGAATAACCTTGTGTCTTTTCTGTCTCGGTAAGTGTTTTTTGAAAATTGGTTTTAAAATTTAGTAACCCCCATAGGTGTAAATATTTAGATCTGTGGGTGTACTATTTTAGATCTTAGTAAATCCCACAGTATATGTTTGTGGCGGAATAATAATGCTGAAACTACTTTTTTAGGGTTTTTTGACACTAATTAAAGGAAATTTCTTTTAAAAATAATTAATCTGTACACCTATTAAGAAACAAGAAACAATATAAAATGGCACCCCGAGGGGGAGGGCCGCGACTTTCATTTTTAACAAAAATAAAAATCATATATTGCGGGCGCCACAACTTCTTTCATTTTTACGATTTCGTTCGTTCATGACCACTATAAAAATGTTAGATTTTTTTGTTTGTTTTCAGTTTGGATCGCCATCGAAATTAATGTAATTTTATCAAAACATTTTACCTGCGATTTGGTGCCAAAAACGGCATTTTGAGTGTCATTTTCGCAAAAATTTTCGCCTGCGGCGCATTTTCATCATTTTAAAAACAAATTAAGGGTAAATAAATAACTCAAATTCCCAATATCCCATCAATATTTACGATTTTAGTTTAATTTCAAGTCAAAAATTGCATTTTAAATGTTGTTTTCTCAAAAAGTTTTGCCTCCGGTGCATTGAACCATGATTTTGATATTGAATCCCCCTCTACATTTGAGCCCCCCCCCTTTTGAGAATTATGGTAACATTTTTACTTCAAATTAATTGTTTTTAATTATTTATCCTTAAACCTGAATGCGCCACTGAATATACAATTCATAAGGTTAAAAGAAAAAAAAAACAATTTTTGTTAACCAGTATTATTAGGGATAAATTTTTAAATTTCTATGTAAAAAGTAAAGTTTTATATTAAGTAAGTTAGATTTAGTGGCTACACAAAAAATCATTTATTAAGGCTATAGTTTCTCCCCAGATTTTAAGTAAAAAAAAGTACAAGTGGCAACGCCTTGTTCTTTAATTTTTTAATATTTTGCCAGAGTGCACAGGAAAAACTAAACATCAGAATTAGCTGAAATTTTGCAGGGGTGATCATTTTTAAATGCTTAACAAAAATATCTGAAGGATTTCTCAAAATTCTCAATTATTTTTTCTTCAAAATAAAAGCTCTGGTGCTGTCATCAATCCCAAAACCCTCAAGATAATGGCGGTTTAGAACAAACCCGATTTACAAAAAAAATAGAGAAATACTCACAATTTCCTCTGGATTACATTTTTCCTTTTTATATTTCCTTGCTTTAGCGAAAATAAAAACTAAGTTTCCCTTTTTCTAAAAGCCTGTGCACTTCGGAAAAGAAAACCAATCAGTCAATCACACTTCATTGAATTTGGGAGACACACGCAGTTCAATGGTTAGCCGATAGGTGGTAACTGCAGGTGTTTGTCAACAAACTTTAAATCGGGCCGCAGTGGGACAGAAGAGTATTTTTACGTTTTCTGACGGAAAATCATTCGAGGTTATGTTTAATTTTCAAAAACAGTGTTCTAGAACAAATATGAACCCACTCCGCGTGTGCGGTCACCCGCCGAAAAAGGCTTAGCGCTGCGCGGGCATTACCCCGAGTCTATCAAAGAACCAAGAGAACTTTACTAGCTCGCTAGGATTACTAGGAATTCGCATAGAAACATTCAGCGCCCATAACCCCACATAATTTTGTTTTTATTTTGATTCAACCATTCTTTTTTATTTAAGTTACTGCGGCATAGTTATGTGCAAGTGTACTAGTGAAATCTTGGAGTGCAGAGGATAGATTTTAGAACCTCAGTTTCAAAAACACACGGATACTTGATAAAGGTCAGTAAAGGTCCATTTGGAGGTTAGAAAGACTCTTGCTAGTCGTTGATGCTCCTGTTTAAAATAGCGCCAATAGCCGATTTTTAAATCTGCATGCTTCTAAGTTAACCTGTTGTTGGTATCAGCTAGCGGGAGTGTTTTCAATTCAATTATAAATGCACCTGTAAGTGCAACCTTAAACATTACACCCAGTTACTTTAATACGTAGTGGGGTAGCGTTTTTTAGCAGGTGGTTCTGCAATAAATGGTTTTCTTTTATTTTAGTATTTTACTTGGTTTTTTAGCGGCGCAGAACGCGAAAAGTCAAAATAAGTAGCCTAACCCCAAATGTTTGACCCGGTGCTAAAAAATCTCTGGTGTCCCACTGTGGATAAACATAAATAAAGCCTCAACATTGCCATGGAAAACAAATTCAATTACGTAAAATTTTGCAAAAAAATCAGGTCGAAATAGTTAAATTGATTTCCCTACAGTGTTGCTAAAAAAAATTCCCTAGATTGTAACTACAACCTTAACACATTTGCATAAATTTTTACTAACTTGGTTGGGTAAATTAAAATAGCTATAATGTCGTTTTAACCCTTAAATTTCAGATTTTAATAATTTTTACCACATTTTAATGGTAACCTAACTAATATAAATTCTACTTGCGTGTCGAAAAAATAATTAACTCGCTTATACTAATAAGAAAATATCTAGTACGCACCCTTTTTCTTTTTAGTGTTTCTAAAATAAAAAAAAAACGTAATTTCAGGGACAAATAATAGGCCATTTTCACAATTCGTAAAAAAATTGACCGAGGCTGATTCTTGGAAAACACTTGTATTGATCTTCGGATAATTAATACACACATTGATCTTAATCTTAAATAGAATACACCCTCACGCAAATGTCACCTCTTGACCCCACGTCCCTACAAGTGCATGGTAACTACTAAATTTATATGAAATCTTCTGCTGGCCACAGAATATTTACACAATTATCACAAGCTTAAATACAACATTCCAGTATAAATTTTACACTCCTACCGCTAAAGCCAAATTTATCTTCTAAAAGTTGAGGGAGGGGGTGTAATTTGGCGCACCACTTCCCCTTACTTCTTCTACTTGTTCAAGTGCCGCTTGAACTGAGGGTGACCCTTGAGATTTACTTGGTTTGCAAAAGTTCCGAATAGGTTCCACTTGGAAAAAGTAAGGAAATTATTGGCAACGTGAAAGTTATATGCATTTTTTTGTGTTTTTTGTGTGGTGATCATGATTATTACCTGTCAGCTGTCAAAAAATCACGTAAAATTTGAGGTTAATTTAAAAAAACAAATGTTATTGATGATTTATGATTGTATGGAAGAAAAGGCAAATAAAACTACTATAATTGGTTAATTATAAAACCTAACTATTTATTCAGTATATGTTTTCACATTGTAATCCATACGAATTGAAAAGATTGTCTTCTTTTTCTTTCATAGAGCATGTTCTCTGTTCCGACAAAGAGCGTAACATATGAAGAACAGCAAGATGCTTGATCTTCGATACGTATTGAATACGATGTGAAAACATACTAATTATTATACCATCAGACCAACCCAACCCATTTTTCAGTTTCTTTGCAATGAATTTGCGAAAAAAAAGGTGAATTATTCGCTTAGCGAAAAAAACTTTACAAAGTCTAATTCTTCATCTTCTTCGTCATCCCAAAGAAGTTTTATTTTAAGCACAGACCACTATTATAAACACAGAAAGATTTTAAGGCAACGGAACAGTTTTATAAACTGATTTTAATGGCTTTTGTTTAAAAACATAATCAAAAAAATACCTCACATAACCTCAAAAGGCGCTCAAGCCGAAAAAATTCTATGGCCAATCTTAACTGCAGCTTAAGTGCCACTTACATGATATTCCACACCATTGCACACCAAAACTAAAGCTTAAGCTCGGCTTACATGTCAAGCCAAACCCATGAACACGGGCATTAGTCATCTAACATGAATTAGTCAGCAGAGTTAGGGTTTGAAAAATGCCCTATCTGCCAGCTTACTGCAGCTTTTATATTAATTTAGTCGATATCTGTCGAAGGGTAATGCCTAAATCAATGTGTATAGATAGTAAAAATGCCCGTAGCAAATTAGGGGCATTCTTAACCAGTGTCGTAGCCAGAAATGACCTCGGTCCTTTAATAAAAATACCTATACTATTTCAATAGTTTCTGGTGGATCCAGTTTCAACTGCAGATATTTTTCATATTAGACTTACATGCGCCGCAAAATATTGCTTAAAATTAAACAAATGTAACAATCAATAATATTATATTGCCGTTCTAATTAAGACTCACGTGTCTACGTTTTCGCTTATTTCGCGAAAAGCGAGTTTAAAGTTCAAGTGCTTGCTGAAAATTATTAATTTTTTTTGTTGGGTAGTGTTTCTGGGTTTAAAATAGCAATATTCGAGTGATGAAACAAAAAAATTTTAATCATTTAATATTTTTCTATGTAAAACTGTAGATACGGGAAATCGGAGGTAACTTTTTAGCTAGTAATACTTGGCAAGAACCCTGCAAGTACGACAAATCGAGCCTAGTCTATGGTTGTACTCTGTAAAAAGTATGATATTTATGTATTACTTTTAAAACGAAATAATATTTATTTATTTTCAAACATGGGCTCCCAGAGCCCCATTAACTACTTAAGATTCAATTAAAAAAAAAAAAAAAATCAGGTAAACTGAAACGTTTAGCGTTCAGAAATTCCCAGAAGCCTCAAGCTCCCCCCAGGAGTTTTAAGCCTCCCAGAAGTTTTAAGCCCTCCCCCCAGAAGTCTAAAGCCACCTTCCGCAGGAATCATTTATGCGTACACCACTGTTTTAAAATTGGAATTAATTCCAATTTACAATGAAAAGTACTAATAATTCTAAATTTGTTTAAAATTAAACTTTAAAAATAGAACACTATAAATAGTACGAATACTAATTGTAAGTTTCTTTAAAATTACATTTAGTTATTTTCATGTAAATTTTTCCAAAATTCGAATCGATTTCCTGGCATAACGCTCTGCAAATTTTTAATAAGGTTTTCTTGTTCTTGGATATTCAGACTGGAAGGTCTCGTGGCTCTGACGATATTGTTCCAGAATTTTTTACTTTAAATTGCAGAAAATCCATCTCAAAACATTCATCTTCATGTTTTATTTTGTATTTTAAAACATAAGAATTTCTATGTGCGGTAATTTGTTTAACCTCTGTCAAGCAAGGTCGAGGTTCCATTCCTTTTATTTTAACTTGGGACCAAAAATCTTCCCAGTTGTAAAAATTGCTATTTTCCTTTACAAATACTTTTTTGGGATTCGATTCTAACAAATTACTTAGTTAAAAACCCCGCATGTACATATTACTTAGTAAAAACCTCGCATCTAAAGTTGCTAGAAGATACGAGGTTTTTACTAAGCAACAGGTAGTTGCGAGGTTTTTGTTAAGTCATAGTCCATTTTTAGTGTAGATACGGGGTAACGATTTTTCAAAAAAGAATACTTCCAGACATGAATTTGGGTATTTTTGTTCAAAAGAAGATAAACTAATTTTTTATTTTTTTTGCAGATCCGTGGGTTTTATTTAGCACGGCAGTATAGCGCTGCAGGCGAAAATTTTCGCAAAATACAAAAAATTGGGTAAAAATTTTGATCTCTTACGTTTTTTGTAAAATATTTCTAAAAAAATACACTTCTTACACGCTTTAAATGCGGTTGATAAAAATTGCCTAAAATTAAACTAAAATTTTAATTACATGTCACGTGTAAAGACATCCTTGCATGCTTAATTTATTGTAGACTGGGTTGGACACTCTCGGGGGGGGGGGGGGGTTAACGTCAACCTCCCTCCCTGGCTACGCCACGGGTTTGATTTTGTGAAAAGAACAGGGGGCCTGGAGAGCCAACTGCCGTACAACTAGTGGTGGGGGACTGGGTGCTAGGACCGCTACGGCGTTTTCTACTACCTCTACTATCCCAGCCCAAAATATTCAAAAAAAAATTAATATTAACAATTAAAAGAAAAATAAATAATAAAATGGGTTGCTAAAGATGACCTTATTTTGACAAGTCACCTGACGTCTTGGGTTTATTGACCATTACTTACTCAAGATATTTTGGAAACCCGATTGCAGTACTTTTTTAAACATTTTAAAAATTACAGTTACAAAATAACTTTACCTAATATTTTAAAAAAAATTATTTTTTAGTCTTTGAATTTGGGCTGATGAGGGTCAATTAATTCAAAACGTCAGGTACTTGTCAAAATGAGGTTGTAAAATATCTATCATCCTTTATGAATCAAACGGCAGGAGAAAAAAAGCATGTGTCCATAAGAAAAAATGAACTTGACAGTGCTCCTGTCACACTGAAATGTCAAATCTCGTAAACGGACCTCTCTTTAGGTACACTTCCGGCCACATAAAATGCGTACAGCAGAAGTTAGCTGCAGGTCTGTTGAATTTAAGTTTTGTTAATTTCGTTGCTTTTTGTAACTGACTTTGACGTTTTCGAATTACAGGTTAGATCTTTTGACGCTGTAAACACAAAAGTAAGGAGACTGGCCACACTTTACTGAAAGACTAATATGCCAACAAACTATTTTTTTAAATTATTCAACATTTTACTATAAAAACTAATTCTTAAAGCTCATTATGGACGAAATAAGACCAAAATTGTGCAAATAAGAAAAAAGTGTCAAGAAGAAGGTACTGTTTGGCGAAAGGAAAGCAATAACTTAATCATAGTCAGCGCACCTCTGTAGGATCGGTAAATTTGAGTAATCTAAGTCTTTGCATACAACCAAAAATGTCCAAATCAAAAAGAAATTATTAAAAAAACTCTTCGTGAATTAAAAAAACCAAAAAAATGTATCTTCGGTAGCGTTTCATTGCCCCGTCAGCCTCGATAATGTTTGCTAGTCTTCGTGGCAAGGAATCTGTTAAATTTTGAAATAAATTTGGATTTGAAACAATGACTTTGTCGTACCCTCGGACCATCGGACTATGAGCTCCATTAAGTGGTTGGAATTTCTGGGAACAACATACGGCCCCACACAGTCAGGAGTTTTGCTGGCCATGGCGAAACCTGGATGTTATTTTGCTGGAACCACTGTTTGGAAATGCGTACTGTATGGATAGGATGGTTATCCTGGTGATACACAAAACGTTCTGGATGAAGAATAGTTGCTTCTGAAAGCATAATATTTCTTATCATAAAAAACAAAAGATCAAAAGATCTTGGGTGGAAATAACGAAAATTCAAACTTGGATAAGTAACCCAGGGAGAAACCTCGTTTAATCATTTCTCTTTTCGCTTTGATCTTTTGTGTGTTCCTTGTGGGATGCTCATCCAAGTTTGAATTTTCGTTATTTCCACCCAAGATCTTTTGATCTTTTGTTTTTTAGTTTCTTTTCGGTTGAAGTAACTGATTTGGAGGTTGTTTAACTTCTTTTTTGCTTTAATTGCCTTAGGAACATGATCGTACTGGAAATATTAACACGCCAGGACGAATTCGTATCAGGTAACTTGGATAAGTAACAGTGCGGAACGATGCCTATTTGTGAGTGGTTCAAGGTTGGAAATCAAAGTGTATGATGATGTTTAATGATCTATAGTGAAGGGTGACCAGTGAAACTGCCGATGAGCCCACGCTGGTTACCCAGGGCGAAACATCGTTTAATCATTTCTATTTTCGCTTTGATCTTTTGTGTGTTCCTTATGGGATGCTCATCCAAGTTTGAATTTTCGTTATTTCCACCCAAGATCTTTTGATCTTTTGTTTTTTATTTTCTTTTCGGTTGAGGTAACTGATTTGGAGGTTTTTTAACTTCTTTTTTGTTTTAATTGCCTTAGGAGCATGATCGTACTGGAAATATTAACACGCCAGGACAAATTCGTATCAGGTAACTTGGATAAGTACCAGTGCGGAACGATGCCTATTTGTGAGTGGTTCAAGGTTGGAAATCAAAGTGTATGATGATGTTTAATGATGTATAGTGAAGGGTGACCAGTGAAACTACTGATGAGCCCACGCTGGTTACCCAGGGCGAAACATCGTTTAATCATTTCTATTTTCGCTTTGATCTTTTGTGTGTTCCTTGTGGGATGCTCATCCAAGTTTGAATTTTCGTTATTTCCACCCAAGATCTTTTGATCTTTTATTTTTTAGTGTCTTTTCGGTTGAGGTAACTGATTTGGAGGTTTCTTAACTTCTTTTTTGTTTTAATTGCCTTAGGAGCATGATTGTACTGGAAATATTAACACGCCAGGACGAATTCGTATCAGGTAACTTGGATAAGTACCAGTGCGGAACGATGCCTATTTGTGAGTGGTTCAAGGTTGGAAATCAAAGTGTATGATGATGTTTAATGATGTATAGTGAAGGATGACCAGTGAAACTACTGATGAGCCCACGCTGGTTACCCAGGGCGAAACATCGTGTTGTTCCTTGTGGGATGCTCATCCAAGTTTGAATTTTCGTTATTTCCACCCAAGATCTTTTGGTCTTTTGTTTTTTAGTTTCTTTTTGGTTGAGGTAACTGATTTGGAGGTTTTTTAACTTCTTTTTTATTCCTCATCATATCAACATAAACCTCAACCGTAAATCTCATGCCCTCCCGCCGATATCCAACTCCACACATTGACGGAAAATCTTCCAGGCCGGTCTTCGTTCCCAGCAATATATACCGTGTTCGTGGCGGTCGATATACTAAAATTTGTTTGCTGTCATTGTGGGACTAAAACATTTTTTCATCCGTGAAGACCACTTGTTGCCAAAATTGTTCTTCTTGTAGTAAATAGTTTCGTGCAAAAATTAACCTGATTTGCTTCTTTTCCGCACTAAGTAAGATTATCTTGGCAGCAACGCGACATCTGAGCCTAGAACGGCTTATCCGTCTGCGCGTCGTTCTTATGCATCCAGGAAAATGTGCCTCAATTTTCGCCTCTGGGGCCATCGCAAATGGGTGGTCTTCAATAAAGTCGATCAGTTGCTGATCCTGGTGAGGCGTACTGACTTGGACTATTTGAACCGACCAACCACCGTCTAATTTTGCCAAAATTTGAGCTTTTTCGAATTCGTTTAGTTGGGGCATTTTTAAATAAGCGTATGACAACAACAAAATTTGACGGTGACATTTTTTGTCAGTTTGAAATAAATAAGGTTACTGAGTTGCGAGGCCCATAATACACTATATAAAACCGGCATAGGCATTTTATGTGGCCGGAAGTGTAGATCTTAAAAAAGTGCCTGTAGAAAGTTTTAAGCATTTTTTGACAGGCTTAAGCAGAAGGACGCAGAAAAATAAAAACTTAAAATAAAGGTTTAAACTTTTTTTTTGTTTTGAGCAGTCAAATTGCGCAACTTTGTCCAAATTTAAACCTCTTCGTATCTCCTACCGTTTAGGAGATCCCCATGATGAGCATCCAATTTGGAACACCCGGTATAGGCGGTCCCACCTCAATAAAATCAAAAAACGATAGTGCAAGAATTAGGTGCTCTTTAGGTGGTAGTTTGGTCCCCAAAATAAAAATTAAGTGCTCCTCTAGTTTTAACACAAAATAAAAAAACTGTAGGACCGCTAGGTTAACGTTAAGCTAGCGGTCCCATCCATTATTCATGGAGAAAAATTTAATATTACTATTTCCAAATTGGGTGCTATTTAAGGGCTCCCCAAATATTAAAACAAAAGCTAAATTTTTTTTTGTTCATGTTTTCGCAAAAAAATAAGTCGGGACTGCTAGCTTAACATAATTTTAGTGGTCCTACAGTTACCCCTTAGATAAACCAAATTTTAATTATTTTAAAATAAACAGCAATTAAAGTGCTATTTGGTCCATTTTTAGAAAATTAGGTGCTCTTTTCGTTTTGGAGAAAAACCGAAAAAATTGAATTTCCGTGGTATTTCAGACCAATTCAAGATCATAGGCATGATTAAAATGAGTAAAATCTTCAAATACAATATGGATCTTTTAGGTATTTTTTTTAATTAAGGGGATTTCCATTCCATTTTTTTCATTTTTTTTTAAAAAAAAAGCTATGGACTAATTATCGCGTATTCCAAATTAATTTTTGATCGAAGGTACCAAAGTGGACCGCTGGCATTATATAAACTTAGGGGTCCACCCCTTAGTTGTAAAAAAATACGCGCGAAAATTTTTCGCACTTTTATTCAACTCCTAAATTGAATGTATTGCTTTTGAAGATATTAGTTATTTTATGCTTATTATCTCGAATTTATGTAAAATTGCCAGTAGAAATATAACTAGTGCATGATATATTTTCGGAAATTTTTGAAAATTTTGTCCGAAACCAATTTTTTATCAAAAGCATGAGTGCATTGCACCTGAAAAAATCCCGAACCCGCAGGGTGAGGGATTTTTTCTTTGCAAATGCAATTTTTATGCACGTGTTATGTTTTAATCGGAAATTTCCCGAGTTGATAAAAGTTTATTTGGTAGTTGCTAAAAAGTTGATTTGGATATATTTATTTATTTAAATAATACCATACTTTAATAACAATTAATATTTTTTCTAATGCTAATAGTAAAATAAAACTTAAACTTAGTCCTGCTTCTGAAAACTTTTGCTATTGACCGGTCGACTGTTTTCATGTTTTGAAACTAACATGTCAAAAATGACAATTATGCCCGGGATATTTCCAAATGCAATTTCCACTTATCAATTTTTAAAAATTTTCGTGTAAAATTTTCAGCTAAATTGATTTCATTTTTCGCCAAAACGACAAGCTCTTTATTTTAGAATAATTATTTTTTTTTAATGTTTATGTTAAGCTAGCGGTCCCTACTTATTATTTTGCGAAAATACCAAGAAATTTTTTTTTTAAGTTTTGATTTAATATTTGGGGAGCACCTAAACAGCACCTAATTTGGAAATAGTAATATTAAATTTTTCTCCAAGAGTTATGGATGGGACCGCTAGCTTAACGTTAATCTAGCGATTCTACCGTTTTTGTTACTTTCTGCTGAAACTAGATCAGCACTTAATTTTTATTTTGAGGACCAAATTAGCACCTAAAGTACACCTAATTTGTTTTTTAATTTTATTGAAGTGGGACCGCCTAGTTTATATAGGTGTTTTACCGTGCAAGGTTTAAAATTTAAATTATTGGCGAGGACAGCTTCCTAATTTTTTTCTACATTTCCGCCCAAATAATCGGTGCGCAAATGACCAGAGCCCAAATATCCGGCGCTCAAAAGTACGTACCTACCAATTAAATTATTTAAACCCAGTATCGTGGCGTATACACCGAAAAAAATATATACTGATATCAAGAGGATACACGTTCATCCAAGCGTAACTTTGTTTTGATAGTTCTCAATATTAGTAAGTCGTTGGAACACGCAACAAGGCAAGCATAAGTTATTTAAAGCAACTCCAAGTAAAAGTAAAGAGACTATTTAAACCAATTAATGTTATACTTAATCTAACACGAAAGTTGTACTCCAACCATAAAAAAGAATTACCTACTTAAAATAAAGAAATAGTATCTTTTATTCGACCGGATTGCCTAATTGAAACAATAGTCGTTATGCTTAATCCGCAATTTTTAATCAGACAATATAAGAATAAGAGTTCCTTGAATCAAAGAATTCAATTTTTTATTCAACAGGTTGTACTCCTAAACCAGCAAAACGAAGTAAACTATAACCTAACTTAAACTATGGACTTGCACGGGCTTTAAATTTCTTTGTATTTAGTATGTATTATGTAAATGTCTTTCTAGAAAACTTGAATTTTTATTGTCTACATTTCCTAAAAATAATACAGTGGTACACTATCGGCATCATAAAAGTGGTACACAATACTTTTGGTTGTAATACCTTGGTCTATTTTTACAAACAAAGTCACCCATTATTTTATTTTTCCTAAACTGTCAAAGTATGTCATTCTGTATTTCAGTCTGACAAATAGATAAAAAATACCTCCACAAATTTCTTTATTTCAGATTAGACAATAGAGAGAAAACAAGGGACTGGTTTATTAAAAATTCCAAATAATAAACAAGATTATGACCTTATTGCTTTTATGGAAGAAAACTCTTTTTCATCTGTTACCCAGGCAAAAAGATCAACTCAATTTTTAGGATGTGTAAAAGTGGCACGAAATCGCGTAAGGAAAGACCCTAATTTAAGATATCGTGTAGCTGCTAAAAAAAATAAACTTACGAATGAAAAAAAAAACAGGCCAGGTTACTTTTTGCCCTTAATTACTCTCTAAAGGAACCAGAGTTTTGGCAGAAAATAATATTTTTTCGATGAAAAAGTTTTCTAGTCTTGTAGTGACAGAAAACAAATTCGGGTTTATCGTCCAGCAAGAACGCGCTATGACGAAAGATATATTACTGGTAACGACGATCGCGCTGGAAGATTTTCGGTAAATATATGCTCTCATGCTTCCAGCCGTCACAGAACTTTACCAAGACCAGTTTATTTTTTAACAAGACTGCCCTGCTCATACGACCAGAATTTGCCAAACTTGGTTTCGAGAGCAAAATATTGAAGTTCTGCCTTGGCCTGCGAAAACCCCAGACGCCAATCCTGTCGAAAATATCTGGGATTTAATTTCAAAAAAGCTGGAAAGTTAATAGTCAATGCTTATGAAGAAGTGATTGGTAAAAATGAAAACCTTTTGGAAATTTTGGCTGATTCTCTACCAAGAAGGTTAAATGGTATAATTGAGGTGAATGGCGCAATGACTAGATATTAAAATTGATATACCTAATAATTTGTTTCTAATGTTTTATAATTTTCGTTACAGTTGTATTTTTCTAATTTTTGTTACAGTTGTTTTATGCGTTAGCGTATTATTGTAATATAAAAATCATTTTTAAAAACAATCTTTGATGTCAATGTTTTGACACTTTAGTACAAGTCTGTCACAAAATATAATCCGGTAGTTAACCATACAATCTAAAAAATACCTATGTTTATCATGTACCAATTTTATGATGCCGATAGTGTACTTGCTGGTGATCTTAACATTGATTTTGAGGACACAGATAACAGATCTACTATTGATTTGTTCGAATCATTTAGTCTCAATATGCATGTTCACGACTCTACGCGCATTACTGAAACGTCATCCACTACAATAGACTACATAGCCTCGAATATTAAAACAAACATATCTTGCACCATGTTTGATATACATCTTTCCGATCATAGAGCTATTTAAGCTACTATTCCCATAGACTGCGATTTACAGCAACGCCAATTTTCAAAAATGTCGACAATCTTGTTTGTCATTTAAATGGAAGTCTCTTTTTAGAAAGCAAGATCCTTTAGGAGCTTTTCATCACGCTCTAGCAAACAAGGTCGGCGGTGCCTTTTCTCTTCGGCGCCTAAAGTCAAATCGCAAAGATCGCAAAAAAGGGCTTACCCTTGGTATACGTACTTCCGCCTACAATCTACGATTTCTAAGCAGCCCAAGAAAGACTTACTTCGATAACACCTTCCTATTATCTTTTGTAAAAAAGTATGTATATCGAAAGGTTATTTGAAAAGCAAAGGTGCTGTTCAACTCTAAACGTCTTTCAAAATCTAATAACAAACAAAAGGAATCATGGGCCATCGTTAATGAAATAACAAATTTAACAAAAGACTTACCATCCAATACAGATCCCCTTTCTTAGCTTCCAAACATCTACATTCCTGAATGTTTTCATGTGTTTCATCCCACTACCCCTCATGAAATTATAAAAACAATTAATTCTATGAAAAACAAAAAAGCTGCAACAGATGACGGTATTTCATTAAAAATTCTAGAGCCCTCCCCAATAATGCCATCGCCACATTATCTAATGTAATTAATTTTTCTCTAATGACGGGCACCTTTTCATCATCTTTTAAAGTTGCTTTAAAGTCTTCCCTCTTTACAAAGACGGCAATCACACATCTCCCTCTAACTATAGAGCTATTTTATTATTTTCGACGCTCTCAGAACTTATTGAAACTCTGGTAAAGTCGTCGAACACAACCATATTATAACTGAACTAAAGATCAATTCAATTTCAAACAAACAAGAATACCTTTGACGCTATGTTCCAGTTTCTTTCAAAGGTCTTTCAATCCATCAACAGGCGTAAAGCTTCGGCGGCGGTATTTTGTGATTTGTCTAAGGCATTTGACTGCGTTAGTCATGAAATATTGCTGCGGAAGCTTATTTGCGATATTCGTAGAAGAGTTTTGGAGTGGTTTAAGAGCTATTTAAGCGGTCTTGAGCAATTTGTTCGCATAAATGGGGTGTCATCTAGCAAACAACATGTTTTATGCGGCATTCTCCAAGGATCTGTGATAGGACCTATTCTATTTCTAATTTTTAATAATGATTTAACCCAACTTGACCTTACTGGGCTGTTCACGTTATTTGCTGATGTCACAACAATTTTCTGGCACAACAAAGGAAACAGGAAAACATCGTATTTGATCTTTAAAAGCAATGGTGTGATGCAAATCGTCTTTGCTTAAATATGTCCAAGATTCATATAATTGGATTCAACTGTGTTCTTCAAGACCTTGCTACAGATGACCACACCATCTCCATTGTGAACAATTCCAAATTTTTAGGGCTTACTATCGAAGAAAATTATAAATTTTATCCACACATTTTTAAACTAATTAAAAAATTAGCATCTGGCTGTTTCTTGGTAAGGACTACTTTTAAAGAACTGGGTAAAGAAGTGGCATGCAATGTATACTTTGCTCTTGTCGAATCTCATATAAGATATGCATTACCCTTTTGGGGACCCTGTGCACAGTATTTATTTCAGTCTGTATTTATTCTTCAAAAACGAGCCGTTCGAAATCTATGCAATGCCCATCCAAGAACTCACTGCAGGCACCTTTTTATCCTGGAAGCAGCATGCTTAATTCATAAAAATAAACAAAACCTCCCTAAACAGCAGCAAGTATACTAAACCCGTCAAAACAATAATATCCTCAGACTAATAACTAAAATTCCTTTGCCAATACCCCACTTAAATCTTGTAAAAAAATCACTCATCTACAATGGTCTCAAAATTTACAATAATATTAGTTAGCAGATTAGAAATACTCCAACGCCAACGGCTTTCCGAAACTTACTAAAAGCATTTTTACTGGATAAAGCATTTTGCACTATTGACGAGTTCTTTGGACAATCTTAATTGAAAAGCTATTATTTAATCCTAATAAGCAATTGGTTTAATGTTATGATTTTTATATATTGTATGTTATTATTGACCCTTTAAAATACAGAATATTTTTTTATACCTAGGGAGGGGGGCGATTTTTATCCCATATCGTACGATTCGCATATCTCATTCTCAAAGTCTTGTAATTTCAATTTTTGAAAGCGATTATCTCACAAGCTAAATAGGATACCCTATGATGTTAGGTGACATTTTTTAAAGGATTTTTTTGAGAGAATCTAGAAATGGTAATATTTTTGAAATAAAGCGTTTGTATCAACACTTTTTAAAAAGTGACATCAGAATAACCAAAAATAGATAAACTGCATAGGTGTATGTGTGATCGCTAAAGGCTACCATTTCTGAATTTTCCTTAAAATATCCTTTAAAATAACACGCAAAGTCCTAAGGTACCTTATTTAATTTGTGAGATAATCGCTTTTAAAAATTGAAATTTTAAGACTTTGATTGCAGGTATCGCAAAAACTAGTTATTCGAACTCTATGATATGGGGTATCTTTAAAAAGGAAAAATAGGAGATCGCACAACAAAAAGTAGGGTTATGCCCACTCAAAAAAAAACAACGTCAAGTATTTTAATTTTTATGTTACAAATTCGATGCTCACCATAAGGATCTCCTAAACGATAGGAGATAAGAAAATGTTTAAATTAGGGCAAAGTTGCGCAATTTGACGCTTTGCTCAAAAAACAAAAGTTTACAAATTCTGGGTAGTTTCGGAATTTTTATTTTTAGTTTTTATTTTTCTGCGCCATTATTCTTAAAGCTGTCAAAAAACGCTTAAAACTTTCTACAGGCACTACCCGAGGCACTACCTAATGAGAGGTCCGTTTTCGAGATTTGACATTTCAGTGTGACAAGAGCACTGTCAAGTTCATTTTTTCTTGCCGTTTGGTTCATAAAGGATGACAGATATTTTACAACCTCATTTTGACAAGTACCTGACGTTTTTAGTTAATTGCCCATTATCATTCCAAATTTAAAAATTAGAAAAACAAAGAAAATAACGTATTTTTCAAATGTTAGATAAAGTTATTTTATTATAACAAAATGTCAAAAAAATTGTTAAAAAAGTACTGCGATCGCGTTTCCAAAATATTTTTTATCATTATTGCTTGAGTAAGTTAAAAGCAAATATTAAATTTGGGCTGATGATGGTCAATAAACTCAAAACGTCAGGTGACTTGTCAAAATAGGCTTGCAAAATGGTATTTGTCATCTTTTATTAACCAAATGGTAGAAGAACAAAAGGATGTGTCCATAAGAAAAAATGAACTTGACAGTGCTCCTGTCACTGAAATGTCAAATCTCAAAAACGGACCTCTCACTAGGTAGATCCTAAAAAAGTGCCTCTAGAAAGTTTTAAACATTTCATGCCAGCTTTAAGAATAGGGGCACAGAAAAATAAAAACCTAAAATGAAGATTTCGGGTTTTACCGCCTATCTCCGGAACTATCCCGAATTTGTAAACTTTTTTTTAGTTTTGAGCAAAGCATCAAATTGCGCAACTTTGCCCTAATTTAAACCTTTTCGTATCTCCTACCGTTTACGAGATCCCCATGGTGAGCATCGAATTTGAAACACCTTGTATATTCAAAGTTTGTATATTTTTTTTCTTGAATATGTAGCTCAGGCGAACTGTGCGTATTAAGTACAAATAAAAAAAATTTGCTGTACATACATTTTACGTACACCTACCGACGGAAGTAGTACCTAGTAGGTCCGGGACGTAAAGACATAACATTGATATAAAATGTACGTCCCTGGAGTGAATGAAGTACTAAGACAAATAATATTATGCTTACATTTGCTATATCCGTGAGAATCCAGTACCCCCAACACCTCACTAAAAAAACGCATTTTTTTAAAATTTAATATGTAACTTTCAACTTATAAAAAAAAATTTGAAATTAATCTTTCTTCAGATATTTAAAAAGGTTTTTCAGCAACAAACAGTCAATTACTGGGGCAGAAAATTAATTCCTAATCGTGATAAGAACTGTTTTTTTTTTCGTCGAAACTTTCAAAAAAGCGGTTGTTGAAAACTTTTGCGGTTTTTCCCGCGCGCTTTCCGAAACTTTTCGCGCGCGTGTTTTCGGCTCGAAATCGCTTCGAAACCGTCGATCGGTTCGCGATTTCTGCGTTTCAGTCGGGAGACTACTGAACTCGCGGATTTGAGCAAGAGCCGGCGAAGAATCACCGCAGGAAAGGTGGACCTTCTTTGGACCGTGCGACGATGTCAAACCGATCAGAAAATTCTAGCATCTTTACCCAACTTTCGACGGCACGAAGTTACTAGGTTTCTTTTGGTCAGTATATATAGGGTGTGCCGAAGAAAACCGCAGTTTTTTAAATGATGATAACTTCGCGAAAAATTCTCCGATTTTAATAACCCAGTAAACTCACTTGTGACTTTAACCTAATATTTATGTAAATCTAAGGTTCATATATTTATGTAAAATATGTTATATTATATTTACGTAAATTTTACTTAAAAATATTTTTATAAAAAATTATATAAACATTACGTGAAATCTTTGGCTGTAAATTTAAGTCTTCATAATCAATGTTAATTTTACGTAAATAATATGACTTTATAAATAATCTATTAAAATTTGCGTAAATATTACGTAAATAGTGGGACCTTAATTTTACATAAAAAATATTACATACCGATTATATAAAAAATTATATGTAATATTTAAGTAATCTAATTTACGTAAACGTTACATAAAATTATCTACTTTAAATGAAAGTAATAAAATTTACATAACTATTATGTAACAATTTAGACATTAATTTTACATTTAAAATGTTACATAACTATTATGCAAAACATTTTGTGTAACATTTATATCATATAAGTTACTTAAATGCTCTATAACATGATTTACGTCACATTAAAATTTTGAAATTTACATAAATATTATAAAACAATGTGAAACTTAAGTTTACATTGAAAATTTTACATAATTGTTACATAAAATATTTTATGTATTAATTATGTCATCTACGTTATGTAATTTCCCTATAAAATTATTTACGTCAAATTAAAGTTGTTAATTATACATAATTATTATATAGTCAATTGAACCCTAAGTTTAAATTTCAAATGTTACATAACTATTATATAAAACATTTTATGTAATATTGATATCGTTTAAAATGAAAGAAATTACTAGTGCTTAATAGTTTTTTACTAGTAGGTAGAGATGGCGCTAATGTCACTATGTTCCCTGTACATTGAATGATAATATTATATATATACAGCAAAGATATTCAAAATTGGAATGCGGACTTTGAGGTATTGACAAAATAGTGGTACCTCTCTATAAGAATCACCTCTTCCGCCACTTAAACCAGCCCGTCTGGTTAATTTTGTAGTTTGCCAATGTCGGACTGTGTCAAGCAACCACCGATGGACCTTCGTAAATCATCGACGTTGGCCCGCCTCAAGCTGCATGCTCATATCGGACTTAAATATTTAACGCTTTGCGCATATCATGCAGATTAATGTGACTTAAATTTTACCTTATTAATGACTTATTGTGACCTTAAATTTACATAACAAGGTAAACCTGTTATGTAAAATATACGTAGTTTTTACTTAAGCCTCACGTAACATGGATGTAATATTTATGTAAAAGGTATGTCATTTTATTTACATCAGATTTACGTAAGAATTAGGTGGGCTTCGTACAAGAAATAAAGCAATTTTAAATCTAATTTTAAATTTATTAGGAGCTTTTATTCCCAAATGGTTATTTGAATTTTCTGATTAGTTGTTGTCAAGTTTCCTAAGTTCTGGTGGGGTTTAAGAGAAAGGGGTTCATGCAAGGTACCCCAAAAACCTATTGTCATAATAAGTAAAAACACTGCAACACCGCTGTAGTTACATGACCGGTTTAAAGAGTTTGGCCAGCCTGTAATCAGCGGTCGAGTCGCAGGATTCGCGAATTTTTTTTATTATGGTAACATTCTGACATATGATTGTTTTTTTTGTTTGTTCTTAATTAATTTATAACATTCTTGGTACGCATTGATGGTGGACCGATGATTAAAATCTTTGTAATACCTGAGAAGCTCTTTAAAATTCAAATAAATTTGGGGATTTTACGAAAGGTAAACATCGCCGGCTTTTGGACGTAATATATACATATATGTGAATTTAATTACGTTAAGGTATTATCTATGTTTTAGGATTTGGTGAAACGGGGTGGGTTTTTCCTCTTCCTGCAGGCACGTATAGACATCCATAAAATCTTTTAAAAAAAATAAAAAAAAAAGTTTTTTCCAAAAATTTGTCAAAAAATATATTTAATTATTTTTTGTTGTCTGTAAATTTCAGTCATCATAATCAATGTTAATTTTATGTAAATAATATGACTTTATAAATAAATTCTTAAAATTTACGTATATATTACGTAAATAGTGGGACCTTAATTTTACATAAAAAATATAAAATACATATTATATAAAAAAATATATGTAATATTTAAGTATTCTAATTTACGTAAACGTTACATAAAATTATCTACTTTAAATTTTTATAACTATTATGTAACAATTTAGACATTAACTTTACATTTAAAATGTTACATAACTATTATGCAAAACATTTTGTGTAACATTTATATCATCTAAGTTACGTAAACGCTCTATAACATGATTTACGTCACATTAAAATTTTGAAATTTACATAAATATTATGAAACAATGTTAAACTTAAGTTTACATTGAAAATTTTACATAAATATTTTATGTATTAGTTATGTAATTTCCCTGTAAAATTATTTACGTCAAATTAAAGTTGTAAATTATACATAATTATTGTATAGTCAATTGAACCGTATGTTTAAATTTGAAATGTTACATAACTATTATATAAAACATTTTATGTAATATTTATATCGTCTAAAATGAAAGAAATTACTGGTGCTTAATAGTTTTTTACTAGTAGGTAGAGATGGCGCTAATGTCACTATGTTCCCTGTACAGTGGATGATAATATTATATATATAAAAGCAAAGATATTTCAAAATTAGAATGCGGACTTTGAGGTATTGACGAAATAGTGGTACCTCTCTATAAGAATCACCTCTTCCGCCAATTAAACCAGCCCGTCTGGTTAACTTTAGACATCCATGAAATCTTTAAAAAGAATTAAAAAAAAAACTTTCTTCAAATTTTTTTTTTCAAAAATTTGTCAAAAAATATATTTAATTATTTTTTGTTAATGTGAAAGCCGCGGGTTGCTAGCTGCGACGGTTCGTGAGTTACAATTGTTTTTAAAGTTTAATCACTCTCCTACCCTCTTGCCAACCCCCCACCCCCATCAAAAACTATTCAGGTCTGCATCGGATGACGAAGAATTTGTGTGACAAATTTGATAAAAATCGGTTAAGCGCTTTTTAAAACAAAATTTTGTATTTAGGTCTTTTTTGTGCTTATTTTTAGTGGAAATAAAAAAACTCTTTTTTTCTTCGATCCCCATAGCCTCCATACTATGTATGGGTGGCTAACAATACTTACTTTTGAACTATATGTTTTGAGATACACGTTTCCTTGCTTTAATTTAACACAAATCTTACAATCCTTCTCAAATCACTTGTTTTGAGAGAGGAGCAATCTTAAATATCATCCTTTTTAGACACACAATTTAAAATGGTTTTAAAATATACTTTTTTAAAATGTCCCATGTACCAAGTAAAGTGTAACAGGGTGACCACGTTTTTTGTAATACCAAATTCCTTGACTTTTCCCGGTTTTCCAGACCATTTTTAAAGTTTTTCCCTGAAGCCTTCCCCCCTTGATTGCGTGTTCAAAAATCAAATGCTGATTTATATTTAACCCTGGGTGCCTCAATTCTAGATTTGTTACCAAACTTCAATGCGCCGACAATGGTTTATCCCTAAAAAAACTATATATTCATATCAATATTTTTTTAAAAATATTTCCATTTTTTTGTAACGAAATGTCCCCTTAGTTTAAACCTATAATCGATTTTTTCAGATTTATTTTGAATTTTGATAAATTGGATGCCAAAGTAAAATTTTGGATTTATTTTCAATTTTTCTTTCCTTCATTCATCTCTAAAACAAAAACCGCTGTGTAAATTTCTCTCTTTTTTTTACTTATTTATAGGATATATTTAACAGTTTTTTGTTAAGCCTTAAAATATTTTTTTTGTCTTTAATTTAAAAAAAAAACTTTAAATAACAGAAAACACTATGTTGTTTTGATATATATAAAGTTCTGCAGAGGAAAAGTTTTCTTCCCGTAGCCTCCCGAAATAAGGTTTTTTTGTGGTTATATACTACAATGTCTCAACTTTATGACTTCATAGGTAGTAGCTGCCAATATCAGCCTATCTGTGGATTAGGTTCCTAAAATTGTGGCCTTGTTATTCAGATATACTAGACATACACACCTTTTGTTTGCTGTGTTAGTATGGATGTATGTATGGATTTTTAAGTTTTTTTTGTATAGGATGAAATAAGTTAGTGGAGCGCTAAAGGTCAGTGGCGCACCCAGAAATTTTTCTCGAGGGGGACCTGAACCCTATTGTTTCTCAAAAATTATTTTTATAATAAATTGAAATCCAGTTTACACACTAAAATAAAAGTACATTTAAAAAAATTTTGGGGAGGGGGCTGAGTGCGCACTTGCTAAAGGTTACAGGGGATTAAAATTAGAGATTAAAATTAGAGTAGTAGCGCTAATAAGAAGGATATAGAATTAATATCGCATAAACCATTCAAGGAAATGCTCAAGACTTTCCACAAATATTGACATTTTTAACATGCTTTTTGTGTCATCTGATCCTTTTATACTTGGGCTTAGGCAGAGCGGAAGTATATTTAAAAATTATATTAGCGGGATATTTTTACATATTAGCGGGATATTTTTACTACAAGAAGTTTTTTTTTATTTGTTTGGAAAATAAGAGTTAAGTAAGATTTTTTTAAATTACTTTCTTTTGTAGGTTTATTTAGAATATAAGCGACAAGAATTTGACAAAATAGTGGGGAAGGGGGCTAAATAGTAATTTAATAAAAATTAGTACTTTTCTTTTTGTTTGATTCTACATGGAAGTTGAAATTTAAGGGACTGTGGGACCTGGGAAGGGCATCGGACCCTTCCCTATACGTACGCCTATGTTACGATACAAATGAGGGTGAAAGTAGTGTTTCCAAAAGATCAATGATCGATAAAACTAGTAATATTGAATAATTCTTTACCTTTTATCTATACTACATTATCTAATTACACCCAGCAAGGGAGAGGTGGAGGTTTGGCTAAAAAAAATGGTAAATATGTGTTGAATGTATGTACAAAATTTCAAGTTTATCCGATAAATACCCTTAAAGGTATTTAGTTTTTTCCGAAAGTTAACCGTTTTAAACCACTGTGCGCCGCTGTTGAAAAATTTTAAAAATTGAACTTCTTGCCAAGAATTTTGAACTTCAACGTAAAAATATTAAACCTCAGAATATTTATTTTAGTTCTAGTCTCAGTTCTAGATATGTTCGGAAAATCATTGTCATGAATGCGCCGCAAGCAAATATTTTACAAAAATTTTTATAAAGATGCCATTTTTACCACCTTTCAAATGTTGCTGAAAAGATAATCCTTAAAATTAATCTAAAATTGTAACAATCTATGATCCGTAGGTAAAATTTTTTTGCATATTAACCGAAATATTAAGAACAAATTGACCTTCTTCACTTTTATTGTGAAATATTTTTAAAAAAGTGGTTTAGGTTATCTGCCACGGACTAGGTTAAGATCGAATATAGTCTCAATTTTAGATACGTTGGGAAAATCAAGTCACTAATGCGCCGCAGGCGAAAATTTGTAAAAAAATGATGCTAAAAATGACATTATTTATTCGTTTGACATTATATTTTTTTTAATTAACCAAAATTTAAACAATGCCATTATCGCGCCGCAGGCAAAATTTTTGAAAGAACCCCTACACAGATCACATATATAACTTTAATATTTATTTATATATATGAGGATCATATACGATAGGAGATATGAGCCATCAAAGAACGTATGTCTGGAAAACACCTTAGAAAACTTTTTCTCATAACTTGAACACTGCGCAGGTGCGTACTTAGTTTTTTTTTAGGTGACTTTAGTAGTAGTATAGGAACGGCCCGTGTTCCTGGAATTAGGCCTCTTCATGGGCCCTTTCTGCCATACCATGTTCCTTACCCCTATGCCACTACTTCCGCTGCAACTCTCTCTCTCTCTCTGGTCTTCTTAAGAAATTCAGTTTGTCGGCCCATTTGAGCGAGTGCATCTCTTCTTCCTCCATCGTGGGAAATCCCCACTTCAACTGCCTTGATCTGGCATATGCATCGATTCATCTTCGAGCCCGCAAGCGGGACACACGGAATCTCCTGCTACTCTTATTTGGGTCAGATGTTTGTTCAACCCTCTGTGCCCAGTCAGCATCCCTGTCAGCAGTCTAATATCCTTTCGGGTCTTTCCTAAGAGCCATTTAGTTCTGACATTGTTCGGCTATTTGTTGAGCTCACTCTGTACCTCCTTCCTTGTTATTCCTAGAGGAGGTTCCCGTCCAATGTATTGGGTTTCGGCCTCTAGTCTGGCAAGTTCGGCCGCTTTCTCGTTCCCTGGTATTCCCTCATAACCTGGGACCCACATCAGTGTCACCCTCCTGTCTTGAGCCAGTGTTTACAGTGCTTCAGCGTACACCTCCCCCAGACTACTGACTAGTTTGGGTGCACTTAGAGCTTTGAGGGCAGCCTGGCTGTCGGAGCATTCCTGACCTCCGGTAGGGTTGCTGCTATGATAATGGCATATACCTCCGTTTGAAACACCGTAGCGTGTTCTCCAAGTGGATAACTTTTCTGAACTTCTAGGCTTTCCGCGTACACTCCTGCGCCTGTTGTCTGCCTGGCTGACAGTTTAGAGCCATACGTGTAGCAGACCGTCGCCTCTCTGCTTAATTCCGTTCGGAATTCTTGCCTTTGCTACTCATTCCGTTCTTACGGTAACTTTACTGTCTGACAGGGTTAATTTTTAAAAAATTACGTAAACGAAAGTAAAAGGTTTTTATGTTTTATTTTCACTGGTGGTTTTTTTATGGGTTTGGTCTCATTTGAAAGGTAATTAAGTGGCGTAGGCAGAATTTATTTGGACGGAAGGCATAAATATTAAATATGTTAAAAGCAGAGGACAACCTTATTTTCTGCATTGACATTTTTTGTGTGTAGGTACTCTTTAAGGATATAGGCAGTGACCTACGCAGAGTGGGGGGCTGGAAGGATTGTGCCCACCCCTTTTAAAAATTAAGAATAAAATAGTAGCCCCCCTCCAAGGATCCTCAGCTTCCCCCCTAAAACAATTTGTACTTATGACACACACACAAGTTTGGGTATCAAGTCAAAACAACGAAACAATGCAGAAAAATGAAAAAAAAAAACAGAGACTGGGGTGGCTAAGGTTCTTTGGGGAGAAGAGGGGTTGAGTAATAGCATAGCCTCTTTGCCAGCCATTTTTCTCCTGCTCTGATTGGTCGAAATCTCAGTTTTATGTCACTATTCTGTCTGTTTTGGCACCAATGACTTTGTTCGTGAGTGGTTTTGCCATCAGTTCAAAAAACTGATCAAAACTGACAGAAATCTGACAAAAAAATGGTTTGTAGGCCATTATACCCTTAAAGAGTACTGAAATGATTGAATAAATGTGACAGAAAATCTAAATGCAAAAAATAAGGTTGTCCTCTATTTTTAATTTTTCTTTATCTATTGCCCTTTCAAGGCTTATATCCTCCTTTAAATTAAATCCTGCCTCCGCTACCTAATTAGGTCAATCAAGCCACCCCCCCCCCCCCGAAAGATATTCGAGTTTTGATATGCTTATAATTTCGAACCAATTTCGAACAACTTTTAAAAATTTTGAACCACACTCTTTCCTGGTTCGTTTAATATTGAAAATGGGGGGTGCAGCCGGACGTCAAGTTACACCCCCCTCATTTAAAGCGTAGAGAAAAATGAAAAGCAACTATCCCAAAATTAAGAACTAATTTCAAACTCCTAGTATCACCAAAAAGAATTTCTAAAAACCCACTAGTAACCCTGAACTAAACCCCTGAAAGATATTCGAGTTTGGATATGCTTATAATTTTGAACTAATTTTGAACCACACTCTTTCCTGGTTTTTTTTAGCTTAGAAATTATAAGCATATAAAAATTCGAATATCTTTCGGGGGGGGGGGGGTGTGCCTTGACTGATCTACTTAATTACCTTTCGAAACTAACCCGAGGGGTGGCTCGGTAATGCACTTTAGTGTACACTCTAGTGACATTTCGTAGTAGTTTGAGGCAATTTGAAGCATTATTTCGAGGCATTTCGGCGGCATTTAGAGGCAAAATCTGGTAAAAGATGCCTTTTGGTGTACACAAAATGATGACCGAGCCACCCTTTGGACCAAACGCATAGAAAACGCAAGGTAAAAAGAAACACGAAAGCTTTTGCTTTAATTTACGTATTTTTTTTAACATTTAAACTCTCAGACAGTAAAGCCCCCGTAAGACAAAACCCTGAATACGCCCCTGTGATGTATTCCAGTACCTTTTAATTGAGACCCAAATAGGAAAATCTACAAAGTACTTTTCAAGTTACGACTATATTGGGAATTTGGAACCTTTGGTTGCACTATAACAAAGTTATGATTGTTTGAAAGTTTGAGACAATGATGTGTTTGAAATTAATTCTGTGTTTCGGACTTCCATTGCCTATATTTTATTTGTACTGATCGAAACGTCGTGTATAAATAAAATATGGACAATGGAAGTCCGAAACACAGAGTTAATTTCAAAGTTATGATTGTTTTCCACAAACTAAAACCACACTTTTTTGCACTCGACGCACGTTTCGCTAACAACGTTAGCGTCATCAGGCGACGATAAACAATAAACTAAATTAACCTACACTCTATCTTATATACTATCTTTTAGTGTGTGGCGATAAGACTAATAATTTGTGATAATTACTTTATAATCATATCTCCCCTCAACTACAGAATAAAGTGTACTAAACGCAATGGGGCCTTAAACTATTTCTGGATTTAATGATTTCCATACATTTATATGCATTCAAGTCTTTTGTTTGGTACACATTTTAGAAGTTTTAGGTTATCTAATGTGAATCTATGATTGTTTTCAAAAGTAGGCGGCCACACTTTGCTTTTTTTTTCAACATAAGCTTGCCAGTTTGCACTTTTTAACATATAGATTAGTAAATTTCCCCTTAAACAAAAAAAGATTTGAAGCAGAAAAGAATAGGATTAGAAATATAGCTGGCAAAAACGGTTACGACGAAGGCTTAATAAATGAGCTGATAAATAGACATTCTTTTCAAAAGACCTTTCGGAATTCCACTTTTTTCATTCAAAAAGTTACCTGCGACTCTAAATTTGTATCAATTCCTTATAATCCTAATTACATGAAAGGATTACAAAAAGTATTTAATAACATCGGTCTTGAATTAGTATATCAATCCGGAAACACAATAAGAAGTTTACTAGGAAATCCTAAGGACGAAACTACAGTTCTAAAAAAAGTGGAATTTACGAAATTAGTTGCATGGATTGTAACTAAATATATGTTGGCCAAACGAGACGCTCTATTCAAACACGATTCAAAGAACACTTAGCACACTTAAAATACGGAAGAACAGAAAAGTCAAGTGTGGCCGAGCATGCTTTTGAAAACAATCATAGATTTACATTAGATAACCTAAAACTTCTAAAAAGTGTACCAAAGTTTGCAAAATTATGATTGTTTTCCACAAACCAAAACTACACTTTTTTGCACTCGACTCGCATTTCGCTAACAACGTTAGCATCATCAGGAGACGATAAACAATGAACTAAATTAATCTACGCTCTATCTTATATACAATCCTTTAGTGGGCGGAGATAAGACTAATAATTTGTGGTTGATCACGATTTTTAATCCTATCTCCCCTCAACCAAAGAATAAAGTGTACTAAACGGGATGGCTCCTCTATCTTTATTTAAACTATTTCTGGATTTAATGATTTCCATACTTTCATATGCATTCAAAAGTCTTTTGTTTGGTACACTTTTTAGAAGTTTTAGGTTATCTAATATAAATCTATGATTGTTTTCAAAAGCATGCTCGGCCACACTTGACTTTTCTGTTCTTCCGTATTTTAAGTGTGATAAATGTTCTTTAAAACGTGTTTGAATAGAGCGTCTCGTTTGGCCAACATATTTTTTGTCACAATCCATGCAACTAATTTCGTAAATTCCACTTTTTTCTAGAACTGTAGTTTTATCCTTGGGATTTCCTAGTAAGCTTCTTATTGTGTTACCGGATTGATATACTAATTTAAGACCGGTGTTATTAAATACTTTGTGTAATCCTTTCGTATAATTAGGATTATAAGGAATTGATACAAATTTTGAGTCGCAGGTATCTTTTTGTCTGAAAAAGACTTTTGAATTCATATGAAAGTATGGAAATCATTAAATCCAGAAATAGTTAAAATAAAGATAGAGGCCCCATTCCGTTTAGTACACTTTATTCTTTAGTTGAGGGGAGATAGGATTATAAAGCGTGACCAATCACAAATTACTTCTCGCTGCCCACTAAAAGATAGTATATAAGATAGAGTGTAGGTTAATTTAGTTTATTGTTTATCTTCTCCTGATAATGCTAACGTTGATAGCGAAACGTGCGTCGAGTGCAAAAAAGTGTAGTTTTGGTTTGTGGGAAACAATCATAACTTTGTAATTTTTCAAGTAACAAGAAAAAGTCTTCATAGGTTTTTGCCAGACATACCCATTTTTACAGCTCATATCTCATATCACAGACATACAATCCTCATAGAATTTCACTATTTTGACTTTTGGCACAATACCTTTAAAATATGGTTATTTTACCGCGGGCCGTAGGTCCATGGTATCCACGCGGGCTTCTTTAAGCCAAAAATTATTTAGAAATTCATGTTTTTCTGATATAATTATATGAAGAAAAAGTTGGGTACGTTGCAATGCTAGGGACCAATTTTTTTGTTTTTGTTAGAAAAAAAGTACAAAGAAGTCATTTTCGTCCTATTCAAACTCCACTTCGCCGTGGCTTGACTTTGCACTCCGCATTTAGCTCAATGGTTTTGCTTGTGTGCCCACCTTGTTGTTAAATTATCTCTGACAGGTTGCCATAAGAAATTTGTAAAGACGTAGCTTTAAATCCAGGAGGAGAGGTTCTACGATTTCGACTTTACACACCTAGATTTGACAAAAATCCAAACACCCTACTTTGTTATTAGTATCACATTTGAAATAGGATAGATTTTTTCTGACAGATATTTTGGCGGAAAGAGTATTTGTTTACATTTTTGCCAATAAACCGCGTCAAATCTTTTAGAAAAATTTGACGAGATTTTACAATATTTTATCAGGTTTTATACGTTTTCTATGCGTAGTGTGACAATTTATACTCTTTTGAGAGTACAGTACTCTTTTTTAAAGCTTTGTATTCTATACTCTATTAAATTAGAACTGTACTCTATTTTCCCCATATCACAACAATATTTAGTAATAACCATTTTCTTTTTATTATTAATATTATTGTCAAACCAAACTAATATTAATTAAATATCAAGTCCAAACGTAATATTGAAAAAAAAATCATTTCGCCTGCGGCGCTATTACATGATTCTTTTTTGCGATTTTAGTTTAAATTTACAGATTTTTTATTAAAATGCCATGTTTAATTAACTTTTTTACAATTTTTTTGCCTGTGGCGCGTTTAAAACGTGTTTTGTCAAGTTTTAAGTAAACAAATAACATAAAATCTTATAACCACTTTCCCTTAATTCGTTAATGTTTTTAAAAAAAGTCAGCTAGGTCATATTTTGAGCCCCATCCAAAGCAAGTACTATCATGCAAGGGGGAGGGTGGCGCTCGCCCTCTCCTTTTTGCAACGAATCCAACCCACCTTTTTAAAAAATTTGACGAAAACATATGGTCATAATTTAGGGGGTAACGTTTTTGATGAAGCATTTGTATGGCATGATATTGCTCACATTTTAAAGCTTTCTTTTCAAACTTTCGATTTCTGGAATAAAACACTCAAATTTTTCAAGTTTTTACTGTTTTTTAGGCGTTCAAAAAAAGTACTGCCAATAAAAATTTTCTCTTTGTTAAAATGAAAAATATTTAGAGAGAGAGGGCAGAATTTTAGAGGTAGATGGAGAGATAATTTAGTGACGTGCAAAAATGTTGAAGGTTGTTGAAGAGAGACAGCAGGCTATAAAAAAGTATTTTAGAGAAAGATGGACATAATTTAAAGCAAATGTTTACTAAAAATTTCTGTTATGTCATTTGTCTGTCATCTTGAGTGGTGTCGTGTATATGATTTTTATTTTGCAATTTTTATCCAAAAAACAGCAAAAATTGTAATTTTTTCAAAGTGTAAAGTGTGTAAAACATAAGGTGGTATTAATTTCTTTCTTTACAGTCTTCAAATTTAGTAAAAACGTGTCCTACTAAAGAGCATTTTAGCACATTTAAAAATAATTTAACAGGTATTTAAGAAAATTATTTTATGGGTCATCATGGCTTGACCATAAACAATCTCAGAATTTTTTACTTAATTTTCAAAAGTTGCTAAAATTTCCGCATGCGGCGCTACAATCTTATTAATGTTGTACGTTTAGTTTAATTTTGAGATATTTTTGTCAACAGCATTATGAAAGTTGTAAGAAAGCATTTTTAAGTGTAATTTTGTATATTTCTATAAGGCTATACGAATATCTCACACCTTCATAGCGCTTTTATATAAAACGTAATAAAGAAATTAAAATATTTAAAGAATTATGCAGTTCTATATCACTGATTGTTAAAATATTAGTTTTATCTTAAGCAATCTTTGTCAACGCAACATTCAAAACGCGGTAAAAATGATATTTTTAGGATAATTTTCTCAAAATTTTTGGCTGCGGCTTATTTAAGACACATGATTTTGTAATGAAATCTAGAATTAAGACCCCCCCCCCTTAAAAAAAGCTTTAACTGCCCTTGAATCTTGCTATAGGGGATCCGAGGGTATAGATAACTTTTGCCATGAATGTTATTTTAAAAATTATTAAACAGCTTGTTTTTTTTTCAATACATATATGTACTCTTTTCCTTTTAAAAAATTATGGTCACACTATCTATGCGGTATCTAAAACAAACTTGTAAAAACCATGACAAAACTCGTCAAGTACTGATTTTTTTTGTCAGATTTTACAAGGAAGACAGCTTGGCTCGTAGAATCTTATAAAACCCTATGAAACCATATCGAAACTTTCATGAGAACCTATGCGGTTTTTTTACTTGGGTTTTGTTTTTCATTGTTTGCACTTTTTTCGCACTGACATGTTATAACAAGATGTACCGGTCTATCGTTATTTTTGGCTGGACAAGGCTGGAAATGTGCACAAACATTTTGAATTGAAATGAATGAAAGCGATCCTTTTATCTCTAATATAAAGGGTGGGCCAAAAAATCTTGCAAACTTTTGAATTTGCTATAACTTTTAATTGAATCGTTCGATTTTAAAATGTTTTGACTTTTTGGAAAGACAAGACATGAGACTTTTCCGGTCCGGTCCAAAATTTGACATTTCTTAAAAATCGAAAATGCCGGACGGTTTTAAATAACGGGAAATTTTCACTCCCCTGAAAAAAAAATATGTGCGGCACTGGAGAAAATCTAAGTCATTGTGACAAAAGCCCTATGTATTCTCTTTATACCAATGCATTACTTAATTAAATCATTTAAGAAATATAAAAATACGGGCTTTTATATTGAGTGGAGTTGTTGCTTAACTTTAGATGGAATATTATAAATTTTTAGCTTTTAGGAAGTACAAGACTTAAGGCTTTTATGTTGTGGTTCAAAATTTAACAATCCTCAAAAATAATTTTTAAGTCATGGGTAATTTTCACCCCCGCCCCCTCTTCTCCGAAAAAAAAATATTTCTGGTACCTATACTGAACAAAATCTAAATTAATGCGACAAAAGTTCCCTCCCTGCTGCATATATTAAGGTATCACTAAATTAAATCGGTTAAGAAATTAAAAATTGATCATCAAGTATGGTGACATAAACTAAATACCCCTTTGCTTAAAATTTCCCTGTTTCTGCATATAGGAAAATGTCGCAGATTTTATTAGGCCCATTGAGTGGCCTGCTAACAGCCTCGATTTGAATCTAGTAGATAGCCATTATTGGGGAGATTTAGAAAAAGAAGTGTACAGAAATGGCCGTAGCTACAGCGACATTAACAGAGGCCCATCGAAGTTTGCCCATAGAAACATTACCAATGCTTTAAATAAATGGTGTAACGATTTGCGTATAGAACACATGGGGATCAGCTTAGAAAATCTGAGAGGCCCGATCTGGATTATTATACGTTAACTAATGGTTATTTTTATTTAAAAGTATAAGTGTGCAAAAAAATTATAAAAAATATAAGTGTTTGATGATTAATAAACAAGTAAACTCAGCTTAAGCTCGGCCAAATAACCAATACACGCCACTCTAGCTAAAAAATCAGTAGTTTAAAACCGGATTAATTTTTTAAATTTTATTACAAGTCACAATTTTTTAGCTTGTTTACATCTTAACTGATTTAAACAAGTGATACCTCCATATACCTAGCAGAGATGGGAGGTAGCCTTGATTTTGTTTTATTACTTTTTTAGGGGAGTGAAATTACCCAAAAGTTAAAGCGTAATTAAGCTGTCCGCCATCTTGGATGTTCGAAAAATGTCAATGCCGCAACCTCTATTCACCCAAAAATGTAAAAATGTTTAAAATCAACTAATCCGATCAAAAGGTAAAGCAACTGCAAAAACTGCGATTTTTTTTCACAGATTTATAGTTTTCTTATATCTTAACCGATTTAATTAAGTAATGCCTTGGTATAGAAAGCATACATATATAAGGCTTTTGTCGCAATGACTTAGATTTTCTCAAGTGCCGCACGTATTTTTTTTTTGCAGGGGGGTGAAAATTACCCGATATTCAAAACGGTCCGCCATCTTCGATTTTTGCGAAATGTCAAATTTTCAACCGGATCGGAAAAGTCTCATGTCTTCTCTTTCCAAAAAGTTAAAAAAGTTTAAAATCGAGTTGTTTGATCAAAAGTTATAGGAAATTTAAAAGTGTGCAAGATTTTTAGGCCCAACCTATATTATATATATCATCTCAGTGTCGTATTATCAACACACATAAGAAGAGTAAAATTGAAGAAAACTATGCTGCCGTATTAATAAAGAAGAGCGAATGTTACAAATTTGCGATTTTCACTTTTTTGCATTTTAATAATATACAGGGTGGATTCTTTAAACGGAACGGTGCTTCTAGCGAGTTAGAATTTGGTTGAATAAAAAAATACAAAAACACGTCAACTAAGATTTTTAATTTCCATTATTCGTGACATCTTGGATTTTACTATGTCACGTTGTTATGTTATTATGTTATGTTACTATCTCATTTAGTTTACGAGGTATGGCAAAAAAATATTTTTAAAAATAGGACACCCTGTATATTTAGCAATTTTTGAAATCTGCAAACAATTCTCTCCTCAGCAATACCACACAGTAGGATCTATCTTTTACGATAATAAAGATATTTTTATCTAAATCTGTATGGAAAAGTTCGACATTCATTCAAATATCCCCCGTAAAACAGAGCATAGACAACAATCCCATGCAAATTTAAATGCCTCTATCTTGGAAACCATAAGATATAGGGTATTAGTGTGTGATATTGTCAAAAAGATATTTTTTTTACAATTCAAAAATGTCAAACTATACAGGGTGTCCTATTTTAAAAAATATATATTTTTTTGCCATACCTCGTAAACGACCTAAAAAAAAATACAAGATAGCGCGATTAAATAAAATTAAAAATCTCAGTTGACGTGTTTTTGGATTTTTTTATAAAACCAAATTCTAACCCGCTAGACGCACCGTTCCGGTGGTTGGTCGGTTCGAAGAGTAGCGGCCCATTATGAACGAAACAACGCTACAACTGTAAGAATAAGAAGAAAGTATCTGTTCGACGAAGGCGAGGCACTGGCTTGACCCAAGTCAGTACACCTCAGCAGGATCAGCAACTGATCGACTTTCTTGAAAACCACCCATTTGCGATGGCCCCAGAGGCGAAAATTGAGGCGCATTTTCCTGGATCCATAAGAAAGACGCGCAGATGGATAAGCCGTTCTAGACTTAGATGTCGCGTTGCTGCCAAGCAAATCTTACTTAGTGAGGAAAATAACTGTCCTATCCATACCGCACGCATTTCTAAACAGTGGTTCCAGCAAAACAACATCGAGGTTTTGCCATAGCCGGCAAAAACTCCTAACGCCAATGGAAAATGTGTGGAGCCTTCTAGCAAAAGTTAACAGGAATGGATAATGTTCCCAGAAATTCAAATCCAAATTTATTTCAAAATTTAGCAGATTCTATGCCACGAAGATTCGCAAACATTATCGAGGCTGACAGGGCAATGACACGCTACTGAAGAAACGTTTTCTTGTTTTTTTTTATTTACGTAGTGTTTTAAAGACTTAGATTCCTCAAATTTACTGATCCTGACTGACTGACGCTGACTTTGATTAAGTTATTGCTTTCCTTTCGTCAAACAGTTCCTTCTTCTCGATACTTTCTTCTTATTCGCACCATTGTGGTCTTGTTTTGTCCATAATGAGCTTTAAGGATAATTTATTATAATAAAATAATTTAAAAAAATTGTTTTATTCATTAGTATATCAGTTTTTTAGTAAAGTGTGGCCAGTCTCCTTATGTTTGTATTTACAGTGTCAAAGATGTAACCTGTAATTCGAAAACATCAAAGTCAGTTAGAATAAGCAACGCAATTAGCAAAATTTAAATTCAACAGACTTGCATCGTAGATAAAAAATACCCTTGCATCTAACTTCTGCTGTACGCATTTTATGTGGCCGGAAGTGTATATTCTCTACTATACTTATACTATCCGCACGCCACCTCTAAATGTAAAATAACATTAGCATTTTAGAAAATACCATAGGCTTGGCAAATAATGTTTTCTCTCCACAAATAAATGCCTGGAAATGATGCTTATCGATTGGCTTTTCTCTTGTTTTCCAGGGACTCTTGAGTCGTAGGATTATTTGTAAGATGGCGCTACAAACATATTTTTAAGGAAATTATATTTAGTGCCTACTTGTTTGTAAAAATTAGATAGTTTTTTGGTCATGCTAATTTACAGTATGATCACTTTGCGGACAACGATAACTTTAAGGTTTCACGTTAACGGATCGGTTATTTGACGTTTGGGATATTTTATTAGTTTCTGTTTTTAATTTTCAAAATTGTCAGTCCAAAAAGATCCATTATGAAAGTCGAAATTATTTTGATAGCAAAGAAGACATATTTAGACAACAACAATGTCAGAATCCTTTTACACTTCGTGCAGAATTGTCAAAAATAGTGCCATTTTTACTAAAGTCAGGCTATGCCGACTTTATGTACCGATAAGTTCCTAATGGCTCTAACAATTTTTTGCTTTAGTATTTTATGTAGGATATAATAATGGCTTGGTCTCAAAAGGACGAAATTTGAAATAGCGAGCGTTACGTAAAGCAATATATACCGGGTGTCCCAAGGTGAGAGACCTATTAGATTCTTTTGGAAACTATACAAACTTGCCTAAAAAAAGAAAACTTTGTAGCTTTCAAAACACTGCTTTTCATACTCAACATGCTGCTATTTTTAGTTTATCTCTATCTTTGTTAGTTACGGAGATCGTTTATATACACGTTTTTTTATACTTAAGGTAAAACGCGATATAACGTTCTTATAACGTTTAGGTTTTGCATAAAATCTCGTTTTTAGTAAGGAAACCCATGGAAAAATCAAAAAAACGACTATTAATTTTTTTATCGTGTCAGCCAAGACACAACCACATATTATTTCTTATTTGATTTTACCATTGTAACACAGCGTAATGTTTATATATATAATATAATTTATTGATAAAATTTTTATATTATTATTTGTTATTGCTTTTTACGTAAGTTTCAATATTTTTGTGTTAAAATCTGATATTTTTATGTCTGTTTTCTCAAAAGCAACAATTATAACTAGTTCATTTCAAAGTCATGTGATAAAAATTATTAAAAAAAAAAACATGTTCGTGCGGTAAAAATAATCAGTGGAAAAACAGCATATGGAACATATTATACAAAGCGCTTCAGGCTACTGTGAACATAGGCCGGAAGAAGTCCAATTTGCCAGTGTACGTACACGCAGGGACACCGCAGACCTATCAGTGGAGCAGCCAACACTCAGGCTTGCTATCACCGTTCGCGGCTGCAATGTGAAGTGTAGTTCATGAAACCGGAATTTGGTCAATAAATACGCAAATTTTGATAACGTCATTTTCTTGTTTTTTTGTCACTGATAAATTAGAGCGTTTTATTTCAACTGCTCAGAGAAAATAATAAGGAGAAACAAAATAAAAGCAAGTTCTCAACATAAAATAATACATTCTAAAAACTAAAAAGATTCTCCGAGTCAAAAAAAACTTAGAGCAAATGTTTCAAAAGTCCTCGTTGCTCAGCTAAACAATATCCGAGCCTATTATAAAAACCCCTTTTAACGTTTCCAAGCATATTAGGGGTGATAGTTTGAAAAGCTTCTTCAATTTTAATCTGAAGTTCTTTCAAATTATTAGCCCTTTCATGCCCGTAAACTTTATTTTTGATATAACTCCAGAGATAGAAGTCATTAGGAGCAAGATCGAATAGAATAGTTCCCCGTGTACTTATAACCCGATTAGGAAATACATTATCAAGATATTCCCTAACAAGGCCAACATTGTGAGCGGGACAACCATCTTGTTGAAACCATGTTTCACCAAATCTCACATCTAACAACTGCCTAGATATCTAGGACCATTTAAATTGCCTTCAATAAAAATGGGCTAATTACGTGTTCCCCTACAATACTCCCCCCCCCCAAACATTTAGTTTTTGGGGATCCTGTGTTTTTAAGTCAAAATACAAATGTAAATTTTTCCTCGACCAATATCGAACGTGTGTTGGGTTATGACGATTAAATAATGGAAAAGCGCTTTCACCTGTGAAAAGAATAGATCTTAGAAAGTTTTCATGACGATTAGCCTTTTCCATCATTGTTTCGCAAAATTCCATACGACGATAGTTGTCCTCCGGAAAAATTTGATGCGTTTTTGACGCTTTGTAAGAATGATAACCAATCTTGAGAACACGTAAGACGTGGCTGAAGACGTATCAATTGCTTCGGCAATTTGATGGCTAGTTAACTTTCGATTTTCCTCCATTGCAGCGCAAATCATCACATCCTGCTCGTCATTCAAAACAGTGGGTTTTTTATGATTTCTTGGCGCTACACAACCAAACTTTTCAAAATTCTGCACAAACCTATGAATCGTTGATAAACTAGGTTCTGGGCGATTTACAAAATTCTCCAAAAAATAAGTCTAAATTTGACCATCTGCACTCTTTCGGCAACTTCGTGGACATCCATTTTTAGTTTTAAAAATGTATTATCTCACTTAAGAACTGTTTCTCGAGCAAGGCAGAAATAAAACAAAATAATAAAAACAAAATAAATTTCAAAAAGATAACACTGCAGCGTGCTTCGACCCCACCTCCGTCGTACGGCACGGAGAGTAAATTAGACTGTATTCCCCCTGTGGTCGCAGTAGCCTGAAGCTCATTATATACTGTGTTTTCATAGCACCATCACAAAGTAAATACTACTTTTGTGGCACCATCTAAATATTACCATCATAACATACCATGGTAAAACCTTTTACGTGATCTATTATACGAATTAAACCTAATTCGAATAATAGGTCTAATCATCATTGATAGCCATTTAGGATGGGATGAACACTTAAAACTATTAATCCGCAAAACAAGATTATATCATCTAAACAGCATCTTAAAATTGATTAGCTTAAAACTATTTATTATGCTTTGTTTTGAAAAGAAAAATTGTAATTTTGAAAAAATGGGTTACAAAAATAATTTATGGAAGACAAAAAATGATAAAGCTAATAAACAATAACAAAAAACCTATTCAAAAAAAGTCAAAGTGTTTGCCGGAACAAAATATTACCTATGTCTATTCAAAATAGAAACAATAATCCCGATAAATGACTAAACCCAAATTGTGACAAAATTTTTACGATTATGACAACTACCCAATTGAATAAAAAAATACCTAAAAAAAAAACAAAAGATCAAAAGATCTTGGGTGGAAATAACGAAAATTCAAACTTGGATGAGTATTCCACAAGGAACACACAAAAGATCAAAGCGCAAAGAGAAATGAATAAACGATGTTTCGCCCTGGGTAACCAGCGTGGGCTCATCAGTAGTTTCACTGGTCACCCTCCACTATACATCATTAAACACCATCACACACTTAGATTTCCAACCTTGAACCACTCACAAATAGGCATCGTTCCGCACTGGTACTTACTTATCCAAGTTACCTGATACGAATTCGTCCTGGCGTGTTAACATTTCCAGTAGGATTATGCTTCTAAGGCAATTAAAACAAAGAAGAAGTTAAAAAACCTCCAAATCAGTTACTTCAAAAAAAAAAAAAAAAAAAAAAAAAAAAAAAAAAAAAAAAAAAAAAGATCAAAAGATCTTGGGTGGAAATAACGAAAATTCAAACTTGGATAAGTATTCCACAAGGAACACACAAAAGATCAAAGCGAAAAGAGAAATGAATAAACGATGTTTCGCCCTGGGTAACCAGCGTGGGCTCATCAGTAGTTTCACTGGTCACCCTCCACTATACATCATTAAACACCATCACACACTTAGATTTCTTTTCGCTTTGATCTTTTGTGTGTTCCTTGTGGAATACTCATCCAAGTTTGAATTTTCGTTATTTCCACCCAAGATCTTTTGATCTTTTGTTTTTTTTTAGTTTCTTTTCGGTTGAAGTAACTGATTTGGAGGTTTTTTAACTTCTTCTTTGTTTTAATTGCCTTAGGAGCATAATCCTACTGGAAATGTTAACACGCCAGGACGAATTCGTATCAGGTAACTTGGATAAGTAAGTACCAGTGCGGAACGATGCCTATTTTTGAGTGGTTCAAGGTTGGAAATCTAAGTGTGTGATGGTGTTTAATGATGTATAGTGGAGGGTGACCAGTGAAACTACTGATGAGCCCACGCTGGTTACCCAGGGCGAAACATCGTTTATTCATTTCTCTTTTCGCTTTGATCTTTTGTGTGTTCCTTGTGGAATACTCATCCAAGTTTGAATTTTCGTTATTTCCACCCAAGATCTTTTGATCTTTTGTTTTTTTTAGTTTCTTTTCGGTTGAAGTAACTGATTTGGAGGTTTTTTAACTTCTTCTTTTCAAAAAAATACCTATTGTGACAAATTATAATGGTTGTAAAAATAAAATATTTTTGGCACTAACAAGCAACCACGGTTGCTTCTGTTCCTAACTCGTTTATTTATCATTTAGTATTAAACTATAAATTAAAATTGTATGCAGAAGTTATATGATAAAGAAACTGATTTATTTTTATTATTATGGTCGTTTATTAATTTAACAAATTATTTTACTTAAATAATGTCATTCATTCTATAAATAAGTACAAATAAATCAAAACTATATATCTTTTATCATGCATCAGTTTTATCTAACAGCTTTTCCCACCTTGTTTTTCGTTACACGTAAGATAAAAATTGGTGCTGTTGCAAAATACGTGTATCTCCCGGGTTTAATTTATTTAATAATGTTGTTTGTAAGTGAAACATCAGACGTACCGTGCTCACGCCTACTTTTTCTATATTATTTTTTAAACTCTTGGTTTGTGCTAAAACTTGTGTCGTATAGATCGTGCTTTTAAAACTTACACTATGGATACGGTAGGCAGGCCAAGAGCCCCAAAATTTACGTGTTATTTTTGCCAAAAAGTCATTGAAAATGAAACAGAAATTGTAAGTATAAATATGTAGTCTATTTTTAACATCTGACTCCAATGCAAAAAAAGGGGTGTTGTAAGCTTGATGTCTATATATGTGTGTGTCTGGGCGCAGGTGCAGTGGGGGAGGGGTTGTAGTTAGCTTCCCCCCCCCACTCAGAAGGTCCAACCTAATCTACAATAAACTAATCCTGCAAGGAAGGGCATCCCTCCCCAAATTTTTCGACCCTTTACTCCGGTTTGTGATGTGTGATATACTAAATTTCACAAATTTTGCCTTTGGCGCTATAACGTTATTAATTGTTACAATTTAAGATTATTTTCAAGCAATTTTTATTATCTGTAATAAATGGCATGTATGTGGAGCATTTAAGATATGATTTTGGCAACAAATTTATATATATACCAGTGCAACCCACCCCTTCTTGGCATCTACTTTCAAAAATGTTAATTTAAAAAAAAATTGCGTTGGTATGTAGGTAGTACATTTTTATTTATTGACGAAACCCCGCACCCCCCCCCCCCTAGTGTCAGGAACAAAAATTCAAGTGTAATGTAAATTTTTAAAAAAATTCGCATTCGAATTGTCGAGGGTTTTAAAAGTTAATTTTACTTTTAGGTGGCGGTGAACAGAGTACATAATTACTCCTTACTATAACAAGTGTATTAGTCATATCGCATTTTACAATAAATAAACCTATGGTTATTTACGAATCGAGCTATAGCGTGCGCTTGTGTCATTCGATTTAAATTTTTTTATAAATACAGGCATGATTGTCTCATATTATGTAAATACTTACTTGGTAAAAAAAATTAAGTTCAATTTAAAATTAACTTAACTTACTCATGTTTGAATTGCCTATAAAAGACGTTAAAAGTCATTCAATTAAATCGGGCGGCGGACAAAAGATAGAAAAACAAAAGGTCGAAAGACAAAAAAGACGAAAGACAAAAAGGTCGAAAGGTAGAAAATACCAAAGGTCGAAATTACATAAGGTCGAAAATACAAAAGATCGAATTCCTAAAGGTCGATATTACAGAAGTTCGAAACTACAAAAGGTCGAAAATACAAAAGTTCGAAATAACAAAAGATCGAATATCAAAAGGTCGAAAATACAAAAGATCGAAATTACAAAAGATCGGATGCAAAAAGGTTGACATTACAGAAGGTCGAAACCACAAAAGGTCGAAATAACAAAAGATCGAAATAACACAAGGTCCAAAATAAAAAAGGGCGAGGTTTGAGACATTATATCCCTCTACTAATTTCTTATATTTTTTGCTTAGAATATGTAGTTTAACTCTTTCTGAGACCATCCAGGTATGTTAATAAATTTGCCTTAAAAGTTTTTTACAGGTTTTTTGTGTGTTTTGTGTGTGTGTGTCGAGTTTGGTTGATTATTTTGGGTTGGGTTAAGTTGGTTATGTTGGGTTGTTTTGTTTATTTTGGTTACTTGAATTTCGTGTTTTTTTCGATCTTTTGTGCTTTCGACATTTTGTAATTTCGACCTTTTATCGTTTCGACCTTTTGATATTAGACCTTTTGTAATTTCGATCTTTTTTATAGGTCCACCTTTTGTAATTTCGATCTTTTGTATTTTCGGTATTTTACCGTTTTAGTCTCTGTCAAATTTTAGCCAAAGTAACACTTCATTTTAACAGTACCTAGGAAAATATGGCAAAAATACATCAAGAACGAAGACTCCTTGCGTTGTGAATTTTGTATTCGGAAAAAATGCATCTTTTCAAGAGAAAAACTATTTTTGTGCCAGTGGCGCACAGAAAAAATTTCTTGGGAGGGTGAAAAATTTTATTTTTTTAAAATTGTCCACCACCTTGAAGTATATTCATTCCAGTAGTGTACCTTTTTCTTAATCGCACTCTTGATTTTAAAGTTACAAGCCATTCAAAAAATCTCATTTTTTGTGGCGCAACCTATATTTTACCGATAAAATCACGTATTTTATTTTTTTTATTTCCTTAAAAAGTCCAATTTTTTTTTGTTTTTGAATAAAAAAATTAATCTTTCTCCCTCTTTCCAACAATTTTTAAAACCCTGACAACTAAGGTAACTAATCCTAGGGCAAGCTCTAAAGGAAGCGAAGCGTCAAATTATTTTGAAAGTTTTAGTTGTCATTTTTGATTTGTTTGCCTCGCTTTTGTCATGGGTGGCTCGTTCTTATTTTAAATATTTTAATGAATGATAAATACGATAAGAAAGTATTTCTCGAAAGCACGACTAGTCCATTATCATACAGTCCCAAGTTACTAAATTAAAAAATATACGCAAAAATTATAAATCTAACAGATTTTACTCTTAGTCCGGGTTCTCTGTATTTTGATAAAGAAGTAAAACGACAGGCATTCAGAATTACTAGTTATGAATAAATTATCAATACGAAAAGTTGGGTAAACCCTCAGTAAAACCGGACAACAAAATTTTCAGGTAAGTACTATTCACAGAAACTAAAATCTGGAAACGTATATTGATATCTGCTTCTTTGCTTCAAAAATTATATTTAAAAAAAAAATATTTTAACACACACCTCTTTTAAACATTTCAAAAACTAAAGCTCTTAGTAATTTGAATCAAACTGCAGAAAAATGTTTATGTCAAAATTAGAATTTTTTCAACTATTTCACACTTTTCTCTTTCTAAACCTCCATCATTCTATCCAACATTTACTTGGTGGGTGGACAAAAAAACGCTTTGGTACCAAATTTTGGTTAAAATCATAATACATAATGCCTTCTCTATCATGTGTGCAGACCGACAGAAATTTCTTTTTGTTGTAGATGTAGGTAGCAATAGCAACTAAATTTTTGATTAACTACCGTACCATACGTTGGTATGATGATGGTGTACTAATAACACATTTTGTGTCACTGTGTTTCAAGTAAGAACTAAAACAGTTTTTTCTTCCTTTTGACTATTATATTTATATTTATACGTATATAAAAATAATTATTCTATAATAATTACAGAAAACTGATTAAAGTTATCTAAATTATTTAAATGAACTTAAAACTACATTAGATTCATAATGTTTAAAATCTTTTACCAATACAACGCATTCTTATCCCAGTATCTATATGTTACCGTAAAAACCCGGTTTTTCTAAGTAAAAACTAGTTATAACTGTTAACTCTATATTAGATTACATTAGACTAAATTAAATAAGTTTAGATTAGATTTTAATCTGAACTAATCCAACTGACCTAATCTAAACTAGTTTTTCCTAGGAAAACCAGGTTGTAACTGAAATCGGGGTAACTATATACCTATATCTTAAAAAAATTATTTTTTTATCAAGAATAGCTAAACTCGAGTAAAGATCAACTTTCACAATGCCATAATAATTTTTTTACTAATTTCGGATATAAAGTGGGACGCACAAGTTCACATACCAGGCACGCAAATACACAAGGAATCAAATTTATACTTCCACTTTATTAAGCACTATCGTCGGGGCAAAAATAGGTACTGTTATAAAACTTGCCTCACAAATTCTTAAATTTTCGTGCTGCTTAAATTCTTGTCCGAAAGCTTCCAGCCAAGCTCTTCTTCTATTGCTGTTTGATTTTCCTAATAAAAATACTTCTTCACTCATTATAACTTACCTTTAATAGGTACTTGAAAGAGCTGAACTCCGCCGCAGAACTATTTTTTGCAGCCTGGGACACAACAGGACTAAATAATAAAATTAAATCGTTTGATAAAAAAAACTATTTATAATAATAACGAGCCGCCAATGACAAAAGCTACGTAAACAAATCAAAAATGACAAGGCAAGTGTCAAAATAAATGTCAGGCTTCGCTTCCTTTAGAGCTTGCTCTAGGATTAGTGTCCTTACCGACAACCCCTTACATCAGCGAGAGTCTCATGTATTAAATGTCTAGATATTTTACCATTGATTTAATACTTTAGAAGGCATACGTTCTTGCAAAAATACGAATAAATACTACCTCCATTTGCCCGGCCCTTGAAGTATTTTTTTTTTACCTGACGGAACTTAAATACCCACTTCCTAATCTAAAGGGCATTTACACAGACGAGCATTTATTTGACGCGAGTCGATGTGACAAAATGTTCGAGGAAAAGCTCGCGGAAAAGCTTATAAAAAGCTCGACTAAAAGCTCGCGGAATTGTTCGCGCAAAAAAATTTATATTTTTAGTTCGAGCTTTTGTACGAACCTGTTCGTTATGTGTGGATTCTCCTTAACTGTTCAGAAGTTGCACCCGATTATTTATCATCATATATTAAATTCCTTGACATCTGTGTGTAAAAAGCGTATTATCTCTAAAACTGCTTGGCTAAGAACACTCCCTGAAGGATAGGCTCCAAACAGAAGAAACCTCATCCAAATCGATTCGCTGGTTCGAGTGGCACACAAAAAGATGCACAAAAAAGCATAGGGGTCCTACTTGCTAAATTTGGTCAGCCTTCTATGACAACAAATCAAACATGGCCCTCCGGTAACTTTTAGAAAACTCTGTGTATACCAATATTGTTCATCTCTTTTTAGGGACACACCTCAATATGCTCAAAGGTACTCATGTCATGTCCAAACAAATGCGGCTCCTACATAGCTAGAGCTAGCCTAGCTAAACACCAGAACGAATGCGTCAACCAAAGAAGATCGCCAATATACAAAACTACAACCAATAACGCGTCAACTACTGCAGCTCTCGTACATCATCAGCCTAGTATACATAAAACAGGATCACTAGGTAGGTAAATGCGACACTTGTAACAACTCTTTGAGGGAATTCAACAATGTGAAACATTTTGCGATGCAAAGTTGCGTTCTTAGAGCTTTGACGTATCGCGAGCGACAAACCTCTTTACTTTCGCCGGTGAAATCCATCCAACAACTGACAGTCGTTCACTGTTGCTGGGTGTCTCAAAACATTTTTTTTGGGGCTAGAACTTTCTTTAAATGTCAAAATTTCGATCCTGGAATCTGATCACCATTGTCAGATTGCTTTTTGTAATGAAACCGATATAAAAACTGAAAACATATCATTCAAAATCTTTAAAATGTACTGAGGCAGAGATACTGGAAGATATTCAAAAATTACCCAATAAAAATCCGGTAGGATTTGATTAAATTAACACTAAGTTTTTGGCACCTATACTGGTTCTAAAAGAAGCAATAGTTGTTCCTATATTTAAAAAAGGTCTCCGAAGTGAACTAAAAAATTATTACAAATTCAACTTATGGTCAAGTAATCAGCATATGGTTTTAGAGCAGAGCACTCAACGGATACGGCAATAGTGTCCATTCCTCATACGAGACACTTGGCAAATATGAATATGTTTTTGGGCTCTTTTTTTTGACAGCATTTGACACACACATTTGGATTAACGGGTTCATTTAATCAATGCTTGTCTTCTTTTCTTGAGGAGCGGGATTAAATGCGGCACTTTAGTCCCTAGGTTTATAATATACTATTTTATACCTCCATTAAAAACATGATTTTAGTAACTGTCTGCATATAACTAAAGCATGGCTTTTTTGGTTACCGACGCAAAAATTATTCTTTTGACCACGGGTGCAAAAAAAGATTTATGTCCCTTTTTTACCCAAAATTAAAGAGAAATAGCCGAAAATAGTAATATTGAAAAAATCTAATTATTCTTGACTAAAAATTAAGCCATTTCCGCCAGTTTTCACCAAGTATTTACGAAAAAATCATCTAAAAACATCGTCAAAATATCAAACTGTCAAAAGTTAAAATGTCGCAACAATGAACGTCACCGAGTAAAAAGGCACAACGCTATTGAAACGATTGTTATTTCATTCACCAGCCGCCTTGATTTATAGTATAAGATGGTCTGTTGTGAGAAGTGCTCTTCGTTCGAGATTTTTAAAAGTATTTTCCTGTTTTTCTTGAATTTTTTGATACAGGTAATAAAGAAAAATTGTGTTTACAACTCGCGGCCAAACTGTGCTTTTTTTGCTCGCGTTTTTATATAACTCGCTGCGCTCGTTATTTAAACCAACACTTGTTAAAAAAAGCACTATTTTAGCCACTAGTTGTGAAAACTACTATTAAAAATAAACTGATGTTTTTACTGCTTTGTGAGACTTTTTACACTATAACCGAACTTTTGGTCTTTTTGAAATCGCTGTAGGGAGAGGATATCTCTGATCGTCAGATATTGCCTGTGCTACTTTTATTTATTTATTTATTAATTGTCCATCTTTAACCTATTGTTATTAGATCATGTTATGCTAAAATAAAACGAGTTTACCTTTAAAGGCGCAATTACACAGACGAACATGCTCAAATAAAAGCTCGTGCAAAATATCTAAAAATTTTTGCGTGAACATTTTTGTGAGCTTTTCTTTGAACATTTTGTTCGGTTAAATTTTTGAGCAAATTATTGCTATCTATTTTGGAAACATATTTTTAAAGATGATAATAAATAAAATTTCACATCAGTGATCAGTGATCTCAATTCTTTAAAAAAATGGAACACCAACTTTTATTTAAAATTTTTGTGAAAAAAAGCCGACGGCAAGCGAAACATTATTATTGGCTCTACTATCAGTTTTGTCACATGGATTAGGTTTACTTATAATATTTTTTTCTTAGGGTTTTTCCCGGATTTTTTTGGCCGGGGTTTTTATTGGGATTTTCTTGCGAGTTTTTTTTTTATTTCCAAGGGTTATTTTCCTAAAAAAAAACCCAGAAAAATTTTTCTTTTCCAAAAAAATTTTGAGTTTTTCAGCAAAAAACTCAAAAATTGCACTTTTAAGCGGTAATCCGCGCCTCACGACTATGGGGAGTGGTGGGGAGGGAGATATTTTTTAAAAATATTTTTGTAACTTTACTTTACCTTTAGCTTTTATTGTTGTTTTTTAATTCCTCACACCAGATTTACCTAGTTAGTTTAAGGTCCCAAGGGTTGCTTAAAAAAGCAAAAGGTTCATGAAAATGCTGAAGATATTTACTGTCAATTTAATGTAATAATCAAGGTCGATTACTGACACTGAACAAACAATATGCAAAGGAGCAACATTCCGATTCAAAAGTCCAGTCTATTACTGCTAAATTATATTTTTTTAGGCAATGGTCGGGATGGTAGGATTGTAAAAGTGGGTAATAAACGGGTATTATTTAGACCGAACGTGCTTTTGTTCATATATTTGAGATTTAATAAAATGTATATAGGTTTTTTAATTTGACTTAATTGTTATTGTATTGTGTTTTAAACTAGGAAGTAAAATAAAGAGATATTCTTTTAAACGTAAATTTTTATCATTACATTTTACAGGCAACAGCAATAAATAAGTGTCATTATTATTATTTTATTCTCGTTTTTCTACAACCTCAAAAAAGTTACAAGTATACTGGCATATCCCCTATAAAAATCAGGTCAATCGAAGTTGCTTATAAGGTAAAATGTGAATTTCTACATCAATTTGTTTTTCCGTCGGAAAGCACTTAATTAAAAATACCTTGTTTTAAAACTTAGTCTTTCTATTTTCAGTTAAGTTCAATGAATTCCCATAAAACTATAAAATTTAAATTTGTAAGAAATTTATGTACCAACATTTCTCCAAACAAATTTTGCTTAACATTCTCTCCAAAATTTACGTGTGTTTTTTTGTACGAGATTTTGCTCGAACATTTCTTTGAGCATTTTGCTCAAGAGGCTCGTGTAAATGTTTGTCGGCATTTCCACATCAAAGGAAAGTTTGTCTGTGTAAATGCGCCTTTAAACGATAGATGCATATATATTTTAGATAATTAAATTGGTATATTTGACACTTATTTATTTTGCCTTTCTATATTTGTTAACTGTATTTAGATTTTTTGACTCTTCCTTTGTGTACATTTATTGTATATGCATTTTGCAGGATATGAATAAATTGAAAATTGAAAAGTTTACATAATAACACCATTTAACAATAAATTGAAATACGTTAATTGCTTTTTGTATTTAGTGTAAAGCAAAAAAAAAGAGAAATACTCGCAGAAAGTACGTCTTAATATTATTTTACTTTCTTTGACAAAAAGGATTGTACAAAATAACTGAAAGTGTCCAAAAGTCTAAAAAAACGAAACAATTAGGAACAAAAACATAGAAAACTCTCTAAATATGGCAACTGTCACGACTATAGGAGAAAAGGTTAAAATAAATTTAACTCTGCCAACAGCAGGGCTGCGTTCAGAAAGCCCACAACATGGTGTGGGTGCGCTCACTCGGTGTGTCCGCAAGTGTACACACCACCTATAATCTGTCATTCTTGTCTAATGTCAGCTAATTTACAAAAACAAAATAAAGGGATGTTGGAATAAATGATAAAATAGGCTGTTTGTTTCCGCTTGTTTTCAAAAGTTGGGTTGGTTTTTGGAGTTGCTTTTCTTGTGTCGCATTAAATAATAAAACATGACCCTAAAACATATTTTTTTTGGGCTGCAAGTGGGTAGAAAAATGTAAAAATAAAGGCTTTTTGTCCTCTCTTATTTTCGAATGCTGGGTTTTCGGTTGGTTTCCCGGATTATTTTTTTTTGTGATATTATCCAACATGAAATGACCCAAAAAAGCATGTTTCAGGCTACAAGTGAGCAGAAAAATGTTGGATAGTTTTTAAAACCATCCCCACCACTTTTTTATTTCTTAACGAATCATTTAAATATGAGGTCGTTGAAAAGCTACATAAACATCCCAAAATTTTGAAAATGACCAAGTATCAGCTAGAACTTTTTGAGACCTGCTATAAAAAATATATATACTAGACTAATAAGACATCACATTTAAAAATAGAAAGAATAATAAAAAAATCACGTTTTTTTACTTCCTATACTTATTATGTATATTGGCTTAAAAACGACTCCCGAAAATAAATCATTAAAAACCATATGTTATACAGAGTTAGTTAAAAAAAATTGAATAAAATTAAATTTTCTTGTCATTAAAAATTATCAAAATTTCATCATACCTCATTCAAGCACACCAACCAACGCCCAAGTCGAGACTGGGGTGACGGTGTGGTGTGATAAGCTCACTAAAATAGACATAAATATGTGCAATTTTGACCCTTATTGCCGCATGTTAGTGGCCTTGCTAATAAACGCACCAGTAGACACACCACCTTTCCTGAACGAAGAAAATGAGACGCACCGGTCATTTTCATATTCCTGAACGGCGACACACCAAGCACCGGTGTCTTTTTTACACTGGGTGTGGGTATTCTGAACGCAGCCCAGCCAGCGACAGATGGGTGGGGGAAACAGAAGAAAAGCTGCAACGAAGTGTTGCTCGCATAACGACGAAGCTTTGAGAACGGGGCTTTAACATTCAGTCTAGGGTGCCGATTCTTATATTTCGAGAGTGGTCGCCTGGGAATGTTTACACCCTTCGTTTCGACCAATAAGAAGGCTCAGAAGCTGCCAGCTTGTACGGTGCACGCGCAAAGCTGACTCGATTATCATTTTTCACGAGCACCCATTTTCCTGCTCAGAGGCACGTGTATGAATAAGAAGGTTCTTCCGGTATACGATACTCGGGTGAGGTTCGGTCGTGGTCGGGTAGGTTTCGCATAATTCGTGATAGCTCTAATGCCTGTTAATTGTTAGTCGATATCAGAGAGGTGAAATTCATCAATCGGCACCCACGAATCATGACACTTGCATCAGTTGCAAACTAGCACATACAGTATAAAACTTTCATCAGCTTTGGCGATGTGGATCCGCATTGCCGCAAATCGCAACTATTGCGAAGTTGACTAATCAATACCACTCACATTGATTCTTGGGCCGTGTGGTACATGTTTCACAATGTGTGGGCCCCTTTACGATAAAATAACTGAACTTTCCAAATAATCAAAATTAAAATCAATTTTTTATAGACAGAAATGGTACTTCGACCAGCAGCAGATCTCATCTACAGGAAGAAGTTTTCAGGCTCTCTAAAAAAATATCTCAACTTGAATTGCAACAAACTCTCAAAACCAGACCAAACGAACACAATAGTTTGCCACTTAAAAATATTATAGACCATTTAGAAGAGACAAGGAACAGTGTAAATCAGCATAGTCTTTCTATTGAAAAAATTAATTATCACAACAATTTTGTGCAAGAATGGAAGAGGAATTTTGAAAATCAATTGGAAACGATCAAAGCAAATTCTAAACTGTTGGAAAAAATTGTAAAAGATTCTGATTTAAAATGGCATCAAATGCAAGAGCATATTCTTGGACTTGAAAAAATTATAATGGATTACAGTTATTTTAGAGATGCTGTGTCCAAAGATTTTAATCATTTTAAGGAAGTACAGGATGAATTTTCAAGGTATGCTAATTTAGAATTTTACGCGGAATTAGACCACCACATTTTATTAAATTATTTTTTTTATAATCCTGTTTTAGAAATTTAGAAAATCAAAAATCTCTTGTGCAAGAGCAACTTGGTAACACCTCGAATATTTGGACTGAACACCAACAAGCTACAGAAACAGTTACAAGAAATATTGAGGACCTAAGAAAACATTTTGATGAACAACGGGCTAAATTATCCAGTATTGTAAGTACATATCAATACCTCCAAGCAAAAAGGAAGTACCTGACAAAACATAACTTTTCAGTGCGAACATTTAAAGTTTTTCCGTTATTTTTTCTACATTCATACCTAAACTTTTGTTTAAAGAAAGTATTTTTTGACGCAATATAAGATAAAAATTTGAGCTTTTTCAGATTTTGTCAACAGATTTATTCAAAATTCTTACGTCCATCTAAATTGGATACTTCTACAGTAAAAAAAAAGTAAGTATGCTTACGATTTTTTGACCCGGACATTTTTAAAATTATGGAATGATAAGTGGCTTTACACTTTTAGTTTGCTAACTCACTCTCCGATTTAAAAAATTGTAAAATACTTTACAATTGAAATCTCGTGGGGGTGTAAGGGTTAATTGTACTTTGGTAATAGGCTAGGGAGGTCTCAGATTCTTAATGGATCCAATAATTTTTTTGACAGAGATAATTAGATAAACTTTACGTAACTTTAACAATTGAACAGTAGAATATCTTAGCGGGCCATTTTATTTTAGCTTCGGACCAAAATTAAAATACTTATTTGAATAACTAATAATAAAACGTTACTGGTATAAGCCAAAGATACAAACGTACTACAGCCAAGCTAGTAACTCATAAAGCTATAAAGTTTAAATTATAAATGTTGAATATTTTTTGTATGGACCTTTCTGAGAGTATGATCTTAATAATAATAAAAATAATATAAACAAACACAATCATTTTGATCAGTTTTTGTTTACATAACATTGTTATCACTGCTATGGTACCATGTGGTCTCACCTTTCTCAACCATATGAAATATTTTTAAAGATCTTGAACTTATGTTCGTGGTGGTTTGTTTAAAAATCACCAAACACTGTGAGCAACAATATCCACCCGTGTTGTTTTGGCCAAATCTGGGACGTAACCCGAGTAAAAAAGGAGTAGGTTTCAAAACGTGGACAATCTCCGGGCAAAAAAGAAGCAAATGCCATTATAATGCTTCAAATCGAAAAATTTCCGGGTAAAAATTTCGTAACGTATTTTACGCTTTTTTTTTCATCGTAAAATAGTGTTTTTCTTAGAATAGTAAGAGAATTTACAATTTTACCCAAAAGGCGTAACTTTACGATGTTTTTATATGAACATTTCAGAAAAACTTTGCCCTTAAGCTCGATTTGCAAAAAAAATCATTGTTTTAGGTAAAAAATATACCACGGAATTTCAAAATATAGATCAAAATGATTCCAAAAACCAAAAATTCAAAGTTGGCAAAATGTCAGTTACTTCTTTTTTGAACGGACGTATCGGTATGATGAGATTTATAATATAAATTACATAATATAAATGCAATCATATTTATAGGTATTTGACGTAAGAGCTTCAAGTCAAATCGCTTCGGAAGCTGCAGAAAAAGTAGAAATTCAGGAACGAGAACTTTTTGAACTTCGCAAAGATGTAAACCAAATGAAGGTAGATTTAGAAATTTTGGAAGATTTAGCAAATACGGGCTGTGATTCCTCAAATTTTAATGGAAGGATTATGTGGAGAATCGGTGATTTTGAATCGAAATTAAATAGAGCCAAAGAAAATGAAGTTGTTATGAAAAGTCCGGTCTTTTACACGCATCGGTATGGGTATAAAGTTAGAGTAAGTAAAGGGAACAAATTAAACAATGGGGTTTATTTATTATATTTCTGGGCCCCTTTAGTTAACGAAATGTTTTCTCACACCATTTTTTTTGCTTCTTCATCATGTAATTTCGCTTCGAACTTGGGATCCTTAAAAAAACCTCCGTAAGTCCTCATGATATCACTGGAGCTTAACATTGCCAACTTCAGAGTACGTCCAGTTTTTTTCGCCAGCCACCCGAGATTAGGGTTTGACCAACAAATTGATCGCTAGATATTATTAGAAAGAGACTGGTTGATGACGAATCTCTTTATGAACGTACCAGCCTACCGCTGGAGGGAGTGATGGAGTTGTTGGAGTGCTGCCTACATAACTCTTATTTTCAAGTGAAAGATAGGTTTTATGCTCAGGATGACGGCCTGCCAATGGGTTCATCGCTTTCGCCAGTGGTGCCCAATATTTACATGGAGTGGTTCGAATCACACGCGGTTGATACCGCAACATATAAACCTAAGCTCTGGCTGAGATATATTGATGATACTTTTATTGTCTGGATCGGGAATGACCAACAACTTTCAGAATTTCTTCACCACCTAAATAACATAAGACCCACCATTAAATTCACAATGGAGTTGGAGCAAAATTGTCAAATTCATTTTCTTGATGTACTTGTCACACGAGTAGAAAGCGACATCAGAACAACAGTCTATCGTAAACCCACTCACACAGGACAATATTTAAATCAAGGTTCAAATCATTCTGCTACAACCAAACGAGGCATAATCAAAACTTTGTATAACAGAGCCGTTCAAATTTGTAACAATTCTCATGACTTGGAAATCGAAATAAGAAACATTAAGAAGGATCTGCAGCAGAATGGTTACAGCCTAAAACTTATAACAGATACTATTTCTAAATTTCAACAAACAGGACAGAGATTACAAGACAAAAACCAGGCAAATGCATTTCTTACAATCCCATACGTTAAAGGAGTATCAGAGAAAATTCGAAGAGTAGCGAAAAACTTTAATATTAAAACAGCTTTTAAATCTAGTAATACAATTCGAAGCCTTCTTAGTAAAACAAAACCGGAGAACAAACAAAATAAGGAATGCATTTACCAAGTTCCTTGTGAGTGTGGTGAATTATACATAGGCGAAACTAAAAGACCACTATCTGTTAGGCTTAAGGAACATCAGACGAATACCCAAAAAGGTGAAACCACGAAATCAGGAATTGCCGAACATGCATGGTCAAAACAACACCGAATGAAGTGGGCAGAAGCAAAGGTTTTGCACAAGGAGTCACACTGGAAGAAACGAAAATTCCTTGAAGCTGCCTTTATTGGGCAGAATCAGGGTATTTTCAGTAAACCAAGTGTTGAAATCCCAAATATTTGGAAGCCTCTCCTTGGGCGGAGCCAACTTCTTAAACTTCAAGGTTGAGTGATTTTTCACAGTATATAAGTACTTAGCCTTAGGAATTGATTGTAGTTTGCACCTGAAGACGATCAGAGATTGCACTGATCGAAACGTCGTGTATAAATAAAATATAGACAATGGAAGTCCAAAACACAGAGTTAATTTCAAACACATCATTGTCTCAAACTTTCAAACAAATTGATACCACTTTTTGTTTAAGTTCAAAACTCGTGTACGACCACATTTTTCTTTTAATTTTGAAAGCAATTAGTAGGTATATTTTTTTAACCTTGTATTTTACATCTTCGTTAAAGTAAAAACCTAAAAAAAACAACACGAAAAAGACCAGTTCTTCGTTAAAAAAGTTTAAATTAAATTTAAAATATACCTATTCAATGTTTTAAAATATCACAGCTGATTGCACCTGTGAATCCAATCTAAACAACTAACAAACCCAAGTTAATAAATGAAAACCCTAAAATAAAACGGAAAAAATACACTAGCTATCATATATTACGGGATACCTATAGGTACACAATATAAGCTATAGGTAGTGTGTTAACCACAATAATTAATACATAATTAGAAAAAAGTGTAGGCAAAGGCATAAAGTAAGTAGTGACTTACTTTATAGTGAGGTTAAAACAATTAATGCAAAAGAATAAATTCACATAAAAATATAACTTCAAAGTTCATGTCCTGCTTGATAGTTTCTTGTTTGTAGTAATTTGATTTATTTTTAGATATTGCTTTATTTAAACGGTCTCAAAAAATGGAAAGACAGATATGCATTAGCCTGCATACATGTTCTTAAAGGAGAGTATGACATGCTTTTATCATGGCCCTGTTGTATTGAAGGCTTGGTGTGTTTAAGAGATCTAGAAAACATCTCACAGGTGAGTTTGCAACCAAAAGCTGTGTTGCTTGAAAGAGATTCATTACGAAAAAAATTAGCTTTTCAGAATCTCGACACGAAGTTCAAGTTGATTTTTTTTTTTCAAGAAATTGTAATTTTTGTATTTTTTTCAAGTGGATTTTTTTGGTTATCGGCCCTGCCCTTGCACTTTCCAAAAAAATAAGTCTCCCAATCAAGTTAGCCTGGAGTAGACTTTTGGGCCATTATATAGTATATTTTCACATCATATTCAATACGTAACTAAAATCAAGCATCTTGTTCTTTCATATATCAAGCTCCTTGTTGGAACAGAGAACATGTCCTATGAAAGAAAAAATCTTTTCAATGCGTATTGAGTACGTTGTGAAAATATACTAATATTATTTCATATAGTTATATGTTATTGCCTGGGAACATCGTTACATTAGCTGCTTCAACCGTGACCTTCGGTTACTAATATAGCCCATCAACGCGGTTGTCAGAATAGATCAGCTGTGAATAGAAGTGTGTAACCTGTACGTATGACGCTCTCACCATAACTGTCCGAAAAATAAAAAAATAACAAAACTCTTTTGCATTTTTGTTTAAAAAATGCCGAACATTTACTGTATTATTAATTGCAAAGGCAATTATAGGTATGGGCCAAAGGTTTCAGTATTTGTCTTTCCAATTTAAAGAGAAAAAAAATTGACTACTATAGAGATAACAGCGCCCCATAATCCGCAGGATAAGGCGCAAACCTTACCTTAAAATATTATTAAGTAATGAAACTTGGCACGCATAATTAATAGATCCTTAGTTAATTGTGCGTTAATAATATTTTGCAAGGTTGGCTTGATTTTTGCCCTTTCTCCTTCGTACTAGAATGTAGAGTTAGTTGTTTATTATTATTATCTATGTAATTACTTTATAACTACTAACTAGATTAAAAGACAAAGATTTTGAACTTTTATAATAATGCCTGTAGATAAAAAGTAAAAAATCAATAATGTAGAAACAATTAGCACACTTATAAGCAAATGTCTAATGTGTCCTTAATTATATGACGGACTTTTTATTTCTGACTGCAAAAACCACGATAGTTAAATATTAACAGCTGATTGATAGGCCATGATTAGTGACCGAAGGTCACGCTTCAACGGATGTGGCAAAAGGATTTTGTCTGAGGTGGTCGATAAGCCTTTCATCTTGTATCTCGGAACGTACAGGCTTTCGTCGTGATCCATCCATTCTATTCATCGAACTATTTTGTATCCAGCGCTTTTTCCATCGTACTGTCGTCATTTTATCAACCCCAAAATGAGTAGCCGTTCTTGTTATGGACTAGCCGTCTTCTATAACTCGAGTGATAATTTATGATTTTGTAAATCTTGTAATTTGCACCATTTTTGACTTTGAAAATTATTGTCAAAAGGGGTTTGCGCATACCGTCAGCTATTTTAAACTGGTGAATGAAATACATACTTTATTAGGGCTGGTTCATGGTTAAATTTCTTTTCCGTAACTTTTGCTGTAACTTTTTCCTTTAGCAGTTATTAAATCTCATTTATTCAGATTACTGTGTTCATGCCTATTCCTTTTCTATATCTTTTTCTTTAGCCTTAAGGAGTGACCTTAAAAGTTGGCTAATATTTAACTTTTACGGAAAAAGAAGCGGAAAATTCGCGTTGCGCAAGTATGGGCGGCAAAATATTTGTTGATGTTTTTTTACCCTCAAAATTGATTGTTTTTATTTAATTATTTGAAGCAGTAGTTATTACAAAAATAAATATTAATTAAGGTGAAAGAGTTTCCACATTTGTAGTACATAAAGAGCCCCAAATTTTGTAAACAAAAGGCCAAAATCGCGAGTGCAACTGTCATTACTGTCAACCTTAGGGACTAAAGTTAAGGAAAAGGAATTTTAACATGAAGCAGCTTTTTACTTAAGGAAAAAGAAAAGGATAAAGTTACAGCAAAAGTTATAGTAGAGGAAAAGGAATTTAACCATGAACCAGCCTTTAGAAAAGTAAAATTTGCGGGATAGGAAAGACGCATATGCGATTTTTTTGAAAACAATAACTCCTATAAATTTTTAGCCAAAACCTTTTAAGAAATCGATAAAAGCAAAGCAAAACTACGGAGACGAGAAGTGCGAGGAACCACAAGAATCTTCTTCAACTTACATTTTTATACCACACAACGTTTTATTAAAAGAAACCTATTTAAGAAATGATACTGTTTTTATGGAAGTAAAGTTACGAAATCTCGAAAAAGTTGAAACTAGTTTATAAACATTAGCAATAAAATTTTAGTTTATGAAATGTTATTTGCTTAACCTAATTCAAACAAGTTACAAACATACAAAGTTATTTCTTAAAAATGGAGGTAGTAGATGGTAGTGGAAAAATTATACACATCCCTGAATAGTATATAATAAGGTTGGATTACGGATTTTCACAAAATGTCAAATTTGACAAATAGCATCTATAGTCCAGAGCCTTATCTTCCCGCAGAGCTTAAAATCTAAAGAATCGGACGAGATGTAAGACATCCCTAGAAGAACAAAATCTGGAGTTTTATATTCCTATGTTTTACAAAGGGATAAAACACCACTTATTTCGTTGGCGTTGAGCTTTATTATTTCCTGTCCGATTTTTAGAAGTGATACCTCTCTGTCCACGACAAAAACGTGTCTTTATGGAAAATGTCTAAAATTCAGTACAGTGGCTTGGATTTCAACAAAATGTCAATATTGACAAAAGTTTCATATAGTCTGAAGCTTTAGCAAGCAACTCGCTTGGGGCAGTTCCATTTGAAGTCCGACACAATCATTTTTTGAGAATTTTTGACACATGGATTGACAAATGTAAAAAAAAAATACACGAGCGTTTTTCTTTTTTGATAAGCTTATAACAAGGTTCCATAAGCGGGGTCTTCTCATTTGAAAAAAAAACAGTTCTATTTGAATAGACCCCTTTCTGAGGGTCCGTTAGCAAAAGTTTTATTCCGAAAATTTTGATTGCTAAAAGTACTAGTTGATTGTTTTTTTTATTTTCCTAACAAAACGAATTTCCAACTCGCTACCCACATAGCAAGCATGGTACATTCATATACCAGGTATATGCTATAAATAGTCAACTAAGGATATATTTTTTGAATATTAGCTAAATATGGAATGGAATAAATAATTAGAATATTACTTTTGAATATCAGCGATACCAAAGGGACATATTTGGATTTAAATAATCTATTTCGAGTTTGTTAAGCTTTTCAGAATATTCTATGCATATACATTATCTGTTCCTTTGATATGTACTAAAATAATCAATAAAGAATATAACCTTTGGATATTTATCCAACATTAGATGTTTATTTAAATCAGAATATTCAATTTGTCTTTGATAAGATTTCATACATATTCCCTCGATATAGGGTATATTTAAATCTGAATATTTGTTATGTATGCTTTTTGAAAATTTTCTTACATATCCGCACTAGGCTAAACGCAGCAGTAATTGACACTGTTCTAGTTCTGGGCTTTTTACAAAAAATTAGGCATGTTTACACAAAATTTGTTGTCGACTTCGCAGACGTCCTCAAGATTCCATTTAAGTCTTAAAAATAGACTTTGTATTTAAAACTTAATAAAAAAAAATCAGGCCCTACCATATTGAAGATTCTTTAAATCTTAAAATCTATAAAAAATACCTTTGTGCATTTTATAACTAATATTTACCACAAAAAAAAGTGTGTCATTTACTGGATCTTAAGGTATCAAATACTGGAATTTTATACTTCAGGGGGTGTCAATTACAGAATCCTTGAATATTATAATGAAAAAAATTCGTATTATTTGGAAATAAATAATTTAATATAAACAATCTATTGAAGCTTTTTAAGTTTTTAAATTAGATGATATGTATTGTTGGGAGAAGATTTAAAAATAAAAAGCCCTTACTTTCATTCATTATATGTATATTCTGAAATAGTCAATAACTATTTCATATTTATCATACGTATGGGGTATATTTACATCTAAATATTCTGTTTGATTTTGATATGATTTTTTATCCAGTACTGTGATATATCCCATTTTAATCCCGTAAATGTCTAAACTTCTTGCACATTAATGGTCTGATCAGATATTCTTCGAATATACCATAGAGGACGTAAATGGTATATTACCTATGTACATCTATCGCTTAATACTAATGGTTTGCAACTTTATGCCATAGATGGCGCTCGTTTCAATATTTTTCCTCGGCCTTGCCTAATAATATTATACATATAAGCAATGAAAATACTTAAAATTCGAAGTCGACATGGCAATTGCGAACTTGGGATCATAGAAAAAAAATTGGGTTCGGTCTGTCTGGTAGACTTGTCTATGCTTGGGATTTATTATGAAGATGTATAAACACTTCTCTGCAAGACTAACCTTCTCCTCCTCAGAAGAGTGTGCTCTGCTCAGTGATTTCCCAAAATATTTTTTTTTAGTATGTGTTGTACATATACCTGTTTTATTTTCTCTGCACATTAACATAATATATAAGAAGTATTTTCTTGGAATATTCTAAGTTGTACATACCATGTATGTTCATTTCTGACAACAAAGAAATATTTTGAAAGATATGTACCAGGAATGCACATACCATTTCATTTTCATAATTCAGGTATACAGACCGCTTCAAGCTACTGCGAACATAGGGGGAATCAAGTCCAATTTACTCTCCGTGCCGTACGACCGAGGTGGATTCGAAGCACGCTGCAGTGTTATCTTTTGGAAATTCATTTTGTTTTTATTATTTTGTTTTATTTCTGCCTTGCTCGAGAAACAGATGGGTAAGTTCTTAATTGAAATAATACATTTTTAAAACTAAAAATGGATGTCTACGAAGTTGCCGAAAAAGTGCAGATGGTCAAATGGTCAAATCGTCATAACCCAACACACGTTCGATATTGGTCGAGGGAAAATTTGCATTTGTATTTTGACGTAAGAACACAGTATCCCCAAAAACTAAATGTTTGTGGGGGGCGTATTGTAGGGGAACACGTAATTGGGCCATTTTTTATTAACGGCAATTGCAATTTGAATGGTCCTAGATACTTGGATCTACTGCAGCAGCACATTATTCCAACTGCTAGGCAGTTGTTAGGTGTAAGATTTTGTGAAACAAGGTTTCAACAAGATGGTTGTTCCGCTCACAATGTTGGCCTTGTTAGGGAATATCTTGATAATGTATTTCCTAATCGGGTTTTAAGTACACGGGGAACTATTTTATGGCCAGCTCGATCTCCCGATCTTGCTCCTAATGACTTCTATCTGTTTTTGAAGAATCTTTTCAAAGGGGTTTTTATAGTAGGCTCGGATATTGTCTAGCCGAGCAAGGAGGACTTTTCGAACATTTGCTTTAATTTTTTTTTGACTGGGAGAATCTTTTTGGTTTTTAGAATGTATTATTTTATTTTGAGAACTTGCTTTTATTTTGTTTCTCCTTATTATTTTCATTGTAACACGTCGTCACTGATAAATCTGAGAAGTTGACAATAAAACGCTCTTATTTATCAGTGACAAAAAATAAGAAAATTATGTTATAAAAATTTGCGTATTTATTGACCAAATTCCGGTTTCATTGACTACGCTCCACACAGCACCGTGGTTAGAGGCGTACTAAATACAAGGCGAACGGCGGCGAATGGCAGCGAATGGCGATCGGAAGCCTGAGTGTTGGTTGCTTCACTGATAGGCGTGCGGTGTCTCTGCATGTACGTACACTGGCAAATTAGACTTCTTTCGCCCTATGTTCGCAGTAGCTTGAAGCCGTCTGTATATATTTTTGCCTATTTTTATAAACTTACTGGTGGTATATACCATTTGCATATGGTATGCATATGAAAAAGGGGGGGTCGTTTTCACATGTTTAGATCTTAGAATATACTTTATCCTTATGGCACATTTATGGAATATACGAAGTATATTTTTTTGCTATGTGGGTAGGGGCAATCTTCCATTTGAAGCCCAACACAACGATTTCGTGAGGATTTTGACACATATATTGACAAATAAAAAAAAAAATTACAAGAGCGTTTTTCTTTTTTGATAAGCTTTCCAACAAAGTGCTCCAACGGGGTCTTCTCATTTGAGATTGAAGGTTCCGTTCTCAAAAAATTTTTGCCGAAAATTTTAGCTGCTAAAAATCTTAGTTGACGTGTTTTTGGATTTTTTGCAAAAAAAATGTTTTAACCCGCTCCACCCTGTATATAAATAACTATTGTAAATTCTGAAGACGACGACATTTGTGCTATCTGATGGGCATTCACTTTAAATGCTAAGTAAGTACCTACTGTTCATTCCAAAACTCTGCGAACCAGTTTCAATATGGCGCATGACGTTCAAACACAGAAACTAATTGGAACTGTCATTGTCAGTGTTAAAAACTGGTCCGATTGAATTTGGTATGAAGTGTATATTCAATGTATATTTTCTGAGAGAAAACGAAGGTAATTGTTATAAAAATTGTCAGCATTTTTTTAAAAAATTAAAAAAAATCAATTTTTTCAGTAGAAATTTTCATTTATTTTTCCTAAAAAATTTGTACACATTTTTACATTCGCTTTTACAAAATACAATAAAAAAATTTATAAATAAAAATTAGTAGATACAGAAATAATTATACAATTCAATTTTCTAATTTTTTAAATATTACACAATTTGTTTTACAAAAGTTAAGAAAGTTAAGGCGTAATAAATTTTACAAAATGCTTTATTTATACCTATTACTAATATCTATTTACATTTAAAGCTTGGACGTATACAACAATAGGTATTTAATTTTATTTTTTACATTCTTAAAACGAGTTACATAACTCTAGAAGTTATATATTTTTATTAAATGGCAGAACATTTACGTAGGAAAATTTGTAAAATATCGCAAAATTACTTAATAAAAAGAAATACAACGATTTATTTATTTTACTTAATATAAATATTTATGAGCACTGGAAGTTACTTTTTTTACAAATATCTTTTTATATTGCTGGTCCACAAATTGCGATTGACGAGACAGAAAAAACGTCTGGACAATAGACGAAACTTCAAAAATGATAATTAAGTTGCCAACACTATAATGCATAAGGTCTCCGTTTTTCAAATTTTAAGATCATTAGTAATTCGACAATATAATGCAGTAACCCATAAACAAGTAGGACACTGTGATGTAGCAAGTATTTCGCAGAAAAAGCATTTTTTTAAGGTACATGCATACCTATTTATTACCAATTTTATGAAAGATATTTTGTTTCAAAATCTAATAGAATAAAACACAACAAAGAAAAGGAATATTAAAAAAAAAGCAGCGCGTCAAAACTTATGCAATTTAATATCTGGAGAATTGGTATATCCTAATATATATCCAAAATTTGTTTTTCAGGTTTACAAAACTTAGTATTTAGACACTGTATGGTGTTTTCTTACATTAAAAAACAGCTTTGCATCAGTATAATTTTTCCAATAATAGATAATACAAAAATCACTTTTTTACCGAAGAAGTAGAGATCAGAGATGAAAAAGATCCACAAAAAAAAAATTAATCATAAAAACTATTTTTGGCAGTAGTAATATTTCTGAAAAAATTATGTAAATCTATTTGTTATTTTTGTAAATTTGCATCTCTATAAAACAGTTTTTTCGCGAAATGGATAGAAATTAGGTTTCTTAAAAGTGGTTTTTGTAAATCCTGTTAAAATTAAATGGTAGTAAAAAGAAACCTTTGTTTTAGTACCTAAATAAGAAAAACTAAAAATCGTTTTCTAAAAAAATATCATCAGTCTCTAAAAAATAGCACAGCCGAACCTCACAAAAACACGAGGCTTTTTTTTTAAACACTAAAAACGAAAAATTAAATTTATTATACTATCAATGAATTTTTCACTATAACCTCATTTCTGTATCAACAACATTTTTTTGTCTATTTTGCGCCTGTCTGGACATGACGTGATGAGCAGTACTCAATCCTGGTGCCACCAGTGGCGAAATGGAGGGGGATTTGGTTGCCAACGGCGAAAGGCTGGGTGAGAAACTTGGCGACATCGCCGTCGAGGTACTAAAGGAACCGCCTGAAGCGTCGTGGTTGATGGGAGATCTAAAAATAACCAAGTGGATTTTTTTTTATTACGCAACAAACGGATTTACCTACATTGTTGCGTATTTTGTTTTCCTTTCCTTATATTAGATTTAGACGTGAAATTTTGAGCCTTTATTTGCTCTTTTTTAAGCCTTAGAAAGTGATTGTTTATCTTTAGCTGTCATGATTAAAAATCTAAAAAACGATTAAAAATTAAAATCGTAAGTTTAAAAGTAGAAAAATGCAGGCAACGGAAGACAGATTTGGTCTTGGACATTAAATGCTAGAAACAACCTCTTTCTAAGCCTTGAAAAAAAAGCAAATATACAGGCTGTAAACAATACTTTTAACTGATGAAAGGGGCGGGGGGGGGGTCAAAACAATTCAAAAAAGTCATAAAGGTCATATGATCAGGACCTACATAAACAGATGGGCCATGGCCCTAATCCCTTTTGACGTCTAGCACCCCACAATTGTGACGTAATTTTGGCGGCAGGTGTCACACATATGCCAACAAAATGACGTCACGATTGTGGGATACGTGACCTCAAAACAGTCCAGGGTCGTGGCCCGTCTGTTTATGTAGGCCATGGGACCTAATTCTTGAATCACTCGACTTTTACTCGTATACGAATCACATTTTAGCAAAAAATTGTCGAAAAAAAGAGTCAATTTTTACTAATTCAATTTACTAATTACCAAATATGCCCACAAGTTCTAACTTGTATTTAAAAAAAAATAAAATTTAAATATTGAATTTTTAAAAATAGGACCGTTTTTGACGATTAGATGTCATTTTTGCTCGAATTTACATCCAGTGGGTAGAAGCAATCGATGCAAATCCGAGCGAATATGACATATAAACGTCAAAATTTGCGAAAAATAGCGCATCGCAAACGTGAATTTAATTTAATATTTAAAAATTTCAGTTTAATGTTGTTTGTGCGTTAATAGTGGAGAAGAGAAAATTAACTCCTTTTTTCGTCAATTTTTTTCTAAAATATGATCCGTATACGACTGAAACTGATATGACTTATAGGGCAAAAACAACAGATTTTGGTCTAAATGACTTTGAAGTTAATTTAGGTGCCTATATATATATACTAGAATTTTACAAATATTCATGTCTAACTTTAACCATTTTACAAAAGGGCCATTTCCAAATAAATAAAAATAAATCTTTCCTCTAAATCCTCTAAATATAAAAAATAAATACAAAAAATAATAATGAATTTCTTTGAGTTAAAGATTTAAAAAACATTTGGCAACAACACAATTCGCTGCATACGCGAGTCTCTGACCTCCGACCCACGACTCCCCATTCCCAATACAACACAGCGCAAGTGCAAAGTGCATCTTCTGCTGTTCGTTTTGAAGGTTGGCAGTCGCGCAAGTATACCTGATGCCATTATTTTCCAGAGTTTTTTTGCAGTTTGTTGTGAAATTAAACTGAATTAAAAATGTTCTCCAGTGAAGCTCGCAAAAACCCAAATATTTCAGCTCAAATGTATCGTGACAGATTTCCCCAGCGGCTATACCAGAAGGACATTTGTGCAACTGTACAAGTGTACAAAACAAGTGCTTACCAGAAGTGTTGCTTGCTCGGTTTTTTAAGTTTTCAAAATAAAGAAAGAGTATGTGTTTTTTTGAGCGTTTGCCAAAAAATTAATAATAAAAAAAGAGTTTTTACATATTGAAAAGAGCTTTGAAAATTGTGTGAGAGATGTCGCACTTTTTTATAATAAAATAAACTTTTACAACCAGATGAAGCGCTAAAACCAATTTTCGGTAAGTAAACATTTTTGTTGTTTTTTACGAGTTCTAAATAATTAATAATTTCTAAGATATGACAAAAAAACCATCTTAAAGGTGATATGTTGATATTTACGTTGCAGCCCGCCGCGCCGCGCCACTCATGAGATCTCCTTTAATTTTCTCGCACCTAAAAGCGCATTGTTGCCAAAGTGTGTTTAACTTAAAAGTCGTATATCTCCAAAACCACCCATTTAAATAATGACTATCATATCGTTTACACCCTGTATAAAATGTAAAGGTTGCTGAAAGAAAAATTTGGATCTTTCATCTTTCTCGTACTCGTTTTTTTTTGCATCGTTGACCAAAAAACCGTAATTTTGTAATTTGCAGACCATGATTTTGACAAAGCTGTAAAACATATATCTGTTTATTCTTTTCCCAAACATTTTAAATATTCATCATTTTTAGTATAGTAACTGTCTCAAATAAGCCAACCCTGGCTTTTCTGGTTGTAAAAATGACTTTTTTAGCAAAAAATTTGCTCATCCGTTTTTTACCCATATTTGAAAAAAAAAATAAAAAGACAGGAAACGCGATTACCACACTATTTACTTCCATTCCCCTCTTCTGCACAAGAATATTCTGTCAACAGTTTTCAATATTGCAAATAAAGAAATAAAGTATTTCAATAAAAAAAAAATTCTCAAATTACATTTTTTTTTCTTATTATCGGTAACTTAAAAGCATAATAGATGGCGGTAATAGGTGGTAAGAAAATCCGCGAGACAAACGCTATGGCATCAACCGACCAGCCGTTCTTGATTTATGGGATAAAAATGATGACCTATCAGAGTTTTTCGTGTTGCAGTTATTGTTTTGTTTTTTATTAAAGCATTAAAAATAGTGCTAAAACTAAACTTAAAACAAGATTTTGTGACTATCGGCGAATGTTGTAAACTGAAAAACGCAAACCTTACCTTGGTAACATCATTTGCCCATGCCCCGACTGCCCATGCCTCGCGGACGGACCTCCTCGGGAATTCAAAACGGGCATTGCTATACTCCTGGGCGCCACCCCAGTTATGAGCGGTGGAGGAACGCTTTTCGCTGGTTTCTTTCCCACGCTCGAGGTACCGCTTGCCCCGCTGTGCACCGAAACGGTATCATCTTTGAGCCTCGCTATCTCGGAAAAGACGTGCGCGAGCGGTTGGTATTGGGGTCCCCAATCTAGGAGGTAGTCCCAGTTGTAACTGCCTGCTAGTTCCTCCTCGGAGTGGACAATGGAACTGAGGGAACCGTTCATTGAGGGTTGGTGGCGGGGTATGTTTGGCAACTGAAAAAATAACGTGTTTTAGGAATTTCTACAAACTTTGTTGTTGAAAAACGCTTTAAACTTTCTACAGGCACTTTTTTAGGATTACCTAAAGCTTTTTGAGATTTGATATTTCAGTGTGAGAGGAGCAGTGTATTTTTTCTTATGAACACGTGCTTTTTTTCTTTTTGTCGTTTGGTTTATTAAGAGTTCATTTGAATCCTAAAAACAGTTTGTTTATGTAAACAGGTAAACCACACATCAAAAATTTACAAACATTTTTACAGCGAAGGCTTCTGGTATCCCCCACAGATTATTCGCGTGGTTTTTTAAAAAAATGTGTATATCTTGTTTTGATTTACTTTTTGTGTAAATGTAAATTAGGTAATTGGAAGAAGCGCATTTTTTATTCAAACTCGCCCTTAATGATGACACATAATATTTCACAACCTTTCGTTTTGACAGGTCACCTGACGTTTTCGGGTAATTGACCACGGAGACACAATGGAGGTCGCGGTAGCCAAAGGATGCCCATAAGAAGGGTTCCTATCACCCTTATTGTGGGACCTGGTTGTAGACGAACTCCTAAACGAACTTTATAATAAATACGTCTATACCCAAGGGTATGCCGACGATATCGTCATACTAATCATGGGGAAATACCTTTACAGAATATCAAGGCAAATGCAATAAACCCTGAAAATCGAAGAAAACTGATGCAAACGGGTAGACCTCAAGTTAAATCCCGAAAAAACAGCGCTAATACTTTTCACGAAAAAAAGGAAGGACTATCAACCCCCACCTTCTTTGGAAAACAGATACAATATGCCCAGGAGATAAAATATCTCGCGATTATCCTGGATGCAAAACTAACCTGGAACGCATATTGCCTACGCCATTAACAAGAGCAAAATGGCGCTAATGGTCACCAGAAGAGCTGTAGGGAAAACTTGAGGACTTGCACCACACATAACCCATTGGTTATACACGATGGTGGTAAAACCCAAAATATCCTACGGCGCCACAGTATGGTGGTCGAAGACCGAACAAAGCACTGCAAAACTAGAGCTCTCCAAACTCCAGCGACTTGCATGTATTTGCATAATGGGAGCAATGAGCACCACACCAACCGCTGCTATGGAGACCATTCTAAACCTCCCACCACTTGAAATTGTCATCAAAGCGGAGGCAAGAATGGGAGCATACAGACTAAAATGCAATGACAACTGGTATGATAGCCATTTGGGACATACCAAGATTGCGAGCATTGTCACCAACTCGCTGCTAGACATGAGGAGTGACATCATGGCTCCGAAAATCAACACGAGATCAGGAGCGAGAGTATATGGCCTAGCCTCAAGAGTAATTTGGTTTGCATCTCTGGGGAAACATACCACAGTACTCCAAGCTGAAATGCATGCCATAGAGACTTGTCTGCGGAAAAACCTGAGAAGAAGATATCTCAACAAAGATATAACAATCTTCTTAGACAGCCAAACAGCTATTAAAGCTCTGGCATGCCAACAAATTCACTCAAAATTAGTGTGGAACTGCCTTCAAACCCTTCTAATCCTAGCGAAACACAATAGAGTCAACCTTGCGTGAGTCCAGGGGCACACAGGGGTAGCAGGCAATGAACACGCGGATTCTTTAGCAAGAAAAGGATCAGAAAGACCATTTATAGGACCTGAACCTGTATTTGGAATTCCAAAAACGGGGCAAAACCACAACAAAAGGCATCCCCTTCAGCACCACTCACCTGTGAAATCCTTAAACTGTGAGTGACGGGGCTATTAACCGGTCACTGCGCACTGAGAGAACACCTGCACAGGATGGGAATCTATAGAGACGAACCCACCTGCAGACTATGTGATGAGGATGACAAATCAGCCGCTCACATCATATTTGAGTGCCCAGCACTAACCTTCTGCAGAACATAAAACCTCCTGGAGGACGACCCCTCCAGAGAAGCTAACTGCCAGAGAAACCTAATAAAGGGGCTGCTGCTTCTCGCGAGGTCGTCAAACCTCTTAGATTAGGAAGGCACACAGCAAGTGCTGCAGTGTCAAGACCTAAACTTTCTGTTGAGACAAATCAATCAAATCAAGTCAATCAATTCGCCATCATCAACTCAAATTCAATTTTTGCCTTTTATTTATACTCAAGATATTTTGGAAACCGCTTCACAAGTTTTTAATTTTATAACTTATCTAAAATTCTGATAATTTTTAATTTTACATTAAATGGTAACAAATTGACGAACCCGTAAGCACCCCTCGAGCACGCGGCCGTTATCGTTACAATATGATTGTGTCAGTGAGTTGTTTCTATAAACAAGAATTCAAAACATTGTTCAAACCAAGGTAAACATATTTTTAGTGTGTTGGGTATTTCCTTGCCACAAGGAAGGTCCCCGCATCCAAAAGATCATCCTGTAATGCATTTTTTAAGAGTGGAGATTTTTTCTGTCAGTGACGTTACTTTTTGAAGCCAAATAAACATCAGAATTGGCTGGACTTTGAATGGAAGGCACAAAAAAATTAAAAACAAAAGATCAAAAAGATCTTGGGTCGAAAAAAAACGAAAATTCAAACTTGGATGAGTATCCCACAAAGAACACACAAAGGACCAAAGCGAAAAGAGAAAAGATCAAATGATGTTTCGCCCTGGGCAACCAGCGTGGGCTTATCAGTGGTTCCACTGGTTACCCTCCCCAAACATCATTCAACACCATCAGACACTTTGATTTCCAACTTTAAATCACTCACAAATAGGTATCGTTCCGCACTGGCACTTATCTAAGTCACCTGATACGGTTAGGAAGTTAAAAAACCCCCAAATCAGTTACTTCAACCGAAAAGAATCTAAAAAACAAAAAGATCTTGGGTGGAAAAATAAAAAAAAAGGAACACACAAAGGACCAAAGCGAAAAGACCAAATGATGTTTTGTTAAAATTTCTATCGAACATTTGAATCGGTGGCATTAAAAAGAAATTGTAGCTTATTCGGCAAAAAATAAAGAAGTGCTCCAAGCCGTGTCTTAGTTTTAAAAAAGAGTAGACTCCATTCCAAGTTTAGCCAATTCTGATGGTTACTTGACTCCAAAAATATCAATATCACATGTCCCATTTTGAGCGTTGTTACCTCTACAATTCCTGAGCTAAGGACACTATAGGGGAGGCCCAAAACCTTAGTAAAAAATGGTGCCATTAGGCATAAAATATTTTTAAAAAATATAATATATTTTTTTGTAAATTTTTCAATTTTTCTTTTAGTTAGTCACTAGCTGCTACGGTTCGTGAGTTACAATTTTTTTAAAAGTTTAATCCCCCCTCCTACTTTCTTGCCAACCCCCCCCCCCCATCCAAAACTAATCGGCTCTGCGTTTGATAACAAAGAATTTTTTTGCTAAATGTGACAAGAATCGGTTTAGCGGTTTTTCAGTTATTGTGTTACAGATAGACAGGCAGACACCATCCCAAAATTTTGTATTTAGGTCTCCTTTGATCCCAATAACTAATTTTTAGTGCAAATAAAAAAACTTTTTTTTCGCCTATCCCAATAGCCTCCATGCAATGCTATGTGTAGATGGCTAAAAAATAAAAATTTCAAATAATTATTTACCACAGTATACATCCTATCTTGTATTTTTTTTTGTTGTTTTATAATTTTGTAAGTTTTAATATTATAGTCATCTCTGAATTGAGAATTTTATGTACAGCACCATATTTTGTGCCAGTGATAGTTTTTTGTATATTTTTAATACTTTTGAGGACAAGATCCTGCATTAAAATGATAAATCTGCTTGTAAATTAACTTTTAAAAAAAAAGAGAAAAAATAACATTTTAGTTAAATTTTTTGCCGCGCTACTTGGGTTTGTCATTAACTCTTTCTGACTACGATTGATGGTCTGCTCTGTTAATAATAATAATGGTACAAGCATCAAAATTGTTTGATTTCCTGTTATTAAGGGGGTTAAACCCCCCCCCCCCCCCCGAGAAGCCTGGTTATGGTCACATTTTTAGTTCAAATTAATTTTTTTTTTAAATTATTTATCCTTTTTGAAAACCGCTCACGCCCCCCCACCGAAGTCAATTCCTGGGTGCGTCACTGGGTAAGTAAAAAAACACAATCATAAAATTAGTATTTAGACCAGCACTAGCTGTCTATATTCGCCATTCAAGAAAAAATAAATTGCATTGTTTTTCCCAGCCAACTTAAAAAGTTCAGTACAGGAAAAAATTAACAAAACAAAAAAAAATATTCATAATTTAAATTCCCCGATAAGTTCCAGCAACTCTTTTTTAATTGGCATGGATTTATATGGTTATCGTTACTCACGATAACGGCTGTCAAAGTTGTCAAAATTTTAAGCATTTGAAAATATTCCTATTATCATCTGATACATACCTCGCCATAGCCTCCAATAGCCATCACATGCTCGATACTTGGTCCCAAACTTGGCGGTTTTTCACCAGAGCTGCTCGCCCTATCGCTACCCGCTACGTCGCTTAATTTCGCATAAAAGTTCGAAATGTCATTCTCATTTTCGACCTCTGTGTCATCGAACATATTGTGCAGATTATCCAGGGGTTGATGGTGATGAAGCGATTCTTTGCTGGTAGTTGCCCTTGGGTCTGGTAGATGTCTGTAAGTATATATTTGTTTGATGATGCTTAGAAATTATAGCCCAATTTATTGATGAGCGGACTGATGTCATTTTTGCCTCTGAAAACGTATTTCTTTGTTGTCAACAGTTCGCATGTCAAATAATTTGTTGTTGTCAGTTTGTACTTCATCAAAATATTGGACTATAATAGGATTCTCTCTGCTGGTCCTTTTTTTATTTTTTATTGCCGATGCCGGTTGTAGGCTGCTATATTTAAGCTGGGTTTATACAGGCAAATAAAAGTAAAAATAAAAATAACAACTAAAAATAAAAATAGGAAATAATTTTGGTTGATATCGACAAATAAAAATAAGAGTGAAAGTAACTTTGAAGCAATCATCAAGCAGCTTCTGACCATGTAAAAAAAAATTGATTAACACCAATATAATTGAAATAATTAAACTAAACTCATTAAAATCTGTCAAAAACCAAAGAAAAACTGCGAAAACCTGAAAAATATCAATTTAAATGACAACAACAAATGAAAGTGGGGTATGTGCGTCAATGGGGCATGCGCAAATCCGTTTTTAGATAGACATAAAAGTTAAAAGTTGTCCATCTTTCTATTTTAATTTTAATTTCTTGTTTTTATTTCTGTTGTATGAACGCTTCCACTATTCCCCATAAGCACAACTTTTATTTTTAATTTAATTATTATTTTTATTTTTATTTTAATTTGCCTGTACCCAGCTTTACAGCACTATTGCACAAAACAGAGAACACTACATTTTTTAATTGTTTTTAAAATGAGACCAAAACTGTTGAAAACGGTAGATAAATCTTGGGCAAAATGTAGGTACCTCTAAATCGAAATTCTCTGGACCAAATTTAACATGCAGGCTATAATCTTCACACAAAAACTTCGTGGAATGAAAAGTGCTCTTAACACCCATCAGTTAAAATATTGTCTAATACATTATGCGTAAGTTATATAACCTTATGGCACAGTCTATCTAATAACTTATGTTAGATTATATTATACTGTGCTTACGGATAAAAGAGTTGGCAACAAAACGTACGGTACTCAATTAACTCCAGGATATCTAAACTTTTAGTTCAAAAAAGTGTTTTGTTCGTAAGGTTTTATAATTAATATATACATTAAACAATGATTAAACTCAATGGCATTTTTTTCGCTTTAGGGTCGAATGAATGAATGAATGTAGAAATGCGGGCAGGACAGTTTCCATGTACGTAGGCTACCTTGCTGGGCCCGTTGCACGCCCACTATGGTTTAGCCCTGAAAGCCTGCGTCTTTCGCAAAAGAACAGATTTTTCTCGGCTGCAACTTTCTTACATCGCCTGGGGCCAGCAGTTCCCTAGGTACGACTCTCTGGACCTGACCAGAGCCGGACACTCCAGCAGGGCATACAAGGACGATTCTTCGTCCTCAATGCACTATCAACGCTCTGAGTTTTCGGCAATTCTCAGCGTCCCTAGGTTCTTGTTAAGGCGACAGGGTCGTGTTAGGAGCCGTGTTGCTAGTTTCATATCCTTCCTACCTAGGTGGAGAAAGGACTTTGTTTTTTGGAGCTCACCTCACCAATCAGGAGTTTGGCCTATCTCATGCCCTGTGTGCTATTCCAGAGCTTCTCAGAGCGCCTGTCTAAGTCACTTTTCAGGGCCGTTATGCCTTGGCATGCCGAAATACCTACTATGGATTCCGGACCTACCGGATCGGTCGATGATTCTTGTCTAGCCTTTAGCTTTGCAGTAACGGAACCTGTGCTGCCCCTAATAGGTAGTTGCAAATCTTTTAAATAGATTAAAACAATACTATTTGAGTTTTAGAAGAAGAAGAACAATTCCTTACGCTTGACAAAATTTGCTTTGTTGCACAATGCGTTTCGGTTAGTAAAAAAAAATTTGCTTGAAATACTAATAACTTAAAAAATCAAATAAATTTTCACTTATCATAAATATAAAAAAAAAAAACATTCTACCATAACATCACCCCGGTGAAATATACAATTCTATTTAGTTAAGTTATTTACCTGTTAGTCATAGTTTGAGGGTGCGCCGTTGAAGTATTGACTATTCCCAATCTCGCCAAGTACTCCTGAGTGTTTCTGGCAGATCGGTTTGATAGGTTGTCGTCGTCCGACTGTCGATGGAGACCAGAATCTCTTTGCAGCGGACCTTCGTTAATCATTCGTATTTCTTCGTCTTCGCCGTCGTCTCCCTCTTCAGCTGAACCTCTACCACTAAAATAATAAAGAACCAAATTAAATAAATTCTTTTAAAATGTTCTTAGTCGTCGTAAACAAATATTTAGATCAATCGGTCAAGTTAAAAAAAAACAAACTGGTTGGTGGACGATATATTAAAATACCTTTGTGAATTAAAGAACGGTTTATAGTCAAGATAATCAAAACAACTTTGTTAAATAAATACATCCTATATTTTAAGCCTTACCTAGATCCAGACTGCTCAGATCCAGCAATTTCCGAGGTTGGTGCCCCAGAATTGGTGCTCGGAACCGGGTGCCCAGCAGACCCATACACTGGTATCTCATCATATTTTGGCGGGGCAAATTGATTTTGCCCCCCAACCATCTGGTGGCCACCTCTTACAGGTATTGTGTCGAAATTACTGGGGTCTACATAATTGTTAGACGTCGAGACAGTTTCAGTACTTAAATTCGGTTTCTTCGTTTTCCGGTTTCTTTTGTTTTTCATGTGCATAAAAACAAACACTGCGCCAAATGTTATGATTAACAAAATGATTGAAATCAGCAGTCCTAACGCCCAATCCGATATACTGCTTTCTGGGGCGTTGATGGTAGTATTTTGACCACCGTTGATAGCCAAATTTGTACCGGGGTCGGCCAAGGGATCCAACAAAATTTCGACTACAGTCATGTTAGTTAAAGAGCCTTGTCTACCAGAACTTGCCGTTACTACTAAGCTGACTTCTCTTCCAAGTGTAAGAAAATCGTCATCCTGTAGTTTTCGTTTGATTAGAATCGCACCGGTGGTTCTGTTAACTTTAAAGAATGAATGTTGAGTAGTTAACTGGTACACCACCCTACCATCTGGTCCCTTGTCTTTATCTGAGGCGGTTATAAACCCAATAACGTAACCTGTTGGCATCGAATATGAAGTTGCTATAGTAAATCTATAAGTCCTTTCGGTAAATTGTGGGTAGAACTCATCTTTGCCCTCGATGTTTACTTGAACTTTTACTGTAGAGCCTTTTCCACCAACGTCTGTTGCTTTAATCACAAATTCATATTTAGCTCGTTGTTCGTAATCAAAAACTGCACCTGTGGTTATTAGACCAGTGTCTGAATCAACAGTAAACAATTTGGATGAAGTTTTAAAACTAGTCACAATAGAATAATTTATTTTGCCAAATCTTCCTTTATCTAAATCGGTGGCTTTAGCACTAAAAACAGCCGTTCCAACAGGTTCGTTTTCACTAACGGCTTCAACGTATTCTGAGAAGGGAAACATTGGCATGTTATCATTTTCATCTTCTAGAATTATCCTAAAACTGCCTAAGGAACATAAGGCGGGCATGCCCTTATCACATGCACGTATGATAAGGTTATATTCGGTAACTCCCTTGTCAAAATCCAAAGTTTGATTTACGTAAATTCCACCAGTATTCGAATCAATTTTAAAGCCATCTTTGGTGTTACCAGAAGTTATATCAAACATAATTTCAGAGTTTGGAGTGCCGGACAAATCAGCGTCTGTAGCTGTGACTTTACCTACATAAGATTCCACTGGTAAACCTTCAGATATCGAAGTCTCGAAATCTGTATCGGAAAAGACGGGGGCATTGTCGTTAACATCCTCAATATTAATTATAACGTGGATTAAAACAGATCTTGATGAGTCAACGGAAATTACTAAGTCAAAGCGGTCCTTAGTTTCTCGGTCCATGGGGTGTACCAAAGTTAAAGTACCGGCTAAGGGAGAAATTTCAAAAAGTCCCAAATCATTTCCCTCTAAAATTTTAAAGTTTGACGCTGCATTTTGTCCACCAGGTTTTGCCACGTGAATAAGAGTTTTTCCAATACTTGTATTTTCTGGTATATTTAATTTAAATTCTTTCTTGTTTAAAGTACTACTGCCAAATTTATCTTTGACTCTTATCCTAACGGATGCAAGAGAATGTAATTTTGGTGTTCCTATATCCTCAGCTTTAACAGTTAAGTGGATATCTTGTCCCGTAGATGATACGTTGGAAGTGTTGACTTTTATAATTCCATCCTCAGATCCAATAAAGATTCCAGGGATTGCGCTGGTTAAGGAGTAACGGATTTTTGCGTTGTCATTTGAGTCCAGATCTGATGCATTTAGCGTCAAGATGTCACTGAGTATAGTTGTATGGGCATCCGGTAAATCTGCTTCATAGACAATTTGAGAAAACACAGGAGCATTGTCATTGCAATCGACGACTTTAATCGTCAAAGTGGTTTGAGCATCAAAAGTCCCATCGGAAGCCAAAATCACCATTTTATACTCTTGCCATGACTCAAAGTCCAAATTTTCTTTAAGTACAATTTTTCCACTAAATCTATCGATGCTAAAATGTTTTAAATATTCTCTATCATTTTCGGGAGAGAATCTGTAGGTTAACTCAGGAAAAGTGTCAACGTCATTGGCAGTTAATGTGGTGAGAACAGTACCAATTTCAACATCTTCTTTAACCTTTATTATAGAGTAGGGAGGAAAAGTCGGTCGATTATCATTTACATCAATGACATTTATGCGAATCCGAGCTGTGCCCGTCATTTGGGGTATACCTATAACAAAAATTAGCATTAATTAAAACCAAAAATACCATTATACTTATAGGGGCAATGAATTTATTTATTTACAGAGCGCTTTCGAAATGTTTAGGTTATTTTCAGTGCTCTAAAATGGTTGGAATAAATAACTTACCGTTATTTGTTTCAAGTGAGCCTTGTGTATTTAACATATAACACAGATTGGACGAATCGTCGATAAAACTTTAAAATAATAGATATTTATGATACTAGTATGTTATGTTGAAAATAAGTTACGCGAGAAAGATTTGTAGCACGAGGCCGTCAGGCCAAGTGGTATAAATTGTCAAGTGACTTAGGAAACATAACACATGAGTGGCATACAATGTTTTATCCAAAAAGTGGAAGAAATCGTTTTTTATGAGATAATAATTACTTAATAAGCTTTGTGATCAAATCAATGATACTTGCTTCTCAGTACCCTATAAATGTCAGAATGACTTTTTACATTTTGCTCAAAGTAGGTTGTTTGTTTAAATAAATTTTTACACTTTTCAGTTTCCTTTGCAGAAAAGGGAAGCCTTTTTGAAGAAATAAACGTATAGAAAATGGAGAAAACCGATGAAAATTACGATCCTAAAGATATCCTTACGGAAGCAGAAGAAGTTTTGCCAGAAAAATTCCGAGATTTTTACGACAAGGAGTTCAAAATGTTTGAGTCTTGGATAAATTCACGGAAGATAAAAGGTATCGATGAAAATGTTCTATTGGCTTATTTTTAAATTTGCAAAAAAAATTAGCCCCATCGTCGCTATGCATCAAATACTCGATGCTTCACTCGACTATTCACCTTTATAAAAAAAATCGACTTTTTAACATATGGCAAACTAACGACCTTTTTAAAAAGCAAATCACAGGGATACAAACCAAAGAAGTCCAAGACATTAGAACGACCTAAAATAGAGATGTTTTTGAACGAAGCTTCCGACGACGAGTACCTGTTGATGAAAGTGGCTTTGATAATGGGGATTTGCTGTACTTGTAGATGCGATGAATGGATCAATTTGAAAATAGAAAATATTCAAGACAAAGGGAAATATTTTCACGTAGTTTTGACAGACAATAAAACAAAGAAATCGAGAAGTTTCACCATACTTGAAGAAGGATTTCCAGTCAAACCGATCAATTTGTGTAAAAAATACATGTTTTTGAGGCCAAAGATTACTAGTTCTAGTCGCTTTTTTGTTTTTTACAAAAATTGGAGTTGTACCAGCCAGTCAGTGGGAACAAATACGTTATCGAAGATACCTTCAAGAATTGCAATGTTTTTAAAATTGGAAGAAACAGCGCTCTACACCGGTCACTACCTGAGAAGGTTTTCGGTGACTCTTTTGGTCAATGCAGGCGCTAACATGACTATTTTGAAGCGTCACCCCTTACAACGGCGAATTTTCGAACTACACCCCGGACTAAAGAACGATCCTAACCCAAAACAGGAACAAGACCAGCATCTACATAAACACCCTCCACACACAAACATAGAAAACGAGGGCCCAATGTACGAGGGTGGCGTACACACAACTACACCACAGCAACACTGGAAGCATGGAGCCCACCACCCTCCTCTCAAACACAACATATACACACACTACAAACAAACACACAACACACCACAGACATACACAATACCTCAACTTCCATCTAACCACACCTTAGCTGAGCTTAATCCATAACGGCACCAACTCTTCCTTATTTAAAAACAAGCTGTCACAAAATTAAACAACATAATTGAACTGTTTTCGTAACCGAAGGCACAGACGGAATCTAACCCCTAATAATATTAAGTTGTTTAAAAGGAAAATATGGTGATCATTTTTAATTATTTATTTATTTGAAATATTAAATTTTACAAATATGTCATGTTTGTCAACGTTTCGCTCTATCTGTGCCATATATTACACACACAAAGCTTACCTGAAATAAATGGCGGTAAGTTCAATAACTTTCTTTTACAATGAATTTACTTTTTAAACAAGTAAATTGTGCTCAAGTACTAATAATAATGTAGAATAAGTTACCTTCATCAGTGGCGATAACTGTCAATCTATAGTTATCCCTAATTTCCCTGTCGAGTGCAATATTGGTTCTCAGTACACCGCTAAAGGCTGGTTCTATCTTAAAAGCGTTATCATGGTTACCATCGACAATGTGGTAAAGGATTCTCGAGTTCTGATCTTGATCGGCGTCTGAAGCAACCACCTAAAAATAAGAAAAAACAGAATTAATTATGTTGGGAATTAATAATAATAATAATAAGAATTAATTAGTTTTTCCAAATATTTACACTTACAATTTCCTCGATTTTTTGTATTAAATAAGAAGACAGCTGCATAACATTTACCTGAAGTACAAATACTCCTTTCTTTCCTTCCTCGGAAACTGAAGCAGTATATTGCTGTTGAGTAAATTTTGGAGCATTGTCATTTTGGTCTGTTAGCTTGATTTTGATATCGCAGTAACCATGGAGATTGGGCAATCCTTCCGTTTTTGCTTCGATTACGAGATTAATTTCTTGCTGGATTTCAAAATCTAGATTTTTGGGGTCTCGAACCTGAATTATACCGGTGTCAGAATCGATCAAAAAGACGTTGTCTTCGTTTCCTGTACCTAAACGAAAAAAAAAATGCTTGTGACCATTAGGTACTAAATAAAACTAATAAATATGAACAAGGAAAAAATATATAGCAACTCTACGACCCAATCACCCTAAAATATTTTAATTGCAGCACATCAAAGATTTTGAACTTTACTAGATTCTGGCACCAAGCTACCAAGGTTGACTTTTCGTCCCTAGAAACTGAAATTTTTAAGCTTATAAACCTTTTTTAAGATTTAAAGGCATTTTTTTAAATGTTAGCTACTTACCAAAAGTGTACAGAACCTTCTGCCTTCTTCCATCGGTTCTTACGGCGCCAACTTGCATAACATCCTTAAATTGCTCCAAATTCTCCGGAATGGTAACCTCATAAGTACTGTTGTGGAATCTTAATTTTGGAGAACTTGGAGGCAGGTCTCCAACTATGATTTCTACTAGACCGTTGGAGCTTTTTGATGGATTACCTTTATCGGTTGCCTGAACATTGAGGTATAGAACCTTACCTGTAATAATAATAAAAACTAAAAAATTTTTGGCAGAAAAAAAATTAGGCTAAAGCAAAACAGGTAAAAGAAAAATATTAGAAAACAATACGTCTGAACTTCAGCAAAATTCTCAATGATTAGATAATAACAAATCTATACCATATCTTACCATTTTGAGATGCCAATGACTGAGTAGCTGTAATAATTCCTGTATTAGGGTTAATTCGAAATTTTCCAAAACCTCCATCATTATTAATACTATAAACAATATCGCCATTGATTCCCTCATCGGCGTCAGTAGCTACAACTTTTAAGATGGCTTGACCAGGCTGAATATAAGCTGGAACTTTTTCTTGAAAAGGATATTTTGCAAAAATTGGTTTGTTATCATTAATATCTTTTATGTAAACCGTTACTGGAACTTTTGTAGACCTAAAAATAAGAAGACAAAAAATTTAAGAATTATTAATATTAAAAGTTATTCAAAAAAAATTGTTACTTATGTTTCGCTTTATATATAATAAATATCTTTTTTTATTATTTCCTAAACAAAAATTTATTTTTGATACATAGTCATTATTTGATTAAAAAATACTTAATATAATTCGAGCATTATATATTTATATACCTTGTGTTATATTTTCCGCTATCAGTAGCTACAACCATAAAATTATACTCGTTCTGTCTTTCTCTATCAAAAAGGCCTGCACTACTAATAACCCCAGTATGGTTGTCAATTCTAAATAGCCAGTGGCTCTCATTGGCCAAATAGTAAATTATTTTTGCATTAAGTCCTATGTCTGCATCTGTGGCGTGGACCTTGAGCACCTGAAAAACAATTTTATGTAATATTTAACTTGCTTAATCAATACATAACCAGTATAAATACAGGTTGTTTTAAAATTATAATCATTGGAGTCTAAGACTTACAGAAGTATCAACTTGCGTATCTTCGAAAATCGAAGTTGTGTATTTTGACAAGTCGAATTTTGGGTCGGAATCATTTTGATCTTCCACAAAAACCGTCAAGTTGCAGTATCCCTAGAACGAAAAGTAAAAATGTAAATTTTTTTCTTTTAAAATAACAGGCGACAAAAGATAAAAAAACTAAAAAACGTCCACTATTTTTTAAATTAAAACATGTGCACAATAGTCTGTGCACAAACAAAAAACGTGTTCCTTAGTTTTTTAAAACTTCCATTTTGCAGATTAAATTTTAGGGTACCACTAATAATTCTAACCTGTAAAGAAGGGCTTCCATGATCTTTAGCCATGACAGTCAAATGATATCTCGAATGGCTCTCCCTGTCCAATGACTTTGCTGTTACTTCTCCAGTTTTCGAATTAATACTAAACTTATTTCCAACATTGCCACTCGAAATAGAATAAGACACCATTCCATTATTGCCTTTGTCCAAATCTTTCGCTACAACGGTATGTATAATAGCAGTATCTGCATTTTCAGGTACAGATAGTCTATAACACGAGCCTCTGGTAAATTTTGGTATATAATCATTTATATCATTGAGCTTAATTTTGAGTTTTGTAAGATCAAAATTTGTAACGTCGTTGGCATCATCGGTGACATATATTGGGAGGATATAAGTTTCCCGAATTTCTCGATCTAACAGTTTTTTGGTTAAAACTTTTCCTGATGGAGAATAAATTTCAAAAGTATCGTCGTCAATACCGGGAGGTATGACAAATGTTAGATTTTCATCTAAAATAGAAAAAGATAGTAAATATATTTTTTTACCAGGTACTTTGTTAAAATGTTAAAATAAGGATTTTTAGAAAATTTAGAAAAAAATTTCAGCATTTCATTACTCACTTTTTTGCATTATTCCCCCTTTAACAATCAACTGGGTAACCAAGCTACCAATTGGCACATTTTCAGAAACTGAGGCTTCATACATTGAATCTAAAAATTTTGGCGCGTTCTCCGAAGAATCTTGTATAACTAGTTTTAACTCCATACTAGTTTGTTTGGTCGGTTTTCCATGATCAGTCGCGGTAATATTCAGCAAAAAAGAAGCTGTATCTTTTGGAAGAGGCTTAGCCAAAGTTAAGAATCCAGTGTCGTATCCTAGCGAGAAGTACTGTGCATCAGCAGTATGCAAAAGTATGTAAGTAACTCTGCCATTGTCTCCACTGTCCAAGTCCACAGCTAGAACATGAGTTGCTAACATTCCAACAGAAATGTCTTTGTCTAATAAAAAAGTATGAGACTGGGGAACTATAAATTTTGGTGCATTGTCATTTGAGTCAGTCACAATTATTCTTGCAGTTATTGAGCTACTTAATCGTTCCGAAACATTTAAAGCTTGGTCAGTAGCCTTAACCACTATTAAATATTCTGTGGTGGTTTCGTAATCCAACTGTGAAGTTAAAATTAAAGAGCCAGTTAAAGAGTCTATTGCGAAAATATTTGGTGTGGGAAATTGAAAAACCAAACTATATTTAAGGTCACTGTTTGGACCTGTGTCATCATCTCTTGCAGTAAAATTATAAATAGTGAATCCCACAAGTTTTTCTTCGTTAACAACAATGGTTTCAGGATCTTTTGTCCATCTAGGAATATTATCGTTTACATCTTGAATCATAATCTTGACACTTATTGCACTACTTTGTGGATTGTTAGTAGCACTTGTGTCCAACGCTCTTATATCCAAGTTATAAACTTCTTGTATTTCTCTATCCAGTTCGCGCGCTACTACAATTTTTCCAGTAATTCTATCAATATCAAATACCATATCTCCGCCATCAGAAGTAATTGTATATGTTATAAGGTTTTGGGAACTATCAACAATATAATTATCGTCTTCTGTGAGATCTAAAGAAGATACAGAACCAACTATATCGCCAATTTTGGCATTTTCGGGAATAGTGAAAATAAGGCTAGAGCTTGTAAATGTTGGCCGGTGATCATTTAGGTCTAAGACTTCGATCCTAAGCATTCTGACAGTTTGTTTTGGTGGATTTCCGCCGTCGGTAGCTGCTACTGCGAGTCTAAAAGACAATCAAGTACAATATATAATTATTGTACATACACTTTCCTGTTAAAAGTAAGTTTGAGTTTTTCATAATAAATGTTCAGATAACCATTTGGACCCATATCTTACCTGTAAATGATTTTCTCCTCATGATCCAACACAACTTTTGTTTTGATGATTCCACTGATAGGGTGAATGCTAAAACTATCTGCGTCGTCTGAATCTCGACTTTTGATTAAAGAATAAGTGACAGAAGAATTGTACCCGTTATCGTAATCAATTGCACGTACTCTAACTACGTCAGTACCTATAAGATATAAATTTATTACAAAAAATCACTGATAGGGAAGTTAGATATATTATTTAAATTATATTTTGTAAGGTAAATGTTTGTTCTTTAATATATTTCTTTTAGAGATTAAAATGAACTTCGGAGGTAAAAGGGGTTATTAAAAATGTTTAATACCTGGTGACTGTTCTTCTCTGACGCTAACCACATCCTCTTGAGGATCCACAATTTCCGGAGCATTATCATTTACGTCTAGTATGACAATTTTTACAGACACTCTACTGCTTCTTGGCGGTGAGCCTTGGTCTCGTGCCTCGGCTAGTAGGTTATGGTAAGATTTGGATTCCCGATCAAGGATTTCCTTGGTTGTTATTTCACCTATAAAAATAGTAATAATCAGCTTGTTTGCTTTATATTCTAAACATTTTTAAGATGATAATACATATTTTTTCAATTTTTTTCTTTATAGACGAAGACATTTTTGACAATTGTTTTTTGTCAGGTAAATTAAAAAAAACCTTTACAAAAATCAAACAAGTCGTCTATTTTTACCTGTAATGGCATTTATTTGAAAGCTACCATTTCCAGGTATTAGGCTATATCTAAGAGCAGCGTTTGGTCCAGTATCTCTATCTGTAGCCCAAACTTTACCAACAAACGTTCCCCTTGCAAGATTTTCTTCTAGTTGAAATTCATAGGACTCTTTTTGAAAGATAGGGTCATTGTCATTTGAGTCCACAACTTCGATGTTTGCATAAGACGTTGCGGTTAGGGAGGGAGTGCCATTGTCTTTGGCAGAAATTACCTAAAAGTCATGCTTAGGTTCAGAGACATCACAGATTATAAAAAATGTATTTATAATGTTTAAAATTTCACAAAACAGATTGACATGAATTATGTTCGTGTGAGTGAAATAATACAAATAAAGAAATCCCATATGGTTAAAGTCTAATAAGTTGCATTGTTGATTTTTTAACTTATTTTGTAGTTTAGTAGCACCAAAATGTATGTGTTTTTCTTTCTTCTATGTGTTGAATTGCTATTCTCTGCTAATTTTAACGTGCTTAACTTTCATTGAACCCATTTAAAGCAAAGAGGAAAATAAAAAAAGCCTTTCCAAAAAGGCGACTTACTAGACTTTAGTAAAAATAACCAAGAATAAGTAAATGTTTTACCAAGCTATAGTGGGCGACAGTTTCCCTGTCCAAGTTTTTTTTTAAGTATAGCCAGCCGCTATTTGGAAAAATACCAAACACTTCTTCGAATTTTGGAGTTGAAAAATTTGAAGGTAAGAGACGGTAGGTAATCCTAGCGTTGTTTCCAGTATCGGCATCGACTGTAGTAAATTGGGCGATCTAAAAAAGTACAAAAATTCAGAAAGGCTAGGTTATAGTTGGAAGACACTAAACTAAATTAATTACAAATTATGCTACAAGGGACCCCAAAAGAAGTTATTACTTGGTGTAAAGCTTTAAATCAAGAGAACCTTACCTGTGAGTTAACTGGCAAAGCCTCACTAACACTAAAATTATACTCGTTCGTTTCAAAAACTGGCGGATTATCATTTATATCTTGAACTTCCACCAGAACAGTCACATTTGTAGAAAGTGGGGGAATACCCATGTCTGTAGCCGTTACTACTAGAGTGTGCCGATGAGATGTTTCGTAGTCTAAATGTCTGGCAAGGGTGAGGTGGCCGGATTTGGGGTCTATTTTGAACAAACCTGAAAAGTCAAAAATCCTAAATTATTCTGTTATTTTTTGTGGATGTTTAAATGTTGTATAGAAAATGTCAGTTAAGTCGATTATTTAAAATATAAATTAATTACCATCATTAGGAAAAACCATCTTATATCTAATGACACCATTGGATCCAGAATCTCGATCGTTGGCATGTGCAGCATAGAATGGAACGCCAACTTCTGTATTTTCAGGTACGGAAATTTTAACAGTCTGAGATTCGAATTCCGGGGCGTTATCGTTGATATCGTTTATGTCGATATTAACCTAACAGAAAAATAGAAATTATGGTCAATCCAATAAGAATCAACAGACAAGTTAAATTAGTTATTAACTGGAGAGAAATGAACCTTCTTGAGAGTAGTTTAGACTTCAAATGAGTTATTAGTTTTTTTGAAAACTAGAAAACGCCGACTTACGCTTAACTTATTAAGTCGAAGCTCTGTCTGGCTTTGTTTAGTAAGACACCTAACTTATCTCCAACATAGGCAATTGAAATATAATAAGACACTATTTCATTATTGCCCATGTCCAAATCTTTTAACACTACAGCATGTATAATAGCAATATCTGTATTTTCGCTCGCAGATAGTCTACAACACTTTGGGAAATTTTGGAATGTTATGTGTAATATTATATTGCTTGGCCTTAAAGAGGCTTCATGATTTCTGCTACTTAATTAAATGGTTGGATATTCTACAAACATTTATCCATGTTGTTTGTATGTATTGGCTTTAGACATAAAGAAAATACTTGCTTTTATTTAGCTTATTTCAATTAATGCAAATGTTAGAGTTTTATATACTCCAGTAAATATCTATTTTAACGTTAATTATAAAATTTTTAAAGTATCTAATTTAATTCTAGTAAATTGGTATATACATTTAAAATACTATTTAAGAACAAATATTACCTTCTCTCTAAATACTCCATAAATAAACCAACTGGCCCCACATACATGATTTAGAATAGAAATTGGAGTACCAGATTATATTTTTAGAAAAATGGATATTGATCATGAAAATATAAAGAATTACATTAAAAATAATTATTATTGGGGTCGAAAGCGTGAAAACCGTTAAAAAAATACAACTTATTTATATATTTAATTTAAGCGCCTGCTTAAACAGAGTTTTATTGATCTTTATGTGTACTTACCTGTGTATGGCCGTAAACAGGTGGATGTCCACTTGTAGCTTGAACATTGAGCAGCACACTAGCTCTAGTTTCATGGTCCAACGCTAAAGCGACTCTTATAGCTCCAGTAACGGAGTCTATTCTAAAGTAGGCATCAGGGTCTCCGGAATAGATGGAGTATTTGACATTGGAATGAGCTGAAAGGGGATTAAATAAATAAATAAATAAATAAAAAGTTTTGTTTCCAAATTTATTTATTCAGTTTGTTAAATAAAAAACCATTTTCAAAGATTATAACTCCGTCGGGTAATTTAGGTAGAATTTAGGATGATTAATTTTTTCTCCTCAATCTATAAATCTACATAAAATCAGACAACGTTTCTTATCATTCTTATTCTGCCTATCTCATTGATTTATCGAGAGTTCGTCGCTGTATTGGGTAAATGTCAGCCGTATGCGATTAGATTCCATGATAGTTTGACTCTGGGTCAGTATTTATTTTAAAATTTTGTCCTTCTCACCCACCGTCGGATTGGTCTTTAGAAAGACAAATTGAAATTGAGACAATGTGTATGGCTAGATCCGAGCCATTTCTTAAAAAATATTAAAGGAAAGGTTTAATTATTCGAATTTGCTGCTTCCTTAACTGACAAACTGTTCTTTAAAAAAACTTACATTTATAGCCCTCTTTCAATTGGCCAAATCTTTTATAACAATTTACAACTTCGCTATTTTATTGCTCGTAAGTTTATATGGCAAATTTGAGCATTATAACCTGATGTCATAAAACACCTTTTAGTATAATAAAACTTTGCGCAGCGTTATTTGTTACGGTGTTATTTTTAACGTCTTATCACTAAATGTTTTTAGTTTAAGTTAATTGCAATATTACCGCAAGTAATTACCGATAATAATTCATAGGGAACTATTGGAAGTGCTTTGGGTAATTTTGGACCGTTTTTCTCCCTACTGCATGACGTGGCTATCTTGAAAATGCGGGAATACTTTGAAAATCTTGTTACTTTTTTAAAATTTGTTAATGCTGCTAAAACTTGATGAGAGTGAGCGATGAGGTTTTGAGGGCTTGTAAACAGGATCTTACGTCATCGGAAATTAAATATCGCAAGTGACGCAGATGATGTTACATGTGTTTTCACCTCCAGATGCAGCGTAAAAATATTTGGATTAGTTTAGCTAATCCATGCTTCCTCTTCGTTCATTTATGTGGGATGAAATGAGAAAAAGAATGGATTAGATAGCCTATCGCGATTAAGTGCCTACGGTGCATTTAGAGGTTAGACTTCATTTTTTCTTAAGAAATAATGTGTTTGGTAAGATATTGCAATTTCATCAATAAATGTCAAAGTAAAATAACGTATACCCTTAAAGAGGTTACTATCAAACTATTTTGCAAAATAAGTCTACTGATTAAAGAGGTCTTTTTCTGGCCAGCAGAATAATTTTTTATCATAAATTTTAAGCGTTTTTTATCTATATGACCAAAGATTTTAGATATATATTTTATTTTTTTAAACATTTTGTATGATATTATATATTTATATTTTAATTACTTGGAACATTTTATGTCGTTATATATGTTTTATTACAATAATAGGGGCCTTTTATCAGTAAATGAATGTTTTATCATAAATTTAAAGTTTTTTGTATGTATACGACCGGTTTATTTGTTTACATCTATTAGTTTCATGATTGCTTTTTCAATAGAAGCTGGATCTATACTATGCCATTCTAATCTATATCTGATGTATGTTTTGTATGTGTTTGGTTAGACATTGCAATTTGATCAATAAAAGTCTATATAAAAATATCGAATACCTATAAATTTAAAGTAGTTATCAGACTACCGTATTCTGCGTAAATCTACTCGTAAACAACCTCTTTTAACAGGAAGAAAAGAACGTTTTTAATCATAAATTTTAAGTTTTTATATCTATATGAACGACTTATCTATGTATTTAAAAATTTTTAAACATTTTATACCATTTTAAATATTTATATTTTAATTATTGAAACATTTCATACCGTTTTATTCGTGCTGGTTCTATCCTATTATATTCTAGACGTTGCAATTTGATCGATAAAGTCGATTTATGTATTTTTATCTATATGATCAAATGTTTTACCTATTATGAAAGATTTTGTACCATGTTTATATTTTAAATTTTTGAATATTTTAAACTGTTCTATATATTTATATTTTATAGTTTTATCAGTAGATAAACATAAATCTGGTTCTATTCTATTCAATACCTGCTGGATGTTTTTTATTTGATTGGTTAGACATTGCAATTTGATCAATAAACGTCGATTAAAAATATCGACCAGACCGTTTTTGGTTTGCGTCGTTCTGTAGATGGTACCTAACAAGTGGACCCGTTTGGTAAGATTTTAGGAGATTTCATCGGCTTTCAAGACATGCAATAAATCTTCGAAAACTGTCGTGTCGCAGAGAGATCTCTCAAAATTTACGAAAGCGGCTTATCTAAATTTTTATTTTTTCGCAGCCGAGCATGTACCAAAAGAGCGCTTCTTATAAAAGGTTCGTGCAATTTATATTTACTGTATTTTTATGGAGCCTTCAATAATATTGATGCGAATATCATACCGGACTTGAAAAGGTTTTATTTTAAAACGATTATTTTTGGAACGCTTAAAATTTTGACAACTTTGACAGCCGATCTGCGTTGCTAAGAAAGAAGAGCATATTTTTTCGAAATTGCCTTTTTTTCCCAATAAATATTTTAAGAAAGGTTTGGGGTAAAAATGTCAACCCTTATATTTTCTTTTATATAAATGTATCCTTTATTTTACTTGTGGGACCTACCATTTGAAGAAAGAAGAGCATAGGTAACAAAAAATTTGTGTGCATGTGCTGTTTTTTCTAAGAAATGCCTTCAATTTCTTTGTAACATACGCTCGAGTCCACTTTCTTGCTGGATATACTCGTCTTTTCTAGTAATGTGAGATACTGCGCATCTTTTTCTAAGCACAAGTGAAAGGTCATGCACGTGTTTTATTTACCATTTGCTTTAGTTTAGTTTTTTTGATAACCTGTAATACTTAAGGACGTTGGCAAAAAGACAAGGCCAAATACACATACGCTTTTGTTTTTGTGTAATTTTACAAAATTTTGAAAACATTTTTGAATAATGTTTTGAAAAATTGTAGAGTTTCTTGCAGTGCTTCTAACTAAAGATTAAAAAAATTGTACCACCATTAGACAAAAAAGTTATAGGGTAAAAACCAATATAAAAACTTTTTCTCGAAAGTTATAGTAGTGTTTAACTACTACGGCTAACACGCGCCGATTTTACGAGTTTTTGGAACACATTCATAAAGGTATAACTTAAATAGAGACATTATGTTTACCACAGTTGCGATCAGTTCAGTAAACAATTTGGCGACAATGCCAGATTGCGCTGAAAGTTGTATCTCTACACGTAATGTTTTTATAAACATATTATTTTTATAACCTTATCATTTACATGCAATTATGCAAATTCTCCGGTTTGTTTTTTTTTTAAATGGAGAAACACCTTATTATGATTCAAATATATAAAGAAATTCAGGTATATTAAATAATTGCATTTAAAATTCCTTGAATCTTCACAATTTTTAACCTCACTTTTTCGATCGAAATATCATATAAAATACCTATTATTTTGGGCGAAAGAATAATTCTTTTTATTTCCCAGTATATATCGGGAATAAAACCTACAACAATGTGACAACCTCGCATTTGTGGCGGGTCAGCCATATAAACGTGTGTACGATGCTCATTCATAATTTCTCTACGGCGTTGTAGCATTAGCATAATCGAGGTTTTGGTATATTTTACAGATTAATCGAGAGTTTTTTAATATTTTTTCAATAGATTTTTAAGTGCTTGTGGCAAAAGTGATGTGACAAAGTGCGTAGTGTAACGAAAACTGGAGATTGCAGGTGAAAACCAAACATTTCACAGGTTTGTTATCATATGTTTTTTCGACGCCATATTGTGATCGGCCCCCATAGGCGTGCAACTAATGTTGCAATAAATACAAAATGTAATTAATAAATATAGGAAAGAAATTAGTTTTTTTGGGATATTTTTGCGAATTTGTGATAAAAACAATATGGCTATAATTAATTACACTATATTTGGTTAAATATCCTATATGCGTAGAAAAAAAATGTAAGAGGTGCGTATCATATTTATTTATAACTACATTCACACTGCTGAGATTTGTTTATAAATAGTACAAGCGTTCCCGGTATAAATATAAATTTTTAAAACATTATTATGTCAGACACAGGATAAAGAATGTATGTTTGTTACAACTTTTTATTTATAATATTTACATAGGATTTTTGTGGAGTATTTATCCACATAATTTTTTTTTTATTTATTAAAAATGTAATGATACTTTTGTACGTATTAAATAAAAATTATAGTAGAGTGTATAATTTCCATTTTTTTTTACACAACGAAAAAATAGTACCTATAATATAGGTATCATCCTTTTTCGAAATACCACTATTTTTAGTTGAATTTCCTTATTTTTGCCGCATTGGTTTTTTGGTAATTTGCCTAAACAGTGCGGAAAGTAAAACTTTTCTGCACACGATGGCCGTTAAGGGCGAAAAAAGCACTTTTGACACGATTTTAGTACAACAATTTCCTACTTGCATAAAAAGCTTCTGCGTAAGGTTATATATATTTGGTATTTTTAAAATTAAAACCAAAAAATAATTTTGTTTTCAAAAACTCTAATTAGACATAAAATTCACGTCATGCCAAAAAAATTCTTTTAGCTATGCTAATTTTTTAATAAGGTTTTGCAGGTCACTTGACATTAAATAGGTAAAGAAACAACTTCGCAAATGTGTGTGAAAAAGTCTACTGTTACATATCAATTTTAATGTGGAAAGTTCAACTTCCCACTCGCCGTGCGAAAAAAAATAATTTGAAATCTGTGTTCTAAAAACTACTTTTTGATCAAGGAAGTCCTCATAAATACTCGTAGAAAAAAAATTGTACCTAACCCTTGCGGAAGTGTCTTTCCGCCCGAACTCCTGCCGTGCGTAAAAGTATCACTTTCCGCACTAATTAGGCAGATAACTATCTGGAGAATATTTAAAAAATTAATATTTTCAATTTTTTATCTTTAAATAAATATTTTCACAATGACAAATATAATACCTCTCCATACCCTCGGTATCAATTATTAAGTATAAAAAAATTAAAGATTGTATTTAAAAAAAAATTCTGAAAATAACGACCAAACCTTTTTACAGTTATAAATAACGAGCCGCTTCTGGCCGCTGCTAAATGTAAGGTGGTTGGAGCATGTGTGAGGAGGAGCATGTCTGGTACAACGTTGCCAGTGGAACATAAAATGGTTTTCCCTAAATCTAACGACTGATCGCGTTTCAAAGCAATTTATGAATGACTTGATGGGTCTATTTTAGTTAAACGTCTTTGAACACATTAAAAATTGTCAATTCTAAAAAAATTTAAAAATTAGAAAAAACACAAAATTGGGCTTTATTTTACAAAATATATGTTTTATATGTTGGAACCAGGTAATATTTTATTATTTTAATTTTCGCCAAAGTTCTCTAAAATTAACCAAAAAATTAACCACAACCACAACGAAATGGATTTGTAGCTTACGGCAGTGGTAGTGGTTAATTCTCACAGCGGCATGACGGTTAGCTATTGCGCAGACGCAGTAATTACCACATCCACTACGAAGAAACAAAATTTCCTAATATTGCGAGAACTATAAATGGTAAAAGGAAGGGGGTGGGGTAAAACTGTGGAAAGCTCAACTATTGCAGCTCAAGGGTTCTCTTAAGCCGGTGTAAGTGATAGAAATATAAAAACAAGTTAATGGTGCTCTTGTTTTTTTTTTTAAAACGCATACATGCATTTTTCCTATCTCGCAACTTTTCTAATACTACAAGCGTTCGCGTAAAAATTATGGTGGATAGGTAACCCTCGCCATTTTTTGATAAGATGTGAATTTTCTCGTCCTGAATACGAAATGGACAATCCTGTACCTGAAAATTGTGGATAAGGGTACGGCACACCAATCCAAGGGTGGGCAAGTCAAAAATGCCGCAAATTACAACATTTACGAAAGCACAAATTATCACTCGAGTTATATAAGGAGAGCGGCCACTCATTTTGGGGTTGATGAAATTACAATAGTACGATGAAGAAAGCGCTGAATGGAGAATAATTTGATGAATAGAAAACATGGATCAGGACGAAAGCCTGTAAGTTCTTAGATACAAGATGAAAGGCTTATTGACCACCTCAGACAAAATCCTTTTGCCACGTCCGTTGAAGCATCTAATGTAATGATGTTCCCAGATTCCTTATCAAATATTAACAGAAGAATTAAAAAATCTGAAATTTTCTACCGGAAGAACAAAAACAGACCAGGTTTTTTTTTGCATTATATAATGTTCTTCATGGGTGGTCTTTACAAATGAAATGATATTTCAGTCATCTTCGAGCAGCAGAAGAATTTTAGTGTATTGTCCACCAAATTCTAGGGTTGATCCAAAATACACAAACCAATTTGAGAAAGCTGGACATTTCTCAGTGAATATGTGGGGCTGTTTTCGCGCTAGATGTTTGGGTATGTTTTGTCAAATCGAGGGAAGATTCAACAGAAATTCTTGAGAATGTCATCAGTGATGTTATGTTGCCATCTGTGGAGATGTTTTACGGAAACAACGAATGTTGTTCGCCAGTGGTTTGAAAACAATAATATTGAAACTCTTCTTTGACCATCCAGAGTGTTATTGAAAAGAATGGTGCGCCCACTAAATATTAATTTTTGTTGTTGTTTTAAGTAATATTTAATATATAGTTGTTTCCATTGCGTTATGTTACTTTTTTATCGTCATTTTATCGACCCCAAAATGAGCTCTCCTTATAGACCAGCCGTCTTCTGTAACTCGAGGGATAATTACTCTTTTGTGCTGTTTAAAAGGCAATTTTTGGTGTCATTAAATAATTATATCCGAGATTAAAACATGATTTTAGAAACAAGAAAGTAAACTCAAAACCCTCCTTTGAGTTGCGTAGTCAGGTAATAAGGGTATTTGCTTTAAATCAAGGCATTTTTTTATTTAGAATTCTTATTTTTACTTTTGATTTTATCAATATGATGATCAAGCCATGATGGTAATTTAAGGCGTAATTAAATTTTAGCATAATTAACGGGGAAACGTTTTTGTTTAAGCAAATTTTACTATGCTTTTCACATTTTTATGCCATGATTTTGCTCACATTTGAAATCTTTATCTCCAAACTTTCAATTTCTATAATAAAACAATCAAATTTTTCAAGTTTTCAATGTATTTTTAGCGTACTGCCAAAAAAAAATATTTTCTCTGTTAAAATTAAAAATATTTAGAGAGAGAGGGCAGAATTTTAGAAGTAGAATGAGAGAAAATTTAGTGAGATGCAAAAATATTTAAGGTTGTTGAAGAAACACAGCAGGCTATAAGAAAGTATTTTAAAGAAAGATGAAAATAATTTAAGGCAATTACTTAATACAAATTTTTGTTATGTCATCTATCTGTCATCTTGAGTGGTTTCGTGCATATAATTTTTATTTTGCCATTTTTGGACTATGTAAGTGTATTTAACCACATCTAAAAATCATTACCATTACATAACGTCATCGTAATACCGAATTTAATGCTGTCAGGTATTACAAGATGGTGGTTTGTTTGAGTATAAACTAATAAAAAGACAAAGTTTGAGACAAAGTTAAAAATGCATTTATGCGTTTTCTTTTTAAAATAAGAGTACACTTCAATTTTCAAAAAAAACGCGTCACAAAATTGATCGTTCTAAAAGTGTATAATATATACGGACTATGAGCTAAAATACCTAAAAACTTCAAAAGTACGACAATTTGTCATATTGTTTAAAAAAGGTCTCTAAAACTGAACATATTTTTTTACTTAAATTAAAGGCAACCTTATTTTTATATTAAATTTTGCATAATACTAAAAAAGCAGCAAAAATAATGTTTTAGTAAAGTCTTTATTGAACAATATCAAATTATCACTCGAGTATCGGACGAAGCCTGTTCTATAAAGAGGGCGGTAACCCATTTTAGTGTTGATAAAATAACAATAATACGATGGAACCAGCGCTAGCTTGAAAACAATTCGACGAATAGGAAACTTGGATTAGGAAAAAAACGATGGTAAACTTAATACTAATTATTTTAACTTAAAAAGAACTCAAATAAATAATTTAGTATTTAATAGGATCACCATTTTAAAGGTTAAATTTTGAAAATACTGATGGTCTTCTGAGAGCTGATCAGCAAATGCTTCAGCATTTAGTGGTCTCCAACTCTTTTGGTATATTATTTTAACGATTCGACCCCATATATTTTCCTTTGGGTTAAGGTCAGGGCTGTTGGCTGGCCAAGGAAGTGTTTCTATATGATTATTCTGAAACCATTGGCGAAAAACATTAGCAGTGTGTACTGGACAGTTGTCCTGCTGATAAACGAAGTCATTATTTTCATGTAAAGCCTGTACAGATGGCAGTATAACGTTTTCAAGGATTTCAATATATCGATCACTATTGAATCTTCCTTCAATTCTCCAAAAAGAAACCAAACCTCTATAGCATTAAACCAGCCCCACATGTTTACAGAAAAATGTCCAGCTTTTTAATCTGGTTTGTATATTCAGGTTCAAATCTAGAATTTGGTGGACGATAAGCTAAAATTCTCCTGCTGCTTGAAGATGACTAAAAAATTTTTTCGTTGGTGAAAACCACCCTCTCCCAGAAGTCATTATCACGAAAAACTTTGTTTAGTGCAAAAATCACTCTGGCCTATTTTTGTTCTTCTGTTAGAAAAGGCTTCTTGGCAGCAACTCGACAGGATACTTCTGATTTCGTTACTCTTCTATTTACTGTTGCTAAAGAACCCGGAAATAATGTTACATTAGCTGCTTTGACCGACGTTGAAAAAGCATTTTGTCTGAGATGGTCAATAAGTCTCTCATCTTGCACTTCAGAACTTACTTTTGGTCGTCGTGATCCATCTTTTATTATATTATCATTATCGTCATTTTATCAACTCCAAAATGGGTGGCCGCTTTTCTTATTTAAGCTGTCAGGCATACTAAGCTGGTGGTGCCTTATAATAGTATACACTAATGGAAAGCTAAATTTTGTGGCATAGGAAAAAATGCATGTATGCATGCATGAAATTTCCATTTTCAGAAGTCTTAAAAAGTTACGATATAGTTTCATACTTAACTTTTGCGGTAAAAAATTTAAGTTATAAAAACACTTTTAAAAATTCAGTAAACAGGTAAATTATTAATACGCAAAAAACAAGAAAAAATCAGCATTAAGCTTCGCGAAATAAGACCAAAATCCAGTTTGCGTTCAAGATTTGTTCAAAAGTTTTTTAGTTGCGTAAGCTTCGACCAAATTTCGGTTAGACGCCATTCATTTGGTTCTCATTTAGCTTCATTCATTCCCCGAGCCGCAGCCTTTAGACGTTAGTCACTGTCAAGAGTGTTTGCTTATTTAAGAAAAAAAATACCCCATGCATTTTATTCCTGCTTTACAAAATAATTGCCTCTCTTTCAACCTGTTGTTCTGTATATTTTCGTTTGTTTTTATTTCCTTTTTGCCCCTTTTATACCATATTTTTGTATGTACTTTAGTTCCCTTTATGCTGTCACTGCAGAACAGTCCCCGATCGTTTTGCCTAAAATGCTAATAAGAGGCCTCTCCGGTAACTCGAGGAGACCGAAAAGAAAATAAAATCTTATTTTTTTATGCCTTTGTTTAAAACAGATTTATTGCAAACGAGAGGTTTTATTATATTTAATTAGGGGTTTTGCATTTTGGCAGACAGACGTACGCAGACATAAAGCTACGTCCGATTTGCAGCTTTGTCCCAATCAAGGGACAGCTGATTGGTGCATTTTCCCATAGGGTAAGAAAGCTAAACAACTATTTTTAGTCCAACATACCAATATGGTATGGGGGACTGTTAAATATCTTGAAATTTTGACTTTTCTTAATTTTATCAAAAATGTGTTACTAAGGTTCCAAAACACATTATCGACGAAAAAAAAGTTTTCTGTCAGTCTGTTGTCTGTCTGTATACACGATAACTCAAGAACGCCTTAATCGATTTTAACGAAATTTGATACAAAAATCTTCTATCAGCTGACCATGAACTGATTAACTCTTGGGTAGGGTGGTGGAAGGTTGAAGGGGGGAAAAGGGGGATAAAATAATTTAAAAAGTTGTAACTTTGGAACAAAAGCAATTAGCGATATACGGTTTTCAGATTTAGGTTTCCATGAATATAGACCACAAATTTTCTTATAAAGTCCAAATTCGTGGGAGCTTTAGTTTTCCAGTTATTTGAAAAAACGTTAAAATATATCAAAAAAATCATACCTTTAGAAGTAAAGCACCTATTGATATGCGGTTTTCAGATTTTGGTTTTCGTAAATATTACCCAAATATTTTGTTATAAGGTTCAAATCTTTCAAAGCTAAAGTTTTCGAGATATTTTCATTTCCTCGATTGAAGTAACTGATTCAGAGGTTTTTTAACTTCTTTGTTTTTGAATCGCCTTAGGAGCATAACCCTATTGGAAAAATTAACACGCCATCGCCAGGACGATCCGTATCAAGTGTGAGTGATTCAAAGTTGGAAATCAAAGTGTATGATGGTGTTGAATGATGTCTGGGGAGGGTGACCAGTGGAACCATTGATAAGCCCACGCTGGTTGCCCAGGGCGAAACATCATTTTATAATTTCTCTTTTTGCTTTGCTCTTTTGTGTGTTCCTTGTGGGATACTCATCCAAGTTTAAATTTTAGGTTTTTTTTCCACCCATGATCTTTTGTTTTTATAAAATAATTGATTGTATGGTGGACTATCCGTGTTTTCTAGCACCAATTTTTTTTTATAATGAGACTTTCCATTCATTATAGGATCAATGCTCAGTTTTAACCAAGTCTTTGCAAAGTTGAAGATGCACCTAGCCGGGATTCGAACCCAAAGACCGGATTATTTTAATTGAAAATAAAAGCATTTTATTTAAACTTGTATTTGTCTTCATTTCTTCTAGGGTCCTATGCATACTGGTACCTCAAGAATCCTTCCATCCTTCGCCACAAAAATTTACATTACCCAAGGATATGAATACGGCCCCTAGCTTTTTTTAAATTGTTACAAGAATAAAGTATATTTCCACACAAATATTGCAGAGGTTAGTTTGATTTTATTATTTGTAAGCATCTTTTGTCCTTATGGTCCTTATATTTTATGTTATTGGACATTTAGCAATATTTTTAATTGATGGCCGCAAGATTTTACGGCTTCTTCTTTGACTATTCACAAACCATGTTTTGACTGGTGTTACATCTTAAAAAGGGATAACAAGTATATGAGAGGAGTTTAAGCAAAAAACACTTCTGTGTAAGAAATATTTCAAAGTTGTTTTTTCGATGAACTTAAAAATAATTACGCTTTATAATTTTAAAGATGTTACTTTGATGGTAAGTACCTATTATTACCGGATCACCAAAGGCAGTTAAAGACAAATAATAAAGGTGTTGAATCTGTAGCTACGCAAACCAAGGAATTGAGAAAAAGGAAGCATTCTTTTGACTTCATAAATGGGTATATAATCCTTAAATCAATAGCGTTTGGTCTACAGGAATTAATTGACTTATAATAATTTAAATAGAACCCCATTTTAAAATTACTAAGAATATCTCTTCTTATCATTTACTACTCAATCAAAAATTAAAAAAAATATTGAAGACTTGATCTGCCCTGTTACACACCTACTGTTTACATTTTTTTTTGTAAACCTTAGAATTTATAGTGAATTCCACAGTTTTAGGAATTTACGAAAATAAATATAAACAAAAAATAGACCAAGAAAAAAAAGTAGTGAAAGTTCCATCAAAATCCGTTCAGTCAATTTTGCTTTTTGCTGGACCAAACAAACAGAAAAAACAAACAAACAAACAAACAGACAAACAAACAAAGAAACAAACAAACACACAAATAAACACACGAAGAAACAAACACACAAACACACAAACATACAAACACATAAACAAAAAAAACTGCCAAAAAATACAATTTTTAGATTTTTTTTGTATGGATGAATAAATGTAAAGGAGCATTTTTGTTTAAATTAAGATATGCTACGTAAGCTACATTTAGACAAACTACATTGACGCTTCGACACCTAATTTTCTGTTCAGGTCATGTAACATTATCCGGCATATTAATATATTTTAGTCATTAACAAACGAAAAATATAACCGATTTAACGTTTTAGCGGCTCATTTGATTTAAATGTTAACAAATTATAGTTTTAATATAAGAGTATTACGGGAAAAAAATACTCTAAGTGATAGATGCTTATTTATCTATGTCAAAAATAATTTTTGCATAATATAAAACAGTTTTCTTTCTGGTTTGGGAATAACAGCTATACTTAATATAAGAATGAGGCAGACCAGCTTTTACTAAATCATAATTTTATCAAAATTTACTTTTTATTTAAAGGAAGATCACTATTACACATTATTTTAGGCACTAGTCCTAAAAACTAATATTTTTGTACTAGAAAAACGGAAAGAAAGATATCGCCCTTTTTAAATGGAAATTTTTATTTGGTAGAATTGCCTGATTTTTTTATATGTTGAAGTACTCGTTCTAAGAAGATTTTTGTTTTATTGCGCCAACTCTCTACCCCTCCCAGAGGTACCTGAAAAGTGACGTCAAAGTCGTCTATTTCACACTTTTTAGCAATTTTTGAATTATTATGGTGACCAAAATCTAGTTTTATTTTTGAAAATAACTGCCTTTTTAAAAATTAAATTTTAAACGTCAAAATTGCACTGCCATCTCATATGCGCCATATTAAACTTTTTTATTTCTTAGCTGATTTAAAGGAAATTTTCTCTAAATTATAAAACGTGTCCAAAACACCTAACTGTGACAGAAAACTGCCAGATGTCAGTCTCCATCTTGCGTCAGCCATATTGAACTTCGTTATTTTTTGTCCGATTCAAACAAAACAGTGTCTGATATTGACAAACAAAGGGCCGCAATTTCACATATCTTTAATGGCTCAAACATCTTTCTGTCGTAATATTGTCATTCGTCATTATAATCAAAATCGTTCAAAAGTTTCAAAAATAACTTAGAAATCCATCGGATACCTTTTTTATAGAAGATAAATTTTGTCCCGACATCACTGTGGGGTCAAGTTAGCAAATTGTCGGCAATGCAAGCCTTATTTTTTTTTTCTAACAACAAAGATTATAAAACCAAATATCAATATTTATGAAAATTGTCAGATTTTTGTCAAAGCTGCTCATTCCAAATTGACAATATAGAGTTAATAATTAATCGGCACCTTATTATTGAACAGTTCTGAGTAAACATGGACCAGGAGAGTCATTCCAGATTACGACAGGCGTTAAACAAAGGTGTGTTAATGCGCCCACCCCATTCTCTATATTTTTAGGTGCCATGCTTTACCTTGTTGAGGAACATCTACCGCCGGGAGTGGAAATTCTATATAGATTTGACGGTGGCCTACTTAACCTGGGCAGACTTCGAGCAAAAACTAAAGTCTCGACGAACTTGGTAATCGAACTGCAGTACGCCGATGACAACGTCGTTATGGCCGATACAGAGGAATGTCTACAGCTGGTAATCAACGCATTTAACCAAGCCCACAAAATCATTGGCCTAAAGGTCAATCTTGCCAAAACGCAAATTCTTCACCAACCAGAACCAGGTACGAATCCCCAAGCTCCAAACACTTCCATAACCTTGGGAGCCACCTATCATCAAATGCAACTATTGATGCAGAAATACAGCATCGCCTAAAATATGCTAGCGCAGCGTTCGGGCGACTTTCGGAGAGTCTTCAATAATCACGATGTCAATGCAGAGACCAAGCTTCTTGTCTACAACACAGTTATAATACCAACTCTAACCTATGGATGCGAAACGTGGACCACCTACAGAAGGCATATCAAACGGCTAGAAAAATATCACCAAAGTTGTTTAAGACGAATACTGAGAATCAAATGGCAAAACCGAAGAACAAACATAAGTATTTTAGAAGAAACCAGAACAACTATAGAAGCCTTTATCTTCAAGCACCAGCTTCGTTGGACTGGTCACGTTATCCGCATGCCTGAAATACGTCTCCAAAACTGAACGAGGGAAAGAGAAATCAAGGAGGTTAACAATAAAGGTACAAGGACGTTCTTAAAGGCAATATGATTAAGGGTCACATCGATATAAACAACTTCGATACCACGGCAAATGATAGAGCTTCATGGCGCCCAACAGTCCATGAGGGAGCACAAACTTTTGAAGATCAACGACGTAGACTAGAGACGGAAAAGAGAGAACGTAGAAAGGAGCGACAAAATGGAAGAATGGATGACCAACCATACCCAGCTGCTGCCAGAGACTGGGTGTGCCAGGACTGTGGAAGGGTGTGCGGCTCGAGAATTGGCTTACATAGCTATCAAAAAACGCACAACAGATAGCGACGATACAGAATAGAGGAAAATCATACTTGGTATCAAGTGATTGCCTATGATTGAAGTGTTAGTTAAGTGAATTTTTTTGACCAAAAATTATATTTATTTTCTAAATTAATAAATAAAGTATTTAATTGAAAAATTAATTATTTCTATAAGATATTTTATATCACCAATACACGCAAATCATTGCCGAAATTTGTAAACAAGCCGCAATTTACTGTGAAATATGCAGATTTTAACCCTAAAAAACATACGCGCTTGCCATTTAAGATGATTTTATGAAATGGAAGAAAAAGCTCTAGAGATATTATTTAAGCTTTCTAAGGAAAAAACATCATCTTTTACATGGAAAAAGTTTCGAATTTTATGTATACTAAATATTAAAAAAAAAATAATTTTGTTTACAAATTAACGTGTAAGGAGGTCTCACCTAATAAGTAAATTTTACAGAAGCAATCATGGCAACACGTGTTAGTTTTCATGACAACCAAAACATTCCTGCGTCCTGACAGATTGAACTACCTACTATATAAATATTGTAATTTAAAGGGTTCTCCGGCTAATAGACGCGAACATGTATCAATTTTACCCAATTGAAATTGACACAGGACAGTGGAAACATAACAACAACCCGGCCAGAAAATGTCGCCTCCACAACTAATAAACCGCTGAAAAAATGGTCAGTAAAATAGACGGTCATAAATAGTTGTGACAGTGACTATAGTTGCGATCAACATTTAGTCGTCATAAACTTGAAGACAACTACTATTTACCTATATAATAACGTTTAAAGGTGGTGCAATTCTAATATTAACAAATTGCTCTTGGGTATATCCGCGGATTACGAACTCTTTGTTTTATGACTCTATCAAAATGGTTTGTTCATCAAATGAATACAGTTGTTACAATATTAATTAATTACAATAAAGATAATATCCTGTAATAATAAAGGATTTGTCACTCTTGGCTTAAATTTTCACAATTTGGTTTTAGTCACATTTCGGTTAAAAAGGTCACATTATTATTATTATAAACTTTTAGAAATATACTTTTTGTCTGTAATTAATACTTCAGTACTAGTAGGTTCCTTATCTTAATAAATCTCTTATTTTTGTTCTTTCTATTTCATTTACCCACTTTTTAAAATGACTCTTAAAACTTTTAAATCATCTGGAAAAAAGTTATAAAATTTTGGTGCTAAGAAATAAAAATATTTATGACCAACTTCTTTTTTAATTAATGGTAAGTGTGCATTTGTGTCTTTGACGGGTATTGTGTGAACGTGAGATGGGAGAATGTTTATTTTGTTCTCGTTTGTTTTTTGTTTGTGTCGTTAGTCGATTGAAATCTGTCTTTATTGAAAATGATCTAAGATAGCCATTTTTGTAGAGTTTCAAGGTCTGTTATATAGCAATATCTCACATCACCCCCGTACAAAATACAATGTTTAAAGTTGATTCAATTTTCAAATAATTTTTTATATGATAAGAAAATTATAAAGGTTTTAGTTTGTTTAATGTTGGAGTATTAAATTCAAACAATTTAAAGATATTTAGAAAATCAGTTTCAGCTTGCTCTTTTACATTGCTCAAATTTTCTGCTGAATAAAACACAAATCCATCAGCAGCGAAAATAGCAATTTTTGCCTTAAAATCTATTTTTAATAAGTTATTGCCATATATTATAAATAAAATGGGTCCGAGAATTATCCCTTGAGGGACTCCCCAAGTTACAGCTCTCGGAGCACTCTTTGTTTGGTTAATTTCCACAAGTTGTTGTCTGTTTTCCAGAGTAGTAATGAAGTGAGAAACCAAAACGCTTTGTCCGGTATGCCACGAGAGTTACTGTTCTTTTTTTTTTGGACGCGAGATTCATATTTTTGTTCTTTCAATAAATTTTGACCACGCATTTTGGTATGGTTCGCCCCACAGTGCGGCAGCCGGCAAGAATTCGAAACTCGTTGGCACGGTCGTCAATTACAGCGAGAAAATCCTGAAATATATCGGGATGGGTTCCAATTATGCGCATATTTCACTAAAATATTATTTACCGCAGCATATTTCTCACCAGCATGCCTCTTTCGCTCTCTTTAAATATTCAATTCAAAAGACGCGTTTCTCAAAAGAACGGAAGCTAAACGACAATGAAAACAAGAAAAACATATGCTCATTAATGGAGCTTCTTCAAAAAAATTTAAAACTGCAAAACTGCTAGTTGGGAGTTGGCGTTAATTGGACAGGGAATTGAAGAAGAAATAGAATAAGGAAGAGGAGTTTTACCATTCCACAACCGCTAAAAAGAATAACTACACTTTTGAATATGAGTGTTTTTCCCAACATTGAAATATATAGTCACTAAAAAAAACCGTAATGGGCACATATACTCAAAAAAATGTATAAAAGCGAAGTTGTTAGCACGATAAAAAACGGAGTTTTCTTTTGGCGATAATTGGGCAAGAACTAGAAGAAGAAATAGAAAGAGAAACAGAACAAAGAAGAGGTCCTACCATATTTCAGAACCATCAAAACCTTCAAAAAATTTAAAAGATCAAACCCAGACAGCACAACTCTGTCCCAAGGATGTCCAGTGGAGAGAGTTTTCTGGACAATGCAACAGTCCATTGGACAATCAAATCTGCAAGAAATTTTGTCCGAGGCATATCCATTGGATAATATAATTGTCAAAACGTTGGACGGCTCTTGGACATCCCAAAAAAGTCCGAAAGTTTCAATATTTTGATTATTGTACCACTATACTAAATCCAATGTTTATCCAGTGGAACGAAATTTTGTCCAAAAGTTATCCATTGGTTATCCAAAAACTATCTTTATGGGTCATTGTTGGAAAAAATTATTAATTACAATGTATATCCGTTGGTCTTAGTACATTGGATATATTTATATATTTGTTCCAATGGATATCCAGTGGACAGTTTTGTTAAAACTATTCCAACATCATAAGTCTGATTGTCGATCCCCGAGGATGGAGTTCCTTAGCAAAGGATGAGTATTAAAATAATAAAATACCAATTAGTCTAAAATAATCAAAAATACTTACCTATAATATACAAATGATATGAGAAAAATGTTATTGTTGGTAATGAATTAGAAAAAACACGATCCATTGGATATTCAAAACAGTTCGGACAAAAGACATATTTATTAATGTGCCAACTAGGCCAAGCCCGATTGACATAGATTTTTTGATAAATATTCAATGTGTAGTCAATACAGGACACAAAATGGACGTCCGCCAGATATAGTTTATTTTTGGTCAAAAACTAACTGAAAAACAGCAGTTCTTTATGGATCAAAATCGGAAGTCCTTTGGACTCAGTTTTTTTATCATCCCCTGTATCAGGAAAAACCTTTGTCCAATGGATGTCCATAAATGGTCCATGGACAATGCGGGCGGTTTTGGACAAAAAATGGCTGTCCGATGGACAATTTGTGCTGTCTCGGAAGTTATCAGTTGATACTTGGCGTTAATTGGAAAGGGATAAAAAGAAGAAATGGAATAAGTAAACGGAGTTTTACCATTCCACAACCACTCAAAAGAATGAAAGCCTTTTTAATCGCTCTTTACCTTTTGACTTTTTTGCTTTTTGGAGAAATAATATATTTTCAGTTTAACGAAAAAACAAGAGTTTTTTTGTACTTTAGTAAAAAATTATCTGAAAGAAGCGAAACGACAATGAAAACAACAAAAACATATAGTGAAGCTTATTCAAAAAAATTTATAAAGAAAAAGTTGTTATCGCGAGGAAAAAGGGAGTTTTCTTTTGGCGATAATTGGGCAGGTCCAGAAGAAGAAATAGAACGAGAAACAGAACAAAGGAGTCCTGCTATAGAGCTTCTTCAAATAAACTTGAAACTGCAAAATTTTTAGTTGGCAGTTGGCGTTAATTGGACAGGAAATTAAAAACGAAATAGAAAAGGAAAACGAGTTCTACTATTCCATTGAAGGTTTTTTAATCGCCTTTCAACTTTTGACTTCATTGCAAGATTTTGAACCTGAAACTTTTGAAAAATCAAAGATGGCGAACAGTTTTATGAAATGTCTAGTTTTTACATGATTTTTTTTTATGTAAAAAACAGTAACTTTTCATTAATAAAGCACATTCTTCCGCCTGGTTTTGATAAGATTACTTTTTTCTAATCTTTTCAAGGTTGTTGGGATAAAACGGAAAAACTTTTTATTTAAAAGACAAGAAAAAACAACAAATAACTAAAATTGTGTGTCCGCAAATAAAAGTTAAAGTAACACTGGTGGCATATCGGACAAAGCGTTTTTGTTTCTCACTTCATTAAGACCAGGCCTCCAATTTCTAATGCAGAATCCAGACACCTACAGACCTGTTTTATCCTTATTAAGAATCATCAGGGAGTCATAGGATTATACCTGGCAGTTATGCAGCAAGGCATTAGTTTTAGTCAGCTACTATCAAATGACATGCAAGACGTCGCGTCGTGGCCCTATGGTTAGTTAACGAGTAAATTCGCTAAAAGGTCACGTGATAATGTTTTTTTACTTTTGCTCCTTTAGGGTCACATTATTCAACCTCTATCGAATAACATACGAGACGTCGTCGTGGCCCTTTGGTTAGTTAACGAGAAAATTTGGTAAAAATGCCACGTCGTATTTTCGGAATTTTTAGTTTTGAATACTGTCGGGCCCTGTGAGTAACAAATTATGGCATATAAATTAATTTTGTAACGTAAACCGAACGGTAGATATCAGTGGTCTCCCTAGCTTAACAGTTATGCTAGAGGGACCACGTTTTGTCGGAAATCGTAGCATCAAAATTTTTTGAGTCCTTATAGTAGCTCCCCTAGCTTAACCGACCTACATGATTCCAAATTCCCTAGAAAGACTTTAACTGTACGTAGAATTTGCTGTTCTGAACAAAAATTAATAAAATATATTTTTGTAAACTCTATCGTTTCAGAGACATTTGCATTTAAAAATTGTTAATATTTTCTGAGAGGCACCCTTTACTACAAGGTAGAAATATCAATTTTTTTAAAAGAAAACTTTGACAACTTCAAAATGCCTAACACCCGGTTCCCACCTATGTGCTCTCCCCTGACTCAAAAAACGCACCACGTGACGTGACATGGATTTGCAGTTGTTTTAAATGTAGAGTCACGTGGTGCATTTTTTGAGTCAGGGTGAACGCGCCTAGGTGGGAACCGGGTGTAAAACATGTCAGTTTTAGCACACGTACACTTGCTTGGTAAATTATTTTAAAGGCGATTCTTAAAAAAATACGAAAATTTTGCTCCTTAATTCAGAGAAAAAAAAATAAATTTAAACAAAATACTCACCTAACTTTTCTTAGATTAATGATATCTAACCAGTGTTTAAATATTTTTTAAGGAATTTTGAATCACCCCGTATATTATAGAGCATTTTAGTAGCTTCTGGCAGCTTTTACCCAATAAATCAGTGATGAAAAATACGATTTAACTTTTGCCTTACCGTTATCCACGACAGTGGCTTTGACGTGTCCAACAATATGGTCGATCCTTACGTTTTCCATGACAGAAAACGTGTAACGGGGTTGCTCGAAAATCGGAGGTTTCTGAGTTGAGTCTATGACACTTATGAAGACTTCAGCATCTTTGGTCGATTTAAGGTTGCCGCCGTCGGTGGCGCTGATATTAAGTCTAAATGAACAAAATCAATAATTATTATAATTAATATAGTCGGACGCCCACGGTTTATCAGAATGTGCAAAATCAAACCCGTTAAAGTAGTAGTAGTAGTAAACATGGGGTAGCCCAAGACCTGGCAAGTAGGCTCAATCGGTCCCTTTTTACCTTACCCCAGCCCAGTTCCCTAATCCACCACCTGTGCCGCTTGTACGGTAGTGGGATCTCCGGGCCTTCCTGTTTTCTTCATGAAGTCCAGTACTTTGGCCCACTTGAGAGCTCGTAGGTCCTCTGTATCTAGGTTCGGTTATCCGAGTACCCGATGCCTCATCCTTAGGTATGCATCGCACTCCGCAATGAGTTGCCGAGATGTCTCCTTCACCCTCCCGCTGGCCTGGCAGATAGAGTCATTCCCGATCCCGATGCCGGTCAGATGCTTACTGAGTCGGTTCTGGCCGGTCAGTATTCCTGTCAGTAGTCCAATATCTTTTCGTGTCCTTCCCAGGAGCCATTTGAGTCTGGCCGCGTCCGGTCCGTCGATGAATTTTTTGGACTGTCTGCATCCTCTTTCGTTTTCCCAGGAGTCAGCCAGTGCATCTGTCTTCTTGTTATACCTAAGAGTGGTTTCGGCCCCACGTATTGAGTGCTTGGTACCCACACTACCATATTCACTATAGAAACTGGGTTCGTTATTTCTTCAAACCCATTCAATAACAAATTTTAAATTTATATGACCTGTTTTTAATCGAACCATTGTTCATTAAACTCATTCAAAATCAAACTCGTAATTTGTAAAAACCATTTGTGACCCGAATTTGTCAAATCATTATTTTGCAAAACCGGAATTCGTAAAACCCGTTGTTTATCAAAAATTTCTGCTAAATTGATTGCGCATTCACCAATAATACATAAATGGGAGGCGTACACTCAGGTGACGCAGCGGCGCGGCGTTTCGATGCATAGTTTGTGTATGGATGTCACTTGCATTCCAGTTAAGAACAAATTTCTGATAAACAACGGGTTTTACGAATTCCGGTTTTGAAAAATAATGGTTTGACAAATTTCGGGTTTTATTAAAAATGGGTTTTAGAAATTACGAGTTTGATTTTGAATGGGTTTGATGAACAGTGGTTCGATTAAAAACGGCTCTTATAAATTTCGAATTTGTTATTGAGTGGGTTTGAAGAAATAAGGTTTGGACAAAAAATTGCTTTAATAAATTGCAGTTTTTATGGTGAATCGTTCTTCCGATTCCGTTCATATAGTAATGGTTACACCTTGCACAAAATGATTAAGCAAAATGCATATAGGCTAGCATACTTAGTGGAACTTTAATATATAGGCACTATGAAATTTCATGGTGCAGAGGACCTCTGTTACCGAAATAAAACACAAAATTTGCAAAATCTTAAAATTGGTTACATACTTAAGGTTCCCTGCTGAGGGTTCTAACTCTTGAAGTTTAACTAAAAAAAAACAGGATAAACCCAGAAAATCAATAGCAACAATAAAGCTATCTCACGAACTTATTTCTAAGATATGTTGCTACCAAAAAGTCCTATGAAGAGTGCCCCATTTCTTAAAGTTGAACAAAAAATTCAACAATAAATATCTCATGAAAGCTAATTGATAAAATAATGGAGTTTGGTACAAACGTTCATTGTGCCCCTTAGTAGTACCAATCGACATATACAGATTTTTGCAAAGGACCTCTATTCCCAAAGTTAATTACCAAACACGCACATACTATGATTCAAAGGATTTTATGAAATACAGGGTAAACAACAAATATATATCTCTCTGACAGTTAAACTTCACATTTAAAAATTAGGTTTTCTAGTGATAAAAAGTCTTCGAACCCTTACGCAAAGATTATCAAAATTTAGTTGGAAATCATCTGATATAATTTAATAAGTTAAAACACAAATTTACCTGTGATAAGGTTGAGTTCTGGTACTCAAATGATAGGGCCTCGTGACGAAAATCTCCCCAGAATTCCTGTCGATCCTAAACAATCCGGCCTCGTTTCCGCTAACGATCCTGTACGAGACGATTCCGAACTTTCCCGAGTCCAAATCCGTGGCCGACACGACCACGACCGGCGTTGTGGCCGATGACGACGCTCCTCCGTCTCGCAAAGACACGTTGTACTGAGAAGGATAAAAGGTCGGACGATTGTCGTTGACGTCGGATATCTGGATTTTTACCATGGCCGTGGTGCTTAAACCACCTAAAAAACAAAGGTAAAGAGTACTATAAACAATTTTAGTCCTGCTTATAATACAAACTCTGATGTAAGAATAATACAACGCAGGTTACCTATGCTGTAGCAGTTTTTTTTAATTAGTTTTGTACATTTTTTTTTAATTTAACTTTTTTTACTATTTTTCTTTATTTTTTTCTGTTATTTCTTTGCCTTTTTTACATTTTTTATCAAAAAAAGAAACAAAAAAAATATAAGAAAAAAAATCAAAAAATACATACAAAAAAAACATAAATAACTTAAAACTGTAGTAACTTAATAAAATTCCGTAAAAGTTAAAGTATATATATATATATATATATATATACATCAAGAAGCTAACATGTAGTTTTTAAAACTTTTTCAGTGGGATTTACTAGGATCTAATATAGTACCCCCACAGGTCGAAATATTTACACCTGTGAGGGGTACTAAATTTTAAAACCCAGAAAGGATTGTTTTGTGGCAATTATGCACGAAAACTGTCTCCAATGAAAAAAATCCAAAAAAACTCTACCTATTCATTTATTTACAAACATAACTAAAATTAACACATTGAGTATATCTAAAAGCTTAATCATCAAACAAAGCTTTCCACTGAAAGATCACATTCAAAGGTCTCAACTCTGCAGTGTTTATCGGTACTTCGCTAATGGCCATTTTATCATGTTCTACCAGAGAACCGGGCACCGAACAGTTCGTTGAGCCGACATGACTCTTTGCGAACGTATCAGTTGGATTCAGGTCTGTTTTTAGGCGCATTTTTTTTCATGACCTACTTTGAATATTTTTATTTGTGGTTTGTGAGTGCGATGGGTTTGTGTTTGTCATATAACTATTAGATATATAAAGGACCAGGATGCAAGAAAATCGTCGCGGCAACGGTCAAAATCTAGATTGCCATGACATGGCCAATGGGCTAAAGACGGCTCGATATGAGCCTGCGCGAGTTTGTAATGTCGAATCATCTCATTTCTCATTCAGCGCACTTCCAAATGACGCATGCAAATTGGAGCCCGCCTTTAATCCATTGGCAACGGCCAACTTGATATTTCGCAGGGGTTTCCGCGACGCTTTTTATCATAGGGAAATACTCGGGCAGGGCCTTTATAGAATCTCATAGTTATATGGTGTTTGTAAAGTTTTTTCATACTTTTGATAGATAAAAACCCCTTTTAAATAAATACAAAGTTAATATAATTCTTATTTTATGATTACATATCGAAATGGTTGTGTGACATAGTATTATTCGCAAAAATCAATAAACAAGGGTAAGTTTTGATAAGAGTAACATATAACGTCAATTTTAATTTGCTCAACAGAGTGTTTACCATTTAGATCCCTCCCTAGGTTTAAAAAAAACTTCTTTTAAATAGAAATTTTCTTCTTAAATCCAACAAAAGATTGTGTTAAGATGATTCTTGACTAAAAAAAATAATTCAAATTATTCCAAAATGTAAAACCAACAATTTCATTTAAACTTAGGACCTGTCTAAAATGGGCTAAACCCTTTTAGTAAATCCCACTGTTGTAGTTTAATCCAACGTCATTAAGACACACAGGGGCGGTCACAGATCTTTTTAAAGTGAGAAAGAGGTTTAATTAATATTGGGTTGGATTATTTAGTGCGTATGAAAAAAAAAACTTATTTTGTATTTAGAAGTGCGAATCATTTACTTTGTTTATACGGGCCTCTTAAAGCACTTTTATATAAGGACGTTTTGAAAATGTTTTCGTATAAACACCAGTAAAGCCTTTTTAAGCAATAATTCGATTTTATTTTAAAGCGCTTTATGAACGTAATTTATCACTTAAAACCGATTTAGTGTCGGTATAAACAGTCTAAAAATGCTAACGCATAGCTTTCAACCTAAAGAAATACTCAAACCTGTTTTTTTCCGAAAAATCTGTTGCTAACCTAGTTGCTTTATTTAGTTTTTCTTTAAACTGACATATTTAATGACCGTCGTAAAACTGTCATTATATTAACCGGTTTTAGGTGCGCACAAACATTAAAACTAAAATAATCTAACATTCAAAGAACTAATATTTTCCTTCATTTTGGGTATGTTGGCAAAATATGTCGTAAAGGCGTTGCGTTGGATTCCCATTGCACGGTTTATCAGAATTTGCAAAACCAAACCCGTTAAATAAAAGAAAGTTCAATTGTAAAATCATTCACTATAGAAACAGTAATTCGTTAAACCAATTTTTTATCTGAACCTTATTCCTTCACACTCATTCAGTAACAAATTCGAAATTTATAAGACCCGTTTTTCAGTATCAAACCCGAAATTCGTAAAACCCGTAATTTTCCGAATATTTTTGCTAAATTGATTGGGCATTCGCCAATACCACATGAACCGGAGGCGTACACGCAGGTGGCGCGGCGACGCGGCGTTTTGATGCATTTGTCGCTGTTGCGCGCGCATACTTGTACAGGTTGCGCTCAAAAGTTTGTGTATAGATGTCACTTGCATTCACCCGTCTTGCATTCATGTGTTATTGGCGAATGCGCAATCAATTTAGCAAAAATTTTCTGATAAATTACGGGTTTTACGAATTCCGGGCTTGATATTGAACGAGTTTGATGAACAATGGTTTGATTAAAAACGGGTCTCATAAATTTCGAATTTGTTATTGAATGGGTTTGGTGAAATAAGGTTCGGATAAAAAAAAAATGGTTTGATGAAGTTTCTATGGTGTATAGTTCTTACGATGAATATTTTTATTAAATACGGTCCGATAAATTCCTGGTTTGATAAGACCTACGCGTCCCAAAATTTGTGGCCAAATTATACTAAAAATGCCCCTTTTTACCTTTACCAACACAGACTAAATTTTTTGACTCAAAAATACTCATCAATTTTTTATATTTTTCTGTTACATATTTTAAAAATGTTTGGTTGTTTGGCTGCAAAAACAACCGCCGCCTTCCCTGTGACATATTAAATATGACCCTTATATTAAAAAAAATGCGTGTATTTCAAATTTAACTAATTTTTCACAACGCCGCGACTGGTATATGGTGATATAAACTAAATAGATGACTTTGTAAATTGCATTACGATATCGCGAATATGGGCCGTGCAGTGTATCGCATTAGTTATTTATGAAGTGCAAAAGAAGCCCAACGAAACAAAAATCACGATGTCATTCCTTGTGACTGAGCCGCTGATCACGAAAAACGTGCGAAAGGGTTATGTTTTAACGCTTAGCCTGACAATGGGAACTTTTCATATATGTTTTCGATGTGTTATAGTGTTATGTTATACCATATAACTTGGCTGAAATATGAAATTTTGGCAATTGAAAAAAGACAATTTTTTTCTTTGGGACGTTTCGCCTCTATATCGAAGCTTTTTCAACCCTAAAGACAGAACACAAGCAATTAATTAACCTCTCTAATAAGCAAAAACTCTTTTGTTCTTTGTTTCATTAACAAGGTTTTAACGAAAAAGTATGAAATAAAGTACTAGAGAAAACTTTTTTCAAAACTTACTTCAGAAAAGCGTATGGGATCACCATCACTTTGTCCTTGGTTGAACACCATTTTATTATTCAGTTTTAAAAGCAATTGGCAAAATTAATTCCAAAATTTTTTTTTTATATATATTTATAATACCTTATGGTTAGGGGCATAATTTACTTTTCGGTCACTTGAATTTTAGTTCAAGCGTTTGAATTTTTCGTTGGCCAATAGGTGCATTCAATTTAAATGTAAATTAGGTAGTTTCACACTTTGTCTGTTTTTGCGAGCTTACCATGGTATATATTCAAGTGTGAAAAAATGTGTAACAATAGTCCCTTTGAAAAACAGAGAAAATAATTTAATAATCAAGGTTGGCCTTGAGTAAGCCCAAAGCTGAAAAATCTACGGGGCATGCCTGACGCAGACTCTACTGGCGACCAGCAAAGTTTTCGGCTCTGCATTGGTTCCAGGCCAACTTGATTGGGAGAGTTATTATCGCGACGGCTTTTTTTTCAGGAAAATGCAAGGGCAGCGCCGTTATAGTATTTCATAGCTATACAGGCTGTTCATTTTAAAACTCTTCACCCAAGATTCGCGTATGTAGAGTATGATTTCAGAAAAATCCGCGAAAACGTCGATGTTTTATTCTAAAGGGACAGATTTTGCCTGATATTTTTCTTTCACGCACCCCCTTCCAGGGGTAAACTTTACCCCTATATTTTGAAGGGGAAAGTGGGTCGAGTGATACCTTGTTTTGAAGGTCTTTTGAATGCTCATCGATTTGTTTCTGATATATTTACTTTTACAGTTGCATGATCGATGCAAAAAAAAAAAATTTTCAAAATACTTTTTTTTATTTTTTAAGAAATCCCGGGACACGTCGACTTTGTTTTTATTAAAGGTACATTTTATCATTGCATTTTTTCTTCTATGATACATTCTTACGAGGCGTGAAATTTACCTGAACAATTTATTTTTTACAGTTTATTTTGAAGATTAATATCTGAAAAACGAATCGATAGGTTTTCAAAATTTTTACACGGTTTTAAAGACATTTAGGATACCTTCAAAACAAAGTGTCGCTCGATCCACTTTCCCTATTCAAACTTTAGGGGTAAGTTTACCCATCAAAGAAAAATTTCAAGAGAACCAAAATGTATCCCCCTCGAACAAAAAATCGACGTGTCTGCGGATTTCTTTAAAATCAGACCTACATAATTAGAGCTAATTTAGTGCTCCATAGTTTCATATATTATTTTTTTTTAAATATAAAATACAAAAATTATACTACAAATAAATATTCTGATGTCATTTTCTTATAAAAAGAAATAAATCGTTTTTATTTTACAGTGAATCAATAAGATTACTTAAAACTAACACAAATATTAAAACTGGGCAAAGTACTAAATTTATATTCAATAAAAAAATGGAGAGCTCGTTTTTTTAAACAAGAAGCGTATGCACTCTAGCTTTTAGCAGTGCAAGTGATTGTAAGCAAACGAAACGTAATTTAACTCCAAAAGTCACATTAATCCCTCCGACCTATTTAGTGCTACAGAGTTATACCATTTTTACCAAAAAAAAGCTACTCCTCAGGAATATTCTCTTATAGGCATTAGATTTTGACTCTATCTCATTGATTTATCCAAAAATTCTTGATATCCAATTTATTATATTAAAACTATTAAACTATTTAAATATGTAAAGGTACTAATTTCCTAATGCTGTAAAAAATTTAGAGCTCCCCTTTTTAAAATATAGAGCCTTTGCTACTAGCTTCTACGGTAGCTAGCAGCTCAAATGATGACGGGCAAACCAAAAGAGGTTTGATACCCAAAGTCACATGAATAATTAGAACCCATTTAGTACTACAGACTTACATCACTTTTACCAAAAAAAACTACTCCTCGGGAAACGCTTTGGCCTTTGTGTGTTCCTTGTGGGATGCTCATCCAAATTTGAATTTTTGTTATTTCCACACAATATCTTTTGATCTTTTGTTTTTTAGTTTCTTTTTGGTTGAAGTAACTGATTTGGAGGTTTTTTTAACTTCTTTTTTGTTTTAATTGTCTTGCATAATCCTACTGGAAATATTAACACGCCAGGACGAATCCGTATCAGGTAACTTGGATAAGTACTAGTGAGAAACGATGCCTATTTATGAGTGATTCAAAGTTGGAAATCAAAGTGCATGATGGTGTTTAATGATGTATGGTGGAGGGTGACCAGTGAAACCACTGATGAGCCCACGCTGGTTACCCAGGGCGAAACATCGTTTAATCATTTCTCTTTTCTCTTCGGTCCTTTGTGTGTTCCTTATGGGATGCTTATCCAAGTTTGAATTTTCGTTATTTCCACCCAAGATCTTTTGTTTTTTAGTTTCTTTTCAGTTGAAGTAACTGATTTGGAGGTATTTTAACTTTTCTGTTTTAGAAAAAAACTTGTTGTGCTCCTAATCCTGCAGCTAATCTAAGAGACCTTTTTTCTTGCTGGCCGTGGTTTAATTGCGAAACTTGTTTACCAAGGGTTTAATCCAAGAATTAAACTGAAGTTTAAAGTATTGTTTACTCTGGAGTTCTATCTTTGGTTGTAAAATTAGCCCTGAGACCAAAACACCGCAGGTCTACATACCGGCGTGTCTTTCGTCTCCCATTCTAAACGGTCTAGAAAGAGACAGATGGGAAAACTGCCGTTAAATAGTACTCGTATGCGAGCACTTTCCGCATGACTTTGAAAATCCGTCCCCTAGTCGAATAATAAAAAAGAATCGATAACGGTTTGAAACTGAATTAAAAATGCTAAAAACGGTAAAATAAATGCCGTTTTAAATATTCTTCAAACTGTAAACGTTTTACAATCCTCTACAAGTCGACACAATGATCACTAAAATACCGAAATATCCACAAATTAGCCATTTTGTAGTTGTCAAATGACAGCTTTCGCAAACCGCGTGTGGCAATTACCAGTCGTAAATGGACAAACTAGAATAGAAACCAAAAATGTACACAGATGCACCTATGTATATGTACGGAACATTTAGACTCGGAAGAATACAATGGAGCTTGATGCCTAAAAAATTTAATACGGTATTAAGGAAGAGAATAGTAAACATTGGGATTAAATACCTGCTATTGGCTATTTTGTTTTTATTTATGTTCCCACTACCAATGGAGCTTTTGCGCACAAACAAAAAAAAAGGATTAAATATAAAGTAATTCAATACATCTATCGATGACCATTTTTCATTAACATGTGTTTTAGAAAAGTTTAACAATTCATTTAATTGAAGCTGATTGAACAAAATAATTTTAAAAAGCCTCAAGAAAGCACAAAATGAGGTAGAAGAACTACCCTACCTTCGTAAGGAAGGACCTATATGGTGAGTTCCTTTTTCTCTACTCCTGATACCCGAGCGCCAAAAGGCACCGATTTAAATACCCGAACGATTTGGAGTAAAAGAAATCAAAAAGGGTGGATGGAGTCCATTACACGAACGCACCTAGAGTAGATATTTAACAATGGTGTGATTTTACAAAAGAAATGCTATTTTGAATATTTACAGTTTTTGTGTAATTTACAATGTAAAGTGTACATGTATTTCGAAATGTATTTTTACAAAGAAAAACTTTTTTTCACATCTTACAAAGTAGAAATTCAACACGTGTTAGAAAGCTAATCTGAAGAAAGCAAGCGTATTTGTAAATGTATGAACAAGTAAGTAATACACGTCATCACAATAATAAAGTCGATTTGGCTCTTGGATAAGATGTCTCGCACATAATAGAGAAATATACAATGCTCGGCTATAGTTTTTAACGCCATAAATCTTTAGTTTCGTTATTTAAATTTCAAGAATATCCGTTAATACTGCAAGGTAAAGTATACCGTCTCAGACATAACGCCGTAAGCGCAAAAGTGAGATATTTGGATTTTATAGTTATCTTAAATCTCTATGACATTGCAAATATACCTAATATTATTTAGTAGCACATTTATTGCTATTATTATACTTATACTTCAATGATCATAACTTTAGTTCCCGTGAACCGATTTCAATGAAATAGAGCCTGCTCAAAAATACAGGTAATCTATTAATGAAAGTCTTATCAATATTGGGCCAGTAGTTTTTGAGTGATGCTGGAACAAATAGACAGACAGAAACATAGACAAACAGATGAACAGAAAAAAAATATTTTTGGTGTCTATATGGTTTGTCTAGAAGCTGACACCAAAATTTGTTAAAAACTTATTCAATGGATAGAGATGGTCTTTCTAGAGATTTATTATATGTATAGATTTAAAAGTAGACATTCTTCTTCTTCTGTCAGTGACCTTAGCTCAGGAAATGTCGAAGTGACGAGTCATGTGATCATCACATTTTGTAAAAATTAAAGCACTGCTCGGAGCACTTTTTTGCTGAATAATCTAAAATTTGTTTCTAAGGTCAAAGATTCAAATGATTGAAAAAACCCCCTTCTACAAAATCAAAAGGTCTTTACTCTTTAGCTTTGACAAATTTTAGTTAAATTGTTCTTACGGTATTGTAGGCGTCTCAAATCGGCAAAAAGTCATAAACAACATGGCGAATTTTAGAATATCCCATTTAAAATCTGCTCTCAGGTAACGAGTTCAATTTCAAAACCACTTTTATCTGTATACACGCGCTCGGTCATTTGTTTCCAAGAGATAAAAAATTTAACATTTTTCACAGCTGCATCGTGCATACAGACGCGACAGTGCAGTGGTTATAAATTGCAAAAAATAGATCAGAAATCAAAAAAATTAGTTTTGCCAAATTAAATCGATTTAAAAGAGCTGTGTATAGCAACCACAGTCGAAAATAACTGCCAAATTATTTTGAAGGATCTTACTTACTAGGTTTATAAGCACCTAAAACCGCTTTCATATAAGGACAGTTTTAAATAGAATCTCTTTCTCCATCATTAACAGTGAGATTTACTAAGATCTAAAAGAGTACCCTCCATAGGTCTAAATATTTACACCTGTGGGGGGTACTAAATTTTAAAACCAATTTTCAAAAAACACTTACCCATACAGAAAGGACACAAATTTATTAATTATTTTGTATTGTTATTGCAAAATGCCACTGAAAGACTGCTTTTTTCTCAAAATACACCATATTTTAGAAGAAAATGTCCTAAAACTATTTTTTTTGACAGGTGTCAAAATGGCAAATAGTGAATACGCTAAAAATTTGGCACATAATAGCTTCATTATTTGCGTTTGAGGTTATAAAGTTGGTGATTTTTTAGACCACTTCAGGGGTTGTTTATAATTTCCCTAAGTAACCATTTTTACAAGGATTAATTTACCTTATTTAATATCCCAAGTTGTTCATTACCCAATAAAACACCTCCTATTTTGTCCAGAAAAACGCCATATTTTGAACCTATGTTCAGCACAAAAAATATATTTATGAGGGCACTACGAGGCAAAACAAATATAAGTGAAGGTCACTGATTATGCACAGAAAATATACCAAACAAAAAAACCCAAAACAACTATATTAATTTAAAGCTGTAGGTTTCATCAGTAGAGGTTGGTTGAAGCCAAGGTGCAAGCAGAGGTAAAAGATCCGAACTCGGTATTTGTGATTGAAAGCAGCGCTAATATTTTTAAAGTGACATTTCGACAGTACGTCAAATAAAAATACCTTTTAAATAAATACAAAATTAATCTACTTCTTATTTTATTATTATTCATCTAAATCATTGTGTGACATTGAATATTAATTGAAAAAATTAATTAACAAGTGTAAGTTTTAATTCGTGTGACATATAGCCCAAACGTTAATTTATTCTACAGAGTGTTTACTATTTAAACCCCGCGTGGGTTTAAATTTTTGAATTTGCTTTTCTTCTAAATGAAAAATTTTCTCTTAAATCCAACAAAAGATTGTGTTAAAAATCTTCTTATAAATCAAACTATGTCCAAACTTAAGGAGGGTTGGTTTAAAATGCTTAAAACCAAAAATTTCACTTAAACTTAGGACCGTTCTAAAATAGACTAAACCTTTTTAGTAAATCCTAACGTAAATGTCCCTAAATATCAGGGGAGGGGGGCACGGCATATTGGGGGCCTCTTAACCGCCTTGCCTTAAAAAAAGCAAAAAAAAAACAATATAATTTATAAAAACAAATACGCACACAAATACCTTTGGCTCATTTAAAATTGCATACATTTTGAATACTAATATACAGAGGGTACATACCATTCGTTTGTTGGTTTTCTTCATAGTTATTTTTATTATATATTATAAATATTTATAATAGTAAAATATAAGCTAAAATATCAGGGTTTCACATTAAAGATAGACTCCGCATTAATGCATTAACTTTCTTGTTGTCAAAAAAAATATCGAGTAGAACAGGAGAGCACCCTAAAAAAATTTTCGGGGGGCCTCAGCGAAATCTGACACGCTTCTGCTAAATATCGCTTTAAAAAGAAAACAAATAAAACAACTAAGCTAACAACAGATTTTTTCAGTAAAACTAGTGTTGAGTATTTCTTTAAGTTGTGTTTATACCGAACCTAAAATAGGTTTAAAAATCGTTTTAAAATAAAATTGATTTAGTGCTTAAAACGGTTTCAGAGGTGTTTATACCACAAAATTTTCAAACCATAAAAGCGCTTAAATAAGCTCGTATAAGCAAAGTAACTGTTGGAATTTTCCTAAAAGTGTCAAAATGACGTATCTTCTTTGATAAATTCTTGCCGCTTTTTAAAAGTTCTTCTGTTATTTTCCTCAGTTGTGTAGCGGAAAAGAGGCATGTAAGTAGTACATTTTTTGTAAAATTTAATTGAGTAGGTAATGGTTTTGTTTACATAGAACCATGATATAATAAAGTTGAAATTTGTAGAAATTAATTTAATATCCTATATTTTGGTTTGTTGTTAAAATTCTACATTTCTCGTTTAGTTGAAAAGTGTATAAATATAACAAAGTACTAAACAAATATTTTCTGAATTCAGGATTTATCTGGTAAAACAAAATTACGAAAAGTGTCATCAACTGATTTCGGATGATAGCAGAATAAAGTGTGTTGGATTAATTGTTCAAAATTAGTAAAACTAGTGTTGAGTATTTCTTTAAGTTGTGTTTATACCGAACCTAAAATAGGTTTGAAAATCGCTTTAAAATAAAATTGATTTAGTGCTTAAAACGGTTTCAGAGGTTTATACCACAAAATTTTCAAACCATAAAAGCGCTTAAATAAGCTCGTATAAGCAAAGTAACTGTTGGAATTTTCCTAAAAGTGTCACAATGACGTAGCTTCTTTGATAAATTCTTGCCGCTTTTTAAAAGTTTTTCTGTTATTTTCCTCAGTTGTGTAGCGGAAAAGAGGCATGTAAGTAGTACATTTTTTGTAAAATTTAATTGAGTAGGTAATGGTTTTGTTTACATAGAACCATGATATAATAAAGTTGAAATTTGTAGAAATTAATTTAATATCCTATATTTTGGTTTGTTGTTAAAATTCTACATTTCTCGTTTAGTTGAAAAGTGTATAAATATAACAAAGTACTAAACAAATATTTTCTGAATTCAGGATTTATCTGGGTAAAACAAAATTACGAAAAGTGTCATCAACTGATTTCGGATGATAGCAGAATAAAGTGTGTTGGATTAATTGTTCAAAATTAGTAAAACTAGTGTTGAGTATTTCTTTAAGTTGTGTTTATACCGAACCTAAAATAGGTTTGAAAATCGCTTTAAAATAAAATTGATTTAGTGCTTAAAACGGTTTCAGAGGTTTATACCACAAAATTTTCAAACCATAAAAGCGCTTAAATAAGCTCGTATAAGCAAAGTAACTGTTAGAATTTTCCTAAAAGTGTCACAATGACGTAGCTTCTTTGATAAATTCTTGCCGCTTTTTAAAAGTTTTTCTGTTATTTTCCTGAGTTGTGTAGCGGAAAAGAGGCATGTAAGTAGTAAATTTTTTGTAAAATTTAATTGAGTAGGTAATGGTTTTGTTTACATAGAACTATGATATAAGAAAGTTGAAATTTGTAGAAATTAATTTAATATCCTATATTTTGGTTTGTTGTTAAAATTCTACATTTCTCGTTTAGTTGAAAAGTGTATAAATATAACAAAGTACTAAACAAATATTTTCTGAATTCAGGATTTATCTGGGTAAAACAAAATTACGAAAAGTGTCATCAACTGATTTCGGATGATAGCAGAATAAAGTGTCTTGGATTAATTGTTCAAAATTAGTAAAACTAGTGTTGAGTATTTCTTTAAGTTGTGTTTATACCGAACCTAAAATAGGTTTGAAAATCGCTTTAAAATAAAATTGATTTAGTGCTTAAAACGGTTTCAGAGGTTTATACCACAAAATTTTCAAACCATAAAAGCGCTTAAATAAGCTCGTATAAGCAAAGTAACTGTTAGAATTTTCCTAAAAGTGTCACAATGACGTAGCTTCTTTGATAAATTCTTGCCGCTTTTTAAAAGTTTTTCTGTTATTTTCCTCAGTTGTGTAGCGGAAAAGAGGCATGTAAGTAGTACATTTTTTGTAAAATTTAATTGAGTAGGTAATGGTTTTGTTTACATAGAACCATGATATAATAAAGTTGAAATTTGTAGAAATTAATTTAATATCCTATATTTTGGTTTGTTGTTAAAATTCTACATTTCTCGTTTAGTTGAAAAGTGTATAAATATAACAAAGTACTAAACAAATATTTTCTGAATTCAGGATTTATCTGGGTAAAACAAAATTACGAAAAGTGTCATCAACTGATTTCGGATGATAGCAGAATAAAGTGTGTTGGATTAATTGTTCAAAATTTTGAAATTTTGGGAAAAAAATAGAGGCATGTTAGAAGTAAATAATCGAAAACAACACAAATCTCAAAAAACTACATCATAATTATACCAAAAATTTGTTTGAGACAAATCGGTTAATAAATAGAAGAGTTATCATTTTTTTGAATAATACTCCTTTCCACCATTTTTAATCCAAGATGGCGGAGGAAGCAAGCGTCCCCCAGGATGAAAGAAACTCTTTCTTATAAACCACTATACGGATAAACTAATATCTGTCCAAAATCCAGCTTCATTCGGAAAAATTCCCCCGATAGCCTTTTTTGCTAACGCTCTCGGGCTAGAAAGAAGAAAAAGGATTAGGCAATTTTTTATAAATGGTAAAGTTTATGCCTGACGGTGCTCATATATTCATTTCAGATTAACCAAACTGTATAGCTGGTTCTAACAAATATATAATAGGAATGTATAACGATTATTTTCTTAGGCGGCCGGAATGGTCATTAGCGCATTCTAAGAAAGGTGATGGGGTGTAATTAGGGACTTTTTTGCCGTCGTGTTGTCGACATTGCTCTTAAGAGGCAAATTGGTCTCAAAAATGGCTTTGTTTTTGCTAGAGTGACGAAGAGCACTGTCATTATTAGGTCAATTTGACACCCTAAGAGGATTTATTATGTTTTATTGGCCACACAATACAATAAATACTTAATAATTTATAAGCCAATAGCTTCTAGTTCTTGAAAGATTAGTAATTTGTTTTTGATTAATAATATTCTATACTATCGTTGCCCGTGATATACAAAAATACTCTCATTTGACAGCTCTCACCGAGCAAAATTTCAAATTAAAAGTAAAAATATTTTAATCCAGATCACACTTTATGTTCTAACTAAATTTTATTCAAATCGGTTTAGCTGTTTTCGTGTTATTGAGGCACAAACACATACATATACATACATAGACCTCATTCCAAATTCTCCGGACCAATTTTAATATGGCTGACAATTTAACACAGAAGCTAAATGGAACTGTCATTGTTAGTGTCAAAAAAACTGGTCCGCAATGGTGTGTAAATATATTTGTAATGTAATTCAATTCTTCGATCACTTTTTGTAAATTCGTCAATGACGTCATCATAAAAACATAGCTACTCTGAAAAGCTTTGGAGAAGAATATGTTCAATGAACAACCAAGCGATATTTGTGAAAGTCTCTCCTGACCTGTTGATTTGGTCCTGAAATTTTTTATACGTTTAAGCATTGAAAAACCCTTTATTATAAAGACACACACCACACAGCTGAAGTTGACAGTATTTGCATGTCCAGGTCCGTCCGATACCTAAACCAATGATGGCTTCCACGCCCGCCTAAAGCACGCGATGCGACTCGTTGCTCGACGCATTTAGCAGGTTCAATAACCTCTCGACGCACACCAATGCAGATATTACTGAATTATTAATTAGAATAGTGAAAAGCAGCGCGCATACGACTCGCGGGCAGACTTTCTGCTGTAACTCGGTTTTAGTAAAAGTGGCATTTGTTACGGGCTTTATATTTAAAAGAATTTTTAGCATTTTTAGTACAATATAAAGAAATTTTTTCCTATTTTAAAAATTACATTTAAGAAGATGATGTTTTTCTACGGAAAGCACTACTTAAATCAACCTTTGTTGCCTAAAAAGCATTCAGCAAAGAAGTGTAGTGATTACCGCCTAATTAGGCTAATCGAGCCATATGATAAAAATATTTGTAAAGATAATCCATAAAAGAATTTATAAAAAATGCGAATCCTTTATGGGCGACACGCAGTTTGGATTTTGTGGTGGATTCAGGACGAGAGAGGTATTTTTTGACAGTATATGCCTGTTTCATAGATTATAAGAAAGCGTTTGATCGAGTCCAACACGAAAAGCTCATAGAATCGCTAAACAAAGTTGGTCTACATGACTGAGATCTAAAGATAATCGCTAATCTATACTGGAATCAGACTGCTCAAATAAAGGTTAATGGCCAGCCAACTGTCAGAAGAGATCCAAATAAGAAGAGGTGTGAGCCAAGATTGCTCCGCTGTTGTTTAATATATAGTAACAAAGGATGCGCTTCATAACTGCGAAGAGGGTCTGAACATAAACACGGCATAAAAATCAACAACCTACGATACGCCGACAAAACTGTCATAATGACACGCTGGAAGGCCTGCAAGAGTTGTTGAATCAAATTGCTGCCAAAAGTTCGCAATTCGGGCTTAACTTAAATATTGGAAAAACAAAATGGATGGTCATATCCAAGGAAAATATCATCAGAGTCATGTTAAAAGTAAATGGGTAGCAAGTATAACGCGTGGATTCATACTAATACAACATGCAAAAATTCCTGGAAGAATTGAACAGGGCAGATCATTTTTTTTTTCAATATGAATTGAAATCTTACTACCAATTTACGAATTCGTGTGGTGTTACGTTTTTAGCATTTTCTAGTATTTCACACAAACATGGACACTGACTGAAACCATGTGCAAAAAGTTGGAGGCATTCGAGATGAGTCTAGAGTACTAAGGATATCTTGGATGGACAAAGTAACTAATGTGGACGTTGTGCTTAAAATAATAAATATCTTGAAGTTTTATTTACCATCAAAAAACGATAACTTGAATATTTTGGCCATATTTTGAGAAATACCAAATATAAAGTTTTAAAATTGATAATAGAGGACAAAATTGAAGGCAGAAGAGGTCTGGGTCGAAGAAGAATCTTAGACAATGGTATGGCGACATTTTTTCGAAAAGCAGTGAACAGGGTACAGATCGCACTGATGATGCAGATATTACTGAATTATTATTTAGAATAGTGAAAAGCAGCGCGCATACGACTTTCTGCTGTGACTTGGTTTCAGTAAAAGTGGCATTTGTTACGGGCTTTATATTTAAAATAAATTTTAGCATTTTTAGTACAATATAAAGTAATTTTTTCCTATTTTAAAAATTACATTTAAGAAGATGATATTTTTCTCCGGAAAGCACTACTTAAATCAACCTTTGTTGCCCAAAAAGCATTCAGCAAAAAAGTGTAGTGATTACCGCCTAATCAGGCTAATCGAGCCATATGTTAAAAATATTTGTAAAGATAATCCATAAAAGAATTTATGGAAAATGCGAATCCTTTATGGGCAACACGCAGTTTGGATTTTGTGGTGGAATCAGGACGAGAGAGGTCTTTTTTGACAGTATATGCCTGTTTCATAGATTATAAGAAAGCGTTTGATCGAGTCCAACACGAAAAGCTCATAGAATCGCTAAACAAAGTTGGTCTACATGACTGAGATCTAAAGATAATCGCTAATCTATACTGGAATCAGACTGCTCAAATAAAGGTTAATGGCCAGCCAACTGTCAGAAGAGATCCAAATAAGAAGAGGTGTGCGCCAAGATTGCTCCGCTGTTGTTTAATATATAGTAACAAAGGATGCGCTTCATAACTGCGAAGAGGGTCTGAACATAAACACGGCATAAAAATCAACAACCTACGATACGCCGACAAAACTGTCATAATGACACGCTGGAAGGCCTGCAAGAGTTGTTGAATCAAATTGCTGCCAAAAGTTCGCAATTCGGGCTTAACTTAAATATTGGAAAAACAAAATGGATGGTCATATCCAAGGAAAATATCATCAGAGTCATGTTAAAAGTAAATGGGTAGCAAGTATAACGCGTGGATTCATACTAATACAACATGCAAAAATTCCTGGAAGAATTGAACAGGGCAGATCATTTTTTTTTTCAATATGAATTGAAATCTTACTACCAATCTACGAATTCGTGTGGTGTTACGTTTTTAGCATTTTCTAGTATTTCACACAAGCATGGATACTGACTGAAGCCTTGTGCAAAAAGTTGGAGGCATTCGAGATGAGTCTAGAGTACTAAGGATATCTTGGATGGACAAAGTAACTAATGTGGACGTTGTGCTTAAAATAATAAATATCTTGAAGTTTTATTTACCATCAAAAAACGATAACTTGAATATTTTGGCCATATTTTGAGAAATACCAAATATAAAGTTTTAAAATTGATAATAGAGGACAAAATTGAAGGCAGAAGAGGTCTGGGTCAAAGAAGAATCTTAGACAATGGTATGGCGACATTTTTTCGAAAAGCAGTGAACAGGGTACAGATCGCACTGATGATGCAGATATTACTGAATTATTATTTAGAATAGTGAAAAGCAGCGCGCATACGACATTCTGCTGTGACTCGGTTTCAGTAAAAGTGGCATTTGTTACGGGCTTTATATTTAAAATAATTTTTAGCATTTTTAGTACAATATAAAGTAATTTTTTCCTATTTTAAAAATTACATTTAAGAAGATGATATTTTTCTCCGGAAGGCACTGCTTAAATCAACCTTTGTTGCCCAAAAAGCATTCAGCGAAAAAGTGTAGTGATTACCGCCTAATCAGGCTAATCGAGCCATATGTTAAAAATATTTGTAAAGATAATCCATAAAAGAATTTATGGAAAATGCGAATCCTTTATGGGCAACACGCAGTTTGGATTTTGTGGTGGATTCGGGACGAGAGAGGTCTTTTTTGACAGTATATGCCTGTTTCATAGATTATAAGAAAGCGTTTGATCGAGTCCAACACGAAAAGCTCATAGAATCGCTAAACAAAGTTGGTCTACATGACTGAGATCTAAAGATAATCGCTTATCTATACTGGAATCAGACTGCTCAAATAGAAGAGATCCAAATAAGAAGAGGTGTGCGCCAAGATTGCTCCGCTGTTGTTTAATATATAGTAACAAAGGATGCGCTTCATAACTGCGAAGAGGGTCTGAACATAAACACGGCATAAAAATCAACAACCTACGATACGCCGACAAAACTGTCATAATGACACGCTGGAAGGCCTGCAAGAGTTGTTGAATCAAATTGCTGCCAAAAGTTCGCAATTCGGGCTTAACTTAAATATTGGAAAAACAAAATGGATGGTCATATCCAAGGAAAATATCATCAGAGTCATGTTAAAAGTAAATGGGTAGCAAGTATAACGCGTGGATTCATACTAATACAACATGCAAAAATTCCTGGAAGAATTGAACAGGCCAGATCATTTTTTTTTTTCAATATGAATTGAAATCTTACTACCAATCTACGAATTCGTATGGTGTTACGTTTTTAGCATTTTCTAGTATTTCACACAAGCACTGACTGAAGCCATGTGCAAAAAGTTGGAGGCATTCGAGATGAGTCTAGAGTACTAAGGATATCTTGGATGGACAAAGTAACTAATGTGGACGTTGTGCTTAAAATAATAAATATCTTGAAGTTTTATTTACCATCAAAAAACGATAACTTGAATATTTTGGCCATATTTTGAGAAATACCAAATATAAAGTTTTAAAATTGATAATAGAGGACAAAATTGAAGGCAGAAGAGGTCTGGGTCGAAGAAGAATCTTAGACAATGGTATGGCGACATTTTTTCGAAAAGCAGTGAACAGGGTACAGATCGCACTGATGATGCAGATATTACTGAATTATTATTTAGAATAGTGAAAATCCAGCGCGCATACGACTTTCTGCTGTGACTTGGTTTCAGTAAAAGTGGCATTTGTTACGGGCTTTATATTTAAAATAATTTTTAGCATTTTTAGTACAATATAAAGTAATTTTTTCCTATTTTAAAAATTACATTTAAGAAGATGATATTTTTCTCCGGAAAGCACTACTTAAATCAAACTTTGTTGCCCAAAAAGCATTCAGCAAAAAAGTGTAGTGATTACCGCCTAATCAGGCTAATCGAGCCATATGTTAAAAATATTTGTAAAGATAATCCATAAAAGAATTTATGGAAAATGCGAATCCTTTATGGGTAACACGCAGTTTGGATTTTGTGGTGGATTCGGGACGACAGAGATCTTTTTTGACAGTATATGCCTGTTTCATAGATTATAAGAAAGCGTTTGATGGAGTCCAACACGAAAAGCTCATAGAATCGCTAAACAAAGTTGGTCTACATGACTGAGATCTAAAGATAATCGCTAATCTATACTGGAATCAGACTGCTCAAATAAAGGTTAATGGCCAGCCAACTGTCAGAAGAGATCCAAATAAGAAGAGGTGTGCGCCAAGATTGCTCCGCTGTTGTTTAATATATAGTAACAAAGGATGCGCTTCATAACTGCGAAGAGGGTCTGAACATAAACACGGCATAAAAATCAACAACCTACGATACGCCGACAAAACTGTCATAATGACACGCTGGAAGGCCTGCAAGAGTTGTTGAATCAAATTGCTGCCAAAAGTTCGCAATTCGGGCTTAACTTAAATATTGGAAAAACAAAATGGATGGTCATATCCAAGGAAAATATCATCAGAGTCATGTTAAAAGTAAATGGGTAGCAAGTATAACGCGTGGATTCATACTAATACAACTTTCAAAAATTCCTGGAAGAATTGAACAGGCCAGATCATTTTTTTTTTCAATATGAATTGAAATCTTACTACCAATCTACGAATTCGTGTGGTGTTACGTTTTTAGCATTTTCTAGTATTTCACACAAGCATGGATACTGACTGAAGCCATGTGCAAAAAGTTGGAGGCATTCGAGATGAGTCTAGAGTACTAAGGATATCTTGGATGGACAAAGTAACTAATGTGGACGTTGTGCTTAAAATAATAAATATCTTGAAGTTTTATTTACCATCAAAAAACGATAACTTGAATATTTTGGCCATATTTTGAGAAATACCAAATATAAAGTTTTAAAATTGATAATAGAGGACAAAATTGAAGGCAGAAGAGGTCTGGGTCGAAGAAGAATCTTAGACAATGGTATGGCGACATTTTTTCGAAAAGCAGTGAACAGGGTACAGATCGCACTGATGATGCAGATATTACTGAATTATTATTTAGAATAGTGAAAAGCAGCGCGCATACGACTTTCTGCTGTGACTCGGTTTCAGTAAAAGTGGCATTTGTTACGGGCTTTATATTTAAAATAATTTTAGCATTTTTAGTACAATATAAAGTAATTTTTTCCTATGTTAAAAATTACATTTAAGAAGATGATATTTTTCTCCGGAAAGCACTACTTAAATCAACCTTTGTTGCCCAAAAAGCATTCAGCAAAAAAGTGTAGTGATTACCGCCTAATCAGGCTAATCGAGCCATATGTTAAAAATATTTGTAAAGATAATCCATAAAAGAATTTATGGAAAATGCGAATCCTTTATGGGCAACACGCAGTTTGGATTTTGTGGTGGATTCAGGACGAGAGAGGTCTTTTTTGACAGTATATGCCTGTTTCATAGATTATAAGAAAGCGTTTGATCGAGTCCAACACGAAAAGCTCATAGAATCGCTGGTCTGGGTCGAAGAAGAATCTTAGACAATGGTATGGTGTTAGTACTACGACATTTTTCGAAAAGCAGTGAACAGGGTTCAACGTTCGAAGAGAGCATGTCACTTGACGGAGATTAAGCACTGCTTGTCTTGCTTCCGTGGACCGCAATTTTGCATGAGTAAGAAATCGAAAGATGCCAGCGAAGACTATGCTCTTAAAAACTTAATTTTCTCACCTCGGTCCGTAGCAATAACAGGAAACTCGTACAGGTTCCTCGTCTCGTAATCTAAGGTGGAACTGATGCATATTTCTCCAGTATCTGATCGCACTTTGAACTCTAACTTCTCGAATCCGACGCCCAACGTGTAGTTTACCACCGCGTTCACTCCGCAATCGGGGTCTGTGGCGGCCACCTAAAAAAAAGAAACGTTAACACATTAGTATAAATATAAAATTTTCGATAAGCAGTTGCGCAGTTAAAACGTTACGTAGCTACTAATTACCGCAGTGGCGTAGCCGTAAATCGGCTCTTTTTGAGGGGTTTTTATTATTTAATAAAAATTAACTACCTATACCCATTGCAAATTTTTAAAAATTAAGTTGGTACCCATTGATTTTTACTAATGGGGTTAACGGCACCCTGTGGCCCCTAATGTGAGCTGACCTTTTGAACTAAAGGGTGGGGGGGGACGGTTTAATAGGTGTTTGGTTACTGTGTAGCAAACAAAAATACTTTATTCAAAAATTAGGGGCGTATTCTCTGACGGATCTAGTCTCAAATGCAGATTTGTTCTAAATTTTGAGAAAATTACATTAAATAAATTTTTAACGGGCTGTATGGTTGACAAAAAATTGCTTAGAATTGAAGAAAATTGTAACTATTAATGATATTATAACGGCGCAGGCGAAAATTTTTCAATTTCAAATATGTTATAATAGTAAACACTTAACTATATGCTACTTACATCTAACAGCAACTTGTTGATTAAGATGTAGTAAAAATATTTTGTTAAACAATTTTTGCTTTAATGCTATGAAAAAAAATCAATATAATATATTTTAAATATCATCAGTTTAAAAATCTATTGGAAAATAAGCAACAAAAAAATTAATATTTTTTTTTATTAATAAAAATATGAATATAATTTTTTTTTTTAATTTTTTTTTCTTATATTCAATATAATACTTAATATAAGTTGGCAAGTTAAAAGTATAATAAAATAAAGTTAAGGTCACAAAAAAAAATTATACACAAACATAAAATTAAAATATTACTTATAGGTAATATATTAAAACAATAAACAGTTAAAGGTCAACAAATAAAAGTAACAAAGAAACAGTATCACTCATATATATATATATATACTTATGAGGAAAAAAAAATTAAAATTCATCCTGAAAGAACTTTTCTAGTATGAGTTCTTGCACCCTAGTTTTAAATATTTTATAGCAGTCTAGACTCTTGAGATCATTTGAAAGTTTGTTATACATTTTTAGACTGCGGTATATTATTTTGAATTGAATTTTGTGTTATTTGTCACTCTAATTAAAACTTACCCTTGTTAATTATTTTTTTTTGCCAACATCATATTATAAATTATACTAATAATGCCATTTTTTATGCACGTTTTGAATGCCGTTAATAAAAATTGTTTAAAATTAAATTAAAATTGTAACCATCAATAACGTCATAAAGCCGTCGGCAAAATTTTTAAAATTTAAGACATCACACATCACAAGCGGGGAGGGAGGGAATATAGTTCCCCCGGGCGCCTCTGACGTGACGGCCTCACACGATTAATTTTGTGGACTCGGTTGGACTTTCTGTAGAAGTTTTACCCCTAACCCCCCCCCCCCCACCTGCGGCTACGCCACTAATTACTGTGGGTAGACGATTTATAGAAAAAATGGTACCTCCGTAAGTATGTCAGAAAAATAATGTCACCATTCACTGGATTAATACTTCAAAATACGTTTTAAGAATTAATTAAGGTGCTAAAATCATTTAACTTTTACTATTTCCCTCAGAAAATAATCACCAATAAAATCGATGCGGCTGGCAGATTTGGACCAATAGAAAACGAATTACAGCGATAATTTGCACTAGTCAACTTATCGCTTTGAATAAAAGCCTGTTTTAAAAAATGTTTGCCTATTAGTCTAAGGTAGAGTTATGTTGACTGAACAAAACAGCTCAGTGCAACGCAAGTGGTAAAGATTAAGAATATAAAATATATTAACAAATCATACAATCCTTTGTTTAGCAAATTATGATAATTTTTACCTCAGGAATCAAGCGCATTCGGGATATTACCTACGATTATTCCACTCATGGATAAAAAGTCCCATAAGATAAGTCTGATTTTGGAGTAGTAGAGCGATAATACTCTTGACTTGTGTCGATAATTTTTTCCTTGGTTACTTTACTAATTTTATATACAAACAAATGATTTCCGTTTGCCAGAGGTAGTACTTTATGTTTTAAAATTATTTCGAAGTTACAAACAATTCGCTTTTCATTGCAAAAAATAAAAATTTTGGCTAAATAAAACACGAATCAGTCACAAAAAGTTATTATTTCATAAGCCCTTCTAATACTACCAAGACGACTGGAAGTTTCTAACCTACATTTCTGTCACGCGAAAATCCCAAAATAAAAAGTTCCTTGACCCTTTTCGAGATGGGGCTGATTGTCAGCGTGGCGGCGGTCGCAACCCAGCGTGGGCTCACCCATCGCTCGCTCGGATGGAAAAGAGCCTCACCATCGCAACGTCAGATCTTACCAGGTATGTCCATTAAGAAGGTTGGTATAACGGTGCTGGGTTGTGACACATCCTTGTCAATATATTAGGATCATGAATGTTTAATACAAAGTGTCGCAAAATTTGTTAAAATAATACCTTTGAAAAACAAAAAAAAAATGTACAAATCAGGGTTGGTCCTGGGCAAGGTTCAAGGCGAAAAATCTACGCATTCTCCTTGCACCCTGAGTGATTCTTGAAAATGAGTGAAGGGAGCGCTCCCGGGGACCATACTAGGGAGTGACAAAAAAAGTAGTAAAATCAAAATTAATAACGAATTTTAAAGGTTTATTCGACTCCCTGGCTAAGTTCTCTTACATGAACTAGGACAACGCATCATTCCCTCGATATGTCACTTGATTTTGACTACTCCCTAATTCGCTCTCCGGGAGAATTTTGCTCCCTACACCTCCCCGACAGTCAAGAATAAGCACCCTGGGGCCTAATTCTTGAATCTAAAGAGAAGGAACGATCCCTCAAGAGAAGGGATCAATCCCGGGGAATTATCCCAGCCTTCGAAAAAAAGATGCTTTTCCTTGGGACCTCTTCGACATTTCAGATTAAAAAATATAGATTTTTTTTAAACGGAACATTCCGTACGATTTTTCGTACGGAAAGTTCTAACAGGTGTCCCATAAGTTTTGGCACAAAATAAAAATTCGTATACTTTTTGAAAACAAACTTTTAGTTAAACTGTATATATTTTTTTAATAAGCTGATTTTCTATGAATATAATTTATCTATTTTAGTATATGCAGCGGTCCGTGTTCCCTAAACAAGCCGCAACTTTGTTCGGACACCTCTCATAAGGGTCTGGGCGGTGACAATATTAATTTCTCTGCACTTGATTAAAATTCTGCGGCGCAGTTGGCAGTCCAGCCTCCGGCGTACACTTCCCTTGCCCAGTGGGCCCAAAAGTCTTCAATGGGGCGACCCTGGAGCAATTTAGGGGGATTGTCAGTTTTTGGTACATATTGAATATTATGCTCTTGAAGCCAATTTTCACTAGGCAGTTATCAATATAACCTCTGCTAGTTAATGCTTCGGCCCGTACATGTCCTATATATGGTCTTACTATACCCCTTTCGAAAATTGCACACCACACTAAAATTTTGTCTTGATTGCCTGGAATTTCTGCGTTTTTAAAAGTGAAGTACTTTTCATCGTCCATTATGATAGATTTGTTGTTCACAAAATGAACACGTCGAAGAGATCGACAACATCGAGGTATCCGGGCAAGCTGATTAGGGGTGTAATTTGGACATTTTTGTCTTTTGCGGTATTTTTGACCATTTCTGCTACAAATTCTACAAATAGTACTTTTTGAAGTTTGTTTTCTTCTCGCTAGCTTCCTTACAGACACCCCGACCTTGTTTTTAGCCAACCTTACGACTCTGTTGCACTGAGGGGGGGGGGGGTGAAAATCCTTGGTCTTCCACTTTTCGGGAGGTTCATACAAGGAATACCCTGTTCGCATTCCAATATGGTTCGATAAATAGTTCTTCTGGATATATCTTGGTGTGGAAAGATTCGCACTATTTCAGCTTTGGGCATTTGCCCAACCAAATTATAAATAGACTTTCTTATTTCCAATTTGTAAGACATTTTTTACAAACTGACTTAAAACATAAATATGTCAAATTGAAACCTAGGAAACAAGGAAACTTTTGTTACAAAAGCCAACTTGGTAAGTAACTTAGGAATTTCTTTTGAGCTCCTTGAACTTTGTGCCAAAACTTATGGGACCCCCGTTACATTACAAAGCATGTTCTTTCGAAATATTTCCACTTTCAAGAAAGGATCTTTTTGTTCAATTTTCCCTTGTCCCTTGATCCTTTTCCGATCTTATTGTTGGCCAAGTTGGCTATGACTTCTTGTTAACAGCTGTTAGCTTTTGTTTTTTTTTGGCAGTTTTGACACTTCTAAAAAAGCTCTTTTAAATTTGTTTTAAAAGTTTTGTTTACTTTGGACTCAGATCTAGAAAATGAGTTGAATCCGGAGGAAGCTGCTTCAAGAATCACATACACCGAAAAATCGACCACACATTTTTAATTCTCAAAATAAGTATACTATAAATATAGGTAAATAAAGAACAAACCTAGAAATCTGCCTTTTATATGAGTTCTTTTATCATTATTTTCTTGATAAGTTGGCCATGATCGGCCATAACTGGTCATCAGTCACCACTGAATTAGCTGTGTGAAGCTAATAGGCACTACACTATATTTTGTCTAATGTTTTTTACAATTTTGCACAAGTTAAAAATACAAAAATTATTCCTAACCACAAACCTTTACTTGTTTTTCTTTAGTTTTCATCTTAAAAACTACCGGCCTTAGCGGAAATGGCTATTTAGCCAACAAGAAGCAGAAAACATCAGGGGACTGTTCATAAATTACGCAACACGGCTAGGCGTTGTAAAAAATGATCATAGGGACTAAAATGTTTTTTTCTGATCGTTTGGAAAAAATAGTACGTACGATACACGAGCGGAAAGTATATTTACAGGTCCCGCAGGTCTACTGACGTAAATACTATTACGCGCATGCTTGCCGGAGAAATGGAACCGATCCTTGGCTTTGGAGTCGGGGAGCGCGAACAACCAATTTTTGATAGAATGGAATGAGCAATCACTGCTCAAGAATACGAAATGCGTTCGATGCCACGTGGGTTCATTCGACACAAATCTATGTCGTTATGGACTCAAGAATTAGGGCACAGAGCGCTTATTTTTGACGGCCCGTGAGAGGTTATAGGCGAATTTTGGCCTGGAATGATTCGTCTTTGGTAAATACCGCGGTTATTCTTTTAGTTGACATTTTTGACAGTTACCTGTGACGTCATAAGCCCCCACCACGCAAAGAACAAGAACCGAAGAAGTAATCGCCATAACAAATTGGTTAAAGGAATGTATGGTTATGTTTGAATGTTTTGAAAGTGATAAAAAATTTTTTTTTTTGACAAAAATGGATTGGAAATTGTTAATTGAAGAGCATTTCTTTGTTGACGATAATAACATGGTATGTAGGTATCTATTTATTGTGTGAAGTATCTGCCCCCTTATTGGTATTAACTGCAAAAAAATATTGAAAAAAAATAAATTGTTTTCATTTATATAACCTCAAAAGATATACCCAAAATTTTGACCCAGGTTCAGAGTTTGGTAGTAAATGATTTGAACCAAAAGAATTTTGGTTGATAGGTCACGCCTCCACTTCCCATACTTTGGTTCAAACCGGACCGCCAAATCGCATTGGTAAATATCATAGAAGAATCATTCCAGGCCAAAATTCGCCTTATGTTTCGCCATAAAATAAAACATAGCCACTCGCCCGTCCCTGCAAAAGCAACTTTGATTTTTTTTTAAACAATAAATCTAAAACAAAAGCAAATTTTGGCGTTGTTGCTGTGGGCTCACGGTCTAGCGGTAGAGGGTGCTTATTCTCAAATGGTATAAATAACACTGAAAGCAGCTGCATTTTAATAAAAATTGCACTAGGATACAACAAATAACTGCGGTTGCCATTTCGGTATTTTTTTTAGTTGTACTTTAAGAAAACAAGTTCAGACTGCAACTATTTTGTTAGTTAGGTTTTAGCATATTTTTAGGTAGTTTTACCTTTAGAAGTTGGGTAGCTAGATGATATACCTATAGAAGTTATTTTGAACGTAAATTTAGTACTTACACTTACTGCCAAAAGAGATCCGGACATGCTCCACCATCAATAGCTTTAAATCAAAAATAAAAAAAATATTTTTTAAAAATGTATTTTACACAGTTGGTGTGTTTGAAGCATTTTTTAATGACAATAAGTAACGTTTGTACCCGCTTTATGATGTGATTGTATGGCCTTTGATACATATATATTGTTTTAATTTATTACAGTTTTTGTCGACTGTCTTTTTAACATACAATTGGTTATTTTTAAACGTTTTACAGTTTTATTATTTATATTATTTTAATTTAATTTATTTATTTACGTTGTCCTTTACACTTAATATTTATTTATGTTATTTATTACGTTTTTTACTTTAAATATATCTTTTTATGTGTATAATATTTTTTGTTTTTGTTGTTCTTTTATTTTTTTTACACTTTTATTTATTGTATTGTATTATTTTAATTATATTTTTCACAGGTTAACTATTTGATTTAGTAGTGAAATAATTTTTAACAGCCAAAATTGCAGATTAAATAAAGCTAGCTATTTTAAAGCAAAAGGAGAGATGTACTAACGTTTTTGCAGCATTGACTTGGCTTTATATTATTGTCGAAGCTGTGTTACTTTGGCTGCGATATGAATGGTCAAGATTACAATTTTAAGCGGCTTGAGTTTCAATCGGGATCAGAATGTCGAAATAAACGTAAGTAAAAAATGCTTGCCGATACCTCATTAAGAGTTCAAATAGGCCAAATATCTTCCTAAATAAACGGCAAGGATAAACCATCCGTATCATAAGATTGAGGTGCAAAAAGAAGATTTGCATCTCTACCGCCTCAGAGTAAAGACCGATAACGCGAAAGGAAAAAAAAACAAAATAAGCAAATACAATAGAAGCCGGTTTATTCTGATCACAGATATGATAGCATGGGTAGAAAGAGTTAAGGCTACCACGAATCTTTTGTGGAGGTTGTTTTAGATTTTTTTTTGGAAATAGGGTGGTTTGCAATTGTTACACCCTCTCTGTGTACTAATCAAAAGAAAATCACTTGTCGGGTGTAATTTCTTTTAAATAAGACCCCAGACGTTTTTCATATGCAACCATTTAAAGAACTTGGTATTGGAAAGCACGGAAATAAAAATATTTCCAAAACCATAGCTTCGAAAGATTTGAACCTTAAAACAAAATTTTTGGGTGATATTTTCGAAAACCGAAATCTGAAAACCGTATATCAATAGCTGCTTTACTTCTAAAGTTATGATTGTTTTAATATATTTTAACGTTTTTTCAAATAACTCGGAAACTAAAGCTCCGACGAATTTTGACTTTATAACAAAATTTGTAGTCTATGTTCATCAAAAGTTAAATCTGAAAACCGTATATCGCTACTTGCTTTTGTTCCAAAGTTACGTTACAATTTTTTAAATATTTTATTCCCCTTTTTCCCCTTCATACCATATTGGTATGGTGGACTAAAAATTTTCAAAACAATGACGTCACATACTACGTCATTAGCTTGACAAGTCGCTGGTCGCTAGATTTGGTTCGATCTCCCAAAACCAAAAATATAGAAGGAATCGTTTCACAAATATATTTACATAAAAAAACTTAAAGTTAGCCACAATTAGCCCCTAGTCCACGGTCCAACGTCACGTCACTGAGTTCTATTTCTCTCTCTCTTAGTTTCAATGTGAAGTCTAGGCGCAACATACATGCGCTAGTTCAAATTGGTGGAAAAGTGACGTCATTGGTAATGAGCGTGCAAAATTGATATTTAAGCTGATGCTATAAATAGGTAATTGAAAAAACAAAACTTTTCAACTTCATATGGATTTTACTAAATTAATTAATAACACGAGTGACGTTACTAATTATTGAAAAAGTTTTTCAAGGTTCAATCTGAGAAAACTCTGTCGTCTCAAAAGTCTCAGTACAAAAATACAAAGGTACCTAGCTTATTTCAAAGCGCATTCTAAGCACCCTTTCGTATCTCTGATTTATTCTGATTAGCTACATGGTCGCAGCCGCATTACCATGGCTTAAAGACCGCTATGTGGCTAAAAGGCCTTTACGTACGTAGCTTCCGATATTACGGAAAATAGTGTGCAAAATCTCTGACAATATAGCCGCGAGCGGCGCAAAATAAAATCACACTTTTAGCTTCTATTGTTTTGAGTGTCGAGCCTAGGTGTTCACGCGTGTTAAGATATCTTGTTCTATGGGTAATATATATTATACTTGAAACACTCAGTTAGTGTGGATCATATAAACACTGGTTACAATAGGAAAATTAAAGCTGTGGTTGTCATGCACTGAAATAAATTTCAAGGAAAAAATATAATGACCACCAAGCATACTTAATTTAATTTTTATAACCATAAAATAATTTGAATTGTTAATGCCACTCTCCAAATTCGTGTGATTCGTTGTTGTGTTTAGCAGCTGACTGTTAAAATAAATTGCTAACCACTTTTTGGACTAGCTACTTTGAAGGCGCCTAATAGGCTGTATAAAGGAGTAGAATTGCTCAATTCTCATCGGTTTCAAATTTTTAGACTTTGATGAATATCCTTAGTTTTAGGCAATAGGCTTCAGGGGCTAATTGTTAAAAAGGAGCATAAATAATAAACAAAGTGAGGTAACGGTCGCATATTCTTGTAATTGTATAAAAAAAATACATTTAGACATTATTATTAACGTAGGTAAATTGTATAACAATATTTCAGAGAGTATAAAAAACTCTAATACAATCAACTGTTTCAAAAAACGTTTAAAACTGTAATTGATTCGTTATTCTCGAATCAGTTATTAAAAACACGTATCTTTTTTATTCTAATTAGATATTAATAGTTTATTAGTTCAAAAAAGTGTTTTCGAAGTTTAAACTTAAAATATAAATTTTTACTTAAAAATGAGGTTGAGTGGAAGAGCGCTGGACTCTATTTCTAAATAAGAAGTGCGAATTCTGCCTTTTGTCGCCCGTAGATACATTAAATCTGTTTATCTTTTATATCTATTTATGTACTTTAATTAGTATTAAGGCCTATTAATAAAGCGACAATAAAAGCATTTAATAATGATAATAATAATATTCTTGGCTTGCGCATGAAAGGGGGGCAGGCGGGCCTTGGTCCCCTCTAATATGTCAAGATATAGAGTTCTGCGCTCGGTTACTATATCTACTATAATATTAATTCGAACGCCTATGGTTTTCAAACCAGGAAAACTGCAATTTTCTAAACCAAATTTTTATCCGAAACTTATTTCTTCAAACTCATTCAATAACAAATTCGAAATTTATAAGACCTGTTTTTAATCGAACCATTGTTAATCGAACTCATTCAATATCAAACTTGTAATTTGTAAAATTTATTTTTAATAAAAGCCGGAATTTGCCAAATAATACACTTCCGGCCACAGTAACCTTTTAAGTATTTCAAATTGACAAAACATGTCACTGTCAGATTTTGTTGTTGTCATACGCTTATATTTAAAAATGCCCCAACTCGAAGAGTAGCGGCCATTTATGGAAGAAACAAGGCTACAATTGTAAGAATAAGAAGAAAGTATCAAGAAGAAGGAACTGTTCGACGAGGGCGAGGCACTGGCTTGAACCAAGTCAGTACGCCTCAGTAGGATCAGCAACTGATCGACTTTCTTGAAGACCACCCATTTGCGATGACCCCAGAGGCGTAAATTGAGGCACATTTTTCTGGATCCATAAGAACGACGCACTGACGGATAAGCTGTTCTAGATGTCGCGTCCCTGCCAAGAAAATCTTACTTAGTGAGGAAAAGAAGCAAGCCAGGTTCATTTTTCCGCTAAACTATTCACTACAAGAAGAGTTTTAGCAATAAGTGGTCTTCACGAATGAAAAAATCTTTCAGTCCCACAATGAAAGCAAACAAATTTTGATATATCGCCCGCCACGAACACGCTATCTCGAAAAATATATTGCTGGGAATGATGACCGGGCTGGTAGATTTTCCAGATCCATGGAAGATTTACGGCTGAGGTTTATGTTGATGAGAAATATTAGTCTTCCAGAAGCAACCATTCTTCATCCAGAAGGTTTTGTGTATCAACAGGATAACTGTCTTATCCATACCGCACGCATTTCTAAACAATGGTTCCAACAAAACAACATCGAGGTTTTGCTATGGCCGGCAAAAACTCCTGACGCCAATCCCAACCACTAAATGGAGTTCATGTTCAGAGGGTACGACGAAGTCATTGTTTCAAATCCAAATTTATCTCAAAATTTAGCATATTCCATGCCACGAAGACTGGCAAAAATTATCGAGGCTGACGGGGAAATGACACGCTACTGAAGAAACGTTTTTTTTTTTTTTTTTATTTACGTATTGTTTTAATACTTTCTTTTTGATTTTGAACATTTTTGGTTATCTGAAAAGACTTAGATTACTCAAATTAACTGATCCTGCAGAGGTGCGCTGACTATGATTAAGTTGTTGGCGTAAATTAAGGCAAATTTTTCTGGATCCATAAGAACGACGCACTGACGGATAAGCCGTTCTAGATGTCGCGTCCCTGCCAAGAAAATCTTACTTAGTGAGGAAAAGAAGCAAGCCAGGTTCATTTTTCCGCTAAACTATTCACTACAAGAAGAATTTTAGCAATAAGTGGTCTTCACGAATGAAAAAATCTTTCAGTCCCACAATGAAAGCAAACAAATTTTGGTAAATCGCCCGCCACGAACACGCTATCTCGAAAAATATATTGCTGGGAATGATGACCGGGCTGGTAGATTTTCCAAATCCATGGAAGATTTACGGCTGAGGTTTATGTTGATGAGAAATATTAGTCTTCCAGAAGCAACCATTCTTCATCCAGAAGGTTTTGTGTATCAACAGGATAACTGTCTTATCCATACCGCACGCATTTCTAAACAATGGTTCCAGCAAAACAACATCGAGGTTTTGCTATGGCCGGCAAAAACTCCTGACGCCAATCCCAACCACTAAATGGAGTTCATGTTCAGAGGGTACGACGAAGTCATTGTTTCAAATCCAAGTTTATTTCAAAATTTAGCATATTCCATGCCACGAAGACTGGCAAAAATTATCGAGGCTGACGGGGCAATGAAACGCTACCGAAGATACATTTTTTTGGTTTTTTTAATTCACGTAGAGTTTTTTTAATAATTTCTTTTTGATTTGGACATTTTTGGTTGTCTGAAAAGACTTAGATAACTCAAATTAACTGATCCTGCAGAGGTGCGCTGACTATGATTAAGTTGTTGCTTTCCTTTCGCCAAACTACGGTTCCTTCTTTTCGATATTTTTTTCTTATTCGCACAATTGTGGCCTTGTTTTGTCCATACCGAGCTTTAAGAATAATTTTTTTTTTAATAAAATGTTTTATAATTTTAAGAAAATGTGTTATTCATTAGTACATTAGTTTTTTAGTAAAGTGTGGCCAGTCTCCTTATGTTTGTGTTTAAAATGTCAAAAGATCTAACCTGTTATTCGAAAACGTCAACGTCAGTTACAATAAGCAACACAATTAGCAAAACTTAAATTGAACGGACCACGGGTCGTATTTTCGAAACCATACGAAATTATTCGCATGCGACTACTTCCGTCTCTTCCTATACGGTATAGAAAAGGAGGCAAAAGATATGCCGATATGCTGATTCATGGGTAGTACGTGCAAGAATAACCGGTTTTTCATGCGAAACAACACGACTGCCTCCACCCACTCGTGCAATATTGCGTTAAACCAGTCGAATTCGAATGCGGTCCACACATACCGGCTTATCTTTTGCCTCTCATTTCACACGGTATAGAAAGAGACTGACATAAAAATTGATGATTATTCAGTATACGTATGCGGATATTTTCGTATGGATTCGAAAATCAGACCACTTCTGCTGTACGCCTTTTATGTGGCCGGAAGTGTACATGAACCGGAGGCGTACACGCAGGTGGCGCGGCGGCGCGGCGTTTCTATGCATTTGTCGTTCTATGTGCGCACACTTGGCTAAAAGTATTCACAGATAGTTTTCAATAGTTTGTGTATAGATGTCACTCTATTGTTCTTAACACTGCATGTATTCATGTATTATTGTCCAATTTAGCTAAAATTTTCTGATAAATAACAGGTTTTACGAATTCCGGCTTTGAAAAATAATGGTATGACAAATTCTGGCTTTTATTAAAAATGGGTTTTACAAATTACGAGTTTGATATTGAATGAGTTTAATGAACAAAGGTTCGATTAAAAACGGGTCTTATGAATTTTGAATTTGTTATTGAATAGGTTAGAACAAATAAGGTTCGGATAAAAAATTGGTTTAACGAATCGCAGTTTCCATAGTAAATTTTATGATTAAACCTTCTTTTATTTAACGGGTTTGATTTTGCACATTCTGATAAACTGTGGGCGTCCATTAATTCTTATTAGCAATGTAAGGAAAAACCTTTTCTAGTTCGATGACTGTCCACACAATCAATATTATTGATATTGATGCCTCTGGTGGATGGAGCTTTCGTCCGCGTACGCAGGTTGAACGCAACCTTTTTAGCCGACTGCCGAGACTTCCCGAATAAAGGCGGAGCTTCGAAGAAGTTGAAAAATGATAAGTCGGTTCCGGATCAATAAAGCGCTATTTTTCGGATGGCTTGGTTGGTAGAGAAAGGAAGGTTAAATATCTACAGTGAGTTTTTTAAGGAATAATTTTTTTTAACCCTGCTATAGCTACCACGTGCTCTACTACTACGGTCAACTATGAAGCAAGAAAGTCTTGAGTCGTTGTTTGTTCCTTTTTCTGAACAAAAAAGGACTAAGATTTTATGTGATAGAGAACCTTTTATTAATTTAATTTTAAAATATAGATATTCTAACTGTTTCTGTTTAGAGGATTATTAAAAAACAAATTAAATTTCTTTTTATGACTTAATTTTCTATTATGCTATTGCCCCCCTAATCCAAAATGCTGTGCACGCCTGCGTTCTTACAAAATTAATTTTGAGGAGTAAGGACCTCTCTCCCGCTCTGTTTAATCAATTGAACTAAGCAACCATTTAAATAAAATAGAGCTTTGAATTGGTCAATTGGTCCATTATGAAAGTCGATATTATTTTGAAAGCACCGCGCCCAAAAAAGCTTTGGCCAGATAGCCCCGGCAATCAAGAAGAAGTCCAATTTTGTAATAATATAACACTGGGGAACAGCAAAAATAGGGGGATTTATCGGTACATAAAGTCGGCATAGCCTGCCTTATTTTTAACAGTTCCGCACGAAGGTTAAAAGGTTTCTGACATTTTTGTCATATAAACATGACATATAATGCTTATATTGTGCAATTCATAAAGTTGACAAATTAAAGTCAATTCCGTTATTTATTAAAGGCAGGCACAAACATTAGGGACTTGTCGGTACAAATCCCGACTTTAATAAATTCAGCACTATTTTTGAGAGTTCACGAAAATAAACAACTACTATTGTCATCTTGTTGTCATCTAGTCATCTATTTTGACATTTAACCTTTGTGCAGAACTGTCAAAAATTGTACCAAATTTAATTTAAGTCAGGATATGCCATGCCATTTTATATATACCGATAAGTCCCTAATATCTTAGGTCTACATTATTTTGACAGTGCGCCATCAAAAAAGCTCTGGCTGAATAGGCCACACGTAGGTTTTGGATAGTTCCAGCAACCAAGAAGAGCGTCGTGCCGCCGCGGCCTCCGTCCCATAACACATGTATAAGTGCCTAAAAATATGTAGTAATTGTTTACCTTTGTGCGAAACTGTCCAAAATAGTGCCGACTTTATTAAAGTCAGCCTTTAATATGCGATAAGTCCTTAATGCTTCCTAGGCCAAGAAGAATCTGCCTTGCAAAAGCCTCAGTTAGCTCGAGTTATATGAATCCATAATTAATTAATTATATAATAACTACCTATCTGCCCTTAATATATATAAAAAAATTCGACCATTAAATGGGAAATACCTAGATTTATTACACCATTTGTCCTTTATGAGGTGTTTAAATACTGATAACATAAATCCTTACTTGTTAGTTAGTCTTGGGGAGTGCATTTTGTAGGTAAGTTTGAATTTTATCAAACCTAGGGTATCTTTTTAGACGGGAAAAAAATTTAACCAGCGCAGAGTGCCCTTAGTTCCCCCAGAAAAGATTTTACCAGCGCAACTGCATATAATACATTTAAAAAAAAAACTTTTAAAAATGAAGCTTTTATTAAATGCACTCAAAAGTAGAAAATAATTTTTTATGTTTGTTATACCATAACAAAAGCGATGGGCGCAAATTAAAAATTTTAACTTTATGTATCGTATATCCGTCACATCAACGATTCACCTAAGAAACAGTTGTATTAGTCTATAACCTAAGGACATTTCCAAAGGTTTGGTAAGCACGGCATTATGTTTATCAGTTTATCATTCGAATAGAAGAAGAATTTAGTTCTTCTTTTGTAGTTCTCTCTCTGTCACCGTAAAGTCAAAATTTTTAATTTGCGCCCATCGCTTTTATTATGATATAAGAAAGATAAAAAATTATTTTCTACTTTCTATTATAATTAATAAAAGCTTGTTCTTTAAAATTAATAAAAGCTTGTTCATTAAAAGTTTCTTTGAATGAAGTCTATTTTGAAACCGCCATATTTTAATTTTCAAATCTGATCAAAAATTCATAATCCCCCTTCTTAAAAACCCCTGAATGCCAATTTTGATTGAAATCGAACAAACTAAATATTATTCCCCCTAGTGGGTACCTAAGAATATTATATTATTGTATTTTCACCGAAACTATAAACGCATACCAAATTTGAACATAATTGGATGTAGATAAGTCAGTTAAAATTGGTTAGCAAAACATGACCAAAATACGTCCATCTTGAATCCGCCATATTGAATTTTCAAAATCTGATCAAAAATTCCTTATCCCCAAAAGCCTCCGTATACCAATTTTGGTTGAAATCGAACAAACTTAGGTGTTTTTTCCCCTCCACTCCCTTCGTAGGGGGGAGGGGTGCCTAATAATGACATATTATTGTATTGTCACAAGAACTATAAATGGATGCCAAATTTGAAGGCAGTCCATCTTAAATCCGCCATATTGAATTTTCAAAATCTGATTAAGAAATCGTTATCTCCATCTCCAAGTGCGCCAACACACCAAGTTTCAACGAAATTTGACGTATTTCAACAACAACAAACCTTCACCCCCTTCGAGTAGGAGGGCGCTGTCAATTTCGTCACACTATATTCTTGTATTGTCACCGCAACTATATAAGCATGCCAAATTTGAAGCCGATCGGTTGTCGGAAAGTTGGTCAAAATTAAGTTGCAAGATTCCACCCGAACAAAAATAGTTTGTTACATACATTACAAGTTAAATAAAAGCTTGTAAAATGCAAGGATTTGTTTTGGTGATTTCATAACAGATAGGTAAAGTGCCTAAAAATATGTTGTAGTTGTTTTCAAAAATAGTGCCGTCTTTATTTATGTCAGGCTATACCAACTTTATTTACCGATAAGTCCCTATTAGTTATAGAAGAATGTATTATTCTGCAACAAAAAAGAAACCAACAAAGTCAAACAAATGAAACAAAAACAAAACTAACACCATTCTTGCAAAGATTACGATAATATACCAACTACTGTGGTTTTCGATTTCCTCATCCTCCTCTGTATCTCGGCAGTCTATTTTCATCATTTTTTGCAATTATAATTCTAAAATAAACATCGAATTTTCTGTGTTGCCGCCATTATAAAATTATAACCACATACCATTATGTGTTACTTATAAGATTAATAGTGCAGGGAAGCACTGAATTTATATCTGCCTTAATTGAGCATGTATAGAATATATCCTAGGATATTCCTAGTAAATTATTAAGGAAAGCCTATTAAATCTCGGGTATATTCTATTATAATAGTGGTCGGCTTTGGTGGAATTGTGTACGCGCCTAAATTAGATAGCTCGCTCATTTCGATTACAACGTGTTCTGCACTGCGTATGGAAAACTGCGTGCTGCATACTATAAAAGAGTGTAAATTTGTAAGACAAATTTAAATGTATAATGTCTAAATCGTCCTAACTGATAAAATTAGAAATTTTGTTTTAAGAGTGGTAATATATTTGAGAAAGAAAACATTCAGATTCACATTTTTTGGCCCGAGATTTTTTTAAGTCAACTTTTAGCAAAAAATGTCAGAGATTGTATTATTCGAGAATAAAACTTCTTTTAGTAACTGCTGGATTTTCTTTAAATTTATGTTATTCTCGTTTTAAGAATCGAGTAATTACTTTAGCAGTAGCGCACCCAGGAATTGACTTCGGGGGGGGGGAGGTGTTAAAAATAACTAATAAAAATACTTAATTTGTAGTATAACCCCAACCACGCTTTTCGGAGGAAGTTTTAAACCCAACCCCCTCCCTCGGTGCGCCAGTGGTAGTGGCGCACCCAAGAGTTGACTTCGGGGGGGGGAGGGGGGTAAAAAATGAATTTGAAGTAAAAATCTGATTATAATTGATACAAGGAAACAGGTGCTTACAAGCGCGAACCTGGGCTCAAATTTGGAGGGGGGGGGGGGTGCTAATCAAATTTAAAATTTTTGTTTACTTATCCAAAATTTTTTGGGGAAATAACACTTAAAATACAATTTTTGACTTAAAATAAAACTAAATTCGTAAATATTGATGGGGTTTTGGGAATTTCAGTTATTTATTTACGTTTAGTTTGCTTGTAAAAATGTTAAAATACGCCGCAAGCGAAAATTTTTGCGAAAATGACACTTGCCTTTTTTGACACTAAATCGCACGCAAAATGTTTTGATAAAATTACTATTTTGACACGAAATCGTAAAAATGAAAGTTGTTGTAGCGCCAAAGGCAAAAAATTTTGCATTTTTTTATTTTTTAAAGATTTTTGTTAAAAATTAAGTCCAGGCTCTTGTATTTTATTCCCTATATATTTTCTTTTTAATAAGTAAACTCTTAAAGAATGAAAGATTAATTAAATTAATATTGGTGTGAGCATATTCTTTTAGAGAATATCTTTATACTTATATTTGGTGAAGCATTTTTTTCCGTGTACCCATTAGAGTTCTATTGACCTATATTTTTTAGTAACAGCAAATAATAATAACACAACATTTATAGTAGGGTCACGTTATTTTTTGTATTGTTCACCAGAGCTCTAATATTATTAATCTAACGGAACCCAAAAAATTTAATCAAAATCAAATCGCGAGCACAATAAAAATGATTTAAGTCATTTTTTTTATTTCGTTCTTAACGATATACGCCTCCTATGTTACAGTTTCATTCATGATAGAAATGACCTGATTTATCATTTTTTATTTCTATAAACGGAGGATATGTATAATGAATCTTGAGAAAGACCATTTCCGTATATTGAATATTTTTAAAAAAATTCTTGGTGCCGTTTCTAACCAAACGATATAGTTTGTTGAATTTTTGTGTGTCTGTGTCTGTTTGTTTGTTCCTTGATTACCTGGGGTTTCATATAATTCACTTAATTAAAATCGGTTTACCGGAACAAAATTTATGACTATTTATAACAAAAGAACGGAAACAAACCGCCCGCAAAGAGGGTATTCGACTGGAATAAAGGATTTGAGGAGCTAAAAGGGGTGGGAGAGAATTGGGGAAAGAACATGAAAGTGGGAGAGGGAGAAGCTAGAATTTCAAACATGCGAACGAAGTCGCGGTAACAGTTGGGGAAGTGGTTTTTTTAAATTTTCATAAAACTTTTTTTTGCACACTTAGTTATGTATAAATGTCCACATTAAATATTTTGTTATAATATGTCAGTGTCAAAAAATGCAAACTGTTGGCACAATTGTAAAGTATTTTTAAATAATTTTATTTTCACGACTCTTCCATGGCCAAAATCTAAAGAAATATTCTTTTCCACAAAATTTCTGTAAAAAAAAATATAAGCTGCAAATATGACAACAGTAACAATCTAGGGCGTTTGAATTTATGTCAACTTTCAAACCTGGTTTTCTTCAATGGTTGCTTGAGGTTAGGTTTTGTCTAAATAAAAATGGAACCGACTTGCAGTGGGTAGCATATTTGCTTGCCCCATGGAAGGTCCCGGGTTCGTTGCATGGATATTTTGTGTTTGTCATCAAAACGCTTGGTACTCACTTTTGAAACGCTGGGCATTGATCTTACAATAGATGGAAAGTTCCAGTATAAAAAAAACAAAATGTAAAAAAAAATGTAATTTTGAAACTGTCAAAAACGGTACTCAAAACGTCAGGTGAGTTGTCAAAATAAGGTTACGCAATATTATGTGACATCTTTTGACGCACCGAGGGAGGGGGGAGGTTGGGGTTATCCCCCCCCCCGAGAAGCATGGATAGAGTCACATTTTTACTTCAAATTAAGTTTTTTTTATTATTTATCTTTTAAATAAAAATCGATTAGCCTATATCCAGAACTTCTGCTTTAGTTTTAAGCAAGACTTAAAGTGTGCAACCTTGCCCTAATTTAAAACTTTTCGCAACTAGTTTAGGAGATCCCCGAGGCGAGCTCAAATTTAGAACACCCTGTATAGAGGTGTATTCTCAAAAAAGCGGAAAATAATTAGGAATCCGAGAAAACTTGAAACAATCTATAATTAGAAAGAAGTACATTAAAAACACATTTCTATAATACTTAATTCAGATAAACGGAAACAGATTGAAGGTAATCTTTGCCGGCAATAATACTAGTGTTTTTTCATGTGGATTGTGCCTTCAGGTTTTCGATAAATCTACGAATAAAATGAATAAATTATCCACGTTGGATAAAAATATTTAACTAATGATTGCCATAAAGTTATTAATTAATCTTTGGACGTCGTTATATTCTGAAAAAAAAATAAGTTGATTCGCTTATTACCGAGTAGAAAAGGCTGTCAATGTTTAGACATTTAACTTTATCACAGACGGATTATTTTGTTCTAGGTCTAATCATATAATTAAGGAAAAACGCAGAGCCAAAAAATCTTCTGTGCTCCAGCAGACCACGTCAGGCATACATACCGGTTGATCTATTAGACTTAAAGTAACAAAAATGGCCGTTTTTTACTAAAGTTAACCTTCGTTTACGACAAAACTAAAGTTAAGATAATAATGATTTCTGCAGATCTGCTTCAACACATAACGAGCTACATTTTTTATAATAGTACTAATGTCCGTATGTGTACAGGGTACGCCAAAAAAATGCGCCTGAAATTGTTCAAAATCCCTTATTTTAGAAGCACATTTGATGCTTATAAGAGCAGCGAAAAAAATGTTTTTTGTTACCCTAAAAAGGATGCACAAAAAATGAGTAATAAACTTTTAAAAATACAGAGCACGCCAAAACACTTTTTTAACCTTTTCAAATTGTCCTTACAAAGAAACTGCCAATCAGGCAACACTTGTTTATTTGTTATGTTATTCTACGGATCACAAATAACATTTTTTAACTTCATTTCGGGTATTTTATACATACAAGGTGTTCCTTAGTTATCCGCTTATTTAAACGTTAATTCAAGTTTCTAAGGGATTTGGAGCCATCTCAAAAATATTTTTTGACTCACCATGTAAATATACGATATCCAGAATTAAGATAAAATGTATTGTGGTCTGTAGACTAACATTACAAAAAACAATGAATAAAATAATTGTTACCTGATGTTGGTAGTTTATTTGTAAGGACAATTTGAAAAGGTTAAAAAAGCGTATTTCGTATGTTTTGACTTACTCTGTACATATTTAAAAGTTTATCTCTAATTTTGTGTGCATTCTTTTTATGGTATCAAAAACCTTTTTTTTTCGGTTCTCCTGCTACAAGCGTCAAATATGCTTCTAAAATAGTTGATTTTGAGCAATTTCAGGCGTATTTTTAGGCTTACCCTGTACACATATAGACATTAGAACTAACATAAAAAATGTAGGCCGTTATATGTTGAATCAGATTTGCAAAAATCATTATTATCCTATCCTTAGTTTTGTCGTAAACGAAGGTTAGTTAGGTTTAATAAAAAACGTACATATCGGGAAAGTGTCCATGACGAAAATTGCTCATTGGGACCCCCTCTATAACATATTAAAATATAAAAAAATTTAACCGAAAAATATCCCACATAAGAAAGTGGCAGGGTTCAATAAACATTGCGGTTAGGCCAAAAAACTAATTTACATTTTCTTTCTCTTCTCTTTTCCGTCTTTTAAGGCGCATTTACACAGATAAACTTTCCTTTGATGTTGAAATGCCGACAAACATTTACACAAGCCTCTTGAGCAAAATGTTCAAAGAAATGTTCGAGCAAAATCTCGTACAAAAAAACACACGTGAATTTTCGAGAGAATGTTGAGCAAAATTTGTTTGAAGAATTGGGGGTATAAAAATTTCTTTACAAATTTAAATTTTATAGTTTTATGGGAATTCATTGAACTTAACTGAAAATAGAAAGACTAAGTTTTAAAACAAGGTATTTTAATTAAGTGGTTTCCGACGGAAAAACGATATGATGTCGAAATTCACGTTTTACCTCATAAGCAACTTCGATTGATCTGATTTTTATAGGGGATATCCCAGTATACTTGTAACTTTTTTGGGGTTGTAAAAAAACGACAATAAAAAAAATATTATTTGGCAATTATTTATTGCTGTTGCCTGTAAAATGTAATGATAAAAATTTACGTTTAAAAGAATATCTCTTTATTTTACTTCCTAGTTTAAAACACAATACAATAATAATTAAGTCAAATTCAAAATCCTATATACATTTTATTAAATCTCAAATATATGAACAAAAGCACGTTCGGTCTAAATAATACCCGTTTATTACCCACTTTTACAACCCTACGATCCCGACCCTTGTCTAAAAAAATATAATTTAGCAGTAATAGACTAGATTTCTGAATCAGAATGTTGCTCCTTTGCATATTGTTTGTTCAGTGTCAGTAATCGACCTTGATTATTACATTAAATTGACAGTGAATATCTACCTTCAGTATTTTCATGAACCTTTTGCTTTTTTAAGCAACCGTTGGGGTCTTAAACTAACTAGGTAAATCTGGTGTGAGGAATGAAAAAAAAACAATCGAAGCTAAGGGTAAAGTAAAGTTACAAAAATATGTTTAAAAAAAAATCCCATCCCCACCACTCTTCATAGTCGTGAGGCGCGGATTACCGCTTAAAAGTGCAATTTTTGAGTTTTTTGGCGATATTTGAAAAACTCAAAATTTTTTTGGAAAAGAAAAATTTTCCTGGGTTGTTTTTTGAATTTAGGAAAAAACCCTTGGAAAAAAAAACTCACAAGAATATCCCAAAAAAACCCCCGGGCAAAAAAATCCGGGAAAAACCCTAAGAAAAAAAATATTATAAGTAACCCTAATCCATGTGACAAAACTGATAGTCAAGAATAATGTTTCGCTTGCCGTCGGCTTTTTTTCACAAAAATTTAAAATAAAAGTTGGTGTTCCATTTTTTTAAAGAATTGAGATCACTGATCACTGATGTAACATTTTATTTATTCTCATCTTTAAAAATATGTTTCCAAAACGGATAGCAATAATTTGCTCAAAAATTTACCCGAACAAAATGTTCAAAGAAAAGCTCACAAAAATGTTCATGCAAAAAATTTAAGATCTTTTGCACGAGCTTTTGTTTGAGCATGTTCGTCTGTGTAATTGCGCCTTTAAACTGTGTTCACTAAAATCCTTTTTAAAATTTTGCACAGTTTTAAATGAAAATTGTAATGATAAAGTTAGGAAAAATTAGATCTTTTTTCTTTTAAGAGCCTGGGCATTCTGGTTAAAAAAAAATGAAGCATTGATAATTGTGGCTTTTTAAGCTCTTTTGTAGTTTAAAGGTTGTAATATAGATCGCAGTACTGTTCTATCGAGGTCATCTGGCGAATTTCCTGACATTTCATATGGTAATCACCGACATACGTGCAGTATTGCTTAAAACTATTTCTCTAATTTAAGTTGTGTTTTTAATGATGACTTAAAATAAAACCAAGAAAACAAAGAAACGCACATTTTTCGTTTTTATATTATTCTTATCACAAAACCTCATATAACGGAGTGGATTTGAAAAGTGTGCGTTGATATATTTAATTGACTGAAATTATTTTAATGGAAATTGGAATAAAATATAGCCTTGTTTAGATACGGAATGTTTTTTTACTATTTCAACTACTTTACTTTTGATTTAGATCTTAACGTCCACTTTAGTGAAAGCAGAATTGGATTTTTTTAAGGCAGATAAGCGGCAGATGTAATTTTCGTGGATAATAAATTTAAGAGTCACTTAATAATATCTATTTCTTTTAAATAGTTTTTAAATTACCGTCTAAACAAACATGGGACAACCATGCAGGCTTATGGACAGAACGACCTGCTCTCAGCCAACACAGTTACACAAATATTACGTAAAAGTTACAACACCTCATTACTTTCTCTTTTTTAGATTCTTTTCGGTTGATGTAACTGATTTGGAAGTTTAACTTCGTTTTAATTGTCTTAGGAGCATATTCCTATTGGAAAAATTAACACGCCAGGACGAACCCGTATCAGGTGACTTATAATAAGTACCATGCGGAACGATGCCTATTTGTGAGTGATTCAGAGTTGGAAGTCAGAGTGTGCGATGGTGTTAAATGATGTCTGGATTGAGGGTGACTAGTGAATCCACTGACCAGCCCACGCTAGTCACCCCGGGCGAAACATCGTTTAATTGTTTCTCCTTTCGCTTTGGTCTTTTGTGTTCTTTCCTCCCAAAAATCTTTTGATCTTCTCATGTTTACCTGATTACTTTGTTACATAAGTTCTAGGTAAACTGGAAGTCACAACAAGGTAAAAAGTAACAAAGTTCTCTACTTTTTAAGTAAATAATATGTAATTAAATTAACGTAAATAATACGTGGCAACAAGAAATTAGGAAACAGCAGATATGGATTAACTAGTAACTAAAAAGTAAATCTAAAGGTAAAATTTGTGTAAATTTTTTTACATAATATTAAATAATAACGTACTCTTTATGTAACTGCCATATGAATTTATAACATTAATGATATATAAATATTATCTATTGTAAAATTTATGTAAAATTAAAGTCATATTGTGTATATACTTGTAATATCACAACAAGGTAAAAAGTAACTTCCATGTTCTGCATAACGCCATGCACAGTTCCCTTCTTATTACGTAAATATAATGTAATTACTTTTTATTGAAAAGTTTTTTATGTACGGGTGGTCCAAATTCGAGGGGCCTCTATAGCTTTGGGCTTTTGCAGCATAGTTAGCCCAAAACTAATATACATGTTACGGGCTCGATTTTCAAGAGAAGATGAAAACTAAAAACCGCATTGCGATATGTCAAAGCGTTTCTGAGCTACAGGGTGATTCTCAAAAATGTGCGTTTCTAAAAACCCTTTACAACTTTTTTATTTGTAAAGATAGAGATTTTCATTAAAAATATTTTTTAAAGATTTTTTACGGACAAATCTACCTGTTTCACCGATTTTGTCTTAAAGCCTTTAGTTCACGAGATATAACACAAAGTTACATTTTTTTAAATGGAATATCCCAATTTAAAAAAAAAATAGTTTTGTGTTAAAATATCTGTTAAACGATGTGTCATACACCTATTTTTATTAAGTAGTTAAACAGATATCTGCATTTTTTACTAATTACCATGGCAGGCTGTGTTTAACTCTCACCTATGCAGATTTAGGGTATCAATCTAGGTAGCTATGATCAAATAAAAACAATTGCCATGATAAACGAGCCCAAGTGTCAAAAGTGGCGTCTTCGTCAAGATATAAAAATGTTTAAAAACTTTGAAAAGTACGACATAATAAAATGTTATATTGAAAGTAACGAAAATCGACAGACGGCGTTAAATCTATATTTCCAGAGATATCCGGAAAGAAGGTAACCTAGCTCAAAAATATTTTTAAAGTTAAAACGTCATCTACAAGAATACGGATCCTTTACAAAACCGCGGCCTAGGACTTATAGAAGCCTAGCCAGAGATAGAGAGTTGGAAGAACTAACGGTTCTAGGAGAAATAGAAATTAAACCGAATACTTCCACCAGGGCTATGGAGAGACACAGTGGAATTCCACGCAGCAATGCCGTTCGGGTGCCTAAAAAACACAGTTTAGGCCCTATCGACCCCGACGGTGGCACCAATTACGGCAACGAGATTTTGCTCCAAGACGTGCATTTTGCAGGTGGTACCCAAATGAAAGCCAAGAAGACCCCGATTTTGCCAGAAAAGTTATTTGGACGGATTAGGCAACGATTTTTAGTGATGGAATATTCACCAGATATAACTGCTATTACTGGAAACAGCAAAATCCTTATATTATGGTGGAACAAGCGAGTCAGGGAAGGTTCAGTTTTAAATTTAGGCAGCTTCGTGCGGTAGAACATCCTAATGCAGAAAATAGCGTCAAGAAAGGATATGTTTACAATACAATTACAATTACAATTTGAGCATTTGTTTTAGAATTAAAGAAAATTGTTAGATGTAGATTTTAGGCATTACATAGTTTAATTAATAAAAATTTTAAATAAAAACTGGTAATTATAGTAAAGTAGAAGTTAAAGTTCGAGGTTGCTGTGTCCCCTCGTGTCGTAGCCAACTTGATTTTGTATGAAAAAAAAACAATAAAGTTTTATTTACACATTTAGTGCACGCACAGCGCCTACTATGGTAAATATCAAAATATGCAAATATCTTTTAAACTATTTAATAAAAATAGGTCTATGGCACATCGTTCGACAGGAAATTTTATTAGAAAACTGATTTTTTAGAAAAATTAGGGTTATCCCATTTAAAGAAATATAACTTTGTGTGATATCTCTGGAACTAAAGGCTTTAAGCAAAAATCGGTGTAACGGGTCGATTTGTCTTTAAAAAAATCTTCAAAAAATGTATTTAATGAAAATCTCTATCTTTAGAAATAAAAAAGTTGTAGAAGGCCTTTAAAATCGCACATTTTTGAGAATCACCCTGTAGCTCAGAAACGCTCTGACATATCGCAATGCGGTGTTTAGTTTTCGACTTCTCTTGAAAATCGAGCCCGTAAGATGTATTAGTATTAGTTTTGTGCTGACTATGCTGCAAAAGCCCAAAGCTATAGAGGCCCCTCGAATTTGGACCACCATGTACATTTTTTTACTTTAGATTTACGTAAATACTATGATAATGTAATAGATGTGTTTACTGGGTTCTTGATAATTATTTTGAAAAAATCTTCATATAATAACCTTGTTTTTGCCATTTTGTTATTTTTGGAACCAAGGTAAATTTTATATCGAGGATTAGAGCGGCAGCATTGAAACTCAGTTTGTTATTCCTCCAAGATTAAAACTGACGAATTAAACACATAAACGGTTTTACCATGGTATGTTATGTTGGTAATATTTAGATGTTGCTATGGAAAAACAGTATACCGGGTGGGCCATAAAAAACCGGACAAAATGTTTTTCATTATAACTTTCGAACCATACCACCAAATTTAATGCAACAAACTGCTCTTTGCAAGGAATTGAGCAACTCTTTGAGTAAAAATATTTTTTGTCCGCAATCTTAAAATCTAAGATGGCGGAAAGAAACAAACTCTACCCTTCAAAGAGCCACGTTTATTCTTATGTTACGGAAGATTTTTGGATTTTTTAATGAAGTCATAAAAAAGCTTTGTTTCTGCCACGTAGAACGAGGTGCGAGTCATTAAAATCGGTAAAGTGGTTCCCAAAAAAATAAAAAATTTTCAATCAGGACGGACGGATTATGCGATTGCCGTCTCAATTCTGTCTGCATACAATTTCTCATAAATTCTTTATTACTAAACCAATTTTGATGAAATAAAAAGCCTTATGGCGAAAATCGATTGTTGTTTAACTAGTGCAAATTGATACTCAACCGATTTCAATAAAATAAAAAGCATCATGGCAAAGATCAAAAACTCTTAAAAGACCACTATCGAAATTTGTCGCTATTTTGGAACCCACGGCGGACACAATTAAATTTATCTCTTCAAAGGAGCTCGTTTTTTTTAGGTTTAAAGAACCTAAAAATGCTCTTCCTCCAATGCGCATAGCTAGGTACGAATCATTAAAATCGGTTTAGTGGTTCTCAAAAAATTAATTTTCGTTTTAACCATTGTTTCTTCATAAACTCCTTATTACTGAACTGATTTTGATCAAATAAAAAACATCATGGTAAGAATCGATTTCTCTTTACTCGCAACACAAAAAAAGAGCGGCTTTTTTAAATGGTAGCAAATTTTAATGGCCATCTTGTGTTTCAAAATGGCTACAAATTTCGATAGTGATCTTCTAAGAGTTTTTGATCTTCGCCATGATGCTTTTTATTTTATTGAAATCGGTTGAGTATCAATTTGAGAAGGCAATCGTATAATCTGGAAAACAGTGATGGAAACAAAAATTAATTTTTGGAGAACCACCAAATCGATTTTAATGATTTGTGCCTCGTTGTTCGTGGCGAAAGCAGAACTTTTGTACAAATTTAAAAAATTATTTAAAAGTTTACAGAGTATACAAATAAACGAGCCGCTTTAAAGGGACAAGTTTGATTTTGTCCGTCATCCTGGATTTCAAAACGGCGACAAATTTCAATAGCACTAGTTAAAGAACAATCGATTTTCGCTATGAGGCTTTTTATTCCACTAAAATCGGTTTAGTAATAATGAATTTATGAGAAAATGTATGCAGACAGAATTGAAACGGCAATCGCATAATCCGTTAAACACTGATTGAAAATGTTTTTTTTTTTTGGAAACCACTTAACCGATTTTAATGATTCACACCTCGTTCTACGTGACAGAAACAAAGCTTTTTTATGAATTCATTAAAAAATCCAAAATAGTTTGTTAACATAAGAATAAACGAGGCTCTTTGAAGGGTAAAGTTTTTTTCTGTCCGCCATCTTAGATTTTAAGATGGCGGAAAAAAAATTTCTTATCAAAGTCTTGCTCAATATCCTGCAAAGAATAGTTTGCTGCATTAAAATCGGTGGTATGGTTTAAAACATTTTGTCTGGTTTTTTATGGCCCACCCGGTATATGTTCCATATGCTGTTTTACCAATGATAAAAATTAAAAGCAATTCGTATATTTGTACCACACAAACATGGTTTCATATAATTTTTATCACATTACTTTTAAATAAACTACTTACAATTATTGCTTTTGAGAAAACCAACACCAAAATATCAAGTTTTGCTGCCAAAATATTGAAACTTACCTAAAAAACAATAACAAATAATAATATAAAAATTATATAAGAAAATCAAATAAGAATTCATATGGGGTTGTTTCTTGGGTAGCACGATAAAAGCATTAGTTAAAGCATAAAGTAAGGAACCCTTACTTTGTGGTCAGAGGTCAAAGGTAAAACAGTTGATAGTTGTTTGTTTGATTTTTTCATGGTTTTACTTACTAAAAACGAGATTTTATGCAAAGCTTAAATGTCATAAGAACCTTATATCGCGTTTTACCTCTGTAAAGTCCAAAAAAACGTACATATATACGATTTGGACACCAATAAATCTCCGTAATGAAGAAAGATAAAGACAAACCAAAAATAGCAGCTGGTTGAGGATGAAAAAAGCAGTGTTTGGAAAGCTACAAAGCTAAAACCGTATATGTGCTCATATACGGTTTTCTCTTCTTAGGCAAGAGGTATTTACGTCACTAGAACGGAAAATTGGCCTGTAAAGACACTTTTCGGTCGTGTATCGTACGCACTTTTGTTTTCAAACGATCAGAAAAAACATTTTAGTACCTACCACTTTCGTCAACTCCTAACCGCATCACATAATTTATAAACATTCCCCTTATAAGAAAATATTAGCTTTCAACTTCTTGTTGGCTAGAAAGCAAATGCCGCTAAGGCCAGTAGTTTTGAAGACCCAATCTAAAGAAAAACAAGAAAAATTATAGTGTAGTGACTATTAGCTTCACACAGCTAATTCAGTGATGACTGACGACCAGTTCTAGCCGACCATGGCCAACTTATCAAGCAGAATAGTGATAAAACAGCTCATGAAAGGCAGATTTCTTTATTTATTTATAGAGTATGGATTACACAGGCTTGATGACTTTAATATGGTCAATTTTTCTGTGTGTTCGGACTTCCATTGTCTATATTTTATTTGTACACGACGTTTCGATCAGTAAAATATCTGATCGTCTTCAGGTGCAAACTACAATCTATTCCTAAGACTACGTACTTATAAACTGTGAGAAGTCACTTAACCTTGAAGTTTAAGAAGTTGCCTCCGCCCAAGGAGGGACTTCCAAATATTTGGGATTTCAACACTTGGTTTACTGAAAATATCCTGATACTGCCCAATAAAGGCAGCTTCAAGGAATTTTCGTTTCTTCCAGTGTGACTCCTTGTACAAAACCTTTGCTTCTGCCCACTTCATTTGATGTGGTTTTGACCATGCATGTTCGGCGATTTCTGATTTCGTTGTTTCACCTTTTTGGGTATTCGTCTGATGTTCCTTAAGCCTAACAGGTAGTGGTCTTTTAGTTTCGCCTATGTATGATTCACGACACTCACAAGGAACTTGGTAAATGCATTTCTTATTTTGTTTGTTCTCCGGTTTTATTTTACTAAGAAGGCTTCAAATTGTATTGCTAGATTTAAAAGCTGTTTTAATAATAAAGTTTTTCGCTTTAGACAATAAAAGTATCATCAACATATCTCAGCCAGAGCTTAGGTTTATATGTTGCGGTATCAACCTCGTGTGATTCGAGTAGAAAGCGCCATCAGAACAAGAGTCTATCGCAAATCCACTCACACAGGACAATATTTAAATCAAGGTTCAAATCATTCTGTTACAACAAAAACGAGGCATAATCAAAACTTTGTATAACAGAACCGTTCAAATTTGTAACAATTTTCATGACTTAGAAATCGAAATAAGAAACATTAGGAAGAATCTGCAGCAGAATGGTTACTGCCTTAAACTTATAACAGATACTATTTCTAAAGCTCAACAAATAGGACAGAGATTAGAAGACCAAAACCAGGCAAATGCATTCCTTACAATTCCATACGTTAAAGGACTATCAGAGAAAATTCGAGGAGTAGCGAAAAACTTTAATATTAAAACAGCTTTTAAATCTAGTAATACAATTCGAAGACTTCTTAGTAAAACAAAACCGGAGAACAAACAAAATAAGATATGCATTTACCAAGTTCCTTGTGAGTGTTGAAATCTCAAATATTTTGGGCGGAGCCAACTTCTTAAGCTTTAAGGTTGAGTGACTTCTCACAGTATATAAGTACGTAGTCATAGGAATTGATTGTAGTTTGCACCTGAAGACGATCAGAGATTGTACTGATCGAAACTTCGTGTATAAATAAAATATAGATAATGGAAGTCCGAAACATGGAGTTAATTTCAACCACATCATTGTCTCAAACAATTCATTAAAATTGTTAACATTTTTTAATTCGCACCAGTTTATAAACGCATCAGTTCCGCTGGTAGCGGCTCTTTAGATTTTTCAGGCATCAATCGACGTGACTCCTGAAGCAGCTTCTATTATTTCCTTCGGATTCAACTTATTTTCTTGATCTGAGTCCATTCTTGTAACCAAAACAAGTGTCAAAACTGCAAAAAAAATCAAAAGCTAAAAGCTGTCAACAAAAAATCATGGCCAACTTGGCAAAAAATGGGACCGCAAAAGGATCAAGAAACCTGAAAATTGAATAAAAAGGTCCTTTCTTGAGAGTGAAAATATTTCAAAAGAACATGCCTTGTAATGTAAAACTTTTTGTACGGAAAGTGGCTATTTTCCGGTCGTTTAAAAAAGATAAATATTAACACTTCTCGGAAGGAATGGATGTGAGTCCCTTGCTCTCCGAATGAGACAATCTGGCACACAGACGGCTCAAAAATGGGGGACAAGTCGGGGGCGAGAGTGTACTGTAAAAACACGGGGGCGAAGTTCCACTTCTCTCTAGGAAGGTACACGACTGATTTTCAGGCTGAGGTATACGCCATTCTGATGTGTCGATATAACATCATCATCTGGAAATGTCCGCTTCAGGCAAGGATATTTACAATTGCTCAGATAGTAGGGCTGCACTGTCTGCTATCAGGTCGGACAGGGTTAACTCTGCCCTTGTATTGGAGTGCAAACGTGTCTTGACAACTATGGCAAGACACAACAAGGTCAATCTCCTCTGGATCCCGAGACATGAAGGTGTAGCGGAAAATGAAGAGGCCGATAGATTGGCTAGACAAGGATCATCAACCGATCTGCTAGGTGCGGAACCCATAGAGGTAAGGTAAGAATCTGGAAATTTCCACTTCAGGCAAGAAAATATACAATTGCTCAGATAGTAGGGCTGCACTGTCTGCTATCAGGTCGGACAGGGTTAACTCTGCCCTTGTATTGGAGTGCAAACGTGTCTTGACAACTATGGCAAGACACAACAAGGTCAATCTCCTCTGGATCCCGAGACATGAAGGTGTACCGGAAAATGAAGAGGCCGATAGATTGGCTAGACAAGGATCATCAACCGATCTGCTAGGTGCGGAACCCATACTAGGTAAGAATCTGGAAATTTCCACTTCAGGCAAGAAAATATACATTTGCTCAGATATTAGGGCTGCACAGTCTGCTATCAGGTCGGACAGGGTTAACTCTGCCCTTGTATTGGAGCGCAAACGAGTCTTCACAACTATGGCAAGACACAACAAGGTAAATCTCCTCTGGATTCCGGGACATGAAGGTGTACCGGGAAATGAAGAGGCCGATAGATTGGCTAGACAAGGATCATCAACCGATCTGCTAGGTGCGGAACCCAAACTAGGTAAGAATCTGGAAATTTCCGCTTCAGGCAAGAAAATATACATTTGCTCAGGTATTAGGGCTGCACAGTCTGCTATCAGGTCGGACAGGGTTAACTCTGCCCTTGTATTGGAGCGCAAACGAGTCTTCACAACTATGGCAAGACACAACAAGGTAAATCTCCTCTGGATTCCGGGACATGAAGGTGTACCGGGAAATGAAGAGGCCGATAGATTGGCTAGACAAGGACAAGTATTCCGGTATGCCAAGTCATAACGGCCCGGAAAAGTCACTAAGACAGGCGCTCTGAGGAGCTCTGGAATAGCACGCAGGGCATGAAACAAGCCAAGCTTCTGATTAGTAGGGTGAGCTACAAAAAAACAAAGTCCTTGCGCTACCTAGGTAGGAAGGATGTGAGACTGGCAACAGGGCTCCTAACGGGACACTGTCGCCTTAACAATCACCTAGAGACGATGGGAATTGGCAAAGACTCAGAGTGTCGATGGTGCATTTTCTTGGCATATAGGGTTGATAATTTTAACCATATCTTTAAATTGGCACCAACTAGAACAAAAACCAGCCTAGTCACCAAATTTGATAAAAGTCAGTCAAATAGTTTTTGAGATATCAGCGTTGAAAAAATGTTTAGAATATTTAGAAAATATATTAGGTACATTTTATGTATAATGTTCTATATCTATGTTCAACTGATTTTAAAATATTGACAGGTGAAAATTGACATTTTTTAACTTTGACAGGCCGTTACATCGAAACGGTTAAAGATAGAGCAAAACGGTTTTTACATTCCTACCTTGGCTTTTCACAAGCTATCGTTTTATACTATTTTTAAGCTAGGGTTAAACTAACCTTGGGACATTTTAACCCTGGGTTTAGATATAAAACCATAGCTTGTAAAAAACCAAGATAGGAATGTATAAACCGTTTTGTTCTATCCTTAACCGTTTCGATGTAACGGGCTGTCAAAGTCAAAAAAATGTCAATTTTCACCTGCCAATATTTTAAAATCAGTTAAACATAGGTAAAGGAATTTATACATAAAATGTACCTAAAATATTTTGTAGAATTTGAATATTCAAAAGTAAACAAGGTGTTCAAGTTAAAATAAGAAAGTTGTTGCCAAGTTTTCCAGCAAATGGCAACGCTGCAAATATGAAAGTATTTCATAAAGATAGTTTACATGGACTTATTTTAGAATAGAAAGTTTGAAAACTTTCCATTATATAATTTCCAAAATATTTTAATAGCCCAGCAAACATATTGCAAGTACAAAAAAAGCACTAATTTGGAAAACGGCATTTCACAATATTTGTACAATTTGTGCTGCAATGTTTACCAACAATCCAAAAAAAGTATAAATATTGTACTGTCATAAAGTACTTTAATTAGAGTACTAAAATAATGCTTTATTTATAATGGCACCGCAAAGGGCAGCATCAAATGTACAAAAATAGTAAAATGCCATGTTCCAAATTAGTACTTTTTTTGTACAGTGACTATTTTAAATTTTTAGTAATCCGATGTTTGCTGAGAGGTTACTCACCTTGGGACACCCGGTATACATGTGAGCTCGGTGTGAGAATAAAACTTAATGGTCTGTGGGATGTTCCATCTCTTGTTGAATTTCATCGTGAAAAATTTCGCATGTCTCTTTGGATAATCTAAACCTTTTTTTTTAAATCTACATCGTCGTACTCCTCCAAAAAATTTGTTCTAGTACGCATAATTTTTGGTCTTTTTGGTGCATCATCTTCATTTAGTTGATCAAAAATAAATTCTAAGTCATCGATCATAGCGATTTCACTACAAACTTACAGTTTTTTCCCCAAAAAAATTTCAAATATTTATTTTGACGTTAGAATTTTTCACCTGGACCGCCGGTAACAAATAAATCGAAGTTTGCTGGTAAACTGCACCTATAAGACGTTTAACTATGAGTTGAAAAAAAATTGGCCTTAACCAACTTCTCTTTTTTTAAAGAATACGTTTTTTTTAAACTTTTTCATTCCATGTTTAAAACTAGACACATCAGTGTTTCAATAACATAACAAAAATTTACCGTATCTCTCTCCGTATGCGTAATATTAAACATTCGCATGCGGGAAAAAATCGCGATCGCCGCAATAATGCCTAAGCATTCGAAAGAATCGAATAAAATAAGCGAGTTTACGGCCGACGCAGTGAAAATGACCCAGCCAATAATATGCAGGACTGACGTTATCAAGGTACGATGATCATGCTCCTCGTAAAAAGTCACTTTGCAACTAAAGAAAAGCCATGTGATCAATTAAAAGAGCGATGAAAGTCTGTCCGAGTGCCTGAAGAGTTGTTTTCTATAAAGCAATCAAATTATTTTTTTCTATAACTTTAAGCTCTACAGAGCGCTTCAGGCTACTGCGAACATAGGCCGGAAGAAGTCCAATTTGCCAGTGTACGTACACGCAGGGACACCGCACACCTATCAGTGGAGCAACCACCACTCAGCTTTGCGATCACCGTTCGCGGCTTGCGTTTAGTACGCCTCTAACCACGGTGCAATGTGAAGTGTAGTCCATGAAACCGGAATTTGGACAATAAATATGCATCGATACTGTTTTATCACTAACAACGAGTTACAATAAAAATTATAAAGAGAAACAAAATAAAAGCAAGTTCTCAAAATAAAATAATACATTCTAAAAACCAAAAAGATTCTCCCAGTCAAAGAGCAAAAGTCCTCCTTGCTCGGCTAGACAATATCCGAGCCTATTATAAAAACCTCTTCTAACGTTTCCAAGCATGTTAGGGGTGATAGTTTCAAAAGCTTCTTCAATTTTAATCCGAAGTTCTTCCAAATTATTAGCCCTTTCATGCTCGTAAACTTTATTTTTGATACTCCTCAGATAGAAGCCATTATGAGCAAGATCAGGTTATCGAGCTGGGCATAAAATAGTTCCCCGTGTCCTTATAACCTGATCAGGAAATATATTATCAAGATATTCCCTAACAAGGCCAACATTATGAGCAGGACAACCATCTTGTTAAAACCATGTTTCACCAAATCTCACACCTAACAACTGCTTAGTAGTTGCAATAATATGCTGCTGCAGTAGATCCAAGTATCTAGGACCATTCAAATTGCCGTCAATAAAAAATGACCCAATTACGTGTTTCCCTACAATACCCCCCAAACATTTAGTTTTTGGGGATACTGTGTTCTTACGTCAAAATACAAATGCAAATTTTCCCTCGACCAATAACGAACGTGTGTTGGGTTATGACGAATCAATAATGGAAAAGTGCCTTCATCTGTGAAAAAGAATAGATACCATTGTTTCGCAAGATTCCATCCTCCGGAAAAATTTGATGCGTTTTTGACAGTGGCTGAAGACGTATCAACAGCTTCAGCAATTTAGTGGCTAGTTAACTTTCGATTTTCCTCCACTACAGCATAAATCATCACATCTCGTACTTCCTGCTCGTCATTCAAAACAGTGGTTTTTTTATGGTTTCATGGCGCTAAACAACCAAACTTTTCAAAATTCTGCAAAAACCTATGAATCGTTGATCAACTAGGTTCTAGGCGATTTACAAAATTCTCCAAAAAAAGTTCTTGAATAAGTCTCAATGGTCTGCCTTAATAGTACCATTTGACCATCTGCACTTTTTCGGCAACTTCGTAGACATCCATTTTATGTTTTAAAAATTTATTATTTCACTTAAGAACTTACCAATCTGTTTCTCGAACAAGGCAGAAATAAAACAAAATAATAAAAACAAAATAAATTTCAAAAAGGTAACACTGCAGCGTGCTTCCACCCCACCTCGGTCGTACGGCACGGAGAGTAAATTGGACTTGATTCCTCCTATGTTCGGAGTAGCCTGAAGCTCATTGTTTACATCCACCAAACCAATTTTGTGAATACAAAGTGTGCACCAGACTGGTGTATTCACAAACAGCTAGTAGTGTAGTAATTTCGACTATACATTTTATTATAGGTGGGAAAAGTCGGGGTGGAACGACCCGGGTAATATAATGCGCGACTGCCGTTATCAAGATAAGATGATCATGCTTCTCGTATAACTAAAGAAAAGCCATATGATCAATTAAAAGAGAGATAAAGGTCTGTCTAAGTGCCTGGGAGTTTTTTTCTATAGTAATAATTTAATCTTTCTCTATAGCTTTAAAGTCTCTACAACACCCACTTAACGAATTTTGTGATTACTAAGTGGTATATGCTAAAAACAGGGATGTAGTCATATACGACATATTATTTCGAGTATAAATTATACGATATACTGCAAATAGTGAAATTGATCTTTGAAATTTTGAATTTTCTTCTTCAAGAGTCAAAGCCAAATACCTAAACAATAGCTTTTTGATTTCTCCCTCTTCTCTTTTACTTTTATATGCCCTTTGGGCATGGTTAAGGTAATTATCTTCACTTTTATATCTTTATGGGGTGTGGCTACACAGTAGCTGCCCTTAGGCAAGCACATGCGACTTATTTTTCGCACTTGGTTCAGCTTTAGCTGCATGACCCAAAATAATACAGTGATACAAATTAGAGCGAGCGGAAAAATTATATAACATTCTAATTTGATCTGCTTATCAATTTTTTTACAACCAAAAGACATGAATTTCCTTTTCAGCATAACTTTAAAAACATATCCGTGTTTGAAGATGTTCATAAACATAATTATTTCAAATTTATGGAAGTAGACTATAAAATTATAAAACTACAACACTCTACTTTACAAATTTAAGAGTAGTTTTAGTCGGAAAATTCTAGTAGCCAATCTTATTCAATTGCAGACATGCTGGAAGGTTGTTATGATTACCACCGGTTGCTATAAATCATTTATTTGTAATACTTAATAAAAACATAAAAGATCTTTGTAGTTGGGAATTACCAACACAAAAACAGAATTAACGGAGCAAATGACCAAAACTCCCTCGTTTGGGTTTGCTACAGCCCAGCTAGGGTATTCGGAGGTTACTTGTATAACCAATAAGGGCTGATTAGGGTAGCTTAGGAAATGATGACGCTAGAGTTTATAACAAAAACATTCTAAATATCAGATCACTGTAACACCAAAATCTTATGGAACTAACAGCTAGGCTGATCATATACCTCTTTTATTCAATTTAGACTTAAAACTAGTTGAGAAACCCCTCTATACAATAATCATTTTTCCTTGAAATAAAAGCGAAATTCACTGTAAGTTCCATGCCATACCCTTAATTCAATCTTTATTACCAAAATCCCATGACCATTACAAATTTTAACTCCATTAATAACCCTCTTACTAGTTAATAAATTGGTACGTGCAGTGTTTAGTGTACTGTAACCTTTTATCTATCTTTTTAACCGCAAAAAAACTCTAGGCATAAAAAAAATTCCAAAAACCAGAAAATACAGTATAGCATTTCAGTCAGTTGGTGAGATATTATGATTCATTTGCCAGGGCATGGTGCCCTCACTCCAACATCATCGACCGTTGACTCTATGTAGGTAGATTTATCATGACTCCAGAGCTCGTTGTTGGTAGAGCTGAAGGTTCTATCTCTCAAGCCTGGTGCTGCATGTAGGAATTGAAACACCCCAAACATCAAGTGTAACAGCAGGGACATAGGTAGATTTCCGAGTCATACAATGCACTCGCGTTTTATCACGAATAGGACACAACTGCACGAATCAAATTATACTTTTTGATCAGGATCATTGGGATAAATTTTGACTCTTCTCGTCAAATTACTTGAATCCCAACAGGGTGGTTTTAGTCTAAAAACCGTGAAAAACTTTACGACGAAATATTTTTGGCGCCGGCGGCGGCTTTCTAAAAAAAAAACGATGAAGCGCAAAAGATTCGAAAAGAAGATTCTGCTTAAATACGCAAATCAAAAGTGATTTAATTGATTATGAATTAATCATGGATTTGTTACCAACAGAGTAACTATTTATTTGCTGTTTATTGTAATTTAAGAAAATAAATGTAAAGTTGGTTGCCGAACCTTGAGTCGCCAATAAATTAAATTATGCAGCACTCCCTACCCTCTTATCTTCAGTAAATACTTTAAGAACACCGAACATTCTCACATTTGCACAATAAGACTCTATTTTTTTATCTTTCCAACACACTATAAGGGGTAACCTGCCACAATCTCACAGCCCAAACGAGTTATCGGCCACATTCGAAACTTCAAAAACGTGATTTGCTGAACTGAACTTAGCTTGATTTCGCGAACAAAAATATCAGCTGTTAATTTCAAGATTATGTTTTGGTTTACAAATGCCTCTAGGATCCTTCGCTAATTATGGAAAAAGTTGGTGGAAAATACTTGTGCGTGAAGAGAAAATAATTCTCGTGCTTTCTAGATCATAGTTAGTGGATATGATTAGTTCTATGCTAAATGTGAGGAAAATAATTTTTCAAAGACACCATAAGATTAGCATGGCAGTACAATCAAAGTAGGTAAATAGCTTAAAAAATCATTTCCTTTATTTCCAAGAATCCTTTAAATAAAATCAGAATAAAGCAAAGATTCTTCTGTCAGCAACAAAACACAATAATACACCCATCATACAACAAATTTTTCTTATACATAATTTTATTAACAAAGTCAAATAGAAATGTAACAAGGTTCCATCACCATCTTTAATTAAAACAAAATTAGTGCTGTAAAGTCCTGATCCTAACACCAGTCTCCAAATTTGTGTGGTTCGTTATCGCATTTAATATTGCGAGCACTGACTGATGTTGAAAATCTGAGGCACTGGAAATGTGGTATAGTGTCTCGTGATATCTTGGATGAAGAGAGTAGATAAGTAACGTGAATGACAAATAACAACTTTTAAAAGTAATAATAAAAGAAAAAATAAGGCTGAAGATATCCGGGCTGAAGATGAATATCTTGGTTTAAAAATCTTAGAAAATGGTGTGGCATTAATTCTACGCCACTTTTCAGAAAAGCAGTAGATAAGAAGCAAATGGGGATGATGATAGCCAACGTTTGGAGAGAGCAAAGTTGTGGTCTATTAGAACTCAACCTCCATGATACTAGTTCTGACTAGGTACATGTTGTTGGGTTATCCTGGATAAACCAAGATTATTCAATACGCCTCAAACGAATTATTATGCTAATGTCTCAGTGTCGTCGTCGAAATTTCTCTCGATATCCATACGAATCAATAAATAAGCCGGTTAGAAACGATAATTAATAATCTGAGAACATGGCGGCATGTCCTTTTTAGATGCAGTCTTAATATACAGAGGCGTGTAAGAGGAATAATGAAGCTACTTTGCAGATTATATTATTTTACTAAATCTAAACAATTTTTTGTCATGCAGTTATTGTATCTATTTAAATAGGGACGAATACAGGTCGTCCAAATATAAGGGATAATGGCGATGTTGAAACCCAATATTAACAAGTTATCCATTCTTACAGGCTAAAACTGCCAGATAACGGATAAAGTATCTAAACCGTAAAGATCTATTGTAGACCAAAAAACTGTTGTTTTTAACCTGGCAAAGGTAAAAAATAAAAAGCAAATCCACCGTCACACCATCTTGTTATTCCTGGTCCACCCTATTTAAGAAACCCCAAAAGCCCTGTATCTGGCGCCCAACGTGGGACTCAAACTCACGAATCTCTAATTGTCTTATTATTAACAAAAGTTTTTTACACATTGTACCAATTTTTCTATAGACCATAAAACTGTTGTTTTTAACTTGGCAAAGGTAAAAAATTAAAAGCAAATCCACCGTCACACCATCTTGTTATTCCTGGTCCACCCTATCTAAGAAACCCCAAAAACCCTGTATCTGGCGCCCAACGTGGGGCTCAAACTCACGAATCTCTCCTTGTCTTATTATTAACAAATTTTTTTTACGCATTGGACCAATTTTCCTAAAATATATATATAAAGTATCTAAACCGTAAAGACCTATTGTAGACCATAAAACAGTTGTTTTTAACTTGGCAAAAGTAAATATTCCTGATCCACCCTATTTAAGAAACCCCAAAAACCCTATATCTGGCCACCAACGTGGGGCTCAAACTCACGAATTTCTTGTTGCCTTATTATTAACAATTTTTTTTTACGCATTCGACCAATTTTTCTGTGTAAGTTTAGGAAAGGCTATATTCAAAATGGCTTCCAAGCATTGCTGTTATAAGAATCCAAAGAAAGTTTACCATTTTGTGCTGCTTAACGGTGTTACCTTTTTAAAGTTTAAATACAAGTTGTGCCTACACACGCCCCTGTAGATTTTGCACACATGCAGTTGTTACCATCCTCTTTTTATTTTCGAAAATATTTGTGTATCACCTTTATTTATATGACCGTACAAGGCATAATTTTCTGTGTTACACACGCACAGTACAAAACCTTACTTCTTGTTTTATTTGAACATGGCTCTTTCCTCAAGGTACTTTATTTTACTTTTTTCGTATACCTTTTTTTTCACTTGCCTTTTGAGTGTTTCTGTTTCTTTAAGGTTATTGTATGATATTTGTTAATTTGTTGCCATAATTTTCGAATTTTATGTTTGACAGCGTACTTAATGCAATTATTTATTCGATTTCACTTCCTTTATTTGTCGGTGTTTTAGATTTATCTTTTGACTAGAACTTTTAAATTTGGAGAAATAAATATTGATGCTTGGATGTTTGTAAAGGCATACTTAGAAACACTTTTTTCGTTTAGTTTTTTTTTGCTTGCTTTTCGAGTGTTTCCGCTTTGTTGTCGTAATTTTTGAATTTGTTCGAAGGCGTACTTAATGCAATTATTTATTCATGTTGTTTTATATCTTCCTTATTTGTGTTTTTTTTAGATTAATCCTACGATTGTTTTTGGATTTATAGAAGTTTCGATAATTGAAAAGAAAAAAACCACATAGGAAGTTGTAGATATTTAAAAAAAAAAAATTCAATTTGGCCCAAAATAGTGAGAAATATTGGCCTATAAGCTTGTATAAGTTCCTTATTTAAACAATTATTTAACCAAGGTGCAAACTCCCAAAATCGCCTACGAAGATCTAAAAGACGTCTTGTTAAGACAAGTTAGGGACCAACAATGAAAGTAGGTATTTTGTGTGTGGTTGGCCCTCTGGTCTACAAAATTATACCTAAAATAATAGGCGAAAAATGCCTGAATAAAAAAAATAACTTCTTAAAATGTCCTGGCGTTAAAAGATTTTTATGATATACAAGGTAATGATTATACTGAAAAGGACTCGTTTTACCTTACAAGCGCAATCAGAATTCTAAAAATTGCTTTTTTGATTAAATCAAGAAGGCAATAAGGAAGTCTTTTTTAATTTATTTTTTCTGCATACCTATATACTCCATTAATACCACCTATCTAGGGTTCTGTTTCTAAATTTGTTGAGATCTTTTATTAATGTAAACTATCCATTATTACCAGCCTTACCAGCTCAATGCGTCTTTCTTGCGTGTGAAATTGTCGTAAATGACTTAATTGTTTCTTTTCTAAGAATTAAGAATTTTTCTTATCTACTGTAAATTCAGTAAACTCACCTAACTTGTCTAAATAATCTTTGTCTTTGTTTGATTTGATATAAAAGGTAGAGAAATAATCAGAGTAGGTATCGGTCAGAACCTCAAAATAGTTTGCTATCTTAGGTAAAGTTACTAATGCATAATTAATTACCCCAGCTACGATTTAAAAGACATTTTCTTCATTGTTTACGTTAAAGAAGAGTAAGAGACAGAATTAAACTCGGCTACAATATAATCATGAAAGCGAATCTGCTATTATTTTACTGTTTTAAGATGATGATCCTCCTGAGTCTATACGCGGCTCAAGAATTCTACTTTTTATGACACCAGTGTACTATCTAGGGTGGCTGACAGCATTTTTTAACCGGCTATATGTCTCTTTTATTTTCGCTTTATGCTTTCGAGCGGCTAACTTCCTAGAAAGCTAATGTTGGGTCATAGAATTGCCGAGTGCATATGTGCGCATTATATGGCTTGGTAAGGTTTTGCTATTACCTGCAGAAATAGGCATAAGAAGATAATTGCTTACAAAAATATCTACTTGAAACTCATTCTATTCTCGGACTGGTTAAAATCATACGTTATATCCGACCACTTAAAGTTACACTAGGCAACCAATTTTTATTAAAGGTCGTGAGTAAAAATAGATTTTTTTAATTGTTTATGACAAAATATCTCTCGAAAAATTTTTTTAGGTCGTATAAATAAAAAATAGGAGCACAATATTTCAGTGCCATTTACTGCTTAGACACGCCATTTGTGAATTTTAGTATGAAATTGTTTTTAACTAATAATACGGATTTTCGGAAGCTACCATATCTCTACATATGCTAAATATAATTTACTTTATAGCTATATAAAATGCATTGGACCGGAACCTCTTCTGGGAATAACAAGGAAACAGGTACAGAGTGAGCTCAACGCGTATAATGAACTGAAGACGTCCTGGAGCCAAGAGTCAAATTGCAGACAGTCCAAGCTATTCGTGGATGGTCCGAATGTAGCCAGAAGTAAATGACTCTTAGGCAAAACCCGAAAGGACATTGGACTGCTGACAGGGATGCTGACAAATAAGAGTAGCCGGAGATCCTCGAAGAGGAATTGGAGCATGACTTGATAGCAGAGTGCGATGCATATGCCAGAACAAAACAGCTAAAGTGGGGATTTCCCACGATAGAGGAAGAAGGGATACACTCGCCCTAATGGGCTGACATACTGAACTTCGTAAAGAAGACAAGGAGCCCGGAGAGAGAGTTGCAGCGGGCATAGGGGTAAGGGACGGGGTATGGCAGAAAGGGCTTATGAAGAGGGATTGCAAGACTACTACTGGTACTATAGCTAATTAAAATATGAAAAATTAATCTAATCACTTCTCTTATGTCTTTTTAAGTTTCTCTCATACCCAGCCTCTGGTTCCTCTCGACAAAGCGTCCTACAGTTCTTGGGGACATAGTTTAAGCACAGAGTACCGTTGTTAGGTGATCCGTGGTCTAAGTGAGATTGTAGAAAGTGTATTTTTAAGGACATATTATTTCCCATATTTTCATATGATTGTAGAAGTTTGTTTACAATCTCTGGATAATTTTCTGCTCTTTAAATTCCTAAGAATTTGGTCACCATCAATCTAAAGGCTTTCCATGCCTCTTTTTCTTTTCCCTCAAGTACAGCGTCAAATCCCGAATCCACGAGAGAAGCTTTCTTATTTGGAGTCCCACAAAATTCCCTAATGGCTTCACTTATTTTTTCTTATGTGAGTCAGTCAGGAAGATCTCTATTCATAGCTTTAACAAAGCTTTTAAATAAGATATGTAAAGTCGGAAGTGATATTTCAAGGAATTAAAGGATTGTTCATAATATTTTTCACTCCCTGTATAAAAGATTGTCTTTGTGACCAATTTCTTCTTTCATGGTTATCATCTGGGTCCATTTGTGGTACAAAGCATTATTCAGTTTTACATTTCATGTATAGAGCTGCACCTGTCACCGTTATACAGATTTATTTTGTTTGTATGCTCTGTGTTCAGACTAGGTGTCACTTTTGTCTCATGTGTTTATAATTTATACTAGTTTAGAAAACGCTGATTGTACAAATGGCACTTAAAGGTACTCTAATAGAGACCTGTTTTCACATTGCCAGCGTGATGTAGGTAAGTATTGCAAACTAGATTGTTGTTGCTTGTAAGTCGTAAGCCAACTTTTTGCAAGTGTATACCCGACATTTTTTAATTTGTATCGCTTTTTCTATGATATATTTGCTCGTGTCCGGCCATTGCAATACGTGCGTGGTTTTTGATATTTACGCTGCTCGACTTGAGGTTTTAATATTCAGAAAGATGTTTATGATTACTATATATGCTGTACCCAGATTCGATTTAAGTATAGGAAGATTATATATTTTTTTTTCTAGTACTTTTTCATCCATAGTAGGATCAATGCCCAGCGTAGCCAAGCGTTTTTGCAGAGTTAAAGACAAATACATAATATCCAGGCACCTAGCCGGGATTCGAACCCAATACCTCTCGTGCGGCAGGCCGATTAAAAGTTTTCAGACTCATTGTAGTACTCCAGGCTGTATTGGTAGCAGCAGAATTAGAGGGAAAGGACCTCGGCTCGGCGATCAAGCCCTATGCGGGACTTTCGACTATTTAAGCGCCACGAAATGTTACGCAAAAATTTAGCCTATCCTTATCCTTAAAGGACCCTTACAACACTACCACTATGTTTCCTGCGCAAAAACCAGTCTCTGTGTAACTTGATTGATTGATTGATTGATTGATTTGACTGTATACAACAAGGTAAGGTTTAGGGATTCCCTGACACTGTAGCCGATTGCTTATTGTATCCCTTGCTGTATTCGTTCGCCTAAAAGAGGTTCGATACATTCGCCAGGTTCAGCACCCTCTTTACTAAAGTCCTCTGAGAGCCACCCACCGGAAAAGATGCCTCTTCTAAAAGGTGCCGCGTTCTCCAGTAAGTACCGGGCAGTCAAAGATGGTGTGAGAGGCTGATTCGTCGTCCTGATTAATGGGAAAATTTTCATTGTGTGCAGGTGCTTCCTCAGTACGCAGTCACCGGTTAAGATTCCAGTCATCATTCTAATGTGAGCTCTCGAGAGTTTAGTATCTCCTCGGCCAGTGATGCCGATGGACATTTCACCATTGCTTTGCTATGTTGTTATCCTGGTGTTTGGTTCCAATGGTCTTCGTGTTCGTTTCTGGTCCACCATTTCAGAAGGCCACGCACTGAGGTTTTTGATATACCGAACACAGGTACGAGTCCTATGAACTGTTTTACAGATCCTCTCCTAGCTAGGATATCTGCCCACGCCCCACGCAAGTGTTACCTTGTTGTGGTTGGCTTGGGCCGTTGGGGCTGTTGAACTTGCTCTAGCCTAGAATTGATTTTGTGGCATGCAGGACATTCTCTGTTTTCAACCGTTTGTGATATTTAAGGTTTAGGCTTATGTCATGACTAATTTTATCCTGTACCAGTAAGAGTTTAACCTATTTTTTCTCAGTTGGATCCTGGAAGGCATCTGGACACACCTGTCCTTGTCTGCTTTGTTCCTGAACTTTTTCTTCCATGTGGCAATCCATCTTTATGTCCATGGTTATTCGTGTTCTGTTATGCAGCTGCAAATCAGATCAGCGCATGTCCTAAAAAGTCACCTCATTCTCTAGCAGGCACGGGCACACTAAACTTTCTTTTTTCCCTTTTTTGATTTTCTGGAGAATAAATCTTGTGCCAGACGATATTTAGATGGCCCACCATTTCGCTAACCCTTTTTCGGTTAAGCAGTGTACCTGTTCTTTAGTTTTATGTTTTAAAAGAACTATATGCAAGGACACTTGTATAGGAGACTTTATATGTTATATGGTGGTCTCTACAGTTTGATTTATTGATAACCAGTGCATGAAATTATGCCGCAATTAAGCAGAGGTAAATTTTGCTATCGAGTTAAGTCGTTTTTGCTATTGACACTTACCTGATTTGATGGGTATGAAATGTGACATAAATGGATGTCGTTTAAAATCGGTCTGTGACGTCATTATTTATTTAGACACAGCTCCTTAAATTACATGTCTGATCCTTCTGTGAATTGCCACACTATCGAAGGCTGACATGTACAAGTACTTAAGAAATGTGGGAGCTAAAGTGTACTCTTTTTGTTTGTCGTACTCTGCTTCTTCTTTCCTTTATTGTTATTTTATATTTTTGCCATTTATTATTTTTGTCCTGGCATTACTTTAACAAAATTAAGTAGGTATCTATGATTAACTGTTTGTTTAGTTATATTTTAGTGACTTATTTTAATGACCTCTACAATGCTATTTTGTAGGTCCTTTATGTTTATTTTATTTTGCTTTTAGCCTAGTTTTATTTTACATTTAACACAATTTATTTCGTCTTTTTTTAAAATTTTAACTTATACGGAGGTATAAAAAACCTATTTCCTTTCCATTTTTTTCTGATTAGATATTTTAAAAGTATATCGAATTTTATTTGTCTTTCTTTTCAATCACACATCTTATATATTTTTAAATGCTTTTAGTTAAACTATATGTAGAAAAAAAACTATCCATTTAACTTTCATTATTTATTTATTATTTATATTTTTTTATTTATTTATATATTATTATAGTATTTTGCTAAATAGAAGTAATATTAATGAATTATTAATTTAATATTATTATAATTATTGCTAAACCTACACAAACAAACTTGAATAAAGAACAAGTGACATGCGGGGTTGAAGCGCGGAAAGAGGTGGCGCCCAGCAGCGCTCTGATGGCCGGGATCCAGAAGCTCGACTGGCCACCCCCTGTAGTATTCGACTTTCATTTCATTTCTAAGAAATAGTGCAGGAGTGCGCATTGTCAAAAATGTAATCTTCTTGTAAAATTGACGCGTTTATAGGGGCAAAACACCAGACTTGCGATGCGGTACACGCCGCTAGTCGGACAAAATAAATAAGTATGCAATAAAAGTTCGATTCTTAATCCTACGAGCGTGGGCGACTTGAGCATCAGAAGCAAGAAAGGTTTATTCATATAATTGCTAAGTTATGTCGGTCATTTAATAAACTTGACATTGGTGTGTGACTCGAAAAATAAAGGTTGTGGCTAAGGTCGGTTTACGTTTAAGGTTGTTAACTCTAAAATTTGGGTTTTTGAAATAATTTTTTAAAGAAAAATAACTCAAAATAATAATATAAAGAAAAATTAATGATTTTTAACGAAAAATTAAGCAATTTCCTAAAAAATTCAAGAAAATAACAAACTGTCGGCAGTTAAAATGTCCAAAAAGTCAAGGTCGCCGTAGAAACCATTGTTGTGTCAAACATCAGCCGCCCTTGATGCATAGTATAAAAATGGCGAGATTTAACTTTTTTGTAAGTATTTTCGTCTGTTTTTCTTTTGAATATTTTTAATGAGTATATGTAGGATGGACCACAAAAAACCGGACTGTTTTGTTTCACCAAAAAAAAGTTTTGGGAAAGTAATGAAATAGACTTTGATTCCAAAAGTTTTATGCATCTTAAAAATCCGTTGGGTTTTTTTAAGACACTTTGTATTTTTTTTGCGACTACAGAAAACTTCTATCTATTTTCTGTAAACTGATGTATCACTTGATATATTCTACTAACAAAAAAAAACTATGGGATTTTTCGTATTCCAACTTCTTACATAAAATAAAAACTGCTAATAATTATAATTTAAGTTGATGAGATTTCGTTATCTTTTCGCCAGTTTTGTTGACAAGGACACTCTACAGATGCTTATAATAAGGGTTCTTTTCTTAAATGTCAAAAAATTACATTTTTTGACAATTACAATTTTATCCATTTTAAAAAACCTGTTGGCTTTTTTTTAAATACTTTGTATATTTTTTTGCCATAGCAAAAAAGTAACAACTATTATCTGTTAACTGATGTATCATTTGTTAAAATCTATTAAAAAATAAGAAAAATATTTGGATTTTAACACCTTTTATGCATAAAATTAAAGAATAAAATCAATTTTTGTGTGGTCACCATGTGCAGCAACAATCAACTGCATGCAATAAAGATGTTACAGTAGAATCCCAATATATTTCTTATTTCTTAATAGATTTTAATAAATGATATATGGGTTAAAAGATAATAGTTGGTCCTTTTCTGTTATAGAAAAAAGATATAGAAAGTAGTTTAAGAAAAAAATACAACAGATTTTTCAAAATGCATAGAATTGTAAGGCATCCGCCATCTTGGATTTATTTATTTATTTATTTACTACTCATAGGGATACAAACAGTAAATACCACATTAGTATCCACAAGCCTTATTGTTAACATCTATAAAGTGTCCTTGTCAACAAAATTAGCGAAAATATAACGAAATTCGGTTCACTTAAAATCAGTTTCAGTTTTATTTTATGCAAAAAGTTGGATACGAAAAAACCCATAGTTTTTTTTATTTCTTAATAGAATATATTAAGTGATACATCGGTTTCCAGATAATAGATTCAAGATTTTTGTGGTTGCAAAAAAATACACGAAGTGTCTCAAAAAAAAAACAACGGTTTTTTAAGATGCATAAACTGTACATCTGCTATTTTGAATTTCTGATAAATGTAATTTTTTGACATATTTGCAAAAAGTCTATTTCATTACCTTTCCAAAACTTTTTTTTGTGTTAAAATCTGACAATAAATAAAAAATTGACATTTACATAAAAAACTGGGTTTACGACTTGCGGCTATACTGTGCTTTTTTGCTCGCATTTTTAAATCGCTCGTTATTTAAACCAACGCTTGTTAAAAACACACTATTTTGGCCGCTAGTTGTAAAAACTACCATTTTAACATACATGTGCAAAAAGTTAAGGGAAAAATCATCTGCTGGCTTTTTAGCTAATATATTAAAAAAGAATACACCAAATTAAAATAAATAATTCGTTTTTTTCCAAGTCTTCCCCAAAATATGCATATGTACCATCCTGTCTTGAACAAATATATATATAAAAAAAACTATCAATAAACGAAACAGCTAGACACAAGCACTCATGAGGTAGAAAAAGCAGCAAATTTATTTTTCCTAATTTTTATTCTTCCGTGAGTCTCAGTTTGCGTAATTTACCTAGTTTAAGGCTTATTTATCGGTATCTATGAAAAGCACAGTCATCGTCATAGCTTAGTTAAATAATAATCTTTTTTTTTAAATTATGAATTGAGGAAATTAAAAAACGACTCGTTATTTTTTTACGCCTTAATGAAAAATATGAAAAAAAATAATTGACGCAATAATTGACACATTACTGGTTATATATTGAAACCCAAAGAAATCTATTAAGAGCGTGTATTACTTCCAAAGATATGAGAAAATTGCAATATTCAGAGCAGAAAATTTCATTCTCAAAAATGTCAAGCGTTTCCCAAAACGACGATCAAAACAAGAAGAATCGCTATATTTGCTTAAGAAAAGGACATATTATTTGGTACTGCTTACCACACCGTTACGTAAATATTACGTAAAAGTTACAACACATGATTACTTTGTTACATAAATTCTAGGTAAACTGGAAGTCACAATAAGGTAAAAAGTAACTCTCATGTTCTGCATAATGTCATGCACAAAGTTCCCTACTTTTTACGTAATATTAGAGTAAATTTTTTTACATAATATTTGTATCAATTGCAAGTAACATCAAGGTAAACTTGACGTCACGTAAATGACGTACTATTTATTTAAGTACTACATAAATTTATAACATAAATATTATATAAATATTACGTATTCGAATGTAATATTTATGTAAAATAAAGTCATATTGTGCATATAATATTTATATACTTCTAATGTCAGAATAAGGTTCCAGATTCTGTAATTAAAGAAACATAAGTTATGTTATGTAAATATTAAATTTTATAAAAACTTTTATGTAAATTTTTTGACTTTAGATTTAGGTAAATATTATTAATTATATTGTAACAGATGTGTTTGCTCGGTAATCATGGTAAGCTTCGCGAAAAATAATATAAAATGTGCTTAGTGTCAGATTGTGATAAAGAACTCCAGAAGGGTATCTGGAGCAACCACACACAAAAAAAACCCACACTTAAAAGGTGTAAAAACAGTATAATCAGACTTTTCCGGTTTGTATTCAGGATTTCCAGGGTGTATCTGGTCTTTTCCGGATATACAGGCTTTTTTAGAGAGTTTCCAAATTTTCCAGGATAAATCCAGACTTCCTGGATTTATCCAAACTTTTCTTGGACGTGTCCAGGCTTTTTCAAAGTGTATCCAGACTTTTCCAGGGTGTATTTAGACATGTTTCCAGGAGGCATTCAGACTTTTCCTGGGTGTATCCAAACTTTTTCGGGCTTAATCTAGACTTTTCCAGAGTGTACATCTTTCTATTACTTTTGATATGTGCTATGTATACATATGTTGACCAAAATTTTAGCGCCACTAAACTAAGATTTTTATAGGCTTTTCAACGAGGTATTACCAGGTAAAAAAAATATTTTTTTAGGGATAAATTTTTTTGGGTGTAGCTCCAAAAGGTGTAATGGGGGAAAGTCCAAAAATAATAGAGGTCTACGCGTCAACACAAGTAATCTTTATGTAAAATTTTGTTATGATTGGTGCAGGGGTTTTTGAGTTATAGTGGCTACAAAGTGAGCGACGGACATACCGACAGATAGACAGTGACAACGCGGCGGCATCTGGAAACGTGCTTATCTGAATTCGGAATCATCAAATTCATGGAGGATCAGGGTTTTAATTTCTTTGGATCAGGCTAAATTCAAATCAAATCAACCAAAGGTTTGGCATACCATTTCCCCGATTTCGATAATTTTTGGTACATTTATTCTACCCGTAAAGGGAATGAAAAAGTCCAAAGTAAAAATTTTTAGTTTTTTTAAAATTAATTTTTAGAAATCAAAACAAATCATTTTGCTCAAACATGTACCTAAAGAAATGAATATATCTCGATAACTGCTTAAACCAGGATAGTGGTTTATAGCTCATTTTAAAGGCATTTTAAGTACCTTTCGAATGATGTATCAAGTGGTATTTAAAAAAAAATGATATTAAAAAAAAAAAAAATTTTAATTTTTAAAAAACAGCATTTTTTATTTTTTTCAAAAAAAACATATTTTGTTTCTAAATATTTTGCCAAACGATTTACAAAATCTCAAGATGGAGACTTGACGGGTTCATCAAAAAAAGTTATTTTGAAAATAATTAAAAAAAATGTGGTTATGTAATAATTCATCAAATTGGGCTTTAAAATACCTTAAATAAAACAAGGTATTACTGACTTTTGCACGGTATACAGTTGTCAAGATATTGCTCTTTTTGTGTACCTACATATATGGTTAAAATTGACTGTCTTTACAGGTAATTATAAAAATATTAATATTTTGAGAACTATACATACTACAAAAGCGAGTGATAGTTTTTGAAGGTATTTTAAATGCCATTTTAATGAAGTATCACATGACCTAATTTTTTTTGAAAAAAAAAAAATTTTAAATATTTTTTTATGAACTCATCAAGTCTCCATCTTTAAATTTTGTAAATAGTTCGTCCAAATATCCATAAACAAAATATATTTTTATAAAAAAATATAAAAAATTCTGTTTTCCAAAAAAGTTTCATTTTTTTAATTTCAATTTTTTTTGAACCAAAAGAGTGTAAACCACTGTCTAAGTTTAAGTAGTTATCGAGATATTTCAATTTTTTACGTAAATGTTTCAGCAAAATTGGTAGTTTTTGTGATTTTCAAGAACTAATAAAAAAAAACTAATGGTCTAATAAATGTACCAAAAATTATCGAAATTGGGCAGATGGTCTGCCAAACCTCCCTTTCTTTTTGGTTGATTTCATATGAAATGAGCCGTCATCAAATTCTCGAAGTGCGATTTTTAGATGATAACATTACTTCCCAAGGGAAGTAATGTCGCTTCTTCAGTTTTGCAATGGGATATTTTATGTAAAACGGCCTGTTTTAAAAGCTAAATGGGATTTTTTTTTAACTAGGCTCTTAATAGCTAAAATTTATATAACAACAATACTACTGTTATCATTCTGGTTCTATTTTTTTCCGCAAATAAAACTACTGCTAGCATAATCTTATACAAATAGTGTAAAATAACTCCTAAGGCAGTTGCCTTGGCTCAACGTTCTTATATTAATCAAGATTGAACAATAGACAATACACATACGTTTGTGTCAACAAAAGATGTTTATAAAAGGCTGGCGACGAATTTTTTAATCCTTTAGATCGTTTGGAATCTGTGCAAACGTAACCATACACAATGGTTATCACAAAATTGCCGTATTTTAATATAGAATCTAAGTATTTTTTTCAATATTTCGCAACTCTTACCGGGGCCTTTTCAGTTATAAGTTCGGGAGTAAATTTGGGGTGGACTTCACCGTACCTTCCAAAACTACAAAGCAACGCCTCCACAATCCCCACAACAACTGATGAAGGTTCTTGGTGTGCCATAGCGCCGCTGCTTGGTGCACCTCCAGGCGCCATACTTGCTGCCATTTTGGTAGACAAAGTCGGCAGGAAAGCTACAACTTTGTATACGGCACCCATAGTAACGTTGTGTTTTGTTGGGATTGCCTTTGCTCAAAATATTTGGATTATTAGTGCTTTAAGGTCAGTTCTCAATATTACGGATATTTTGGAACGCTTATTTGACACTTCGTAGTGGTTGTGGTAATTACTGCGTCTGCGCAATAGCTAAACATCATTTCGTTGTGGTAGTTAACCACTACCACTGCCGTAAGCTACAAATCCATTTCGTTGTGGTTGTGGTTATTTTTCTCGTTAATTTTAAAGAATTTTGGCTAAATTAATTTAAAAAATAATAAAATATTACAAGAGTTCAACATATAAAACACTAATTTTATAAAATTAGGCCAATTTTTTTATTTTTCCTCATCTTTAATTTTTTTTACAAGTGACCATTTTTAATGTGTTCCAAAAACTCTGGTAAAATCGATGAGTGGCAGTGGTAGTGGTTGTCACAGCGGCTGTCACAGTTGTCAAAATTTTAAGCGTTTCAAAATATCCCTATTGTTTATGGTCCATAACTATGAAACAGTTATTATTTTTTATGTCATTTCGTTTTTAGATTCATTATTGGATCAGCAGAAGGTGCTTTATACACTGCTTTGCCCATGTATGTCGGTGAAATATCCCACCCGAAAATTAGAGGCTTTTTGACAGCTACTATTGCCATATCTGCCATATTTGGAACCCTTTTTATAAACGTGATTGGTTCTTACACCAGCATATTCGTTTCCAGTTTAGTTTGCGCCATGGTTCCTATTATTCATGCCGCTGCTTTTATTATGGTACCAGAATCACCTTACTATTACATTAAAAAAGGAAACTTTGATAAAGCCAAAATTAGCCTAAGTGTTCTCAGGGGAAGGCAAAATGTTGACGATGAACTAGGAGAAATGGCCAAAGCTGTCATACGTCAGGAAAGAACGAGCAACAAAACTGGAATCTTGGATTTGTTTACAATTGACAGTAATAGAAGGGCATGTTTAATATTTGTAGTAGTCTGTTGCACAAACAAATACAGTGGTAAGAATCCAACTATGTTTTACACCGAGGCAATTTTTAAGGAAGCTGGAAGCACCATAGATGCTACATTTTCTGTAATTGTTTACTGCAGCGTTGAGCTAATTGCGGTAGCTATCACCACGTTCTTTGTCGTTGACAAATTTGGTAAAAGACTGTTATTAATAACGTCTGCTTCGGGTTGTACAATTTCTTTATTAGCGTTATCCACTTATTTCTTTTTGAAAGATTTTGCGCCAGAGTTTAATACTGAATCATTGTACTGGTTACCCATAACTGCTTTAGTATCGTACAATATAATGTTTAGTGTTGGACTATCTTTTGGTATGGTAACGGTGCTAAGCGAACTGTTCCCAACTAATGTAAAAGCTAAAGCTTTATGTATAGCTGATACATTTTCTGTTTCAATGGGAGCTTTGGCTTCAAAATATTTTCAAATCTTGTATGATGAAACAGAAACTATGGCTTGGCCCTTTTTGAGTTTTTCCTTGTATACTTTAATAGGGCTGTTTTTTATTGTTAAGTACATGCCCGAAACTAAAGGCAAAACGTTAGAAGAAATTCAGCAATTTTTAATTGGTCAAAATCAATATTCTTCCGAATTAAAGTATAGACACACTGCCATAATAAATGACTCCTTTATATAAGCTATTATTTTATCAAATAAGTGCAACTCTATCCTATTCTTCGTTCTTTACAGATTTGTTAACAAAAAGTTTTTCAGCTATTACAAATTCTGGTTATCCATAACTGCATGATTGGGTTTTGTACCGTAGTTATTAAGGGTATTTTCTGGCAGACAAAAACCGAGTTTTATAAAAATTAATTTATAATTTACGCCTTACTTAAGGCCTCAATTTAAAAAATTTTAACGTCATCTTTGTTATATTTTTTGTATTCTAAGAAAGAACAAATTTTGTATAAATAGCTGTGGGGGATACTTATTTACGTCTATAGGGTGAATCAGTAGGGAAGTGCGAGGCAAGATGACGATGTTACAAATACCTTTAGTTATTAGATCAATGTTGTGGGTGACAAAAAATATTTTTAAAAAAGATGCATTTTCGTGATCTTGCCCTATTAGCGGGGTTAGTTGACGAGCCTGTTGGGGTAAGATGACGACTAAGATCAAAAGTCAACAACGCACGTCCCTTTCTTCCCGTATGACGTGCACGCCTCATGACACCAACACTCGCACCCTCCACATTAAATCCAGTTCTTACTTGGAGGTTCAGAGTAGGGTTCCTGGTATTCTGGACAGAAAATATTTTCATTATTCTTTTCTTTTCTTGGTATATGTTGATTTATATGGTTAAAAACTTTCTTTTTTACTTTTAATATTTCAACATGCGTTTTCTTTTTATTTTCTTGTTCAATTTTGTCAAGGTTCTCATTTTCAATCTCTTCATTACTCATCATCTGCCTTCCAACTTGTCCAAGAGCAAAAGCGATCAAAAATGTTATAATTTACATTATACTACATTGAAAACATAAGAAACAACTACCTATTAATAATGAAGATTATTCTTACCCTATGTTTTTTTTATATGTTAATAAAACTTTGACTTTAAAGAGTTCTAATGGTGCAGAAATAAACTGGTTGCCATTTATAATTTTTGTTTTATATCCAATTTGTTAACGTATCGCATTCGTCATCTTATCCCGCTCTCCCCTATTTTTATATTTATCATGTAGGAAAAATTAATTTTAATCCTTTTGGAAAAAGGTTTGAACAAAGTATAAGTTAAAATTTTACAGTGCGCCCACTAAAAGTTTTAGTCTGGTTTGATTTTGAGGTAGTCGTACTGTTCATTCCAATTCTACAGACCAATTTTAATATGGCTGCTAATATTTAAACACAGGAACCATATCGAACTGTCAATTTTATTGCTAAAACAGTGGCCCGATTGAATTTGAAATGAAATGAAGGCACAATGCCTTTTAAACGAAAAATTTATGTTAAAAATTGTATAATATTTTTTTCTTATAAATAGTAACCGGGTAGAAGAAAATTAATTTTATAAAAATTAAAAATGAGAATGAATTTGAAAACACTGAAAACGAAAATGAATTGCTTTTAGGTTTTTTTGTCTGATGAAGGTAATTGGAGAACCTATGTATCTATGTAGCCAAGGTAGGTGTCTTGAGGCACACCGTTATTTTGTTGCATTTGTTTTAAAATGTATGGTAGTTGTCTATAAAAATTTTAAATAGGAGGCCTTGACAAAATTTTACATTACTTAGCCGTAATATAGCCTGCTTTGAATTAAATTACAAGTATTTCTAGAACACTACTTCAATATATTAACCGACTGATAGCAAATAAGTACCTACTTTAGTTCTTTGTAAATATTTGATTATTAGGATATTCGTGTAAATAAATTTAATTCCTTCATTATTTTTGTTTTATTTTTCATTTTAATATTTACAACAGAAATCTATTGTTCTAAAAGAACCATGTACAGTTTGCCCAGCTGTAGGGTCTGATGTTTTGTCTAATAATACAATTTCCTTTCTTTCTATGATTTTTTATAACAAAAGGATCTGTAGACAAACTCGTCACTTAAACCTCTAAAACAGTAGAAAATTCCTCGCGATTTCATTATAATTTAATTAACTTAACGAAGGAGAGGCATCACGTTATTTTAGAAGGGGTATCTGAGGTTACAATGGTGAGGGGGGGTCAAATTTTCCGTTACGTAATTTATTATTGACCTATTAAGGACCCTGCGTTAATATTCAAAAAATGAATATATTTTGCTTGGTGCATTGTTCAAGGTCGCGATCAGAGGCAATTATGAATGAAACAAATTCCCGCCCGGGCTGGCGGCCATTATGCGCAGCGAGGAGCCATTACACTCCACACGACCATAATACTATAATTTATTGACAATGGGCATTCTTCATGCGATCGAAAAATAATAAAATGAACTGTTAAAAAAGAAGTAAAACCGTTTAGGAATTCTAAAGACGGGCATAATTTTGAATACGTTTATAAAAACGGCCTGAATGCTATCATAACGGATTTTACGTTGATTTCGACATGCTTAAAGTAAGTAGTCAAAAGATTAAAACCCCCAATTAAATAGTACATTATAAACCTAAGGAGTAAAGTGGTACATTTAATCCCGAGGCAAAAAGTTTCCTCCCTTCGGTCGGGCTATAATTTGTCGAGAGATTAAGCGTCACTTTACTCCTGAGCTTTATATACTATTTTATGCACTTTAGAATAAGCAGAAAAGTAAAAAAAATAACTATATTTTTTTATTTATTTTTCAAAAAATCACACTCTGTAGACAAACCGCCACATGTACCTTCGCTCTGTCTTTATGTCAAACGATAACATCCAGAATGCCGAAAGTAGAAACATATGCGTCGCTATGTCAATAAATTTTACTTTCAAAAATAACAAAGTTTTTTTCGTACACAGATGCAAAATAATTTGACCAACTCTTTTATAATTTTTATTACAAAAAGACTTTTGGAAAAACACATGAAATAACAAAACGTAAAAAAACAAAACTGCCAGCAGTTAGGGTAACAATTAACACAAAATTGGTGCTTGATCAATTATTTTATGTTGAGAGGAAATGATAATATCTCGGAAACTGTAGCTTTGAAAGATTTGAACCTTATAACAAAATTTTTGGGTAATATTTACGAATACCAAAATCTGAAAACCGCATATCAATAGCTGGTTTACTTATAAAGTTATGATTTTTTTAGATATTTTAACATTTTTTCAATAACTCGGAAACTAAAGCTCCCACAAATTTAGACTTTATAACAAAACTTGTAGTCCATATTCATGGAAACTTAAATCTGAACACCATATACCGCTATTTGCTTTTGTTCCAAAGTTACAATGTTTTTAAATATCTTATCCCTCTTTTCCCTCCTTCAACGCCCCACTACCCTACCCAAAAGTTAATCAGTTCATAGTCAGCCAATAGAGGATTTTTGTACCAAATTTCATTAAAGTCGATTAAGGTGTTCTTGAGTTATCGTGTATACAGACAGATAACAGACAACAGACCGACACACCGACAGACCGACAGACCCCCATACCATATTGGTATGGTGGACTAAAAAGTGTTTCCTCAGCTTTTCGTTTACAGGCCTCAAGATAACAAATATTGTAAGAATTGACCTTTCTGTGAAGTTGTTAACCCTACGGGGCCTATTTAATAAGGACTATAGTTTAAGGAAAGTTTGGTTGAAGGTTGTCATACACATGGGTATCTAAAAATTGATTTGATGCCGAACCATACCGCAATTGATAAGATATTTTTAACTGGATGGTAAAAATGCACTGGAATGAGTCGCCTAAGGCAATTTTTTCTTAAAACGGTCCAATTAATCCGTAAAAATTGATAAAATATGGATAAACAAGAAATCTGAAAACTGTCAAAGTGACACGGGATGTCGTATTTCGAGTAAAGTCATCGTATATTGTAGACCACCGCTAGGAGGTAGTTTATCTACTTTAAATTTTAAAACGCTTTTGTTGATTGCGTTTTTCAAAATCTAATTTTAAAGTATTTTATTTACAAAAAAAATCGAATTTTAGGCCGTTTTTTGCTTTAATTGGCTATTCCAGCCCCTTTTTGACAAGTTTTTTTTATATAAAGGCGCATTTACACAGACAAACTTTCCTTTGATGTGGAAATGCCGACAAACATTTACATGAGCCTCTTGAGCAAAATGCTCAAAGAAATGTTCGAGCTAAATCGCGTACAAAAAAACACACATAAATTTTGGAGAGAATGTTGAGCAAAATTTGTTTGAAGAAATGATGGTAATAAAAATTTCTTACAAATTTAAATTTTATAGTTTTATGGGAATTCATTGAACTTAACTGAAAATAGAAAGACTAAGTTTTATAACAAGGTATTTTTAATTAAGTGCTTTCCGACGGAAAAACGATTTGATGTCGAAATTCACGTTTTACCTCATAAGCAACTTCGATTGATCTGATTTTTATAGGGGATATGCCAGTATACTTGTAACTTTTTTGGGGTTGTAGAAAAACGAGAATAAAAAAATAATAATGACACTTATTTATTGCTGTTGCCTGTAAAATGTAATGATAAAAATTTACGTTTAAAAGAATATCTCTTTATTTTACTTCCTAGTTTAAAACACAATAAAATAACAATTAAGTCAAATTAAAAAACCTATATACATTTTATTAAATCTCAAATATATGAACAAAAGCACGTTCGGTCCAAATAATACCCGTTTATTACCCACTTTTACAATCTTACCATCCCGACCATTGCCTAAAAAAATATAATTTAGCAGTAATAGACTGGACTTCTGAATCGGAATGTTGCTCCTTTGCATATTGTTTGTTCAGTGTCAGTAATCGACCTTGATTATTACATTAAATTGACAGTAAATATCTATCTTCAGCATTTTCATGAACCTTTTGCTTTTTTAAGCAACCCTTGGGACCTTAAACTAACTAGGTAAATCTGGTGTGAGGAATTAAAAAACAACAATAAAAGCTAAAGGTAAAGTAAAGTTACAAAAATATGTTTAAAAAAAATCTCCCTCCCCACCACTCCCCATAGTCGTGAGGCGCGGATTACCGCTTAAAAGTGCAATTTTTGAGTTTTTTGCTGATATTTGAAAAACTCAAAATTTTTTTGGAAAAGAAAAATTTTCCTGGGTTTTTTTTTGGGAAAAAAACCCTTGGAAATAAAAAAAACTCGCAAGATAATCCCAAAAAAAACCCCGGGCAAAAAAATCCGGGAAAAACCCTAAGAAAAAAATATTATAAGTAAACCTAATCCATGTGACAAAACTGATAGTAGAGCCAATAATAATGTTTCGCTTGCCGTCGGCTTTTTTTCACAAAAATTTTAAATAAAAGTTGGTGTTCCATTTTTTTAAAGAATTGAGATCACTGATCACTGATGTGAAATTTTATTTATTCTCATCTTTAAAAATATGTTTCCAAAATAGATAGCAATAATTTGCTCAAAAATTTAACCGAACAAAATGTTCAAAGAAAAGCTCACAAAAATGTTCACGCAAAAATTTTAAGATATTTTGCACGAGCTTTTATTTGAGCATGTTCGTCTGTGTAATTGCGCCTTAAGATCTTACTTTAAGTTGATTCAAACAGATCACCACCATCTTGACAAAAATGTTTTTCTCTACAGGTAAGCCTTCAGTTATGTGACATATTCTTCCCTTGGTTATATGGTTTTAATCTATATTTAATTTTCGTTCATTCTTTAAATTACTCTTTGGAATAATCGAACCGGACACCATTTCGCCGAAAAATTATCTCTTAAATTGGATTGTTCCTTCATCGCCTGTGCGATCTAAAAGTGTAGTTATAAAAAAGGCACCGACCATAGATATAGAAAAAAATGGAAAACGCGTCCCACCTGCGCGAACGTTGATATTTAGTTGCGTTGGCGTCGGACAACGTGAATGTTTTTTCACACATGACCAAAAAACGTATTTTTAAACAGTTTTCGAGTTTATTCTTAAAGTCATTTGTAGACTGTGTTAATGTTAATTAATTTTTCTTTTTTTTGTCTTTAATTATTAGCACAACAAGTTGCATATCCAGTCGGTCGATCACAGCTACGTTTACATTTAAACGCATAAACCTTGTGGATCCATTCGAGTAAAATTTTCGTTCGCGCAAGTACTATCATGACTTAACCGCCTTTTACGGTTTCGAGGGCGCAACAACTATATTTACAAAAAAAAAATCTTTGCGTCTTTGGATAACAATTCGAATCTATTTTCAACTTACTGAAACTGCCCATATAAACGTATGTTTAAACCTTTTTACCATATTTGCAGCGTCTAGCGTTCGTTTCGTGGAGTGACGTCAAAATTTTGTTAGACATACACTTTGATAGTAGGCTACGTCACAATCGGGAACATAACCTAATTTTTTTAGTTTTAATTACTCTTTTGGTAACAGGAACTACGTAACTTAATTTTCCCGCTTAGTACAGAAACTTTTAATTTACGATTCTTAGATTACCTACGACCAAAAAGAAGATAAAAATCTTTGGCCACCATACCATAATCAAAATAAATTTTATAGCTTGGTGCAATAATGTTGTTTTTGATAATTATGTAGGCAAATCTAGGCGCAATTACACAGACGAACATGCTCAAATAAAAGCTCGTGCAAAAGATCTAAAATTTTTTGCCTGAACATTTTTGTGAGCTTTTCTTTGAACATTTTGTTCGGGTAAATTTTTGAGCAAATTATTGCTATCTATTTTGGAAACATATTTTTAAAGATGAGAATAAATAAAATTTACATCAGTGATCAGTGATCTCAATTTTTTAAAGAAATGTCCCACTATCAGTGTTGTCACATGGATTAGGGTTACTTAAAATATTTTTTTCTTAGGGTTTTTCTCGGATTTTTTTGCCCGGGGTTTTTTTTGGGATTTTCTTGTGAGTTTTTTTTATTTCCAAGGGTGTTTTTCCTAAAGTCAAAAAAAACTTTTCTTTTCCAAAAAAGTTTTCAGTTTTTCAAATATCGGCAAAAAACTCAAAAATTGCACTTTTACGCAGTAATCCGCGCCTCACGACTATGAGGAGTGGTGAGGAGGGGGATCTTTTTCAAACATATTTTTGTAACTTTACTTTACCTTTAGCTTTTATTGTTGTTTTTTAATTCCTCACACCAGATTTACCTAGTTAGTTTAAGGTCCCAAGGATTGCTTAAAAAAGCAAAAGGTTCATGAAAATGCTGAAGATATAGATATTTACGGTAAATTTAATGTAATAATCAAGGTCGATTACTGACACTGCACCAACAATATGCAAAGGGCAACATTGCGATTCAAAAGGGTGGCCGGCCTACTACCTGCGAAATCCAAAACCCGGGATGATAGATCGGCGACACAGTCTACTAAATTACTGCTAAATTATATTTTTTAGACAAGGGTCGGGTTCGTAGGGTTGTAAAATTGGGTTATAAACGGGTATTATTTAAACCGAACGTGCTTTTGTTTATATATTTGAGATTTAATAAAATGTATATAGGTTTTTTAATTTAATTATTATTGTAAAAGACTAAACTAGGAAGTAAAATAAAGGGATATTCCTTTAAACGTAAATTTTTATCATTATATTTTACAGGCAAAAACAATAAATAAGTGCCAATTATTATTTTTTTTATTCTCGTTTTTTTTACAACCCCAAAAAAGTTACTAGTATACTGGCATATCCCCTATAAAAATCAGATCAATCGAAGTTGCTTATGAGGTAAAATGTGAATTTCGGCATCAAATCGTTTTTCCCTCGGAAAGCACTTGATTAAAAATACCTTATTTCAAACCTTGTTTTTCTATTTTCAGTTAAGTTCAATGAATTCCGATAACAATATATATTTTGAATTTGTAAAGAAATTTTTATACCACCAATTCTTCAAACAAATTTTGCTCAACATTCTCTCCAAAATTTACGTGTGTTTTTTTTGTTACGAACATTTCTTTGAACATTTTGCTCAAGAGGCTCGTGTAAATGTTTGTCGGCATTTCCACATCAAAGGAAAGTTTGTCTGTGTAAATGCGCCTTCACCGCTAATTTCACTTACTACAGATGTTTACTTATGTAGATGCCGACTAAAAAAATGCATTTATTAATTAAAAATAGTTTATATTACAATTAAAGTTCTGTAACTTGTAAAAAAGCCAAAATGAATAAATTAAAAAACACGGAGCCCTAAAGGCACAATATATATAAAACGCAACACGTGTTTGACTAAAAATAAAGTAAAAAAATACATATAAAAGGCAAAGAAAAACGCAAACAAATAAAATACAAACGAGTCAAAAACAAAATAAGCCAAGAGCCGGGAGTGAAGTCAGTAATGATCCATATACAATAGGTATTCACGTCACTAGACCGGAAAATTGGTCTTTACAGGTCGACGCAGGAAATTTACAGGGCGAGCCGCAGGCGAGTCCTGTAAACCTGTGGAGGCCTGTAAAGACACTTTCCGGTCGTTTTCGTACATACTTTTTTTTCAAAGTATCAGAAAAAACATTTTAGTATCTACCACTTTCGTCAATGACCAGCCGCGTTTCGTAATTTATGAAAAGTCTCCTAATAAGAAAATGTTGGCCTTCTGGGGCCCAATTCTTGAATCACTCGAGTTTCAGTCGTATACGGACTACATTTTAGCCAAAAATTGACGAAAAAGGGGTAAATTTTATCTTATTCACTTATTAACGCACACACAACATTGAACTGTACTGAAATTCTGTAATATTAGGGACTTATCGGTACATAAAGTCGGCATAGCCTGACCAACACCTGCTTAACTAAAAAGCCAGTTAACTCCTTTTCGATTTAGTACCCTTTAGCCTACTATATCGGTCATATTGACACCCAACTGACAGAAAATCCATGTTTTACCTGTCAATTTGGTTATAAAAATGGCGGCAATCTTTGGCTAGGGCACTGAAGAGATAAGAGTTAACTGGCTTTTTAGTTGAGAACGGTGTTGGTCTGACTCGGCACTATTTGTGACAGTTCCGCACGAAGGTTGAAAGGTCATCTAAACATGCTCATATTGTGAAATTCCTAAAGTTGACAAATTAAAGTTAATGCCATTCTTTATTAAAGGCAGGCACAAACATTAGACACTTAAAGTAAATATTTCAACGCATCGGTATCGGTATACGTATCGCGTTCGAAATAAAGCTAAATTACACTACATTTTTGACTTGTTTATGCGATGTTTCGAACGATGCCCGCTTTTTTGAAAAGTGCGATGACAGAACTGCTAACAGCAATCGATGCGTGCGTTGGGATGGAGGTAACGATACATTCATCACTCCGTACGCATCGATTGCTGTCAGCTTTTGTGTCATCGCACCCGTCAAAAAAGTGGGCATCGTTCGAAACATGGCATGAGCAAGTCAAATATGTAGTCTATTTTGGCTTTATTTCGAACGCGATACGTATACTGATACCGATGCGTTGAAATATTTACTTTAAGTGTCTATTATGAAAGTCTACATTATTTTGATAGTAAAGATGACATATTTAGACAACAACAATGTCAGAATCCCTTTAAACTTCGTGCGGAATTGTCAAAAATAGTGCCGTCTTTATTAAAGACAGGCTATGCCGACGTTATGTACCGATAAGCCCCTATTAAATTAAATTCGCCATAAAATTACAATTTTACGTTTGTGATGCGCTTTTTTCCGCAAGTTTTGAAGTTCGTATGTCATATTCGCTCAGATTTGCATCGATTGGTTCTACCCACTCGATGAAATTCGAGCGGACACCACATCAAGGCGTCAAAAACCGTCTTATTTTTACCGCCAAAAATGCATATGCAATATTATTATTAATTAATTAGTAAAAATTGAATCTTTTCGATTCGATTCGTATACGACTAAAATTCGAGTGACTCAATTGGGCCCCAGCTTCTTGTTGGCTAGATAGCCATTGCCGCTAAGGCCAGTAGTTTTTAGATTAAGACTAAAGAAAACCAAATAAACTTTTGTGGTTAGAAATCATTTTTGTACTTTTAAATTGCGCAAAATTGTAAAAAACATTAGAAAAATTATAGTGATTAGCTTCACACAGCTAATTCAGTGATGACTCACCTGGCCAACTTATAAAGCAAAATAATGATAAAACAACTTATGAAAGGCAGATTTCTGGGTTTGTCCTTTATTTACCTATATTTATAGTATACTTACTTTGAGCATTAAAAATGAGTGGTCGATTTTTCCGAAAAATATGCCACCAATACATCTTCATTACTTTTTTTAACGTTTTTTAATTAGCATCAGTTTATAAACGCAGATTTAGATTTTTCACGCAGTGACTCTTGAAGTAGCTTCTATTATTTCCTCCAAATTCGACTCATTTTACAAATCTGAGTCCATTTTTGTAAATAAACTTTTTAAACAAATTTAAAAGAGCTTTTTTACAGCCAACTTGGCCAAAAATGGGACCGGAAAAGGATTAAGGGACTGGAAAATTCCTTTCTCGAGAGTGGATATATTTCGACAGAACATGCCTTGTAATGTAGAGCGGTCGTTTAAAAAAAAAAGTTGTTTTGTTTAGTTGCTATAAAAATGGCGGCACTCAAGTTTTTACTAAAATTTGGATACGCGCTCGTCAAAATTCGATCTATTTCCCTTTGAATTCTATGGCGTCACCATAGTGATTAGCTCCACACAGCTAATTCAGTGATGACTCACCTGGCCAACTTATAAAGCAAAATAATGATAAAACAACTCATGAAAGGCAGATTTCTGGGTTTGTCCTTTATTTACCTATATTTATAGTATACTTACTTTGAGCATTAAAAATGAGTGGTCGATTTTTCCGAAAAATATGCCACCAATACATCTTCATTACTTTTTTTAACGTTTTTTAATTAGCATCAGTTTATAAACGCAGATTTAGATTTTTCACGCAGTGACTCTTGAAGTAGCTTCTATTATTTCCTCCAAATTCGACTCATTTTACAAATCTGAGTCCATTTTTGTAAATAAACTTTTTAAACAAATTTAAAAGAGCTTTTTTACAGCCAACTTGGCCAAAAATGGGACCGGAAAAGGATCAAGGGACTGGAAAATTCCTTTCTTGAGAGTGGATATATTTCGACAGAACATGCCTTGTAATGTAGAGCGGTCGTTTAAAAAAAAAGCTGTTTTGTTTAGTTGCTATAAAAATGGCGGCACTCAAGTTTTTACTAAAATTTGGATACGCGCTCGTCAAAATTCATTCTATTTCCCTTTGAATTCTATGGCGTCGGCCTTAAGTCGAACGTAAAATATTCGAAAATAAAAATCATTACAAAAATTGATCGGGCCCCTGCAAGGCCTGACAGTTCAAACATGCTGCCCTGTCCGGCGATGGTAATGGATCACCGGTCGGAAAATGTCAACCTATTATCGCCGTATAATACATTTTTTATATCGATCATTCTTTATATTGTCACTAAATTACTTAATGTGAGCTTATAATTTTTAATAAGCTTGTCTCCACAAAAACAAAAATAAAACCATCAAATGAATATATCGTACAGACTTATAGGTCTATTTATACAAAAAATACGTCGGTGACTTGCGTTAGGCCTTGTCACCAACTAAAACTAATCTAGAATTAAAGAACATCTTTTTTTGGTATTAGTTTCTTTAAAAGAAGTTTTGAATGTTTTTCTGGTATTAAAGAGGGTTCCATAGATAACCTGAACACATCCTAGTTTGTTTCTGAATGTAAAGGTTTTTACCTACCATAATACTAATTTACAACCCTCTCAATTAGGGTCCTAGGATAATAAAAAAGCTTAGACGTAAACCACAAGATGGCGTGACAAGAGATGAAACTTTATTTTATTTATTTTATATTTTTAAGACAATAAATATTTATTAAACGTAAATGAATCTAATATACTTTTAATACCCAACCAAAAATAAGTCCCGTTAAATTGACATATTACACCTTTTTAAGAAAGAAAAATGTTTTTAAATGACATATGAACAGTCTCTTAGTAACCTTATTTCTTTTGATGTTTTAGATAGAACACGTCATTAAAACTTAAAGTTATGAAGGTTATTGACTTAAGAGCAGAGACAACATAAAGGCGCATTTACACAGACAAACTTTCCTTTGATGTTGAAATGCCGACAAACATTTACACGAGCCTCTTGAGCAAAATGTTCAAAAATATGTTCGAGCAAAATCGCGTACAAAAAAACACACGTACATTTTGGAGAGAATGTTGAGCAAAATTTGTTTGAAGAAATGTTGGTAATCAAAATTTCTTACAAATTTAAATTTTATAGTTTTATGGGAATTCATTGAACTTAACTGAAAATAGAAAGACTAAGTTTTAAAACAAGGTATTTTTAATTAAGTGCTTTCCGACGGAAAAACGATTTGATGTCGAAATTCACGTTTTACCTCATAAGCAACTTCGATTGATCTGATTTTTATAGGGGATATGCCAGTATACTTGTAACTTTTTAATTTAAAATAAAAATTGGCACTTATTTATTGCTGTTGCTGGGTTAGGAGAAGGTAAAAACCGTAGACTAGTGAGAGGGGGTTTTGGTCAAATGAACAACAAAATTACAGCAGTGTTTGACAGCGCTGCGTTCCGACTGTCTAAACCTCCCTATCCCCCCCCCCCCAGGGAACAACTAACTACTCTCCAGAACAGTTCTCTAAAAATATCCACCTGCATTTTAAAAAGTAATTACTTTGAAGACATTTCCGTTTTCTTTTTGTAATGAAAGAAAACCAAAAAAGTTAAAGAAAAGAATTAAATGTTATTACCTCCATCATTAACTATTTTAACATTGCATATGACAAAACTGATAGCCAATAATAATGTTTCGCTTGCCGTCGCCTTTTTTTCACAAAAGATTAAAATAAAAGTTGGTGTTCCATTTTTTTAAAGAATTGAGATTACTGATCACTGATGTAAAATTATATTTATTCTCATCTTTAAAAATATGTTTCCAAAATAGATAGCAATAACTTGCTCAAAAATTTACCCGAACAAAATGTTTAAAGAAAAGCCCACAAAAATGTTCGCGCGAAAAATTTCAGTTCTTTTGCACGAGCTTTTATTTGAGCATGTTTGTCTGTGTAATTGCGCCTTAATAACTTACGGAGACTAACAGAAAGATAGTGCCGCGCAGAAACTACGTTCCTGTAGCGCATAGCGCAGTACGGCGGAGAGGGAAACTAAACTTGTATTAAGTAAACACCTACCTTGCCCTGTCCATCTCTTTCTATATGAACATAAAAGAGAGACACACAATTTTAATTTTTTATCTACCGGTTTTTGGCCCCGCTTGTCAAAGTCTGTCAAGCATGGCAAGCAGTTTTTTAGATTTTAAAAAGTGAGTTATTTTAATCAGTTTTGTTTAGAAATCGCACGAGTTTATGAGATAACTATATAGTGGATTAACAACTTCTTGTAAAGTCACACAATTTTAATTTCTTACCTGCCGGTTTTTGGCACCGCTTGTCAAAGTCTGTCAAGCATGGCAAGCGGTTTTTTTAGATTTTAAAAAGTGAGTTATTTTAATCAGGTTTGGTTAGAAATGCATGAGGATTGGACTATTTGGAGAGTGACGAAAATTAGGGTTCAGATTTGGGCGAACCAAATCCCTGAAGAAAATATTGTGATGATTTATACAAAGTTAAGCCAGAAGATAATAAGTTAAAATACAACAAAAAAAAGAGATATAGTTTAAAACATTTATAAAATCTTTAAGGCTTTTATACTGAGATTTTTTCCTTATTAATAAAAGAAAATAACATAAAATGTTGTTACCTTAAATATTTGATAATATCCCTTAACATAGTTATAACCCGCTTCTCCTATTTTAGAGTTTTAAAGGGTCCAAAAAACTTTTTGTAAACGAAAGAAAGTTTTTAGCTGCTTGGAACAGTAAATATTATTAAATAAGTAAGTGTCAGTAAAAAATTAACCAAAAGAATGTATGAATTTTATTATGAGGCTGGCTCTCGGTCTGTCTGTACAAGTAGTTCCTTCCTGTAGCTACCGGGTGCGCTCGTGTCGCCGTTAAACAATGTTCCCCAATTATAACACAGTATCGGTCACTCTCACGTAGATATTAATATCTCTATACTTAAGAGGATTCACTAACTCTCATGTTATGATCATCATTGACTTAATAGTGATTCAAAAAAGTGAAGGTAAACAAGCGACAAACAACTCTAAAAACCAAATAATTTGGAAACAAAAGAGTTGGACCTCTATATTATAGAACAAAACGTTCTGGGTTGGGATTGAGATTTGACAACACTGCTTTGCTGTTTTTGGGCCAACCTTTACCGTGCAGAATATCGGAAACGAGAAAACGGAATCTGTTGAAATTTGGCATGAATTCCTCACAACCGTATCCAGATAGTTTTTTGCTGGACTCTCTCATTTTCGAAATAAAATAAACACGCCTAACAATAGTCAAAAATCTTACCTGGCTTTTTCTTTAGCCTAGTCGATAATACAGAAATCTGTAACAGCAATTTTGGGATTTGTTTCTTTTTTGAAAAAAATACATCCAATTTTGAAAATTCCTTTGGATACGATTGTAGATTTTTATAAATCCTATTATCTGATAACAAAAAAGTTATGGTTTTTTCTTTGTAAGCAATATTCTGCCGGAATTCTAAAATGTTAAGGTCACGTAATTTAGTAGGCCCAAGGAAACTGAAGTAAGTTCGATTGGAGTATTGGAATTCACGTTCCGCATAGCCCCCGGCCACTTGCCTAATGGAACACAAAAATAACACGGAAATTTGATATTTTTTTGAGGCGTTTTCTCGCGTTGAAATTGTTTAAAATGTTTTTAAAAAGTTTTTTTTCCTCGCGTTGCAACGGTGACGTCACATCTAAACGGGTTAAAAATATTTTGAAACGGAATCCACTCTAGTTTCAAAACTGACGCGTGCGTAGAAGATGCGTTAAAATTCTACATTCTTGTTTTAACCGATTTTTTTTTGTTTTTGCGTGATAACGTATGAAAAGTCGTATTTTAGATATCCTGTTAGCCATTCTTCACGGTATCCCTGTGGTCTTATATGATTTTCGGGGCTTAAAAGAACAGTAAATAAAAAAACTTCACTATCAATGTAGCTTCCATTGCTTGCCATCCATGCTACTAAAACTGGCCGTACGCTCGAAGGTTTTGTTAGATAAACCAGTAGTTGATCCATTTTAATTTTAAACACCAAAAAATAAACTAGAGATGTGTGATTCGTGAACGATTCGTTCACTATGATCGAATCACTTGCGAGTATTGAGTGATCGAATCATGTTTGCTTGATATGATTCCATCAGTGAAATGAGTCAAATGAGCGACGAAGACAGAATGAATCAAATCGGAACGGATCAACGACTGACTGACCCACTGTGGCGATACACTGAATCAGTCGGAAATAGGTCGATCGTTTCGTTCCTTTGATTCGAATTCCTGCGCGCGGGGTAATCTGTATGAAAATATAGATTTTTTGGGCAGCAGAGTATGTCGTATTTAGCTGTATCTTGCGTAGCCTTTCTTTTTTGGTCAGCATTTTCTTTAATTTCAGGTGATTGATTCAATGATCGATTCAAAAGATTCGATCAGTCTAGAAACGAATCACTGATCGATTCGTTCAGTGTAGAAAATGATCGATTTACCCATCTCTAAAATAAACAGAAGAGCAAAAAAAAGTGAGATTACACTAAAATACGTCAGCGTTTTGAACTACTAATTTTTTCTCGGTTCTAAATGATGACGTCACATCTAAATAGTTTCAAATAATATTTCAAAATAATTTCAACGCGAGAAAACGCCTTTGATGTTGAATAATGACTTTTCTTTTGATTCTTTTTAAATTCGAGACATTGCAATCCATGAAGCATGAAGCCGAGCATCAAAACCTTTTAAAGAAGCATTAATAAATGGTTACGTTCATAATACATTATACTTTTCTTCACATATGGTGTTCGCACCGTGTTCTGAACACTGCACGATCTCACTCGAAATGGTATTAGTGATGCCACCTATTGTTGATCTTTTAAAAAAATAGCAAAGCAGTGTTCTTAAATCTATGCCGATTTTGTGGCCTTAAAGATCTTGGTAGGTGGCTTTAAAACTTAACTAATAGATATTATAATGCTCTTTTGCCAAGTAGATAAACTGCGGTTATTTGTTTCTCTTTTAATGGCACAACATTTGACAAGATTTGCGTAGTACGGAGTGCCGTGTATGCCTCTTGCTTACATTAAAAATTATGCACATTCTTATCTCGCATGTCACGTTAAGGCGCAATTACACAGACGAACAAGCTCAAATAAAGGCTCGTGCAAAATATCTAAAATTTTTTGCGAGAACATTTTTGTGAGCTTTTCTTTGAACATTTTGTTCGGGTAAGTTTTTGAGCAAATTATTGCTATCTATTTTGGAAACATATTTTTAAAGATGAGAATAAATAAAATTTCACATCAAAGATCAGTGATCTCAATTCTTTAAAAAAATGGAACACCATCTTTTATTTAAAATTTTTGTGAAAAAAAGCCGACGGCAAGCGAAACATTATTATTGGCTCTACTATCAGTTTTGTCACATGGATTAAGGTTACTTATAATATTTTTTTCTTAGGGTTTTTCCCGGATTTTTTTTCCCGGGGTTTTTTTTGGGATTCTCTTGCGAGTTTTTTTTTATTTCCAAGGGTTTTTTCCTAAAGTCAAAAAAAAATCCAGGAAAATTATTCTTTTCCAAAAAAATTTTGAGTTTTTCAAATATCGGCAAAAAACTCAAAAATTGCAGTTTTAAGCGGTAATCCGCGCCTCACGACTATGAGGAGTGGTGGGGAGGGGGATTTTTGTAGCTTTACTTTACCTTTAGCTTTTATTGTGTTTTTTAATTCCTCACACCAGATTTACCTAGTTAGTTTAAGGTCCCAAGGGTTGCTTAAAAAAGCAAAATGTTGAAGATATAGATATTTATTGTCAATTTAATGTAATAATCAAGGTCGAATACTGACACTGAACCAACAATATGCAAAGGGCAACATTGCGATTCAAAAGAGTGGCCGGCCTACTACCTGCGAAATCCAAAACGAGGGATGATAGATGAGCGACACAGTCTACTAAATTACTGCTAAATTATATTTTTTAGACAAGGGTCGGGTTCGTGGGGTTGTAAAAGTGGGTAATAAACGGGTATTATTTAAACCGAACCTGCTTTTGTTCATATATTTGAGATTTAATAAAATGTATATAGGTTTTTTAATTTGACTTAATTATTTTTGTAAAAGACTAAACTAGGAAGTAAAATAAAGGGATATTCTTTTAAACGTAAATTTTTATCATTACATTTTACAGGCAACAGCAATATATAAGTGCCGATTATAATTTTTTTTATTCTCGTTTCTTTTACAAACCCAAAAAAGTTACAAGTATACTGGCATATCCCCTATAAAAATCAGATCAATCGAAGTTGCTTATGACGTAAAATGTGAATTTCGGCATCAAATCGTTTTTCCGTCGGAAAGAACTTGATTAAAAATACCTTATTTCAAAACTTTGTTTTATTATTTTCACTTAAGTTCAATGAAATCCGATAACAATATATATTTTGAATTTGTAAAGAAATTTTTATACCCCCAATTCTTCAAACAAATTTTGCTCAAGATTCTCTCCAAAATTTAGGTGTGTTTTTTTGTACGAGATTTTGCTCGAACATTTCTTTGAGCATTTTGCTCAAGAGGCTCATGTAAATGTTTGTCGGCATTTCCACATCAAAGGAAGGTTTGTCTGTGTAAATGCGCCTTTAGGTTAACCGTACTCATAAATATGTATTAGGTATAAGTTTTAGGCTAATCGGTACATGTCAACTATTTGTCAGGGTGTCGTTACCTAGGTTATTTTACTTTATACACTAACTTGCACATAAAATACGTACACAGGCAGTAAAATGTTAGTTTTTTTTAAACAGTGTAAGTAGCTGTAAGCACACTAAAGCTCAGACTCATTCTCATACAGATGAAGGACACTCACAGTGAGCTGAATTCTGTTTTGAGGCCTCTGATCTCGAAACGCGCGTTTAATATAGAATTCAGCTCACTGTTCCGAGATCAGTGGCCTTAATAACAAAATCAGCGCACTGTTGCTCTTGTAACAAGTTAGAATTTTTATCAAGTGAAAATATAAATATCTCATAAGTATTCAAATTCATTTATTGATTAAACTAAAAAATAATCTTAATATCCGGTAGCAGCACCATTTTTGTCCAAAACTTTTTGTAGACGTCGAACCATGGAATTTAATAAGTTTCGACAGTACTGAACATCGTCAGCGCTCTCCTCCCACGCATTCAATATGGCATCCAGTAGTTCTGCCTGGTTTCGAGGCCTCCAATTCCTTTGGTAAATGATCTTTACCAATCTTCCCCACACATTCTTCCGCGGATTCAGGTTTGGACTGTGCGATGGCCATGCTAATACTTTAATGTTCTGGTTTTGGAACCATGTCTTGCAAACATTGGCAGTGTGCACGGTGCAGTTATCATGCTGGAATATGAATTGGTTCTCTGGATTATAACCTCAAACACAGATAATGAAGCTATTATGTGCCAAATTTTTGGCGTATTCACCATTTTCCATTTTGAAACTTGTCAGAAAAAATTGGTTTTAGGGTATTTTCTCCTAAAATATGGTATATTTTGAGAAAAAAAGCAATTTTTCAGTGCTGTTTTGCAATAGCAATACAAAATAATGAATAACTTTGTCTGGTGGTACTATTTTAGATCTTAGTAAATCCCACTGTTAAAGTTAAATTTCGGGTCTATCGGCATTCGTATTCTTATCTCTATCGAGGCGACCTATCGAGCAGGTGTACTTTTAAGCTAATGGCGAATACGTGACAGCTTCAGCTGATCAAATGCGTCAAAACATCATTTCGTATGCAGGGACGTTCGTAATTATACGTAATGTTACGACTCTCTTATCGTACCTAACGAAGTTTTCGTCCATTTAATCAGCTGGAGCTGTCATGCATTCGCCATGATTTTAAAAGTGCACCTGCTTGATTGATCTGAATTGGACTTTAAGTGTCTATTAACAGATTTATTCTGTCCCTTGCAGTTTTTGGGCTATAGGGGAAAGTTGATAAATTGTCGGAATTACCACCTTGGGATATTAAACCTACCAGATAATTTAGTTCTGCAAAAACATGTCTTTGGCACACTTTTTAGAAAAACAATATGATTTTCGAAATTTTATTCCAACGTTTCGTTTCGTAGATACCATCATCAGGTTCAAAAATTTAAATACGGAACAAAATGTTTTACCTCATATTTTAATTTATTTTTAGGTTTATTTGATAATAAAATATAATTTTTTATTTTAAGGTTTCGATCTCGAAGCAAATCATCATCAGTGCATTTTTTTATTTTTCTGCTACAGCCTCGTTCCGATTCTGTTGACCGAATTGAATTGTGAAAATCCATAATGTTATAGCTTCACAGTCAAAAATGTTTGCAGTTTAAGAAGAAATTTTACTTTTACGTTTTTTACAAAATAATTTAAAAAAAAAGTGAGTTGATCTCGCTATCAAAGGGTCTGAGCTATAGAAAAAGAATTTTTTAGATATAAACAAATGGTAAATCCCGAATGCTGTTAAAAAAACTTGCCCTGAAGAAATTAGGATAGTGGGGATAACCGCAGCTAGTAAACGGATTTTGACCTGAGGAAATTGCGTTTGAAATCAGTGACGTCACGAGCTCTTATTTGTGATGTCATTGATGGAAACCAATAATTGGAACCAAAACACGTTCAACCCGTCCGGTATTTACCACTTTTAACCAGTCATAATCGTTACTTGCTTAATTAATATTAAACATCCCCCCCCCCTTAAAAAAACTGCGACTTCCATATTATATGAGAGCGGCAAAACAATGGGACAGGGCCGTACCAGAAAAAAAATACATTGAAGATGATTTTTTTCGGGATCGAAACTTCAAAATAAAAAAAATGTTATTTTATTATCAAACCAACTTAAAAAATAAACTCAAATATGAAGTAAAACATTTTTGTGCGTATTTAACTTTTTGATCCTGATGATGGTATCTACGAAACGAAACGTCGGATTAAAATTTCGAAAAATTCAAATGTCTTTTTTAAGTGTCATGCTGTCTTCGAACGTTGACTATCATCCACTGCCTTTCTGGACAGTGTCTTAGTACAGACCATACCACTGTCTAATATTTTTAAGCTTTGATATTTGTCTACGACCAGGACGTCTTCTGCTTTCAATTTTTTCTTCTATGTATTACAAAAAATCTACGCCGTAATATAAAAACCAAACACATAACAACGAAGCCCACGAATTCGGAGAGTAGTACTAAGATCGTGACGAGGTGTGTGTCACATGAAGGTATGTATAAACAAAACGAAAAGTCAAATATTATTTTTTGAGGTTTTGTCTTCCTAAATCGACAGTTTTACCCATTGTGCCACGGGTTGAATTGCACAATGTTGAGAATGCCTCACTTTGTACATCCAAGATATCATGATCACTCTTCGATAGCAACAAATCCCCAATTATTCCATTCCTCGACAAACACATAAAAATGAAGCACACGAATTCGGAGAGTGGTACTAAGATCGTGGCCATGTATAAACAAAACGATAAGTCAAATATTATTTTTTGAGGTTTTATCTTCCTAAATCGACAGTTTTACCCACAGTGCAACGGGTTGAACGTACAATGTTGAGAATGCCGGCCGTTCGCATATTTTGAGATTGACAGGACAATGAATGGGTGTTACTAAATCCATTTACAGTTCAAATACTAAGATGGCTATGCACAATAATTCGCCTTTGCTACATGAATTGGGATGATTCGATTTAATAGAAAAAAAAGTGGTTGCTAGACGTTAATGATTTAAAACATACATTATAGGTATGCACTATCCGAACCTTAATAGCGTCACAAGCAAATTCATAAAAAAATCATCAGTCAAAGTAGCAGGTAGAACGATAAAATTTTAATTCGTTCCGTTTTGTAAATAACTTTTTTTTCAAACGACCGGAAAATAGCCATTTTCCGTACGATTTTTCATACGGAAAGTTCTACATTACAAGGCATGTTCTTTCGAAATATTTTCACTCTTCAGAAAGGACCTTTTTATTCAATTTTGCGGTCCCTTGATCCTTTTTCGGTCCCATTTTTGGCCAAGTTGGCTATGACTTCTTGTTGACAGCTTTTAGCTTGTTTTTTTGGGCAGTTGTGACACTTCTAAAAAAGCTGTTTTAAATTTGTTTCAAAAGTTTTGTTTACCAAAATGGACTCAGATCTAGAAAATGAGTTGAATCCGGAGGAAATAATAAAAGCTGCTTCAATAGTCACATACACCGAAAAATCGACCAAACATTTTTAATTCTCTAATTAAGGGTATACTATAAATATAGGTAAATAAAGAACAAACCTAGAAATCTGCCTTTTATGAGCTCTTTTATCATTATTTTAACTGGTCGTCAGTCATCACTGATGTAGCTGTGTGAAGCTAATAGGCACTACACTATAATTTTTCTAAAGTTTTATATAATTTTGCACAAGTTAAAAATACAAAAATCATTTCTAACTACAAAACTTTACTTGTTTTTCTTAGTTTTCATCTTAAAAACTACCGGCCTTAGCGGCAATGGCTATCTAGCCAACAAGAAGCAGAAAATATCAGGGGACTGTTTATAAATTAAGCAATACGGCTAGGCGTCGACGAAAAGATAGATACTAAAATGTTTTTTCTGATCGTTTGAAAAAAAAAAGTACCTAAGATACACGACCGGAAAGTATCTATACAGGTCTCCGCAGGTTTATAGGGCGAGCCGCAGGCGAGATTTCCTGCGTCGACCTGTAAAGACCAATTTTCCGGTCTAGTGACGTAAATACCTATTACCTACTTGCTTGCGTAAATGGCACTTTACAGGGCTCATTTGCGTGCAGAAAGTAGTACTTTACAAGGCGCGGTGCTGTAAGGTAACTTTACCGAACAACACTTGCTTTTTTAAAAGTCAGAAAGCCAAACTGCCTTGTTAAGAAAAAACGCGTAATTTGGTCAAATTTGCACTCAAGATAAAACAGTATTATTATACAGGGTGGATTCTTTAAACGGAACGGTGCTTCTAGCGGGTTAAAATTTGGTTTTATAAAAAAATCCAAAAACACGTCAACTGAGATTTTTAATTTTCTTTAATCGTGCTATCTTTGATTTTTTTTTTTCGTTTTGTTTGCGAGGTATGGTAAAAAATATATATATTTTTTTAAATAGGACACCTTGTATAGTTTGGCATTTTCGAATTATAAAAAAAAATATATTTTTGACAATACCACACACTAATACTCTATCTCTTATGGTTTCCAAGATAGAGGCGTTGAAACTTGAATGGAATTGTTGTCTATGCCCTGTTTTACGGGGGATATTTGAATGAATATCGAAGTTTGCCATACAAATTTAGATAAAAATATCTTGATTATCGTACAAGATAGATCCTACTGTGTAGTATTGCTGAAGAGAGAATTGTTTACAGATTTAAAAATTTTTAAAATATACAGGGTGTCCTATTTAAAAAATATATTTTTTTAAATTCTTATGATCTTACTTTACCGCTCGTTGTGCTGTAAAGTAAAATTTTACATAACTGATACAGTTTACCTTAAATATTAGTGCTGAACTACATAATACATATTTTTATAGTTTTAGAATAATTTTTGGAGTTTTATATGCTCATAAAAGGTTAAATCTTTTACCTAGCTCTTGCGTAAAGTATTTTTACCGCCCTTGACGGCTTGGCCGAACTCCGCTTTGCGTTGTTCGGTCAATTGCCGTCGCATGCGGTAAAGTCTCACTTTCCGTACTTGTTAGGTAAATAAATATTTGCACCTTTACCGCACTCATTTGAGGGCGCAAAAGTGAATTGTGAATTTTTTAGGCTTATTGGTAACTTGCTTCACTTCAATTCGTCCAGCGTTGCGTTCGGTAAAGTATCACTTTCCGCACTTGTTAGGTAAATAAATATTTATTTGATGCAGATTGCTTACAAAATTATAATTTTATAGAGGAGCTTCAAACAACATTTTTTCGGCTTCCGTTATAAAGAGCAACATTCAAAACAGCGGTCTTATTTGAGTGACACTCAAAACAGCGACATATCAAAAGAGCAACATAATAAAAGTGTAACACTTAAAGAAGCGATATATAAAGAGCGACATTAAAATAGTGACATTTCAAAAGAGCGATACCCTCAGAATGTGTTAGTTTCTTGTTTAGGAATTTGTTTTTTTTCGAAACAAAGCTATTTTATAGCTGAGTCAGCAAGGGTTCGCTCCATTTTAGATGGTTAAATTTAATAAAATAGCATTTTATGCGAAACAAAGTTCAGGATTTCGGTTGCTAAATGTTTCTTTAAAAAACCCAACACTCTCAAACCAAAAAAATTGAGCGAATACATGCTGACCCGGCTATAAACCAGCATCATCTCTGCTTGAATATGTTCCTTTTTTTATGTCACTCTATGGAATATGTCACTATTTTGAATGTCGTTTTTTTAACATATCGCCATTTTTACCGTTGGTCGCTGTATTGCATTTTGCTATTTTTATTTGTCACTCTTTTGAATGTTTTTACATATCACTGTTTTTGATATCTCGCTGTATTATAAGCGTAATAAAGGGAAGTAAGGAAAAAATTAAAGTATATCAGTCACAAATACTGTAGCTTTTCGGAAAAAAAGAAGATAACATCAGATAGAGATTTAAAACTTTACAAGAAAATTCTATAGGCTTTTTAATATAACATCTGGGGATTGCGAACCAACTCTGCAAAATTTATTTTACAGCTAATGGGCTATAATCACTCACGCGGTAAATTCAAATTTAATAATATTAGACTAATTATTCTGAGAATAATCTAGAAGTTCATATCTATGTTTAATTAAACTTACGAAGAAACAGCTTCTTTTCTACAAAATTTATTAAAAATTAATAAACGAATACGTAAGAGGTCAAGCAAAAAATTAAAGGAAATTTGCGATAGACTATAAATAATTATACTTAAAACTGCAACACTAAAACCACAAAATCTGGAATAAGTATATTAAACCTAATACATAAGTAGAATATTAAGCACAACCAGTTATATTTTATTTGGGATTAATAGAAGCTAATTTATCCTAGAGAGCCTGTATATATATATATATGACATATTCTGAGTCGTACATACAGGAACTCTAATTTATGGAAAATTCTGATTCGCTTGCAACTCACACTATAAGCTGTTTAAGTTACAATTAAAACAATAATATTAATACAAAATTATGATTGTTTTCCACAAACCAAAACTACAATTTTTTGCACTCGACGCGCGTTTCGCTAACAACGTTAGCATCATCAGGAGACGATAAACAATATACATACAATACATACAATAATATTAATATACAAGTCTCTACTTCTCATACTATCTCTAATCAATCTTCGAGACGTTCGTTGTAACGTTTAAATAATAATCCATTTTCAATTTGAGTAGGCCATTCAATTACATTCAAAATAAGTGTAAAGTAATTGGTCTTACGGCGTTATACCATATTTAATGCAAGTCTCAAGACTTTAGTATAACCTGGTCATGATAATGAAACAAATCTTCGTCAGTAAGTTGATTTCGTTTAGTAGTTTTAAGAATCTGGTTAGATTTAGACTGGCGTGTACTATCTAACAATTTTAGGTAGATAAGGTTCAAAGAGAGCATGGCGCAAAAAAGATATCTTTTTTGAACGTTTAAGTATTTCCGAAATTTGTTCCAACATCAAAGGTTCTTAGGACGTATGTTCCGGGCCTGAAACTTCTTAAGGCGCATTTACACAGACAAACTTTCTTTTGATATTGAAATGCCGACAAACATTTACACGAGCCTCTTGGGCAAAATGTTCAAAGAAAAGTTCGGGCAAAATCTCTTACAAAAAGGCTCACGGAAATTTTGGAGAGAATGTTAAGCAAATTATGTTTGAAGAAATGTTGGTATAGAAATTTCTTACAAATTTAAATTTTATAGTTTTATGGGAATTCATTGAACTTAACTGAAAATAGAAAGACTAAGTTTTAAAACAAGGTATTTTTAATTAAGTGCTTTCCGACGGAAAAACGATTTGATGCCGAAATTCAAATTTTACCTCATAAGCAACTTCGATTGATCTGATTTTTATAGGGGATATGCCAGTATACTTGTGTCTTTTTTGGGGTTGTAGAAAAACGAGAATAAAAAAAATAATAATTGGCACATATTTATTGCTGTTGCCTGTAAAATATAATGATAAAAATTTACGTTTAAAAGAATATCCCTTTATTTTACTTCCTAGTTTATTCTTTTACAATAATAATTAAGTCAAATTAAAAAACCTATATACATTTTATTAAATCTCAAATATATGAACAAAAGCACGTTCGGTCTAAATAATACCCGTTTATTACCCACTTTTACAACCCTACGATCCCGACCATTGTCTAAAAAAATATAATTTTGCAGTAATAGACTAGACTTCTGAATCGGAATGTTGCTCCTTTGCATATTGTTTGTTCAGTGTCAGTAATCGACCTTGATTATTACATTAAATTGACAGTAAATATCTATCTTCAGCATTTTCATGAACCTTTTACTTTTTTAAGCAACCGTTGGGGCCTTAAACTAACTAGGTAAATCTGGTGTTAGGAATGAAACAAAACAATCAAAGCTAAGGGTAAAGTAAAGTTACAAAAATATCTTTAAAAAAAAATCCCCTCCCCGCCACTCGTTATAGTCGTGAGGCGCGGATTACCGCTTAAAAGTTCAACTTTTGAGCTTTTTGCCGATATTTGAAAAACTCAAAATTTTTTTGAAAAGTAAAATTTTTCTGGTTTTTTTTTGACTTTAGGAAAAAAACCCTTGGAAATAAAAAAAACTCGCAAGAAAATCCCAAAAAAAAACCAGGGCAAAAAATCCGGGAAAAACCCTAAGAAAAAAATATTATAAGTAACCCTAATCCATGTGACAAAACTGATAGCCAAGAATAATGTTTCGCTTGCCGTCGGCTTTTTTTCACAAAAATTTCAAATAAAAGTTGGTGTTCCATTTTTTTAAAGAATTGAGATCACTGATCACTGATGTGAAATTTGATTTATTCTCATCTATAAAAATATGTTTCCAAAACAGATACCAATAATTTGCCCAAAAATTTACCCGAACAAAATGTTCAAAGAAAAGCTCACAAAAATGTTCACGCAAAAAATTTTAGATCTTTTGCACGAGCTTTTGTTTGAGCATGTTCGTCTGTGTAATTGCGCCTTTAAGGACGACCTTCATGAATTTTATAAGTTCATAAAATTGTTCCGTTGCTTTAAAATCTTTTTGTCATCTGGTGATCTGTGCTTAAAATGGAACTTCTTCGGGATGACGCAGAAGATGAAGAATTAGACTTTGTAATTAATGGAATATTAAGAAGGATTTTTCAAGGAATGGATCCGTTCTTCCTTAGCTAAGGTAATTTCTTATGGTGAAGGAAGGAGGGAGCCTTGAGGAACGAATATGCATACAGCCCTTAGAATGCCCCCCCAAAAAAATAATGTTTTTAAAACTTTGCACAATACCTACTTAAAAGCAAAATTTTTTCGCTGGGCGAATAATTAATTTTTTTTCGCAAATTCGTTTTGCAAATAAACTCAAAAAGGGTTGGTCTGGTGGTGTACTAATAAATAGTCAGGTCTTATAGTTGACTAATTATAGTAGTTTTATTTACCTTTTCCTCCATATAATCATAAATCATCAATAAATTTATTTTTTTTAAACAAATTCAAATTTTAAGTTGCTTTTTAACAAGTGAAAGGTAATAATGATGGTCACCACAAAAAAACATAAAATAATGCAATTAACTTCCACGTTGCCAATAATTTTCTCACTTTGTCCAAGAGGAACAAATTCGGAACTTTTGCAAACCAAGTAAATCTCAAGTGTCACCCTCAGTGTCAACAAGTGGAGTAGGTAAGGGGAAGTGGTGCATACGGGCATAAAATACCCCAAGATCAGACATTGTTGAAAGGTACAGTCTTGGTACATCAAATGAACGTGGAGATCGCCGTTTCCAGCTCTGTCAAAAAAGGGATTTTGTCGTGTCAAATAATTTTTTTAAACTTCCAGCTAGACGCCTTTATGCTTGGACTTCTAAATCCCACAATCCTGAAAGTATCATTAGAAACCAAATAGACTTTATATTAATCAAAAAAATATTTAGAAACTGAAGTAAATCTGCAAAAACTTACCCTGGCTCAGACATAGGCTCGGATCACATCCATAACAAACCCAGATCCAGGTTGGACGAACTTCAATATACCATGGTAGCAACTGAACTTAAAGATATTAATGAGTCTACCGAGCAAGTTGCAGAAATGATTTGGACAAAGGTTAACAGTGCCATAGTCGAGAGCACAACACTCTTAGGCAAGTATTAAACAAGAAATAAAAAGAAAGTTTGGATGACCGATAAAATCCTTGAGTTGATGGATAAAAGACGCAGTAAAAAATGCAGCGATCAGTACCATGAAATCAACAGAGACATAAAAAACAAGATAGGGTCAGCAAAACGAGACTGGATAACACAGCAATGTCAAGAAATAAAATATCTAGATGCTAAACATGATACGTTCAATTTACACAAACGCATAAAGGAAGCAGCAGGATTATTTAATAAAAGACAAACAGGAATCCTTGTGGACAATCAGGGTAAAATCATACCGGATACCAAAGAAAAACTAAAAGAATGGTGCATCTACATAAAACATCTCGTTACCGATAACCGATCCGAACAGCCAGAAGAATTATCAAACCAAGGCATAGATGTAACACCAGAGGGAGTACAATACGCAATATTTTCAGCTAAAAACAGAAAAGCGGTAGGGCAAGACAAAGTAGAAGACAAAAAGAAGTTGGTATAGATGACCAAGATCTAAAGATAGCTAAATCTATACTGGAACCAGACTGCTTAAATAAAGGTTGATGACGAACTGTCCGAAGAGGTCCAAATAAGAAGAGATGAGCGTTAAGGTGGTATATTGTCTCCGCTATTGTTTAATATCTAAAGTAAGAAAATAATAAAGAATGCACTTCATAACTGCGAAAAGGGTCTCACCATAAACGGCATAGAAATCACGAACCTACGATATGCCGACGACACTGTCATATTAGCACGCTGGAAGGCCTGCAAGAGTTGTTGAATCAAATTGCCGCCAAAAGTTCGCAATTCGGGCTTAACTTAAATATTGGGAAAACTAAATGGATGGTCATATCCAAGAAAAAAAACATCAGAGGCATGTTAGAAATAAATGGGCAGCGAACGCGTGGATTCATACAAATACTTGGGTTGCCTCCTCAATGAGAACTGGGACAACATGCAAGAAGGTCGTGCAAGAATTGAACAGGCCAGATGATTTTTTATCGAAATGAAATCAGTGTTGTGTAGTCGCGATCTTAATACCATTCTCCGAATTCGTGTGCTTCGGTATTATATTTGGAAGCATAGACAAAGCATTACTGAGGCCATGCGCAAAAAGTTAGAGGCATACGAGATGTAGTGTTATCGTAGAATACTAAGGATATCTTGGATGGACCGAGTAACTAATGTGGATGTTTTGCTTAGAATAGATAAAGATCTTGAAGTTTTATTTACCATCAAAAAATGAAAACTTGAATATTTTGGTCATATTTTGAGAAATGAGAAATATAAACTTTTAAAATTGATAAAATACAAGGCAAAATTGAAGGCAGAAGAGGTCCGGGTCGTAGACTGATATCATGGCTTAAAAATCTTAGACAATGGTATGGTGTTAGTACTACGACACTTTTCCGAAAAGCAGTGGAAGAAGAAGAATAAGTTGACATTGCCTATAACTTTAGCCTGATACTGTAACTTTTCAAAGTTTCAATATTACAAAATACATCTAGTTCGGAATTCCTGCAAATAACTAGCAGCCTAGGTACCGTTAGACTATCTCTTTGGCCGTGGAGAAATGAGTAATATCTGTTTAGGTTTATAGTTTTACGATAGGTAACACAAGAAATGCTCTGTCGGCATTTTGTATGAAAGAGAAGGAAAAACGGAATAGGAATTAATTAATTATACGTGTATATTAGAAAACAGATTTATTTTACAACTTAATAAAAAGTTGAAAATTGTTTTGGTGTTGATTGGTTGGTTTCATAAAGTTACTTAAATTCAATAATAGGGAAATTTTGGAACGCTTAAAATTTGACAGCCGCTGTGGTAGTGTTTAACAACCAGTACCACTACTACTCATCGATTTTACCAGAGTGTTTGGAACACATTAAAAACTATCAATTTTGAGATGAGAAAAAATAAAAAAATTTTGCTTAATTTTACAAAATAACTGTTTTATATGTGGGAACCTGGTAATTCGTAGCTTACGGCAGTGGTAGTGGTTAATTACCACAACGAAATGACTTTTAACTGTTGCGCAAACGTAGTAATTACCACAACCACTACGAAATGTCAAATAAGCGTTCCAAAATATTCCTAATAACGGGTCATCTCTAAATTAGGCATATAGTTATAAGATACTATAAGGTGGGCCAAAAAATCGGGACTTTTTTAATGGTCTATTACTTAAAAAGTATTTATCCGATTTTAAAACCTTTTCTCATTTTGAAAAGCCAGAACGTTAAAATGTTGAAGTTTAATGTTCAAATTGACATCTCGTAAAAATCCAAGATGGCGGACAATTTTAAAAAATAGGTATTTTTGACCCCGCCTGCAAATTTTTAGTGTGCGCCACTGGTGCATAACTAAAAACATATTTTGAAAGCCATAATTTTCCTTAGTTTACTCATGTATGGCTTATTAAAATTGAGTAAGAAATAAAAAAGATATAAATTGTTGAAGTAAGTGGGTTCGGTAAGCCAAATTTAGTCAAGTTGAAAAAAACATCATTTTTGCTTGGCTCTGCTTTTCGATGTGTTTATCCGATTTTAATAGTGCTGACTATTTTGAAAAGCCAAGATTTCAAAATTTATTAAGCTCTTGACACTGTTAAAAAATAGGTGTTTTTGCCCCCCTGCAAATTTTTGGTGTGCGCCACTGTTGCATAACTAAAAATATATTTTGAAAGCCATGATTTTCCTTAGTTTACACATGTATTGTTTATTAAAATTGAGTAAGAAATAAAAAAGATATAAATTGTTGAAGTAAATGGGTTCGGTAAGCCAAATTTAGTCAAGTTGAAAAAAACATCATTTTTGCTTGGCTCTGCTTTTCGATGTGTTTATCCGATTTTAATAGTGCTGACCATTTTGAAAAGCCAAGATTTCAAAATTTATTAAGCTCTTGACACTGTTAAAAAATAGGTGTTTTTGCCCCCCTCCAAATTGTTTGTGTGCCCCACTATTGCATAACTAAAAAGATATTTCAAAAGCCATGTTTATCCCCAATTTATTAGTGTATCGCTGACTGAAAGCAAATAAGAAGTAACAAAGTTATAAATAGTTTAAATAAGTGCGTTCGCTGATCCTAATTCAGTCAAGTCAAAAAAAATATCATTTTTGCTTGGCTCTGCTTTTCGATGTGTTTGTCCGATTTTAATATTGCTGACCATTTTGAAAAGCCACGATTTCAAAATTTATTAATCTCTTGACAATTTTAAAAAATAGGTGTTTTTGACCGCATGCAAATTTTTTTTGTGCGCCAATGATGCAAAAATTAAATTTTGTATGCAGAGCCTCATAATTCCCGAGTCTACTGATGTATCGGGATTTGAGATTAGCCAAGAGGTAAGAAAGAAAGAGTCAGGTCAATGATTTTGAATTTTTTGAAATTACAATTTGAAGCAAACCAAAGTACTTTGAAAGTTACCGAATCAACAATATGTTTTTATTAATTATTAAATTTTTGTGACTGAATTTAATTGCAAGACGCACTTTTATAACTACATGCATATTTTTCTTACTTCTTACACGATATTTACAAGCGATATATCAGTAGACTCGCGAATTATGAGGCCCCAAATGTTAAATTTAATTTGCGCATCAGTGATGCACATACAAAATTTGCAGGGGGGTCAAAAACACCTATTCTTTGTCAAAAAATTGAAAAAATAGTCCATACTTCTCTCAGTGGAGTTTCTTAAATTAGGGTATAAGAAGTAAAACACTCAGTCTTCTCCACAATGGTTTATGTAATTTAAACGTTTTTTTAATTACATAAGGTACTTAGAGTACATGTTTTGGTTTCAGATGAAACCATCATCAGCTCTGAAATACAAAAAAGGAATAATAGGATTTTTTCATACAAAATTGACACCCGTCAAAAACCGAAATGCCAGAGAAGAGCAACAAAATTAGCTTGAAAAGGTGAGTATACACTTACCTTGATAAATTTTAAAAAATACAGTTTGTTCGGCCACAATGAAGTGGGGAACAGGAATTTCCAAAATTAAACGAGGAATGAAGTTTTTACATATAGGCAAACATTATCAACCAGGAAAGAGGGATGTCTACCAGCTCAGCTATCAACGAAACTGTGGAGAATCTACGAGTTGAAAAACTTTATTTAGTATGTAAAAATTTTTTATATATGAGGATTTTTTATGTTTAAAGTTTGAGGTTAGGAATTATTATAAAAGGTACTTACCAAAAAATTTTTTAAATCTTGACTATAAATTTAATTAAAATTAGTTCTTGGGGCCTTAAATGCCCTATAAGGTTTTCCAACTTTTCATTTTTGAAATGTTTAAGCACGCTAAAGCGTGGAGAAGCAAGGAAGTAACTCTCTCCATTTTGAATGACAAAATTAAAAGACTAGCTGACAGCTGTTAAAGCGGCAAATTCAAATTTTGTTTTCCCCGCGCTATGACAAACCTCTGGCTCTTACAAATTAAAATGAGAGTAATGTAAATTGACAAATTATTTTCTTTTCTTATCTCCCGTCATTTTTAGGAGGAGAAGGATGAGAGGGGCAGACAAAAAATGAATTTTTGGAAAATAAGACCACAATTCCAGAAAACCAATTTCTAGTGACATCTATCTTGAAGCGTTTAGATATCCTATTATTTCACAGTTTTCTCGCTTGAGGCACCCCCACACGGAGATGTTCCGAATCTCTAACAGATTGGAGAAGCTCAAGAAATCTTTTAATTTTTGAATGTATTGATTTTTGTTGGCTACGATGTTCATTTTATTTATTATTTATAATTAATTTTTATTTTAGTTTTTAGTATTTAATAATCTTTGTTGTTATGTTCTATTTCCTATATTATTAGCTAGTTTTTAATTCTTTTTGGTTTTTGTTTTGATTATTTTGTAATCTTTTGTGGTTAAGAATGGCTAGTGGAATTATTTTTATTTTTATCAAATACAAACAATATTTCAGGGTAAAAAGATTAAAGGTGTTAATTTAAATGTTAAAAATGTTAAAAATATTAAAAAATTAAAAATTAAAAAATTAGGGAGTCAAAGAAGGGCAAACAGTCAAATTTAATTTGGTCATTTAGACATGGGACCTTAGTGTTTTTCATTGCTTTGTTTATCTCACAAAATTCTTTGTCAATTGGCATTTTAAAGAGGTCTTCTATACCTCGGAAACAAAAAGCCGCAAAGGTCTGTAAATTGGTGTGAAGATTCTACTAATTAAATAAGTAAATACGTGTTTTGGCGTTCTTCGAAATTTCAACTGGGGTGGATAAAATCTCACAGAGGTTTAGAAATTGGTATTATAGACTCTACTAATAAAATATACAGACCGCTTCAAGCTACTACGAACATAGGGGGAATCAAGTCCAATTTACTCTCCGTGCCGTACGACCGAGGTGGATTCGAAGCACGCTGCAGTGTTATCTTTTGGAAATTCATTTTGTTTTTATTATTTTGTTTTATTTCTGCCTTGCTCGAGAAACAGATGGGTAAGTTCTTAATTGAAATAATACATTTTTAAAACTAAAAATGGATGTCTACGAAGTTGCCGAAAAAGTGCAGATGGTCAAATCGTCATAACCCAACACAAGTTCGATATTGGTCGAGAGAAAATTTGCATTTGTATTTTGACGTAAGAACACAGTATCCCCAAAAACTAAATGTTTGGGGGGGGGGTATTGTAGGGGAACACGTAATTGGGCCATTTTTTATTAACGACAATTGCAATTTGAATGGTCCTAGATACTTGGATCTACTGCAGCAGCACATTATTCCAACTGCTAGGCAGTTGTTAGGTGTAAGATTTGGTGAAACATGGTTTCAACAAGATAGTTGTTCCGCTCACAATGTTGGCCTTGTTAGGGAATATCTTGATAATGTATTTCCTAATCGGGTTATAAGTACACGGGGAACTATTTTATGGCCAGCTCGATCTCTCGATCTTGCTCCTAATGACTTCTATCTGTTTTTGAAGAAGCTTTTCAAATTATCACCCCTAACATGCTTGGAAACGTTAGAAGGGGTTTTTATAGTAGGCTCGGAGATTGTCTAGCCGAGCAAGGAGGACTTTTCGAACATTTGCTTTAATTTTTTTTCGACTGGGAGAATCTTTTTGGTTTTTAGAATGTATTATTTTATTTTGAGAACTTGCTTTTATTTTGTTTCTCCTTATTATTTTCATTGTAACACGTCGTCACTGATAAATCTGAGCAGTTGACAATAAAACGCTCTTATTTATCAGTGACAAAAAATAAGAAAATTACGTTATAAAAATTTGCGTATTTATTGACCAAATTCCGGTTTCATTGACTACGCTCCACACAGCACCGTGGTTAGAGGCGTACTAAATACAAGGCGAAAGGCGGCGAACGGCAGCGAATGGCGATCGGAAGCCTGAGTGTTGGTTGCTTCACTGATAGGCGTGCGGTGTCTCTGCATGTACGTACACTGGCAAATTAGACTTCTTCCGCCCTATGTTCGCAGTAGCTTGAAGCGGTCTGTATGAATACGTGTTTCAGCGGGATTATCCCCCATATTTGATAAAAAATTTGATGTGGTAAAATATGGATTTTGGGGTATCAAACTGAAGGAAATAAAGCCCGACCTACTAAAATATGAGTTGTGGGGTATCAAATGGATGAAAATGGAGCCCAGAATAAAAACGAAATATATTTTTTAAATAATTCATGCAATTTTTTATTACCCCCTCCCCCACTCCTATATTTAATAAAAGTATTAACCGTCGCTGACAACGCAGCATACTAGATGTAATAATCTATATTAATTTTTGTATAAGTAGTACTCATCAGAGTGGTGCCTAGCTTGGCATTTTGGTATATCCTCGATCTTTTTCACACCGATGCCAGCGAGATAATAATAATAACAACGTTAAGGTTGACAGCCATTTAAAAAATCCTTCAATTTAAATCGTTTGATCTGCTCATACCTTTAGTTATCTGTAGCAATAATTCACTAATAATGTCTGAATACTACTCTATACAAATAGTTTACGGTATAGCAGTTTTTTGCTGCCAAATATATCGTTAAGAAATTCCATATTAATACAAAAAACAAAGTGCACATTCAGGTTAGTTTATCTCCTAAGTGTTTTAAGTGTATAAGTGCCCATTTTTGGCAAATTTAATCAGTGATTCTAAAGAACCTAGAGGATGCATAGCTACCTAAACCTACACGCATATAATAATAATATTTTGATCATGTGACAATTGTCACGTTCAGCTCTGTAATAAAATAAACCAAGCTACCTTCATCATAAACAAAAATAACGCCTTTAAAGACTATCAATCTCCATTTTTTAATTAAATATTTCTTTCTCACATTCCAGTGTTCTTTTACCTTCCTGTAATCGTCGGCCTGGTTTAACATGTACACTTTCTTACCTTGTGGTAACGTTGTGTCTTTGTCTGTACCGGCCAGAAAAATAAGGACCCAGGTACCTACCGCAGGTAAAGTAAAAAGACCGAACGAAGAGAGCGGCTTAGACCGGCCAATATTGGTATGTTATCGAACGCCATTAAGATAAAAATTCAAATTCCGTGTCTATAGCATATCGAGTGACACTTCTTTTTGAGCAAGGCCGCCTCTTCTTGCTCGTCTACTTGCCTTAAGTTTATTTTTTGAGAAATTATTTACTTAGGCAACCCACAGGAGAGAAATATTTGACCTCAGAATAAAAGGTTCTCTAAAATTTAGGCGGAGATAGTTGACAGTAGAAGGTGGTGCCTTTAAAGTATGGGGCAATTTTCATAAAGTGGAACGAATAGAATCCAAAATGGAGCCAACATTTATAACTTTGATGCAGATGCAACAACCCTATAAACAGTTTGTGATGAATAAATATTGGCTCAAAATAAATTTTCTGTTATTCGTTCAATGGCCCATTGAAGATAGCAGATGTCTTGTCGGTAACTCGCTCAACCTAATTTAATAAAAAACTGCACTCAATACAAAATCTTCGTTTTACTCAATTAAAAATAATTAGCATAATGAAGGATTTTTGTCACATAGTCATTGGTCCAATGTAGGTGGTGTCCATCTAACTAGCAACTTTTAGATGTAACTAGTTACTTAAATCCTAAAATATGAACTTAAATAAAATTAAAAATATATTTTTGTGCAACAAAAACCATACAATATCAATACATCCTAAAAAAAATAAATAAACAAATAATAAAAAAAACTCGAACAGTTAATCTCTAGATTACCAAGCCACTGCTATAACCACCAATATCGAACCAATATCGGAAAAACGTAGTTTTTTTGTCAATGGCCCAACAAACTGAACAAGACGTAGTTTTTTTCTTCAATGGCTCAAGTCTGTTGTATTTAAGATGAAGATTCTTCTCCGTCGATTCAACATCGAATTAGTATTGGCAAAATAACTGTGTTGGCACACAACTAAAGTTATTCAGTGAGCCAGTAACAACTTTGTTGGCAAATTCATCATCATTATAGGCAGTCACTCGATACCGAATATGATTTTCCTCTATTCTGTATCGTCGCTATCTGTTATGCGTTTTTTGATGGCTATGTAAGCCAAATCTCGAGCCGCACACCCTTCTACAGTCCTGGCACACCTAGTCTCCGGCAGCAGCCGGGTATTGTTGGTCATCCATTCTTCCATTTTGTCGCTCCTTTCTACGTTCTCTCTTTTCCGTCTCTAGTCTACATCGTTGCTTTTCAAAAGTTTGTGCTCCCTCATGGATTGTTCGGCGCCATGAAGCCCTATCGTTTGCCGTAGTCCCGAAGTTGTTTATATCGAAGTGACCCTTCATCATATTGCCTTTAAGAACGTCGTTGTACCTTTTTTGTTGACCTCCTTGATTTCTCTTTCCCTCATTCAGTTGTCCATAAAATATCTGCTTTGGGAGACGTGTTTCGGGCATGCGGATAACGTGACCAGTCCAACGAAGCTGGTGCTTGAAGATAAGGGCTTCTATACTATTTGTTCTGGTTTCTTCTAAAACACTTATGTTTGTTCATCGGTCTTGCCATTTGATTCTCAGGATTCGTCTTAAACAATTTTGATGATATTTTCTAGTCGTTTGATATGCCTTCTGTAGGTGGTCTACGTTTCGCATCGGTATGTTAGAGTTGGTATGATAACTGTGTTGTGATTGTTGAAGATTCTCTCCGAAAGCCGTCTGAACGCTGCGCTACCACATTTTAGGCGATGCTGTATTTCTGCGTCAATAGTTGCATTTGATAATAGGTGGCTCCCAAGGTATGGGTAATGTTCCGCGTTCTGCAGAGGATGGCCATTTATGGAAATGTTTGGAGCTTGGGGATTCGTACCTGGTTCTGGTTGGTGAAGAATTTGCGTTTTGGCAAGATTGACCTCGAGGCCAATGCTTTTGTAGGCTTACTGCAGTTCTTACTTGTTGGCAAATTAACTGATGTTTTTCAGCGGCCCACTAAATAATTTCCGTCACAGTAAACCAAAAGTCATTCAGTCATACAACCAATGAAGAACCATCAGAAATCGGTCCCACCACCTTGTTTATGGGGAAGTGTAAAAATGTAACAGATTTTTGACAAAGTATAAGTAAAATAAAGTACATACTGGTTTGTTTTAATTATTCTGTGTTTTTAAAGGTTGCTACCTATAACATTAGCAGTTTTCACAGGATCGGAAATATTGAAGTGTCGATTGCGAGCAGTAAGTAATCCAAAAGCATTTTAAGTAAATTGACTATAGAATACTGGGGAATATCATACTTTATACATGAATAGTAAATATTACAGGATTTTTATGATAATCAGTATTTGCTTGCACCTAATTTTCGCAATAGTTTGTTGTTGGTTTAAAAGAAACCTAGACACAATACCTTTTCTGTTTAAAACGTTATTAAGTCTTATAAGTCCTATCTGTTGTTGTTGTTCTCGAGGTGTTTCACAAATTCATAAATCTAATAACTCATGACCATAGACTTAATTTTAGCGTCAAATATGTAATCTCGCGGTCCTTTATTACTCTAACGGGTCAGACAAATGAATCGTTAATTGCAAATAAAAAGATCTAACTGTAAAAAATCAATTAGGCTTGGAATTACAGAGTGCCTCGGGAAAGTCGTCCTATTCAATCTTGAGTGCAGACTTCATACACACAATAGCTTCTATACACGATATAAATCTTGGATTGTGGTTGCGAATTTTACATCAAAGGGAAAAGACCTGATCCTAAACAATACGAAGACAAAATAAAATATCATCATAAAAAATTAAATTTATTTTGTGAGCCCTTATATAATTCGCTCGAGATTTCGCGTTTTTAACATTCTCCAAATAGGAACTTTAATCGAATTCTTGTATCGTTAAATTTACAATGGGAAACGGCTAATAGAATCTAATAACCTCTCATTTGATCATGACTTTTTTGCACTCGAGAGAAGAAAGAAGTAGTTATTGAGCACTACGAAATAATAATACACTATGGGTGTATGGCGTGGCTTTTAGTTCTTTTAAAAATGTTGATAATAGTAACAGCGTCTGGGACTAATTGGCGAAAAGAACGCATTTTACACAAATAAAAACTGATGCTAAAACTACGGTTATAGTTCATTCTACAAGTTTTTCAGTAAAAATTGTTAAAAAGTAATTTCAGTGTAACTTAAATATCTCAAAAACTGTTAATTTGACTGAATTGATATAGAAACATCAGCATATTGAAAAAATAATAGGAAAATCAACTTATTTTTAAAAAAATGTACACACACAATATTAGGCAAGTCATAATAATAAATACAACGTTGATTATTTGAATAGATATTTAAAAAAAAACATTTAGGGGAAGGTAATGATTTTTGGCAAATTATAAAATAAGTTTTTTGTCATTGACCAATTAATTGTCTGTGCAACAACGTTCTCAAGAGAACGGTATTGGTCTGTGGTGGTCTGAGGAAACATCTTAACTAAAAAGCCAGTCAACTCTTTTTCGATTTACTACCCTTTAGTGGTCATATTGACACGTAAAATATCCATGTTTCCCTCTCAATTTGGTTATAAAAATGGCGGCCACAGTAGGCTAAAGGGCACTGAGGAGGTATAAGTTAACTGGCTTTTTATTTGAAAACAGTGTTGGCTCGGGCAAGTTGAATAAAAATATCAACAAAAAGATATCAAAACTAAGAACAAAAAATGTAAGTTTAGCAATTTTTATACACAAAGAAAAATAGAAAACAAGTCATTTTAGACCGGATTGATAAAACGTCTGCTATTATCGAAAATAAGCTGATGACAGTTTTGATAATTTTGTTTTACCCCAGATTAAAACTGATATCGGAAAATAAAGCCGGGTTTATACAGGCAAATAAGAATTAAAATTAAAATAAAATTTTAGCTAATGGGGAATAGTGTAGGCGTTTATACAGTAGAACTAAAAATAAGATATTGAAATAAAAATAAAAAGATAAGCACTTTGATTTTTTGTCATTTAAATGGCTGTTTTTCGTTTTTTTTTTAAACTTTTTGGTTTCTTTTTGCCAAATATTATATTAGTGTCACTCATTTACATGTTTAAAAGCTGTGTGCTGGTTGGTTCAAAGTTACTTTTATTATTATTTTTATTTGGCTGTACAAACCAGAATTATTTGGTTATTTGTTATTTTTATTCTCATTTTAATTCTTATTTGCCCGTATAAATCCAGCTTTATTTTCTGAATTCAGTTTCAATCTAAGGTAAAACATAATTATCAAAACTGTCATCAGCTTATTTTTGATAACTGCATTTGTATAAACCCAGATTAATTATTAATTACTTTGTTATAATTATACACTTTTAAAACAAACAAAAATTTGATTATTTTAAATTAAATTCACTTAAATTCACTACCTACATTCAGACTGCCTGTTCGGTGAAAATACTTTTAAAAAGCGGAAGGAAATTTCTCGAAAATATTCAAACAAATGCGAAATTTCCTGAGCTAAGGTCACCAACAGAAAAAAGAGAATATCTACTTTTAAGGCTATAGTTTCTCCCCAGATTTTAAGTCAAAAAAAGTACAACTGGCAACGCCTTGTTCTTTAATTTTTTGAACTCTTGCCAGAGTGTACAGGGAAAAGTAAACTTTAGAATTAGCTCAAACTTTGCAGGGTTGATCATATTTAAATTCTTAACAAAAATATCCGAAGGATTTTTCAAGATTCTAAATTATTTTTTCTTCAAAATAAAAGCTGTGGTGCTGTCATCTATCCCAAAAGCCTCAAAATAAAATAATAACAAAATAATTGAGAAATACTCACATTTTTCCTTTTTATATTTCCTTGCTTTAGCGAAAATAAAAACTAAGTTTCCTTTTTTCTAAAAGTCTGTGCACTCTGGAAAAGAAACCCGATCAATCAATCATAAACGTTTACACATCATTGAATTTGGGAGACACACGCAGTTCAAGTGTTGGCCGATAGATCGCAGAATTTATACTATTCCATGGTAACTGCAGGTGTTTTGTCAACAAACTTTAAATCGGGCCGCAGTGGGACAGAAGAGTATTTTTACGTTTTCTGACAGAAAACCATTCGAGGTTATGTTTATCTTTCAAAAATGTGTTTTCAAAAATATTGTTCTAAAATAAATATGAAACCACTCTGCGTGTGCGGTCGCACGACGAAAATTACCTCGAGTCTATCAAAGAACCAAGAGAACTTTACTTGTTCGCTGGGATTACTAGGAATTCGCATTTTATTTTGATTCAACCATTTTTTTTTTTTAATTTAAATTATTGCGGCATAGTTATGTACAAGTGTACTAGTGAAATCTTGAAGTGCAAAGGATAGATTTTAGATCCCAACCTGAGTTTCAAAAACACACGGATACTTGAGTACTAACAAAACAGGTCAGTAAAGCTCCATTTAGAGGTTGGAAAGACTCTTGGTAGTTGTTGACACTCCTGTTTAAAATAGAATACGATTATTTCGTCTAGCGGCAGTAGCCGATTTTTAAATCTGCATGCTTTTACGTTACCCTGTTGCCGGTATAGCCGAACGGCGAGGTTGCTGTTATCGGTGGAAGATTAGCAGCACAGAACGCGAAAAGTCGAAATAAGTAACCTAACCCCAAATTTTTGACCCGTTCCTAAAAAATCTCTGCTGTCCCACTGTGGATAAACTCTCACAGAAAGCGATTTTATTTAAAACCGGTTTTAGGCTCGTATAAACGTAGTGACAACACATTTTCGACTCTTTAAAAATCAAATCTGTGAAATTGCATACAAAGCCTCTAATGTAGCCTTCGTACACTTTAAAAACATTTGGTTTTGGCGGACCTACTTATTTTGGTAACCCGATCTTGGGTGCCTATCATGAATTTGGTCCGCAGAATTTGGAATGAGCTGTAGGTCGGGCATCTTGAGAGCAACCATATATAACTATGAGATAATATAAAGGCCTTGCCCGTGTATTTCCCTATGATAAAAATGGTAGCGAAAACCCCTGCGAAATATCAAGTTGGCCGGGGCCAATGGTTTAATGACGTGCGCAAGCGTCAGCTGGAACTGCACTGAACGAGAAATAAGAAGGCTCAAATCCAGCCGTCTTTATCCCATTGGCACGTCATGGCAATCTAGATTTTGACCATGTATATAATACCTGGCTGGAGCTATGTTATATATTGCAAACGTATGGCTACTTCTTTTCTTTTTCGGGTTAAACAAGTTTGGCCCCGGCTTCCTCTACCTAACTAATTACTAGGAAAGTACCAAATCACGTCTCTTACAATTTAAATGTCAGATTTAATCTAACGCATTCTCAAATCATATAAATAAAAAAAACCGTAATAATCTTTAAGGATTACGCCCAAATATTACAGTTAGAAACATGAAATATGTTTTTTTTTAAAACTGTCCTGCATGGAAACACTTTTAGACAAGAATATAAGTGATGATTTAAAAATGCCTGCGTTTCCTCCACTAAAAAAAATAATAGAAATTGATGGTGGGTAACTGTGTGGCCCACTGCTAACGAGCAGTGAATCCTACTAGATTTACAACTTATGTTTATTTTGTAGTAGAAATGATTTTTTGATACCAATTTAAATAACCGAAATTTTTATTTAAAAAAAATTAATTGGGTCATTATTTCGTTATCAATTTGGAGCTTCATCAGAATATTTCGATAATATAATCAATGACATGCTGCGATATTGGTAGGAAATATGGGTATATAAACATGCTGGCTATACCATCTAATGTTATCTAGTTTTTACATATTTTTTGTTGTGGAACTAGCTACGGAATTTTTACAGACCACATATTTTATCGGCATTCAACATCAAAAATTTTGATAACGTCTATGAATGCATAAATTTTTGTAAATTTAAAATTAATTATTCGATCTTCAATGCGATATCCTCTTATATATTATATTTTATTTTATTTTCTACTACTTGTGTTTAACTTTATCATCATAACAACTTTTTCTTGTTTCATGATTCCGTGATTGTTATCTGCTTTAAGACCCAGTTTTTCTGTTTGTTTTAAATCCAAAATGGACATTCAAGTTGGAATACCATTAAGGCCTGTCTATATTTCTACTGAAACTGTGTAATTTATTTTCCAATAAGCTTTCCAAAAATATCCTTAATTTAAAACATTTAAAGAAAAAGCTTTTATTAAATTCACTCAAAAGTAGAAAATAATTTTTTATCTTTCTTATACCATAATAAAACCGATAGGCGCAAATTAAAAATTTTAACTTTAGGTATCGTATGTCGGTCACATCGACGATTTACCTAAGAAACAGTTGTATTACTCTATAACCTAAGGCCATTTTCAAAGACTTGGCAAGCACTGAAATCTTCCCCGTTCTCAGCTTCTTTAAGTGAAAGCATTATGTTTATCATTCGAATAGAAGAAGAATTTAGTTCTTCTTTTGTAGTTCTCTCTTTGTTACCGTAAAGTTAAAATTTTTAATTTGCGCCCATCGCTTTTATTATGCTATAAGAAAGATAAAAAATTATTTGTTATTTTTGAGTGCATTTAATAAAAGCTTGTTCTTTAAAAGTATTTTTTTTAATAAAAATTTATTTTTGAATTTTTAGTCTCATTTTCAAATCTGATCAAAATCTCATAGCCTATTCCCGAAAAACAGCTATATGCCAATTTTGATTTAAATCAAACAAACTAAATTTTTACTCCCCTCCACTTACCTCATTAGAATGAAGTGTGTACCTAATAATACCATATTGTTATATTGTCGCCGGAACTATAAACGCATGCCAAATTTGAACACACACGCTTAATTTTTAGATTTTCACCCTTAATCGTCCATTTTGAATCCACCATATTGAAATTTTCAAATCTGATCAAAAATTCATAATCCCCTTCCAAGAAACCCCTGTATGCTAATTTTTATTGAAATCGAACAAACTAAATCTTTTTCCTTCTCCACTTCCCTCGTTAGAGGGAGGTGAGTACCTGAGAATATCATAATATTGTATTTTCACCGAAAATATAAAAGCATACCAAATTTGAACACAAACAAATGTGGATAAGTCAGTTAAAATTGGTTGGCAAAACATGACCGAAAATTGTCCATCTTGAATCCGCCATATTGAACTTTCAAAATCTGATAAAAAATTCGTATTCCTGGTCCCCAAAAGCCCCAGTATACCAATTTTGGTTACAATCGGACAAACTTAGTTGTTTTTCCCCTTCCACTCCCCTCGTAGGAGGAAGGGGTGCCTAATACCGGCACTGTAAACGCATGCCAAATTTTAAGGCAATCGGATGTGTATAAGTTAGTTAAAATTGATTAGCAAAAGATGAACAAAAATCTTGAATCCGCCATATTGGATTTTTAAAATCTGATTAGAAATTCGTTATCTACATCCTCAAGTGCCCCAACACACCAAATTTGAACGAAATTTGAGGCCGATCGGATGTCGGAAAGTTGGTCAAATCTAAGTTGCAAGATTCCACCCGAACAAACATCACATATCACCATAATGAACAGCTACTTGCCAAAAAGACCCACTACTGTCTAGTTTTGCTAAGATTTGAGATTTATCAAATTCGGAAGGATGCGGCGGCGGCATTTTTTTAAATTTGAATGACACTGACATGCAAAACATGATGTTGTCAGGAGTCTGTAACATTGTCACATAGAAAGACAATGCCGTACTATAAAAATTTTTAAAGTTAAACAGACTGCTAACTTCTGCTGTACCAGTTTTATGTGGAGAGAAGTGTACATTGCAAGTTAAATAAAAGCTTGTAAAAAAAGTCTTAGAAGACAATACACGCACAAAACTAGTTAGTCCCAGTGTAATACTGTAACTTTAGAATATTAAAAAATGTCGATAAAAATTTAAAAAAAATGTTATGTGACAAAAAAATGCAAGTTTGTATTATTGATTACAATACTCCATAAAGATTTACAATATTTCATTTTTTTATTATTTCTTAAGGCCTTTAATTTAGGCTAAAACCACTTGTAAAAGGGGTTCATAAAAAACTTACATGTTCTCTAAAGCATTATAGCCACCATAAAAACCTTTTGACACAATGACATGATAACATAAAGGATAACCGTTTTTCCTATCAAAGGAAACGATTTTCAAGCGTCGTATATCATATACCACTGAACCGTATGTTGAACAGATATATGAGATTAGTGGGTAGAAATCTCTCCCACTCTGAGTAAAATCTTGCGAATTATTCCACTCCTCATTCTGGAAAATAACGGCGAAAATTTCCCTCATATGTAAAACTGTCCATAAGAGGTGTGGAATTATCGTTGAATGAATAAGTGATAATTCCTCAGTATATGATAATTCCACTGCTCTGCCGCGAAAAATAAATAGTCTAATTTCTATGTTCTTGAAATTTTCTACCCAATACCATTCGTGCTTTGAGAATTAATCCGAAAAAAACCTGTTTTTGTTGAAAACCGCACTCGGTTATTTTTTTCGTTGTATCAAAAAAAATGTCCCTTCTCCTGCGGAGTCGGGTGGTTACTATAATATTTTTTTTTATACCTTCATGAACAACATGATTTTAGTAACTGTCTGCAGATAACTACAGCATGACTTTTTTGGTTACCAATGCAAAAAAGTTTTCTTTTTGATCACGGGTGCAAAAAAAGATGTATCTTCATTTTTTACCCAAAATTAAAGAGAAATAGCGGAAAATAGTAATACTAAATTAATTAACAGGGCACTAATGAAGTATAATATTTCTTTAAACTCAATCTTTCTAATGACGGCGCCATGTGCTAGATTCTCGTAACGCATTCTACCTACCCCCTTATATCTTTGGTGTTGAAGCTACACATATTCTAGAATTCGAAGGCATAAATCATCTCGAGCTTATCCTCAAATGTTATTTTCCTACATTTCCGTCATAAACGGTCATATTATGGATACCAAGCGTATAATTCAACTGTACAAATGCGGAATGTAGTCGAGGGATTCGTATTATGACCGGAGAATAATGCCTTATGTATACGTACAATTACTTTACAAATGGATCAAAAGTGACCCTAGAAACCTACTTTTATCAGTCTATAACAAATACTAACAAACAAAATTAAAGATTTTTAACACTTCCGACAACCCGATAACTTCCAACGCCAGGAAGTATATGATTACTATGTTTTTACGCGGAACTGAATACGTGTTCCATACACGGATGTAAAAATTATGGATTTTTAATACATATGGGAAATTTTCAGGAAAATCACTGCTGCGTCTTCCACCATTTTAGCCGACATGTTGTGGAGATTTATGTTGGCGATATTGGTTTCCGTAATTTTATATAATAGTGTGGAAACACTGACTGTCAACAGTGTCAAAAAATTACATTCTTTCTTTGAAAGATTATTTTTTTTTGTTGTGTTTTAGTACAAAAAAAAAGTAAAGAAATACACCATAAAAACCATTTAAAAGACAAACAAATGCTCCAACGGTCACACCATTTATCTGTCTCATTTGATCTGGAGTATGTGCAACTTTCGAAGAAATAAATCACAAACATTGCCCCCCAATTTATAAACTTAAAGGGTACTCTTAAGCCTCACATTATAAATTGTAAACGCTCGGGTAAACCATTGTTGCTGGCGCTACCGCTCAAGATAAACCTTGATTAACGTGATCTGAATCTGCACAGGAACTAAAACAGGAGAGGTATGCGCCAACTTCAAACAGTAACATCAAGTTTATAAATCCGGGGTTGTTATAGGTGAGAAGACAAGGAAAATAAAAACACCGTAAAAATATCAAACTGTCAAATATTAAAATGTCGCAGCAATGAACGTCACCGAGTAAAAAGGCACATCGCCACGGCAACCATTGTTATTTCATTTACCAGCCGTCTTGATTTATAGTGTAAAGATGGTGTGTTGTGCGAGAAGTGCTCTTCGTTCGAGATTTTTAAAAGTATTTTCCTGTTTTTATTGGATTTTTTGACAAAGATATTAAAAAAAAAATAGTATTCACAACTCGTGGCTAAGCTGTGCTTTTTTTACTCGCATTTTTACTTAGTTTTATAATAGCATATATGGACCAGCTGCAAGCCAGAGCCATGGCAAGGGATCACAAAAAAAGTACATCTTTGGCAGTTTTATAAAATACCAACAAAACTTCATGAGTTTGAAAAAGAACATTGAAAAAATTCTTATAGAGATAGAACCATATATAATTCAAGAGTTCCTAAACCACTAATTTTTGATGATAATAATTTTAATGTACTTTATTAATATATTTTTTCTTCTTGTTGTCATTTTATTGTGTTTGTAAGTTTCTATATATAATTTTAAGTGGGTAGTTTAAGATTTTATTTTCAATTTTTGTGATCATGTAGACAGTATTTTTTTTGAAACCCCATATAAACAAAAAAAAAGTTATCTTGAGAGTAGGCTATTTTTTTACAAAAAGACGGAATTAGTACATAATTAGTACCAAATTCTGTCATAGTCACTTTTCGTCGAATCTGTTTCCTAGGCAGAGAGGGGTGTGCCTTTATATCAAGCTACACACCCCATAAAAAGAAAAAAAAATGAGGTTATCTTTAGAGTAAGCTATTTTTAGAAGGGGCCAAAATTAGTACATAATTAGTAGCAAATTATGGCATAATCCCAGCAAACACAAATCGTCGGCATTGAATCGGGCCAATGTCAACAACGTCGGCAGTGTGTCTTGACTAAAACTAACCTCAAAATACATCAGGGAAATGTCAAAAGCTCAAATCGTGTTCAAAACGGATTCAAATAGCGTCACGAAAATAGAAGAGTTAATCGTATTGAAAATATATTCAGTTCCATGTGAAAACGTAGTGAGCATCTCGTTATTGTGTTCTGTCGATGGTTGTTTTTTTCAAAATTTACATTTTTGTCGAACAGGAATTAAAAATCGTTTAATTAAGTTTCTTGTGGGTTTTTTGTTCAGTTCCTTTTTGCATCGCATTAATTTACGCTCGGGTGCATGTGTTAAAAAAATCATTTAATACTCGGGCAAATCGATTTCATTAATTAACCGATATGTGGCGTTATTTGCACAAAACCAGATGGTCGAAAATGCCAAGGTTAATTAGTTATGTAGATATTTAGGGTTTTACGTAAAAATAAACGCAATAAAATTACCCGTTGTACTTGCTCTTCTGAGTCGCGGAAAGTTTTAATTATACGAAAAGAAACACTCTAAGGTGTAATCAGTGCCCTTAGGGGCTGCGTCTCGTGTTGCGTTCCGTAACGCCCAAACCAAACAGCGACCTTTTTTACAAGCTTTTATTCATATAACTATGCGATATTATGATGACCCAAGGGTCGCAAAATGTGGAACAATAATAACTTTGGAAAACGAAGAACATAATGTAAAACTCAAGTGGGTAAAAGCTTTGCTACTTTCCTATAGTAGTAGTGTGGTGGTCAGAACAACAATTTGGGACTTACAAGTTTGGAATACCCTCTACTATCGCGTAAAAGTGCACTTTATGTAATAATCACCTCCAGAAACGACTTCTTACTCGTATTCTTTTCTAGTGTCCTTTAAAAGTATTCGTTACCACCATGGGACAATACCACGGATGTAGAAACCTTGGATTGCTAATACCTATGGGAAATTTTCATGAAAATCACTGCCGCGTGTCTTCCGCCATTTTCGGCGCCATGTTGTGGAGATTTAGGTTGGCAATATTGGTTTCCTTAATTTTAAATAGTAGTGTGGGAACACTGACTGTCAACAGTGTCAAAATATTTTTCTTGTAAAAAGTAAAGAAACAAGCCATGAACGAATGCTCCAACGGTCACGCCATTTATATCTCTCATTTGGTCTGGAGTATGTGCAGGTTTCGAACCAATAAATCACAACATGGAAACACACACAAAGAGTACTGTTAAGCCACACGTTATAAATTGTAAACGCTCGGTTCAACCATTGCTGCTGGCGCTCCCGCTGAAGATACACCTTGAATATGTTGATCTTAATCTGCATAGGAACTAAAACAGCTAAGAACAGATGCACCAACGTGATACAGTAATCAAAAATAAATTAATAGTGGAAGATACTCAGCTGTCAGCAAGTCTAGCAACATTTAGCGATCACAAAAGAAGTACATCTTTGGCACATGGAGTCGAGCATGGAGTTTTACAATATTTGAAGACCTAAATTCATATGACCAAAAAATTACCTTTTTAACAAAAGGAAACCTTTAATTGTTATGTTGCCACTTAGTATTTAACAAACGTGCTCAAAACAAAAAATTTTGAAACATTTTTAGCCATTTTTGGGGCAACGATAGATTTTCATCAAAACAAACAAAATCTCACAGAAAGCCAGTTTCCATAAGGAAAGTGCATCATAAAAGATGAATCTACAAAAAAAATGTCAAATGCTGACAACTCAAGGATATATTCGTAATAGGTGCTGAGGTCTTCAGAATCAGAAAACTTTTATTACAAAAATTGTTAACAAAAAACATTGTCACAATTGAATTAATAAGCGTCAAAATGTTAAAAATTAACATTACGGCAAATTTAACCTAAGAATGTCTTCAAAATGTCATTTAGAAGATTAAAAAATAAATATTGATTTTTCTTTATTTCTAGTAAACTGGTGAAACATCTTATAATTACTGGTCTTAAAATCTCAAAAAAAAAATACTGGCTACCATATCACAAAAATTGACAATGAAATCTTAAACTACTTACTTAAAATTACATATAGAAAGTTACAAACATATGGAAATGGTTTAGGAACTCTTGAATTGTATATGGTACTATCTCTAAAGGAATTTCTTTAATGTTCTTTTTAAAACTCATGAAGTATTGTTCTAATTTTTTAAAACTCTCTGTGCCACTACTTTTTTGTGATCGCTTACCATCGCTCTGGTTTTCAGCTGATCCATATATGCTATTATCAAACTCCGTATCTCCCTCTATTCATTTATTTTTCTTGTCTTCTAGACCTATAGCAACCTCGGATTTATAAACTGTTGGCGCATATCTGTCCCTAGCCGTTTTAGTTCCTGTTTCAGATTCAGATCAACTGGTTTATCTTGAGCGGGAGCGCCAGCAGCAATGGTTGACAGTACCCTTTGAGTTTATAAATTGGGGGTAATGTTTCCATGTTGTAATTTATTTGTTCAAAACTTGCACATTCCCCAGACCAAATGAGAGAGATTGTCAAGGCGTGGCCGTTCGAACATTTGTCTGTCTTTTAAATGAGTTTTATTGCTTGGTTCTTCACTTTTTTGTTTTTGTATTAAAAAACAACAACAAAAATAACCTTTCTAGAAACGTCATTTTTTGACACTGTTGATAGTCAGTGTTCCCATACTACTATTTAAAAGTAAGGAAACCAATATCGCCAACCAAAATCTCCACAAAATGGCGGCGAAAATGGCGGAAGACAAGCGGTAGTGATTTTTCTACCATAGTATTAACAATCCAAAGTTTCTACATCCGTGAACAATACCAAATCCCTGTTCCTCCAAGGTTCCTCCTCATTGGTCAATTTGTAGTAGCCCCGAATTTTATTCATTACTTGTTAGCCTCAATCAATTTAATTAAAGTAGCCGACGTTGAACGCCACAACTAGGAAATTACTTTAAATTTCACTGTAAAAGTTTGCGACATCATAGTTGAACAAATAACTTTTTGTGACCACTTCTAGTAGTAGTAGTAAATAGGGGGCAGCCCCAGCCCAGCCCCCTAATCCACCAGCTGTACCGCTTGTACGGTAGTGGGCTCTGCGGGCCTTCTTGTTCTCTTCACGAAGTCCAGTACTTTGGCCCACTTGAGAGCTCGCAGGTCCTCTGCATCCAGGTTCGGTTGTCCGAGTACCTGATGCCTCATCCTTAGGTATGCATCGCACTCCGCAATTAAGTGCCGGGATGGCTCCTTCGCCCTCCTGCAGGCCTGGCAGATAGAGTCATTCCTGACCCCGATGCGAGTCAGTCGGTTGTGGCCGGTCAGTATTCCTATCAGTAGTCCAGTATCTTTTCGAGTACTTCCCAGGAGCCATTTGAGTCTGGTCGCATCCGGTCAGTCGATGAATTCTTTGGATTGTCTGCATCCTCTTTCGCTCTCCCAGGAGTCTGCCAGTGCATCGTTAGCCCATTTAATGAGTCGACTTTGCAACTGTCTCCTTGTTATACCTAAGAGTGGTTCCGGCCCTTCGTATGCAGTGCTGGCCCCGATCCAAGCGAGTTCATCCGCATTTTCGTTGCCCGACACTCACGTGTGTCCCGGTACTCACATCACTGTAACTCTCTCGTCTTAGCTCAAGGCTTCCAGTGCTACGATGTACTCTTCCACCAGAGAATTGGCAGTTTTTGGCGCACTAAGTGCCTTTAGAGCCGCTTGGCTGTCGGAGCACTGCGAACCTCTTCTAGTGCTTCCGCTATTATAAAGGCGTATACTTGGTCCTGGAAGACCGTAGTTTGCTCTCCGAGCGGGTGGCTCATCCGAACTTACTATAGTATACATATATGTATATATACATAGTATAGTATTTAGTGAAATCGCTATGGTCGATGACTTAGAATTTATTTTTGATCAACTGGATGAAGATGATGACGAAATTATTGACATTGTCGAAGCACCAAGAAAACCAAAAATTATTCGTTCCAGAACAAATCCTTTAGAGGAGTGCGACTATGTAAATTTTAAAAAGAGGTTTAAATTATCTAAAGAGACATGAGAAATTGTGCGCGAGGAAATTCGACAAGATTTGGAACTTTCTAGAGACCACTAAGTTTTATTCTCACACCGAGCTGACGCATGTATATATATATATATATATATATATGCTGTATATCTTTGCGTTTCTGACAATTCTGTTTGATAATTTGGAGGAGAAGGCGTTTAAGAGAGTAATACTATGAATTTTTGGTCGGATTTTAAAAGTTATGACGCAGACAGTTCCGCACTCTTCGGTAGGAGGGCATCTGAACAAGTCCAATTTTGTTAAGAACAGACGTACAGGACTTTTTGGTATAAAGGATTACGAATTTGTAATAAGAGGTTGGGTGAAACTAAAAATATTTTTAATACATTTTTCTCTCTTTTTCATTTAATTTCTAAAAAAAAATCGATTTCCAAAATCCAAAATGTTTATTAATAACTTTTAGGTGTAAAAATAGGCGAATAATAATTGGTTGAAAAAAAAGTACGTAACAACCGGTTTACAGGTCTCTGCATGTTTAAAGGACTGGGCTGCTGCTCGCCCTAAGTTTCCTGCGTCGACGTGTAAAGACCAATTTTCCGGTCTAGTGACGTAAATACCTATTTCTATACTTGGTTTGACGATTCGTTTTGTTACCGGTGCGATGTTTCCATCTTCTCAATTTACACTTAATTGCAATGTAGATTTTTTTAAAGAACGTAACAGCGCACAGTTAAGAGCTAAGGAATAGCGGACCGAAGAACACACAGCATGGAAATTTACCATTAAGACTCAAACGTCTCGATAGATCTTCATTTAAAACCTCGCGGAAAAGAAGAAAACCCATCGATCGTTTATGCCACTCAACCCGACCCAAACAAGTGTCTCAGCCTTTCCAATGATGAGCGTTAGAGCGAGACAAAAGAGTCGATCGCTGATTTAAAGGGTGAAAAGAACTTGGTGAAACGTGTGTGTAGGTACGAACGGAACTATCGGACATTGGTAATACATATCTTTATGTTAAGTATCTCTGTTTCGATCTAGCACGACCAAGTTGCTGCACTGTGGCGAAATATCACCAGCGATTTGAAATGCAAAGTTTCTTTGGTTACAGGGTATTTCAAACGAATTAGGGGCATGGTTATGAACTAGGAAAATTACTTTTATCAACAGCAAACCGCAGATAAACCGGCAAATGACCTTGACCTAACACTCTGACTGTACTGCGACCTATACTACAACCCTTGATATACGAATTTTTCTCTTTAATTTAAGGAAATTAAATCTCAAATTGTTTTTTACAACCGCCCTTAGGACCGGTTTCTCAATAGCGAGTTACCGTTAACTTAAGCAACATAACCTTGTAAAAATCATTAAAATGCGGGTTAAAGTTAACTCCAGGGTAACCCTGGCTTCAAGGCGAGGTTAAGTTATCTGACCCCAGGGTTAAACCAAAAAAATATTGGCCTTAAACGGCAAAAAACTGAGATTTATAACCCGAGTTAATTTAACTCACTGGCAACCCGCTATTGAGAAACCAGGCGTTAGTTTGAAACCTTAATCGAAAATAAAAGATCTTTCAGATATATTTGTTATTTGAAAATGAATAACCCTTCAAATATTCAGCTAATTTTTAGTTTTCCTTGGGTACCCTCGCAAAGATTTAAAAAATTATGCAAAAGGGGGCTGAGTGCAAAGAAAATAATTTACGGTGTGTCAAAAATATAACTATTCAAGGAAATTTCTGATTTAAATATTATTAAGGTCAGTCAAGCCACCACCCCCCTCAAAAGAGTTTTGAAATGCTTATAATTTCGAACTAATTTTGAATCACTTTTAAAAATTTTGAACCACACTCCTTTCTGGTTTTTTTTTAATATTCAAAATGGGTGGTACAACCAAAAAAGAATTTCGAAAAATCCACTACTAAAAAAAATTTTTTTCTCGATTCCGGCCTTTATTTCGTTTAGTTTTATACCACACAACCCATATTTTAGTCGGTTAATATTTTCATTTCATATATGGAGTTGGGAGGGGAGGACGGGTAATAAAAAAATTTAAAAGTTAATAGAAAAACACATTTTTCGATTTCGGGCTTTATTATCTTTAGTTTGATACACAGCAACCCATATTTTATCAGAACAAAATTTTTATCAAACATGGAGGATAATCCACCTTATTAATAGGGGGCTGAAACACGTGTCCATGTATTTTATTAGAAGAGTCTATAGTACCAATTTCTAAACCTCTGTACTTATCTTATTACTAGAATCTACATACATACCAATTATTAGACCTCTGCGGCTTTTAATTTTATTTATTTTTATTTTTATTTATTTTTATTTTTATTTTTATTTTTATTTTTATTTTTATTTTTATTTTTATTTTTATTTTTATTTTTATTTTTATTTTTATTTTTATTTTTATTTTTATTTTTATTTATTTTTACTTTTATTTATTTTTATTTTTATTTATGTATTTAAAATATTTTGTAACTGACATATAAATGTATTACCTATTCATTTTAGGGTTTTTGTTTAGTAGATAGGTACGTAAGCCAGCTTTCTACGTAGGGCAAGTTTCTAAATTCATCAGATTTTTTTCACCGATGTCATCGGTTTTTTGACAAATGAAATATGACGTTATTCTGACATTTCATATCGTTGAGTTTGATGAGCCACCGAAAATTAAAAAAACGCGATAAATGACGTTAATGACATTCATCGGGAAGGCTCACCGGCCCCCAGAGTCGGTGAGCATCGATGCCATCAATTGGTGAATTGGTGGAATCAATCGGATAATTTAAGAACCCGACGAATATCACCAAGAATCATAGAAGATTGTTTTCATCGATGAGCTCATCGGTGAATTTACAAACTCGCCCATATTAATAGCAAACTGGTTTTTGATATTTGACATATATAGTATTTAGTATGATTTTTTGTAAATTTCGAAAGCATGCTTTTGGAAACAAATTTTAGGCTACCACATAGCCTAAAATCTGAATACGTCCCCCCTAGAATTGACACTAGATCGGACCTTGAGCTAAATCTCACTTCCGAAAGCATGCAGAAATAAGCAAAGACGCGGCAAACTTGTTTCAAGTAATACATTTGATTGATATTGTCTACATATTGGTAAAAAAACGTTTCTGACCTTTTATGCAGTTACGGCGTTTTAGCTGCACGTAGCAGATAGTCTTCCAGAAAATCAAATACACATACATAAACGTTAACCTAGCGCTCTATGGCTACCGTTTTCGTCTGTTTTATCTTCGGTGAAAATCGCCACATTCTATTGTTATCGACCATTCAACGGTTTTCTATGTGGAAGCTGCAATCACTATATGCTACACAAAATCGAGTGTAAAAACAATGGGAACCATGCAATGATCTCAAGTCGTAGAAGGACAAATTAAGAATTAGCTAAAAGCTAATATCGCGGGTAACTTTAAGGTCAACATTTACTTAAAATAAAAGTTGTGCTTTTATGATAAAAAGGTTTAAAAGTACAGTTTCAGCAAGTTTAAAATAGATTCGAATTTTTATACACAATTCTATAGAATTTCAATTTAATCGATCCTTAAAAGACACGAATATAATTTAACCGATTATAATTTTTCTAGAGACGAAAAAACACCCGAACCACAAATTGATAGAAAATAATATGCTCGATCCTTAAATAAGCAAAACCACAATCCATCCGAATCCCTATTGGGCATGCGTCAAATTTAAATCTCTTGAGCGCCGCGGAAGATGAGACGGGGATTTTTTATTAAACGATTTTATTTATTCTATTAAACTGATCAAAAAAAAATGGGATAAAATAGAACTTAATACGCAAATACCCCTAAAAGAATTTTTGGAAATTTTTGAGTTTTGTGTGCTATTTCAATTTTAATGACAGCTTTTATAAACAAACTTATGGTTTGGTAATGGGCAATTGTATGTCCCCGATTTGCGTTGATCTAGTTATGTCGGAGTTGCAAGAAAAATCGTCGTTTAGTGTTCCCTTTTGCAAGAGTTATTGCGATGACATCATTACCGCGGTACCTGTTGGGAGGGAGCATGAGATATTGCATTTGTTTGATTCCTTTCATTCCAGATTAAAATTTACATATGAAATGGAGCAGAACAACAGTCTTCCATTTTTAGATGCTAGAGTTATAAGAAATGACACCACAGGACAATTGACAGTGGACTGGTATCATAAACCCAGGTTCTCGGAAAGATTCTTAAATTATTTTTCTTTACACTCTTTCAAACACAAACTCAACATAATAAGCAACATGAAAAATAGAGCATTACGAATTTCTAGTATTGATAAAAACATAAATTTAATAAAAACCATTTTAATTAAAAATAATTACCCTATTTCAATGATTGACAGGGTCTTATTAAAGAATGACACCATTCCGATTCAATAAAAAACTAAATCGTCTGACCAAAAGTATTTAAAAATCCCCTACGTTAGGAATCTTTCTGAGAACATTGCAAAAATACTTGACTCGGAAAAAATCCGAGTAGCATTCAAGAACGAAAACACCATTTCAAAACATTTTTACAGCAAAGTAAAAACCAAAACCCCTAAAGAGCTTTGTACTTGCGTTATTTACCAAATCCCATGCAAAAATTGTAATCTTTCCCATGTAGGATAAACCTACCGAAACCTAAAAACACGTTTTAATGAACATATCATAGACTCAAAAAAACTCAACATTGAAAATCCCTCAGCTCTAGTAGAGCATATCAGACAAACTCGGCATACTTTTGATTTTAATGAAACGAAAATAATAGGTTGTCAGGAAATTGAGGAAAAGAGGAAAATGTACGAATCGATATGCATCCATAGATATCCATCAGTGAATACCAAAAGGGATGTGGAAGGTTTCAGCTCGGCATTCTATAATCTCATCACTAATTTCACAAAACCTCTAATTACTATACCTCCCACACCCAATGCCATTCATGCACCCCAACAATGAACATACCATCCATACCTAACCCCATTTATCCACCTTACCATTTACTCTCAGACTTTTAAACATGAATTTATCCATAACCCATTTTTGTACCATTACCTATATTAATTTAGGGAAGTTAAACTAAAATAAAAAACATTTTTTGCTCTTGAATACATACAAAAATAGATACTCCTCCACGCACACCAATTTTGGTAGTTTTTCAACAATTTTTGCTCTTGCACTCAAAACAACACGCACACACACACATACGTATTTCTTTAAACAGTTAATTTTTGGTAATTTTCCTTTAAATTTAATAGTTAAAAATATAATTTTCTTGTTTTTTGATTTGATCTTTAATTATGCTCAATTCATTTATTTTACTTTGCATATTGAATTTTTTTTATTATTGTAACTATTAAAAAAGATTTTTGTTATCAACAAAAAAGAACAAGACATCTTATCAATTTATCAATCTCTAAAACCCGTGTAGGTACCTTTTAACCATACCAAAAATAGTACCGTACAATACACATATTTAAACGCTAGTCAGTAATGGTCCAAAACCAAAGAATTTTATTAAATTATAAAAACAAAAAAGTTTTTTTTTTTATTGTGGAAGAAGAAGACCAAAAAAGTTCGGTCAGTCTACTTATTCATTAATATTCAACCGTATCCAACCCTCATAATATACATAACTCCGTAATCGTTTTTGTTCTTGTATTTTAATATTTATACAATTAATTTAAATTACTATCTCGCTGGAAAAAAACTCATCACTCAAGGTTTTTTTTTGTGTCTTTGTAGAGCCCTGAAGATGGCCCAATAAATGGTGCCGAAACGTTAGCGATGAAATAATTTGTATTTTTTCAATTTTGACCCTAACCCACCAACCAAACCAAAGATTTTATTTAACTTCACAGTTACTGGCTGTCTAAGTGTCTATCAAACCTTGCGGTTCATTTTTGACACACTTCCCGTGAACCGATTTTAATATTATGGTAGCTGTTGAGGGATATAAAGAGGGTAAATTAATACAATATTACAAAGTACTTCGACTCTGCCCTGCCGTAAGCGTAGCAATTAAATTCGTAGCTATCGGTTCAAATCATTTTCGGACAGATTGGGGTTCTTGACTTTTGTGGTTCGGCATTATTATGTTTCTATTAAATTATTTTCGTTAAAAATATTTTTTGTTTCTATAAAAATATGTTTGGTTTAAATTTAGTTCTATGCCTATATTTTTTATCGATTTTATTTTCCCGTCCTTTCATTTCCCAGAAAATTTTTTCGAACCATCTATTTTATTTGCTTTTAAATTCTGACAAATTACGTTTCTGCCAAAATATACCGGGTGGGCCATAAAAAACCGGACAAAATGTTTTCCGTTATAACTTTTAAACCATACCACCGATCTTAATGCAACAAACTGTTCTTTGCAGGGAATTAAGCAAGACTTTGATTAGAAATATTTTTTTCCGCCATATTAAAATCTAAGATGGCAGACAAAAACAAACTTTACCGGAAATTTATTGGATTTTTTTATAAAGATTTATAAAATATAATAATAAATCTTTCTGCCACGCAGAACAAGGTGCGAATCATTAAAATCCGTTAAGTGGTTCCCAAAAAAAAATACAAAATTTTCAATCAGTGTTTTACGGAGTATGCTATTGCCGTCTCAATTCTGTCTGCATACATTTTCTGATAAATTCATTATCACTAAATCGATTTTGATTAAATAAAAAGCCTCAAGGCGAAAATCGATTGTTCTCTAACTACTGCTATTGAAATTTGTCGCCATCTTGAAATCCAAGATGACGGACAAAATCAAACTTGTCCCTTTAAAAAGCTCGTTTATTTATATGTTCTGAAAACTTGTAAATATTTTTTTTAAATTTGTACAAAAGTTCTAGTACAAAGAGGTATAAATCATCAAAATCGGTTTGGTGGTTCTTCAAAAATTAATTTTAGTTTCCATCACTGTTTTCCAGATCATACGATTTCAATAAAATAGTTTTTGAAGAGACAATGGCTAAAACAAAAATTAGTTTTTTGAGAACCACTAAACAGATTTTAATTATTCGTACTATGCGCGTTGGAGAAAGGGCATTTTTAGGTTCTTGAAACCTAAGAATAAACGAGCTTCTTTAAAGAGATAAATTTAATTGTGTCCGCCATCTTGGGTTTCAAAATGGGGACAAATTTCGATAGTGATCTTTTTAGAGTTTTTGATCTTCGCATGACGTTTTTTATTTTATTTGAGAAGGCAATCGTATAATCTGAAAAACAGTGATGGAAACAAAAATTAATTTTTGGAGAACCACCAAACCGATTTTGATGATTTATACCTCGTTGTGCGTGGCGAAAACAGAACTTTTGTAAAAATTAAAAAAAATATTTAAAAGTTTACAGAACCTATAAAATAAAGGAGCCTGTTTAAATGGACAAATTTTATTTTGTCCGTCATCTTGAATTTCAAGAAGGCGACATTTCATCAAAATCGGTTTAGAAATAATGAATTTATGAGAAAATGATTTGCACCTCGTTCTACGTGGCAGAAACAAAGCTTTTTTGCAACTTCATAAAAAAATCCAAAAAATTTCCGTAACATAAAAATAAACGAGGCTCTTTTAAAGGTACAGTTTGTTTCTGTCCGCCATCTTAGATTTTAAGATGGCGGAAAAAGGAATATTTCTAATCAAAGTCTTGCTCAACATGAAAATCGGTGGTATGGTTTAAAAGTTATAACGGAAAACATTTTGTCCGGTTTTTTATGGCCCACCCGTTATATAATAATATATTTTAACGTTTTTCTAAATAATTCGGAAACTAAAGCTTCCACTGGACTTTATAACAAAATCTGTAGTCCATATTCATGGAAACTTAAATCTGAAAACCGTATATGGCTACTTGCTTTTGTTCCAAAGTTACAATTCTTTTAAATATTTTATCCCCCTTTTCCCCCCGTCAACTCCCCACCACCCTACCCAAAAGTTAATCAGTTCATATCAGGTCAGCCGATAGAGGATTTTTGTACCCAATTTCGTTAAACTCGATTAAGGCATTCTTCAGTTATCGTGTATACAGACAGACAACAGACAACTTTTTTTTTCTCGTCCATTAAGGTGTTTTGGAACTTTAGTAACTCATTTTTAATAAAAGGAAGAAAAGTCAAAATTTCACGATTTTAATAGTCCCCCATACCATATTTTCTGAGCTAAGGTCACTCACTCAGTTAATTTTTTTTCCAAGTTTCCAATATGCTTACAGAGTTACATTAACGCCTCCGAGTATAAAAATTGAATTCAATGAAGCCTGTAGGATAGAAAATGAAGTGTAAAAACAATGGGAACTATGCGAACTCAGTTAAGTGGAACGTCGGTTGGGTGCTTCTGACCGTCAACCAATACCATGACACTAAGCAATGGCATCTTGGCTATTTCCGTACATTTTCCTACAGCGTCACGCTTCACACCGGTCACAAAAAGGGCCGACCACGATTTTATTATTATTTACTAGCGGTCGACCCGCAGAGTTGCCGGCGATATTTAAAAATAATGTATTTTGACAGCTGTCATTGAGTGAAATGTCAAATAAAAAGTAGCCTGTATTTCGATCCAGGTCACACTTCTGACCGATACTTAGAGCAATGAAATTTGGCACATATGTTGGCTTTCCGGCAGTGTACCCTCGCGTGTCATAAAAAATGACATATGTGACCCCTAGGGGGCAACAGGAGCCAAAATGTGTTTTTATACTATCCCTCATACCTTCCATACTAATGCACCTGCACATCTGAATCTCAGTCAATTGATAGTTCATACTATTACCTACAACAACAATTACAACAAAAATTTCGTGGCTGTTAAGAAGACTCCTAGGTTAGGGACTAAAAGTTTTGTCAATATCAATCAAAAAATTATATTTCACTTATCTTTCAGCCAATGTCAACAAAAATGCACCACAAATGACAGTGGACCATTTCCCAATTTGAAGGGGCTGTAAGGATGCAAGATCTAATTTTCACCATTTTCATATTTCAGAAAACACTCTATATGCATATTTAAAACTCATGAATTTGGTGTAACAAATATTTTTTTTGGAAATTTCAAGGTCGAGTCAAAACACTTACATTTTAAGAGCTTATATTTTTTACATCCAACTTTGCCTCTAGGGGCAGTACGGGAGCAAGATTTTTACCATCTCTATATTCCAGAAAACCATTCAATATGCACAGCTAAACTTCATCAAAAAGTATGCATTTGTACATATGGTGTGTTTTCTGGAATATAAAAATGGTGAAAATTAGATCCCTCCCCATACAGCCCCTAGTGGCTGGGATAAAGTTGGGGGTATTCAAAATTATGAAATAATCCACTGCGCCCCTAGTGGTGCATTTTTGTTGACATAAAGTAAAAGATAAGTGAAATATAACTTTTTAATTGAAATCGACAAAATTTTTGTCTCCTAACCTAGGGGCCTTGTTAATAGCTAGGAAAATTTTTTCGGTACAGTAGATTTTTAGGTAATAGTGTGAGCTACCAACTATATGAGGGATAGTATAGGATAACATATTTTGGCCTTTAAGAGCCACATATATAATTTTTTATGACACGCAAGGGAACTCTAGCACAAACCGTCTGAATTTAAGAAAAAAAATTGACACCCTAACCCTATTTTCAATAAATATGTATGTAAATGTTGACTTCTTAATTTAACCTCATACAACTGCAGAAAAACGAACAATAATTGTCCCAACGCAGCTAAATGCAAAAAGAAAAATGACCAATTAATCATAAAGTGGGCACCAAATAAATTCGTTTGCGCTTTTATTTACATACATTTACATTTCTAAACAATAATTACCTTTATTAATCTTGTCACTGGTGGTAAATTGCGGGTAACTCGTGGTAATTTATTAATTTCGTATCTTTTCTTGCAGAAATGATTTGCATTTGGTATAATAAATTGTTTTTGATCTTATAATGTTTTATATAATTTTAAGCTGGTATGCTATGTAATGCATCTCTTCTAACAATCCGACACATTCTTCTTCTTGCTAAACCGATCGATATTAGTTTAAAATTTTATAAAAAGAGAAAGGAAAAAGATAATTTTTTACTGAAAACATTCCTGTCATTCTAACTTTATTTAATTTTACGAACTAGAAAAGAAACTGCCTTAATAAAAAGAAAATAATTATAGATTTATTTGTTTAAAAGACGGCTATTTACGCATTTGAAGATCATTTTAACCAGCTATATATCGTTTTTGGTAAAGTTCCTTGTTAGCTCCAGGCTCAATATGTTCGTTGCCCACTATTAAAAGTTTTTGTTTTAAATGGAGCTTTTCTTCTTTTTCCTCCTGATTCTTCCTGGATACTATCGCTGATTGTGGCATGTCCTTCTGCACCTCAAAAAATTTGTTAATGTCTGATTGCATCTGCTGTGTTTTCTTGCCCGGCAACTCATTTACTTTTAGAAGATTCTTTCTTGATTGTTCCCATTCGTGTATTTTTTGTTCAAATCTGTCCTTAGTTTCTTAATCAAGTCATTCGCCCCTACTTCTTCAAGTTCTTCAAGAACACTGCAGTTAACATGCCAGCATTGGTCATTAAACTTTTTTCTAAGCACATAATTTTCATTCTTTGGGTCTTCAATGCGACTTCTTTTATTTTGAGAGTTTCTTTAATATCAAAATTTAGCAAACTTGCTGCCTTCAAATCAGTAGCCCGAGATTCTACTTCCAATTCTAAGTTTTGAATCCATGCTGTTAGCCTTGACCCCTAAATTTCAGTTTTTTTTTATCCATGTTTGTCTTTAACTCGTTTATCCTCTGCTGCTTAAAATTATTTTTATCTTTGTGCTCTTTTATTTCTTTATATAGGCTTTCAATGATTTTCTCTTAATAATCCAATTTTTGTAGAACTTTTTCTTCCAAGTCCAATGCTATATTTACAAAACTTTTAAAACCTCATTCTAGTCTGGCCACATAATTATCCTTTTCACTTAAGGTTATTTTTAATTTATTGCATTCCTCTTCCAGAATTTCATATTTTATTTGCACTTTCTCAATCTGTCTTTCTTTCACTTGCTGACCACCCCACCCTGGAGCCTTATTTTTTAAATCGAGAGAGGTATCGATATTGTTTTCAGAATCATTCCCTTATTATCCTTCATTTACATAAGTTTGTATAGAATTAGCAAAATGTTATAAAATATGATAAATAATAAACCACGTGCTAATTATTTTCCACTTTTCCATTTTTATACCATTTTCGAAACGGCCAAAAATATAAAACTGAAATTGATTTTAGACACAAAAAAGGTGGGCAAAAGCCAGCTTTTTAGTGGAAAATCATTCCATCTCCTCCTTTAAAACGAGAGAGACATAGCTGCTCTTCGCAATACCCGGAAGTATGCCTGCACCATTAAACTGTTTAAAAAACAAGAGAACGTACTTTTTTTCATTGCCATCTCAATGCCCACTGAGAGCTGCTAAAACCACTGAAAAATTTAGTGCGTTATTCAGTGCTGAAACGGCATGAGAGTGACACATAAAAATCAATGCACGTACTTCCTAATCTCTTTAGGTTGACTTAGTTACAGTTCTAGAAGCGTGGTCCAAATTTAAAATTATAAAGATAAATCCAAATTATTAGTACTTAAATCCAGCCAATTTTCCTTAAGTAGCAACAGGTGGATGGTAAACAACTACCTATATGGGTAATTTTGCGTAAATAATGTGCTGTTTACAGTAATAGACATTAACACATCTAACCTAAAATGAGTTTGTTTTAAATTTCCTACCTCTTGTATAGGCCACGGAAAGGGGGTTTTCAAAATTCACAATTTATCTTACAGTCCTTAACAGAGTGTATCGGTCTTATTCAAGCGTGTATTTTTGTCGGTAAAAATTCTATAATAGAGCAACCCGTTTGACAATAACTTTATATAATTTTTTACAAGGCCAAAAAACTAAAGTAAAATCGGAATAAAACAACAATCTTCTTGATCGAAATCGTGATGTAGTCAAAAAAAAACTCGCGACTCAATAAGTGTTTTATTGTGGATAACAGAACACTATACCAACACGGATTAAGAAGAAAACAAACTTGTAGCAAAAGCAAGTTAATTTATATACAAAAAAAAATAAAAGCGAATCGAAAATTTGGGGCCCCAACTGGAGGCCCAGGGCCTACCACTTTTTTTTCTTTTTATACTGGGACTTTCCAACCATTACAGGATTAATGCCCAGTGCTAGCAAAGTTTTTGCAAAGTGATAGACAAATACAAAATATCCATGCACCTAGCCGGGATTCAAACCCGGGACCTTCCGTGCGGTAGGCAGATACGCTTTTTATCACGGGCAGAAAGTCCGTGAAAAATTCTTAAAAATTCGTTTCTTTCTCGTTTTAAAACCTCTTCCCTAAAGCCTCTAGAAGCATCGTTCTATTTAAAGAATCCACCCTGTATATGTATAATACATATTTACGGTAGCTTTTGGGATATAATAGCTAACTGATAGAATTGTAGACAAATATTCAGTTAACAGGGACTTATCGGCACGTTATAGGCCGACTTTAATAAAGCCGGCACTATTTTTGACAGTTCCGCACGAAGGTTAAGGTCGTAGTTACAATCTGCAACACTGTACGGGAAATCAATTTAACTATGTCGACCTGATTTTTTTGCTAAATTTTACGTCATTGAATTTGTTTTCCATGGCAACCAGGAGTTACTTATTTTGACATTTCGCGTTTTGCGCCGCAAAAAAACCAAGTAAAATACTAAAATAAAGGAAAACCATTTGTTACAGAATTACCTGCTAAAAAAATGCTACCCAAATACGTATTAAAGTAACTGGGTGTAATTTTTAAGGTTGTATTTATAGGTGCAGTTATAATTGAATTGGAAACACTCCCGCTAGCTGATACCGACAACAGGTTAACTTAAAATCATGCAGATTTAAAAATTGGCTACCGGCGCTAGACGAAAAAATCGTATTCTATTTTAAACCGGAGCGTCAACGAGTAGCAAGAGTCTTTCCAACCTCTAAATGGAGCTTTACTGACCTGTTTTGTTAGTACTCATGTAACCGTGTTTTTGAAACTGCACAAAATTTAAAAAAAATGGTTGAATCAAAAAATTATGTGGGGTTATGGGCGCCCACTGTTTCTATGCGAATTCATAGTAATCCCAGCGAGCCAGTAAAGTTCTCTTGGTTCTTTGATAGACTCGGGGTAATTCCCGCGCAGCGCTAGGCCTTTTTCGGCGGGCGACCGCACACGCGGAGTGATTTCATATTTGTTTTAGAACAATGTTTTCGAAAACACATTTTTGAAAGATAAACATAACTTCGAATGGTTTTTTTGTCAGAAAACGATCCACTGTCGGCCAACACTTGAACTGCTTATGTCTCCCAAATTCAATGAAGTGTGATTGATTGATCGATTTTCTTTTCCGGAGTGCACAGGCTTTTAGAAAAAAGGAAACCAAATTGTGAGTATTTCTCTATTTTTTTTGTAAATCGAGTTTGTTCTAAACCGCAACTATTTTGAGGCTTTTGAGATAGATGACCACAGCACCACAGCTTTTAGTTTGAAGAAAAAATAATTGGGAATTTTGAGAAATCCTTCAGATATTTTTGTTAAGCATTTGAAGTTTAGTTTTCCCTGTGTACTCTGACAAAATTTTAGAATTAAAGAACAAGGCGTTGCCAGTTGTACTTTTTTTTTACTTAAAATCTGGGGAGAAACTATAGTCTTAAAAGTTTTCTGACATTTTTGTCATATAAACATGTTCTTTATTAAAGGTAGGCACAAACATTCTGTTAAGTCAACATTATTTTGACCGCGCCGCGATCAAAAAAGTTCTTGCTGGATGACCCAGGCGTAGGTTTTGGATCGCCTCAGCAACCAAGAAGAGTGCCACGATAGATGTGTAAGTGCCTAAAAATATATAGTAATTGTTTACGCCTTTATTAAAGTCGCCTATAATGTCCGATAAGTCCCTAAGAACTGTGTTTTCTTTCTTATATGAACATGAAAATTTAAGTCAAACTTTCCTGAAAAGTTTTTCCAGTCATTTAAAAAATAGTACCGATTTTATTTAAGTTGGGCTATGCCAACTTTATAAACCGATCAGTCCCTATTGAATTCTCAAACTGAGTTTCATCTAAAATTTTATAAAGTGAGCCTGCGTATGCCCCTCTCTCCCGTGATCAAAAGTTTACCAGAAATGTTTTTGACGATTTAGTTTAGTATTTTTTAAAGGTACAACGACAATACTTATAAAGAATCGCCTTATATCGTGACTGCTCCTAAACCACAGAAGCAGCATGATTATAGTAAGATTTTAAGACAAAGCATAGAACGCTGATGGGTATAACTTTTTTAGATCTCATTACGCTTCTTGGAAGGTGGTTAAAAAAAAGGAACAGAGCCGGACTATACAAGATATGTACAGCGAGTTCCACCGAAAACGATACAGTCAACGTCAATCTTACAATGCGCGCGCGAAAAAAGGTGCCACACATACTTCTCAAAATTATCAAAAAACTGTCAAAAATAAAGGTTGCAAGATGTTAACCTAATCGTGTGTTAGGTAACCGTCACTAAATTTTTGTTGGTGCAACAGCCGCAAAATTAAACTCAGGTCAAAAAATAACCAGAGTTTACGGAAACAATACCGTCACCTACTACGTCATAGTTTGACAAGGCGCTTGTGGCTCGAATAAACTAATGTTTCACCGGCTCCGTCTCCAAAAACCAAAAATATGGGAGGAATCTTCTCACAAATATATTTATATAAAAAGTCTTTGTGGAAAAGGCGTCACAGTATTTGACGTAACTAATGCCTGGTCTACATTCCAACGTCTTGCCACTGATTTCTTTTTCTCTCTTTATCGAAGAGTGAGAAGCAATAGAAGGCAGCGGCAAAAAGTAAGACGCACGCGCTAGTTCGAAACGAGCAAAATGCTCGTTTCAACCATTCAAGTTGTTAGAAAAGTGATATCAATCAACTAATTCTTTAAAAAATTAAAAGGCAAAGACCTTTTCAACTTTATGCGGATTTTAATAAATTTACTGGGTTGTAAATGGTTTTTAAGCATTAATAACACGAGATTTTAGAGTTGTGACGTCACTAATTAATAACGTAATTATTGAAAAAGTTTTGTTTTGTACCTTCATCAAAAACATGATTCTAGTAACTGTCTGCAGATAATTAAAGCATGGCTTTTTTGGCTACCTATGCAAATTTTTTTTTTTTTTTTTTGATCACGGGTGCAAAAAAAGATTTCTATCCGTTTTTTACCCAAAATTAAAGAGAAATAGCGGAATATAGTAATATTGAAAAAATCTAATTATTCCTTTCACCAAGTATTAACGAAAAAAATCATTTAAAAACATCGTCAAAATATAAAACTGTCAAAGATTAAAATGTCGCAACAATGAACGTCACCGAGTAAAAAGGCACATCGCTATGGAAATGATTGTTATTTCATTTCCCAGCCCCTTTGATTTATAGTGTAAAAATGGTGTGTTGCGAAAAGTGCTCTTCGTTCGAGATTATTAAAAGTATTTTCCTGTTTTTCTTGGATTTTTTAATAAAGGTATTAAAAAAAAATTGTGTTAACAATTCGCGGCTAAATGTTTTACTCGCATTTTTAAATACCTCGCTGCCCTCGTTATTTAAACCAACGCTTGTAAAAAAGCACTATTTTAGCCACTGGTTGCTAAAACTTCTATTTTTGATCACGGGTGCAAAAAAAGATTTCTGTCCGTTTTTTACCCAAAATTAAAGAGAAATAGCGGAATATAGTAATATTGAAAAAATCTAATTATTCCTTTCACCAAGTATTTACGAAAAAAATCATTTAAGAACATCGTCAAAATATAAAACTGTCAAAGATTAAAATGTCGCAACAATGAACGTCACCGAGTAAAAAGGCACATCGCTATGGAAATGATTGTTATTTCATTTCCCAGCCCCTTTGATTTATAGTGTAAAAATGGTGTGTTGCGAGAAGTGCTCTTCGTTCGAGATTATTAAAAGTATTTTCCTGTTTTTCTTGGATTTTTTAATAAAGGTATTAAAAAAAAATTGTGTTAACAATTCGCGGCTAAATATTTTACTCGCATTTTTAAATACCTCGCTGCGCTCGTTATTTAAACCAACGCTTGTAAAAAAGCACTATTTTAGCCACTGGTTGTTAAAACTTCTATTTTTGATCACGGGTGCAAAAAAAGATTTCTGTCCGTTTTTTCATCATCATTTCATCAATCATTTAAAAATATCGTCAAAATATCAAACTGTCAAAGATTATCGCTATGGAAACGACTGTTATTTCATTTTCCGGCCCCCTTGATTTATAGTGTAAAGATGGTGTGTTGCGAGAAGTGCTGTTCGTTCGAGATTTTTAAAAGTATTTTCCTGTTTTTCTTGGATTTTTTGATAAAGGTATTAAAAAAAAATAGTATTAACAACTAGCGGCTAAATTTTTTACTCGCGTTTTTAAATACCTCGCTGCGCTCATTATTTAAACCAACGCTTGTAAAAAAAGCACTATTTTAGCCACTACTTGTTAAAACTTCTATTCAAAACTGGTTTAGTGTGAGAAATCGTCTACTGATTGCAGAAAATAAAGAAAATAATAAAAAACCACCCGCACTCAAAAATAAAGTGAGGGTATATTGCCGATTGTGACGTAGCCACCATCGTCACTTAACAAATCCCAAAGTTTGCACAGGTACGAATGCCCTTATCTATTCTCGCCTCATATCTCTATGGTTGCAACCGAAGCCAAGCTAAAAGAGAATAACCACTTCTTCAAGTAGAAATAATAAAAATGTGTTTTTTTTGTGAGAAATTGAATATTTTTTTCATTTTCAATTAACACCTGGTATTGAAAGGCGGCATGTACCGATAGCGGCTTAAATTTAATGGCTTGTAGTTTGCTAGTTATTGCGGATAGGCACTGTAAGCTTAAGCTAATCATTACGCGTTCAACACAAGTTTAACAGTTTATGTCATGTCTTAACAAAGTTCCGCTTTTATGGCGGATGCGATGACAGAACAGCTGACGGCACAAGTTGCGTACATACACTGTAAAAAAATGGAAATTTTGATTTACTCAAATGCCTTTGAGTGAAAAAATGTCCCAATAAAAATTGAGTAAAAGTCACCCAAAATAGTGAGGGTTAACCACAAACCTTATAACCAAAAAAATAGACTGCTAATGCTTATGGGTTTTCTCCCAATAAATAACTGCCTCATGGAAGTGACAGTTTGGTGTTATTGGAACCAGAGTAAACCGACTTGAGTAAAATTTGTTGTGGTTGCAAACTCAATATTTTAGTATTTGATGAATATATAACAAGCAATGCTTGACGAAATTTAAGAAAAAATATAAAACCACGGTTTCTTGAGTATTTAAAAAAATTTATTTAGAAAACTGTTCGAATTAACTAGATTTCAAAGGGGCAGTGTAAACAGTGTCATGACGTGACAACTTATTTTCTCTTTATCCACGTTTTTGGTTGGTAGCACTGCTTTTGACGGTCTTGACGTTAGTAGATTCGCCATTTTCTTTATTTTCGTTTCTTGGTTTTCGAAGATTTTGCTTTGGATAGACGTCTGTAAAGACGCGAATCCATAGTAACCGAGAAGAAGATGTTTTTGCTTAACGTGTTGTGTTTTTAATATACTTTTTCTGTGCCCTTTTGCATCATGAAGTGCTTTGTTGTCGGCTGCAACAACAGCAATTCTGCGAGTGGAAATACGTTTTCCTATCACAGGTAAGGGTAAATAATTCCTATTTTTGCCAATTTTCTTTAATACTTCTGCGATCATTGCCTGTATTCTGAAAGGCCCATGAGGTGGTTACAGCTCACCAGTGTGGGGAATCAACATTGTTGACAGGAGAAAGAAAGAAACATAAATTCTTTAAAAGAGATTTGTCAAAAAATTGCAATACTTAAAACTATGAGCTTAAAAACTTATTTAATCTTAATAAATTTAACCTTTTAGTTCTTATAATTACTGAGATAGCAATAGTGTCCCATGTTAATTAGGACACCCTGTATTAGCAGTATGCCTTATGAAAAAGGGTTTATTTTTCCTAAGGCAACCATGTTGAATCGCTCATCAGCTGATGGCAGTATTATTAAGTATCGTAATAATGAAAAAATCTAATTATTGTTTTTCTATTTCTTTCAATAGGTTTCCACCAGATGCTGCTATTAGTAGAAAGTGGTTACTGAGCATTTGAAGAGACTCTAAGACTGTTATTAAATACCAAAGACTGTTTTGACCAGCTTTTAGTTGAAGCAATCATTAAAACATACAGCACTTTGAGGAGTCATAGCTCTGCAAATAAAATTAGTGAAAGTATATCTGGAGAAAAGGTCCGAAAAGTTTTAGCAAAACTTGTATTGTTTAAACAACATGTTTTATATATTATCTTTAATTAAAAATAAGTAGTTTCTGTTTGTAAATAAGTTACTTTTAAGTATTTTTTGTATTGTAACTTTTTTGATGGTATTTTGTAAATAATTATTTTCTACAAATAAAATTTAAGGTTGGGTTTATACAAGCAAATAAAAATGAAAGTAACAAAAATTAAAATAAAAATAAATAATTTTGGTTTATACAGCTGAATAAAAATAACTTGGCAAAATTTTTTAACGATCCTATTTTTAATTTTCTTGTAGCTGTATGTTTATGGGTTGAGGGATCTTGTTAATGAAATGTCCTTTTTTTGAAGTGCCAATGTTTCACAAATTTATATAAAAATAAATTTTGCAAAACGTCTGCATTTCAATATATAAAAATAAATTTTGCGAAACGTTGGCATTCCAAAAAAAGAACGTTTTATTAACCAAATCCCTTGACCCATACACATACACCTTCTAGAAAATAAAAATAACTGAACCAATCAGCACACAGCTTCAATAATTGAAATAATTAAACTAAACTCAATCATACTGTTTTCTTAAATAATAGGTATCTGCCTAAACCAAACCAAAAAATGAGTGAGGTTATGCGCAAATTTTTTTCAGATAATAAAAGTTGCCCATCTTCGCCTACACTATTTCCCATAAGCTCAACTTTTATTTGAATTATTATTTTTATTTGCCTGCATAAATAAAGGGTACCGAACAGACAGGGTGATTTTTTTTTTAAGGGGTCATTCATAAACTGGTGTAGATACTTAAAGAAGGGGAACTTTTTTTCCTAAAGATAAAATGTACTTTACCCATTTAAAAAATTCATATTTTAAGGGAAGGGGGGGGGCTATTATTTAAGATTATCGTTAAAAAAATTGCAAATTTATTATGCCAGAGCCTTTTTTACAATTAGCCGCGTCTAGTGTTATTTGTGCTTCTCAGTTGGTAGTTATAGGGATTTTGGTGCATTGCCAACTGCTTTTGGCACCAAACTGTCAAATACATGAAGCAGTCATTTCTTAAAGCAACATCATCAGTCTATTTTTTTGGTTATAAGGTTTGTGGGGTTAACTCAGGATTGTGTGAAAAGTTTATGACATTCTTCTTCTTCTTCAAGTGCCATGCTCTCTTCGAACGTTAGCTATCATCAGCGCGATCTGTACCACTGCTTTTCGAAAAAGTGTCGTAGTACACCATATCATAAGGCGCATTTACACAGACAAACTTTCCTTTGATGTTGAAATGCCGAAAAACATTTACACGAGCCTCTTGAGCAAAATGTTCAAAGAAAAGTTTGAGCAAAATCTCGTACAAAAAGACTCACAGAAATTTTGGAGAGAATCTTAAGCAAAATTTGTTTGAAGAAATGTTGGTATAGAAATTTCTTACAAATTTAAATTTTATAGTTTTATGGGAATTCGTTAAACTTAACTGAAAATAGAAAGACTAAGTTTTAAAACAAGGTATTTTTAATTAAGTGCTTTCCCACGGAATAACATAAGCAACTTCGATTGATTTGATTTTTATAGGGAATATGCCAGTATACTTGTAACTTTTTTGGGGTTGTAAAAAAACGAGAAAAAAGAAATAATAATTCGCCCTTATTTATTGCTGTTGCCTAAAATTTAATGATAAAAATTTACGTTTAAAAGAATATCTCTTATTTTACTTCCTAGTTTAGTTAATATATAAACAAAAGCACGTTCGGTTTAAATAATACCCGTTTATTACCCACTTTTACAACCCTATGATCCCGACCCTTGTCTAAAAAATATAATTTAACAGTAATAGACTAGACTTTTGAATCGGAATATTTCCCGTTTGCATATTGTTTGTTCAGTGTCAGTAATCGACCTTGATTATTACACTAAATTGACAGTAAATATCTATATCTTTAGCATTTTCATGAACCTTTTGCTTTTTTAAGCAACCCTTGGGGCCTTAAACTAACTAGGTTAATCTAGGTTAAAACGATCAAAGGTAAGGGTAAAGTACAGTTACAAAAATATGTTTAATAAAAAATCCCCTCCCCATCACTCCTCATAGTCGTGAGGCGCGGATTACCGCTTAAAATTGCAATTTTTGAGTATTTTGCCGATATTTTTTTGGAAAAGAAAAATTTTCCTTGGTTGTTTTTCGAATTTAGGAAAAAAACCCTTGTAAATAAAAAAAAATCGCGAGGAAATCCCAAAAAATCCCCCGGGCAAAAAAATCCGGGAAAAACCCTAAGAAAAAAATACTGTGGGTAACCGTAATCCATGTGACAAAACTGATAGCCAAGAATAATGTTTCGCTTGCCGTCGGCTTTTTTTCACAAAAATTTAAAATAAAAGTTGGTGTTCCATTTTTTTAAAGATTGAGATCACTGATTACTGATGTGAAATTTTATTTATTCTCATCTTTAAAAATATGTTTCCAAAACAGATAGCAATAATTTGCTCAAAAATTTACCCGAACAAAATGTTCAAAAAAAAGCTCACAAAAATGTTCACGCAAAAAATTTTAGATCTTTTGCACGAGCTTTTGTTTGAGCCTGTTCGTCTCTGTAATTGCGGCTTAAGATTTTTAAGCCATGATATGCGTCTACGACCCGGACCTCTTCTGTCTTTAATTTTGCTTTCTATTATCAATTTTAAAAGTGTATTTTTTTTCAAGTCTGGGTTTATGGTTTGAGGGATCTTGTTAATGAAACGCCCTTTTTTTGAAATGCCAACGTTTCGCAATTTATTTGCTTCCTCAGGGCTATTTAAGACGGCCGTTTCATGTGTAGCCCGGAAGAAGCAAATAAATGTTGCGAAACGTTGGCATTTCAAATAAAGAAAGTTTCATTAACAAGATCCCTCAACCCATAAACCTAGACCTTCAAAAAAAATTAAAAATAGGATCGTTAAACCATTCTTCAAGTATCTAACGGTGGGATTTACTAAAAAGGTTTAGTCTATTTTAAAACGGTCCTAAGTTTAAGTGAATTTTTGGTTTTAAGCATTTTAAACCAACCCTCCTTGAGTTTTGGACATAGTTTGATTTATAAGAAGAATTTTAATAAAAATTTTTATTAAAACTTACCCTTGTTAATTAATTTTTCCAATTAATACTTGATTTCACACAACGATTTCGACGAGTAATAATAAAATAAGAAATTGATCAATATTTACTTATTTAAAAGGTGTTTTTATTTATGAAATGTATTAAAAAACTTAAATGGAAGTTTTTTTTACATTTCTGTCACTGTCGAAATGTCAATTTAAAAATATTAGTGCTGCGAATCTTTTACCTCTGCTTGCACCGTGGCTTGCACCAACCTCTACTGAGGAAAGCTACAGCTTTAAAATGAGTGGGCTTTGAGTAAGCCCTCATAAATATATTTTTTGTGTTGAAAATGAGTTCAAAATATGGCGTTTTTTTGGACAAAATAGGAGGTGTTTTATTGGGAATGAACAACTTGGGATATTAAATAAGGTAAATTAATACTTGTAAAAACGGTTACTTAGGGAAGTTATAAACGAACTTATTACCAAATGCCACAAAACAATCCTTTTTGGGGGCTACAAATTTAAACCACCCCCCTGAGGTGGTCTAAGAAATCACCAACTTTATAACCAACTTTATAACCTCAAACAGAAATGGAGGTATTAAGTGCCAAATTGTTTGCGTATTCACCATTTGCCATTTTGAAACCTCTCAAAAAAAAAATAGTTTTAGGGCATTTTCTTCTAAAATATGGTGTATTTTGAGAGAAAAAGCAGTTTTTTATTGGTATTTTGCAATAACAATACAAAATAATCAATAACTTTGTGTCTCTAATGTATAGGTAAGTATTTTTTGAAAATTGGTTTTAAAATTTAGTACCCTCCGCAGGTGTAAATATTGAGACCTCTGGGGGGTACTATTTTAGATCTTCGTAAATCTCACTGTAAAAGTTTATATTTCGGCCATTTCAAGCGGTCGGGACGAAAAAGTAACCCATGATTAGAAAAACCAGCTGTAGGTTTTATATGATTAAAATTATGACAATATTTTCTAATATATAATTTCCTAAAACCAAAGGTTATACAATAAAATAGTTTAAAACAATCAGTTGTAATCAGAGCTTATAGTGCGAACCTTTAAACTTTGGGTTGGACGGGACAAGAAAAACCAAAAGATAATTTTAGTAAATTCTTACTTTTATATATTTCAATTTTTTAGAACAATGCTTTATCATGGCTTTTCCAAACTAAACTAAAGGCATTGAAATATAAGGAGAAAGAATGTTGTTAACATTTATGTTAAAAATTATTGTGAACTATGAACCAATAAAGCTTTTCTTTTGGGTTGGACGGGACAAAAATTACAATAATTAAAAAAATATTATTTGCTTTAGGTCCGAAACTGTTTGTATATTTCGGCTTTTTACATACCAAGAAAAAGTGTTTTAGTGGTTTTATGATTTGAAGTTATTTCAAGATTTTTAACAAAAACCAGTAGATTGTTAAAGCGTTTTTCTTTTTTTAATAAAATTACATTTGCTTGAAAGGGCCATTTGTCATTTCTCAAAATTTGATGGTAAATAAAACTTCCACATTAGTTACTCTGTCCATCCAAGATATCCTTGGTATTCTAGGATAACACCACATCTCGAATGCCTCTAACCAACTAATATAAGACGCTAAAAACATAACACCGAAGCACACGAATTCGGAGAGTGATATTAAGATCGCGACTACACAACACTGATTTCATTTTGTTAAAAATGATCTGGCCTGTTCAATTCTTGCACGAACTTCTTCCATGTTGTTCTCATTGAGGAGGCAACCCAAGTATTTGTATGAATCCAAGCGTTAGACTTTCTGCCCATTTACTTCTAACACGCCTCTGATGTTCTTTTCGTTGGATATAACCATCCATTTTGTTTTGCCAACATTTAAGTTAAGCCCGAATTGCGAACTTTTGGTAACAATTTGATTCAAAAACTCAGGCCTTCCAACGTGTCTGCTATAGTCCAATTTTTTTATGAGTGGACTGACGTAATTTTTTTGGATCTCTATTTGATACATTGTTTCAGGCAGCGACAATAAATATGTAAAAAAAGTCATGTCGGTGATTGTTTCAACCTCAGACTAATAACTAAAGAGAGACCAAACATTCCCTATTGAAATCCTCTAATGTTTACAATCCAACACCCTTCTGGACGATTATATGAACAGAAAAGAGATAGAGCAATAAAACGGCAACACTGTCAAAAATTGCTTTTCCCATTACCAGTGGCGGCGTTAATTTTAATTTAAATATATAAATGTTAAAACGAGATATAAGGTAGGGTTGGTCGGATTTTCTTATTCAAAAGAATTAACTGCCAGAACTTGCATAACCACAAAAAATAGATTTATTCAAGGATAAAGTTTAGTTTGAGGAATGTAGGTATTTACGAACAGATCAAAAGTTTACCAAAGAGCACTTGAAATGATTTTTAGGTCAATTATTCAAGATGGCTGTTATATATTTTTTTTAATTGTGCAGTATCCCACAAAATAAAAGTAAAAAAAAATATTTTCATAGCAAAAAAAAAACGGTTAATAACCCGTTTTATAACGTTTTTGTCCAAAAAAAACACGCTAATAAACGGCTTATTAAGCGTTTTTTTCACTATGATAATAATGTCTCTTTTAGTTTTCTTTAGTGGAATATAAACTTTATTTATCAAATTAAGAGAACTTTTTGTGATGTTAATTATGAAAATTTTAAGGCCAACAAATTTTATTCTTTACACATTGGCTGCATGTTCATTTCTGAATACAGAACACAAGAAAAATTTAAGGAAGAGGTAAAAAATTAATTACTAGTAGTTTTTCAGTAAACAGGAGTCAAAAGGCAAAAAAATAAATAATAAATATTAATGAAAATAAAAATAAGATTGGCTCAGAGTAAATATCTCCAAAACGGTTTTATTCACATTATAGAAAGTACCCAGGTACCCATTAAAATACAAAAAATACCTGCCCCAGTACCTGACTATCAGCACTTGGTCTTATTGTCCTCTCTTGTTATGTATAAATTATAATAAATAAATATTTTACATGCTGCAAAAGGAGCAAAATTATCTTTTGTTTCTTAAAAAAAATTAGTATTAGTCTTAGATTTTTGATGTATTAATAGCATAATCATAAGCTTTTTACGCAGTTTTTTACCTCATACTACGCCCATGACTAACGTAAAATGACAGGATCTTTCTTACCTCCGAAATATTAGTTCTGGGCTGGAATATCCTCTTTTATTGCATACCAGCCAATGTTAAACCATTTTGTTGGTCCTCAAAATAGCTTGATACAGTTCTTTTTTCACAAATAGTCACAATAAAATTCAAAAATCACCGAACAACACAAACCCCCGTTAACAACAACGCCGTCAGCTGCAACCAAACATGTCGGCATTTATTCGCGGCTCGTCGAAAAAACGTTGCCGGCTTGTGTTCTTTTTTATAAATCTCGAAATTCTACTTATTAAAAATTAAAGAAAGTTAATTATTGAGACTAAAAATTAGGACTAAGAATTAAGTTATTAGCATAGGAAAAATTATCCTATATAAAAATATGTCAAATAATCAATAATATTATCAAAAGAGCTTCAAGAAGTTTATGAATTGTTTTGTTTCTAGGGAAACCCCGCAGTAAATTGGCAACCATGTATTTTTTGGGAAATAAACATTGTGGCTGGTTGATCGGGGTAATATTGTTTACTGTTATATCTCATTTTTTTTATTAATCTGAGGTTTCAACTGTTACTTCAAAGGCGATTTTCAGCGTGGAATGATTCTAAATTGGTATTTACCAATGCATTTCCGCGATTTTGGTTTTAACCAAAGTAGGGGAATTTGTGACTTAACGGATCAGCTGATTTACTTTTGGTATTTACCATTTATAACCACACTCTGGACTTGGGTTCATCTTTTGGTTATTGTTAAGGGTATGTTTTGGGTGAGAAGTTTTTTTGGGTTTAGGAAATGGAAGAAAAGTGGTAAATTATAAAGGATAAGGAATGTTGATCAAGGTTAACGACCTCGAAACAGCAAGTCTTCTGCTTAATGGTATGTATTTGTAATACGAGCCTATAAATTGACCTTTATAGCAGTCTTATGGGCAAAAACCTTTAGAATAAGTACTATTCCATGTTTTAATATTTATTGCTAAAGTCTCAAAAAACAAAAACATAACTCTACATTCCTTTACTTTTTAACCAATGCATTTCAGCGAGCCATTTAACTCATTTATGATTATTAAGTGGTGGGAGAATATGTCGTCACAGTTAATGTCAAAGTTGTCAACCAAAATAATAACCGCGGTATATACCAAAGATAAATCATTCCAGGGGTCGTATTTTCGAAACCATACGAAATTATTCGCATGCGACTACTTCCGTCTCTTCCTATACCGTATAGAAAAGGAGGCAAAAGATATGCAGATATGCTGATTCATGGGTAGTACGTGCAAGAATAACCGGTTTTTCATGCGAAACAACACGAATGCCTCCACCCACTCGTGCAATATTGTGTTAAAACAGTCGAATTCGAACGCGGTCCACACATACCGGCTTATATTTCGCCTCTCATTTCACACGATATAGAAAGAAACTGACATAAAAATTGTTGATTATTCAGTATACGTATGCGGATATTTTCGTATGGATTCGAAAATCAGACCCCAGGCTGAAAATCGCCTCAAATTGACAACAACAAATTATTTGACATGCGAACTGTTGACGTTTTCAAAGGCAAAAATGACTTTAGTCCGCTCATCAGAAAATTGGACTATATTATGACAGAGTAGGTTGTTGTTTTTTATGCCGTTTATGGTTAGACATTCTCTATTATTTTGTTACTATAGATATTAAACAACAGCGGAGACAATATACAACCTTGGCGCACACCTCTTCTTATTTCCACCTCTTCGGACAGTTGGCCATCAACCTTTATTTGAGCAGTCTGGTTCCAGTATAGATTAGCGATTATCTTTAGATAGTACCCTCTCCAGATAGGCCGATCAACTCATACCGATTTAGTGTCCTTTTATCCACCTTCGCCGCCATTTTCACTCAAAAGTGACAGATAATCCATTAGTTTTCTGTCAAAATGGCGGCGAAGGTGGATAAAAGGACACTAAAACGATAAGAGCTGATCGGCCTATGTGGAGAGGGTAATGCTTTAGATCTCGGTCATCTAGGCCAACTTCTTTTTATTTTTCATTCTTTTATGACATTGACAAGTTTAAACATTGTGTCAATGGTGTCCACACAAATTCTGTGCAAATGTCAAAAAACTTCACTCAATTTTTCATGGACTTGTTTTAACGAAATTTGTTGTCAAAACGAGTCCGCGAAATATTGAGGGACATTTAAAATTTTGTGAACACCATTGACCCAATATTTGAACTTGTTAATGTCATAAACTTTTCACACAATCCAGAGTTACCTTACACTATTTTAAGTAACTCAGTCAATTTTTAGTGAAATATTTTTTCACTCAAACGCCTTTGAGTGAATCAAAATTTGTATAGAATTTAGGTTTAAAAAACATGCGTGCTTTCAATTAAAATGATTTTATGAAATAAAAAAAAATATATTGAATTATAAATTGCTTCCAAAAAGCTCTAGAGATGTTTTTTAAGCTTCCTTACTACAAAATACCAGCTTTTACATGCAAATAGCACCGAATTTTGTGTAAATGCAAATATTTGCTACGTTTTCATGGGAATTGAGTTCGTTCTGAAAACGATTTCAATCCGATACCGTCCATGAAAACGCCTGTTTTTCCAGTATTCAAATCGATTTCAATCTAAATCCGACCCTGAAAATTTTTGGATTGGATCAAGATCGTATTGAGATCGAAATACCGATTTTCCATGAAAACGGGGATTGAGTTTACACATGCGTATTGTGTCGGATTACCAGACAGCCGCCAAATTATATTTTATAGCTCTCATTCTTTTTGAGAGAAAGAGAGAAATAGAAGTGAAACTGTGGAACCGGCATTCTAGAATTTGGTGGAGTGTATAGAAAAAAGAAGATTAATAACATAACCTTACTTAAATAACTAAAGATTTGTTTTTTTAAAGACTTAAAAAAATAATTATGGAAAATAAAAGAAATATTTGGCTCGAAAGTGTATGTGCTATGCACATATGCCAGTCCAGCATTTCTTTCTTCACTTCCACTTGCAAACAGAGTAGTATTTAAAATTTTTAAAAAACGTGTGGCAAGGGCCAACATCATCTTTCGAATAAAATACATTTTTTTAAAAAAAGTACCAAAACTCTGCTGCTAAATATCAAAATTTAAAAACCGTTTTCAGATCGATTCAAAATCAATTTGGAAACCTGTCATGAAAACTCATGAAAAAAAAGTTTTCAAAACATATTGAAAACGAATTCAATATCCATGAAAACATAGCAATTAATAGTAGTTTTAAGAACTAGTTGATAAAATAGTGCTCTTTTTAAAAGAGTTGGTTTAAATAACCAGCGCAGCGAGTAAAAAAGGCACAGTTTAGCCGCGAGTTGTTAACACTATTTCTTTTAATACCTTTATCAAAAATTCCAAGAAAAACAGAAAAATACTTTTAAAAATCTCGAACGAAGAGCACTTCTCGCAACACGCCATCTTTACACTATAAATCAAGGCGGCTGGTAAATGAAATAACAATAGTGGTTTCCATGGCGATGTGCCTTTTTATTCGGTGACGTTCATTGTTGACAGTTTGATATTTTCACGATGTTTTTAAATGATTTTGTCGTAAATACTTTGTGAAAACTGGCAGAAATGGCTTAATATTTAGGCAAGAATAATTAGATTTTGCTTGCTTTAGTTATCTGCAGACAGTTACTAAAATCATGTTTTTGATGAATGTATCAAAAAAATTATTTTTTAGTTTTGTACACAAATTAACGTGTAATGACGTCTCATCTTGTATGTCAATTTTACCGAATTAATCATTGCGCCACGTGTTAATTCAAAAAATTCCGGTGACCTGACCGATTGGGCTGCAATACTGTATTTTAAACGGATGCCCGGCTAACAGAAGCGAACCCAACCCAATGGAAATTGACAAAGGGTAGCGTTCTAAAGTTGGTTTGTTGCAAAAATAACATCAAAATTGGTTAGATAAAAATAGTGGCGCCCACGTCTATAACAAACAGGCCAGAAAACGTCGCCCTTATAACTGAAAAAATGGTTAGTTGAGTAGACGGTCACAAACAGTTTTGACGGTATTTCAATCAGCGTTTTGTCGTCGTAAATTTGTCGACGCCGACTGTAGTTTTCAAAACAACTACTATATTATATATACAGGGTGTTTCAAATTCGATGCTTACCATGAGGATCTCCTAAACGGTAGGAGATAGGAAAAGGTTTAAATTAGGGCAAAGTTGTGCAATTTTATGCTTTGCTCAAAACTAAAAAAAAGTTTACAAATTCCGGATAGTTCCGGAGATAGGCGGAAAGAACCGAAATCTTTATTTTTAGTTTTTATTTTTCTTAAAGCTGTCAAAAAACGCTTAAAACTTTTTACATGCACTTTTTTAGGATCTATCTATTGAGAGGTCCGTTTTTGAGAACTGACATTTCAGTGTGACAGGAGCACTGCCAAGTTCATTTTTTTTTTATGGACAAATCCTTTTTTTCTCTTGCAATTTGGTTCATAAACGATGACAGATAACATTTTGCAAGCTTATTTTCGTGCTTATTTTGACAAGTCACCCGACGTTTTAGGTTTATTGACCATCATCAGCTCAAATTTAATTTTTAAAAGATATTTTGGAAATCCGATTGCAGTACTTCTTTTAACATTTTAAAAATGACAATTTTTTTGACATTTTAAAAATTTTGACAAAATAACTTTACTTAGCATTTTAAAAATACGTTTTTTGATCAAATAACTCGAAAACGGACCTCTCATTAGGTAGATCTTAAAAAAGTGCCTGTAGAAAGTTTTAAGCATTTTTTGACAGCTTTAAGAATAAGACGCAGAAAAATAAAAACTAAAAATAAATATTTTAATTTTTTTATATCTATCTATCTCCGGAACTACCCACAATTTGTAAACTTTTTTTTTGGTTTTGAGCAAAGCGTCAAATTGCGCAACTTTGCCCTAATTTAAACCTTTTCGTATCTCCTACCGTTTAGGAGATCTCCATGGTGAGCATCAAATTTGGAACACCCTGTATAGCAACGTTTAAAGGTGGTGCAATTCTAATTTTAACAACTTGCACGAGTAGGGTTTGACGTAACATATATTAGTATAGCTCTTTCCTAAATATTTCTTTTAAATAACCACTGACCTGGTATCCTTGTAAATCTTTCTAGCGATCTTACCTGAAACAGACAAAAAAAATTGTTTAGAGTAAAACTATATTAACAAATTTTGATGACAAAAAAGAAATAAAATTACATAGGTACAAAAAAAACTGTCAAAAGTAAAATAAGCTCTTCTCATTATATTATTTAAAAGCTGTCTATGTAAAAGTTTGCCCCCTTCGGACCCCCAAATGAAAAAAAAAACTTTTGGTACTACAAAAAGTATAAAATCATCGTTTCTAAAAGTACATAAAAAAATTAAATTTTTGCGATTTAACATGATCTAAAATACTTAATTATTAATATTTATTAAACAGAAGACGTTATCTACAACAAAGTCCCAAAAATAGTAGTTTTAACAACTAAAATAGTGCTTTTTTACAAGCGTTGGTTTAAATAACGAGCGCAGCAAAGTATTTAAAAAAGCGAGTAAAAAAAGTACAGTTTAGCCGCGAATTGTTAACACTATTTTTTTTAATACCTTCATTAAAAAATCCAAGAAAAACAGGAAAATACTTTTAAAAATCTCAAACGAAGAGCACTTCTGGCAACACACCATTTTTACACTATAAATCAAGACGGCTGGTAAATGAAATAACAATGGTGGTTTTCATGGCGATGGGCCTTTTTATTCGGTGACGTTCATTTTCGCTATTTCTCTTTAATTTTGGATAAAAAAAGGACCGAAATCTTTTTTTGCACCCGCAATCAAAAAAAAAAAAGTTTTTTTGCATCGGTAACCAAAAAAGCCATGCTTTAGTTATCTGCAGACAGTTACCTTCATCAAAAACATGATTTTAGTAACTGTCTGCAGATAACTAAAGCATAGTTTTTTTGGTTATCGATGCAAATAAACTTTTTTTTTTGATCACGGGTGCAAAAAAAGATTTCTGTCCGTTTTTAACAAAAATTAACAGAGACATAGCGGACAATAGTAATATTGAAAAAATCCAAGTATTCTTGCCTAAAAATTAAGCCATTTCCGTCAGTTTTCACCAAGTATTTACGAAAAAATCATTTAAAGAAATCGTCAAAATATGAAACTGTCAAAGATTAAAATGTCAACACCATAAACGTCACCGAGTAAATAGCACATCGCTATGGAAACGATTGTTATTTCATTTACCAACCGCCTTGATTTATAGTGTAAAGATGGTGTGTTGCGAGAAGTGCTCTTCGTTCGAGATTTTTAAAAGTGTTTTTCTGTTTTTCTTGGCTTTTTTGATAAAGGTATTAAAAAAAATAGTGTTAACAACTCGCGGCTAAACTGTGCTTTTTTTTACTCGCGTTTTTAAATACCTCACTGCGCTCGTTATTTAAACCAACGCTTGTAAAAAAAGCACTATTTTAGCCACTAGTTGTTAAAACTACTATATTAGCTGTCTGTGTAAAAATTTACCCCCTCCAGACCCTCAAAATAAAGAAAAAACTTTTGATAGATTTTACCAACTTTTCTTTTAAATTGCAAAGCCAATAGTAGATAGTTATTACTCTCTGAAAGTTTACCGTCTAGGTAAGTAAATTTATTATGAAAAAAAACATGAGCTACTCACACAAAGTAACTAATATTAAAATTAGACAGAATCGAATGTGCTGAATCACAGTATAAAAAGTATAAAATCATCCTCACTAAAACTATAAAGTTATTATAGAGCATGCCAAAACTTTTGGTAGTTTTATAATTATGATATGTAATAAATTAAATTGATGCGATTTAACATAATTTAAAATACTTCAGGCGGGTTCACGTAGATACTTATTGCACAATTCTTAAATTTAGTACTGAATTTCTCATCTCTTTTTCTACCATACTATGTTCGAAAAAAATAGAGATATAAAATTAAGCACTAAATTTAAGAATTGTGCTTTACGTTGCTGGGTTATCCCGCCTTTAATTAGCAATATTTAGTAAACAGAAGACGTTATATAGAACCATATAATTATATCTACAACTATTTGGGTTTTTTTTCACTGGATCATTTTTTAGCAAAATCAGAAACGATTACCAAAAGTTTTTCGAATATTTTACATACATGTATTACACTTTACTCTCTGAGTACAAAAGTGTGGTTAATAATATTGTTATGTGTGTTTATAAACCTTAACAATAGACACATTTTTTCTAACAAACTAAACCCTTTTATTTCCTTGTCTTTCATGTCTTGTTATTAAAATCAGACCTTTCAACAGTCTCGTACCATCCGTGGCACCGAGGCATGGGTTCCATGACCGCAGCAACATTTATATTTTTATTAAATAAATGGGAAAAAATTTGTATTCATCTGGGCCTGGCCAAGTCAGAGCAGCGCTGGCTTATTGTTCGCCGGGAGGACGAGATAGGCAGCCCACGTACGCACCGAAATATTGATGTTAAATGACAGATAAGCAACCCTTTATGCCTGTTAAAATCAGTGGCGGTACGGAAATTCAAATATATTATTTTATGTACGACCCAAAAAATTATACAATAAAAAAACAAAATTAAGCAAGAATGTATCTGTTAAGTTCTACATCAAATCAAAATTTTGCAATGATCGTTTAAAGAAGCTCCCAACGTCGAAAAAAAAGGTATGCAAGTAGCGAGCAATCAGTACAAGTAATTTCTTTAAATAATAATAACAATATTGTTAGATATTAAAGTCTGATCTTAAATAATCATTTATGCTGTAAAAGCAGTTTAATAAAAGATATTTTTTAATCGTGGTTTTAAATTTTTTGAAACTTGAAATTTATACTGTTTTGGGTAATTTATTAAAAATGTTTACGTCAAAATAATTTTGCTTGCTTTTTGTTAATTTAAATTTTGGTATTTCTAAACGACAGCTACTCATTTTATAATTATGCAATTTTAAATTAGGCGAAACTTTATCATTTTGATTGTAGATTTCAATCAAGGCAAAATATAAGTACACGAAAAAGAGGTCGGCAATGATCTCTATAGCATACTCCAGTCAAAACTCTAATAACTCGTTTGCATCCCCAAAGTGATATTCCATAAGACAGCTTTAAGTGGAAAAGACCAAAGTAACAAATTCTCATGGTTTCAAAATTAATATAAGATTTTAGTCTACGAAACAAGAAAATAATACTTGCAAGCTCAGAGCATAAAACGTCTACGTGTGCAGTCCAATTCAAACTATCGTCAATCGTTATATCTAGTAGTTTGACACTTTTTCTTTTAGACAGACGATTGTCCGTAGGAATGACTAAAGTTTGAGTCTTATAAGCATTTAGTAGAAGACCATTGGCTGAAAACCACTTCTGAGCTTCGAGAAATTTTCCATTGGAAATTTGATCTAAAGCAGGTAATATCTTGCTAAAGTTGGCAATTGGTGTGTTGGTCATGTAATAACAAACATCGTTAATAAATACAATGAATAATAATGGTCTTAAAATAGAGCCTTGAGGAACTCCATTTTTAATCATTTTAATGTCCGAAGTTTGACCGTTTTTTTCGACAAATTGGTTACGGAGACTAAGATAAAATTCGACCAGTTTAAGATGAATCATGATAAACGCAATCGAATGCCTTGTGTTATTTACTGTTACTGTTACTGTGTATGTTGTGCGAAATGAAAACCATAAAATGTATGTTAATCTACACGCTGTATATTATTACACGTGCAGTAAGGCACTCACCCTAGTTTGTTACCAATTTTCTTCAAATAAAAAATAGGTTTTTAAAAATATTGTGAATAAAAGTACATAAAAATAAAGATAATTATAAAGTTATTCTTCCTTAAATACCGGACTTCGTTATAACACTGACCAAAAATACCCTAATAATTAAGGTTAGTACTTTATTTCAAAGCACCATTTACAATGCAGTAAATATTGTACAGCTCATAATTAAAATCTCTGGCATTATCTATCTACAACCTAGAAATATTCTCCCTTAAAAGCGCTGTTTGTTTTCTCAGAGTTAACCGAATATCCAAAATTTGTATATACTTATTTAGCTACAAATATTATGAGGGTGCTTTTTATTATATTTCATTAAACTAAATAGTACAGATTATTTCCCTCATGTAAAAATTCCTATAAGACTAGTATCATTTTGAAAAATTACAGAGATAATTTTTTCCTTGCTTACTATACCAATTTTTTAAACAAAGAAATGGTTTACGTTTACTAAAGGTGGGGAAAGAAATTGTCGAAATGTTTTTAATAGTAAACAGTTAGTAAATTTACTATTTATCTTATGTTTTTGTTGCTGAAATAATCCCTGAAATACCACTCGAGCTTAATCAAATCATTTTCCTCGTCCTGCGGAGTCATGAAATTATAGAATACAAAAATTCGATATTATTCCTTAATTAATATTTAATATTTTTTTCGAGACACCTACCTCTATGCTATGTCTTGTTCTGCTACAATTGTATGTAAGCATTCATGTCGCACTCTAGAGTAAAGAAGAAAGGTTAAAGAGGTTTGGTAGTTGCAGGTCAACATCAAAGAAAAAGTATGGATTTTTGAAATATAAATGTATTACGAATCAGTATTTTTTTGAGAGGCACTTGCGAAATTTGATTTGATGATATTGATCAATTTGCCTGTATTACTTATTTATTATATGATCAATAAAAACTTTAAATAATAATCATAATAATAATAAAATGCAAAAAGTAAATTTTTAGTTCGTTTACTTCGGTGTTGGGAATCCTCCAGTAATTTTTTTAACTCTAAGTCAGTCCTATTTGACCTAGCCCAACCCAACCTGGGTACTATCTCAAAATAAAAAAAGTTACTGTTAAAATGACCTTTAAAAAGCACCGCAGGAAACATTTATTAAATAAATACTTAAAACCTACCAACTAAGTTGAGGGCTCCGCTAAATCAATTTTCAACATTGAGCGCGTTTGTTTATTCAATCTGTCCGCCCTGTGTGCACTAAACCCTGTTCGTTTATTCCAAATTCTTTTTCGGGTTCGTTTATTCATCGAGCGAGTAAACTGAGCTACTTCTTTCTCTGCAAGTTTGTTGAGCGACCACATCAACATGCAAATATTCCATCCCTATTTTGCAGGTCGCGCGTTGTTTGTTATGTTTTGGCTTAGTATTAGTGTTCTTTCATTTTTGTCGTTCGTCAAACTTCTATAATAACTAGTTCATGGTGGGTATATTTCCATGCAAGGAATAATAGCTTTGCTTGTAACTTAAACCCAAAGAAAAAAACCAAGAAGTTATTGCAAAAAAGATGCGCATTTGGTAATTAAAATTAATGGTTATATAGTAAGCTCTCTACGCTCCTGTTGATTTTAAGCTCGGTGAGCTCGATGATCAGCTGACCATTGATCAAGCTCCACACGCTTAGCTCCTCGAGCGGATAAACGAACGCGGGTGCTAATTATTGCAGGGAATACTGACTTGCAGACGTGAAAATTGTCACAGGTATGCATTCTAATGTCACCTTTTCTCTTCTTTAGTTTAGAACTTAAGGCTATAATTTCTCCCCAGATTTTGAGTAAAAAAAAGTACAACTGGCCACGCCTTGTTCTTTAATTTTTCAATTTTTTGCCAGAGTGCACAGGAAAAACTAAACATCAGAATTAGCTGAAATTTTACAGGGGTGATCATTTTTAAATGCTTAACAAAAATATCTGAAGCATTTTTCAAAATTCTTAATAATTTTTTCTTCAAAATAAAAGCTCTGGTGCTGTCACCTATCCCAAAAGCCTCAAAATAATTGCGGTTTAAAACAAACCCGATTTACAAAAAAAATAGAGAAAAACTCACAATTTCCTCCGGATTACATTTTCCCTTTTTATATTTCCTTGCCTTAGCGAAAATAAAAACTAAGTTTCCGTTTTTCTAAAAGCCTGTGTACTCCGGAAAAGAAAACCTAGCAATCAATAACACTTCATTGAATTTGGATGACACACGTATTTCAAGTGTTGGCCGATAGACCGCAGAATTTATACGATTCCATGGTGTTTTGTCAACAAACTTTAAATCGCAGTGGGACAGAAGAGTCTTTTTACGTTTTCTGACAGAAAACCATTCGAGGTTATGTTTGTCTTTCAAAAATGTGTTTTCAAAAACATTGTTCTAGAACAAATATGAAACCACTCCGCGTGTGCGGTCGCGCGCCGAAAAAGGCCTAGCACTGCGCGGGCATTACCCCGAATCTATCAAAGAACCAAGAGAACTTTACTGGCTCGCTGGGATTACTAGGAATTCGCATAGAAACATTCGGCGCCCATAAACTCACATAATTTTGTTTTTATTTTGATTCAACCATTTTTTTAAAATTTAAATTATTGCGGCATAGTTATATTCAATTGTACTAGTGAAATCTTGGAGTTTAAAGGATAGATTTTAGAACCTTAGTTTCAAAAACACACGGATACTTGAGTACTACCAAAACAGGTCAGTAAAGCTCCATTTAGAGGTTGGAAAAACTCTTGCTAGTCGTTGACGCTCCTGTTTAAAATAGAATACGATTATTTCGTCTAGCGCCAGTAGCCGATTTTTAAATCTGCACGCTTTTAAGTTAACCTGTTGTCGGTATCAGCTAGCGGGAGTGTTTCCAATTCAATTATAAATGCACGTGTAAATGCAACCTTAAACATTACACCCAGTTACTTTATTACGTAGGTGGGTACCGTTTTTTAGCAGGTAATTCTGCAATAAATGGTTTTCTTTTATTTTAGTATTTTACTTGGTTTTTTAGCGGCGCAGAACGCGAAAAGTCAAAATAAGTAAACTAACCCAAAATTTTTGACCCGGTGCTAAAAAATCTCTGGTGTTCCACTGTGGATAAACATAAATTAAATATCCACGTTGCCATGGAAAACAAATTCAATGACGTAAAATTTTGCAAAAAAATCAGGTCGACATAGTTAAATTGATTTCCCATACAGTGTTGCTAAAAACAATTGCCCAGATTGTAACTACGACCTTAATAAACGCTTCTTTAACACATTGGCACACCGAGAGGAAGGGGGGGGGGGGGGGTTTGCGGCTGAAACTACCCTAGAAGCCTAGTTATATACAATTGGCTCAATCAAAAACCAGCAGAAATAATATATATATAGGGAATAACATACAAGAGCCTAGACTTTAGTTTTTAAAAAAAATCAATTTCGTTCGTTCATGACCACTACGCTTAATTTTTTTATTTGTTTTCAATTTGGATCACCATCTATTTAATGTAATTTTATCAAAACATTTTACCTGCGATTTTGAGTGACTTTTCGCAAAAATTTTCGCCTGAGGCGTACGTTAGCATTTTAACAAACAAACTAAAAGTAAATAAACAACTCAAATTCCCAAAACCCCATCAATATTTACGATTTTCTTTTAATTTTAAGTCAGAAATTGCCTTTAAAATGTTATTTATTCAAAGAATTTTGCCCCCCCCCCTCTATATTTGAGCCCAGGTCCGAGCTTGTAAGCAACTGTTTCCTTGTATCAATTATGGTCACATTTTTACTTCAAATTACGTTTTTTTTTATTATTTATCCTTAAACCCCTCCCGCCCTCCGATTAACAAGGATGCTATACAGGGTTCCTTCTACTGTCGTGAATGTCACACATAATGTTAATGGCTCCACTAAATCCATTTTTAACACTAATTATTACAGGGAATACCGACTTGAAGAGTTGAAAATTGTCACAGTTATGCATTCTAACGTCACCTTTTCTCTTCTTCAGTTTAAAACTTTATCAACGTTCCTTTAAAACAATATCAACGTGGAACTTCGGAAGCATTGAAAACATTCAATTAGTGTCAGTGGTGTCATTCAATGTTAAAGTCGTCTTTAAAATTGTTTAAGTGAATGTTAACTATGTAGGATTGGTAGTCACGGCTTCAAGATGGAATAAAATAGGATTGAATCTGGGTGGGTTTATGCCCCCAGAATCCATTTCACATTACCGTTATATAGGAACCTAAAAGAGGCGCGTTTAAATATTGTTATTCCAGAAAAAAAACTTATACAGTTTTTTTTGTCTTCTTTCTATCATTCATCAGTCGTCAACAGTAGGTTATTTCACAATTTGTTTGGTTATTTTATTGGAATTTCAAGTAGGTATTTTTTTGGATATTGAACACTTTTATTTATTTAAATATTAGTTAGTTAGTTTTAAATCTTTATAGCTCGTTTTTTTTTTCCAACCCGGAAAATCAGAGTTAATCATCCAGTTGAATGAATGAATGAATGAATAAATACTTTATTCAAAATAATAAAAAATAAATACATTTTTAATTTGCGCCTATCGCTTTTATTATGGTATAGGAGAGATCAAAAATTATTTTCTACCTTTGAGTGCATTTAATAAAAGCTTGTTCTTTAAAAGTTTTTTTTATCAAAAATTTATTTTTAATTTTTTAGATTTGTATCCTAAATCGCCCATTTTGAATCCGCCATATTGAAATTTTCAAATGTGATCAAAAATTTATATCCCCCTCCCAAAAAACCCCTCTATGCCAATTTTGATTTAAATCGAACAAACTAAATAATTTTCCCCCTCCACTTCCCTCGTTAGAGGGAGGTTGGTACCTGAGAATACCATATTGTTGTATTTTCACCGGAACTATAAACGCATACCAAATTTGAATACAATCGGATGTGGATAAGCTAGTTACAATTGGTTAACAAAACATGAACGAAAATCAGATGGACGATTTTCGTTCATATTTCCGCCATATTGAATTTTCAAAATCTGATCAACTCGTATTCCTTATCCCCAAAAGCCCCTGTATACCAATTTTGGTTGAAATCGACTACCGTCGTAGAGGGTAGGGGTGCCTAATAATGATATATTATTTTATTGTCACCGGAACTATAAACGCATGCCAAATTTGAAGACAATCGGATGTGTAAAGTTTGTTAAAATTGGTTAGCAAAAGATGTCTTGTATCCGTCATATTGAATTTTCAGAATCTGATTAGAAATTCGTTTTCTCCATCCCCAAGTGCCCCAACCCACCAAATTTCAACGAAATCGGGCGTACTTCAACTGTACCGACCTCCACCTTCGAGTAAGGGGGAGCTGTCAATTTCATCACACTATATTCTTGTTTTCTCACCGCAACTATATAAGCATGCCAAATTTGAAGTCGATCCGATGTCGGGAATTTGGTCAAAATTAAGTTGCAACATTCCACCCGAAAAAACATATTTACATACATTGCAAGTTAAATAAAAGCTTGTACCAGCTTTTACAACTTGCAAAAAGTTCCAAATTTTGTGTGAGTGTAAATATTAATAATTATTTTTAAATTCTGATTACAAATTAATGTGTAATGGCGTCTCACTTTGTAAGTCAATTTTATCGAATACATCATGGTGGCATGTGTTGATTTTTATAACAACCAAAACATTCCTGTGTCCTGACGGATATTTTAAACGGATGCCCGGTTAACGGGCACGAAGACGCCTCAATTTTACCCAATGGAAATTGGTTAAGTGCATCCATAACACAAAAATTGGTTAGATAAAAATAGTCGCGCCCGCGTCTACAACAACCCGGCCAGAAAACGTCGCCTTCACAACTAAGAAACCGCTGAAAAAATGGTTAATAAAATAGACAGTCATAAATAGTTGTGATTGTGACATTGTTTTCTCTATGATTGTGACCAGAGATAAAAGAAAAATAAAGAGATAGTTTATAGGGAAATACGCCCATTGTGTTACGGGGTCGATATGAGGTGCATGGAGACGCTACTGGTGTTTTTAAAACTATTTTGACAAGATTCGACTCAGTTTGGTTAGCAAAAACGTTTTATAAATCAACAAAACGCCATAGATTTTTTACTTTTTATTATTTACTTTGTCATTAAAAACGTTTTTTTATGCCCTCAAGAATCAATAAAAGCTAAGTTTGTTTTATAGAATTTGGAAAACTTAGGAGTTAACAACCTCTGGCTTATTTTCTGTTAAATGTTTATTGGTATTCGATTGACTGTTTTTAATGTTTATATATAAATTGTATATCTTTATTTTTAATATTTTCAGTTTGGTGTAATGCATCACGAAAACTGCGTCTTTTTTCGCAGTTTTGGTGATGCAGTGACCTTAAAACAAAATTTTAAAAAGCCCACCTTAAAAAATGACTTTTTGTTGCCAGAAATCAAGTAGGCGGACTTGTAGTGTGACGTCGTGCAAATCGAAATCCTTTTTTTATATCCTGGGACTTTCCATTAATTACAGGATCAATGCCCAGTGTTAGCGAAATCTTTGCAAAGTCAAATACAAACACAAAATATCCATGCACTTTGCCGGGAATCGAACCTGGGATCTTCCGTACGGCAGGCAGGTATGCCGCCCACTGCGCTACGGCGCGGCGCGGGCGGCCGGCTCGAAATCTAAATATAAATGCTGGAAAATTGACGCCCTGAAAAGGGTTTGTCAAAATTGGTCAGTAAATTTATATTTAATAACCTAATGATCAAGCCATGATGAGCCTTAATAGTACATTATAAACCTAGGGAGTAAAGTGGTACATTTAATCCCGAGACAAAAAGGCTATAATTTTTCGAGGGATTAAGCATCACTTTACTCCTGAGGTTTATATACTATTTTATGCACTTTAGAATAAGCTGAAAAGTAAAAAAAAATAACTATATTTTTGTATTTATTTTTCAAAAAATCGCACTCTGTAGACAAACCGCCACATGTACCTTCGCTCTGTCTTTATGTCAAACACATGCGTCGCTATGTCAATAAATTTTACTTTATTTCTCTAGGGAATAATTGACCCACTTTATTATTGCAAAAGCGGGATTAAATGGGTGCATTTATTCCCGGAAGTGCATAAAATAATTTTCTTAAATACCTGTTAAATTATTTTTAGATGTGCTAAAATACACTTTAATACACGTTTTTTGATAAATTTAAAGACTAAAGAACTTTGATTGAAAGAAATTAATATCAGCTTATGTTTTACACACTTTATACTTTGAAAAATGACAATTTTTGCTGTTTTTTTAATAAAAATTGCAAAATAAAAATCATATGCACGACACAACTCAAGGTGAGAGACCGAGTGACAGACAGATGACAAAACAGAAATTTTTTGTAAATATTTGCCTTAAATTATGTCAATCTTTCTCTAAAATACTTTTTTTATACCTTCATCAAAAACACGATTTTAGTAACTGTCTGCAGGTAACTAAAGCATGGCTTTTTTGGTTACCGATGCAAAAAAACTTTTTTATTGATCACGAGTGCAAAAAAAGATTTCTGTTCGTTTTTTATTCAAAGTCAAAGAGAAATAGCAGAAAATAGTAATATTGAAAAAATCTAATTATACTTGCCTAAGAATTAAGCCATTTCCGCCAGTTTTCACCAAGTATTTAATAAAAAATCATTTAGAAATATTGTCAAAATATCAAATTGTCAAAGATTAAAATGTCGCAACAATGAACGTCAATGAGTAAAAAGACACATCGCTATGGAAACGATTGTTATTTCATTTACCAGCCGCCTTGATTTATAGTGTAAAGATGGTGTGTTGCGAGAAGTTTTCTTCGTTCGAGATTTTTAAAAGTATTTTCCTGTTTTTCTTAGATTTTTTGATAAAGGTATTAAGAAAAATAGTCTCAACAACTCGCGACTAAACTTTTTTACTCGCGTTTTTAAATAACTAACGCTTGTAAAAAAAAGCAATATTTTAGCCACTAGTTGTGAAAACTACTATTTTATAGCCTGCTGCCTCTGTGCAACAACCTTAAAAATTTTTGGACGTCACTAAATTATCGCTTCATCTACCTCTAAAATTCTGCCCTCTCTCGCTAAATATTTTTCATTTTAGCAGAGAGAAAATGTTTTTTTTTCCAGTACTTTTTTCGAACGCCTAAAAAACAGTGAAAACTTGAAAAATTTGAGTGTTTTATTCTAGATATCGAAACTCTGGAAAGAAAGCTTCAAAATGTGAGGAATATCATGGCATAAAAATGTGAAAAAGGTAGTAAAAAATTGCTTCGTCAAAAACGTTACTCCTTAAATTATGCTAAAATATTTTAAGCCTTAAATTACCATCATGGCTTGACCATAACGTGAGCTTCAAACAAATGTGTCTTACGTTTGTTTGAAAGTTTGAGACAATGATGTGTTTGAAATTAACTCTGCGTTTCGGACTTCCATTGTCTATATTTTATTTATAGACGACGTTTCGATCAGTACAATCTCTGATCGTCTTCAGGTGCAAACTACAATTAATTCCTAAGGCTACGTACTTATATACTGTGAGAAATCACTCAACCTTGAAGTTTAAGAAGTTGGCTCCGCCCAAGGAGGGGCTTCCAAATATTTGGAATTTCAACACTTGGTTTACTGAAAATATCCTGATTCTGCCCAATAAAGGCAGCTTCAAGGAATTTTCGTTTTTTCCAGTGTGACTCCTTGTGCAAAACCTTTGCTTCTGCCCACTTCATTCGGTGTTGTTTTGACCATGCATGTTCGGCAATTCCTGATTTCGTGGTTTCACCTTTTTGGGTATTCGTCTGACGTTCCTTAAGCCTAACAGATAGTGGTCTTTTAGTTTCGCCTATGTATGATTCACCACACTCACAAGGAACTTGGTAAATGCATTCCTTATTTTGTTTGTTCTCCGGTTTTGTTTTACTAAGAAGGCTTCGAATTGTATTACTAGATTTAAAAGCTGTTTTAATATTAAAGTTTTTCGCTACTCTTCGAATTTTCTCTGATACTCCTTTAACATATGGGATTGTAAGGAATGCATTTGCCTGGTTTTGGTCTTGTAATCTCTGTCCTGCTTGTTGAAGTTTAGAAATAGTATCTGTTATAAGTTTCAAGCTGTAACCATTCTGCAGCAGATCCTTCTTAATGTTTCTTATTTCGATTTCCAAGTCATGAGAATTGTTACAAATTTGAACGGCTCTGTTATACAAAGTTTTGATTATGCCTCGTTTGGTTGTAGCAGAATGATTTGAACCTTGATTTAAATATTGTCCTGTGTGAGTGGGTTTACGATAGACTGTTGTTCTGATGTCGCTTTCTACTCGTGTGACAAGTACATCAAGAAAAGGAATTTGACAATTTTGCTCCAACTCCATTGTGAATTTAATGGTGGGTCTTATGTTATTTAGGTGGTGAAAAAATTCTGAAAGTTGTTGGTCATTCCCGGTTCAGACAATAAAAGTATCATCAACATATCTCAGCTTCATCTAGCTAAGCTTAGTTCACAATGGAGTTGGAGCAAAATTGTCAAATTCCTTTTCTTGATGTACTTTTCACACGAGTAGAAAGCAACATCAGAACAACAGTCTATCGTAAACCCACTCACACAGGACAATATTTAAATCAAGGTTCAAATCATTCTGCTACAACCAAACGAGGCGTAATCAAAACTTTGTATAACAGAGCCGTTCAAATTTGTAACAATTCTCATAACTTGGAAATCGAAATAAGAAACATTAAGAAGCATATGCAGCAGAATGGTTACAGCCTGAAACTTATAACAGATACTATTTCTGAATTTCAACAAAGAGGACAGAGATTACAAGACCAAAACCAGGCAAATGCATTCCTTACAATCACATACGTTAAAGGAGTATCAGAGAAAATTCGAAGAGTAGCGAAAAACTTTAATATTAAAACAGCTTTTAAATCTAGTAATACAGTTCGAAGCCTTCTTGGTAAAACAAAACCGGAGAACAAACAAAATAAGGAATGCATTTACCAAGTTCCTTGTGAGTGTGGTGAATCATACATAGGCGAAACTAAAAGACCACTATCTGTTATCAGGAATTCCCGAACATGCATGGTCAAAACAACACCGAATAAAGTGGGCAGAAGCAAAGGTTTTGCACAAGGAGTCACACTGGAAGAAACGAAAATTCCTTGAAGCTGCCTTTATTGGGCAGAATCAGGGTATTTTCAGTAAACCAAGTGTTGAAATCCCAAATATTTGGAAGCCTCTCCTTGGGCGGAGCCAACTTCTTAAACTTCAAGGTTGAGTGATTTCTCACAGTATATAAGTACGTAGCCTTAGGAATTGATTGTAGTTTGCACCTGAAGACGATCAGAGATTGTACTGATCGAAACGTCGTGTATAAATAAAATATAGACAATGGAAGTCCGAAACACAGAGTTAATTTCAAATGTGTCTTAATTGAAATTAGGATTTATTTATTTTATTCGTCACTGTCAACAAACCAAACAATATACTGAATATACACCCGGTCGGATAAGAATTTAAACCTTTCTCAAATTGTGAATAATATCCATCCTTTCGTCGGAATTCAGAAAATTGATTCTTTTCTCCAAACTGATCGCTATCAGAACTTTATTTAAATGGTTTCTTCAGTTCTCTTCGAATGTTCGCGCATTTTTTCGTAAAGTTATACAATTACAGATTTCTTCGTTCAACGATAAACCGTTAGGTACGGGGTCTTAACGCTATTTCAATGTTTTAAATAATATAAAACGAAATGTCGACGTTTTTTACACCTTTTCATTAATTTTCTTTTTGCGACTTGTGGAATCTTAGCGATTAGTCAGATAGGTACTAGAGCACCGACATTTAATGCTACATGTAAAACGACACAGTCTCTATGCATATAAGGTTCGTTCGCAACGTAGACAACAGCTTATCTTTAGAAAACTAGTGAACGAAACCCCGCTAAATAAACTACAACATTTTACGAGGGCATGTATGAGTAATTAAAAAATAATAGTAATTTCCATTTAAATTTTATAGATTTCGCCCCTACGAACCACTATACAGACCGCTTCAAGCTACTGCGAACATAGGGGGAATCAAGTCCAATTTACTCTCCGTGCCGTACGACCGAGGTGGATTCGAAGCACGCTGCAGTGTTATCTTTTGGAAATTCATTTTGTTTTTATTATTTTGTTTTATTTCTGCCTTGCTCGAGAAACAGATGGGTAAGTTCTTAATTGAAATAATACATTTTTAAAACCAAATGTCTACGAAGTTGCCGAAAAAGTGCAGATGGTCAAATGGTCAAATCGTCATAACCCAACACACGTTCGATATTGGTCGAGGGAAAATTTGCATTTGTATTTTGACGTAAGAACACAGTATCCCCAAAAACTAAATGTTTGGGGGGGGGGGGGTATTATAGGGGAATACGTAATTGGGCCATCTTTTATTAACGGCAATTGCAATTTGAATGGTCCTAGATACTTGGATCTACTGCAGCAGCACATTATTCCAACTGCTAGGCAGTTGTTAGGTGTAAGATTTGGTGAAACATGGTTTCAACAAGATAGTTGTTCCGCTCACAATGTTGGCCTTGTTAGGGAATATCTTGATAATGTATTTCCTAATCGGGTTATAAGTATACGGGGAACTATCTTGCTCCTAATGACTTCTATCTGTTTTTGAAGAAGCTTTTCAAATTATCACCCCTAACATGGTTGGAAACGTTAGAAGGGGTTTTTATAGTAGGCTCGGATATTGTCTAGCCGAGCAAGGAGGACTTTTCGAACATTTGCTTTAATTTTTTTTTGACTGGGAGAATCTTTTTGGTTTTTAGAATGTATTATTTTATTTTGAGAACTTGCTTTTATTTTGTTTCTCCTTATTATTTTCATTGTAACACGTCGTCACTGATAAATCTGAGCAGTTGACAATAAAACGCTCTTATTTATCAGTGACAAAAATAAGAAAATTACGTTATAAAAGTTTGCGTATTTATTGAATAAATTCCGGTTTCATTGACTACGCTCCACACAGCACCGTGGTTAGAGGCGTACTAAAGGCGTACGTACACTGGCCAATTAGACTTCTTCCGCCCTATGTTCACAGTAGCTTGAAGCGGTCTGTATGTTCGAAAACAGCAAAAAGTGGCACTCTAAGAGGTACCTACTAAAAAGTACCACATTCCGCTCGTGAGTGGTACCTAGACCCAGCAAGCTGGAAATAATTATAGGTTTGCTACGAATATCTCGTGTATTATAAAAGAGATACTCGTACTTACGTTTGTGCAGTTTGTTTATTTTTTAGCAAAACTAACTAACGTTCTTACTAGAGCATAAAATGAGTTTTTTTCTTTTTCAGTATTTGCCTAACCCAGTGATTTCTACGTACACCGCTTCGTAAAGAGAAAAACTTTTCGTACTTTTTAATATTTAATATAATTAGTATTATAAATCAATAACAAATACTGTATCAGTGGCGTAGTCAGAAATCAACTCTGGGGGGGGGTTCATCATTTAATGAAATTCAACTGCCTCCCTATGGCAATTTTTTTAAAATAAGGTAGGTTCCTATTGCTTGAGCTCTTAAATTGAACAGAGGGGAGGGGGCGTTAGTGTATACGAAACAAAAATACCCACATAACAATTAAACATTCCCGTAAAGTCATATACTTAGAGAACAAAGAATTTGATAGGTGTGTGAATCTGATTTTACCATTGGGAACATTGCTAATACATTCTGGCAATAAGTTACGTTCTAGCTCATACAGGTGATATAAATGTGATAAAAACGTGACGTGAAACATGACTATAATACGACCAAAACGTTTTTTTTTAAAGGATTATAGTAATATATCTGGGCACTGACTATAATATTCCACATAGCAAATATATATCCCTATTGAATATTGCATGGATATTATTTTGTGATTTAAACATGTCGAGATGGCCACGAAATGGATATCCTAAGATATGCGCAGTAGATATATCCACAATCCACATGAATATCCATATACTTCTTGAAATTAGTTATCAAAAGATTACCTATATAGCTTTTTGCTGTGTTATATGAATAATAATATTACCTGCTACATAGAGAACATATTGATTCCAGTGCTATCTACCTACAATACAATTTTTACAAGATAGTAAGCCAAAATCCTTCTTTTTAGGAATATTAATAAAAATAACTTGATTATCACGCTATCATGGGAATATTATCATCTTATTATCAAAGAAACATAACTATAACAAACTCTTAAAGAATATTCAACAAAACAGAGGTCTGGAACATTCCTGTTATATTCACAATAGAATATTTCAAAAATCACTTTGAGGGAATATGCCTACAACATGAATATTTCTCCAATGTCAAATTCGCCGCAGGCAAAAATTTTGAAAAAATTACACTAAAATGATATTTTTTACGAGTTTCAAATGTGGTTGGTAATAAAATTGCTTAAAATTAAATTAAATTGAAACAATATGTAATATTGGTATAGCTCGGCAGGCGAAAACTTTGACAAAAAAAAACACAAAATTCTTTACAAATTTTGATTTCTTAGGTGTTTTGTAAAATATTTTTTTAAAAATATATTGAGTTAGATGCCAAGAAGTGATGGGTTGCGGTGGTATACAGGGTGTTTCAAATTCGATGCTCACCATGGGGATCTCCTAAACGGTAGGAGATACGAAAAGGTTTAAATTAGGACAAAGTTGCGCAATGTGATGCTTTGCTCAAAACTAAAAAAGAAGTTCCCAAATTTCGGTTAGTTCCGGAGATAGACGGATAAAACCTAAATCTTCATTTCTAGTTTTTATTTTTCTGTGCCCTTATTCCTAAAGATGCAAAAAACGCTTAAAACTTTCTACAGGCACTTTTTTAGAATTTACCTAGTGAGAGGGAAAGCTCGCTATTCAATGATTTTGTTATTTATTCACCCTTGCTAAATCCTTTTTTAAATTTATCAACTCCAGAGCTTAGGATATCTGTAAAGGTACTTATATCTGTTTCCTTAGAGACGCTTAATTTTCCTTCAAATTGACGGTACACTTGATCTAAAAAAAAAACTCATACATGCATTTTTTCCTATGCCACAAAATTTAGCTTTCCATTAGTGTATACTATTATAAGGCACCACCAGCCAAAACCGTACTCAACTAAAAAGCCTGTTAACTCCTACCGCTTCAGTGCCCTTTAGCCTATTGTAACTGACATTTTTATAACCAAATTGACAAGTAAAACATGGATTTTCTGTCAATTTGGTGTCAATATGGCGCCGAACATAGGCCAAAGGATACTAAAACGAAAATGAGTTAACTTGCTTTTTAGTTGAGAACGGTATTGCACCAGCTTAGTATGCCTGACAGCTTAAAATTCAGTGTGACATCATTAAAACTGCCACAGATATCAACATTTACAAAAGTTCGAATTATCACTCGAGTTATAGAAGACGGCTGGTCTATAAGAAGAGCGTCCACCCATTTTGGAGTTGATAAAATGACGATAATGCGATGGAAAAAGCGCTGGATTGAAAATAATTTTACGGATAGGAAAGATGGATCAGGACGACCAAAAGTAAGTTCTGAAGTGCAAGATGAGAGACTTATTGACCATCTCAGACAAAATCCTTTTTCAACGTCGGTTGAAGCAGCTAATGTTACATTATTTCCAGGTTCTTTAGCAACAGTAAATAAAAGAGTAACGAAATCAGAAGTCTCTTGTCGAGTTGCTGCAAAGAAGCCTTTTTTAACAGAAAAACAAAAACAGGCCAGTGTGATTTTTGCACTGAACAACGTTCTTGGTGATAATGACTTCTGGGAGAGGGTGGTTCTCGCTGGTGAAAAATTTTTCAATCATCTTCAAGCAGCAGGAGAATTTTAGTTTATCGTCCACCAAATTCTAGATTTGAACCCGAATATACAAACCAAATTAAAAAAGCAGGAGATTTTTCTGTGTAAACATGTGGGGCAGGTTTAGTGCTAGAGGTTCGGGTTTTTTTTGGAGAATCGAAGGAAGATTCAATAGTGAACGATATGTTGAAATCCTTGAAAACGTTATTCTGCCATCTGTACAGGTTTTACATGAAAATAATGACTTCGTTTATCAGCAGGACAACTGTCCAGTACACACGGCTAATGTTTTTCGCCAATGGTTTCAGAATAATAATATAGAAACACTTCCTTGGCCAACCAACAGCCCTGACCTTAACCCAATGGATAATATATGGGGTCGAATCGTTAAAATAATATACCAAAGGAATTGGAGACCACGAAATGCTGAAGAGTTAAGCGATGCTATTTATTGCGCATTGGATCACCTCTCAGAAGATCATCAGGTTTTTCAAAATTTAACCTTTTTAATGCCCAGACATTTGCAGCTTGTAAGAGAGAAAAATAGTGATCCTATTAAATACCAAATTATTTATTTTAGTTCTTTTTTAAGTTAAAATAATTATTATTAAGTTTACCATCGTTTTCGTTCTAATCCAAGTTTCCTATTCGTCGAATTGTTGTCAATCCAGTGCTGTTTCCATCGTATTATTGTTATTTTATCAACTCCAAAATGGGTTACCGCCCTCTTTATAGAACAGCCTTCGTCCGTTACTGATTGATATTATTCAATAAAGGCTTTACTAAAACATTATTTTTGCTGATTTTTTAGTATTATGCAAAATTTAATATAAAAATAAGGTTGCCTTTAATTTAAGTAAAAAAATATTTTCAGTTTTAGAGACCTTTTTTAAACAATTTGACAAACTTTTGAAGTTTTTAGAAATTTTAGCTGGTAGTCTGTATATATTACACACTTTTAGAAAGGTCAATTTTGTGACTGCATGTATATATTTTTTTTGATATCAAGTGTACATCTGACGATTCTGCAATTTGACAGATAGTTGTCTTTTACATGAATCCTGTATCAGATTTCTTCATCACCATTAGCACCGTACTGATGAGCACCACAAGTGCGAAATCCAGTTATACGGTTACCGTTACCTTTTTTTCGGGGAAAGCTCGCTATTCACTAATTTTTTTAATTATTTTATTGACTTCCGTACGTGGGTAGCCAATTTACTTCAAATGCCACTGGTCTCATAATAAAGATATTGTACTAAATAAAATTATTCATAATTAGAACCCCTGCGCACATTTTGCTAAAAGCTTGTGATTAACAGCAATTAAAAAAATTGGATTTTTATGTAGTCTTAAACTAATTTATATAATAAATAATTTGTTAATAGACCAGTTTGAAACTATTTAAATAAATTTATAACTTCATTAATTCATAAAGTTTAAATCGGTGAGATCATACTTCTGCAAGGAGTGTTATTTTATTGCGGTAAAAAGTGGCTGTATAATTTGATTAATTGATAGGTTGGTTGACATTACTAATTTGATCATACCAATTAATTTAAACAAGTACAAGTTACTAAAAAAAATTGGAGACAAACCATTCGAAAATTTAGTATAAAGTAAATAATGCACTGAAACCTTTTCTTTGGTAGAAAACCATTAAACTACCATGCAAACCACCTTGTAGGTATTTTGAGCCCCGCCTGTAAAATTCTAGTAACTGCATGCTAATTTATTTTAACATTTAAAACGGCCAAAGAAACTAGCAGACATACAGGCTAGCAAGTGCAACAATAAATATTATTGTTGATATTTATTTATACACCACATTAAGTCGTAGCTTTATTTTCTAAACTTGTTGACCTAGAAGCACACAACCTAATCTATTGTTTAGTAAGAGCACAGTATAATATAATAGAGCATGTAAAAGTAGTACCTGAGCAGCAGGCAAAATGAATAGTTTTACAAAAGAAATGAGACACACTATATTAATTACAGAAAAAATATTTTTTGGCGTAGAGATCACACAGTATGAGTGGAAAAAATTTGATATAAAAAAAGCTTTTTAAATACAAGCTTCTATAAAATATAAAGTGCACTAAAAAGTAGAAAATAATTTTTAGCATTCTGATATCATAATAATAATCATAATAATATCATAAGCGATAGGCGCATTATAGGAAGTTTGGCCATGTTCACTTGATAAGTTTATGTTATTGATTATATTATGATTGCTCGCAAGAATCTAAATTTACTATATAACGCAGAGAAATGCAGGGGTAAGTAAATACAACCCAACTTGACCCAAGCTACCCTATAATTTCTCTGATATATGGATGGACACTGTTAGTTTTAATTTGCGACCGTCGCTTTTATTATTAATATATGAGAATGCTAAAAAGTATTTTCTATTTTTTTAGTAGACTTATATTTCATAAAAGCTTATATATGAAAAGCTTTTTTTATATAAAATTATTTTTTAATTTTTATATTTGTACCCTAAATCGTCCATTTTGAATCCGCTATATTAAAATTTTCAAATGTGATCAGCTAAGTAAAAGCTTTTTTTATATAAAATTATTTTTTAATTTTTATATTTGTACCCTATATCGTCCATTTTGAATCCGCTATATTAAAATTTTCAAATGTGATCAAAAATTCACAATCCTCTTCCCTAAAAACCCCTGTATGCCAATTTTATTTGAAATCGAAAAAACTAAATCTTTTTCCCCCTCCACTGTATAATTTATTTAAAGTTGGTTAGCAAAATAGGACCAAAATGGTCTTGATTAAAAATTCGTATTCCTTATCCCAAAAACCCCCGTATACCAATTTTGGTTGAAATCGGACAAACTTAAGTTCCCTCCCTCTTTACCCTCTCATTATGCCCCTCAAACCCTTCTATCCAGTCGAATAGCCACTTTCCCGATCTTTTATTTTAAATAGTCATAAGTTTTGTTTTTGAAAACTATTTCCTGCCCAGGAATCCACTTTAGTGTGTTAGTTTAGTAGTTTTTGCGCGACGGGAACAAACAAACAGACAAACAAATATTTAATTTAGAGACTAAATATTGCTACTTGGGATATGCCTTGTGAGGTACACCTCCGGCATTATAAAAGTGGTACACACTACTTTTTGTTGTAATAACTTGGTCTATTTTTACAAACAAAGTCACTCATCATTGTATTTTTCTAAATGTGTCAAAGCATGTCATTCTTTATTCTTCTAGCTGCCTGCTTGGTGTCGGGATTAACGCCGCGACTTTCAAGCAGGAGATGTCCCGGATCTTGCAGTTAGTCTACTTGGACTTTTTCTTCTAAAATTACAGAATTTTGTAAGATTAAGGAAAATCACAGTATGAAGCGGATTAGGCCGAGTTAGCTAGAAGGCAGGCTAATTCGTTTCCATACCGTCCCTCGGAGAGGACGTTAAGAGGACGGTCCCGTGTGATCCATATATTGATAGTGGAACACGTTAAAGATCCCTAGCCTCGAAAAAGGGGTTTAGGTCTAAATTAAATCCTTCTAGGAAAAGAAAACTGCCTTCCTAGAGGGTGCTCATCGGACCGGTCTGGTGAGCGGGTAGGGGGGTTTCAGGGCACAGGTGACTTAGAGTCAGACACTCCTGGGTTCTACCACTTGAGCTAGCGTATTATCTCACTAAGAGATAGAGCCAAGAAAAAGAGAGAGAGAGAGAGAGAGAGACATGTCATTCTGGATTTCATTCTGACAAGTAAATAAAAAAATGACTTTTCAAATTTTATTTCATTAAGCCCAACTTCTGGAAAAACTGCAACTAGGTTGGTCAATTAGAAGCGTTGTGGACGCAATAAAACCCCGATTATGAAAATTAAAAAACAATGGGAAAAAAATCACACAATAGAAAGAAAGCAAGGGATTGGTTTATTGAAAGTTTCAAGTTAGGAACTAGACCAAGACCATAGGCGTTTTCTCGCGTTGAAATTATTTTGAAATATTATTTGGAACTATTTAGATGTGACGTCATCATTTAGAACCGAGAAAAAATTATTAGTTCAAAACGCTGACGTAGTTTAGTGTAACCTCACTTTTTTGTTTTTCTGTTTATTTTTTGGTGTTTAAAATTAAAATGGATCAACTACTGGTTTATTTAACAAAACCTTCGAGTATACGGCCATTTTTAGTAGCATGGATGGCAAGCAATCGAAGCTACATGGTTTTCTATTTACTGTTCTTTTAAGCCCCGAAAATTATATAAGAACATAGGGATACCATGAAGAACTGAAACCATGAAAAAATCTTACAAAAATGTAGAATTTTGACGTATCTTCTACGCATGCGTCAGTTTTAAAACTAGAGTGGATTCCGTTTCGAAATATTTTTAATCCGTTTAGATGTGACGTCACCATTGCAACGCGAGAAACAAATATTTTAAACTTTTTAAAGACATTTATAATATAAACATTATTTTTAAACACAATCTTTTGATCCCAATATTTTTAAATTTTAGTCCAGCATAGTATAAAAAAAATACCTATGATTTTCACGTACCACTTTTATGATGCCTATATTAGGGATATTTTGGAACGCTTATTTGATACTTCGTAGTGGTTGTGGTAATAACTCCGTCTGCGCAATAGCTAAACGTTATTACGTTGTGGTAATTAACCACTACCACCGCCGTAAGCTACGAATCCATTTCGTTGTGGTTGTGGTTATTTTTCTGGTTAATTTTAGAGAATTTTGGCGTAATTAATTTTAATAATAATAAAATATTACCAGGTTCCAACATATAAAACACTTATTTTGTAAAATTAAGCTAAATTTTTTACTTTTTCTCATCTTTAAATTTGTGTGTGTGACAATTTTTAATGTGTTCCAAAAGCTCTGGTAAAATAGATGAATGGAAGTGGTAGTGGTTGTCAAACACTACCACAGCGACTGTCAAAGTTGTCAAAATTTTAAGCGTTCTAAAATATCCCTATTGTACCCATCAAACGATAGTAAATCTGTCTAGAGGCTGTCCGGGGTTTCGAAAGTTATTGATTTTACTTGTCTTTGTAACAATTAACCTGACCCTGAAAATGTTTGCTCCACAGAGACCATCTCAAAAAAATCTTTTAGCACCCACTGGCACAATTCACTTTTCGTTTTTTAGCCATTCTTCATCTTAAAAGTGTTGCCTTTGATGCGCGGCTAAGAATCGCGGTAGGGGGCGCTGCTCGTTAATTGGCCAAATGGCATGTTCGACAGCATTGTGCGAAACAAAACTGACGGACGTACAAAAAATATAAATAAATAAAAAATATGTACGTATACTATACGCTATCGAAGGGCATGATTTATTCTTAAACTAGCTATTACGGATTGGACCGGAACCTCTTCTAGGAATAACAAGGAAACAGGTACATAGTGAGCTCAACAAATGGGCGCACAATGAACTGAATACGTCCTGGGGGCAAGAGTCAAAGTGCAGACAGTCCAAGCTATTCGTGGATGGTCCGAATACTGGCCTGCTGACTGGGCACAATCGGCTGATCAATCATCTGACACAAATAAGAGTAGCAGGAGATCCCGTGTGTCCCGCTTGCAAGCTCGAAGAGGAATCGGCGCAGCACTTCATAGCAGAGTGCGATGCATATGTCAGATCAAGGCAGCTGATGTGGGGATTTCCCACGGTAGAAGAAGAAGAGCTGCACTCGCTCAAATCGGCCGACATACTGAACTTTGTAAAGAAGACAGGGAGGCCCGGAGAGAGAGTTGCAGCGGAAATAGGGGCATAGGGGTAAGGAACGGTGTATGGAGAAAGGGCCCATGAAGAGGCCTAATTGCCAGGCCTACGGGCCGCCCCTATACTACTACTACTACTACTAGATATTACGCGCCTGCGATTTTAATCGCGTATTTAAAGTTGTAGCTTTCCCCATCCGCCTCACGCCTCTCCCCCTTTACCCTCACGTTATGCCCCTCAAACCCTTCCATTCGAATACCCGCTGTTTTTTGTTTTCGAAAACCGATTTTCATGAAGTAAAGCCTGTTTTCTGTCCAGCAGTTCAAAGAATCTACTCGTAAAAATCTGTTCCGTAGTTTTTACGTGATGGAAACAAACAAACAGACAAACAAATAGAGAGATATTTAATTTAGAGACTTATTATATCTGTAGATAATTAAATGGTATTTTTTATGACTTTATTGAAAGGGTACCCAGGAATTATTGCCATCATGTTAATCAGCAAAAATTGGCAGGTGAAACATGGATTTTCGGCCAAAGTAGGTTAAATACTACGTTCATAAGCGACTTATACCGGTTTTAAATAAAATGGTTTTTCTCCAAGGGTTTATATGCCCTTTATGGTTTTTAGCAGCTGATCGAAGTACTGCCAACCCTCTAAACTAATGATCCGCCCTTAAAATTTCCCAAAAATTCTTATCTTTATAATTTAATACATCGACTATTTTTTTACATTTTTCTTTATCTGGTGGAAAAAAATTGACTCATTCTAACGTAGTGATATTTATAGTACATACAGAAAAAAACGCAGCAATTGCATCAATAGGAGTTTCTATCCATATTCCCAGAGGCTCTTTATTTTTGGATAGAATATACTGTTAATAATTCTAATAACAATTAAAATATCTACTTTGGTATAATAAATATTGCGATAAGATACTAATTTTTAAATACATTAATGAATAAACGGTTACCAATTAGAATTCCTTAAAGTCATTTAAGATGGCCAGAACTCCAAATTTATTTAATTTGAATAATTTTATAGCTTCTGTTGTAATATTAGTAGGTTTTTTTTATTGTTATTGTTATTATTAAATGCACTATCAAAAACCTCATTAGTATTTGATAGAGACAACGTTGACAGCCGTTATGTTAGTGTTTAAGAACCACTATGATTACCACGCGCCGATTTTACCAGAGTTTTTGGAACACATTAAAAATTGTCACTTCTAAAACAATTTGGAAATGAGAAAAAACACAAAATTCGGCGTTATTTTTAAAAATAAGTGGTATATATGTTGGAAACTGGCAATATTTTATTATTTTTAAAGTTAATTGCGCCAAAATTCTCCTAAATTAACTAAAAAAATAACCACAAACACAACGTAATAGATTCGTAGCTTACGGCAGTGGTAGTGGTTAATTGCCACAACGACATGACGTTTAGCTATTGCGCAGACGCAGTAATTACCACAACAACTACAAAGTGTAAATTAAGTGTTCCAAAATTTCCCTAGTAAATTATTGTTTCTTTGAAGATTTTTTATTCACAGAATCATAAATAGGGTTTATATCATATATACAATAGTGAATACTGTAATATATAACACAATTGTTAATATTATCATTACTATCATTTACACATGAGCAGTCTCTAGATATTTTGTATTAAGTTATTAAATTTATTTGCATTTTTACCTTAAACTTTAATATTTTCCGACTAGCCTGTGCTGCTATGCTTTAATTTTATTGAGTAGCTTGCTCTTTTTTCCTCTAATTAGTTGGGTTTATTTTTAGCTGAATGAGAATATTTTATACGGAGCTATAATAATTTTATTTTTCCCATCATTAAAATGCCTCTATTATTTTTTTACCCAATTTTAATTAAAACTATTTTTTAATGAAAAGCACTAGCATAACATATTATTTATTCTTAAAAACGTAAAAGTTAGGAAGAACCTGATCATATTCCTATTTACTCTTTAGCTGGGCAACACATATCTTGTTTTCAAAGAAAGTAAAAAAAAGTGCCAAAAAAACTTGACTCAATTAACAAAATTGTATAAATAGTTAATCAAATAACATGCAATGAAGTTATCAAATATAGCAGAGCTCCTTCCTGACCTATTATGTCGTAAATATTTTCATTTAGCTTAACACCAATCAAAAGAACGCTCCAGTCTCTTCCATTTTTTGTTTGTAGCGACGCACATTAATTTACCAATTAAAAAAATTTAATTTAAAAATGGCAAATCATACGAAAAATATACTTGAATTACACTTGGGCCGGTGTCCTACTGTGCTATAGTTTCTCCCCAGATTTTAAGTAAAAAAAAGTACGACTGGCAACGCCTTGTTCGTTCGGTTTCGAACAAAACCGATTTGCAAAAAAAATAGTGAAATACTCACAATTTCCTCTTTTTATCCAAAACAAAAACTAAGGTTCCTTTTTTCTAAAAAACTGTGCACTCCGGAAAAGAAAACCGATCAATCAATCACACTTCATTGAATTTGGGAGACACACGCAGTTCAAGTGTGCCGATAGATCACAGAATTTATACGATTCCATGGTAACTGCAGCATTTTGACAACAAACTTTAAATCGAGCCGCAGTGGGACAAAAGAGTATTTTTACGTTTTCTGACAGAAAACCATTCGAGGTTAAGTTTATCTTTCAAAAATGTGTTTTCAAAAACATTGTTCTAAAACAAATATGAACCCACTCCGCGTGTGCGGTCGCCCGTCGAAAAAGGACTAACGCTGCGAGGGTATTACCCCGAGTCTATCAAAGAACCAAGAGAACTTTACTGGCTCGCTGGGATTACTAGGAATTCGCATAGAAACATAACCCCACATAATTTTGTTTTTATTTTGATTCACCATTTTTTTTTAATTTAAATTATTGCAGCATAGTTATGTGGAAGTGTACTAGTGAAATCTTGGAGTGCAAAGGGTAGATTTTAGAATCTCATTTTCAAAAACACACGGATAATTGAGTACTAACAAAACAGGTCAGTAAAGCTCCATTTAGAGGTTGGAAAGACTCTTGCTAGTCGTTGACGCGCATGCTTTTAAGTTAACCTGTTGTCGGTATCAGCTAGCGCGAGTGTTTCCAATTGAATTATAAATGCACCTGTAAATGCAACCTTAAACATTACACCCAGTTACTTTAATACGAATTTCTATAGAGTTTTTTCAGCAGGTAATTCTGCAAAAAAAAACAAAATTATGATTGTTTTCCACAAACCAAAACTACACTTTTTTGCACTCGACGCGCGTTTCGCTAACAACGTTAGCATCGTCAGGAGACGATAAACAATGAACTAAATTAATTCTGCAACAAATGGTTTTCTTTTATTTTAGTATTTTACTTGGTTTTTAACTGGCGCAGAACGCGAAAAGTCAAAATAACCTAACCCCAAATTTTTGACCCGGTGCTAAAAAATCTCTGGGGTCCCACTGTGGATAAACATAAATAAAGTATCCGCGTTGCCATAGAAAACTCAATGACGTAAAATTTTGCAAAAAAATCAGGTCGACATAGTTGAATTGATTTCCCGTACAGTGTTTTTAAAAACAATTCCCCAGATTGTAACTACGACCTTAACGCTGCGGCAAGAACGCTCCTGTTTATAGCGGCCTTATAAACTCACAGTGTGACACCGTTTTTAATTTAAATAAAATATGTTTGGGGATCACACTTTTAGAAAAGAAACCATAAGCATTTAAAGCAAGTATTAGATGTTAATAGGGCCTTATCTGTACTTAAAATCGGCATAGCCTGACTTCAATAAAGTCGGCAATATTTTTGATAATTTCCGATAGCCCCGGCAACCAGGAAGAGCACCGTCCAACCTCAATCTGGTCTTTAGGCAACCAGGCGCACCCTGTTATATAAAGCCCCCTCCCAGAAGTGCTGGGGAGGTGATTCTAGCCGATTTACTAGTCTGTGGGGGAATTCCAGAAGGACCCTATGACAACCAGGAGGTAACACAAGGAACCGAACAGGTACCCACTGAAACCTCTAAAGATAAGGATCAACAAGGAACTGTTCAAGGACCTAGCAGATCTTCTTGAATACATTGGGCTCGACAGGGAACTGCACAAGTATCCATTGAACAATCTACAAAGGCATCAGGAGCGCCTACAGACGCTGCTGATAGAAACAAATTGGCCAAGGAGCTCAGGAAGCTCCAGGTCAAAATCGTGGTCCGCATGGACGGTCCAGAGCTCACTGAAGAGTCCTTGCTTCACTTAGGCAGGCAAGGATGTGAGACCAGCAACCGGGTTCCTAAGAGGATACTGTTGCCTCAACAAGCACCTGGAGATGCTGGGAATCGCCGGGGACAAAGAGTCGATGGTGCATGGAAGACGAAGAATCCAGATCAAGAGAGTCGCACATCGGGAACTATTTGTTGGTCTCAGGCGATGTAAGAAGGTTGCCGCCCAGAAAAATCTGTTCTTTTACGAAAGAGGCAGGCTTCCAGGGCTGAACCATGGATAGTGAGCGTGCAATTGGCCCAGCAAGGTGGCCTACGTATATGAGAATTGTCCTGCTTGCACCTCTACATTCATTCACATAACACTAGTCAGTCCTGATAAGAATTATTGTGCTTTCTTCTTTATAGTAGGATAAGAGCACTAATTTAAGTGAAACTTTACTAAAAAATGCGAGGATTTGTTCCAGTCATTTCACAACAATTAAATCTTAAGGTTATTGTATAACACAATAAAACATTAATGTTTAACACAATAAAACAATCAATTAAAAAGTGTCCAAAACATGATGTAAATTAATAGTTGTCCATCTAGGGTAAAAAAACTATGGTTTGACTTTTGTTTTTGCGACGAAAGATCAAGATTGCTGAATTATCTGAAAAAAAAATGGACTTTTCAATAATCAAACGTACGTTGACTTGTACTTTACCATATCTTACATGTATTACTGGGAATCGTCAAAAAAGGATTTGGCTGAGGCAAATGAAAACAAAAACAATTGAGTTTAGAGCACTTCCTCAAAAAAAATAGGTACCCTAGATATATATAGGAGCCCTTACCGAGCTTCATCAATAAAATATCAGTGGATATCGAAATGTTCATTTAACTAGATTTTGTATTGTTATTCATAACCCTATTTTTGACAGTTTTTGGATTATTTAGAGTTTCTCATTGTGATTGATATAAACTAAAAAAAAAATAGTGAATAAAAACGATTAATAGACATTACTTTCTGCTACAAAAACATTATTGAAACACTCAAATCAATAATGAAAGAGGTAACCTGGAATAAACTGTCGCTCCAATCAACGCCATATTGACATTTTCAAATTTGATCAAAAATTCGTTATCCCCTTCCCAAAAAGTCCCTGTATGCCAATTTTGATTGAAATCGAACAAACTAAATCTTTTTCCCGTCCACTTCTTTCGTTAGGGATAGGGATATATATCAGATAATACTAATTTGAAAACAATCAGATGTGTATAAGTCAGTTAAATTTGTTCAACAAAACACGACCAAAAATCAACTATCTTGAATCCGCCATATTGAATTTTCAAAATCTGATAAAAAATTCGTATTCCTTATCCCCCAGAATCTCCGTATACTAATTTTGGTTGAAATCGGACAAACTTAGGCGTTTTCCCTCTCCACTCCCCTCGTAGGAGAGGGGGGGGGCTCCTCAATGAAGGGCGGCACAATTAGCAAGCAAAAATGTATGTGAAATTTTACTTCCCTTTTTTTTTAGATTTTTAGAACACCCTGTACATACATAAAGGCGAAGTTAAATAAAAGCTTGTACTAAAGGAAAAAACAAACAAATAAAAAGCAAAAAAAGAAAACGAAATCAGCAACGGAACCACAGATAAAGGTTGGTTTAGTTAATGCCGATTGAGGGACAATTTCAGGGGAGGATACCATCAAAATGGCAGCACTCATGGTGTGCCCACTCGTCAAAAATCCTTCTTCTACTCTTCTCTGAGTTCTATGGTCAGTACCTAGTTTTTTGGCTCTGTATTATTTTTTCTCTTTTCGGCGCAAGCTGGCCGGGTTATTATTACCTGTCTTGAACCACGATGGGCCAATTTTACAACTCAACGCCCACCGAAGGAAATGACGGTGGGTAATCTGAGATGTCATTAAGGGTTCTTGAAGCACTGCGCCAAAGGTTTTTGTTTTAAAGAACCATTAAATTAGGCCTGCAGAATAAAAAGTTGTAAACGGCTTCAGCTAGTACGTACCGTACATTGACTAAAGAAACAGAAAATAATTAGAAATTAGAAATATCGCTTTCGTTTATTCAATTTGTGCGCTTTAAATCAAACAAAAAGAAAATAAAATAACCCCACTTTGTATGATCCTGCGTGGTTGGACATTTTTCGACATTTTTTTTCTAGGTTTTCTTCATAGAAACATGTTATTTTTACATCTCATTATAGTCCTCGAAATTTAGAAGATCAGTTCTTCAACCTTCATAATGATAAAAATTTGACTTTAAAAAAGCAAACAAAGAAGTAAAATTAGCAAAAACTGACCTCAAAATACATCAGGCAAATGTCAAAAGCTCAAATCGTGTTCAAAATGCGTTCAAATCGCTTTATAAAAACCAAAAAGTGAATCGTATTGAAAACGCACTCACTTCCATGTGAAAATATATTATTTGGCAAATTAAAAGTTAAGGTATTGTTGTTGTGAGCTCCGCAGGTTCCAAAATCCATTCGATTTTTGTTTTACAGTGGATTTGCTCGATGATGAGATGACGACGTCCAAACCATTATATTTGCAACGAAAATATTGTCCAAACAGTGAAAAAACTAATACCATTTGCAACAAAACTATTTGGTAACCCTGCTTGACGTGGAACGTGCAATAAATCAGGTATTGCAGGCAAGTCGTCCTTTACTAACAGGTGAATCGAGATCGGGGTTTAATAAAAATTTAGTTGCGTTCTTATTTAAACAATTATTTGGATCACCTGTTAGACAACATTAAATTATATATCAAAATTCTACGTTGAATGTGCTCCACTTTTTTAGAAAAAAAAATTTACAAAATTGCACAAATTTATTTATATATCAAACATGATAATAGGTTTTTAAATAAATACTCTTTGGGTGAGATATCGTGACTATTCCCTTTCTCTCTGATAGTATTATAGTTATTACGTTAAATTTGTGTAAAATTCAATTAATAATCACACAGTATATTTTTAATCGTTTATTCTTATTAGTATCTTTTTCTTTAAGTTTCATGCAGCACCTCTAGTGACCTTTTGAAAAGGTTTGCAGTACTAACAAACACCATACCATTGTGTAAAATTTTAAGATATTCGCCTGCAATCTCTTCTGCCTTTAATTTTTCCTCCACAAAATTGTACAAATTTATTTATATGTATAACAAACAAGATAATAGGTTCTCCAACTCTCTGGATGAGATATCGTGACTATTTTTCCTCCCTTTCTCTCGGGTAAAATTCAAATTGTTTTAATAAATAGTTAGCTAGCATATTTTTAATTGTTTAGTAGTACTAGTATCTTTTTCTTTAGTTTCCACGCCCTCCTCAAAAGTTAGAGTATTGGCACCTCATCTACTGACATTTTGAAAAATGTTGTGGTATTTACACCATACCATTGTGTAAAATTTTAAGACCATGATTTTGGCTTGTGACTTCTGCCTTTAATTTTCTCTTCTATTATTATCAGCATTTGATCGAGTCCAACACGAAAAGCTTATAGAATCGCTAAGATCAACTTCTGGTCTAGATGACCGAGACCTGAAGATAATCGCTAATCTTATACTGGAATAAGACTGCTCAAATAAACGTTGATGGCCAACTGTCCGAAGAGGTCCAAATAAAAAAAGGAGTATGTCAAGGTTGTATATTTTCTCCGCTGTTGTTTAATATCTATAGTAACAAAATAATAGAGAATGCACTTCATAACTACGAAGACGGTCTGACCATAAACGGCATAAAAAACAAAAAAATACGAAATGCCGACATTGTCATAATAGCAGACACGTTGGAAGGCCTGCGAGAGTTGTTGAATCAGATTGCTGCCAAAAGTTCACAAATCGGGCTTAACTTAAATGTTGGAAAAAGAAAATGGATGGTAATATCCAAGGAAAAGAACATCAGAGCCATGTTAAAAGTAAATGGGCAGCAATTCGAACGCGTGGATCCATACAAATACTTGGGTTGCCTCCTCAATGAGAACTGGGACAACATGCAAGAAGTTCGTGCAAGAATTGAACAGGCCAGATCATCTTTTATCAAAGTGAAATCAGTGTTGTATAGTCGCGATCTTAATACCACTCTCCGACTTCGTGTTTTTAGCCTTTTATATTATAGCCTGGAAGCATGGAAACGGACTGAGCCAATGTGTAAAAAGTTGGAGGCATTCGAGATGTGGTGTTATCGTAGAATACTAAGGATATCTTGGAGGGACCAAGTAACTAATGTGGATGTTCTGCTTAGAATAAATAAAGATCTTGAAATTTTATTTACTATCAAAAAATGAAAACTTGAATATTTTGGCCATATTTTCAGAAATGACAAATATGGTGTTAGTACTACGACATTTTTCCAAAAAGCAGTGGACAGGGTACAGATCGCGCTGATGATAGTCAACGTTCGAACAGAGCATGGCGCTTGAAGAAGAAGATTATTATATTATCAAAATATAGTCAAAATATTTAAGTTAGTGGTTCTGTTTCTGATGATAAATTAAGTTAGTATCTTCAGGAAAATGCCACCTGTTATGGGTTAATTATGAAAAATTCCACGACTTTTCAAATGGATCTTGAAAAATAGTTTCCAGTTTATCTGATCTTATGTTAATGAAATGTTTGAAGAGATTAATGACTCGAATGTGCCTCAAAATTCAAACTCTGAGGATTTTGATCCGTCAGGGACGGAAAATCTAAAACTGTTAAAATCAAATGAAGAATTAGATGCATATGAAAGCATAAAAATGATGAAGAACCATAATACTATTATAAACAAGGACAAGGATCATTCAAACAATTATAAATGAATAAATAGAAAATACTACATATTCATGATTTCCTCGTAAAGCTTCAAAAATAGGATTTGTTATTCAATTGCTGTTGATGTTGTTTCAAAAAGGCTTAGATTTGTAGAATAATTCGTCGGTCCAAACAACGTGATCATTACGCAATAGGGCTTTTGCATAATAATTTAATGTAAATGATTTATCGGCATCTTTGAACAATGTTATACGGCTAATAAAACATTCGTTTAACAACCACTTTTTATTTTATTGATTAAAAACATGAAATGCAGGTGGCCTGAGAATGTAGGCTTTTAATGACAATCTTAGTTTTTTCTTTGAGTTAATTAAATAATTAAAAGAGTTTCATTAAAATCCATAAATCCATAAAATGCTAATAGGTTATGGTTTCACAGATTATGAAAATTCAAACAAAAGAAGCAATATCATTTTGCTTGACATTAAGAGTTGAGTCAAGGGCATACTTTGAGGTATCTAAATATTTTGTTTTTTTAGTTTTTAAAGGAATGAAAAATAAAACTAACAGAAACATTTCGATAGTTTCGGTTAAGGAGAAGATCCAAAAAATTTCATTCTTACAGTGGTGGGTGTTCTTGTATATTTTTACTCTTCTTCAGAGATAATTCCTAATCTTCTTTACTTAGAGTACTTAGCTCATAAGATAAATTAAAAATTATTTAAAAAAAAATAGAATATTGTTCACTTATCAGGTACCAGGCAACTAAAATCCACCTCTGTAAGAATCGCAAAGACAAGAATCTACCGTTTGTAAAATTTAATTATTTTTACGCATCTTGTTTTTCCATGGCGCCTTGGCAAAGATTGAGAAAAAAGTGACCTTATCAGCAGCACCTGTTAGAGACCCATCAGTATTGGCTGGGTCAACACTTTTGTATGGATTATAGTGTGCAGTTTTATTTTCTTTTCCCGATATATTATTATGTTTATTATTTTCATCTGTTTCTTCATCTATTTGTTTCTTTTTGTCATCCAAAAATATTTTTTTTCATAGTTGACGAACACCTACTAACTAAAATTTTTAAAGACAGATATTTAAGGATCTTTAACGCATTTAATGTAAAGTAAAGATTTCTCAGTTTAAATTAAAAATCAAAGCCTACGAATTCTTCTTTACGTATTTAGAGTCTAATTTTAGAGAAATCCTCGGACACGTCGACTTTTTATTCGAGCGGAATACTTTGTGGCTATCCTGAAATTTTTTGCAGTACGTCCGTCTTCCAGAGGTAAACATTACCTTCTCAGACTACTGAGTTTACCTCTATATTTTGAACAGGGAACGTGGACTGAGTGATACCTCGTTTTGAAGATCCTTCAAATGCCTTCACAACGGTAATAAAATTTTAAAAATATAGCGATTAGTTTCTGAGATAAACACTTTTAAGAGAAGAGAGAGAGAAATTCTGTGACACGTCGATTTTGTTTTCGTTAATAGTATATTTTAACATTTCATTTTTTCTTTTAGTATAAATTTGTTCTCATTTTGAAATTAAATATCTCAAAAACGTGTCGATAGATTTCAAAATTATTACGTTGGAACACTCTGTATATATTTATTTGCAAGTGAAATATAACAGCTATGCCAATTAGGTATGCCTACTATAATCCAGCTATAAAGTATCAAAACAATTTAAATGATCAAGACCTATGAGTTCATTTTAATAAATTGATCTTATAACAAACTAAAGTACCTACGTAATGAAAATAATGATATTAAGTTAATTTTTAAAATTAACGAAAAAGGAAAGCAAGTAAATTTTTATGATAAACACTTGAAATTATATATTTTTTTTCAAACGACCGGAAAATAGCCACTTTCCGAACGATTTTTTTATACGGAAAGTTCTACAATACGAGGCATGTTCTTTTGAAATATTTCCACTCTCAAGACAGGTCCTTTTTGTTCAATTTTCCTTCCCTTGATCCTTTTCCGGTCCCATTTTTGGCCAAGTTGGCTATGACTTCTTGTTGATAGCTCTCAGCTTTTGTTTTTTTTGCAGTTTTGACACTTTTGAAAAAACTCTTTTACATTTAAACGATAGATGGGTGAATGTAAGTGATATCTATACAGACCGCTTCAAGCTACTGCGAACATAGGGCGGAAGAAGTCTAATTTGCCAGTATACGTACATGCAGAGACACCGCACGCCTATCAGTGAAGCAACCAATACTCAGGCTTGCGATCACCACTTGCATGACTTTCCTTTGGTATTTAGTACGCCTCTAACCACGGTGCTGTGTGGAGCGTAGTCAATGAAACCGGAATTTGGTCAATAAATACGCAAATTTTTATAACGTAATTTTCTTATTTTTGTCACTGATAAATAAGAGCGTTTTATTGTCAACTGCTCAGATTTATCAGTGACGACGTGTTACAATGAAAATAATAAGGAGAAACAAAATAAAAGCAAGTTCTCAAAATAAAATAATACATTCTAAAAACCAAAAAGATTCTCCCAGTCAAAAAAAAATTAAATGTTCGAAAAGTCCTCCTTGCTCGGCTAGACAATATCCGAGCCTACTATAAAAACCCCTTCTAACGTTTCCAAGCATGTTAGGGGTGATAATTTGAAAAGCTTCTTCAAAAACAGATAGAAGTCATTAGGAGCAAGATCGGGAGATCGAGCTGGCCATAAAATAGTTCCCCGTGTACTTATAACCCGATTAGGAAATACATTATCAAGATATTCCCTAACAAGGCCAACATTGTGAGCGGAACAACCATCTTGTTGAAACCATGTTTCACCAAATCTTACACCTAACAACTGCCTAGCAGTTGGAATAATGTGCTGCTGCAGTAGATCCAAGTATCTAGGACCATTCAAATTGCAATTGTCGTTAATAAAAAATGGCCCAATTACGTGTTCCCCTATAATACCCCCCCCCCAAACATTTAGTTTTTGGGGATACTGTGTTCTTACGTCAAAATACAAATGCAAATTTTCCCTCGACCAATATCGAACGTGTGTTGGGTTATGACGATTTGACCATTTGACCATCTGCACTTTTTCGGCAACTTCGTAGACATCCATTTTTGGTTTTAAAAATGTATTATTTCAATTAAGAACTTACCCATCTGTTTCTCGAGCAAGGCAGAAATAAAACAAAATAATAAAAACAAAATGAATTTCCAAAAGATAACACTGCGGCGTGCTTCGAATCCACCTCGGTCGTACGGCACGGAGAGTAAATTGGACTTGATTCCCCCTATGTTCGCAGTAGCTTGAAGCGATCTGTATACAAACTATTGAACGCAACCTGTAAGTAGGCGCGCATAACAGCGACAAATGCATCAAAACGCCGCGCCGCTGCGCCACCGGCGTATACGCCTACGGTTCGTGATAAATTACGAGTTTTACGAATTCCAGGTTTGATATTGAATGAGTTTGATAAAAAATGGTTTGATTAAAAACGGGTCTGTTATATTTCGAATTTGTTATTGAATGGGTTTTAAGAAATAAGGTTCGGATAAAAAATTGCTTTAACTAATTTTATAATTAAACTTTCCTTTATTTAACGGGCTTGATTTTGCACAATCTGATAAACCCTGTGCGTTCTTTTTTGATACCTAGTGTTTTTCTCTGATCTTATGGTTTTTTAATAAAAAAAAGTTGTGGGGCAAATTAAAGTTCCACACTTTTTATGTATAATAATAAATAATTATCAATGTTTTATCTTTACTTTCTTGAGTGAAAGTGATTCTGAATAAGTGTGTTAAAGTCGTTTTAGATTTCATATTTTTTTAATTTCTCGTAATTACGATAATTCGATAATTTGAAAATATTGATTTTAGCAAAAAAATGATTTTTTTATTTTCTTAATAGGTACCTATTGTATTTTGTTTGGTCCTATTGTATGATGTTTTCATTATTTAGTCACATAGGATTCTTCAAACTTCCCTTACATTTTGACTTTTTTGTTTGCATTTTTGCATATCTATTTTTTTATGACCCTGTATATTACATCTGTATTATTTCTATAGTTCTGGACTTTTGAGGGTATGCAAAACTTTTTGTGAACAATAGCTTTTTTCGCAAAAGTCGATAATAAAAAAGTTTTTCATATGGAGCCATTATTTTAAGGATTACTAATCTAGGTTGTTTTAAGCGTTTTATAACAAAAAAAAATACATGAAACTCAACTCAACACTTTTTCCACATTTTAAAAATTTAAATATACCGCGTCAAAACTCGTAAAAAAAACTAGTGAAAGTTCACGAGTTTCGGGTGAAAGAGATTCAAAACTACTCAAACATCATGAGTATTGCATGAGCACTGTGATCCGTTTTTAGGAGTTTTGAAAAGTTTTTAAAAGAATTTATGATAAGAGTTGATAAGATTTCACCAGTATTTTAAAGGCTCTGCTTCCACTGCTTTTGTTAAGTTTTCATCAAATTTTTGATCAGATTTCACAAGATTACATGAGAAAATCCACAAGTTTTTAGCAGTTTTGAGCAGATTTTGAGAGAACGAAGTTGATAAGGTTTCAATGTTTTTAACAAGTTTACATGTTTTCAGCAGTTTTGAGCAGATTTCTAACAAAAACATAAAATAAGGTTAATAAGATTTCCAGAGAGACCCACTCTTTACATGAGAAAATTCACATGATTTTAGCAGTTTTAAGCAGATTTTAAGAGAAACAACTTGATAAGACTTCACTGGTTTGAACAAGTTTTGGTAAAATTGTCTCTTTCTATTCCTTGTTTTATAACTTGTCAAAACTCTTAAAATTTCTTGCATGTCTATTTTCTACACTTGACACAACTCTTCAGTTTAGTTCTCATGAAATCTTAATTTTTTAAAAACATTTGTACTTTTAAAATCTCATCAAAATCCTGCTTGCTATGTTGGAAAATTGGAACCTTTGGTTGCACTATAACAAAGTTATGATTGTTTTCCACAAACCGAAACTACACTTTTTTGCACTCGACGCGCGTTTCGCTAACAACGTTAGCATCATCAGGAGACGATAAACAATAAACTAAATTAACCTACACTCTATCTTGTATACTATCTTTTAGTGAGCGGAGATAAAACTAATAATTTGTGATAGGCCACGCTTTATAATCCTATCTCCTCTCAACTAAAGAATAAAGTGTACTAAACGGAATGGGGCCTCTATCTTTATTTAAACTATTTCTGGATTTAATGATTTCCATACTTTCATATGTATTCAAAAGTCTTTTGTTTTATACACTTTTTAGAAGTTTTAGGTTATCTAATGTGAATCTATGATTGTTTTCCAAAGCATGCTCGGCCACACTTGACTTTTCTGTTATTCCGTATTTTAAGAGTGCTAAGTGTTCTTTGAATCATGCTAGAGCGTCTCGTTTGGCCAACATATTTTTTATCACAATGCATGCAACTAATTTTGTAAATCCACTTTTTTCCAGAACTGTAATTTTATCCTTTTCCGGATTGATGTACTAATTTCAGAGCGGTATTATTAAATACTTTTTGTAATCCGTTCGTATAATTAGGATTATAAAGAATTGACAAATTTAGAGTCGAAGGTATTTTTTTGTTTGAAAACAGTGGAATTCCAAAAGGTCTTTTAAAAAGAATGTCTATTTATCCGCTTATTGATTAAGCCTTCGTCGTAACCGTTTTCGCCAGCTATATTACTAATCCTATTCTTTTCTGCTTCAAATCTTTCTTTCTTTAAGGGGAAATTTACTAATCTATATGCTAAAAAGTGCAAACTTGCAAACTTATGTTTTAAGCAATGAAAAGAGTCATTTGGAATAATATATAAATGTTAGTGGCCGTTCCTTTTCTGTTTACTACCGTTGTTCTCTGTTTCATAAGTAAATTTAATTGTGGGAAATTTGTTATTTATTTTTTCCATAAAATTTTCAACACTAGTTACTTTAGTGTTGAATACTGCAAACACATCGTCTACATACCTGAACCATACTCTGGGGAAATACTCAAATTCTTTACTTATATCTGATTCAAATTTGCTCATAAAGAGATTTGCAATAACAGGTGATAAACTATTACCCATTGTGGTTCCTTCTAATTGTTGGTATTTTTATATTGAAAGTAATTTTGATTCATGCAGAGTTTTTTTAAAGATAGGTATTCTAAAGTCTTTTTGTCTTGTAGATTGTTTTTTCTTAGTAGTTCCTCCAGGTATTGTAAAGTATTGGGGATCAGCATACTAGGGAACAACGAACTAACATCAAACGAGATTAAAATTTCCAGGTTTGTGGATTTTCGGAAGACAATACAGTTTCGGCTGCTTGCTAAATCTCATGAAATCTCCGGTGTCTGATATGAACTTACGAAATCTCTTAAAATATCTTGATAGTTAAATCTTTATTACATATATTTTTTTTAATTTATGTTTATAGGTACTCATAAAATCTTTGAAATTTTTATCTTGCTTGTCAAATCTGGTTGGTGCTTGTATACTTTCTACGCTTTAATACTTATATAACCTTGTCAAATCTTCACAACCCTTTACCCTATTTCTCATGAAATCTTGTAAAATCTCATAAAAATCTTGCTTGCTAAACCTTATGATATCTCATGTGTCTGGTGTAAGATAATGAAATCTTGTAAAACATCTAAACATGAAATTTTATTGTCTTTATGATCTTTTGATATCTTGTGAGTTTTCAATAGTTAAACATTTTTTGAAAATGATTTTCATGAAACATCATAAGAAATTGTCAGTTTTCATGTGGCATACATTTTTTCCAGGTCAAGTCTCTTACTGCCAATAAAATATCTTCAAGACTTACTCAGTTTTTGAGAGTTTTGAAATGGTTTTTTTGGTAGGGTGGCCCACAGTGCAGCGGAGATAGCTTCTATTATATTCCATTCAGAAAGAAGAGAGAAGAAGATAACCCATTTTCTCGAGCGTACCATTTGCGTAGGTGTTTTGCCAACATTTAAATTTAAAAAAAATAGAAGAAACACAGCAGTTAAAAAAATATATTATTGTTATAACCTGATAGAAAAATTGTTTATTATGCGTGTTCTGTTTTTGCACTATAATACGTAGGTATGCAGATAATGCCATAATTGTTGCAGGTGCATAATTAGATCATTAAGTTTAAGTAATAATATAATTTTATGATTTTAAAAATTTTAGATTATTAGCCATTTTTGTTTCTTCCTGGTATTATAGGTACTTATGAGTTGGTTCTAAATATTATATCGAATAGAATTAATATGAACTCAAATGAAAGCGTATATAGCACGGAATAATACTACCTATAAATTAAAGGATGTGGAGGTGCTTTTTCAAGAATCAGTTAAAAAAATAACTCCAGGTAATTGGCATAAATGTGTACGATATGTTTTAAGAGTAGAAGAAAAAATGTGGAAACTTGATTGTTTAATCGAAGAAACTGTGGAACCGTTAATTATTTCTTTGGAAGAAAATGAGAGTGATGATGAGAGCATTTACTGTTCTTCTGAATCTGAGTAATTTATTCCTATTTGTTTTTACTGGTTTTAAAGAAACGTATCTAACTCCATTTCATTTTAATTATTTTTGTAGTTATAATAATTGACAACCGTAACATTTTTTTTATATACTAACCATTTGTTTAGCCTTTATTAAATTTTTAGGTGTGCTTATTAATTATAGTTAAAACGCCAATCCGTTTTTGTATATATATTATAATTTTATTTTTATTCCTAAAATGTATTTTTATTATTTAATTTATAAATTTTTTCTAATACAGAAATTTGTTTTATTAAATTTCATAGAACTTTTCACATAGTTACTATTTTCTTCACTAATACCTATATACCACGGTACTTAAAATGTAAGTTTCCCCAATTACGGCGCCTATGAGAATAGTTTATCGCTTGCCTTCTATTGTTCTCGGTTTTGGGTTCTATTGTATTCTCCGGTCGAACAGGGTGAGGCATATAAAATAAAGTATTTTTACCTGAGGTACATTAGAAAATTTTTAAAAGAGAAGAAAAAGTGATTGATCACTCAGTACAAAATTTATCCAAATTTGCATTTTTATTACTCTCTCTTCTTTATGAACAGACTTAGATTTTTCTAGAGTAGTAGAAAGCCGCGCGCATACGACAGGCGGGCAGACTTTCTGCTGTGACTCGCATTTTTTATGGGCTTGATATTTAATATATTTCAAAAATTACATTTAAGAAAATGATCTTTTTCTAGGGCAAGCACTGGCTTCCATAGACCGCACGCCGCTGAATAATACGCATTATGATTTTTAAGCAAGCAAATTCCACTAACGGAACTAATATGATAGAGTAGAGAAGTGGTTAATCATATAGGTACTCTATCTAAGTTAAGCAACGTTATGACCAGTAACGCACCACACCTAATTCAATGTAACGTATTATTTTAATGTACGCCAATATTAGTTAACTCGGTTGGAGAACACTTGGGAAAACAGTTGCATTTTATGTTTATTAATTAAAGTTAATATGGGTGGCTTATCTGAGGTTCGCGATCTCAAATGATCAAAGATGTCCGGTTTTCTATCGCCGACTGTGTTACAATATTATCATGTGGCAAACCCACGGTTGCGCACAAATTTGAATTAAATGAAAGTCAACTGTGTGCAGGTGGTTTTTTGCATTTAAGGTGATATTTACGATCTAGAGAAATGGTTTCTTAAAACTCTTAAACTAAACGCAGTTTCTTTAACATCCTCCATTTGCTCCACTCCTGAAACGCTTTTTTATAAAGTTGTACGTAATCTAATTTAATCTAGGTTAGGTTAGGTGCCTGCTTGGTGTCGGGATTAACGCCGCGACTTTCAAGCAGGAGACGCCGGGTTCAAGCTCCGGGTCTTCCAGATAGTCTACTTGGACTTTTTCTTATAAAATTACAGAATTTTGTAAGAGTAAGGTAAAACGCAGTATAAATCGGAGTAGGTAGTAAAGATCCCTAGCTCCGACCAAGGGGTTTAGATCTAAATCCCTCTAGGAAAAGAAAACTGGTGAGTGGGGTTGGGAGGAAATGAGCCACAATAGATCTCTATGGTCTCAGTGAAGGGAGCTGTAAATTGCACCACTCATAACAAACCTAACCTAACCTAATTTAATTTACATCTACACACGAAATTTCATTATAATCGGACAAACAGTTCATAAATTACACCTAGTTATATTCGTCATCATATCTTAAATTCCTCGATATCTGTGTGTAGAAAGCATATCCCTGAAACCACTTAGCCGATTTTCATAGAACTTTACTGAAAACACTCTCGGACGAATAGGCTCCAAACATAAAAGAGCGCATCAAAATCGGCTAACTGGTTCCAGAGATAAATGCGTACAGACACACTTAGGGGTCAAACTCTCAACACCTCTCTATTTTCGTGTTGGCGTCGGCGGTTTAAAATAACAGCACCAGCTTTATTTAATGAAAAAAAAATACCAACCCCCCAAAATTTTCGCCAACTCTAATCTTTTATTTAGGAGAGGTTGTGGTTGCGTGCAATTAAATATGATTAATTGGGATGACTGTAACAAAATTGTTTCTTTGTATTAGTGCAAGTTTTATTTTGATTGATTAGCCGCTTTCGGCCTTTGGTTACGCTATCATCAGATCAACTTGTTTTTCAAGGTTTGTATATAGGTGATTACAAAATAGTTGAAAGGCAGATAAAAAAAGTTTTCGCACGCCAGGGACTAAAGTGGTTTTTTAGTGCCTCGTTTCAGGGACTTAAGTAGACAGTGACATAAACAAGTGCTTTTATTTTTTTTAAATTAAAAACAATGTAATACTAAAATATGACAGAATATTTAATCTACACCTACTTGTTGCAATAATTGTTATTAACGTTAATTCTTGAAAAAAACATGGAAGATGAACATTCTCGTTGATGTCGTTTTCAATATTATTGCACTTGCGCCATTCTTCAAACTTCTTAAACTGTTGTTCTTAGATATTCCGCGACTTTTCTGGCAAAAGTTAATTTACTGCCACTTCATCAGCAGCTTCAATGTGCATTTTTAGGTTTAGTGACACGATTTAACGATTTATGCAAAAAATATTAGTTGTCAACTAAGCTTTATTCACACCTTGCATTTGTTATACCACAAATACCTTGGCAACCAAATCTTTGGCACACTTTTCGAATACAAAGTGACAATTTAAAAACTATCATTACGAGAACCAATAGAGATATTAGAGAAACACTACTTAAAATTTTGACAACTTTGACAGCCGCTGTGGTAGTGTTTAACAACCACTACCACTACCGCGCATCGATTTTACCAGAGTTTCTGGAACACATTAGAAAATGTCACTCGTAAAAAAATTTAGAGATAAAAACAACACAAAATTGGGCTTTATTTTAGAAAATAATTGTTCTATATGTTGGAACCTGGTAATATTTTATTATTTTTAAAATTATTTGTGCCAAAATTTTATAAAATTAACCAGAAAAATAACCACAATCAAAACGAAATGGATTCTTAGCTTAAGGCGGTGGTAGTGGTTAATTACCACAACGGAATTTACCTAATTCCTAAAAAAGTTCGAGGAATTAGAGGGTGAACGTTATTCATGTATTCAATAACTTGGTCGCATCCACCATGTTAGCGCAGGCCACGCCCACCCGTTTTTCTTAAATTGGACCTCGGCCTTGTGATATCTGAAGCTTTTTGAATCAGCTTTACAATGGTGCATGTTTTTCCCAATTTGAAATAGCCGTTTTTGAGATTTTAGCGGTTAAAATGTAAAAACATTGATAATTTACCATCAGAATGATTTGATTACCGTTTATAAAATACCCAGAAGTAAATTCAAGGGTTCATAGAAAATTGCAAATCATGCATTCAGAATCTTTCCAGGCCTCACCCCTCGGAAAAGAAAATTCATAACCGTTTTCACCAAGGTATCATAATGAAGTGCTCTTATTATTTTTTTAAAATAATGAGCGTGGCCTGCACCGAGTGGACCGGCAAAATTCTGAATACATAACTTGCATTCTTCTATGAAACCTCGGGTATTTTTTAAAGGGTAAACAAATCATTTTAACCGCTAATATCTCAAAAAATGCTACTTCAAATTAAGAAAAACATACACCGTTGTAAAGCTGATGAAAAACCCTTTCCAAAGGGGTATCACAAGGGGAGGTCCAATTTAAGAAAACCCGGTGGGCGTGGCTTGCTCCAACATGGTTGGTGCGACCAAGGCATTAAATATATATACATACACATTAAATACATACACGATCCCCCTCTAATCCCTCGACCTGTTTTCGGAACTAGGTCACCCTGTATTTATAGTCCAAATTGTCTACCACCCGACATTATTTTGACATTTTGTTTTTAATAGTGATGCCTTAATTTTCTTGATTTTTTTGTAAAAAATAATACTGAAGTGCGGAAAATCATATATAAATTTTTGGACTAAAGTGTATTTTTATCCCTCGACGAATTGTATCCCTCCCTCCGGTCGGGCTACAAACTTTTCACCTCGGGATTAAAAGTTAGACTTTAGTCCCTTGGTGTATAATATACTATTTGGTCAAAATAAAGAATTCTAGCTTTTTTATTTTAAAAGACTTTCAACGCCCTCTTGGCGTGGATAATTTTAGGAGTCGGTTTTAGACAGTGGTTATTTTTTTAGCCTCCATATTTTCGTTAGCTAATTGTCGTAGTAAACAAAACAAACTGTCAATTAAGAATTTTCGCAAGTTTAATTTAGGTGGTGGGATGAAATTTTACGAAAAAAACGAAGTGTAAACACATTCTTTGAAGGAAAAAAGAACTGGAATGCTTTTGTAATAAATTCACCAAACCCCATTGTCTCTATTATTAGACCGCCCGCCGGCAAATATACAACCTAATAATGATACAACAGGTGTAAAATGAAAGTTTGCTTAGCCAAGATCATCGAAGTGAGACTAAAAACATAAATAAAAGTGTTGCATAATCTTTCTTTGATCACGATTTTGCTTCTTTTCGCATATTGACTCAACCTGTTGCCCTCTGCTTGTTAGTTTCAGAGATATATGGGCGCAAATATTTTGTAATGCAAGTAGATGTCTGCCTAGACATCGATTGACGTAACAATATTTTTAAATGATAAATAAATAATAAATAAAAGCCGGGATGCAATTTAATTAAAATAATGTACTTAAAAATATACTAATACTGTTTGTACCCACCCAATCTCTTTTATTGGCAAATTTAAAACCTATTCGCTTCCTAGGTGGCATAAAATAAACAGCTTTATGTAATCGGTTATGGGAAGTGGAACCGTTTGGCTCTGACAGTCCCATTTAACAATTTAGGAAGGTTTGTAAACAAAGCACTTTCTTTCTCTGTTAAATGTTTCTCCTATTTCTCTCTCTATCCTTCTTTCTTCCTACTTCTCCACAGCTGTTTGACAAGTCTAACAAACTGTCCTCAGGGCTTGGCTCTAACTTTGAACAGAATATCATGTTCGAGTGTTTGTTCGTGGTTCTAGAGTTAGCTGTTTGTTTGTGGGTCAGTTTATCATAAACTGCATATTTGAAAAAAAATGGTTCCAAAGTCTACCTAATTTTACAAGCTTTTATTTAACTTGCATTTTATGTATGTATGTAACTATGTTTGTTCGGGTGGATTCTTGCAACTTAATTTTGACCAACTTCCCGACATCCCATCGTCTTCAAATTTGGCACATTTATATAGTTGCGGTGACAACACCCTACCTGAAGGGGGTGGAGGGGGGTACAGTTGAAGTACGCCCGATGTCGTTGAAATTTGGTGCGTTGGGGCACTTGGGGATGCAGATAAGCAATTTCTAATCAGATTTTAAAAATTCAATATGGTGGATTCAAGATGGACGAATTTTAACTAACTTATACACATCCATATCCAACCAACAATATGTCATTATTAGGCACCCCTCCCCCCTACGAGGGGAGTGGAGGAGGGAAAAAACCTAAATTTGTCCGATTTCAACCAAAATTGTTATACGAGGGCTTTTGGAGATAAGGAATACGAATTTTTGATCAGATTTTGAAAATTCAATATGGCAGATTCAAGGTGGATGATTGTCGGTCATGTTTTGAAAATGTCTTAGGTGAAATGAACTTTTTTGTTAAATATATCTATCTATCTAATTAAAGAACATGAAGGCTATGATAAGCACCTTTTTAGTAAATTTAGCAATTTTATAAAAAAAAAACAAAAATGTTGCAAAAACAAGTAAATAAAAATAACGATAACTATAAAGTTATTCTTCTTTAAATACCGGACTCCGTTATGGTTAATAACCACAACGGAATGACATTTAGTAACTGCGCAGTCGCAGAAAAAACGATAACTATAACGAAGAGTCAAAAATACTGACCGAAAAGACCCTATTAAGAGTTATATGTATTATGTATGTATGTATGTATTTGAGTTGATTATGTAACAAATAAAAGCATTTACTATTATTCCTTTTTGCCAATTCAGAAGAGGCGACAAAAAAAACAGTGATTTGTTTTATCTACTCTGCCAAAAAGTTCGCTCTGTTAAGGGCCCCATTGGCAACATTGCCTTTAATCAAAGAGGCCATGCTGTTTTCTCAATTACCTCTTACACACTGGGTCTCATCATTACCCCGGCTGTGTTTCATAATCATTATCATTATTATGTTCGAGCGGCGACCAACCGGTAGCCTCGATCAGCTCCGATGACGACCAATGAAATACCAAGTTGCTCATTTGTTAGAGTGACCTCAGTAAGCCCTTAAAATGTGATAAGGGCGCATTCGATTGATTCATCGATGGAATCGATTTGCCTTTGTAAAGTTTTACTGCATTTATCTATTTACGATTCTACCATCCGAATAAGACTGGATCGAATCGGCTTCCGAGGTCAATATAATATAATAATCGACTTTGGCATGTAGCGGGCCAGTTGCTGTAGAAATTAACCTGGGAAAACATTTGTGTGATTTCACCCTACCCTGAAAAAAATGGTATTCTATATTTAAAAATAGCCCTACACAACTATTTGCTTATTCTTAAATTTCAAGAATAAATGTTTTTAAAATAGTAGTTAATAAATTTAAATAAAAAATAACACAAAATTTTAATCAAGGTAACTTAAGGTAACTTGCACAATTAAAAACATGCAACCATATTTTAAGTTTAAATAATTTTCTGCATCTCTATCAAAAAAAAATTCGGCCACAAATAAATATTTATACGAAAACAATTTTCTGTCAGATAAGTAAAGTTTGTGTGACTTCAAGATGTTATTGTATAGTGGTTAGGTTGTTGTAGTTTAATATAGGTTGTATGTGATAGTTTAGGAAATAGAATTTCGGATTAAGTATAACAATTATTGATCCAAGCAAGCAATCTGGTTGAATAAAGGACACTATTTCTTTAAATCAATCGTATTGGATTAAGTATAACAATTATTGGTTTGAATAATCGCTCTACTTTCCTAAGTAATAATTGGACTTGTTTTAAATAACTTAAGCTTGTCTTAAGAAGAATATCCATCCAAGTTGTTGTCTATACGTCTTAGAACGACTCACTAATATTGAGGGCTATCATAACAAATTTATGCGTCGATTAACATGTATCCTCTTGTTACCATAATATATTTTTTTCCGTGTGCCTTGTTGTAGAAAACAAAATAAATAATCGGCAGTGAACCAAGTGATGCCACCAATTAGACTCCTGTCAAAAAAGTGTTGAATATAAAGATAAATTTTTTACAAATTATTAACAATAACGTTATATCGGTTAGTCCTAACCTAAGACAACAAGATAAAGTTTCTGGTAATATCTATATATTTAAAATAAAACAATTTGCAAGCCTATTCTGGGGCGTCCATTATTGTGATAAATACAGAGTCATCCAAGTCCATGGCACCGAAAAAATAAAAAATAGTTTTCAAAATACTGATCCTTTTATCAGCTTGGCCTTGATTATGATATCTAGAAAAAACACTGAATAAGATAAGATGACTTGGGATTTAACATAAAACATGGCTAAAAATAATAATTTTTTTTCAAAACGATCGTTTGTTAAAGTTGTTAACCGTCTTCAATGTATATTTTCTTAAATCATTGAATCATTGCCGTTACTCTTAATTATAAGGTAAACCCTAACCAATGGCCGACTGGGAGATGTCCTGCGGTCTTTAAACGCCTTTCTTTCACACCTTGGTAGGTCCATATTTCGGTTGCGAATTAAATCATCCACGGCTTTTTATGTTTTGATTTCATTAACACCTTTACCTAATTTTAATCCCCTTTCGTTTACACAGATTTATCATTCCTTTAAACGGATATAATTTTCTGTGCCCACCACAATTCTTGCAGTTTTTATATATTTATTGGTAATTGTTTTCTCTGACAACCTCTGTTGGTCTACTTAGTCACTTGATACGTTTTTGGTTTTCCTGGCGAATGTTTTGGTTCACAGGAAAAAATCCAAAGCAGTGGATTATGTTTAGCATTTCATAATTAAAATTGATAATAATTTAGATCGACAAATTGGAGAACAGATCACAGACGCAGGCGTATATTATGGCTTAAGAATCTTAAGACAATGGTATCCCAGCAAACACGGTTCCCTCGGGCCTTCGTCGGTCCGATGTCGATTGCCGAATTTGTCGTCATCGGCACGACGGCGATTTACGACATCGGACCAGCAGTATTTTTTGTCCGCTTTGCGATGTAGGCCCAATGTATCTTTGCCGATGCAGCGTTAGACTTTGGCCCGTCCTCGAACCAATGGTACATTTTACTTTTTGCTGACATTGGCATACCGTTGCCGTACGATTAAGGTCCGATATGGTTCAACCACATGGTACCGACCATCCGCCCATAACTGCTTAATTTGGTCGGTCTAACGCAGGCAAGCTGGTCTCGGCCCGACATCGGTAAACTATTCAAGTCCGACATTGGTTTCCTAAAGCGGTCCATTGTCGGCAATTGACGGAGGTCCGTCGGTGGTAGCTTAAAGCGACCCGACATTGGCAAACTAAAAATTTTTGATAATCCGGATGCTTAACCAGTCGGGCTGGTTTAAATGGCAGAAGAGGTGATTCTTGTAGAGAAGTACCACCATCTTGTCAAGTCCACATTCTAGTTTTGAAATATTTTTGCTCATTATATATATAATATTATCTTCCACTGTACAGGGAACATAGTGACATTAGCGCCATCTCTACATACTAGAAAGAAACTATTAAGCAGTTAAAAAATTTTAAGATGACATAATCGGACCATCGTCGGTTGCCGATTCTCGACCAATCAAACAAAGTTCCAATCGGACCATCGTCGGCCCTAAAGCAGATAAAGTGGTCGTCGGCATAAAGTCGACTATAGTAAATCGGGACATCGTCAGTTGCCGATTCTCGACCGATTAAAGAAAGTTACAATCGGACCATCATCGGCCCTAAAGCAGATAAGTTTTTCGGTGGCATAATGTCGACTATAGTAAATCGGGCCATTGTCAGTTGCCGATTCTCGTCCAATTAAACAAAGTTACAATCGGACCGTCATCGGCCCTAAAGCAGATAAAGTAGGCGTCGGCATAAAGTCGACTATAGTAAGTTGGGCCATCGTCAGCCGATTCTCGACCGAAAAAACAAAGTTTGAATCGGACCATCGTCGGTCCTAAAGTGGTGTCGGCATAAAGTCAACTGTAGTAATGTAGACCTCCGTCAGTTTCCGATTATTAACCGAAAACTGAAAATCACAATCTGACCAACATCGGGCCAGAGTGTAGTCACCGATGCCGACACACTGCCGACATTGGCCCGATTCAATGCCGACGATTTTTGTTTGCTGGGATGGTGTTAGTATTACGACACTTTTCAGAAAGGCAGTGGATAGGGTGCTAATGCATTTCATCTTGACTCAACTAACTACTATAAAATCAAAGTTAGAGAAAATTTTGGATTAATGCCAATGCACTAAATGATTTAGACGTACTAATTCTATTGAATAAATCAGATTGGTATTGAATACTAACATTTTAACAATAAATAAAAATAAAGGATTGATTTAATTCAAGACAAGAAGTAATTAAGAAAATACCAATGATTTTTGTTTTAACAGCAGTCAGCAATGTTGCACACTATTGTATACCACAGAATTTTTCGCCAGAATCAACAACAATTGTTGAAAAATCAATTCCTCTAAAGATTTTTGTATAAAATAATACAAATGAGCAAAACTGAAAAATTGTATATTAAAGGTGAACAAAATATTAAAAAGAAAACACAAAACTAAAAAATGTTCATTTATAAAGAAAGACATCAAAAAGATGCGAGGTTGTTATTAGATGTTGCTTGATGATTAACAAAAAAACTCTAGGCACAAACCCAACTCTTGCCACCTTGAAATTTAAACTTTGTCAGTTCTTTTCAAAGTCATCATCGGTATACCAGTCTGTAATGATATCACGTATCAGCAAGGAGGTAACCATAATGTTAAGAAAATCATAAATAATAAGAGTGTTGGTCAACCTGAAATTACACCAGTGCGGTCAAATAATTTCTCTAAGCAAGGATGCGAACTGCCACCCCGATTTTAAAATTACTCGTAATAGTTTTGGTTTTTGGTTTGGTTGCGCTCTACCTACCTTTCAACAATGAGCTCTACTTTTAGCACAACCACATAATTTTGACTGTTTTAAACCACGAACTGTTTTACATTATATATATATATTTTCTTTTCAAATCAAATCAAAAATCGCTTTACTGTTTTTTAAGATCCCATAAAATCTTATAAACAAAGCAAACATACATACTAATCCTAGCAAGTAAAAGATCTTTAGTTCTGTAGTATATATAGAAATTTGGTATGACAGTATATTAAGATTAACATTTGAAAATAGGAAGTACAAAAAAAGAATTACAATAAATTAAATAACAAAGGTTATAACAAAAACTATATAACATGTACACCTTAGTGCTAAAACAAAACAAGTTACAAACAATAGTTAATTTAAAACATTAAACGATGCAAGACCAACATTTGAAATATTAAGTGAAAAACAAGATTTACAACAAATTAAATAAGTAACAATTATAACAAAATATATAACATGTGTAAGTCAGTGCTAAAACAAAACAAGGTACAAACAATACTTAATTTAAAACATAAAGCGAGTCAAGACTGTCTTTTTCAGCTAACTTATGGATCACAATGATTACCTAGAGATATTTACATTGTAATATTATTAAGAATTTGAGGAGTTAAATTATTTGTGAGTGAATATATTACTTATTTTGTAGCTAAAATCCAACTAATATTATAAATGCGAAGTTTGTTTGCGTATGTGCGTATGTGTTTGTTCATCAATAACGAAAAACGGCAAAACCGATTTAGATGATATTTGATAACGAAACAGGGTTTGATCTGGAAGAAAACATGGGCCACCTCTTATTTGGCATTTCGCTTGATAAAAGCTGTCAAATGACACTATTTTAGATATCACGGTCGACGGCTAGTTTAGAATAAAAATCAAAACAAAAGAATCTATAGGCTTATTTTAGTTTAAATTTTCGGAATTCAACGTGTCATCATAATATTCGTCAAACTATATTGTGGGTGATTCTGCAAGTAAGCCGTCACGGTTTTACCGCTATTTTTCTGTAGTCGAATCTCCAATGGAAGATGATTATACATTTTCGTGCTTCTTGTTTAGATTTAACTTGGGAAGATGCAAGTTTGTAGTAGATTAAGTGAAACTGACTACATTGTAAAGATTACAGATAACGTGCGAATTTTCATTTTTTTAAAGAACGGATTACATTTCTCCCTTGATTCAGCAGGTTGTTTATAATTCTAATTGCTCGCTTCTGAATCCTAAACACCGAATCGAAGTGTCCCTGAACGAAATCCTCAGAATGCCACACCATAAGTAGCTCCCGCCTCAAATCCTCTCAATAAAGTTTGGCTATAAAGTTTTTGCTATGTTCTTTAAAATCTTAGTTTTCTTTATATTAAGACAGAGCTCATTAGCATCGTACCATGCTTTGACTCTCTCAGAGGACACTTTTGAAGAGAGATACAATAAGCAATCAACTGCAGTGTCAGGGAACCCCTAAACCTTACCTCGCTGTACATATTAAATCAATCAAATCAATCAATCAATCATGACAAAAAAAGACAAATTGCAAACAACGAAGACTTTTCGTAATTTTCGGACATACCTCTTTTTGTAATGGGCACCCATAATAATAAAGGCTGATCTTCATAAAATTTCAAGAATTTTGATAATTTTGATTTTAATTTCAACGAACAAAAAAAAAAATACGCGTTGTCCGAAGCCAACGGAACGTTGTGGAAAAAAACTCAACTATTGTCATACATGCTTTTGGCCGAGCACACGATTTATGCTCAGCAGCATCTCTTTATGCTGTCCTTTTAGACAGAAGCGACACAAAATCCTGTATGTTTACCTCGTGGCGGGAAAGTCTAAGAAAAACTATAAAGAATAAGCACACTTAATCGCCAGGTTAGTTATTTGACTCTTATTGACTTTTGGTGTGAAATTTAAGAGAATTTCACTAGTGTAAAACCCGTGGCTATGGTTTACCATTAGCTTTTTTGAAGGAATTCCCGCTATTTTTAATTTGTGGTTGAAATAATATTTTCAAATATTAATTATGTTAGTTTTATTATTTTGCGATCATCTATAATATACGCTGGGCCAAAAAAAAAGGGACTTTTTTATTTTCTTTTCCTTAAAAACTACCTTTCCGATTTTAAAAGGTTTGGAATCTGATGTCAAAATTGACACTTCGTACAAATCCAAGATGGCGGACCATTTTAAAAAATATGTATTTGTAATCCCCCCTGCAAATTTTTGGGATGCACCATTGGTGCAAAAGTAAAAATATATTTCGAGAGTCATGTCCTTCCTTAGCTTCCTGATGTATCGTTTGTTAAAATCGGGTAACAAATAAGAAAGTTATACATTTTTGAAATAAGTTCGTTTTTTAAGCCTAATTTAGCCAAATAAAAATAGTAGTTTTCACAACTAGTGGCTAAAATAGTGTTTTTTTACAAGCGTTGGTTTAAATAACGAGCGCAGCGAAGCATTTAAAAACGCGAGTAAAAAAAAGCACAGTTTAGCCGCGAGTTGTGAACACTATTTTTTTTAATACCTTTATCAAAAAATCCAAGAAAAACAGGAAAATGCTTTTAAAAATCTCGAACGAAGAGCACTTCTCGCAAGACCCCATCTTTACACTATAAATCAAAGCGACTGGTAAATGAAATAACAATATGGTTTCCATAGTGATGTGCCTTTTTACTTGGTGACGTTTATTGTTGCGAGATTTTAATATTTTTCTGATTTTTTTTAAATGATTATTTTATAAATACTTGGTGAAAACTGGTGGAAATGGCTTAATTTTTAGGCAAGAATAATTATATTTTTTTTAATTTTAGGTAAAAAACGGACCGAAATCTTTTTTTGCACCCGTGATTAGTTATCTGCAGACAGTTACTAAAATCATGTTTTTGATGAAGTTATAAAAAAAAACATCATTTTTGCTTGGCTATGATTTTCGATGAATTTTTCCGTTTTTAATAGCGCTGACCATTCTTCCAGTCTCAAAATTTATTACTTTTTTAGAAAAATTGACATTTTGTAAAAATCCAAGATGGCGGACAGTTTTAAAAAGTAGGTTGTTTTGAACTCTCCTGCAAATTTTTGTGTGCGCCACTGGGTTAACAGTTAAATTTACCTGTAGACTAATGTAGAGCCTTATCATTTTTGAGTCTACCATTGTGTCGCTAATAAAGATCGGCTAAGAAATAACAAAGTTACAATTAGTTCAAATGGGTGCCTTTGGTAACTAAATTTAGTCAGGCCAAAAAAAACTTCATTTGAATTTGATGAGAAACGCACTCAAATAACTTAATGCATATTTTTCTCACTTCTTACCCGATTTTTACAAACCATAATTCAGAAGACTCGAGACTGATGAGGCTTTACACGTCAAATTTAACTTTTATACCAATGTAGCACACAAAAAATTCGCAGGGGGGTTAAAACAACCTACTTTTTGTGTCACATATCAAAATATCAAAAAAGTAATAAATTAGCTTTTCAAAATGGTCAGCTCTATTAAAAGCGGACAAATACATCGAAAAGCATAGCCAAGCAAAAAGCTTTTTTTTTATTTGACTGAATAACTCTTACCAAACGCACTGACTCGAAATATTTATAACTTTCTTATTTCTTACCCGATTTTAACAAGCGATACATCAGTAAACTAAGGAAAACATGGCTTTCGAAATTAATTTTTACTATTGGACCACTGGCGCACACAAAAAATTCGCAGGAGGGTCAAAACAGTCTACTTTTTAAAACTGTCCGCCATCTTGGTAATAAATTTTAAAACTTTTTTGTATTTGACTGAATTAGGCTTATCAAACGCACTTATTTTAAAAATTTATAACTTTCTTATTTCTTACCCGATTTTAACAAGCGATACAACAGTAAACTAGGAAGGAACATGGCTTTCGAAATTTATTTTTACGCATACAAAAAAATTGCAGTGGGGGTAAGAAATACCTATCTTTTAAAATTTTCCGCCATCTTGGATATTTACGAAATGTCAATTTTAACGTCAGATTCCAAAATGCTCATGTCTTATATTAACCTCATCAAAATTCATGCTGATTTAATATTTTATAGCTATTGCTAGCACTTGGATCAACCCTTATTAATTTTTTAAAATAGATAAAGTAAAACCAATCCCAACGAATCCATTACACCAACTCAATTCACCGTCTTAACAGCCTTAAGACACCTACCGAAGAAAATGTGTTAAATTGACACCGAGAATGTGCTCTCAATAGCCAACTCGGTATATAAAATAAGATCGTGACTGTTTAATATTTATATCTCGTGAATTCGAGATAACTTGTAAGTGCACAAAGCTTTTTGCACGGTGGTTCTAAGACTTCCTAAGTGTCAAAAAGGTCGGTGACAATCCAATGGAAATATATATCTTTAATTTAAACACTATGAAGTAATGTCGGGTTTACCCAACTTTTTATAAGCCTAAGCACAATTTTATTCATAATCATAATGTTAAATATATTATTGTTAAGAGAAGTGTTTACCCAAGTTTTCAGAGTCATCAATGTACGTATATCAATTATCAATATGAAAAAAATCTCAAATGCCCAAGTGAAAAGCAAAGAAAAAATTTTGGTTGGTTGATCTCAAGATCGGAATGAGGAAGAAGAAGATTATCTAGCCTATTGGAACTTAGGTAAAGAAAAACATTGCTTTTTCGTTAATTTTGTATGTTAGTTGTCACAATTTATCCCAATGCAATATGTTTATTAACGTTGGATCAACAGATGCTGCTAAATTATGTATTAACACTAAAATTGTGCTTATATACAGAACTATGAATTATTAATATGAAAAGTTGGGTAAACTCATCATAAATCAGTTTAGAGTAAAACCGTACATTCTAAAATTACTCCGGAATTTAAATATAGTAACTTAATTAGCATGGCATGGTAACCAGGGCTTTCGAAGACCGTAAAAAGCTTTCATAAAATACTTCATTAATTCCTTTAAATTTTGAAAAAGAAAATGAAAAATCATGACTTCTTGTAACTTATGAGTCTTGTTAAATCGAAAAGGAAGAAGAAGAAGTAAAATGCGTAAAAGTTGACCCCCTAAATATATCTATATATGCCCGCATACCTTCATTATCTCTTTCTCACACCTCCGTGCCCATGGTCGACGGAGATGGTTTGATTGATATGTTTTTGGATCCTGATAATCCGTTTTAAGTGTCGTCGTTGAATAAATTATGAAACAACTTAACCGGTTACCCAAATTAACCATCCTCACTACCTTCTTCTTTGTCTACTCTATTACACGAAACGAAGACGATGTTATGTCTGACAGAACTTAACTCATTAGGCTCTCGACCTTTCTCGGGTCCATTGTTTTGATAGGCAATCATTTTTATCGTCTTCCTTATTTAGTTTATTAAGAAGAACTAAAGCTCTAACTCAGTCAAAGCTGATTGTTAAGATGGAGCAAGAGAAACGAATAAGGTCGTTACTACGGTTGTTCTTTTCCTTATTCTCGTTGCTGACAATCGAAAATTTTAACCGGTTGCTGCCAAAAATCCCACATGAAGCCTTGTAAAGTATATCCTTGTATTTTTCTTTGTTACTTTCAAAAACTCCATCAGATAGTCTTAAATTGCAATAGAAAATCGTAGTTTTCGCACATTTATAAATATAAATTTGGATGTAAAAATGTATGCTAGATATTAGTCATAAAATCAACAATAACACTTTAAATTAAGCACCTAGAGACGCTGGGAATCGCCGGAGACTCAGAGTGTCGATGGTGTATGGAGGACGAAGACTCGTCCTGATGGAGTGTCCGGCTCTGGCCAAGTCAAGAGAGTCGCACCTGGTCCCAGGCGATGTAAGAACATTGCAGCCCAGAAAAATCTGTTCAAGGTGGCCTATGTACATGGAAATTGTCCCGCCCGCATGTCTACATTCATTCATTTAACACCTTAAATTATAACCGAAATTCAACAAATGAAACAAAAGGTTATCCTTCTGCTCTTTAACATAATTATTGCTTATTATTCAGCCCCAAAAAGAACAGGGTATTAAAAATACTGCTGCTCAAAAAAGAGGTTAAAAGCTTGACTTCCATAAGCTTTTTTCCCCGCGGATTTTTAAAAGTTCACCTTGTCTGCCAGTAAGTAAAACAGTGACAGAACTATTGCCACCTTCACCATACTAATGTAAGGCTAGCCTAAGGGTACTTTACTTTAGTAACAAATATTTAAGTTAAGATGAGAAGATAAGATCGTTCGATCGTTGGATTTATAATGCTCTTTTCGCCTTTTTCCTGAGCGCTCTCCTGTCCTCTAGATAAAGGTCCTTGCAGTTTTATTATTCCGTCCTCTGGCCATGAGGTGCTCCGGCTTGAATTTTCTATTTCGGCCAAATCCTCCTCTGCAAGGTTGTGGAATGAAAATTCGCCCTCTGTAACATAATTATTGCTTATTATTGAGCCCCAAAAAGCATAGTGTATTAAAAATACTGCTGGTGAAAAAAAGGTTATGATGAAATACACTATACCAAATTTTTTATTAGAATATATTGAAAGGCTTGACTTCCATAAGCTTCTTTTTCGCGCGGATTTTAAAAGTTCACCAGTGAGTAAAACAGTGACAGAACAATTGGCACCTTCACCATCTGCTAATGTAAGGCTAGCCTTAGGGTACTTTACTTTAGTAACAGGTATTTAAAGAATAGTTAATTATGTATTTACTTCTTACTAATCCCTAAAATCGTTACCCAAGGATCAGGGGTTGTTAAATTTATATCAGTTTATAATCCTATTTTTGCCTTTTCCCTGAGCGCTGTCCTGTCCTCTGGATAAAGGTCCTTACAGTTCTATTATTCCTTCCTCTGGTCATGAGGTGCTCCGGCTCGAAGTTCCCCTTTCGGGCAAATTCTCCTCTGATGTAGGCTGAAAATTTTGCAAGGTAGTGAAATCAGGATTCGTTCTCATTCCAGCATTCTTTCCAAAATGAGTCCTGCTCCATCCACCTTTATTCTTGCCAAGTGCTCTTCAAGCAGATAGTTTCTAGTATAAGGACTCCCTCACTGCACAGCACAGTCTGTTTTAGACTTACTGAAGCCCGGGGGTTGGTTCTTTGGCTCGTCTGGGATTTCCAGTGTTGTGCCTCTCCCGATTTTCTGACACGTTGCGTTTAATAGGTCTTGGTAGCACTCGAATTGTATTATAAAAAGACGCAAAGTGGAAGTTGCATGCTACCTTCAATTTAAATACTTGAGCTGCTTCTTCGGGCCCATTTTATCTATTGAAGGATTTATTTTCCTGTAGTATAATTTTAAAACAGCTTAAGCAATTTTCACAATTCTTTTTTTATTCGATTCAGGAGAGACCTAAAATTTGGTACAGATTCATTCAAAAAAACTACTTCCTCCACCAGTTTTACGACAATTCTAAATTATCGATAGAAAAGTCGTCACTTTTGGCTTATATGTAAAAAATGTAATTTCCTACAATAATTTTTATAATTGTTTTATTCGATTCGTGGGAGCTACAATTAAAAAGACATTGAACTGACTTTAAAAAAGTGTACTAAAAAGTATAAAATAAAATTATTTGCATATAAAATCGTATCGAAGTGAGTCCATTATATAAGTAGTCCACTATATCAAAGTAATACAGTCGTTGATTTCAAAAAGTTTCATTTTATATACAACAAATTTTATTTTATACGAGTTTTTTATTGTCTGCTCACTTTTTAGTCAAAAATTATTTTTTTAGTAAATTTAATATAGGAACTATTTGGAATGATAGAGCCACGCATGTGCTTTTAAAATCATTCGAATTTTAAGAGCACCGTGTGTTTTTCTCCGGTACAAGTAATATTTATCAATAGATTCGATCTGAGTGCGCATATAGTACTTGCTCGTGGATTATACCATGGGGGTACTTAACGAAGTCCCATTGCAAACTCCTTTTTGCTCCTTTTGTCCACTTAGTTATATGCTGGCTATGCAAATAGGACCTTAATTGTTATCTGCCTTTACTAATGTGGCTAGATATGACGCGGACGATAAGCCACTTCGGAATGTTCAACTTGCCGGAGAAAAAATTCAACGAGGAAGAATTTCCGCTACTTACTATCATCTAATTTTCTATAGTGATCGGTTCCTGTATCTGACCTTTAAATACATTTAAGATTAGATTAATTACATTTCTTAATTTTTTTACCGTTTTCGTTTGATTTAGAAAAGACACAAAGGGCGAATTAGTAAATTCATAAGATTATTTTCACCGATTTTATCGGTTTTTTGACAAATGACATATAACGTTTTTATGTTCTTTTTAAATATGGATGTATGTAAAATTAAACGTTTTCTGGTTTCAAGTGTCTTTTGTATAAAGGTATTTTCTTTTTTATTATTAGTATCAGTTTTTATCTATTTTATTGTTATAAAATGTATTTTCCTAAGATCTTGTCTATTGACTCACATATATTATTGGTTTGCTACCTTTTAATATTATAATTTAAATGTGTTATATAATAATTGTGCTTGCGAGTACAAGACCATTCCTATTTAATTTTTTCTTTTCAGATTTTTGCCTTTGTCTATGCTATTTTTTTTGCATGCATAAGGCAATAAAGATAAAGTATCTGATATTCCATGTCGTTGATCTCGATGAACCATCGAAAATTAAAAAAACGCGATAAAACTTATTTTTTTCGATCAAATTGAGAAATTTTGATTGGTTGATTGATTCATTTGTGCGTGTACCAGTATGGCACTGTCCACGACGACCACTATTGGGTCTATTGTGGCTCACTTTTAACATTTTTTGTTGCTACAGAATATTCAACCCCCTAAAGAGGCCTACTTTCTACTACTACTACTACCTCTACTTTCGGTGTCCTCACTTAGACCCATTCTGTGTAATAGTACTTTCAGCCTGCAGTGATCGGTGTATAGATCAACCATTCTCCGGATCTCCTGCCTGGTGAGCTCAATGAGTTTTCCGGCCCTCTTCCTGCAAGGTTCTGTAATGAACTCTTTGGAATGTGCCAGTCCCGGCAATTCTCTCCAGTATTGATGGAACGTATTCTCCATCCAGCCTGAGAAAGCCGTGTTGATTGTGTTGTATGTTATTCCAAGAGCTGGTTCGGCGCCAACAAAGACGGCAGAGGCCGCTTCATGCGCCAGCTGGTCGGCAGTCTCCCCGATGCCCAGAATGTCCTGGAATCCATACCAGCGACACAGTGTTTGTTTGCCCTGGCAGCTCCTTAAGGGCCTCTTGACTGTTGTAGAGTAACTTTATTGATCTGTTGCGCCAGTTATGATCTATCATCCAAGGTGCGGTCATTTCAATGGCGAAGAGTTCCACCTGGAAAATTGTAGCCATCTTTCCAAGACTATGTATAATCTTGATATTTTCTTGGCTGGAATAAGCTCCGGATCAAACGCCTGAAGGCATTTTGGATCCGTCAGTGTACCAGCAGCTATCTTCACTTGAGAAACTTATTCTGTTTACCGTCCAGTCCTCCCTATCTGGGAGAATAGTGTTGTATAGCTTTTTGCTGTTGCGGGCATTAGATCCGGTAGTAGCTCTAGAATGCAGTGGCTCTCAATTGCCCGCGTTACTACTTGACTTGCCCTGCCTCCCTTTTGGTTGGCTATCATTCTGTAGGTTGCCTTCATAGCATCTATCTTCAAGACAAGGTGTAGAGGGGGAAGGTTTAGGAGGCATTCAAGCGCTGCTGATGGTGTGGTGCTCATAGCACTACATATTACTGCACTTGCTTGACGTTGGATGCTTTTAGTTTGGCACGAGCCAGCGTTAGCCTACCCTTCGTGTACCAAACTATTGTCCCGTAAACTACCGTGGTATACAGCCAGTACATTTGTTTGGGGCTAACGCCCCAAGACTTACCGTAGATACGTTTGCACGTCCATAGAGACAGTGCCGCCTTTTTCTTTACTTTCTCCATACAATTTGTATTAAGTTTTGTCAATTTTACGCAGGATTTCCGTGCTCGGGGTTGATCTGTAGAATTTCTCATATCACGTTCGAGCAATCCCGCTTGGAACAGCGATCAATAATCGAACACGCAAATCTGGCAGAGAGCAATAACAGTTTCCAAATCGAACACGCAAATATTTTTCCGATTGATCCGGGAGCGCTCTAGATCAAGTTTCGAGCAATAATCGAAAACGCTGAGAGATGAATTTACAAACTCGATTGTTTTCGTCGGTGAATTTACACGCCCAAATTTAAAAAAGATCACGTCATCCCCAAGAAAAACAAAATTATATTAATCTCTCTCATCTTTCTCTCTCTCTTTGTTATCAGTTGATGTTGCCGGCAAGTCCTTGGAGTCAATCACAAAATTCATATCGATCTGTGAGGTTGGGCACTCCCGACTCTAGCTGATGTGAATTATCTCGTGCGCCTAGTTAGAAAAGGACAGGACAGTACTTTAAACCGATAGTACACGAACGCTTTTTTAACCAATTATAAACAGTTATGAAAACGTTTTCTGTTATCTCCTTTCAAACGCCAAATTATTTTTTTAGGGTCTCGATAGCGTTTCGGTTACTCCCTGTTAGCTACTCTCTCAGCCATTACATGTAATAATGAGGATATATCTTGACCGTACTTAAATATATTATTAAGTACGTTTAAACCACATAATTCACAAGTAATTAAGTAACTAACTGTAGTTATTGTTGATTTCATAATTAACTTTTGAGTAGGTAGGAATTTGCTTATCAATTAAGTGAAAAAATTGCAAGCGGTTAACCCGGGCAGGATGCTTCAATATATGATACGGAAACTATTTAAAGGGATTCTATTTTCTTGGACTTTCTAACAAAGCTTACCACAAAAAAACCGACTTTACAAAAACCAAAACACAATTGAACAGAAAATAAACAAATATAATTTAACCGATTATAATTTTCCCGAACCTTAAAATATCAGAATTACAAAAGAATCGAAAATAATTGTCTAGAAACGAAAAACACCGGACCCACAAATTGAAAGAAAATAATATGCCCGATCATTAAATGAGCAGAACCACAATCCAGCCGAATCGCTATTGGGCATGCATCAAATTTAAATCTCTAGAGCGCCGTAGGACCTGGATTGCGGCGTTGACATATTTCTCTATTTGGAAGATGACACGGGGATTTTATTACTTCACAGTTTCTGGCTGTCTTACTCTCTATCAAATCTTGCGATTTATTTTTGTAATGTAGGTCTGATGACGATATAACATTATGAAGAAATTTGGGGTAGGGAGTCGTTGAAGAATGTAAAGGGAGTAAATGAATACAATATCACAAATTACTTCGACTCGTCTCTGCCGTAAGCCATCCGTGGCTATCGGTTTAAATCATTTTCGGTCAGATTGGGGTTCTTGAATTTTGTGGTTTGGCATTATTCTTCTTCTATTCTATCAAATTATTTTTCTATACTTTTTGGTAAACAAAAAAAAAACTTAAAAAATGATATGCCAAATTTAATGCAAGGATAATTTCTTTCATCTCCAAATTGCGCACGTAACCTGATTATGGATACGGACTTGCGATTTAGATGACATGTAAATCTTAATTTAAAAAAAAGCGTACCGCTCACTAAAACTGTTCTATCCTCATCGACATCTCATCGAGAGAAATACACCACCATATATTGCTAAAAAATCAGAAATAGAACAGATATCCATAATAATAACGTAAGATTCAGAAACCTAATTACAGCACCGCAACATCACTCTACAATGTTCAAAAGACGCTTTTCTTATAACGTCTGACTTCTAACTTAAAAATGTTGTCTGCTAATGAATTAAAAAAAAACTAAAGAAAATGCTTTTAGAGCAATAATTTCACATATTTTTCTACTTCCATCAAAAGCATTATGTTTTCTGATTAACATAGATGTTAAGACCATTTTTCAGGGACTGGAATCGAATTTTTTTTTAAATTGCCTTTCAGTTCCTTTTTGCACCTACATATATTTTTGTTACTCATTGTTATGTTTTTACTTTATTATGCAAATAAACTTTATTATAATTATATATTTTCTAGCGATTTGATTTGCCCTCCATTTAATTTTCGAGACAATTTTTTACGGACCATTTATTTTCTTTTCTTTTAAATTCTGATAAATTTTGTTTTCACAGACAAAATAAGATCTTTTGAATATACTTTCGGGTTTTTTATAGGGACCCCAAAAATATAATTGTTGGTGTGCACAAATTTAATTTTTGGCGCGGAAAAATTTAATTTTTGGAGTGCAAAAATTTAACTTTTGGCGTGCAAAAATTGTTGTGTTTTTACTTTCTTATGCAAATAAACTTAATTATTATTATATATTTTCTAGCGAATTGATTTTCCCGCCATTTCGTTTTCGAGACAAGTTTTTTTGGACCAATTATTTTATTTTCTTTTAAATTCTGCTAATTTTTTTTTTGCCAAATTTGATTTCGAGTTTTTTATGGGGACCCCAAAAATTTAATTTTTGGTGTGCACAAATTTAATTTTTGGTGTGGAAAAGTTTAATTTTTGGTGTGCAAAAATTTAATTTTTGGCGTGCCAAAATTGTTAAGTTTTTACTTTATTATGCAAATAAAGTTTATTATTATTATTATATATTTTCTAGCGATTTGATTTTCCCGCCATTTTGGAGACAATTTTTTTCGGACCGATTATTTTCTTTTCTTTTAAATTCTGGCAAATTATGTTTCTGCCAAATTTGGTTTCTGGTTTTTTACAGGGACCCCAAAAATTTAATTTTTGGTGTGCAAAATTTAATTTTTGGTGTGCAAAATTTCATTTTTGGTGTGTGAACTTGACGATATTTTCTCATTTGAACAGCACGAAGTTTCATCAGGAGAATACCTGTGCCAATATCTTCGCGGTATTAGGGGCTCGGGTCAAGGAAAATAATGCAAAAAAAAAACTAAAATCGACAGAGAGGCGCATTGTTTTTAACGGCGCACCGGTTTAATTGAAATTCATTCGAGAAGGGAGATGATATCTTTTAAAGTCGTGGCAGGGCACCACATGGAAAACGAAAGAAAAAAAATCCCGCCAAACGAAAGGCGAATTGAGGGTATCCATATATGGCCCTGCCTGTGTATTTCCTTGTGTTAAAAAGGGTCTCGTCAACCCTCCCAAATATCCAGTTGGCTGAGACTCGAGACTCAATTAGCAAAAGGGCAGTCTAACAAAAATAACATGGCCGATACAATATGGCCGGTGTAGGGTCAACAAACCGTTTTTCCATAAGACTGCTAACTTAAACCAAAAGCTAAGCAAAGTGATTTTTCTATAGAGTAAACCTTTCTAAATCAGGGAAAAAACAATCATTTTGCCGAAATTTTAACAATAAACTAAAGATTCCCAATTAAACGTGGAAGTGTCTCTCTACCTATCTCTGTCGCACCCGTGTAATTACAGATAACGCTATCTCTCTTAAATCAGATGGCGTAACTGTCTCTCTCCAAGTCGATCTGGTCCGATCTTCAGACTGAACTACTGAGAGAGGCAATGCCTATCGACACTGTGCAAGTGCGAAAGAGATAAAACCACATAACATTGCCTCTTTAAACTGCGAATTTGCAGTTTATTTTTAACATTTCGTCAAAATGCTCATTTCTCCCCGATTCAGAAAGGATATAAAATAGTCACTTTGTTTAATCTGAATATTTTTCCACTTTCCCAAAATTTTAATTTTTATTAGCATTACGTCTTATGGAAAATCGCATTAAAAGACCATCACATACAGTCCATTTCATTTTTATTTAAACAAAACATAACCTGACTTTCTATAGAAAAAAAAACCAGATTTTTAAGTTGTCAAAATCAAACGCGCTAGATTTTGGTAATCGGCATTATAACTACACTGCTAACTTTAAATCACTCCGAATAACCCTTTATATTACGCTTTCATATCAATCAAATGCAGCAGAGTGAAACAGCAAGATGCCAGAGATACTTTATGGATGAAAAATATATTATTACGTAATATGCCTGTTAAGGCGGCCATGATATTCGTTTTTATTTGTACACCGATCATAACAAAGAAAACGCGATGCAGACCCAATATGTCGGAGAGAGATCCAGACTGGTGAGCGAAGTCGACCAAAAAATAATGAATTCAAATTCAATTTAGACGTTTAAAAATGCTGGACCGGCTTTAAATTTTTCGTATTTTTTATTACAAGCTTTCATTTAACTTCACCTCTATGTATGTATGTTGATACGTTCGGGTCAAATCTTACAACTCAATTCTGACTAACCTCTAGATGTCCAATTGAATTCAAATGTGGTATGCGATTATAGTTCCGGTGACAATACAATAATATGGCATTATTAGGCACCCCCTCTGAAGGGGGAAAACGGCTAAGTTTGTCCGATTTTAACCAAAATTGGTATGCGGGGGTTTTTTACGATAAGGAATACGAATTTTTGATCAGATTTTTTAAATGCAATATGGTGGATTCAAGATGCACGATTATTGGTCATGTTTTGCTAACCAATTTTAACTGACTTATACACATCCGATTCTCTTTAAATTTGGTATGCTTATATAGTTCCGATAACAATACAATTATATAGTATTATTAGCTACCTCCCTCTACCCCTACGAGGGGAGTGGAAGGGGAAAAACACCTTAGTTTGTCCAATGTCAACCAAAATTGGTATACGGAGGTTTTTAGGGATAATGAATACGAATTTTTAATCAGATTTTGAAAATTCAATATGGCGGATTCAAGAGGAACGATTTTAGTCGTATTTTACTAACCAATTTTAATTGACTTATAGACATCCGCCTGTCGTCAAATTTGGTATGCGGTTAAAGTTCCGGTAATAATACAATAACTTTGGTATTATTAGGCACCCCCTCTCCCCCTACGATGTCAACCAAAATTGGTATACGAAGGTTTTTGGGGATAAGGAATACGAACTTTTTGATCAGATTTTGAAAATTCAGATTTAAAATGGACGATTTTTAATCATGTTTTGCTAACCAATTTTAATTGAATTATACACATCATATTTAAGGCAACCCCTCCCCCCCTCCTTCGAGAGGAGTGGAGAGGGGAAAACACCTAAGTTTGTCCGATTTCAACCAAAATTTATATACGGGGTTTTTTGGGGATAAGAAAAACGATTTTTTTTATGTTTTGCTAACCAATTTTAACTGACTTATACGCATCCGATTGTCTTCAAATTTGGTATGCGTTTATAGTTCCGGTGACAATACAATAATATGTTATTATCATGTATCCGCCTTCCCCTAACGAGGGAAGTGGAGGGGGAAAAATATTTAGTTTGTTCGATTTTAATCAAAATTGGCATACAGAGGTTCTTAGAGAAGGGGATTATGAATTTTTGATCAGATTTGAAAATATCAATATGGCGGGTTCAAAATGGACGATTTGGAGTACAAATCTTTAACTTAAAGAATAATTTTGATGATCCATACTTTTCGGAGTGAAATAAATCTCGGAATTGGCTGAACTTTCAATTTTGTAAAAAACACGGCTCCGAGCAGTTAATTTTTTACCGAATAAGCTAAAATTTGTCTCTAAGGTCACCGATTCAAATGTTTCAATATTTCGAATTGGCGGCCTTAGAAAGAAATTTTAGGTCATTCCGAAAGAAATTTTAGTCATAGGCACATGACCCGTTTTTAACGTCATTTCGACATTTTCTAAGCTAAGGTCACTGACAGAATAAAAAGAATCTTCACCCTTACGTTTTTAATATATTTCAAAAACAAAAGCATCTTTCCAATAAATACAAATTTAATCCAATCCTTATATATACACATTTAAATCGTTGTGACTAATTACAAATTGCACCACAATGTTAAACAAGGTTTAAATTTAACTGATGTTTAGAATGTGAGGCCTTAGTATTTTAAGTTCTTTGTGGAAGGGCCATTCTAAACAGAAATGAAAGTGACAAATAGAGGGGAGGGAAAAATCATTTAACAAGGGTAAGTTTTGGTTAGAGTGACATTTAACCCCCAATTTTTTTCCTGGGTCATATGTGTTTAAATTGCGATCTTTAAAATCTCAGAAAAAGATTGTATTAAGATGATTATTCACAAAAAACAATAAATAAAATTCTTCCTATAACTCAAACTATGTCAAAAAATCAAGGAAAATTAGTTCACAATTGTTAAAAACCAAAAATTTCCCTTAAACTTAGGACCACCCTAAAATAGGCCAAACCCTTTTAGTAAATCCCACTGTTTTGCGTCAAAAAAACACCTTTAGATCATGTTTTTGCAAGTCGTGCAGAAAAAAGTCAGGTAAAACAGCTTAATTTTGGAAGACACACCTTGTACGTACGATTATTATACCTCTTTCTTATTGTATTTCTTGTAATCAAAGTCGCGCCAATATTTTTGAATCGGCCCCTAAAACATATTTTCACCTGTATAAATGCCGAAATGCTGCCGAAAATGAATCACATTTCGGTCCATATTGGAAAAATGGCGGCACCTAATTACCAAAGAGGCCCGAACCGCTCGTAAAAGCGGGCGTATGCGAATTTTATTGCTTATTGCCATATTTATTAACGTTTTAATATTGCTCCTCGAGCAAAAGGTTTCTAAGGCCCGCTTGCCCAACACACCAGAAAATCACTTTAAGTCAAACTTAAAGGTAAGTTTATCTTAAGCTCTGTGTTTTGCTTGCTGGACACGCGTTACGTTCTCCAAAAAATCAAACTTGAGCTTACTTTCATGGTTTAATTCCTTTTCCTCTTCCGTAACTTTTTCCTTTAGTTGAATCTTTTCTTTTTTGGTCTATTCTAAAATTCCTTTTCAATAACTTTAGTCAATAAAGTTGACACTAATGACAGATGCACTCGCCATTTTGGCCTTTTGTTCACAAAATTTGGGTTGCTTTTTATCCCACTAACGTATACACTTTTTCACCAACCCTATTAAATGATCAATATCCATTTCTTTAATACCTATTTCCTCAAATGAATAAAAAACAATTAATTTTTAGGTTAAAAAAACGTCAACAAATATTTTTCGCACGCACTTGCGCAACACGATTTTTCCGTTTCTTTTCTCGTAAAGTAAACTCTCAAGGTCATTTCTTAAGGCTTAAGGAATAAGTTACAGGTACAAGGTTACAAAAAAAGAAAAAGAATTTAGGCATTTTTTTGTATTTAATTAAATTGCGGACCTATCTGACCTTAAAATTATTTTTATTTTTGCGTTAGCTGCCATTTTTTTACGGGTATCTAAACTGTGTATGGAAATTTAAAAAAATATATATGTCGTATCGTAACCTAATTGACCTAGCTAGATTAATGAACATTTTTGGTTATGTTTATTACAAATTTGTATTTAATTTCAAAGTGGTGTCAAAAAATATATTTTTTTATTTTTAAAGTATGTCAAATTTGTCAAGTTTACAACTTTTGATGGATTTATTATTTCCAATCGCAAACAAACAATAAAAATTTTGACCAAAAATATGTCATTAAGACCTCGTATGTATATCTTATGTATATCTCCAATACACGGCCATGCATATAAGGAAGAGAGAATGTTAAAATTTAAAGTTTCGAGAAAAACGCATTTAAAGTTTTTGCCTTTATAAAAATTATTGTAATAATAATTGTACTTTTCCCGCAAAAAATTTTTAATGCGTTTAAAAACTTATTTAATTTGGAACACGTTTTCTACTAGTAATTAAAAAAAAAACAAAGCGAATGTTTTCTGATTTTAAAAAGTACAGCAACTTACTTAAAAAGAAAAGCGAATATAACAATTATGACACTTAAGCAGTTATTTCTGAATAATACTCTCGCAACAAATGTAAGCAACATATTAGTAAAAATAGGCGAAAGTTCTACAAAAATTAATACCTTCAAAAAATTGTAAAAACTTTTATGAATTACAAGGAGGTAGTTTTTGAATGTAAATTATGCCTCGGTGTTTTTTAAAGTTTGTGAGGCAAAGTTGTAGGAAAGTACCTGGATAACATTTTTTATCATTGGCACGTACGACCTCCGATATTTGACAGGTGACCAGATAATCGCTGACAAAATTTGAAATGGGATACCTAAGAAAGGCGTATTATTTATTTTTTTCAGTAATTTATTTCAGTAAACAAAGCATCAAAACCAGCAAATTTGACAACGCTGAATTCAAAATTGTCAACCATTTTCAGCCGTTAAATTCTGTCAAAATGACGGATAATAATTTCTTTAATGAGTGCCTATTTTGAAGTTTTCAAATGATTACCAATTAAAAACTATCAAAAAATTGATTGACAATTTTGGATTTGACATTGCCAAGGTAGTTGGTATTGATGCTTTGCTCATTGAAATTGGTCAAAATTGGCCTGTTGTTAATATTATAATAATAATAATATTAATAACATATATTTATTATATAATAATAAGTACTTACATATCAACTACAAAAATAAAGAATAAATATACAAAAAAAAAACAGCTAAAAGACTTGTGTGGTTAAATTTTAACCTAGCTATGTTTAAAATAGCACAAAAAATATTCCAATTTAATTCTGCTCAATATTAATAAGAAATTATGTGACACAACAAAAAAAACAGACATGTAGACTTATAAGTTATTTTTTAAGTCAATGATCGAATGGATGTATAATCTAGATTTGCTTTCAATCCATAATTTTAGTTTTTTTAAATAGATAATTATTTCTTATTACTTTTATGTCATTTAGAAAAATATTAGAGATCTTCGGCCCTAGATATCCGAAACTTCTTTGTAATATAGTTTTGGTGGGTTTAGGAACTTGAATCTGATTTTTGTTAAACCGAGTATTTTTAATTACTGTGTTTATAGACTTCTCAGAGAAATGTTGTTTTTTGTTAAGGCTAGGCAGAAAAGCTGCCGGACATAAAAAATCTTATTTTCCACAGAGTTGCTCGGTTGGATATCTATAATCTTTTTAAATATTATCTTTAGTACCCATTTTTGGACTTTTTCGAGTTGATTAAGAGTTATTTGTAGCACCACCCCAAGCGACCAACCCGTATGCCATGTGGCTCTGTACAAAAGCGTAATACAAAGTTTTTAATTGCTATAGGTCAAAAGCCATCTTATTTTTCCAGTCATAAAAGATATATGTACATCCCAGTTCGTCCCAAGTTTTGGCCGTAAAAAATATCAAAGGACATTCCAAATTTTGACAGCGATTATTTGGTCATGGTCGCACCAATAAGAGAGGCAAATTCTATTTAAAAACTGCGTCCGTCCTCGTATAAACTCTTTGTGTAATAAAAAAAACAAATTTTGTTCCAAAAATTAAATATTAATAATTTAATAAAACATACGCCCACTTAACCGAAAACGCGCAGGAAATTAGTTGTTTGGAAAAAACAGCGAGTGAGAGAGTGCAGAATTGTTGTAACATTCGCCTCTCCTGTTTAACTTTTTGACTGGTTTTTGTAAGAATTTAGCTCAAAAATCGATTTCATGTAACAATCACTTTTTTCAATTTTCTTGTTTTGGATCCTTAAGGGTGAATTTGAATAAAAACTGCGCTTCTTCCAATTAGATAACCTAAAAACTGTTAGTCAAATTTCTATCAAATTTTGTACGGTGAAAGTTTAAAGCATTATACCAGAACCATTCACGTGATTTTGCATAATTTTAAGTTTGTTTCATAATTTTATGTATCCTAAAAATGATATTTTTTTTTTTTTTTGAAAAACCACGCGAATGGTCTGTGGGGGATACCAGAAGCCTGTAAAATTTTGTTAATTTTTTATGTGCGGTTTATGTTTTTAACTAAACGAACTGTTTTTAGGATTCAAACTCACTCTTAAAATAAACTCTGAATGGCTTAGATTGCAAAAATGCAAAAAAATTAACATTGAAAAATTCGCCCTTCTTTATAAGCACGGCAGTATAAGGAAAAGAAGGCAATAAATGTATTTATTTCTTTTTATTCTTTTGTGTTCTAATGTCACAATAGTGGTGACGGTTGGAGCTTGGGAGGCCTGTGTATTAAAAGTGTCGACTAGTGTGTGTATTTTTACAGGGACGATCGACAAAAAATGCAACGTACCAAGAGGCAAAGTAATCGGAGGTAGCACAACATTTAATGTCAGAGGTACCCCGAGAGATTTCGACCAATGGGAAGAGATGGGAAACTATTTTCGTCTGATGACAAAAATAAAAATCAATACGCGTGTGAAATATGCACCTTTTTAAAACAGGAAAGAGTGCAAATTTCGCTATTTTCGTATGGGGTTGTAGGACAACTGCGTAAAATGTAGGATAAGTGCTTTAGGTACTTGTTATTGTAATAGCAAAAAAACTAAAGTACATCGCTAAAAAAGGCCAATGAGATGAAATATCTGTTCAAAATATTGTAGTAGTTTACGGTGTAACAAAGCAAACAACATTTAAAAAAAGGATTTTATTTTGCAGAAAACATGCCCTTGTCACTATTTAAAAATCTGTTGATATCGCTTATGAAATTAGGCAGCATTTTACTAAAGTAACTGTCAAAAAAAAAGTCGACTTAATTAAAGTCAGGCCCAGGTATACCTAGTTGACTTTATGTATCGATGATACCATATTAAGTACCAAAGAAAATTAAAATTATTTTCATAGCTCGCTTGATCATCGTAATGTGCGCTCCCACCGGTTTTTTTGGCAGAACCTAAAAGGTGCAAAATGTTCTCAGAGAACTCTCTTTGTTTATTGGGTCCATTTCAACGTTTCGATCGATATGAAAAACAATAACTTTTATCCCAGCGCATAAACTTTAATACAGCATGTAAAACTGCTGAGCATACGCCCATTGATTTATTTAGCAATTCTACAAATATTTATCCTATATTTTAACAGTCCTTTTTATACCAGCAAAGAATCAGTACAAAGTAAACTTTTTGACAAGTTTTTTTAACTAAGCACTTAAAAAAGCTTAAAAAGCTTTAAATACAGATTAAATTTCTTATGTTTTAAGGTGTAGTTCATCTGCTGTATTTTTTCCGTTTGCTGTGTGGTATATATTGCCCATTTGCTTTGCATCATTTTTTATTTTTGGGTCAGTCCATATCAAATCAACCAGGGTATTTTACCACACCATCTCCGATGTTGATGATTTTTAGTATACATGTTTTTCCTACCAAAAAACTGGAAAATCCAAAATTTCAGACTTTTTTGACCAGTTGTTTATTTTGAATTAATTTTTGAAAATCGAAAAAGTCACTTATTTGTCCTTAACATGTGCGCACAAAATTAGGAATATCCAAAGAACCACTTATAATAGAAAAGTAGGTGAAGGTTCATTTTAAAGCTCTTATAAAGACCTTTCATATGAGAATATTGCATAACATATATTGAAAAAAAAAATAAAAGAAAAAATTTTTGATTTTTTTTTTTGAAAAATTTCAAAAAGGCCATTTTTAATTTTTTTGAAAAAAATATATAATTTTGGTCAAAGTGTTACTTAATTATCCACAAAATTTTATGATGGAGAAATGATGGGTTCAATGTCAAAAAAAATATCAAAAATATTAAGTACATTAAAAATCATGCATTTAAAAAAATAAACATATTTTAGGAGCACCAATAGTGCACTGGATATTAAAATAAATAAATTTGTTGGATGGATACAGGTTTTAAAAAATACCCAGAGGCTTTATCTACAAATTATTTTATTTTAAACTCGCAAAAGAAATAAACAAACTTTTCTACTTCGTTGATAAAAATTAGACAGAAAACACTAAGACTAACTATATACCTTAAATTTATTTTTTTAACTTTCTTTTAAGAATTTCTGATGAATCTGACATTTCTTTTTTGCTGACATTGTAAGTTCTGCCAGTAGCAGTGTTGGGTTCAACTTTTTTTATAAGACTTTCTGGTTTAATAATTAAAATATCTTGAGGTGTTGGGTAAAAAAATGATGAGGCAGGTCCTCGTGGATGAAGAAAGCTTACTTTCAGTTCTCCGCTCTCATTATTTTTCCCCAAGACACAAGCCAGCCACCAAGCACTGTCATATTCTACAGTGACAAACCCTGACTCGATATTTTGCAAAATAATGCTTCCACCTTTAAAAAGATTATGTGTTTCGACCTCTAAGCATGTAGAAAACTGTTTTGCCAAAAACGTGCTTTCTGTAAGAGGAATTACAGCATGAATTTTTTGTGTCCCCGGTATTGTTAAGACTTCCGCAAATCTTTTATTCAAAATTATTTCATGATTTGTATAATCTGCTTCTGTGCAATATTTTAAATCAATGCCAGATATGTTTTCTTCACACCAAGTAAACAATTGTAGAGGTGTCATTATTTGATTGTCATAGGGCCTCTGCAAACTGGCTTTGGCAGCAAGTCTTTTAACAGTTCCTCCCAAGCCATCGCAGGCACTTTTGCCATGCGAGGTGGCAAAATAATGCCACTCTGCTTCAACACCAAAATCTTTTTTATGCAGGCATATATTCAGAAAATTCTGTTTGTTTTTGTACTGCGCAGCACATCCATCCGAAAAATAAAAAATTTTCCTGGTATTTTGATTTTTAAATCAGGCATTAATTTTTTTAAAAATAAATGAAATGCAATTGTATTATGTGTCAAGCTTTCCGAAATAAACACATAATTCAGGTTGTGCAGTTTACCATCACTTAGAAAATAAATGGCAAAAGGGTGGGTCGAAACACATAATCTTTTTAAAGGTGGAAGCATTATTTTGCAAAATATCGAGTCAGGGTTTGTCACTGTAGAATATGACAGTGCTTGGTGGCTGGCTTGTGTCTTGGGGAAAAATAATGAGAGCGGAGAACTGAAAGTAAGCTTTCTTCATCCACGAGGACCTGCCTCATCATTTTTTTACCCAATACCTCAAGATATTTTAATTATTAAACCAGAAAGTCTTATAAAAAAAGTTGAACCCAACACTGCTACTGGCAGAACTTACAATGTCAGCAAAAAAGAAATGTCAGATTCATCAGAAATTCTTAAAAGAAAGTTAAAAAAATAAATTTAAGGTATATAGTTAGTCTTAGTGTTTTCTGTCTAATTTTTATCAACGAAGTAGAAAAGTTTGTTTATTTCTTTTGCGAGTTTAAAATAAAATAATTTGTAGATAAAGCCTCTGGGTATTTTTTAAAACCTGTATCCATCCAACAAATTTATTTATTTTAATATCCAGTGCACTATTGGTGCTCCTAAAATATGTTTATTTTTTTAAATGCATGATTTTTAATGTACTTAATATTTTTGATATTTTTTTTGACATTGAACCCATCATTTCTCCATCATAAAATTTTGTGGATAATTAAGTAACACTTTGACCAAAATTATATATTTTTTTCAAAAAAATTAAAAATGGCCTTTTTGAATTTTTCAATTTTTTTTTTCAATTTTTTATTTTCAATTTTTTTTTTTGTTAAAATTATGTTGTGATATTTCATAAAAAAGAGCTTCAAAATGACTTTAAAATGAGCCATTTATTACTTTCCTAGTGTAAGTGGTTCTCGAGATATTGCTAGTTTTGTACATTCTTGTTAAGGTCAAAATGCTGACTTTTTTATTTTGAAAAATTAAAAAAAAAAACTACGAATCAAAAAAATCTAAAAATTTGCATTTTCAACTTTTATGGTAAGAAGAAAATATATACCAAAAATCATCAAAATTGGAATTGGTCGCGTAAAATTTTTGTGATTTTTTGGTTGATTTGATATGGAATGACCCTTTTGGTCTTCAATTTTTATTTTCGGGGTCGCTTTTTACGGTTCCGATGGTTGCTTTGTGCAATTAAGTTTTAAACGGTGCTTTTTGCGCAGCGTACACTTGTTAATTGAGGGTTCAATAAGAATAAGAACGGATCGTGCACGCCTAAAATTCTATAGTGAATGATACCAACGAGGATATAAATATTAAAACTGGAAAGACATTTAATTTGGAAATCTTAACCTCAAACAATTCTGATTTTTTTTCAACATTTTAGATAAAACTAGGTCAAAACTGGGGGACGCGCGATTTTTTATCAAAGAATAAGCATTTTTAGATAGATACTTACAGGTTATGATATAGTTTAGAAGAAAATGAACATATTGTAATGAATGGTCAAAAAGGTCAAATTCATATACACCCAGTAGGCAAATATTCCGGTTTGGGCCATTTCTGTTGACTGAACCCGGTGGTTGAAGTGAAAGGTTCAACCCTCAGGTTAAAGGTTCTACCGTGCTGGAGGGTTCTCCGAGTATCTTTTTCTTATAGTTTAAAGGTTAGAGCACTCTTGAGAACGCGACGTTACCATTACAATATTTTTAATTAATAATGTCGGAAGGAGAATACCTATAAAAACTCAAAAAAAAAAAATAAAAATACTACTTTATGGGGTAAACGGAACGTCAGGATAACATGAGGTATAGTAGTAGTAAAACCGTCGCCTTGATATGACGCCAAAACTCTATTAGGGAGAGGGACTGGAGACGGCCACCTCGTAGCAACTGATTTTGTTGCTCGGATATATTATATACTTAGTCAAAAACAAAAATACAGTAACCCGCTGTTGATATAAACTAACCCTTAAACTTGCAAAAATCTAAAATCTTACCAAACAGTGACGTTTGCAGTATTGAATCGATTACATACCTGAAAAAAAAATAAAAGAAACAAGTTAGTTACTTATTAAAAAACATGAACAATAAACCAATGGTTTTTTTTAAAAATAGTAGTTTTCACAACTAGTGGCTAAAATAGTGCGAGTAAAAAAAAGCACAGTTTAGCCGCGAGTTGTAAATACTATTTTGATTAATACCTTTATCAAAAAAACCAAAAAAACAGGAAAATGCTTTTAAAAATCTCGAACGAAGAGCACTTCTCGCAAGACACCATCTTTACACTAAAAATCAAGGCGGCTGGTAAATGAAATAACAATATGGTTTCCATAGTGATGTGCCTTTTTACTTGGTGACGTTTTTTGTTGGGACATTTTAATCTTTGATAGTTTGATATTTTGCCGATTTTTTTAAATGACTTTTTCGTAAATACTAGGTAAAAACTAGCGGAAATGACTTAATTTTTAGGAAAGAATAATTAGATTTTTTCTCCATTACTATTTTTCGCTATTTCTCTTTAATTTTGGATAAAAAACGGACAAATCTTTTTTTGCACCCGTGATCAAAAAAAGTTTTTTTGCATTGGTAACCAAAAAAGCCATGCTTTAGTTATCTGCAGCCAGTTACTAAAATCATGTTTTTGATAAAGATATAAAAAAAAGTATTTTCCTGTTTTTCTTGGATATTTGGATAAAAGTATTAAAAAAAAGTGTTAACAACTCACGGCTAAACTGTTTTTAAATACCTCGCTTCGCTCGTTATTTAAACCAACGCTTGTAAAAAAAGCACTATTTTAGCCACTAGTTTTAAAACTATTATTAAATACAATTAGTTTTATTCGAACACGCCGGACGTCGTCGGGGGATAGTTTTCTCACTGACTATCAACGGAGGCAAACAAAGATGGCAATTGTTTTTGGGTGCGCTCTATGTTTAATATAAACACACCCTGAGTTAGTTGCTGATGTGTTATCTTTTTTGTGAATGAAAAATTTAGTGAAAAATTTGTCACAGATTCGATACAGATACACACGTTGGGCAAAACTTATTTCTCTGTAATTTCATTTTTGTAGAGCCTCTGCAATTTTCTGATCGTAGGTGATTGAGTCCATTAATACAGTTGCATTTCCTTTGTCTGCAGGAAGAATTTTGATCGATTAGACTGATTCAACATCTTTGAGGGCTGATTTTTCTTGCGGTGTTGGGTTGCTCTCCTGTCTCCAATTTCAGTTTGTTGTCCAAAATTGTTCTGACCTTCCATCTAAATTTCTCTATCTCTTTCATCGATGTTTTTAGATTCAATGGCATTGATGATGTTGACTGTTGGTATGGTGTTGGTTGCAATGGCGTTGTTAAGTCCTTTCCTGAGTAACGATGATTCAGCTTGTGTAAGTGGTCGGGAAGAGGTGTTAATGACAGTATTGGTGTTGGTGATTGAGAGAGTTATTATCGGTATGGCAGGTCCATTATAGTATCTCATAGTTATATGCTTAAAACAGTCGATTAGCAAAAATGTTCGATTGGTGCATACGAAATAGTTCCAGGGAGTGATAAATAGCGGGGAGGTTCCGGAAAATTGCGGAAGCCACCTAAAGTTTCAAAGAAAAGAAAAAAAAAACACCATTGATATTTACGATTCTTGTTTAATTCTTAAGAATTTTTTATCAGCATTATGAAGAACTTTAAAACAATTTTCGCAAATTTTTTTTTATTTTCAACCAAGAAGAATAAAAAAACAGCTAACCTAGAGTTGAGGTGAAGTGCCAACCAAGTAGCACAAAGACATATCAAAGACGTCCATAGTATGTCTTTTCAATACATTCGAACGTCCCCGGGACGTACATTTTAGGACCTTCGACACCTTAAAGACATCTTTAGGACATCTTTTGTTAGGAAACCAGATGTCCAAATGTCGGTTTAGTACGTCCCTGGGCACAAATCTGAGACATTTCCGGGACATTTTCAGGATATTTTTGATAATTTATTAAAGAACATTTTAAAAGTTTTAAGACGTTTTCAGTCAATTTATAATAAGATCCTACCATTCAAAAATGTTAAAACTAAGTAAAAGACATTTTGAGGATGCCTTTAGGACTTATTATTTGGTAATTATGCACTGAAAAAAGACCTCTCTCCTGACAAGAAAATTTATTCTCTTGAAATGTATTACCTTGTCACAAGTATATTTTCCTTGATCAAAGATAATTGCTCTTGACCAAAGAAATCCTAAGTTCTTCGTTCAAAATCCTCATTCTTTTGACACTTTATGGTCTTTGTAAAAGATCTACACTCTTGGTAATAAATAATCTCTCCTCTTCAGAAATAGGGATTTTGGATTAAGAAGCTGAAATTTGGGTTCGATATTTTCAACATGGCGTCTTCAAAGCATTCACTATATTATGCGTTCTTATGCAATTTTGTGGTGAAAGTAAATAAGCTAGAGTTGCAGACAAGTCGTCATCTCTTCTCATCGCTTTATATTATACTGGCTTTATATTATACTGGTATACCAGAGAGGAGTTCCCTGCTGCTGCCTGCAGCTCTCGATTTATTGCTCCATGTCAAGCCAGTTTTATTACATGTAAGACGCGAACCTACGTTCAGTTACATTGAGGTCCATAAGCCAGAATATGGACGTCAATGGTTAGTTATGAAATGCCAAAAAAATCCCCCTTGCAGCAGTATCCTGGACCTGGACCTATCCTAAGTGCGTCCAGCAACCAGCGTCGACATGCCTAGCTCGTTTTGGCGTGGTTGCCAAACTTCTTGATTTTTTCTCTTGTTTTCATTTATTTAAGCTAGTATGTATGGTAGGTAATCGTATTTATTTTATTAGTTAAATAATATGTAGTAAGTTACTAAAACGTTTTCACTTAAGGCCGCAGTTTCTTCCTAGATTTTTGAAATATTTTTTAGGGTGCTCAGAGAAAACTCAGAATTCGCTGAAATTTAGTTTTTCCTGGGCGCCCTAAAAATGATTTCAAAAATCGGGGGAGAAACCCTTAAATAACTGTTTTTTAATTTTGTTTTATATTTGATGCATTTTAACAATAAAACTTAAATGCAATAAGTAACACGAGTAAACTAAAACTTCTTAGTTAAGCAACTATTTTTCATCAAAGATCTTTTTTTATATTGGATGCATTTTAATAATAAAACTTAAATGAAAGTTTCAGACGTTTTTTTTTGACGATTTGATTACCCTACCTGTATATTGAATGGATCAGTCAAAACTAAATTCAATATAGTTGTTTCTTGAGATTTTTTTTATTGTTGTTTATTTGCAGCATAGAAGAAAGGAATACCTTGAGGACGACTAAATATGGTTAGCATAAAAATGGATCCCTTAAAGGCACAGTTCACCAAAATGACAAGTCGCGTTTATTAGAAGGCATTTTTTTACAACCATTGGTGAACTTTGTTTGATTTTAGGAAGCCAATTAAGGAGATTATTTTTTATTAAATCTCCCTGTAAAACATGTAGCCTAAAAAACTGACAGTGACTTTTTTACAATGTTCATAATGTTTTAAATATAAAATCTTAATATCTAACAATCAGTGAACTAAGAAAATCGGAGAAATAGCGCAATTGGTCAATTTCGAAGAAAACATGAATAAAGTGTGCACTGCACGTGCTACAAACGTGTTTGTATCTCATTAACGAAGCTGCATAGAAAAAAACAGAGATCGCCGTTCATTGTAAAAAAATGCGATCGAATAAGCCCAAATTGTGATTTTGTTGAACTGCACCTTTAAACAATATTATTCTCTTAAGAAATTTATCCTCTTGAGCAAAGAAATAGTGAACTGTGGTTAAGAACCATGGTTTTTTGGATCAAGAGAAGTTGCTCTTAAATTAACAACATCATTCTATTTGGTAAAGAATCTGACAGGTTACTTTAAAGAAGCGTTTTCTCAAACCAAGAGAAGTTAGTCATAAATCAAGAATCTTCTTCTCTTACATAAAGAATCTTCACGATTCTAGGAACTTATTTCAAATAAGCGTTTTTTTGGGGCAAAAAATTTTTGAAGTTGACCGAAAAACTAATAGTCTTGAAGTGAGAGATCAATTTTCTTGAATTAAGTTAATTAAACTCTTCCTCTAGGAAACTGATGCTTGTGACAACGAATTTTATTCTTGAATCGAACAAATATTTGTCTTGAGGAAGAAGTATGCGATCTAGTGCACTAAATGTTCACACTTAAAACAAGATACAATGTTCTTGTGGTAAGACCTATAAGTCAAGGAAATGATGTTCTTCATTCAAGAATTGAGGGGGGTTGGACCTATTCAAAGAAATGGTTTTCTTGAGTCAAGGTCATTTTGCTTTGATTTAAGAGATCCTTTTTTTCAGTGTGCACTATATTGACGGTTTTCTGCCAACTATTAGTTTTAAGGTTAGAAAATTTTCATTTAGTTTAGGTCGACTTTCGCAGTTTCTCGAAAAAAATTTCGAAAAATTCAAAACAGAGTGACAACCGAAGTCTGCATAAATACCCTGTTTTAATACAAAAATATAGTGTGACCGAGATTTAGCGAGTAATCGGGATTAGTTCGTCAGGAACTACATTCAGATTACATGCCGGATGTCGTCGGGTGATATTTCTAACTCTCTCTCTCTCTCTCTGTGAATTGCGAAAAAAACGTTATTTTTATTCCATTTAAATGTCATTATAACGTTTTTTTTCATTTGTGCTTAGTGGGGAGCTAGTTGTAATATTTTGTATTGTACTTTTAAACTTTTACTATTATAATCTTTATTTTTAATATCCCAAATATGTCCTGGGAACGTCCGATTACAAATTTACTAAATACGTCTTAAATCGATTAAAATAGTCTCCAAGATAATATCAAAAATGTCCTGAAAACGTCCTAGAAATGTCTCAAATATGTGCCTAGGTACGTCTTAAACCAACATTCTTAAGATGTACTGGAACGTACGTCTTATGGACATCTGGTTTTGTAACAAAAGATGTACTAAAAACGTCCTTAAGATGTCGAAAGTCCTAAAATGGACATCCAGGGACGTCCGAATGTCGTAAGCGGACATACTAGGGACGTCTTTGGTACGTCTTTGTGCTATTTGGATCAATGCGAATTTTCTGTTAACTTCTCCTTTTTTCAATTTAGAGGGATGGGGAGGGCAAAAGAATTAAAGGTAAATTTTTTACCGAATTGGGAATTTCGGGGAGGTTTGTAAAATTTCTCTTAGCAAAGAAAAAAATTAAGGCCACAAAAACGGCATAGGTTTGACAACACTGCTTTGCTGTTTTTGGACCAATCTTTACCGGGCAGAATATCGGAAACGAGAAAACGAACTCGGCGGGAATGTTTATTTTTGAATTCCTGACAACCGTATCCAGACAGTTTTTCGTTAGACTCTCTCATTTTCGAAAAAAAATAAACACGGCTTACAATAGTCAAAAATCTTACCTGGCTTTTTCTTTAGCCTCGTCGATAATACAGAAATCTGTAACAGCAATTTTTGTTTTTTTTTTATTTTTTGAAAAAAATACACTAAATTTTGAAAAATCCTTTGGATACGGTTGTAGCTTTTTATAAATCCTATTATCTGATAACAAAAAAGTTATGGTTTTTTTTCTTTGGAAGCAATGTTCTGCTAGAATTCTGAAACGCCAAGGTCACGTAATTTAGTAGGGCCAAGGAAACTGAAATGAGTTCGATTGGAGTATTGTAATTCAGATTCCGCATAGCCACCGGCCACTTGTTATAATGATTTTTTTATTCTTTTTAATTTCACTGCAATCCATGAAGCATGAAGTCGAGCATCAAAACCTTTTAAAGAAGCATTAATAAATGGTTACGTTCCTAATATTAGGGATATTTTGGAACGCTTATTTGATACTTCGGAGTGGTTGTGGTAATTACTGTGTCTGCGCAATAGCTAAACGTCATTCCGTAGTAGTAGTTAACCACTACCACTGCCGTAAGCTACGAATCCATTTCGTTGTAGTTGTGGTAATTTTTCTGGTTAGTTTTAAGGAATTTTGGCGTAGTTAATTTTAAAAATAATAAAATATTATCAGCTCAATTATCCGGTTCCATCACATAAAACACTTATTTTGTAAAATTAAACCAAATTTTTTATTTTTTCTCATCTCTAAATTTTTTTACAAGTGACAGTTTTTAATGTGTTCAAAATCGATGAATGGTAGTGGTAGTGGTTGTGAAACACTACCACAGCGGCTGTCAAAGTTGTCAAAATTTTAAGCGTTCCAAAATATCCCTATTTATTCCTAATAAGCTATACTTTTCCTCACATATGGTGTTCGGACCGTGTTCTGAACACTGCACAATCTCACTCGAAACGGTATTAGCGATGCCACCTATTCTTGATCTTTCAAAAAAATAGCAAAGCAGTGTTGTCAAATCTGTGCCGTTTTTGTGGCCTTAAATTCATGCGTTGGCACCTCTGCAATGCATTTCTTCAGACCTAACGCCTGATTGATTTTACGCGGTTTTAATAATGCTTTTTATAGTGATTATTTTACATTAGTGCGCTAATTATTATCGTCAATGGCTTTCGCTTTAATACTTAAATCGATTAATATTTAAATTTGCGTAAAAGTGTAAAAGCATCGCAAACAACTGAACTAATTATAGTTCATCGGAGCGACTCTGCGCGCTTTAATTGGCGACTTTTTGTTTTTACCTTCCCACATGGGTGTACGCCAAAGACCTTGCAGTTAAATAGAATGGGCATGAATCACCACCCATTCAAATTTCAGGGAACACAACGGTTTGGCCTATTATTGCATAGATAAAAAAATGGGTTGACTTACGAAGCTGAAAATAAAACAAGGCTAAAGGCCATGCCTGTTTGCGATCAGTCAATGAATCAAAAATATTTTTGTCAGATTTCTCTGCTGACTCTGGCGTTTTCACGTTATATGAGTACTGGCGCAAGTCAATTGCACAAAGAGAGAGAGAGAGAGACGATCAATATTATCAACTGTTAAGTGTGTTGTTTAGCTTTGTCTAATACAGACCGCTTCAAGCTACTTCGAACATAGGGCGGAAGAAGTCTAATTTGCCAGTGTACGTACATGCAGAGACACCGCACGCCTATCAGTGAAGCAACCAATACTCAGGTTTGCGATCACCACTTGCATGACTTTCCTTTGGTATTTAGTACGCCTCTAACCACGGTGCTGTGTGGACTATTTTTTCAATTTTGGAGCGTAGTCAATGAAACCGGAATTTGGTCAATAAATACGCAAATTTTTATAACGTAATTTTCTTATTTTTTGTCATTGATAAATAAGAGCGTTTTATTGTCAACTGCTCAGATTTATCAGTGACGACGTGTTACAATGAAAATAATAAGGAGAAACAAAATAAAACCAAGTTCTCAAAATAAAATAATACATTCTAAAAACCAAAAATATTCTCCCAGTCAAAAAAAAATTAAAGCAAATGTTCGAAAAGTCCTCCTTGCTCGGCTAGACAATATCCGAGCCTACTATAAAAACCCCTTCTAACGTTTCCAAGCATGTTAGGGGTGATAATTTGAAAAGCTTCTTCAAAAACAGATAGAAGTCATTAGGAGCAAGATCGGGAGATCGAGCTGGCCATAAAATAGTTCCCCGTGTACTTATAACCCGATTAGGAAATACATTATCAAGATATTCCCTAACAAGGCCAACATTGTGAGCGGAACAACCATCTTGTTGAAACAATGTTTCACCAAATCACACACCTAACAACTGCCTAGCAGTTGGAATAATGTGCTGCTGCAGTAGATCCAAGTATCTAGGACCATTCAAATTGCAATTGCCGTTAATAAAAAATGGCCCAATTACGTGTTCCCCTATAATACCCCCCCCCCCAAACATTTAGTTTTTGGGAATACTGTGTTCTTACGTCAAAATACAAATGCAAATTTTCCCTCGACCAATATCGAACGTGTGTTGGGTTATGACGATTTGACCATTTGACCATCGGCACTTTTTCGGCAACTTCGTAGACATCCATTTTTGGTTTTAAAAATGTATTATTTCAATTAAGAACTTACCCATCTGTTTCTCGAGCAAGGCAGAAATAAAACAAAATAATAAAAACAAAATGAATTTCCAAAAGATAAGACTGCAGCGTGCTTCGAATCCACCTTGATCGTACGGCACGGAGAGTAAATTGGACTTGATTACCCCTATGTTCGCAGTAGCTTGAAGCGGTCTGTATATAGGAAAGTCAGTCAACCTTTTGTGAACAAAATGACTATACAGTTTTATTTTTGTTTTGTCCATAAGATTGGCCGACATTCTTGTATATATAGTCCAATTTTTTGGTGAGCAGACAGACGTCATTTTTTTGGATCTCTATTTGATACATTGTTTTAGACAGCGACAATAAATATATTGATTGATGAATATCGTTGATTGTTTCAACTGTTACTTTAAACTGACAGCAATAAATTATTTGACATGCCAACTGTTGACAACAAAGAAATGAGTTTTCAGAGGCAAGAATGACGTCAGTTCGCTCATCAAAAAATTGAACTACAGGGTTCCTAAGATTTTCCTTAGGGATAAGATTTCAATAAATCAAACAGAAATGGCATAGAAAGTTCTGAGCGCACAAAAGAAACAGGTATATTGAGCAATGGTGCCAGTTTGTTATTATCTCCGGACTGCTTTCATGAGAAAAAATTGGCTCCACTCTTTCATTGTGAGCATAAATTATAGTTGCAATAATAACCGTTGACAAGATGTCTGCAAATTCCGCTAGATGGCGGCCACACCATGAGATGATCTAATTAAAAATTAGATGTTTTCAGGTCCAAACCACAGCTTTTTCTTGATTAAAGGAGGCGGCAGGGTCCATTATTTATAATACTGAGCGATAAACTCGTGAGGTTGTTAACATTAGAAAGAAATATCTTCGCTTTTAATCAAATTTCTTTCCATTCTGTTCTACTAGTGACATCTATCCGGAAACGGCCAAACCATGCAGCTAGCACTAGCAGCCAAAGAAATCAATAAACGGCGCGGTTTTTCCTGCAGAGCTTTTTGCTTGCGATATTATTGATTTTAAATAAAGCTGGCCCTACACTACATTTGATATTTTCGAGGTGTTTTATGACATGATCTCGAAACATGTAGCGAACCAATTCTTAAAAACTAGCGGGAGGGTAAAAGCGAAAAATAAGGGCTGCCAATATTTGTAACACCCAAAAAGGGGTGAAAAGATTTATTTTGCTCGGTTTCTTTACAAAAAACGTTTTTTTTTTACGAAAAACTTGAGCTCTGCCACTTTTTTTATTTTTTTCTTCAACTTTCTCGAAATTTTCGTCATACCGTAGAAAAAAATTATTTCCCCAATGGTCATACTCTACCTTTATTCGAAAAAATTTAGAAACAGAGACGGGATCAGTTTTCCTAAAACGGGGGGATCTTGGTTTCGAGTGAGAAGATAAAGTGCGCCGCAGGCACAAATTTTTCAAATAAATTAGCCGAACGCAAAAATGTTAGAAAAACAAAGCACGAAATAAAAATGGCGCCGCTTACAATTTTTTTTCAAAAATTACGTAATTTCGGAAACGCAAAGAAATAGGTCTAAAGAGTATAATTTTTAAGAAAAAAATATCAATTTTCTCGCCCTTCTCCACTGGGACTACAGGGGCCGTGCACAAATTACGTAATGGTCATAGGGGGAGGGGGGTTACAAAACGTTACGTAGGGGGGAGGGGGGTTTTCGACAGCGTTTGCATTTGTGTGAAACTAAGAAAATTTGGAATGAAAATAAGTGAAGTTTTTTTTTTGGGGGGGGGGGTAGTGGTCTTGAAATCGTTACGTAATATTAGGAGAGTGGCGTGCCAAACCGTTACAAAACATTACATAGGGGAGGGTCAAAAATTGATAAAATCACCGTTACGTAATTTGTGCACGGCCCCACATCTGACTGTTCCTCCTTTTTGATTTCGAATCAAAGTGCAAAACCCGGGTTGGACGTTCGAAGGCGTCAACCCGTCCTAATTGCTTGATAAAGCTTCTACGGAAATATCTCAGTCGATTTCTCAGACCGTGTATGAACGCTTTAGGTTAGGCATTTGCATGTATCTCAGTCCCCAGCCTGTAAACAGTGCGTAAGGACAATGGTTACAAAATGAAAAGCCGAAAAATATTTTTTTTTACGATATCTTTCATCAGTTTGGTATTAAAGTCGAGCAAAAACAATTTTTATTCCAGTACTAAAAGTAGGAAAATGGAAAACATTATAAAACAACAACCTGGAATGGATTTACTACGTGTAAGATGTAGTGACAACATCGCCCCATACCCATCCTTTTCGGCCTAATGTGCTTTTCCGTTTGTCTGCGTCTTATACATGGCTGCTTGGCCCCCTAAGAATTTGCTTAGGGACCCTGTATATTAGAGAACGCTATAATGAACAAAACTGTTTGTTAATTAAACCCAAATTAAAATTAAATTTAAAAAAGGCATTCTTACTCGAAAAATAATTTTTTGTAACTATAGTGAATCGTTTAAAGATGCAAATAACCAAACCCTAATAACACACTTGGTTCCCGGGACGTCCCCTGTAGGTCCCCTAGGTCGGTAACGTCGCCGACCCAAATAGTAAGTGATAAGAATGCTCCCAGCAGCGGTGTAGGGAACGGTCCTAACGTAATGTCCCATATTGGTATACAATTTGGCAAAATAATCTGAGCTTTAACATGTACGTCTCAAATAGAACATTGAGGGAACGTTTGTTTTGGACTTAAAATAAATCTCGCGTGCCGTTTTTTTACAAAAGTTCAAGCTAACTTTTTTAACAATTTAATACAGTATAATTTAGTTTAAAGATTTCGTGAATTTGACTTGATAAATTTTGACATCAAATCGAATACATCGGTATTTATGTTAAATACCTAATTTAATTATTAGAAATAAATTTTTAATTAGACGAAACAAAAATTTGTTTCACTCAAATCAAATAATGACTTTGATTCAAGAACACCTATGCTTCAGTATATTTAATCAAATATTTTTTTGAATCAAATCCATTTTTATAACACAAAAAGAAGTTAAAAAACATCAAAATTAGTTACTTCCACCGAAAAGAAACTAAAAAACAAAAGATCAAGAGATCTTGGGTGAAAATAACGAAACTTCAAACTTGGATGAGCATCCCACAAGGAACACAGAAAAGACCAAAGCGAAAAGAGAAATGATTGAACGATGTTTAATTAAACGACATTTTTCTTTTCGCTTTGGTCTTTTGTGCATCCAAGTTTGAAGTTTCGTTATTTCCACCCAAGATCTCTTGATCTTTTGTTTTTTAAATTATTATTATTTAACTCAAATACATTTTTTATCAGTGTATAATTTTTCCCATGTTGTATGACTATGTTTTTAGGGCTCTTTTAGCCTTAGCGAAAAAACTACAAAATTATTGTTTAATAACATGACCCGAAAGAAAATCATCAAACACAAGCTTATGGTTGGTAATTCGATCAGGTCTCAAATTCCAAATTTACTTTTATCACCCAATGATCCATTGATAAAGGGCACCAAATGTCTCATTTTGCAGGTGTCTTCTTTCGTACTCATGTACAGAATTTGGTATTGATCTACACTTTTCAAATCGCTATTTCGTTTTTCAATTTTTTTAACGTGCCAATTACAAAGAGATTTGTTTAAATCCCAGAGATAGGGTTGCTAATGTCATGATTCCTAATTAGAATGAAACATCTCTGGAGGCCCCTGGTCATAAAAAAAAACTAAAACACAAACTGCCTGTCTAAAAAGCCACGATCACGCATTTTTAGAACGTTAATAATTTTGTTCTCCCCCTATCACTCTACCACTGGTTTTCCATTCTTCAGTGATAATATTCTTTACATTTTTCTCGGTTTCTTCAGCGCCCAGGATTACTCGGCGACCTTCGTCCGGTCTTTGCCTCACTTTTTGCTACGCGGTGTGCCCTCCTTCAATAGAGAGTTTTTCGGTGTAGCACACGGTGCTTGCGTGACTTTGAAATGTGAAGTCACCGGTTCAACCATATCGTCACCGGTTCTTGCTATTGCCAAAATGCACTTCCCAGGGATAGTTTTCAAACCCTTACCTAACTTACTACAACACGCAATATCTAAAGCTAAAAAGAGAAAAGTGATAAGGCAAAACGAAGTATACACTGAGCTTTTAAAGCTAATAGAAAACGAAGATTCGGTAAACACGCTGGTCAAACTTTTTAACTTATTTATCGCAGCGGTAAAATCCCTGATGACTGGCTAAAATCAACCTTTGTTACAATGCCTAAAAAACATTCAGCAAAGAAGTATAGTGATTACCGGCTATTTCCACAAATTATTTCTATAGATTATCCATAAAATAATTTATGGAAAATGCGAATCCTTTATGGGCGACACGCAGATTGAATTTCGTGGTGGGTTCGGGACAAGAGAAGCCCTGTTTGGCATCCAAGTCTCAGTTCAGCGGTCTAGGGATGTGTCGGTGCCAGTATATGTCTGTTTCATAGATTATAAGAAAGCGTTTGATCGAGTCCAATACGAAAAGCTCATAGAATCGCTAAAAGAAGTTGGTCTAGACGAACGAGATTTAAAGATAATCGCTAATCTATACTGGAATCAGACTGCTCAAATAAAGGTTGATGGCCAACTGTCCGAAGAGGTCCAAATAAGAAGAGGTGTGCGCCATGGTTGTATATTATCTCCGCTGTTGTTTAATATTAATAGTAACCAAATAATAGAGAATGCACTTCGAACTGCGCAGAGGGTCCGACCATCAACGGTATAAAAATCCACAATCTACGATATACCAACGACGCTGTCATAATATCAGACACGCTGGAAGGTCTGCAAGAGTTGTTGAATCAAATTGCTGCCAAAAGTTCACAATTCGGGCTTAACTTAAATGTTGGAAAAACAAAATGGATGGTCATATCCAAGGAAAGGAATATCAGAGGCATGTTAGAAGTAAATGGGCAGCAAGTCGAACGCGTGGATTCATGCAAATACTTGGGTTGCCTCTTCAATGAGAACTGAACCTTTTCAATATCGATTGTTAACGGCGCTGAGAAGAGGATTTTAAAAGATATGTATGGGGTTTCGGTGTGAAAGCATTTAGCTTAAGTCGATCGGATTATGCAACGTACGGCACGGCGCTCAAGCGCAAGCTCGCTTGTAATTTTTCTACGTTACATTGCCTCTTGATAATCAACCTTAACTCTCCAATCGCTCTCTCTTTGCTTATAAACATAATCATATTAAAAACTTACGTGTAACTGCAGCGCTACCAAAACTGTAACGAAACGCTTTTAGGGCCGTATTCATAGTAATTCTTGCAGAAAACAAGAAATTAGTTAGGTGTTATCTTGCGGGCAGACGTGGTAATTATGGTCGCTTAAATTCTTTTTATTGTTCCATATGCACAGTCCATTTTTCATACATATTTTAGTTTTGGGAAAATGCATTTTTTTAGCAAAATGTTGGGACACGAGATATAGCATCCATTAACATTTACCACTATACCTATGTCTGTTTCCGAAATTCTGTAAGATCATCTGTAACACGAAAAGCGTTTGTGTTAGTAATTTACGTCATAAGGTCGGGAAATGGTCCGTTAAAACACAAGTCTAGATGTTTACGGTCAAGTCGACGAAGGAGTCGGGTCCAGAAAAGACGAGTACTTTAAACACGTTTCATACTATTTTATATATTATTATTTATTTTTTTTTTTGAGAAGACAGGGACTATAAAATACCAAAAAAAGTCATGTCGTTATTTATAATCGTTTAAATTATTTTGATGTTTTCATTTTTACAATGTAAACTATGAAAATCGGAGCGAAGCGATTTAGTAGGTAAATAAAATTTGGTAAAGTTACTTTACCGGACTTTAGGGTACTTAGGAGTATAGCAGAAAGAGCCCATGAAAAGGCCTAATTGCCAGGCACACGGGCCGCTTCTGTACTACTACTTTACCGGACTAGTTATATAATGTATCATTTCCCGGACTGACACCGATAATGTAATGAAGTATACTACAATACAGTATAAAATAAAATTATTATACATCAACTTCGAGGGCATAATGGATTTAATCGATTTTTGTGGACACTGATTGACGAAATAACCACCTTTTTAATTTTTCTATTGCTTAAGTCTAATATTCTTATTCGTGAGTTTCAGATGCGAAATAAAAATGAAAATTTGGCATAAATTATTTAAAAAACTTTGGAATAGAACACGGATTTTCCATAGTTATCGTAGAGCCATGATGAACCTTAAAATAATTTAGTTAAATAGCTGTTAAATTATTTTTAGATGTGCTAAAATACACTCATAGTAGGACACAATTTTTGGTAAATTTGAAGCCTGTAGAGAACTTTGATTGAAAGAAATTAATACCACCTTATGTCTTACACACTTTACACTAAGAACCATTACATTTTTTGCTGTTTTTTGGATAAAAATGGCACAATAGAAACACAATCGAAATAGCACGACACGAATAAAGATGACAGACAGATGAAAAGACAGAAATTTTTATTAGACAATTGCCTTAGAGAAAAAATGTTTTTTGGCAGTACTTTGAACTATTGAAAACTTGAAAAATGTGAGTGTTTTATTGTAGAAATCGAAAGTCTGAAAAGAAAGCTTTAGAATGTGAAAAACATAAAATATGGCTCAGTCTGAACGCCTTTTTGACGTTTTGTTTTAACTCAGATAAATTCACACGCTTGCCTTTGACTCCCGTCTCAAACTTCGTCAACCTTAATAGCAACAATTATGGAAATATACAACGCAAAAATAGCTAAAACCAGTAGACACCACACTACCAGCAATATATGGTAAAGCGTTGGCCAAATCCGAAAAAACGTTCATAAGTTATTGTGCATACAGAACGGCAATCCCGGAAATGAAAAAGACCTAATTTTGGCATTTTTATGGTCTGCCATACAGACGAGCCTCTTCATAATTTACAAATTTTCTAAACTTGACGCCTCAAAAACTATTCTTCACGCAAATTAGTTTAATTCTTGTTTGAAATTTTAATTAGTTTATATATTTTAATTATGTAGAGAAAAAATAGAAACAGAAAATTGACAAGCTCAAAAAGCTTGATTATGGACAAAAAGTCAAACCTACCTAATAATTTGGAGCATAGCCTCCTTAATAGTACATTATAAACCTAGGGACTAAAGTGCATCTTTTAATCCCGCGGCGAAAGATTCGCCAAGAGAATAAAATACACTTTAGTCACGAGATTTATATACTATTTTATGTACTTTGGAATGCGAGAAACTAAAAACAAAAAATAACAAAACTAACAGTAGACCACTTAACGGTACTCTAGTTTCAAGATTGTAGTTGTCATTGATTGTTGTTGGCATGGTGGATTCACTCAAAATTTATTGTGCCATGGAAGTGTTGCTATGGCACAAAACAAATGTCAGTCAGTTGTTTTTATCAAACGGTGAGTCCAGAAAAATCGTACAGCATTTTTTTTTTAAATGAACATTGAAGAGACCGCAGAAGAGGCCATCGCTAGCCTCTTCCACAAAAATCTCGCGAGGTTTACAAGAAACAGTTTCGTGATTACCGAAAATGCTGCGCTAGACAGCATGCAGAGAATTTTACGGATAAAAAGGTGCTCCTGGCATACTTCCTACAGAAGTCTAAGAAGCTCAAGGCATCTTCTCTATGGAGCCAATATTCCATAATTAAAGCCACGATAATATCTGAAGCAAACGTCGACATCAGCAAATATAGTAAACTCACGGCATTTCTAAAGCGACATAATGACCGAACTATATTTAAGTAATGCATATGATAATTATTTTTTTTCGTTAATACATTTTAACAAATAAATAAAATTTCAATAAAATTATTGTTTAATTTGGAAAAACTTACTTTAAATCCCCCAGGTATTAAAATTATTTTTAATCCCTGAGGGATTAAAAATGCACTTTTTTTTGACATTTTGGACCGTCTGTAAAGGTAGTGGTAAGTACTCTACAAAACGCAAAAAAAAATGACGCGTCCAAAACTACTCTGCAATCGAATTAGCTTAATCCTTAAAAAAAACAGAAACAGAAAAGAGACAAGCCCAGAAAGCTTGTTGATGTAGACGCCCGCACGCTCATGAATAGTGAGTAGGCTCATTAGTGAGGTCTGAAAGAAAGTAATGGCCCCTGCTTTGAATTCCTGCTCTAAGGATGCCCCCAAGGATAATAGATGCGAGGATAGGACACGTTTTGGATTGTGTGTTACCACCAGAAACACAATTTATTGAACGAAAATTCATCAAGAAATGTATTTTTTACACCTTCATCAAAAATTTATTTTCCTACTAGCGTGCGTAAAAGTGCACTTCGACGCACGCCGTGCGGAAATGGATTTACCCTGTGTCTTTCCCGCACGGCGTGCGGAAAAATACTTTTACGCATGACTTTTTACGTTCAATTCGACTTTTTAGATATATTTTTCAAGTCAAATGTCAAGAAAATGCAAAAAAAAAGTTTTTTGCTATTTTAATACTTGTGAAAAGTGTCTTTTCCGCCCTTAACGGCTTGCCCGAACTCCGATCCTTGTCGTTCGTGCAACTGCCGTCGCGTGCGGAAAAGTATCACTTTCCGCACTCCGTAAATAACTATTTAGTAACCGTCAAAAAATAACCAAACTAAAAAAAAATAATTTTAAAAATACGACAAAATAACAAATGTCAGAACTTAAAATGGCCGACAATGTACGATTACCATAGAAACTATTGTTGTGTCATCCATGGCTGCCCTTGATGATTGTATAGCAGAAAAATGTCTTTTGTTATTGCACTCGAGTTTTATTTTGTAAGGATTTTCCTGTTTTTTAAAGTTCTTTGATAATAGTATAAAAAAGCAGTGTTTAACACGCGGCTAAAGTGTGCTTGTAGAAAAAAAAACACTATTTTAGCCTCTAGTTGTAAAAACTACTATTTGTTATCACGGGTGCAAATTTGAAGAAAAATAACGCAAAATGACAAAATCTTTTAACTAAAAATGAAGCCATTTTCCTCCAGCATTCGCTAAGTAGGTATTCACTAAAAAATTATCATAGGACAGAATAATACACTGTCAAAATGTTAGGTGCCAACAATGTAAGGTCACCGAATGAAAAGATTACAAAACTATTCTTGTGTCATCCATCAAGGCACCCTTTTTTATATAGCATAAAAATGGTGAGCTGTCAGTGATTGTTTTATTCGACTTTTTTTAGTAAAGGTAAAACAAAAAATTAGTTAATATGTTTTTAGTATTTAGCTTTTTTTAAACGAAGAGAAAAATAAAACATTAAATAGAGTTGGTTTCACAATAACAAATTGAATTTAATTGGCCGGCATCCCATTGGGAAAAATTTACCGAAAACGCAACTAACTACTACTAAAATTACTAAATAAAAAAGACAACATATATCTATGCCAAAGTCACGTCTGAAAAAATATCACACAGCACATAAAGTGTGCGATGTTTTGATGCCATGTTAAAAATGTTGTTACTGTGAAGCAGTCTCGATCACTTGACAGCCAATGTAAATCAAATACGAATTAGCGGTTTGATCATTCCCTCCACCATAAAATCGGGCTTTGTTCGATGAATGGCATAAAAGGGGCAAAAATGCAGTGCCTATTATTACGGATATTATACGGATGCATTTAAGTACCTAACAATAGCTAAATGTCTCCAATATATTTTAGTTGTTGTTTTGACTTGGTCTGTTTGGGAAAACAGTTACCCAATTTTATCGATTTCAGACCCAAATTCTTGCTTTACGTTTTTTAAAGGCTAGATCCCTTTAGAAGACTTTACCTGCTGTTTAAGTTGCTTTAGCAGTGGTTGGGCATTGCACGTAACGTTTTGCATGCGTTAGATCTAGATACCATGTTAATTTAGATTTATCTGCCTATCTGTCTGCTGATTCCAAGATATTGGGGCAATCCTAGTTGGTTGGGCAGAATTCTAGGAAATTTGCAGGCGACATAAACGTAGAGAGAAAGATAACTATACATTCGGTAAGGTATATTTTCGACTACGATTAATCTGTCCCTTATCAATCTCTCACAATATCTTCCCAAGGACTTAAGTAACGTAGCTTTCAAATCCAGCGCTCTCATTGGTCAGATTCGACAGAAGTTGGCAATCGCATGCCGAGCAAGCACAGCTCCTAAAATTTAGGTTTTCAGGAAAAAAATATGCATTCTCCTTTGCGTTTTTTATAATCTTCACAATAGCCTTGATCAACAAAACTTGTTTTCGAAATCGTCTATGTGGAATTGAGCGTACAGTCGGCTGATCAATAAACGACAATATAAAAATGGTACTTTCTTATTGATTTCATAATCAGAAAATTTTAATACTACATAACCTTATACAAAAAATATAGCCACTACTGCCAGAAAAAATGGCTGTTCCCCCCTTCCCGTTAGGAAGGATACCTTCGATACTATTCATCAACTATAAATGCTTATCCTTTATGAATTTCAGATGATTTCAGCATATTTATTATGCGTGGCTTGTTGTCACTGCTTCCCATATTAAAAGCTTGCCATCAAAGCATCAAACCTTTTTTTTAAAGCATGAACACAGAAAGGGGGCCACACTAGGCAAGAATTCTGGCAACTTTTCTAGGGCAAAATGTTTGTAGCTCACTTCCATTTATTTTTGTTGCCAACTTCCAGGACTTAATCTCAAAATAAATTTTTGAATTTATTTTTTTAAATAGATGAATCAGAAGTAATTTGTGTAGCTGCTGCAATAATTGTAATATGTGGTGGTTTGATTTTAAATCAAAATGAAAAGGAAACACGCATAATTTGAATAACAAAAAAAAACTGACGAAATAGCCTTACTTTTAACAGCTGTTATTGACATATCACAGATTGCCTATAAAATTACTAAACAAATTCCCCAAGATGCATGCAACTTTTTTGCAAAAATAGAATCTGTTGTAATTTAACGCATCTTCATAGTATGTCCAGCAAAACTATAAGGAGATGCATGCAACTTTGACGAGTTGCATGAAAAAGATGCATCGTGTGTTCCTAGCTTAAAGATTTGCTTGCCAACGGTGTATAAACTTAACACAGCAGGTTAACTCATTGCGAAAGTTGTGTTCTAGATACATACGCGTCATTAGGTAATAGTAGTAATAATAATAAACGTTCTTGTAGCGAATGTGGGTTAGTCCCTGGTGAGAATTTTGACTCGGAATTCAATGACTCCTTCACTCTGAGAAAGTGACATTTCTAAATTTCCTCAAGGGAGAATATTTTGGAATTAATTTGATGTGTAAGATTTAAAAGTACTTAGTTAAGCTTTGAAAAAAGAATTAAATCAATCTATCTTCTTTTAAACTTTGTGTAGAATATTATCTAAAGTTCATTTTGGGTTGGTTTTTTATCTAGTAGAGCTATTCGAATATTAAAAAAAATTGTCTTTAGTTCTTCACTTCCTCTTGCAAATATCAATAAGAATAACTGAAAAAATGTTTTAGTTCTCTTTTACTAATAACTTCATTTCTTTACGTTACTCTGCCTTTAATATTCTTCACTAGCAATTTATTATAATTGAAATATCTAGTTCTCATTAGAATACAGATCGTTTTTGTTGTAAATAATAATAATTTAACATTTACTGCTAGACCTACATGAAATTATTGTGTTTTTTGCCATCCTAGGTAACCTAACCTGTAAATCGATACGCTAGTAGTAATTGGAAATATTTGTCTTTTATTTATGTTAATATTATTTTAATATGTAGGTACATTTTTCTTAAAAATAATTAAAATTAAAATATTTTAGAACCGCTGATCTCCAGCATTAGCCAGTATGATATTAAATATCTTTGCACTGATAAAAAAGATTACTGATCATCATTGGTTACTACGTAGCCATGAAGGATACTGTAATTTTACAAAAATATTGTGAATTTATCTTACAATTTACATATCTAACAGTGAATATTCACTTTTATGTGTGCAGATTTACAATGTTAGGTATATTGTTACTTTGTATAAAATATAATTTTACGAGGTAAGAAAGCAAAAGTTTATATTTTTATATTAGGGATTATACCCCTTACATTTAAAAGTTGCAACAGTAAAAAAATATATATAAAAATACAATATTTGATATGATTTTTGTCAGAGTTTACATCAGTGTAGCTAGATATACCATTGATTTTTCGCCTCCAGCGCCCCTGAAGAATTTGTTCACCTTTATAAGAGTTCAGCTTTGGGTTATGCTAAAGCCATGGTAAATTAAGACTTAAAATATTTTATTATAATTTAAGGGGTAACGTTTTTGTTTAAGCATTTTTTACTATGTTTTTCACATTTTTGTGCCACAATTTGGCTCACATTTTAAAGCTTTCTTTCCAAACTTTCCATTTCTAGAATAAAACACTCACTTTTTTCAAGTTTTCACTGTCTTTTTAGCGTTCAAGAAAAGTACTGAAAAAAAACATTTTTTCTCTCTTAAAATGAAAAATATTTAGAGAGAGAGGGCAGAATTTTAGAGAGGTAGATGGAGAGATAATTTAGTGAAGTGCAAAAATATTTAAGGTGGTTCAAGAGAGACAGCAGGCTATAAAAAAGTATTTTAGATAAATATGAAAATAATTTAAGGCAATTGTTTAATAAAAATTTCTGTTATATCATCGGTTTGTCATCTTGATGTCGTGCATAAATTTTTATTTTGCCATTTTTATACAAAAATAACAAAAATTGTAATTTTTCAAAGCATATAGTTTGTGACTTCTTCTTCTTGACACCAAGTTTGTTTTTAAATAAAAATAAAACTTTTCTGATCCCAAATATACCAAATATGTTACCAAATAATAATACCGGCACTAAATAGGGGGTCAAAATATACCGGGAAACCCTGTACCAATCGATTTCTGAGCAATCTGAATATCACGGATTTGTGACCATATTGCAAGGTAGAAAAATCCTTCGAAATTGGAATGCCCTGTTCAGCAAACCTCAGAAAAGTGTATTTCGAAAAAGATACCATCATTCAAGAAGGTTATTAACTTCACTTAGGACCATTTTCATAGTCGTTATTAGATGTCATTATGTATTGTTAAACCCCCAGAACAGTCTCCTAAAATATTCAACCCAACTGCTGATCCCACAATCCCAGTCACTTTTAATGATACCACACATCATTAATCTATCTTTTGTCACTTCCGAAATCGTAGCATTTGAATGTGATTGCTGCTCTTTTTTTACTTTTTTTTATTGGTTCTCAGAAATTTACAATTTCTATAACAAGGATTCGTATAGCTAGCTAAATTATAGGGAAAAAGAAGAAAACAATTATATTTGTTATTTTACCTACTTACCTAATAAAATATAAAAAAGATTATACAATATTATTCATTTAATAATAATAATAATAATAATAATATAATCATTTAATAAAAATGAGCGGAGTTTTAAAATTTGAGAAAGTCCCAAGCAGACAGCTTTTAGGGCTTGGGGAGTTGGGTTATTTAAATGGGAAACAGACCCTACCTCCTTATAGAGCGGGCAGATGAAGAGGATGTGATTTAGGGGCTCTAGCTCTTGGAGATTACAGACAGTGCAATATTCCTTTGGATTTATTTTGTAAGAGATTCTTTTATAGGTAAAACCAATATAAAAGTTATTGTCAAGACGAAGTTGAGAGATTAGCCTAAGATTTTGGATAGACAGGCATGTTTTCTGCAGCGGCGTGTGGTGAAATATCAAGTAAGTGGAACAATTTTGAAAACTTACAATATTTGTAATTTAATTCGATTCTTCAATTTGGTCAATAAAGTCATCATAAAAACGTGGATTTTCTGACAAGCTTTAGCAAAGTTTATTTTCAATGGAAAAAAGCAATATTTGCGAAAGTCTCTCCTGACCTGCTGAAATCTAATCCAAGAGCATATTTCTTGTATAATAAATAGTTTGCTTTTAAGAGCGTATTTTCTTCAACACACAATTCTCTTACGAAAACTTTAAAAATAATGACGTCATTACACTATATGGTAAGTTGAAAGCCAGTGCTGCAACCCCTTTCTTTCAACCCACCCGGATAATTCCCTATTGACCGTGGATTTCGTTAGCCCAAAGCAGGGCCCTGGCCATAAGAACGCAGATTCGTAACCTACATAGAACTTAGCAGCGCGGATAGCTTCTATTGGATTTTTCTAGAATAGTGTTTAATTCAAGGCCGCACTTGTTAGGGGCTTGATATTTAAAATAATTCTTAGCATTTTTAACACAATCTAGAGTATATTTGTTTCCTATTTCAAAAATAAATTTAAGAAGATGATGTTTTTCTAGGGAAAGTATTGCTTCCCTTGTTTCCATGGACCGCACGCCGCTGGTTCCCTTAACGCATATTGGAAAAAGAATTGACAGGATTCTGGGCGGCCATTTTAATTCGCGTAAAATTGTTGTCAACCTTTTCTTACCAAATTTAACCGCTACTTACTAGGTTGGCAGTAAAAAGACTCCCTAAAAAGTTACCATTTTGTTATTAAAGTTGGCAACAAAAGTCAACATGCTGGGGATTATTTTCCTGCCAACCTAATAATTAGTGAAATTTGGTTACAACAACTTGACAGCACTGTTACGCGAATCAGCCTACTTTATTGTGTGCAGCACGTGACAAACAAAAATTGTAAAACGCCATATTCCAAATATGTAGTTGTTTTATTGTCAATTGCACCGCACTGTAAAACATAGTTTAAAGTTAACTAGTGGTTAGAAGAAGAAGCTTCCCCAATGAACTGAAAATACCAAGGTGTCACATTTTAAACACCAATTAAATTTAAACTAGGTTTAACAATACCTTGTCGTGCTTCTGTGCCTGTATCGTGCGGTTCTCTTCTCTACGAAACAAATTCAAATAATAATTATGACAAAAATGAGTTGGACCGTATAATTTGGAATGGCGGCAAGAGATCCTCTAATGATAGGTTAGAGACGTGTCATTGTGGTGAGCCGAAAGCCATTTTTCGGCTACTCGGATGGTAATTTCGGTGGTCTGCCGGGTACTTTCGTGTTTCTCGGGTTGTGCCATTTTTTTGCTCTTTTGTACTTATTAGAGATTTCTTTGGCCAAAACGGCACGTAAGAAATACCTTACTTATTTTCTCTGCATATGGCGCGGCGCAGATGTTTATTCAATTGGGTTAATAAGTTAAAATGCATTGTTTCAAACAAGTTTGCGTATTTAAAGTTTTAGCTCTCCCCAGTCATCTCCCTCTTTCTCACTCCCTCTCGCCCCTTATTCATTCTATCCATACCCCTACTTCACCTACCCCTTCCCTTCCCATCACCACCCAACTTCCATGTCTCCTTCTCAACCCCTTAACCCGCCCCCTTTCGCCCATCGAACCCGTTTTTTTGTATTCAAATATAAGTTTTGATTCCGTCAATCCATTTTTAATAAAATGAGGCCTATGTCCTGCCCAAAGCCGCGTTCAAGCATTTTCGTTATCTGCATTCCACCAATAACCTTTCTTGTATTTTTTTTTTTTTTTGTAAATAAAATTCACGACAAATAATAAGAAAAACATTATTTGGATCGCGGTTATAAACGCAGAGAACAGAATGAGAAATTAAACTATTTTTATTATTTATTTTTTTATTTAACTTTATTTTTGTTTATATTTATTTATTCTTTTTATTTATTTTTATGTTTACTTATTTATTTTTTTATAATTTTTTTAATTAATTTATTTTTAATTATAAACGCCGTATGTCTGAGATAAACAGTAGTCGTCCGTCTTTGATCAATCTTTGATTGCGCGGGCGAAAACAAGTGTCGCAGTTACTTCCGCCTGTTCCCGCTACTGGCCCTACCTAATTTTTGAAGCTTTATAACACCGGTTTCCAACCAGTTATTAAACTATGGTTTAAAGATCGCGAATATTCGATCACTTCCGTGCGACCTTTTCTATAAAGCTCAGACCCCCGTCGTGCCGCTCATGTTGTTATCTCTTTTTTTATATAGTCACTAAAGCCTTATCAAAATTTTAGATGGATGCAGTTTACCCTTTCTGGGCTAGGTTCAGGAATCCATCAAGGAATCCATTAGTGAAACTTCTTTTAAAATCTGTTCAGTGATTTTTCCGTGATGCTGCAACAAACAGACCAAATGGCGGATGCGAGCCGCCATTCTGTAATTTTTTGATACTTTTGAGATATAACTTACAAAAATATAAAGCCCGCTTAAAAATATGTAATGAAGGGTGTCGTATACATGGGTTGGGGAAAGGAAGGGGTGGAAAATGGGGGGGAAGTCCGAAGCAGGAGAAATGGTTTTGGGTGATTATTCTAAATAAACCAAAGAAAAATGGCTTTAAATTTTTGTAAGTTATAAGGCCATTCCAGCGCCACGTACAGGACACTTTTTCGGCATTTTTTTCTTGGTGTTTTTTAAAATACTTGTTGTTCAGAAAAGTAGTACATAAAATATTTTTCATGTAGTTTAATTTGTTGGAAAAATAATAAAATGGACCAAAACCCTGTAGGTTTAATGGTAATTTAGTCACAAAATCTTAAGTGCCTGTCACGTACAGAATACTTTTGAAAAATGAGAATGTCCTGTACTTGACGCTCCTTTTAGATTTTGTTACTAAATTACCATTAAACCTGCAGGGTTTCGGTCCATCTTATTATTTTCCCAACACATTAAACTACATGAAAAATATTTTATATACTACTTTTCTGGACAACAAGTATTTTAAAACACACAAAAAGTAGAAAAAAAGTGACCACGGAATGGTCCTATATCTCAAAAGTATAAAAAATGACAGAATGGCGACTCGCATCCTCCATATTGATTTTCTTCTTGAACAATCCATGGCATATAGTAACCCTGAGACTTAGAACACTCCAGCGGTAGCACTTTTGTCAAAATCGGCTGATCCTTCCGGCCTCTAGCATGGCATACACTACACATGTACAGGGTGGTCCAAATTCGAGGGGCCTCTATAGCTTTGGGCTTTTGCAGCATAGTTAGCCCAAAACAAATATACATGTTACGGACTCGATTTTCAAGAGAAGTCAAAATCTAAAAACCGCATTGCAATATGTCAAAGCGTTTCTGAGCTACAGGGTGATTCTCAAAAATGTGCTATTTTAAAGACCTTCTACAACTTTTTTATTTGTAAAGATAGAGATTTTCATTAAAAACATTTTTTGAAGATTTTTTAAAGACAAATCTACCTGTTTCACCGATTTTCTCATAAAGTCTTTAGTTCCCGAGATATCACACAAAGTTATATTTCTTTAAGTGGGATACCCCCAATTTTTCTAAAAAAAATCATTTTTCTAATAAAATTGCCTGTCGAACGATGTGACATACACCTATTTTTATTAAATACTTTAAAATATATTTGCATTATTTTGATATTTACCATAGTTGGCGCTGTGCGCGCCCTAAATGTGTAAATAAAATTTTATTGTTTTTTTTTTCATACAAAATCAAGTTGGCTACGACAAGAGGGGACACAGCAACCTCGAACTTTAACCTCTAGTTTACTATAATTACCAACCCTAAAATAATAAACAAAAATTAAATTATTAAAAGTTTTTATTTAAAATTTTTATTAATTAAACTATGTAACACCTAAAATCTACATCAAAAAATTTTCTTTAATTATAAAACAAACGCTCAAATTGACGGCCGTTTTCTTGTAAACATATCCTACATCTTCTCTTGACGCTATTTTCTGCATTAAGAAGTTCTACCGCACGAAGCTGCCTGAATGCAGTACGAAGTGCCTCTTCCAATTCCCTTCTAGTAGTTGGGCGATTTCGAAATACAAGGTCTTTGACTCTCCGCCACAAAAAGAAGTGGCAAGGGGTCAGGTCTGGAGATCTGGTGGACCAATATATAGGACCTTAGCAAATTAGTAATGTCTCGTGCATTATGAGGAGGTGCACCGTCATGTTAAAAGTATAGCTCATTATTTTTCTGAAGTGGCAAATTGTCGATAAATTTGTTGGTATCTTTCGGCATTTAAATGTCCATCAAAAATATATGGCCCAATAATTTGCCTACCCATACCTTAAAACTGAACCTTCCCTGATTCGCTTGTTCCACCATAATATGGGGATTTTGCTGTTTCCAGTAATAGCAGTTATATCTGGTGAATATTCCATCACTAGAAATCCTTGCCTCATCCGTCCAAATAACTTTTCTGGCAAAATCGGGGTCTTCTTGGCTTTTATTTAGTACCACCAAATCTCGTTGCCGTAATTGGTGCACCCGTCGGGGTCGATAGGGCCTAAACTTGTGATTTTTAAGCACCCGAATGGCATTGCTACGTGGAATTCCAGTGTTTCTCTCCATAGCCCTGGTGGAAGTATTCGGGTTAAATTATATTTCTCCTAGATCCGTTAGTTCTTCCAACTCTCTATCTCTGGCTAGGCTTCTATACGTCCTAGGCCGCAGTTTTGTAAAGGATCCGTATTCTTGTAGATGATGTTTTAACTTAAAAAATATTTTTGAGCTAGGTTGCCTTCTTTCCGGATATCTCTGGAAATATAGATTTAACGCCGTCTGTCGATTTTCATTACTTTCAATATAACATTTTATCATGTCGTACTTTTCAAAGTTTTCAAACATTTTTATATCTTGACGAAAGGGATTTTCGATTTAAAAATTGGCCTGGTTCTGATTGACATTATTTTGACATGAGTTCTAAAATAATGACGTCATTTAAAATATTGTAAAGATATCTTTGATTTTTGATGTTTACAACCAAAGGGCGGAACCAACCTCCCAGGCTGGTTCTAAAATGTCATAACCGGGTTGCAACTGTGACGTCATTGTTTTAAAACGAAAGGCCCGGTTTGAATCAGAACCAGGACCAATTGTAAATCGAAAATCCTTGAAGACGCCACTTTTGACACTTGGGCTCGTTTATCATGGCAATTGTTTTTATTTAATCATAGCTACCTAGATAGATACCCTAAAACTGCATAGGTCAGAGTTAAACACAGCCTACTATGGAAATTATTAAAGATTGCAGATATCTGTTTAACTACTTAATAAAAATAGGTGCATGACACATCGTTTAATAAGAAATTTTATTAAAAAACTATTTTTTTTAAAAAAATTGGGGTATTCCATTTAAAAAATTGTAACTTTGTGTTATATCTCGTGAACTAAAGGCTTTAAGACAAAATCGGTGCAACAGGTAGATTTGTCCTTAAAAAATCTTCAAAAAATGTTTTTAATGAAAATCTCTATCTTTACAAATAAAAAAGTTGCAGAGGGTTTTTATAAACGCACATTTTTGAGAATCACCCTGTAGCTCAGAAACGCTTTGACATATCGCAATGCGGTTTTTAGTTTTTGACTTCTCTTGAAAATCGAGTCCGTAACATGTATATTAGTTTTGGGCTAACTATGCTGCAAAAGCCCAAAGCTATAGAGGCCCCTCGAATTTGGACTACCCTGTACACTTGATTTCAAAAAAAACTCATACATGCATTTTTTCCTATGCAACAAAATTTAGCTTTCCATTAGTGTATACTATTATAAGGCACCACCAGCTTAGTATGCCTGACAGCTTAAAATTCAGTGTGACATCCTTAAAAATGCCACAGATATCAACATTTACAAAAGTTCAAATTATCACTCGAGTTAGAGAAGACGGCTGGTCTATAAGAAGAGCGGCCATCCATATTGGAGTTGATAAAATGACGATAATGCGATGGAAAAAGCGCTGGATTGAAAATAATTCTACGGATAGGAAAGATGAATCAGGACGACCAAAAGTAAGTTCTTAAGTGCAAGATGAGAGATTTATTGACCATCTCAGACAAAATCCTTTTTCAACGTCGGTTAAAGCAGCTAATGTAACATTATTTCCGGGTTCTTTAGCAACACTATATAGAAGAGTAACGAAATCAGAAGTCTCTTTTCGAGTTGCGGAAAGAAGCCTTTTCTAGCAGAAGAACAAAAACAGGCCAGAGTAATTTTTGCACTGAACAACGTTCTTCGTGATAATGACTTCTGGAAGAGGGTGGTTTTCACTGACGAAAAAACAAACCAAATTTTCTGTAAACATGTGGGGCTGGTTTAGTGCTAGAGGTTTGGGTTTTTTTTGGAGAATCGAAGAAAGATTCAATAGTGAACCATATATTGAAATCCTTGAAAACGTTATGCTGCCATCTGTACAGGCTTCACATGAAAATAATGACTTCGTTTATCAGCAGGACAACTGTCCAGTATACACGGCTAATGTTGTTCGCCAATGGTTTTAGAATAATAATATAGAAACACTTCCTTGGCCAGCCAACAGCCCTGACCTTAACCAAATGGAAAATATATGGGGTCGAATTGTTAAAATAATATACCAAAGGAATTGGAGACCACGAAATGCTGAAGAGTTAAGCGATGCTATTTATCGCACATTGGATCAGCTCTCAAAAGACCAACCTTTTCAATGCCCAGACGTTTGCAGCTTGTAATAGAGAAAAATGGTCCTATTAAATACTAAATTATTTATTTTACTTCTTTTTTAAGTTAAAATAATTAGTATTGAGTTTACCATCGTTTTTGTCCTAATCCAAGTTTCTTATTCGTCGAATTGTTTTCAAGCCAGCGCTGTTTCCATCGTATTATTGTTATTTTATCAACTCCAAAATGGGTTATCGCCCTCTTTATAGAACAGCCTTCGTCCGTCACTCGAGTGATAATTTGATATTGTTCAATAAAGGCTTTACTAAAATATTATTTTTGATGATTTTTTAGTATTATGCAAAATTTAATATAAAAATAAGGTTGCCTTTAATTTAAGTAAAAAATATTTTCAGTTTTAGAGACCTTTTTTAAACAATATGACAAAATTTTAGCTGGTAGTCCGTATATATTATACACTTTTAGAAAGGTCAATTTTGTGACTGCATGTATGCGTTTTTTTTTAAATCAAGTGTACATAGTAAAAATAGGGACAATAACACGAGCATTTTCCAGGTTCACGGGCGTTTTTTACAAACTGTGATGAGCTTATACATATGTAGCTTATCTATTTTTTCCGAAGATTTTTTTATAACATACCATAAAATAAAAAATATTTCACCGTTTGTTCTTTTTTAATTAGCGATTATACGAAAAATTGCATTTTCAAAAAAAAGTTTTTTACCTTTTTTGCAAGTTTGTGCCGCCACTGATGTTGACGTAAATGTAATATGTCAATTTTTTAACTGCATTCAATAGCCTGGTTCTCTATCTAAAAGCTGGGGTACTGGAAGTAGCAAGTTAGATAATCGAATACAACAAAATAGGCAAAAAACTGATTTTAGTAAAAAAATCCTAAAATCTGAAACTTTCAACACCTATATCTCTGAAACCGTGGGTCAGATAAAAAAGAGGTCCATTTAAACGTTGATTAGAGAAAACAGATCTAAAACATATCAAACGTCCAGCCCAAGTGAGAGGGTCCTTTGTTTTTTATTACTTTTTCGTGTGTTGCCCTATTAAAAAAAAAATAGGAAACAAAATATTTCAACATCATTCTTGATTACTTTATTAGACTAATTTAAACTAATTTAGGGTTTAAGCGACTGTTCAAAAGTGGTCAGAAAGTCTGTGGAAACCGCTGTGAATTGTACGCCATATTAGTTGGGAGGTATATGGACTTCCGTGGGCTTTTTGACGATGATTTTACGAAACCTGTTTTAACCGGTTAGTAATAGGCCACTTAACATCACCCTGCCTGTGAACAGCCTTAAAACTGCTGCAGTCAAAGAGTGAGGTTAGGACGACAAAATATTTTTTTAAATCTTAACGGTTTGACCTACGATAATGAAATTTAGTACTGCTATTGGCCTTCTGGCCAGATTGAATGATAAAATTTTAAAAATAACATTTAGTGCCTCTAGGAGCCGGTAGGGGGCAAAATGTGTTTTTAGATTTTTCCCTGTATCTCCCGAACGACTTATCCTGCACATTTGAAACTATGTGGTTTTCTAGTACAACCTAATAGCAATCAGCCTGATATAACAAAAACATTTTTTAGCCTGTGAGCGGAGGGCCCTGAACAGGCGCCATTTTTTTGACAATTTCGAAAAAACAAATCCATTTACGCAAACTTAACTTAAGGGCATCGAAAATTTATATAAATCGGTTACTTATAGACCGCTCAATATTTCTCCACCTATGAATAGCCTCAAAAATGTTGCACTTTAACGTGAGGTTAGGGTGACAAAATACTTTTTTAAATCTTAACGGTTTGACCAACGATGTTGAAATTTGGTACTCCTATTGGCCTTCTGGCCAGATTGAATGATAAAATTTTAAAAATAACATTTAGTGCCTCTAGGAGCCGGTAGGGGGCAAAATTTTATCCTGGCCACTTGAAACTATGTGGTTTTGTAGTACATACTACCAGATCAATCAGCCCGATATCACAAAAAAATGTTTTAGCCTGTGAGCAGAGGGCCCTGAACAGACGCTATTTTTTGACAATTTCAAAAAAATATCTATTTACGCAAAAAATCAAAACCACATTTCGCCCTCTACCGGCTCCTAGAGGCACTAAATGTTATTTTTTTATTTATATAATACAATCTGGCCCGAAGACTAAAATGATTACCAAATTTCATGATTGTAGGTCAAGCCGTTAAGATTTAAAAAAAATATTTAGTCACCCTAACCTCACTTTTGAACTGCAACATTTTTGAGGCTATTCAATTGTCATTCAATGTCATTTAAGAAAACATGCATCGTACACGTGATGATGTACACAAGCATGTATCCAGAGATATGTGTGTGTCTCTTAAATTATACAAAAAAAAACTAAATTTAATCCTTATACTAGCAACATTAGCTCAGCAATAGTAGACTAAAATATAAAACAAATACTTAAAGTATATGTAACAAAAAAAAAAGAAAAAAAATATATTAAATATTGAATTTGTTTTATAGCCAGGAAATTTTTTTGGATATAGTATGAAAATTGTCTCTTAACCATAGTTTGATTTTAAGTTTAGGCAATTGTTTAACTTTTTTTTATACAAGTTATTAGGAATAGTATTAATTATAATAGGACCTATGTAGTTTATATGTCTTTGAGTAACGCTAAAATTTTGAAACGGTATGTAAAAATCAGTACGACTTACTGCTCTAGTTATTATCGAATGCTTAACCATTCTTTCTAAGAGTTGATTTTTTACAGCAAACATTACAAGACGATAGCAAAACAGTTCTCTGATAGTAAGTTGCTTAGATACCTGAAAAAGTTGATCAGTTGGGTACCTCTTAGGTTTACAAAACATGACTTTTAGCACATATTTTTGAGCAATGATCAAGGATTCAAGAACAGATTCTGAAGCTGCACCCCAACAAACAATACCATAGTTTAAGAGAGACTCAACCAAAGCAGAGTAAACCAATTTTAGTAGACTTAATGTTAAAATATTTCTTAGTTCGTAAAATTTGAAAATTGTTTTCTTAATCTTGATTGCTACATAATTAATATGTACGTCCCACCTCAAAAATCTGTCGATATAAACACCAAGATACTTGACGGAACTAGTTCGTTTAATTTCAGTAGTGCAGTTACATTCATTAGGTTTTAAAGAACAGGAAGGATCATGTAGCCGAAGCGAAACAATGTCTGAAAGTCCTCTTGAGTTCATGGCAAAATAAATAAAAACTGTTTTATCTGTATTTAAGGTAAGTTGGTTTTCATCAAGCCAACATCTAATTTTATGTAATGCTTTTTCAGCTTTTTGGCAAGCCACGAACCATGATGTTGCTCTTATTAGCAAAACTGTGTCGTCTGCGAAACATATTAATTTTCCCAAGTCCTGATATTGCAAGAGGCTATTCACATAAATTTAAAAACAAAATTCATAGGTGGATAAATATTGAGTGGTCTATAGGTAACCGATTTATATAAATAGTCGATGCCCTAAAGTTTGGGTAAATAGATTTTTTTTTCGAAAAAAATGTCTGCTCACGGCCCTCCGCTCACAGGATGATTGGCAATAGTATGTACTATAAAACCACATAGTTTTAAGTGTACAGGATAAGTCGTTCAGGGAAAAATCTAAAAACACATTTTGCCCTCTACCGGCCCTTAGATCCACTAAATTTTATTTTTTAAATTATATTATTTAATCTGTCTAGAAGGCCAATACGTGTACCAAATTTCATCATCGTAGGTCAAACCGTTAAGATTTCAAAAAACATTTTGTCGCCCTAACCTCACTTTTTAACTGCAGCACTTTTGAGGCTGTTCACAGGCAAGGTGATTATAAGTGGTCTATTAGTAACCGATTAACACAGTTTTCGTAAAATAATCATCAAAAGGCCCACGGAGGCCGAATTTCGACTCTATGCCCCTCGACTATATGTAGAAGGCATTGGAAAAAGTTAAACTATTTATCGTGAATAGGCCGGTCACCTCAAAGTGTAATATCTATATGCAAAGTTAATAGCTGAACTTCACTGGAGTCTATAATTAATCGACTTTAATTAGTATGTGAAAAATATCTCGAGAATTCTTCAATTAAATCGATATCCCGGATTAATTTCCTCGGAAGGTAATATTAGGAAAATAATGACAAGATTAGTTAGATTGAAGTCTCCTCCGTCATTGCATCGAAATATTCAGTTCGGTCCGAAAGTTGTCTAACGGGAAATAAGGCAATGCACGAATATAGAAATCATGAGGCGATCTTCGACGAGTGCGCATCCAAACTTTATAAATGAGTAATTTCCAAGCCTACTTTATACGCTTTTATAGCCTGCTAATGACAAACAAAACACTTCCTTCTCAACCAGTGGCGGTCGCTGCTTTCTTAAAAAGGGGGGGGCGTGAGGTCAAAATTTTGTAAAAGCAAAGAAAAAGTTTTATGCAAATGTTCTAAAATTAACGAGGGGTAGCTCGGTAATGCATTTTAAAGCACTTTATGGCATTCGGAGGCATTTTTAACCGAAAAATGTGGTAAAAAATGCCTTTTGCAGTACACAAAATGACGACCGAGCCACCCCTCAAATATTAACTTTCGACCCACTAGGGCGCCGCAAGCGAAATTTTTTGGAAAACTATAAAAAATTTTACTGTTTTTATGAAAAACCAGCAAGTTTTTAAATAAATTCTCGAAAAAAGGGGGGGAAAGCAATTGCAACCACCACCCACCCCTCCCCTGCGACCTCCACTGTTCTCAACTATTAACAAGCCTATGGGTAAAAAACAAAAGCAAATAATTTATTTCATAAACAGCTAAATATTTTTTTTATACCTTCACCAAAAACATGATTTTAGTAACTGTCTGCAGATAACTAAAGCATGCCTTCATTTATAGTGTAAAGATGGTGGGATGCGAAAAGTGCTCTTCGTTTGAGATTTAGAGAGAAGTATTTTCCTGTTTTCTTGCATTTTTTGATAGAGCTATTAAAAAAACTAGTGTTAACAACTCGCGAATAAACTGTGCTTTTTTACTCGCATTTTTAAATACATCGCTGCGCTCGTTATTTAAACCAACGCTTGTAAAAAAAAAAACACTATTTTAGCCACTACTATTTACAGGCTGTGTTTGATTTTTGTTGAATTAATTGAAATCGAAATATTATTTGGCCCATCATGCCCATCTAGATTGAAAAAAAATTAAACGTTTTTAAAAGCTGTCAAAATTTGATATGTGGTGTACCGTTGGACGAAGAATGTTTCCAGGATTGAAAACATCTCACAATGTATAGGATGTTTTATTAAAAATCGAAAGTTGAGGCCGGAAGTCACGTGACTTGTCAAAAATTTGGCATTATGTCACCAAGTTTCATTTCCCCATCTTGAAAAGTGCTCATAAAAAAAGGGTTAGCCACCCCCGTAAAACACCTAGTATATATTCTTAGAATATTTGTATAAATTATTTTAATATTCTTGTAGCATTCCTGAAATATTCCCTTCTTTTTTGAAATATTCCGAGAATATTCTACTATGAAATAATTATTACAGAATATTCCAAGTATATATATTCTTCTATCATTACAAGTATATTATAGTAAATAAATATTTTTAAGTATTCTGAACTTAAACTATACTAAATAAGTATATATATTTTTATATCATTACAACTATATTTTAGAAAATAAACATTTTTTTATTTACTAAGAATTCTACAAGAATTCTTTACAATCTTTAAAGTATATATAGAAATGAAATATATGATAAAATAGTCTTTTGTATTACAAAATTGCATGTTTATGAAATATCCTTTGCAAATATTCTTAGAATATATTCTTGGGAATATTCCATAAATGCCCTTTAAAAGTGCTTAAAGTGTTGAGTGGTTTGCCTTTGTTAAGTTGGAGTAGAGATGGTACACTTTTCAACACAATCTGTAATGTGTTTGTTTGAAAGTTTGAGACAATGATGCGTAAGGGACTGGTTGATGACGAATCCCTTTATGAACGTACCAGCCTACCGCTTGAGGGAGTGATGGAGTTGTTGAAGTGCTGCCTACATAACTCTTATTTTCAAGTGAAAGATAGGTTTTCTGCTCAGGATGACGGTCTGCCAATGGGTTCATCGCTTTTGCCAGTGGTGCCCAATATTTACATGGAGTGGTTCGAATCACACACGGTTGATGCCGCAACATATAAACCTAAGCTCTCGGTGAGATATGTTGATGATACTTTTATTGTCTGGACCGGGAATGACGAACAACTTTCAGAATTTCTTCACTACCTAAATAACATAAGACCCATCATTAAATTCACAATGGAGTTGGAGCAAAATTGTCAAATTCCTTTTCTTGATGTACTTGTCACACGAGTAGAAAGCGACATCAGAACAACAGTCTATCGCAAACCCTCTCACACAGGGTAATATTTAAATCAAGGTTCAAATCATTCTGCTACAACCAAACGAGGCATAATCAAAACTTTGTATAACAGAGCCGTTCAAATTTGTAACAATTCTCATGACTTGGAAATCGAAATCTGCAGCAGAATGGTTACAGCCTTAAACTTATAACAGATACTATTTCTAAATTTCAACGATCAGGACAGAGATTACAAGACCAAAACCAGGCAAATGCATTCCTTACAATTCCATACGTTAAAGGAGTATCAGAGAAAATTTGAAGAGTAGCGAAAAACTTTAATATTAAAACAGATTTTAAATCTAGTAATACAATTCGAAGCCTTCTTAGTAAAACAAAACTGGAGAACAAACAAAATAAGGAATGCATTTACCAAGTTCCTTGTGAGTGTGTTGAATCATACATAGGCGAAACTAAAAGACCACTATCTGCTAGGCTTAAGGAACACCAGACGAATACCCAAAAAGGTGAAACAACGAAGTCAGGAATCGCCGAACATGCATGGTCAAAATAACACCGAATGAAGTGGACAGAAGCAAAGGTTTTGCACAATGAGTCACACTGGAAGAAACGAAAATTCCTTGAAGCTGCCTTTATTGGGCAGAATTAGGGTATTTTCAGTAAACCAAGTGTTGAAATCCCAAATATTTGGAAGTCCCTACTTGGGCAGAGCCAACTTCTTAAACTTCAAGGTTGAGTGATTTCTCACAGTATATAAGTACGTAGCCTTAGGAATTGATTGTAGTTTGCACCTGAAGACGATCAGAGATTGTACTGATCGAAACGTCGTGTATAAATAGATAGAATAGAGTTAATTTCTGTAATGTGTTATTTATAACTTTTAGTTAAAAAGCATATCTTTAGTGGTTTAAATTCTTTGTGTAAACATTTTTTCCTCCAAAGTTTCTCCAGTATAGCGAAGAAAAGGACCTTTTTAATAAAATGCCGATTCAGCTGGAAATGTTCTAAAAACGTTCGACAATATTTCTGTGTTTAGTGTGTTTGACCTGCAAAGCTATCATAGAATTCTGTAGCACTAAAATAACCACAAATTTATAGTTATAGTTTTCATAAAGTATGGTCCATTTATGGGACATGGGTTATTTTCGGCGCCTGGCGCGAAATCTTAAAGGATAACGACCTCTATTTGTTCATTAGTACTCATTGCGCATCTTGGTTTTTTTTAAACAGAAGATCTTCTGAACATATTGGCATAAAAACATATTAATACAAAAAAATAGCTGTTACAGTCGTATTAGCTTGGAATCCTAGATTATTATAAAAAACATTAAATTTAATTTTTAAAAATTAATTTAAATTAAATTATTTTAATGTAAGAATTAATAAAAGAGCTTTTAAGGAATTTATAAACAACCAGCTTGTCCTTAAAATGACCGTATAAAATTTACAAGCCGATGATGGCGAAACGAAAGCTAATAAACTTGTCAAAGGTCTTAACCGTGACACATTTTGAAGAATGTCTTTTTAATGCAAATCAGGCACCATCTTTGCAAAAGCTATTTAAAAAGTAGTTAAATTTGTCATTATTTTAACTACTGGTTTGTGGCATTTTTCCAGAAATTAACTGAGCAGCCCTAAAGCCTAAAGGTGTTTTTGAAACAGACAAAATTATAATTCTACGCTTTGCTTTAAATGATTACCTTAACAATTAAGTACCTTTAGACAATGTCCATTTTTAAATATAATTGCCGCAAATAAACAATATCTTTTAAAATACTCACATTAAATTTTCCTCAGAACTTACGAAGCTCAGTTAGAAATATATAATTGACTATTTTTTCATCTCCCACATTAAGCTATAGTATTAGCTCTCTAGGAAAATGTCGAACTTGTTTATTAATATTTTTGAATTACTTTTAAGCATAGCAAGCATATATGTTATAAAATTAAACAACACACTTAATATACATTTAATTTAAAATGGTGTCTCGAGTTTTATTTTCAGGAGCAGCTGTTAATTGGTTGGTTAAATTAGCTTTTGTATGAGTCGTATGAAAAAAGCATTCATTTTAGAGCGCCCTCTGTAAACACAAGCCGTTGCGGCCAAGGTAAACACAATGGCCAGTCTTTGGTAAATACATTTAAGAGCCATCTTTTTTCGGAATGTCTGCCATGGATTTCTTACGAAACTAGATCGAGAAGCAAATGTTTTAAATTTATTTTCGGTTTATTTCTGTCAATGAACAGATGTCTTAAAAGTTATATTTAAAAGAGTATTTGCCTCATCCATTACACAAACCGATTGATTTTTACCTGATTAATAAGCGAAAATCGACCGCTTTGGTCCGCTTTCGAAAAAAAAAGTGATAATTTACCTTGTTACCTATCTAAAAGGGCAATAGGCTGTCTTCTCATTCACATCCATGATTTAAATATTTAGAGTCTGGAGAAATCTTCGGACATGCACTCACCCCCTTCGATTTATAAATTTTACCCCTATATTTGAATACGCAAATGACCGTGTAAAAATTTTGAAAATCTATCGATTCCTTTTTAAGGTATTCACTTTTAAAATAAGATCAAATTTTGTTTGCAAATTTCTCAACATGCAATGGCAAAATGTACTATCAACAAAAACGAAGTCGACGATTTTTGCATGCTGTAAAAGTAAATCTCATAGATTCAATAGATTTTCTAAATTTTAGACGATTTGTAAGAACATTTAAAAGACTTTTGAAACAAAGTATCACTCGACCTTTAAGATAATCTGTCCCCCTCGAATAAAAAATCGAGTATTTTTACAAAATAAGACTGGAAATACGTGCATCTTAGGTGGGAAGTTTTAAAATGAACACCCTGCACATATCTGTCAAGAAAGAAATACGTTATAAATATAGTAGGTACCAAAGAAATTAAAAAAAAAACGAGAAACTGTATAAAAAACATTAGGCAAATTAGACCGCGGTTGCCGAGTTTCCATAATTTATAATTATCCCTTATTTTATTTCCTATGTTATTTTTTTTTTATCTACTAGAAACCATTATTAAAATCAGGATCAGTACATTTACTCCTTACAGTCTGACAACCAGGGTAAAAAGTTAATTGGTTGGCACCTTTTTCCATCTTAGGTCCGAACGATTCGTCGGGTTTTTGTTAGTTTTGTGTTTTTTTTCAATTGTTATTGTTATATTTTTCTTTTAAGACATACAAAAATGCACCAGAAGTGTGCGTTAGGAAAAAAAGTGCCTAAAAGCCGCCACATTTTAAATATTGCTTCAGAACCAATCAGAATGCTCTACAATGTTGCCATAACGGTTCCTCAGCAATTTCCTTAGATTTGGTTACTAATTTGGTAAATTTGCCGTCAATATATACTGGAGAACAAAAAAAATGCAAAACCATGTAGATGGATAAACATTTGAATTAAAATTATCTCAAAAGAAATATTTGATACATTTTTTGTCTTCTAAACTTCCCTTTTCTCACAGATTTTTTCTATTCATTTTTAAAAACAACCAACACATAAAAGACCTTTTCTGAAAATTTTAAATTATTTTTCTCGTAGTTTTTGGTCTTTTTGGATTGCTTTCAGTTTAATTAAAAAATAAAAATGCCAAGAGTTCGCGGTCGCCAACAACTTCATGATTTAAACGACTTCGAGAGAGGACGCATCGTGGGCATGACAGAGTCTGGTTTTGGTTTACGGGAAATTCCAAGAAGGGTTAATGCCAATCCATCAATAGTATTAAGAGCTTGGAGAAGGTGATCCAATGATGAGACTTATAGATGTCGTGCGGTTTCTGGACGCCCTAGATTATTATAAGGTCGTGATTTACGGCATCTCAGACTTCTTGCTCTCAGAAATAGACGGGACAGTATACGCCAAGTAAGAGATGTTCTAGTTGTAGCTACAGGACGAGTGTTTTTAAGGATGACAGTTAATCGAAGATTGCTTGGTATGACGCTGAGGGCTTATTGTGTGCTTTTGGTGCTACCTTAGACCCCACATTATAAGGCTCGCCGCTTGGAATGGTGCAGAGCTCGGCAAAACTGGAACGACGAATGGAATACCTTAAGCTTTAGCGACGAATCCAGATTTTGTTTAGGCCGCCATGATGGACGCATGAGGGTTATGCGATTTTGAGGTGAGAGGCGAAATGTAAACTTTGCTGTTGAACGTGATACAGCAAGACAGCAATGTATCATGGCATGGGGTGCTATATGTTGAGGAAACAGATCACCTCTAGTTTTCATCAACGGCAATCTGACTGCTCGGCGGTATATCGATGAAGTGCTTCAGCCAGTTTTACATTCCTACCTACAAACTATCCTAAAACGGCATATTTCTCGTGAAACAATGGACTTCTTACATGAACTTAGCATAGAGACTTTGGCCAACAAGATCGCCTGACTTGTCGCCTATCGAACACGTATGGCATATTGATAGTCGATTACCACCACGTCTCCCAGAAAACTTAGATGAACTCTGGCAAGCCGTAAGGAGGATTTGGATGAGGGTTCCTCAATATGATATAGATCATCTTATTTTGTCAATGCCCAACAGAACAAACGAGTGCATAAATAACTATGGGGAAGCCACTCATTATTAGTTTTTTGATGATTATCATGGAGGAATCTTCTTGAAAATATATAAATAAATTACTTTAAAAATATTTGTTTTTTCTGGTGTTGTATTTTTTTTGTCCTCCAGTATATGAAGTGCTCGTTCTAGTTTATTTTAGTTTCTTTGGTAGGTACAGATTATACGTTAACATTATCTTTTTGAAAACCTTCAACCTCATTAGTGACACCATACTGGCATTACGATCAAAAAGAAGGGAAAGGAAGTCATATAAGTATTGTCTTTTTAACTTTACCAACTCGACGATTTTTAACTTCCAGACTGTAGACGAAAATGTAAAGATTTAAGACTAAGCAAATACGTTTTGTTTGCGTTTTCTACACTACCCATTTCTTTCCTTTAATAGCTTGTTTACTTTTTTAAAAGCTTAGGTCAAATCAGAATAATTGGCTTTTTAAAAGCGTTTTTTTTTTCTGCTTTAAAACATTAAACAAGTATAAAAGACGCATATTGATTATTTTCAAGAGACCGGGAAGTACACACTTTCCGTACAATTTTTTGTACCCAACCCAACCCAGCAGTTTACAAACGAAAAATAAAACATAGACCGGAAAAGGAAGAAGAGACCGGAAAATGCTCATTTTCTGGTCTATGTTTTATTTGTCGTTTCCATTTTTAGTGTTGGCTATGGCTTGTGTTCTTATTTTTAATATTAATTTTTTCGTTAATTTTTTTTTTATTTTGATTTTTTTTATATATTTTTTTATTTTTTTAACTTCTTTTTTGAAATTTTTTTCCAATGAAAAAAAATATATATTACTTTATTACTTATTTACTAAAAAGTTTATTAATGACCTGAAAAAAAAAATACGATACATGACCAGAAACTCACTTTACAGGTCTGGCCTACGGCGCCTGTACTTCGGCTTTCTGTGTCGACCTGTAAAGGTACATTTTCCGGTCTAGTAAAGTGAACCTATTACTTTTCACCAAGTTTCCCAATATTTTTGGCAGCGCAACGTCAAGAACTTTTCATGTGCTTGGTTCCAGACATCTGTTTTTGTGATTACGCATGTAAAAAATCTCAGACAGTCAAGAGATGATTAACAGCACACTTTAAAATGCTTGTAACAAATATTTAACTTTTTGTAAAGAATCTTTTTTACTTAGTACTTAGACGGTTAAAATTTTTCATATAAGTACAGGCAAATTAAACCTTAAAAAAAACAAATTACAACTTCTATTAAAGAGCCTTCCTCTTTATAACGGGAACCAAGGCCAGTACCTATACTCTATAATAACTGGCTACTCATATCGCTGGCTGCATCTTATTTATTTTCTGAAAAAATCTACCCGAGTCCGGCTACCAGTTTATATAAAGTTGCTTACCATGCAGTCAGTTTCTCGCCGATTTTTCTTCAATATAAAACGGCTAATTTATTCTAATCAGACGAAGTGGGCAATAAGAAATTGATTGGCCAGTGACGTCCTATGTCAAAATATTACACTCGCACGTAAAAAAACGGCTTTAAGAGTATCCGGTCAGGTACTTTTTTTCCAAGATTTTTCTATAGTTGTGTTTTTCCGCAATTGGAGGTATTAAAATGTCAATAAAATCTTTATGTTTGTGGCGGATTCATAGTACTGAAACTACTTTTTTGGGAGCAGATATTTTCAGTGGGAAAGTAATTTTTTCAACAGAATTTTGGGATGGCAATGGGCGCTCCACTTTCTCCTGTGATGGGTAATATCTTTATGGAAGATTTTAAAATTAAAATTTTAGAAGAATTTAGAAGAATTTAATATTAAACCTACTTGTTTCGATATATAGATGATATTTTTAGTAGCTGGCAACACGATTTAAATAAACTTAATGATTTTCTTAACTTTATAAACGGTAAAGAACCAACAATAAAATTTACTTTAAAAGTCGAAAACGATAAAGTTTTATTTTTAGACGCTCTAATAAACAAACAAAATACATTACAAACCTCAGTACAATACAATAAAAAAAAAGAGGAATAAAAAGTCTCTACGATAGGGCTAAAATAATTTGTTCGAACAATAACACATTTTTACAATAAAAACCAACAATAAAAGAGGTCTTAATTAAAAATTGGTATCTAAATAACTAACAAAATTAATAATTCATTTTCTACCAGGTATTTTGGATAAAATTAAACGAATTTCCAATAATTATTATAATATTGGAATAATTTTAAAAAAATTAAATACTCTTGGAGAAATTCTAACAAAGACAAAACCTTTAATGCTAAGCAAAACTCCAAAAATTTCGTTTACAAAATTCCTTGCCAGTGTGGTAAATTTTATATTGGGAGAAACTTCAAGGCCTCTTGGAATAAATGACCATAAGGGGTACTCCAGAAGTGGAAATTGGGAGAGGTATAAAATTTGCCAATATTCTTTTGAGAATGATCATAGAGTACTGTGGGGAGAAACCATTATAAAAAGAACCCGAAAAAATAAAAAAAAAATGAAAAAGGCAGCTTGCAAAAAGGTAGCATTTATGTTCGTTGTGTTTATCTAATTTTTTCTTAAAGTCAGTCAAATTATATATCTATTTTTTATTTTACTTTAAATTTTGTGTTTATATAAGGTAATCTGAAACAAAAAATTTGAAAAAAATATAATTTTAAATTTTATTAAACTCACCCAGTATCTTATTCGCTACTATCGACCAGTACCCTCTCCATACAGGTCGATCAACTCCTACCGATTTAGTATCCTTTAATCCACATTCGCCGCCATTTTCACACAAAGGTGACTAAAAATCCATTAGTTTTCTGTCAATATGGCGGCGAAAGTCGAGAAAAGGTTAGGGGTTGATTGTCCTATGTGGAGAAGGTATTGGGCCACCCCATAACTTCAGTTCTGCTAAAGCTAGAAAGTTCAAATAAACACAACATTTTGTAGCTCAGATTGTTCGAGAGGATCACATATTAAAAGTTTTAAAAATAATCCTAGAGTGGGGTTGGGAAAAATATACCACATGGAACATTTAGCCTATATATTTTTCCCATTAAAATAAAATAAATACAAAAATTTCGTAAACGGCAACAGGTACAAAATATTTTAATACGTCAGATGAGAGCCAAAACTGTGCTCTATGCAACAACTTACTTACTTATGAAAATAATACTGCCAAAAGCACATGAAACTTTTATTTTAGTCATTATAAAAAACAGCACAAACATAGCGTTTTTTTTTTTTGGTTGAAGTCTGTCGAAAATATTTAAAAAAGAAATGAAACTATTATCTTCTTTTAGGATACTTTCCGTTTCACTTTTGAATCGTATATGTAGTGGGGCACCCAGAAACTGACTTGGGGGCGGTGGTTAACTCTTAACCCCCCACACGGTGCGCCAGTGGTTGAGGGCTAGTATTTTTCTCCTAAGATGAATATTATTCATCGACAAATATACGTACTCTACAGAGTGCCCAAAATTCGATGGTTTTGAGGAGTTTCGGATATTTCCAAAGTAAATGGAAAAAACTGACCTCCACTTCTTTATTTGTGAAAATTTCTTTTTGGTATGAATGGCTTTTTTGTTTATATTTTAAAGCAGAATTCCACCCTCGACGGATTTTATCTGTCACTTTTAATTTTTAAGATATTACACAAAGCTTGTATTTTTCTTATGGAATGACCTGTTTTTCATTTGATTTTTAAAATCACACTTTGTGTTTTATATTTTGTATGTGCTTTGGATGGACAAAGACTATTTCTAATATTATTATAGTAACTTGAACAACCAATAGTTACCGTAAAATTGCATTTGGAACTTTATTATGGGTCGTCCAAATAGGCAGTCTTATTTGAGAATATATGCAAGGTGTCTATTCGGGAATTTCGAGAGAGCAGCTTCTTCTTGACAATCTTTTGGAACAAGCATCAACCACCCTTTTTAACAGATGTTTTCTGCAACGAAATCATGAGTAAGAGAACGGTGAAAATTAAGGGGAGGGAGCTAAAGCGGAACTTTTTTAAAATGGGATACCCTGTATATTTTTTAAAATATAAAAATAGTTTTTCATTCTGTTCCTAAAAACACCTAACGCTTTTTAAATGAAATGACAAAAACTTTTAGAGCAATGATTTGGACAAAGAATCACCGAATATTTGTTTTCTTGGTTTTATGGAGATGATTTTTCCATCTTATTTAAAAACCGTTGGAGAAAAAAGTAACAATAAGAAGGAAAAGCTCTATTTAAATTTTCCGAAATACACAGGGTATCTCATTTAAAAAAGTATCATCGCCGGCTTATCTCTACCGCCTTAATGACAGGTGCGATGATTAGCATTCCAAAAGAAACTTTTTTGTAAACCATCTAATTATGTGAATTTTTACTTTTCTGCCTCTTTTGGTTTTGTAGATATTAGGGTGTACTCGAACTTTTGGGACACCCTGTATATTTAGTCACATTATATTTTGCGTTTTCTTGAATTTTGATGTAACGCCACTGAAACGATTAGAAGCTTAATCAGAAAATGTTTGAACATCGGTAGTCAGCTTTATACCTCTAAAAACTAGTTTTTTCAATAATCTTCGATATTACTTAAGTCTTGCCTACATAAACGCGCTACATTTTTATCGAACATAATGTCGAATTATGTTCATTAAAATGTAAACGCATTATGTTAATTTAATAATTCCTACATTATATTGAATCGATTATTGAGTTAGCATTTTTTTAAAACCTCTTTTAGAGCGAAACAGTACGCAAAAAATTAATTCAAGCGATTTAAACACAACATAATATCTCTCGTAATAGAAAAAAAGGTTTTAGATTAACTCTGTGTTTCGGACTTCCATTGTCTATATTTATTTATACACGACTTTTCGATCAGTTCATTCCCTGATCGTCTTCAGGTACAAACTACTCAGAAAAAAAGTTCATGCATGCAGATATGCCTATTTTTTAAGTTGAAAAAACAGCTTGTTCGATAAAATAATTGTCAATAGCTCGCCTTTAGAATCCATGAAAGTAAGGAAAGCAGTGCTTCCCCTAAAAAGACATCATCTTTTTAAATATAATTTTTGAAATAGGAAAAAACTGTTTTAGATTGTATTAAAAAAGCTAAAAATTATTTCACTACTCTAGAAAAATTCAATAAAAGCTATACCCGCTGCTAGGTTCTCGGTCATGATAGAAGTAAAACAGATATGATATCGCGCAGGAGTAGGCGTGGCTAACTGACGTCATCTGGTGAGAGACGTAAGAGACAGCATTCAGTGGCCATTTTTATTAGAAGGTGGTCGTTTGTTTACAATTAGTTTTAATAATTTTTGAGTGGAAAAAATTAACAAAATGAGTTGCTGTGTACACGGACGTAGTGTCGACGATCAGACAAAAGGCTTTTAGCGTGATATTAAGTTTTTCAGATTTCCAAAAGACAAGAAAATGGAAAGTATATGGAAGCATTTTTGTAGACGGGATGTGATAACTTTAACGTGAATAATGCTAGAATTTGCTCAAACCATTTAGTGATGATTATGAGCGAAACCTTAAACATGAGTTTCTTGGCTACACGCCAAACAAGTAGCGGAGCCTTCCAATTTGAAAAAAAAAATTGTATGCGAATAGACCCCTTTCTGAGGATGCGTGCCGAAAATTTTAGCTGCTAAAAATCTTTGTAGATGTGTTTTTGGATTTTTATAAAAAACAAATTCCGAACCCGGTAAGGCCAATAATCTATCAAGTCCCCACCCTGTCATTTATTTCCCTTGCGTCTAACCTCGTTATACCGCTTACCCTATAGCTCTAAATCCAGGTTTACTCCCTCACAATCCCCCACACCTTCGTTGTTTTCCAGATTGCATTTCGTTTAATCTAAAACCTCGTAGTACTTTTTGACGGAAAACCATTCCTACATGCAACCCCCCCCCCCACCCTGAATTGTTACTTTTGAAAACAGCACTACATTGATTTACAACTCTAAGTAATTGTGAGTTATTTGTAATCTCTTCAAAACAGACTCACCCCTATTTCTTAACACCCTGTCTGAATTTTAAAAAATTCCGAAGCACGTGTTTACTCATTTTATTAGTAGACTCTACATATCAATTTTCAAACTTATGTTGCTTTTCGTTTTTGAGATACAGAAAATCCTTTTAAAATTTGAACCCCTATTTTTACCCATTCTGGGATAAAATAATAAAAAATATTTTCTTGGTAGGCTCCTTCGTTATCAACCCAAACTATCATCAAATTTCCATCTTTGTAGGTCAATTGGTATCCGCTGTGCGTAGGTAGTTCCCTGTTCGCGCCACAAAAATCTCACCGGATGACTTCATGCGCGGGTCCATACGAATTTTGAACCGCTACGTATCATACCTTTCTTTTATTGTATCATGGTTCTCGGTAGCCTGCGCTATAATACGCCGGCAGCCGCAGTGTGCCTGCTTTCGTGTGCGTCTAGAGGTTATTGAACCTGCTGAATACACCGAGCATCAAATCGCAGTCGCGCGGTTTAGGCGCCGCCGCCGGCGGTCCTGAAAGCTATCATTGGAGTAGGTTATTTGCAGGTTTAAACGGCTATCGGTGGGTACAGTGTACGTGCGTCGTGCGATATGGAAAACAATACGGACTTCAGCTCATGGGAATATTGCTAAAAATATTGAACCGTAAAGTAAGAAAACTGTGTGTGAATGTGTGGTGTGTGTCTTAATAATAAAGGGTTTTTCAACGCTTAAAACTATACAAAATTTCATGATAAATTCAACAGGTCTGAAGAGACTTTCGCAAATTTCGCTTTTGTCCATTGAAAATAAACTTTTCCAAAGCTTGCAAGAGCATCTAGGTTGTTATGATAATGGCATTGACGAATTTGTAAAAAGTTTTTAAAAATTGCTTCCCCTACTGCTACTCTTAGGTAAATGTTGATCACACTGTATTTAGTAAAAAATAATAAGTACCAGCTAAAATAAAGGCCATTAAATGACAGAGTTGTGTTACAATGTCAATGTTTTTATTGTCAGAAGTTTTAACTAAAAATGAACCATTACACGATGCAAGAAAAAAATAATTAATATATGTTAATCCAAATAAAGTAGCATTTTCTGCCAATCAATATCTCAACCTATCATAAAATTCTATGGTGATTTCACCGCATTTTCCATTGTATCCATTTTTTACGTAAATTTAATACCCAGATACTTCCATATAGATTGAAAAAATGGAGCAAGATCGGAAGACCTCGCTGACCAAAAAATCGTTTCGAATTGTCATTTTGAACCACGTCTGGTCGTATTTTCCTGCAACGGTATCAATGGCAGGCACTATATCTTCCCGAAGAAATTTAGGAAATTTTGGTCATTCAAATTGCTAGTTGTTCAACACAAAATGGTCCATTTATGTGTTCTCCCATTATTTTTGCTCAAACATTAACGCTTTCAGGATATTGAGTGTTTGCGGGTACAATTAAATGCTGATTTTCTTCAGGCAATATTGAAAATTTTGAACATTTCCCAAGTAGAAATTTTTAGTTACATTAAATACCATAACTAAAAAATACACTAAAATTAACGTCGAATAAAGTACAAAAACTCGTGATTTGTCCACACCACACCGTTGCAATTAGGGAGATTTTGGTCAGGTTTTTCACCTTTACCGTTAAAAAGACAACCAATCAAGCTTCATGTGATGCTATGGTGGAAGATGTTTAGGCTATAAAAGTTTTGTTTTGTTTTACAAAAATTTTGTGTATTTGGATTTTATTTTTTGTTAACCGTGTTTATAGTAAGAGTGGAGTGCCTTTATTACCGTTTTTTTTTATAAACAGGTGAGTAAGTACAAATAGGTTTGCAGAGACTCGATTTCTTCTATTACTCTACCAAAGATACCTCGCAAATTAATTAAATTCGTCCGTCTCCCAATCCTATCACTGAATTAATATTACTTGAGAAAAAAACAACACAAATCAATAAAAAAAAGTGGTTATGCTTACCGCCCCATGATTGACTAAGTGTAAAGGCTCTGTTTTTAATCTTTTTAACCTCTTGTATTTACCTTTATTTACGGTAATGGTAACCATAAGAGTAACGAAATTTGCCGTTAAACTGCCTGACCATAATCTCCCTATTAGCTAGGGTAAATTTGGCAACTCTCTAATAACGTTTATTTTTACTGAAATATTATGGGGTTTTTAACGACTGCAACAAACGACGGATTAATGACGCCAAAACGTTGATAAAATTAACTAGAGTTAATTAATTTACGTTCTTTCAACGTTTTTCTTTACGAGACAATTGTGACCAAATAATCAATGCAGTTCCAGCCAATTTCAAAATATAATTGTATCTGACAACTAGATAGGGCACCTTTTTAGACTCAAAATGGTTAGGTTTCCAGCAAAGCAAGAAATGATTATTGCCGCCACACTGTTTTCTTTTCTTGATTTGCGCCGCTACGCCGTTTGTGTAAATAAAAAGGCATTTTTAAGATTTTCGGTATTTAAATCAAAAATAAGAAGGATTGCTGGCTCGCTTATTTCTTAAAGCTAAAATATCCATTTTAGACGCAAAACTAAGGTTCCTTGGTAAATTTAGTGGATGGGAAACTTTAAAAAATCACTTTAATGTTATAAATTAACTGTTATACAGTTACCTAACTACGTATTTTAGTAATTAGTAAATGGTGTGGAAGTCTTGATTTCCAATCAATTATATTGATAAAAATATTAAGTCGTAGTCGCTTCGGCGACGGTGTGGAAACGTTGAACGCGACTCTAGTCACAGGCAACGTCAAACAACTAAAAAAATCTCCACCAAATTGGTGCAAAAGCGAGTTGCTAGAACGTCAAGGTTAAGTCGCCTTTGGCAACGTTAAAAGGTCGACAGATTGTTCCTTGGGTTTGATTTCCCTGTTTGGTCTTCTGTTTCATCTGTGAAACTTCTTAAGGTATCTCCTGGTTTAAGTCGAACAACTACTTGTAAGATTTGTAACTAAATATTTTTAAGGTGCGTACTTACGTGATCTGATTAACGTCATAAATGTTTGCTGGTTCCGTGCTGCTTTGCTGTGGGTTTTCTTCAAGAGTCATACAAATTTGCATATCTCTTTCTTCATTTCGTTACACGTTCCCCTGTTTAAAATTATTTAGCACACTCCCGGTTTCATCAAACTTATTAACTAGTCGCATCACAGTTGAAGCTTGTTGAATTGGACGGACGTGCGAAATGCCGCTGCAAAATGGTCTGTTACATTCCTTAAACTGTTTCTCAAAAAATACCATTTTATTATATTTATTTTTTCTTGCGTCGTGTAATAGTTTACTTTAAGTTAACAGTTTTTTGAAGATTTCTTGTTAAGGCGGATTCAGAGTTCCGTAAGGTAAGCGGTAAGCCGCAAGGAAAATAAACTTTACTGAAAACAGATGGGTAAAGTGCCTAAAAATATGTAGTAGCTGTTTAACCTGTCAAAAATAGTACCGACTTTATTAAAGTTAGGCTATACCAACTTTATGTACTTTAAGTCCATGATAACACGATAGTCTTCATAAGTGGTGTAAATGAGTGAATCTTCAAAATAAGCGGTAGGTTAAATGTAGATAAAATTAAATTGTTAAGTTTAAGTTTTTTCCAATGACTTCATTTTTGCAGCAGAAATCGTTTTAAGTATTTTCTGGAAAGTTGACAAATTGTGACTTCGGAGTTGACTGCTCTGATGTTGATGATCTTAAACATTTTTAATTCTATTCTCTGATAATATTTAAACAAATCTTATCCATTTTGACGGGTATCGAAAGGAGTCTATAGCACACAAAAAAATAATTAAAAGATTAACAAAAATTTTCTTTTAGCTCATCGGAACTTTAACTCGACTGAAACTTTGCTCTCATTTTAAGGTGCCTAGCAATACGTAAGTATATTACTGCTCTAAATTTTTACATTTTTCTAAGACGCTTCGGTGTTGATGAAAAAGCTGGAAACAGTAGATTTTGAAGGCTGAATGTTAAAAAATAATGTTATGATCATTACTAGGCAAGAGATCGAGGTTCTTTTAATCCGCTATTGTTAAAATAATAACCAATATATTTTGTATAATAAAACAGGAAAACCCAGAGTTGGGGACGTCCTCGGAGTTGATATTTTGAGCCAAAATTGCCCAAAACTGTTGCAAAAATATTTTTTTCAATATTAATTTTTAGTGGCCCAAGTTTATGTAATATCAAGCTAAACTTTGAGAAATTTGGAGAAAAAAACGAGTGACGCGAATTGCCGTTTATTTTGGAGATTCATCCATATAAGTTGTCTCTATATTATTATAAAGACACTATCACTAAAAATATTGGATGATTGGTGATAAAACAAAATACAAAAAAAAACTTAATTTTACCCATAAAAATTACAAACTGACATTCTTTGAATTTACATTTATTCCTTTCTCAGTTATTTATTCTATTAGCGGCCAATAAATTAACAGTCAAGACATTGATATCAATTACATGTTAATTATAGTCTGGTACTCCAAGTCTGCAAATTAAAAACAATCGAACCAACATCGAGGAGGAAGGCACTACCAATCGCGATACAACTACTGACTAAAAAAGTATTTTATTTTTGGGAATTTTAAAATTTGTTTATTTTAGACAATTATTTGGAACTGATTTAAATAGGTACTGTATTAGTGGTAAATATTCCTTTAAAATTATATTTTTTATTTACTAATTTTTATATTAATTTTTTTTTTGGACCTAGGATCATTTTACGTTTTAAAATTACCGACAAAATAGCTGTTTTTTTAATTTATATAATTAAACATTACTTCAACAGAATAATATTGTCATTTGGTTACAAATTATGCAATTGTTATACTCGACGGTGTCACTTACGTTACTTTACCCCTTTCAATACCATTAAATTATGTGTGGTATAATGTGTGTGTGTGTGTGTGTGTGTGTTGGGTACCGGAATACCATTTCATTGCGTGGGTGATTTATGGTTAGCAGTGGCGTACTTACGTTATTATTTATATAAATATAGGGTAGGCCACAAAATTTTGCACTTTTTGTATTGGCTATAACTTTTGACTTGATTACTCGATTTTGAAAAATATTGGCTTTTTGGAAATATAAAACGTGAGAGTTTTTCGATTTGGTTAAAAATTTAAAATTTCTAAAAAATTCAAGATGGCGCACAGTTTTAAAAAATATGTAATTTTCCCCCCCCCCCAAAAAAAAATTAGGTGCGACACTGAACAAAGCTTTCATTGCAAACGCTCATTATTTCTGTGTATATTGAATTTTCATTTAATTAAATCAGTTTGGAAATAAAAAAGTTATAAATTTTTTGACTACGACTTATTTAATTAAAAAAAACACTAAGAATCTAGATACCTATTACTTTTTTATTTCTTATCCGATTTAATTAGGTGATACCTCGATATACGAAGAAAAAATGGAGATTTAGAAATATTAATTTATATTTTGTCCAGTGTCTTACTTTAAAAAAAGGCGTGTAAAACCTAAGTCTTTTTAAAACTATCCGCCATCCTGATTTTTTTCTTTAAAAAATATTTTTTTTAAATTAAGTAATCAGGCCAAAAGTTATAGCAAACTGTAAAATGTAATTTTGTGATTTTTTCTAATGTTTTTTTTTTAATTATACTGGGACTTCCCATCCATTACAGGATCAATACCCAGTGTTAGCCAAGTGAAAGACAAACACAAAATATCCATGCACCTAGCCGAGATTCGAACCCGGGACCTACCGTGCGGCAGACAGATAAACTGCCCACTGCGCTACGGTGGCCGGCCGACGGTGATTTTTTCCAATGTTAAGCCCAAACACTCATAATCTAGAAGCTTGTAACTTTTTTATTTCTCAACCGATTTAATTAAATGATACATCTATATACACGTAAATAATGAGCGTTTGTAGTGAAAGCCTTAGAGTTTGTTCATTGTCGCACATAATTTTTTTTCAGGGCGGGTGAAAATTACACATATTTTAAAACTGTCCACCATCTTGGATTTATGAAAAATTTTATTTTCAACTGATTCAAAAAAGTATCAGGTTTTGTCTTTCCAAAAAACTAATATCTTTAAAAATCCAGCACTTCTGTCCAAAGTTATAGCCAATCCAAAAAGTGCGGGATTTTGTGGTCCACCCTATATATTATATCTTCTACCTACCTTGACCGCTACATATACTTGACATTTGTAAGCCTAAATCAGTTGGTATTGACAAAATTCCCCTAACTCTGCGGCTAATAATAAAAAGGGTTATTGCACATCATTTATGGAAGGCAAAAAACTATAGTCATTCCGGTGGTATAACAGCACTGAACAAATCAAAACACTATCAGTAGGATTTACTAAAAGGGTTTAGCCTATTTTAGACAGGTCCTAAGTTTAAGTGAAATTGTTGGTTTTAGGCATTTTATACCAACTTCCTTGAGTTTTGGACATAGTTCGATTTATAAGAATAATTTTAATTATTTTTTTTTAGTGAAGAATCATCTTCACACAACCTTTTGTTGGATATAAGAAGAAAATTTTTATTTAACAGAAGTTTTTTTTAACCCTAGGAGGGGATCTAAATGGTAAACACTCTATTGAGCAAATTAAAATTGACGTTATATGTTAGTTTTATCTAAACTTACCCTTGTTTATTGATTTTCGCGATTAATACTTACTGTCACACAACCATTTCGATATGTAATCATAAAATAAGAATTAGATTAACTTTGTATTTATTTAAAATCTAAATCTATCAAAAGTATGAAAAAACTTTACAAACACAAACCCATCGCAATCGCAAACCACAAATAAAAATATTTCATCAAAGTAGGTCATGAAAAAAAATGCGGCTAAAAACAGACCTGAATCCAACTGATGCGTTCACAAAGAAGTCATGTCGGATCAAAAAACTGTTCGGTGCTACAGAGTTGAGACCTTTAAGTCCGATCTTTCACTGGAAAACTTTGTTTGATGATTAATCTTTTAGATAAATTCAATGTTTTAATTTCAGTTCTGTTTGTAAATAAATTAATAGGTACAGATGTTTTGGATTTTTTTCATTGGAGACAGTTTTCGTGCATAATCAGTGACCTTCGCTTATGTTTGTTTTGCCTCCTAGTGCCCTCATAAATATTTTCTTTGTGCTGAAAAAGGGGTTCAAAATACGGCGTTTTTCTGGACAAAATTGAAGGTGTTTTATTGATTAATAACTTGGGATATTAAATAAGGTAAATTAATTCTTGTAAAAACGGTTGCATAGGAAAATTATAAAGAAACTTATTACCAATTGCCACAAAACAATCCTTTCTTGGGGCTATAAATTTAAACCACCCTCCAGAGGTGGTCTAAAAAATCATCAACTTTATAACCTCAAAAACAGATGATGAAGCTATTATGTGCCAAATTTTTGGCGTATTCACCATTCGCCATTTTGAAACTTGTCAAAAAATTTCCTCCTAAAATATGGAATATTTTGAGAAAAAAAATCAGTTTTTCTGTGGTATTTTGCAATATCAATACAAAATAATCAATAACTTTGTATCTTTTCTATGTGGGCAAGTGTTTTTTGAAAATGGGTTTTAAAATTTAGTACTCCCCACGGGTGTAAATATTTAGACCTATGGTGGGTATTATTTTAGATCTTAGTAAATCCCACTGTATATTTTTAGCAAAAACACGCAAAAAAAAACGAAAACACCTTTATTTTGACTAAAAAAACAACGGAGTAACATCCTAGTAACTTTTGGTTAGGTTCAAATAAGTGTGTGTCCAATAAAAAAAGCAGGCAATATATATCATGTTTACAGAGGGACTTGAAATCCACCTAAGAATGATAGAATTTTACTTTTTCTATTAACAAAAATTTAAAAAAATCAAAATTTTAATATATTACGAAAAATCATGGTAAAAGATACCAATTATTGATTGTGGAAAAGACACATACACATACACACATTTTTGTGAAATTTCTCAAGAGGTATTACCATTCCACTTTTGTTTTTACTTCCGTGCCTACAGTTCACTTTGACCTGAAAACGCGACGACGTACCGAGGTCATTTTAGGGAGAAAAATAAACAATTGTCTACAACTCTACAAAAACTGCTCACATATCAATCACTTTATGCTTCTATAAAGCTAAGGCTTCTATATTCATAAATAAAGTGTCAATATTGACATTTGAAGAAGATTTCTGTCCGTTTTTTACCCAAAATTAAAGAGAAATAGCGGAAAATAGTAATGTTAAAAAAATATAATTATTCTTGCGAAAAAATCAATTGAAAACTTCGTCAAAATATCAAACTGTCAAAGATTAAAATGTCGCAACAATGAACGTCACCGAGTAAAATAGCACATCGCTATGGAAACGATTGTTATTTAATTTACCAGACGCCTTGATTTATAGCGTAAAGATGGTATGTTGCGAAAAGTGCTCTTCGTTCGAGATTTTTAAACATATTTTTTCTGTTTTTTTTTTGGATTTTTTGATAAAGGTATTTAAAAAAAATAGTGTTAACAACTCGCGGCTAAACTGTGCTTTTTTTACTCGCGTTTTTAAATACCTCGCTGCGCTTGTTATTTAAACCAACGCTTGTAAAAAAATCACTATTTTAGCCACTAGTTGTTAAAACTACTATTATACATAAAGTATTCCATAAAAAATACACTTATTAATTGCCTATAACTTCCCCAATAATCATCAAAATTATGTTTTAAGTTTCCTGAAATAAAAAAATTCAGATTATATTGGTACAATTTTAAAATTTACACTTCATGAAAATATGAAAATGGCCTAAAAAATAGGTATTTTCAATTCCCCTCTGAAATTTTTTTAGGTGCGCTCCTATAGCAAAACCAGTATCTAATTGCAGCACTCACTGTCGCTCAGTTTTGAAACATGTCAACCCCTCAATCCATTAAATAAGAGGCTTATAATGTACAGAGCGATATTTAGTTTTAACCTAATCATAATCTATCACAATGAAACGGTTATCATTCTCGAGATGATAAAGGCCAGTTAAACATGACTGTTTATATTAATTTTTAAATAAAAAAATTAGGAAAATAAGTCTTGTACAAAAAAAATTTAAGGGGACAAAAAAGTTGGTTTGAAAGGTCTCTTCTGACCTGTTGAATTTCTCGCGTAATTTCTTATACGCGAAAGCGTTGAAAAACCATTTATTATTATGACACCACACATTCACACACAATCTTTTTACCTCTCTAATATTTCTAATATTATTTCTGTCAGCTAAAGTTGACGGTATTTGCATGTCTAAATCCGTATAACTACACTGTACACACCGATAGCCGTTGAAACCTTCAAATAACCTACTCCAATGATGGCTTCCCCGCCCGCCTAAAGCACGCACCGATGCTCGATGCATGCAGCAGGTTCGATGGCCTCTGGACTCTCGACGCACACGAAAGCAGTCATTCTACCGCTAGTTGCCGGCGTATTATAGCTGCGGGCTACAGAGAACCTAGCAGCGGGGATAGCTTTTATTGGATTTTCCTAGAGTAGTGAAAAGCTGCGCGCACACGACACGCGGAAAAACTTTTTTTTATGTCGACAAATTTATATAATGTTTTTAAGTTGTAGGGCGATGGTACAAATAACATACCACGACCAATTTTAAAAAATTCTCGAAATTTAAACAATAATACCAAGGACACTATTGCCCAAGAATCCCAGCTATCACTGTTAATAAAAAAGTATTTTTTTCTTACTTTAACGAGTTTTAGTAAAACAAAAAGGGTAAACTTCATCCTTCTAAAATTTCTATGAAGTTAGCGACTTGCCTTATAAAAAAAAGAGATAGGAACATGAGCGGCACGACATTGAGTGTGACGAGGGTCTGAGCTTTATATAAAATGCCGCAGGGAAAGGACCGAATATTCGCGACCCTTAAACCATAGTTTAAAAGGGAGTAAAAGCCAAACCACCACGTAAAGGTCACGTAGCTCTGAAATCCAGCGTTCTCATTGGACAGATCCGACAGAAGTTGTCAATCGCACGTCGAGCGAGACTGATTTTCATGAGATAAAGGCGCTAGCGCACGCTAGTGTGATGTAGAGTTATGTCGCGTGTCGCCTGACCCGGTTGCTGAAATCGCGTTAGTCGAGGTGGAAACGTCAACCTCTGCCGGCTTTCACCAATGAGAGCAGCTATATACTATAGATTGCTAAATTGAAAAGCAATTGTTAACATTTTGTTCTTCACTTTATTCCGACAGACGGCGCGCTGCATATAGCCCAGCCAACATACCGCGTTGTTTGACAACGAAAGTTGTTTAAATTCGCTGGGTGTGGTTGCTCATGTTATGCTTCATACGCCAGGTGCAGTCCTATGTTACCCTGAGGATTCCTAACAAGGATGAAACAGGCCTGTATGTTTCTGGACTAACCATTAGATCTTGGAGGCCTAGTCGTAATGAATTCAAAAGCAATATGTGCCGATTCCACGAACCTTTTTTTTATTTATTTTTCACGGACAAGAAATCTACTTTTCTTAAATTTTACTTGTTTTTACAAGCTTTTAATCCACTTGCAATGTATGTAAATATGTTTGTTCGGGTGGAATCTTGCAACTTCCCGACATCCGATCGGCTGCAAAATTCAAATGCTTATATAGTCGCGGTGACAACATAAGAATATAGTGTGATGAAATTGACAGCTCCCCCTACTCGAAGGGGGTGGAGGGGCTACAGTTGAAGTACGCCCGATTTTGTTGAAATTTGGTGTGTTGGGGCACTTGGGATCGAGTTATCGAATTGCTAATCAGATTTTTAAAATTCAATATGGCGGATTCAAGATGGACGATTTTTGTTCATCTTTTCCTAACCAATTTTAACTAACTTATACACATCCGTTTGCCTTCAAATTTGGCATGCATTTATAGTTTCGGTGACGATACAATAATATGTCATTATTACGCACCCCCCTACGAGCGGAGTGGAGGGGGGGAAAACACCTAAGTTTGTCCGATTTCAACCAAAATTGATATATGGGGATAAGGAATACGAATTTTTGATCAGATTTTGAAAACTAAATATGGCGGATTCAAGATGGACGATTTTCGGTCATGTTTTGCTAACCAATTTTAACATCCAATTGTGTTCAAATTTGGTATGCGTATTGCAGCGAATTCAAAATAGACGATTTAGGGTACAGATCTAAAAATTTAAAAATAAATTTTTATTAAAAAAAAAACTTTTAAAGGACAAGCTTTAAATGCACTCAAAAGTAGAAAATATTTTTTATCTTTCTTATACCATAATAAAAGTGATGAGCGCAAATTAAAAATTTTAACTTTACGGTGACAAAGAGACAATTACAAAAGACGAACTAAATTCTTCTTCTATTCGAATGATAAACATAATGCTTTCATCTAAAGAAGCTGAGAACGGGTGAAATTGCCGTGCTTGCCAAGCCTTTGAAAATATCCTTAGGTTATAGAGTAATACAACTGTTTCTTACGTGAATCGTCGATGTGACGGATATACGGTACCTAAAGTTAAAATTTTTAATTTGCGCCCATCGCTTTTATTATAGTATAAGAAAGTTAAAAAAATATTTTCTACTTTTGAGTGCATTTAGTAAACATTTATTTCTTATTATTTGTCTTAAATTTTGTTTATAAGATAGTTAAGAAAGATTATTAGTGCATTGCGGAAATTATAAAAAATTATTTTTTTTAATTTAAATTACGATACTCTTTTTGAGGGGGTTGTGCCCTTTTCCAAAAAGAGCGTGACTGCCCTAGTTCGAATGCGGTTAAGTAACTTCGATTTGAAAAAATGGTAAATTTTTTAGACCGCCGCCTGACTACACTAATTTTTGTTAGGGTACAGTTTATGTACCGTTGCTCTTAAAAGAGTTAAAGTGAATTATTCTTCCGATAAAATTTTTAATAAAAAAAACGGTCTGCTAAGGACAAATTCTGCTAGAGCATAGGGTCTCCTCTGAACGAAAAATAGGGTGACGAGCTTTAGCAGTTTTTGCGTTATGTATGGGTTTTAACAAAATAACGCATTACAAATTTTAAAAAAATGGCGCCAGCAGGCACGTGTAGCCATCCATAAAATTTAAAAGAAAATTAAAAAAAACTTTTTTCAAAATTTTTTAATGTGAAAACCGCGTGTGGCTAGCTGCTACGGTTCGTGACTTACAACCACCCCCATCAAAAACTAACCAGCTCTACGTCTGGTGACAAAGAACTTTTGTGCCAAATTTGATATAAATCGGTCAAGCGGTTTTTGGATAATCGTGTTACCGACAGACAGCCAGACAGACACCATGACAAAATTTTGTATTCAAGTCTTTTTTGACCAAAATAACTTATTTTTAGTGGAAATAAAAAACTTTTTAATATGTGACTGCAAGAACAAAGTTTGTGATTTTACTCAACATTTGGCGAAATTCATCTCGGTTAATATCAGGGTGCGCGGCACTGTAAAGTATACCTTTTCGTCGTTGATTTATCGTTTTCAGTTTAGCATTCAAAGATGTAATTTCGCGCTCTAAGCGACATTGTTGTTAAGCGTGTGTGTTATTTGGTGGCATCACCACAGTACGCAAATAATAAAACGTCTAAAATAACAAGTAATAAAATTAAAAAGTCGAGACTTTTATGGACACCATTTTGGGCTTATTGTGTGCGGTAATAAGGTAATAATGGGCTGGAAACAATTACTTTGTTTACACGTACCTCTTAAATCGCTTTTATCTAAGGACGGTTTTGAAAATTGTGTGGTATAAACACCACTAAAGCCGTTTTAAGCACACGATTTTATTCGCTTTAAAACCGATTTAGAGTCGGTACAAACACTTTAGAAACGCTTTAGCGTATTGCTTCCAACCTGGTTACACCGACAAATCTGTTGCTTCTGTCTGTCTGTCATTTAAGCCCTCGAAGACAGCAATTTTATTTGTCTCTATATAAAACTGATTTTAGCGTATAAACGCAGTAAATGTTATGTACGTACCACCCTGTCAGTGGTAAACTTTTGCTAGAAGCAAAATGACAGACCGCAGAAACTAATATAACATAACCATCATATTAAGATAAAGTTTGAGACGCGAGCCGCAGGCGGGTGTCTTAATTTATCTGAGCGTGTAATGACCATAACATGCGAGTTAGTGTACTACATTTTAGCTACGACCAATGAAAATGTCATTATTATAAAGAAATTATTAAAAATATCAGACGCGAACACTCTTAAGTCAAGAACTTTCATAACCTTAAGTTTCAATGACGATCTCTCTAAAACGTTAAAACAAATAAAGTTACTAAAAAAAAAAAATTATATCAGATTTATTTGTATTTAATAAATATTTATTGTCTTAAAAATATCGAAAACTATCGCTTGTCACGCCATCTTGTGCTTTACGTCTAAGGGCCATTCTACACGAGCCACAAAAACGCGACCGGTTAGTCGCTCAGTCGCTTGAAAATTTTGCCCATTCTATACGAGCATGTAGGAGCCGCTTCTTTGTAGCGCGTATAACCGGCGAGTGAAACGCGACCCAATTCTAGACTAGCGACAAAACGCCTCATATGTGCTATGGATCCCGTATAAGTTGGGTGTATCGCTGTTCACCAATTAACTTTATTAAGTTTGTTGGCCAAAAAACGTAAAAAAAGACGTTGGTGGCTACACCCGGTTGGTGCTAATCGTCTGACCTTGGGGGTGTTTCATCTTAGCTTCGCAGAACATCGGAAATATTCCGATTTGCACTACTAATCGTGGATTGATGAAGGACCAGCTCGGCCGGCCAGACTCTTGCAAGTTGCTACATGTAGAATGATACGCTGGCATCCGGCGCGCGACTTTTACGCAACCACTTGCGTTCAAAACGCCGGCACGCCAACGAACGCGTCCACACGTGACCGCAAAGTTGCCCGTACTCTGTGGTTCTGTCACACACGTGTGTCACTCACCGGCCAACGGTCGCGTTTTTGTGGATCGTGTAGAATAGCCCTAAGCTTTATTAGACACTTTAAGTTGGTCATAGGACGTACGCGCAAGTGCGGAATGTGGCGAAATATTCTGTCTTCCTTTTATTTGTACAAAAGCAAAGACTTCTGCTCGAATATCGATATCAAAGTCCAATCTCTGCGGTCTATCGTTGAGCTTTTTCATCAAGGTCACGTCTTTGGCATTTATAACGTTCAGACATGACGCTAACGTACGTAGTATAGCGTCTGCGGTAAGTTGCTAACGTGAAAATGTCACAAATACGCAGCGAGTTTTGCCGACGGGCACGTATACCGCTGGGCACCTCGTACGTGTCATGACCAACTTAAACAGTGGGATTTACTAAGATCTAAAATAGTACCCCCCACAGGTCTAAATATTTACACCTTTGGGGGGTACTAAATTTTAAAACCAATTTTCAAAAAACACTTACCCATCCAGAAAAGAAAAAAAGTTATTTATTATTTTGTATTTTTATTGCAAAATACCACTGAAAAACTGGATTTTTTCTCAAAATATATCATATTTTAGGATAAAATGCCCTAAACCTATTTTTTTTTGACCAGTTGGCAAATGGTGAATACGCTAAAAAATTGCCACATAATAGCTTTATTATCTGTGTTTGAGGTTATAAAGTTGGTGATTTTTTAGACCACCTCTAGTTTAAATTTATAGCGCCACGAAAGGATTTTTCTGTGGCAATTGGTAATAAGTCCGTTTATAATTTCCTTAAGTAACCGTTTTTACAAGAATTAGTTTACCCTATTTAATATCCCAAGTTGTTCATCAACCAATAAAACACCTCCAATTCTGTCCAGAAAAACGCCATATTTTGAACACGTTTTCAGCACAAAAAATATATTTATGAAGGCACTACGAGGCAAAACAAACATAAGTGAAGGTCACTGATTACGCACAAAAAATAAGACCAAACAAAAAAACCCAGAACAAGTATATTAATTTATTTACAAACTAAAATTAAAACATTAAGTTTATCTGAAAGCTCAGTCAAGAAAACTCTCCTTAGTCAAAGCCCACTTATTTCAAAGCTGTAGCTTTCATCAGTAGAGGTTGCTAAAAGTAAAGGTACAAGCAGAGGTAAGAGATCCGAACTCGTTGTTTGTGATTTGAACGCAGATAATATTTTTAAATTGACATTTCGACAGTGACAGAAATATAAACAAAACTTGAATTTAAGGTTTTTAATACATTTCATAAATTAAAACACCTTTTAAATAAATAAAAAATTAATCTACTCCTTAAAAATTAATTAACAAGGGTAAGTTTGTTTTGTTTGTTCTACGGAGTGTTTACTATTTAAACCTCGTGTGGGTTTAAATTTTTTAATTTTCTTTTCTTCTGAATTGAAACTTTCTTCTTAAATTTTCAATAAACAAATGTATTAAAATTCTTCTTATAAATCAAACTATTTCCAAAACTCAAGGAGGGCTGGTTTAAAATTTCACTTAAACTTAGTACCGTTCTAAAATAGACTAAACCTTTTTAGTAAATCCCACCGAAAGTGTCTATTATTATCCTAGGACTGTAAATAAGCCATTAAAATCGTGTTGAGATGGTGGTAAAGTAAGTATTATTCGTTGGTCGTATAGGTAAACAACCCTAGTTTGTTTGCGTTATAGAGAAGGCATTAAAAAAAAATCAAATAAATAGTGTTGATATTGGCACTTCTTTAATATATTTGATAATTTTTCGTTAAATTTATCAAGATATTTCGATTTTAAATATATAAATTTAAACTTTATCTGGCGTTTAGAATTTACAACGTATTTAACAAAACGTTTTTTAATTTTAAAAACCTGATTTTAAGCCTATATCCCATGACAAGGGACTGTTGGAAAGCATTTTTGTCTTGCTAATCTTTTAAAATACTGCCACTATACAAAGAAGTACGCACACACACACACAACTGCATTGGCCATGTTAAACCCAAATGTTTGTATTTTTTTACGTTTTGGATGCTGCCGTGCCTTTTTATTCAACCTTTTGATCATTAGTCAACATTACAAACAAAACGAAAATGTTTCATAAAATCAGAATGTTAAGCTCACTTTAATCCAAGTAAAAAAAAACACAATTTTTAGTTTTAGCATCACATTTGTTTTTATGTTAATGTCGGACAGAAATTTATCCCAGGGTGCTTATCCTTGCCGGGTAGGGAGTAGAAAAGGCGAGAGAAGTAGGCGGGGTTTACTTAAAATTTGACGACATTGTATTCTTGAAAAAAAGTTAAGAGAGGGAGCTGCTCTCATGAGAGCAGCCATGTTCCCTTAGTAAGACCCAGTAGTAGAGCATGATCCCCGGGTATTCTAACCTCATTTTAATATTGAGTTTATCTGTTTTAGTTTTTTCTGAGTAAAAGCGTAATCATACAAGGCTAAAATAAATGTGGAAGACTTCAACAACATTATTTTAAATGATATGGAGTGGACGATGCCCGGGAAGACGAGAAAGATGCAGTGGAACAACTAGAGTTTCCAAGGGATGTTTTGGACAAAAGACGCCCCTTTGTTATTCGGATATTTCTTTCCATAAAATAACGCTTGCCGCACACATGAATGTAGCAGAAAAAGTTCCCCTGTACATATTCAGTGTAGCGTAGACAAATTCTATAAGCAGATCTTTTTGTTGGCTCGATAAAGACCTGGATTTGTTTTTTTGCAACTTCTTTCTCCATTTTGTAAAAAATAACAACAAACGAAAAACATCGTTATGTACAGTGTGAAAAATTTTGGTTGGTTTGGTAGGTCTAAATATGTTGCGTTTTGATTGCTTGCACAAACTGGCAACAGTGTTCCCAGGGCCTAAATTGTCCCGCCCACTCCCCATATCTCAAGAATGCAGATATTTTTTGCTTTAAGAACAAGCACCCAGATATTAAAAAGTCTTATTCTGGAAACTGACAGGGCAGGACGACGAATATCTTCAACAAAAACATGATTTTAGTAACTGTCTGCAGATAACTAAAGCATGGCTTTTTTAGTTACAGATGAAAATTTTTTTTTTTGATTACGGGTGCAAAAAAAGACTTCTGTCCGTTTTTTAACCAATGTTAAAGAGAAATAGCGTAAAATAGTAATATTGAAATAATCTAATTATTCTGGCCTAAGACCTAAGCCATTTTCGCCAGTTTTCCCCAAGTATTTACGAAAAAATCATTTAAAAATATCGTCAAAATATCAAATTGTCAAACATTAAAATGTCGTAACAATGAACGTCACCGCGTACAAAGACACATCGCTATGGAAACGATTGGTGTTTCATTTACCAGCCGCCTTGATTTATAGTGTAAAAATGTATTTTCCTGTTTTTCCTGTTTTAGTTAACATCTCGCGGCTAAACTATGCTTTTTAACCCTTTGTAAAAAAAGCACTATTTTAGCCACTAATTGTTAATAGTACTATTTTTTTGCCAATGTATTATTATTAGAATTAGAAAAACTTGCAAAAATTTCAGTTCATCTTTGTCACCAAAATTCAGATTTTTTACATTATTTTTTTGTATGTGCATGAGACTGCCTATAGTAACTTATAGGGGTTTCCATTGGTAAAATTGGTGTGCCAGTAGTAGTACACTAACACTGGCTTGGTGTTGTCAAAAAATTGCGAAAGTGCAGCCCAAACCAGAACACTCGTTTCAATCAAACACATAACTCAATGTAAAAGGTGGGCCAAAAAAAATCTAAAGCTTCAGGCTATTTTCAATTCAATTCAAAAGTAGCTTTATCTATCCAAAATACATTTTGTATTCAGTGACAAAAGCCTTGCTTAGATTTATATTAAAATGTAAATATTTAAGTATTAAAGCTAAAGTTAAAACTATATTATATTAAATTAACACACACTGTATAAAAGCAGTAACACCTACAATATTAAAAAAGTCTCAATGACTCACAATAAAACCATACAGAATAAAAATAATATACAAGATTCCAGTAAAATTTGCAAATTATATGACTTATTACATAACATAAAAAAATGTCACAGTAAAACTCACAAATTAAATTAAATAGAGTGGTTCCCAGACAAAATGAGAACATGCATTACTAACACGTCTTGCAACTTGTGTCAGTTTGGCATGAAAATCGTGATCAATCACAATTTATTAGTCTTATCTCCGCCCACTAAAGGATTGTATATAAGATAGAGCGTAGATTAATTTAGTTCATTGTTTATCGTCTCCTGATGATGCTAACGTTGTTAGCGAAACGCGCGTCGAGTGCAAAAAAGTGTAGTTTTGGTTTGTGGAAAACAATCATAATTTTGTTTTAGTGCAACCAAAGGTTCCAAATTCCCAACATAGATGAAAAATATGTTTAATGTTATGTGACACATCTAACCCCCTGCACATAAGCAAAAGAACATAAGCAAAAGAAAACAAACAAAAAATAAACAATCAAAGTAAAATATTTAAATTATGTCATTAAAATATTCATCGATCGAATAGTATATTTTTTTTCCAAAAGGAACTTTTTTATATGTTTTCTAAACTTTTTGTCAGATTCTAGTCTTCTTATAGAAACTGGCAATTTGTTAAAGATTTTTTTTCCCCCGTATATAATTCTTCTTTTAACAAGTTCGGATTTAGGTATAGGAAGTTTCACTAGACGTGGCTTTCTTGAACTGTAGCGCGAAACATCACTTAATTCGTGTTTGTATTTTTTTTAAAATTATAATATATAATATATAATACATAATATATAATATATAATATATAATATATAATATATAATATATAATATATAATATATAATATATAATATATAATATATAATATATAATATATAATATATAATATATAATATATAATATATAATATATAATATATAATATATAATATATAATATATAATATATAATATATAATATATAATATATAATATATAATATATAATATATAATATATAATATATAATATATAATATATAATATATAATATATAATAAAATTTTATGTTCTTGAAAAAGAGGTCGACAAGAGTATCTTCTTTTAACATTATAAATATTGCGAAGTGCTCTTTTCTGAACTTTAAAAACTTTTTTGAAAAAATTTTGAGTGCACGAACCCCAAAAACATACAACATAGCGCAGAAGTGATTCAATTAATAAAAAATAACAGTTCCTAGCAATGGAAATGCCCAAGTTGTCTGAAATAACCCGCAATACATAGCAACTGGATGACATTCTCATCTGAATTTGACAGAAGTTGCTTCTCTAGAATGACTTCATTTAGGCAGCCTTTAAAATGAAGTAAAGTATATAAAACTTTTGTCAAATTTGACATTTCGTTACTCTACTCGATTTTCCAAAATTTTATGTACGCCACTCTACTCGATTTTAGACATTTGCCATAAAGACAAGTCTCTGTAGTGCACAGGGAGGTATCACTTCTAAAAATCTGACAAGAAATAACAAAGCTCAACGCCAAGGATGTAAGTGATGTAGTGATAAGTGACTAGTTTCTGTCCTACTAGGGATTTGTTAAATCTTGTTCGATTCTTTAGATTTTGAGCTCTGCAAAAGCTAAGTCTCTGGCCTATGTACACTATCTGTCAAATTTTACATTTTATGAAAATCCGTTGTGGCGCATGCTTAGATATTTTTCACTCATTCCTGCCAAACTTTTTTGTATACCAATGTACCTGATTTTAGTTATCCGGAAAGCCACGTCTTTTCAGTGTACAAAGAGGTATCATTCGTAAAATTCGGACAAGAACTAAAAAAGCTTTGCTTAACGAAACCTTTGTAAAATAGATCAAATGCAGAAAATTTTTATTTTGCTGATTTTTTTTAACTTATCCGAATTTGTTTTTTTATACAGAGTGTCCAGAAAACTAAAATGATATGGCAACGTAGTTTTAATTAGAATAGAGTTTTTAGGGGCACTATCGTTTACAGGGTTAAAAACCGCACCTCTTTCGTTAAGCAAAGCTTTTTAGTTCTTGTCCGATTTTTATGAATGATACCTCTTTGTACACTGAAAAGATATGGCTTTCCGGATGATTGAAATCAGGTATCAATATACCTTACAAAAAAGTTTGACAGGAATGAGTTAAATATATCTAAGTTTCAAGAGCATGCGCCATTACGGATTTTCATAAAATGTAAAATTTGACAGATGGCGTAAATAGGCCAGAGCCTTGGCTTTCTGCAGAGCTCAAAATCTAAAGAATCGAATGAGATTTAACAAATCCCCACTAGAACTTTGTTGGCGTTGAGCTTTATTACTTCTTGTCCGATTTTTCAAAGTGATACCTCTCTGTGTCGTGTCTTCATGGCAAATGTCAAAAATTGAGTACACTGGCGCACATAAAATTTTGGCGGGGGGTGTTTAAAATGCTTTTTTTTTGGCCCACCTTATACCGGGTGTCCCAAAGTGAGTAACCTATTAGAATATTTTAGAAACTATACAATGGAAACTTCTCAAAGTTTCTATTCCAACATAAGTCCATGTAAACTATCTTTATGAAATACTTTCGTATTTGCAGTGTTGCCATTTGCAGAAAAACTTGGCAACAACTTTTTATTTTAAATTAAACACCCTGTATATTTTTGCATTTTTGGATTCTACAAAATATTTTAGGTACATTTTATGTATAATGTCCTACACCTATGTTCAACTGTTTTTAAAATATTGACAGGTGAAAATTAACACTTTTTAACTTTGACAGCCCGTAACATCGACACAGTTAATACTAGAGTAAAACGGTTTTTGCATTCCCATCTTGGTTTTTCACAAGCTGCTATCTGTTACTCATATATTTTTTAAAATGTTGATACATATTTTCTTCCAGCTTTTAAAAATGTCTAATGTGGTACATTGGTAAAAATGTCTACATTGGTAGTTTTTCGACTTGTGACAAAATTGCGAAAAATTTAAAATATCCATAATAGCGCCATTCCAGTCATAAAGCATAAAAATTAATGACTTTACGGTCATTATCGTTAGAATGGCGACTTATTTAAATAACAAAGACATAAAGCGTTTGACAAACAACCACAATAATCGTAGTTTACAATAGTTAGGCTACCGCCCGTGCAATATGCATCAGCGCGTGTACTGCGAATCGTACAATAAAAATAGTTTTAATCTTTTCTGTTCTTTAGTCTCTTACGTCTATTCGTCAAAAATGTCACGTTTGATGGGTTGCCTCTGCACACACACAACCACACCAACCAAAACATCAAGCTGGTATAGGTATAGGTAGTTCCATATCGTTCTAAACGTTGGTACAGTGAATACGTACCTGGTCTTTCAACCAGGAGACCCGGGTTCGATCCCCGGGGGCGTCGGTAGTCACACTACTACTATAGAAAAGTAGCGAAGCCTTATTTACCCATGTATCCGTTACTCATATATTTTTAAAATTTTGATAGATATTTTCTTCCAGCAGAAAAAATAAGTGTAAATGGTTCTTTTTATTCACGCCGGTAACCAGGCCGGATGGGATCGGATATCACGTGGAGGCGGACCTAGTTACACACTCCCTAAGACGGTAGAATGGACAAAAGACCGGGTCTGACCCATCCGATTAGGTTAAGAGTGTCCACGAGACCCGAGAAAGTGACGGTGAACAAATGTGAAGAGAGCGAGAGAACAAGAAAAGAAAAGTAGTCCAAAAATATATAACGTCCATTTAACAATGGAATAAAAAAAATCCGATATCAATATCTTTTTTAAATATAAGTTTTTCAATTTAAAATTTTTAGTTTTTCAGGATTCCAAGGAATCCGGTAGTTAAACTTCGAATAAAATCGATCCAGTAGTTTTTGCGTGATAATGGAATAAACAGACGGACAGACAAAACATTCAAGCACTGGATCTTTGTTATTTAGATTCAATAATAAACACAAAATTATTGTGTTCTACATTTCCGGTACCTTTTCTGGACAATGGAATTCCTAAAAGTACCATTCATAAACCATCTCCCACTTATCTACTTCTTATACTTACCTCTGATTGTCTTAAAGGAATTAAAGATGTTCATAATGACGCAATTACAAGGTACTTGACTGAGAAAATTGGTTCTTAAGGTGGTTTCCTAGATTTTGATTTATAATATCTCTTGAAGATGACTGTTTATTAGTAATTAACATAAAAGAAGGTATGGTAATAATTTATATTTTTCAAGCACATGGATATTTTGAATTAATTTGAAATGCATATTTTTTTACCAAATAAACTCCAAACAACTCGCTTAAGTACTAGAAATATGATCAGGACTCAAAAAAAGAGGAAGCAGGGTCAGAGAAATGGACTCTTATGACAAATGCTTTGTTAAAAAATATCAAAAAATTTAATTAAAATTCGCCCGCTTCCATTCTTTTTAGTTCACCGTACCAATATGGTATGGGACTACTTATTAAAATCGTGGAATTTTGACTTTTCTTAATTTTATCAAAAATGAGTTACTAAGGTTCCAAAACACCTTAAACGACGAAAACAAAAGTCGTATGTCGGTCTGTCGGTCTGTTGTCTGTCTGTATACACGATAACTCAAGAACGCCTTTATCGATTTTAACAAAATTTGGTACAAAAATACTCTATCGGCTGACCCTGAACTGATTAACTTTTGGGCACGGTAATTGAGGGTTGAAAGGGGGAAAAGGGGGATAAAATATTTTAAAAAATTGTAACTTTGGAACAAAAGCAACGGTTTTCAGATTTAAGATTCTATGAATATGAACTACAAATTTTGTTATAAAGTCCAAATTCAGAGCTTTAGTTCCGGAGTTATTTAAAAAAACGTTAAAATGTATTAAAAAAATCATAACCTTAGGAGTAAAGCAGCTATTGATATGCGGTTTTCAGATTTTGATTTTCCAAAATATTACCCAAAACAAAAACTACAGTTTTCAAGATATTTTCATTTCCTTTCAACATAAAATAATTGATTGTATACTAATTTTTTAGACTAAATGTCATTTTTAGCCAACGTAACAAAACCACTAGTTAACAAAATGGAAATAGCCCTAGATTTTTAACTGCTTTGTTTACTGTTTTCCTATCATCAGCGCGATCTATACCCTGTCCACTGCTTTTCAGAAATGTCGTAGTACTAAGATTTTTTAGCCATGATATCCGTCTAATATCAATTTTGAAACTTTATATTTGTCATTTTCCAAAATATGGCCAAAATATTCAAGTTTTCGTTTTTTGACGGTAAATAAAACTTCAAGATCTTTATTTATTCTAAGCAAAACATGCATATTAGTTACTGTGTTTATTCAAGATATCCTTAGTATTCTACGATAATACCACATCTCGAATGCCTCTAACTTCCATGCTTCCAGGCCATAATATAAGTTGCTAAAAACATAACACCCGAGCACACGAATTCGGAGAGTAGTATTAAGATCGCGACTAAACAAAACTGATTTCATTTTGATAAAAGATGATCTGGCCTGTTAAATTCTTGCACGAACTTCTTGCATGTTTTCCCAGTTCTCATTGAGGAGGCAACCCAAGTATTTGTATGGATCCACACGTTCGACTTGCGGCCCATTTACTTATAATATGCCTGATGATCTTTTCCTTGGTTATGACCATCCATTTTGTTTTTCCAACATTTAAGTCAGGCCCAAATTGCAAACTTCCAGAGTGTCTGCTATTATGTGTCGTCGGCATATCGTAGGTTGTTGATTTTTATGCCGTCTATGGTCACACCCTCTTCGCAGTTATAAAGTGCATTCTCTATTATTTTGTAACTATAGATATTAAACAACAGCAGAAATAATATACAACCTTCTTATTCTTTGAACCTTTATTTGGGCAGTCTGATTCCACTATAGATTAGCGATTATTTTTAGATCTCGGTCATCTAGTCCAACTTCTTTTAACGATTCTATAAGCTTTTCGTGTTGGACTCGATCAAACGCTTTGCGCTAATCTATGAAACAGGTATATAGTGGCACCAACACATACCTAGACCGCTAAACTAAGATTTGGAGGCCAAACAGGGCCTCTCTTGTCCCGAAATCAACACCTTAATTTTTTATTTTTTATTTTGCGTTATATATAAATAAAACTAACATTCATAGCTGATTGGCAAAATGAAAACATATAAAAAACGGTCCAGCATGCATGCAACCTTCTGATTATTTTTCGACACACAACAAACTACAAAACTGATTTCATTTTGATAAAAGATGATCTGGCCTGTTAAATTCTTGCACGAACTTCTTGTATGTTTTCCCAGTTCTCATTGAGGAGGCAACCCAAGTATTTGTATGGATCCACACGTTTGACTTGCGGCCCATTTACTTCTAATACGCCTGATGATCTTTTCCTTGGTTATGACCATCCATTTTGTTTTTCCAACATTTAAGTCAGGCCCAAATTGCAAACTTCCAGAGTGTCTGCTACTATGTGTCGTCGGCATATCGTAGGTTGTTGATTTTTATTCCGTCTATGGTCAGACCTTCTTCGCAGTTATGAAGTACATTCTCTATTATTTTGTAACTATAGATATTAAACAACAGCAGAAATAATATACAACCTTCTAATTCTTTGAACCTTTATTTGGGCAGTCTGATTCCACTATAGATTAGCGATTATTTTTAGATCTCGGTCATCTAGTCCAACTTCTTTTAGCGATTCTATAAGCTTTTCGTGTTGGACTCGATCAAACGCTTTGCGCTAATCTATGAAACAGGTATATAGTGGCACCAACACATACCTAGACCGCTAAACTAAGATTTGGATGCCAAACAGGGCCTCTCTTGTCCCGAAATCAACACCTTAAATTTAATTTTGTATTTTGCGTTACATATAAATAAAACTAACATTCATAGCTGATTGGCAAGATGAAATCATATAAAAAACGGTCCAGCATGCATGCAACCTTCTGATTATTTTTCGACACACAACAAACTACAAAACTGATTTCATTTTGATAAAAGATGATCTGGCCTGTTAAATTCTTGCACGAACTTCTTGCATGTTTTCCCAGTTCTCATTGAGGAGGCAACCCAAGTATTTGTATGGATCCACACGTTCGACTTGCGGCCCATTTACTTCTAATATGCCTGATGATCTTTTCCTTGGTTATGACCATCCATTTTGTTTTTCCAACATTTAAGTCAGGCCCAAATTGCGAACTTCCAGAGTGTCTGCTATTATGTGTCGTCGGCATATCGTAGGTTGTTGATTTTTATGCCGTCTATGGTCACACCCTCTTCGCAATTATAAAGTGCATTCTCTATTATTTTGTAACTATAGATATTAAACAACAGCAGAAATAATATACAACCTTCTTATTCCTTGAACCTTTATTTGGGCAGTCTGATTCCACTATAGATTAGCGATTATTTTTACATCTTGGTCATCTAGTCTAACTTCTTTTAGCGATTCTATAAGCTTTTCGTGTTGGACTCGATCAAACGTTTTGCGCTAATCTATGAAACAGGTATATAGTGGCACCAACACATACCTAGACCGCTAAACTAAGATTTGGATGCCAAACAGGGCCTCTCTTGTCTCGAAATCAACACCTTAATTTTTTATTTTGTATTTTGCGTTATATATAAATAAAACTAACATTCATAGCTGATTGGCAAGATGAAAACATATAAAAAACGGTCCAGCATGCATGCAACCTTTTGATTATTTTTCGAGGGATTTCATATTGTGAAAACCAAAGATACATGCAACTTTCTAAGAAACATGAAAAAGTTGCATAGTGAGAACTGCCGAAGTTTAATACCGCTTTTTTGGGATTGTATCGAGATCCAACTGCATGAAAACAGATATCGCATCGAACTGACTGATGACACCAATAATAAGCTGTTAGTAATTCCAATAATCTGCAAACAGTAGATATATACATACCGGGTGTCCCAAGGTGAGTAACCTATTTAGAGTATTTTGGAAATTATACAATGGAAACTTCTCAAACTTTTTTTCACAAGCTATCGTTTTACACTATTTTTAACCCAGGGTTAAACTAATCTTGGGATATTTTAACCTTGGGATATTTTATAATATAAATAAAATATTTTGTAGAATCTAAAATTGCAAAAATATACAGGGTGTCCAATTAAAAATAAGAAAATTATTGCGAAATTTTCCTACAAATGGCATAGTATACATGGACTTTTTTTTGAAAAATTTCCATTGTATAGTTTCCAAAATATTCTGATAGGTTACTCACCTTAGGACACATACCTTTATTTTAATTATATTTGTGTGGCGTTAACTTATTGGATTTAAGAAAGTAAACAAAGAATTAAAATTGACGAAAACTAACCTCAAATTACATCAGACAGATGTCAAAATCGCAAAAGTGAATAGTATTAAAAACGTATTCAGTGTGACCTGAAAACGTAGTGGTTATGTCTTCCTTCTTTTTTTGTAATTGTTAGATGCAAATGATTTGATACAACACACAAAAGCCGGAAATAGGTATATCTTTAACTCCAAAAGTATACAATTATGTTTCAAATATAGGTCAGAAACAAGGACAAACCACCATAATTTTAAGGTCGTTATAGATTTGGTAGGCTAATATTAGAATAGATATGCCCAAATAATTAACCAAGGTTCGTCGAAAAGTATCTGCCATCCATATAATCAAATTTCAACAGACTTATTTGCTTAGTCTTGGTCGTCCTTTGCAGAAAAACAAAAGGAAAAAAAAACGGTGGTTCATTATGTACCCAGGCATATACGGTCAAAAACAAAACGAAAAAGTGTCCTAACCAATTATTATACCTGACCGACCTTATGGCATAATTTTAGAGTGCCCGTGCATTAGAACCGTTTCAATGGAAATTTACTAACCCAATCAGGGGTTTATAGTAACCAAAAGAAATTTTTTGTAGAGTAAAAACCATAATGTAAATAACCCTAAATATTGGGTTAAGTCACATTTTTTTACAAAATAATTCCATAAAATTATAGTAAAGCAAGGTTATGTCACAACGGTCAGGAAAGTATCTTCCAAAGGCTTCCAAAACTTTAAAACAAGAAAAAATTTGAGTAATTTTAAAGTCCTAAACCCTATTATATATTCGACAAAACAATTTTTTTAAAAACCCACTGGGCTAATGTTTTTATACTTTATGCAAATTATACTTGCGGATTGTAAATTTACCTCATATTTACAAGCTTTTATTTAACTTGCAATGTATGTAAATATGTTTATTCGGGTGGAACCTCTTGCAACTTAATTTTGACCAACTTCAAATTTGGCATGCTTATATAGTTGCGGCGACAACACAAGAATATAGTGTAGGGGCTGGAGGGGGTACAGTTGAAGTACGCCCGATTTCGTTAAAATTTGATGTGTTGGGGCACTTGGAGATAACGAATTTCTAGTCAGATTTTGAAAATTCAATATGGCGGATTCAAGATGAACAATTTTTCATCTCTTGCTAACCAATTTTAACTAACTTATACACATCCGATTGTTTTCAAATTTGGCATGCATTTATAGTTCCGCTGACAATACAATAATATGTCATAATTAGGCACCCCTCCCCCCTACGAGGAGAGTAGAGGGGGAAAAACACCTAAGATTGTCCGATTTCAACAAAAATTGGTATACTGGGGCTTTGGCGGATTCCAGATGGACGATTTTTGGTCATTTTTTGCTTACTAATTTTAAATGACATCCGATTGTGTTTGAATTTGGTATATAGTTCCGGTGAAAATACAATAATATGGTATTCCTAGGTACACACCTCCCTCTAACGAGGGAAATGGAGGTAGAAAAAGATTTAGTTTGTTCGATTTCAATTTCAAACCTTTTTTAAATGCACTCAAACGTAAAAAATAAGTTTTTATCTTTCTTATAATAAAAGCAATGGGCGCAAATTAAAAATTTTAACATCACAGTGAGAAAGAGAAAAATATATAAGAAGAACTAAATTCTTCTTCTAATCTAATGATAAACATAATTCTTTCATCTAAAGAAGCTGAGAACGGGTGAGATTGCAGTGCTTGCCAAGCCTTTGAAAATATCTTTAGGTAATAGAGTAATACAACTTTTTTTTAGGTGAATCGTCGATGTGACCGATATACGATACCTAAATTTAAAATTTTTAATTTGTCCCATCGCTTTTATTATAATATAAGAAAGATAAAAAATTATTTTGTACTATTGAGTGCATTTAATAAAAGCTTGTTCTTTAAAAGTTTTATTTATTATGTATTTTTATTTTTTTTGTTTACGGTGTATTGTGATAGGACGTGATTTTTAGAGCTCAAAAATATATTTTTTATTTTATTTAAAGCCATATTTTACGAGTTATACTGGTTTTGCACTACTACAAATTTACTAACACCACAAGGAACAAATATTTTTAAAGTAATTTATTTATATATTGATACATTAGGATGCTCTTAGTAAATGATTACATTTCCAAGAAGATTCCTCCATGATAACCATCAAAAAATTAATGAGTGGCTCCTCCTTGGTTATATATGCACTTGTTTGATCTATTGGAAATTGACAAAATAAGATGGTTTATATCATATTGAGGAACACTCATCCAAATCCTCCTTACAGCATGCCAGAGTTCATCTAAGTTTTCAGGGGGGCGTGGTAATCGACTAAGCTTGCGCCCTTTCATATCCCATACATATTCAATAGGCGGCAAGTCAGGCGATCTTGCTGGCCATTCCAAAGTCTCTATGCCAAGTTAAGTAAGAAGTCCATTGTTTCGCGAGTAATATGCGGTCTGGCTATATCTTGCTGAAAGATCGCATTTGGGATAGTTTGTAGGTAAGGATGTAAAACTGGCTGCAACACCTCATCGATATATCGCCGAGCAGTCAGATTGCCATTGATGAGGACTAGATGATCTGCTTCCTAAACATATAGCACCCCATACCATGATACTTTGCGTTCAACAGCAAAGTCTACATTTTGTCTCTCACCTCAAAATCGCCTAACCCTCATGCGTCCATCATGGCCACCTAAACAAAACTTGGATTCATCGCTGAAGCTATTCCATTCGTCATTCCAGTTTTGCCGAGCTCTGCACCACTCCAAGCGGCGAGCCTTATATGTTGTGGGGTCAAAGGTAGCACCAAAAGCGGACGTTAAGCCCTCAGCCCCATACCAAGCAATTTTCGATTAACTGTCGTCCTTGAAAACACTCGTCCTGTAGCTGCAACTAGAATATCTCTTTTTCTGAGAGCAAGAAGTCTGAGATGCCGTAAATCACGACCTTGTAGACGTCTATAAGTCTCATCAATGGACCACCTTCTCCAAAATTTTAACATTGTTGTTGGATTGGCATTAACCCTTCTTGCAATTTCCCGTAAACTCAAAACCAACCACTTTCGTGCCCACGATGCGTCCTTTCTCAAAGTCGTTTAAATGATGAAATTTTTGGCGACCGCGAACTCTTGGCCGTTTTATTTTTTAAGTAAACTGTAAGCAATCTAAAAAGACCAAAAACTACGAGAAAAAGTCTTTTATGTGTTGGTTGTTTTTGAAAATGAATAGAAAAATCTGTTAAAAAAGGAAAGATTACAAGACAAATAATTTATCAAATATTTCTTTTGAGATAAGGTACACACACAAATAATTTTCATTCAAATAATTATCCATATAGGTGGTGTTTTTTTTTTGTTCTCCAGTATATCTAGTAACTCTAGCTTGACGCAAGAATATTATATCCCATGACCCATTACGTATAGTATTGGATTTCTTTAGACAAAAAAGGTCGACCAAAAAATACAAAAGATCGGCCAACCTGTTATTAGCAAAGGTCTGCTTCACCTTGGCGCAATTTTCGCCAAAAAAAAACAATATCGAAAAAAAATCTTATTGGCCCGGTGAATCAAAGACACTCTTTTGGTTCGGTATATAATTGAAATACGAAAAATAATTGAGAAAGAAGCCAAATTAGTAGATACCCGAAAAATGTAATTGCAGGTAGCCTAGTCCGGTTATTTTCGAAGTGATTTTCAAGTCATTTCCGACACGCAATCGACAAGATTTTCGATTGATTTGCCAGAAAGAGTAAAATATTAAAAAAATGATAATCAGAAATATTGTTCTTACATAATATGAATAAATTACCTTATTAAAAAAGGATCACCCGTAGCTTCGCCTGTGGTTTTTTCCCGTTCTATTAAAAATTTATGCTTAAATTTATGGTCATAACTTTTGTTCCCGTAAATCGATTTTTGATATGAAGCTTATGCCAAGATTCCAAGGAATGCAGTAGTAAAACTTTCATCAAAATCGGTTCTGTGGTCTTGGCGTGAAGCTGGAATAAACAGACAGCCAAACAGATAGAGTGAGAGAGAATTATCTAGAGATACATTAACATGCAGCCTATGAATACAAAATTTTTGTGATTTTACACATTTTTACTTTTAGAAAACTAGATGGACTCAATTTTAACAATCGTTGTTTATCGTCTCCTGATGATGCTAACGTTGTTAGCGAAACGCGCGTCGAGTGCAAAAAAGTGTAGTTTTGGTTTGTGGAAAACAATCATAACTTTGTTTTAGTGCAACCAAAAGTTCCAAATTCCCAACATAGTCAATTTTATAATTATCTTATACAAAATTTTCATTCGACATTTTTAAAACTTTAAACAATTCATGAACATAAAAGTATTTCATAACAAAACTTCATACAACCAAAATCCAAGATCTTGATGCTGATGCTTGACCCTGATTGTTCCCTAGTGTTCGTCCGATATAGAATCGCCCTGATTTTTGTCGCCTGTCACCAGTTGTCTGCGTGTTTGTCTCATATAATATTAAGCATGTGTAATTTAATTGATAATGAAGGGCATGAGCAATTAAAGAAAATAACAACATTTAAAAAATAGCTAGCACTGCCACACAGGTTTTGGTTTCCACCAGATTATAAAGACATTAAAAATGACATCATTAACTTGGTTTATTTTAATGACACCAATAAAACAAGTTTTTTCTCACTTCCAAATGTTGGCAAGACATTAACAACTCGATAAGCTCTGATTGAGTCATTAACTCATTATATTTTAACTCGATTGGTTTTTCGAAATTTTCTAAAAGCACCACTAAATTTTCGTAAATTGCTTCCTTTAAAACGAAATGGTCATATTAATGCTCTGTAGTCTTCGAGTTATCTATCGAATTACAGAAAACGTTTCTAATGTGGTTTAAACACCTAAAAAAGCCACGATAAACCGTACAGTTATACGATATGTTGCTACTATACTTACTACTTATATGGCTAGAACAATTTTAATAGGTCTTTCCTCCCAGCACGCATGATTTAATGTTGACGTGTAACTTACCTGAAAAGAATAAAGAATATATTAAAAATATACACTTAAAAGTACACAATAATATACTTTATGCACAACCGGGCGTTAAAATGCCTTTTACGCCCGCATTTTAAGGCATAATAAAACATTTTAACACCCGTGGGCGTTAAAACATTAATTTACCGCCCGCGGGCGTTAAAACTTATTTTAAGGCCCGCATGTGTTAAATTTAGTGGCTTTTTTAATTATTTATGAAAAGCAAGCTCTATAGTTTTTTGTAATACCCTTTTCTTGAATTTTTGAACGAAAAAATGCAAATTTTTGTTTCAATAATTTTTATTAAACCGCAACAATAAAATTACCTATAGTAAAAAAATAATAACTATAATAATAATAACTAACTATAATAACTCCATAGGGAAGACAGCTTGTGTTGTTTCACTTTTTCGTTGAAGTATGCAAGTAAGGCGTCATCTTTTACGATTACTTTGCTTTCCGGAATGTTTTTACCAGTACACCACAAAACATAATCTTTATAGGTTTTTTCGCATAGTTTTCTTGATTTGGCCGGCAAAAGATTCATCTTCGCCTCTTCAGCGGCCTCCAGTATAACTCTAGGGATTACTTTTGCTTAAAATTCCATAATATTTTACAAGAAAAACGGTAAAAATAGCGACTAAAACGTAAAATTATTTATAATGATGACTTTGTTGATATGGTTGGTAACGACAAGCAACTGTTTGTGTCTCAGATTGCTTGATTGAGAATGACAGAAATAACCATACAACAGGTCGGTACCTCCGATATTTAATAGGCCTTCCATCTACTCCGTTTTAGTGAGATCTGAACGTATGTGTGAACAATGTAATATCTGTCAACAGTGTCAAAAATGGCGGCGGCATACGTGTAAAAGAGTAATAAAACGGAAGGTGTTTTGTCAACTGGTGATTTATCTATTGTCAAAATATTAGAGAGATTTTCACACCAAAAAAAAACTATTTTAAAATATTTTTTTTCCAAAAATCAGTACATAAAACATTGTATGTATCTCAGTCATAAAATGCATTTAACACCTCATCGTGTAAAAATCGTCGCCTGGCGGCTCGTGTTTTTATTTCCACGCCGCGGGTGTTAAACGGCTCCTGATCTAGATACATAAATAGCTATTATGCACAACCGGGCGTTTAAATGCCTTTCACCGCGTTTTAAAGCGATAAGTGGCACTTTAACGCCCTAGAGCTCACTTAACGCCCGCGGGAATTAAAGTTATTTTTGCTGAGCGATATTATGTTTTTGAATCGCTAGTTTCCAAATATTAAAAAATGTCTATTAGCATTACAAGGCTTTCAAAAAATAAATTGAATTTTATTAAAAGCAACAGCAAATTTCGCCTTTGCTGATTAATTTTAAAAACCTAAAATTTAAATTTAAACGTTGGAGACACCCAAGTGAAACAACTTATTTGCCACTGCCCTTACAGATGCTGGAGTGGGCATAACGAACTTGAAGCGCCATGGAGGATGGCAATCCACAAAAGTAGCCGAAGGTTACCTGAATGAATCCCTGGAAAATAAAAAATTCATCGCAAGGAAAATACTGAAATCTTCTCCAGCCAATGCTTCCACCAGTTGTGTAGCCTTTTCTGATTCACATGCCGAAACAAGTGCATTTGTACACACAAACAAACTGGGCATCAAGGATCCGTAAACGAGCTGCAGTCTACTGAAGTAATTGTCCCTGTACAACAGGACCCACAATCTTTATTGGGCAACCGCGACCAACTGGCATCTGGCATCATTGTACATTTACCGTTAACTATAATATAAATAAGTGAATAGATATTATTTTAAATAAAAATGTTAAAAAACTATTTTCAGTGTATTTTCCTCACGCTCGTAGAAAAACAATGGGGCTTTCCCATAAAAAAAAAGTTACCTTTTTTTTGGAATATACAGAAACATAAAGGTCCAAGAAATCCATCTAAAAACTTTTTTCCCCAAAAAATTTTGGTTTTCTATGTGAAAAATAATGTTTTTAATCGTCGATTCAGTGGCCTTACGATTTTTCAAAACGAATATAGGTGACGTCATAATCAATACAGGTGACGTCATTTTTGGCTGGTCCATTGTAATTTGTCAAGTGCAGTTTTTATTTGGACCACTGGGTTGCGAACTGCGGCCTGCGGCTAACTTTAAGTCATACTGTCAATTCGTTTTTTTGTGTTTTGCTTTTTTGGTTGTGATTCTTTTGAAGTTAATTTATAAAATTATAAACATTTAGTAGTGCGGAAGTTTATATTGTCGTTTAGAAAGCCTACAAGTAATATACAACTATATATGTAGTGAATGTTATTACAAACAGTACGGTTCCTGTCCACCATAGCCCTAGCTGCTAAGAAAATTTAAGCTGGGTTTATAAGCTTAATTCGGAGACAAGAAGAATAAGAACTTTTGATTGCGATTTTTAACAGAGTGTGCGCATACAAATTTTGATATTTGGTAAGTTTTTTTAAGTAATTTTATATAAGGGAGTGTCTATAAAGAGCCGACAATTCGGCTGAATAGACGTGAGGGTAAAGAGCCGACAATAATTATTTATTATGTGTTTCATATTTTCATATTTTTTTAAACTAAATTAACCCAACCTAACCTAAACAGACTCAAACCAACTTATTAAAAGCCAAAACAACCCAAACATTTTTTTTATGCCAAAAAAAGATGTAGGGGTTGTAGTGTGTTTTTTTGGGTTGTTTTGGCTTTGAATAAGTTGGTTTGTTTAGGTTAGGTTGGGTGAATTTAGTTGGTTTGAGTCTGTTTAGGTTGGGTTAATTTAGTTTAAAGTGTGTTTTTTTGGGGTGTTTTGGCTTTTAATAAGTTGGATTGAGTCTGTTTAGGTTAGGTTGGGTTAATTTAGTTTGAAAAAAAACGAAAATATGAAAAACACATAATAAATTGTCGGCTCTTTAGACACTCTCTTTATATAAAGCCGCTTTCTGATGCATCGTCAAAAACCACCATAAAAACTCAACCCCAGATCCAAGAATTTTCATGCTTGCTACATGTCTATTAGAAGACAGAATTTTCTCCTAAAATCTATGCTATAGCTTTTCTTATTTGCTTGCAAAAGTGTAGATTCATACTAGTAACATTATAAAAACTTCGTTCTGCTATTGTTTAAAATCTGTATATTGGTACAGCCAACGGGTGAAATGATCCCATATTTTGTACGTCTCCTGTAAAAAGTGTCCATATTCCAGTTCCTCCTGGGTTTAGGATAAAATGAAACTAATAATATAGGAAGCCTGCAAGTGCTAAAATATAGTTCCTGCCAAATATTTTGTGCACTTGCTGGATTGGTTCACCCCTTGGGTACAGCCATGATGGTATTTTCAGACTTCAAATATAGCTATCTATTCTAAAGCGATAATATTCTGTTCTTTTAATTTTTTTGCACTTATTTTAAAGGTTTCAATATTTATATTAAAAAAAGTATTGATAAAAAGATTTTTAAAGAGAGCTGTAGGTAAGTAGTTTTTTAACTTTTTGAATTTTGTTAAGATTTTTTCTTGATTTTTTTTTAGAGAATATGGCTCAGAATATGGAGAAGGGATTTGTGAAGGGTGATTCTAACAACTTACCCAAAGTGGATCATGAGATGATTAATTTATATTATTTGGATAATATGGATTTCTTTAGCGCTGAGATGAAGAATGTTAAGACTGGAAGTGAGTATGGTTTAACTGCGCACATTAAAAATCCAAATTGTGTCAAAATATATGAGTAAGACTGTTAAACATTTATTATAAAAACCTTGTCAAGTGACTTGAAATATGATTTTTGGACACCCTGTACATATTTTTTTAAATTTAACTTTTTTTTCCCCGATTACAAAAATCCAAACCTTGTTACTTTTTTATGCCAAGTAAGAAAAAGCAAGGTAACTTTTTGAGAAAGGACCTCAGCACAAGTAATTTAATTTATTTATTTATATTTATAGGGAACAGAAACCCCATTAAAATCAATACCTTGTCAAAAGAAAAAAATTTTACATAGTCAACACTGAATACTAATTAATAAATAAAGACATGAAATATAGTATAGTAGGAGTTATAGTATGAACAATGCAAAATATTTGAAAACAGACACACAACAGTATAAAATTTAACTAAAAAAAATATTTAGTCTGGTAAGATTCTTTTTGTTAGTCTTTTTAAGGAGTTAACAGATACATTAAAAACATTAATAACTGGTTACTGAGTTAAGCAATAAAGTTCTTTCAATAAATTATTTTTTTGTCCATAATCAGTTGTATGAAAAGTAATGTGAAAAGTATGATGATGTCTAACAGTCAGTTAGACCGTTAATTAATTTATGCATCAAACAAATGTCAGTAATTTTTTATGCCTCTCTAAACTATCAAGATTGAGCTAAATTCTGACATGATGATAATTTAGTGCCACATTACCATCAAATTTCTTTACTAACACATTAGGCTTATGACAGTAAAGTTTTTTCAGAAAAATGCAATGTTAATTTCAAGGTTAATTTATATACTTAGCAAAAGCTAGTTTAAAAAAAATACAAAAGAATGTCAATAAAGTAAAAAACTAAACTAAAAATAAATATTTAAAATTAGGATTTTGGGTTTAATAAAATGACTTTTAAAACAAAACATTATATAATAGTCAATTAATTTGTTGTGAAGAGGGTGGAATTGTAGCAGCTAGCAATTACATTTACGTTGAAGTCAGATCTGTAGTTCTTGAAATATTCAAGGAAAATAAAATATACTTTTAGCAGCTAGCAACACACGGTTTTAATATTTAGATGGATAATTACAGTTCCAACAAAAACTATATCAGATTTGTAGTTTTTCAGATATTCAAGGAAATATTGGACTCAACAGGATTTCTTACTAGTTTTGACCAAGGTTTTGACCAACTTATTAAAAGCAAAATATAAATGACAGTAAATAAGTAATTTATTACAGTTACTATATTTTAAACATCCTGGATTTTTTTGTAACAGTGAAAAGCTGCAAAATGTGAAGATAATAAAAAAGTCATTTGTAGGTACACCTAAAATTTTGCTATAAAATTTAAAACAAAATGTTAGAAAAGCTTTATCAGAAATAATTAACCACAGCTGTAAAATCTGGGAAAACTATTTTGAGGTATATAACTAAGACAGATTTGTAAAAATATAAAAAAAAATTGTATTTTTTTTATCTTATATTTTTAATCTCAAAGAATTTCCAAATTTAATTCATGTTATGAAAAATATCATAGCATGAAAAATTAACAGCTAATGAAGTGTCACCACATGCCATTCAGTGCATTACAAAAAAAATATGATTTCTAAACTTTTGCCATACCTAGAGGACTCATGGTATGTAAACTGGACATATGAAGTTTTGTCTATCTATCAGTTATTCTCGTGTCATATGAGAGTTGCAATTCTACGTGTATATGAAATTATTTTTACTTTGTTTGTACCTTAAAAATGTACATGGTCTGGTTGATTTGGTGTTAAAAGTGAGATGATTGAAGGCTTAAGTGTTATTGTTTATTTTAGAGTTACGAAGGAGGTCTATGGTGACAAGTTAAGAGAGAAGGAGATGTTTGCACAGTCAAGGCGAAAATAACTCCGGAGCACAGAGTAAGAAATACTCCTTATACTGTGGAAATTTCTGTTAATGAGAAGGAGGAAAAAGTGCTGCATTCTGAGTGCAAAGATTGTTCTGCTTCTGCAGGTAGTTTTAAAAACTTGAAACTATACACATTTTACATTACATTTAAAAAAAATATTTGGTTAATCTCTTTTTAAAGTCTTCTTAAAATTACTTAATAATTGTTATTATTTACATTTTTTGAGAAAAAGAGGTAAAATTATAACTTTCAGAATAGCAGCTGGCACTATTTTGCAATTACACCTGGTAGGAAAATTATATCTTTAAGGTATCCAAACTTACAGAATATTAGGCGCTGCTCTTTTTTTTGTACATATCTGGGGTGGAAAATCCAAGTAAAACTGCTTTAAATTTTTTAAAAGTTGACCTTTATGCATAGAGTTTTTAGAGCATACCAACACAAAAAGTTACGTTTGTTAGGACAAAATGAGGAGCTATGAACATTGGAATAATTTTTTTAGACATTAAAAGGTTGTATCCCCAAACCATCTCCGAGACTTGTTTAATTATCAAATTTCGGCGTCATTTCACATTTCTCTGGTGGGGGGCATTCCTAACTTCAAAAAAAAAAATATGTGCAAAAAAAAAACACTTTATTTATACCAAAATAACTCAAATAAACATGAAAGACCTAAATACAAAATTTCTTAATTGGTGCCTGCCTGTCTGTCTGGACAACGATGACTGAAATGCCACTAAAGTTAACCGATTTTGATGAAATTTGGCACAAAAATCCTTTGGAACCAAAGAATGAGCTGATTAGTTTTTGATGGGGGTGAGGGTTGTAAAGAGGGTAAGAAACGGGGTTGAAAATCATAACCCACAAACCGTATCAGCTAGCAACACACATACAGTTTTCACATTAAAAGAAATAATTATATTTTCAACAAAAATTAGCAGATCAGTAATTTTGGAGATATTGAAGAAAAATAAAATTTATACATGCCTGCTGGTGCCATGTTTTAAAAAATATTTTTCTGGTATTTTCTAACTATGATGTATTTTTTGTACCAGTTTCTGTTAAGCTAGGAACACACAATGCAAATTTAGTTTTCACAAGATAAAAAAAGACGCAAGCAGAATGTGTCTCCTTTTAACCTGTTATTAGAAAATTGTTAACTGTTTTTAACTTTTCTTTTTTGATACTTACAGGGGGCTGCAAGCATGCCATTGCTGTCCTTTTTTGGCTTCACAGAAGAAGTGAAGAACCAGCCTGCACCTCTACAATGATGTTGGAAATGCTAAAATGGATTTGCAGTCACTTAAACGAAGACGTGCCAGCCCTCGGACCAAAAAGTCATAATTATGTGTCTCAATTGATGTAAATCTGCGCAGATAACAAAGGGGTAATATATACCATTTTGCGATCTGAAGACAAGTACACCTATATCGATGTATACCAGCTCTGGTTCAAGTTTAAAACTGCAGAGAAAATGGACCAAATGGAATGTTGACAGGTTCATTAATTACATGCGGTCAAATATGAGCGATTCCTTGTGTGTCGGAGCTGAAACGGATACTCGACTTCAAGCCAATTCTCCATTATGGCACAGCTTGCGATTTGGCAGAATAACGTTAACTGAGGCTATTTTTGGCGCTTCTAAACACCTGGGCACTGAGGCAGTAGAGAGGGGGAAAAAGTTAAAGATGATGTCTTGAAGGAAATTCAAAAAATTAAAATTTCAAAATCAGGCTTGTACCTGAGAAGCCAATACCCATGTTTTGGTGTGGTGTCTTTTTGTTACATTAGTGGAGAGCTGCTAAACCGATTTTTATAAAAAATTTACAAAATATCTTTGGCATCAAGCAATGAGTTTTTAATGGTCGTGGGAGGTTGGAAAGAGGGTTGAACTTCTAAAAACATCCTTACTTACTGTAGCTGCTAGCTAGAGATATTCAAGAAAAGGTTCTTTGGGCGATATATGTGTCTGCTAAAGCACTTTAAAAAATCCGTGTTTGTTTAATTAATATCTGCGTTTTTTTTTTTGTTTTTTAATGTTTATATTTTTTTAAAGTCTCATTCGTTACTTAAATATCTGGTCATAAAACAAAAATTTAATCTCAAAGTGCCATAAAAAATGTAGATATCTCAAAACGCGCATACTTACAGTAATACCAAAAATATAGTTACTACCTAAACTAATGCAAAACATTGAGTTGTTTAATAAAACGCGGAAATTATTTATAAAACATGGATTTTTTTTTTGTGAAAATCACAAAAATATATGATAAACTCCAAAAAATGTTGTCAGCCTGAATTTTTTTATCTCTGTAGAAACTTCAAAGTGATAGATCACAAATGAACCCCAAAGTGAAGTACCGTTTTTTATCAAATCTTGAAGTGTTCTATGTGAAACATTGTTTTTCGCCAATTTGAATAACATTTTTTGTTTCATGTAAACCATTTATAATGTACAGGGTAAATCAGATATCGTGATTAAAATTTAAAACCTGCTATTAATATATTTATAGTTTGATGACCCAAGTACTCAGATTGCTAAAAAATCAATGAGCATAACTACTAAAGACTTAAAATAAGTGTTATAAAACACTTTTATGAAATTTTCGTTATGATTTCTGTATTGTGTAGTTTGACTATGACAATATACTAAAATTTTATACAAATTGGTGGAGCACAATTTTTTACAGAGGAGTCTTATGACAGGACTATCAAAAACTTAAAAAAACTGTTAAGAGATAAAACCTCAATGTAAGGTACCGCCAAATAAATTATAGGTTTTTGGTATTGCTAAAAAGGTCTTTTGACAAAGATTTTGAAAGAAAAAAAATCTTCACTGATTGATGTTAATACATTGTTTTGATTCCCTGTACAAATCTTGGCATAATAAGAACCGAAGACAGGCTGTTAGGATAAAAAATTGTCTCTCTGAAGAGATATTAGTGAAGTCTGGAGTACCACAAGGGGACCTATGTCTACAATTCTTTTCATTTGTTTTATTAATGATATTTCAGACTGTTTCTGTTGCTGTCTAATCCTTCTATATGCAGACGATTAAAAGATTTTTAGAATTGTTAAAGATTTTAGGGATTGTGAAAGAGTGCAGAATGATCTCAACACTTTTTCACAAAATTTAAAGACTTAAGGGTATTATTTGACCCAAGCTTAAGCTTTAAAAATCACTATAACTTTATCTGTAACAAAGCTTTTAAACTACTGGGTTTCTTAAAAAGGAGCCTATCTGAATTTAAAAATATAATCTGTTTTAAAAATGTTTATTGTTCTCTTGTTAGATCAATATTAGAATATTGTAGTTCCATATGGTCCCCATTCTATAAATGTCATGTAGAAAATCTGGAAAGGGTATTGAAGAAATTCTTATGTTTTGTAGCTTTTAAACTTAAAATTCTATCTGGGGAAATAGTTTATTGTGATGTTTTAAAATTTCTAAAGGTCACAACTCTTGAAAACCGTCGAGTAATGTCTTGATCTAGCTTTTATTTTCAAGATTTGAAATGCAATGTTTGATTCTCGTCAATTAATACATAGAATTGGCTTAAGGGTTCCACAGCGGAGTACAAGAAATAGGAATATTTTTAACTTAGAATATTATAATACAAATTACAACCTTAATAGACCTATACGAAGAATGTGTAGCTCTGCTAATAATGTGGATATTTTTTTCCACCTCTCTGGATTCCTTCAGATATAAAATTAAAGTTTTGTATATTTAGAATAATAAAAAATTGTATAATTAAAATAGTACATTTATTTATTTTGTTTTATTAATAATTTACTATTTTCTTGTGTATCTAACACTTTTTTTGTTTAAATAGTACGTATTTTTGACCATATTATTTAATAAAACTATTTAACTTTAGTCTTGATATTTTTTTGTCCGCCTTTAAAAGCTTGAGTTTTAGGATACATAAAACATGGTAAATTTACAGTAGGTATATATTTATTTCTTACAAAACAAAAGAACAGGCAATGATTTTATTTCACTTCACTTATTAAAAATAAAAATTATATAAAACTATTGTAATATTAAAAATGACAATTTTTTCCATTGAAGGTCCCAAAATGAATCTTATTTACAGAACATGCTTCTAAAAAAAGATTGAAACAATTTCAGACAGTATAAAACCACTAGGCGCCCACCCCAAACATCATTTTGAATCACTCACAAATAGGCATCATTCCGCACTTGTACTTTATTATAAGTCATCTGATATGGGTTCGTCCTGGCGATGGCGTGTTAATATTTCCAATAGGAATATGCTCCTAAGGCAATTGAAACAAAAGAGAAATAAAAAAAATAAGTTAAAAAAAACGCATCCAATTTTGAATTTCGTTTTCCCACCCAAGATTTTTTTCGGTTGAAAGTTATGAGAAAAAAGTCTTCTTGGGTGTTTGCCAGACATCTGTTATTTGACGGCTCATATGTCCTATCATATAAGATCCTCATAGAATTTCACTATTTTGACCTTTGGTACAATACATTAAAATACGGTTACATTTTACAAGTTTTTGTGCAGGGGGGAAAATAATGTCATTTTTAATATCATTTTTCACAAATTTTCGTCTGCAATGCATTAGCAACTTGATTTTCCCAACATCTAAAATTAAGACGAGATTCGACCCCAACCCAGTCCTTGGCAGGTAAACAAACCCAGAAGTTTTTGGTTTAAGAAAAATTTGGGAAGAAATATTGACTCTTGCTAATCAATGCATCTCTCTAAATTACTTGCTATAAACTTCTTAAACTACAAAAAAATTAACCCTGAGGCAATAAATTTAAATATAAGTTTAAAAAAATTCCACTAAACTTGAAGAAAAAATATTAGAAAAAAAAATAACTTGAAGTGATTTACCATATTTTTTCACTCCCATCACTGGAGCTAAAAAAAATTTTTACAGAAGTTTTATACGTCCCTAGATTCCCATAAAGGTGGGGAGGACTGACCTTATCCGACTTTTCTATGTCATAAGTGGGAAGTTTGGCTCGGTCAATTTTAAATAAATCTTTTCTTTCCAGTTTTTAAGCAAATCAACAAAAGTCTTATTACAGAATGAGATATAAATTCCCAATGTCTATAGTGGAGTTAAATATAAATAAAAAAGAGTTTTACCAACACAAAACTATTGGATTTTTGGCATCCTCCACTAGTTCTACCACTGACTGGTTTCAAACAAATTCCCACTATCCATAGTAGCCATCATTTCTCATCCTGTTATCTATAATGTTTTGCCGAGCATTTGTTCATGACTTGTTGGTTTGATCGTTCGTATTATTTGTCTATAAAACCTTATGGCGTACCGATGATCCCCAACAAGGGTGAAACACATGTTTGCGTTTATTCTCCAAGTCACACCCGGTATGTATTCTTGTGGTACTCCGGTGTATTTTGTAAAGTTCATTGTTTTTGTTATCGATTCGTTATAGTTGAAGGGCCGACTGGTGGATGGACTGTGTCTGAAACCAGTGGTGGTTGGTAAAACTCTTTTTTATTTACTTTTTTATTTAAAAACTTTATTGCTATAAGAATAATGGGTTAAACAAGAAGTGAACTAAATTTTACTTGTCTTAACAGATTGTATGAGGGTTATTTTACGCGAGAACCATCAAAGGTAAACCTATATTTTTTTACATGATCATGAAATATTTTTTTGTAAAGAAAAATTTTTCCTTTGGGTGGCGATGTCTCTAATGGGGTTGTATTTGAATTTCAGCTGTGATCTTCACACACTATTGCGCCCAGCCCTGGATAATTTTTTCAGCTTTAGTGCCTCTAGAGCCACAATTTTCTTCTTGGTCACAAAGGGAAGGGCAAAAATATCTCAAATTTCCAGGGGAATTCTGACATTTATTTATTTTCACATCCGCGGAAAACGCACTTTTTCATTTTGATGCAGAAAAAGCTCGAGAAAAAATAAATACAACTTTTAACAGATTGTTTACGTTTACTAAACAGAAATGACATTTAGTGACAGCTAAGCATTAAACTGAAGTTAGGAAGAGGCTGAGAAAAAGGTCACCACTCGCTACTTTTCTCGTAAAGTTAGTTGGCTAAAAAATTTTTTTGAGCGTTTTTGTAGAACTCCAACTTTAAAAATTTTTTTCTACAAAACCAAGAGTTTTTCAGAAGAAATAATAAATGCGTTTTGGATAACTCACTCTAAGGTACCAAATTCCGTTGCTTCCCAAAAATGTGGGAAAACCCCATTGTTCCTAACACGTCAGAAAATCTCGTTCCGTCAACGACAGTTGCGTGCGGAAAAATCGATTTTCGCACTTGTTAGGAAAATAGATATTACATGTTCATTGTACTTTCTGTTTTCTGATTGTGCTTTGTTCTTCAAATTTTTTGAGGTAGCATTACCTGTCTTTGTAAAAGTCTCTGACTTTTGCCTGCAACAAAAAGCATACTATTTACTGAAGAAAGAACGGGACAAAATTTACAACAAAAACAGAATTATTTTTGATATATAAATTAAGCTACTAATAATCTAGGGAGGCTCTTAAATAAGCTGCTCTCGGCTGGACATAATATTTTTGCCAATATCTTTTTGAAAAATCTCATTTCATTATAAAATATTGGCTCGCAACCTGGCAAAAATAAAACACGACCCACAAGTATATAAATATACCATTCTTAATGACTTTCTTAATTACATAGCTCGCGACTTGCGGAGATTTAAAACTTTAAGAGATGCACGGTTATGGCTAAACATATTTATACAGGGTGCTTAAGAATTAATTAAAGTGATATTTAGTAGAGTATTGTGGAACCTAACCAAAGTCAAACAAAAAGTGCAGGTAAATAAGTTATTTCACTTAGGTGTCTCCAACCTTTAAATTTAAATTTTAGGTTTTTAAAATTAATCACCAAATGCGAAACTAGTTGCTTTTAACAAAGTTCAATTTATTTTTTGAAATCCTTGTAATGCTAATGCACATTTTTCAATAGCAGCATATTTTGAAACTAGGGATTTAAACATTGAGTGGGATTTACTAAGATTTAAACTAGTACCCCCCACAGGTCTAAATATTTACACCTGTGAGGGGTACTAAATTTTAAAACCAATTTTCAAAAAAAAATACCCATACATAAAAGACACAAGGGTATTCATTATTTTGTATTATTATTGCAAAATACCATTGAAAAACAGCTTTTTTCTAAAAATATACCATATTTTAGGAAAAAATACCCTAAAACTATTTTTTTTTGGCAGGCTTCAAAATGGCATATGGTGAATACGCCAAATATTTGGCAAATAATAGCTTCATCGCGTTTGAGGTTATAAAGTTGGTGATTTTTTAGATCACCTTTGGGGGGTGGTTTAAATTTATAGCCCGCAGAAAGGATTGTTTTGTGGCAATTGGTAATAAGTTCGTTTAAAGTTTCCCTAAGTAACCGTTTTTACAATAAGTAATTTACTTTATCTAATATCCCAAGTTGTTTATTAATCAATAAAACTCCTCCAATTTTGTCCAGAAAAACGCCATATTTTCAACCCGTTTTCAGCACAAAAAATATATTTATGAGGGCAGTAGGAGGCAAAACAAATAGGAGTGAAGGTCACTGATTATGCACGAAAAATATACCAAACAAAAAAACCCAACACAACTATATTAATTTGTTTACAAACTGAAAGTAAAACATTGAGGTTATCTAAAAGCTCAGTCAAAATAACTTTCCTTACTCAAAGCCCAATCATTTTAAAGCTGTAGGTTTCATCAATAGAGGTTGGTGCAAGCCAAGGTGCAAGCAGAGGTAAAAGATCCGAACTCGCTGTTTGTGATTGAACGCAGCGCTAATATTTTTAAACTGACATTTCGACAGTGACAGAAATGTAAAAAAACTTAAAAATAAATAAAAACACCTTTTAAATAAATACAAAATTAATCTACTCCTTATTTTATTATCGCCCATCTAAATCGTTGTGTGACATCAAGTATTTATTGGAAAAATCAATTATCAAGGGTAAGTTTTTATTAGAGTGACATATAACCTCAATTTTAATTTGTTCTACAAAGTGTTTACTATTTAAACCCCGCGTAGGTTTGAATTTTTAAATTTTCTTTTCTTCTAAATTGAAACTTTCTTCTTAAATCCAACAAAAGATTGTGTTAAGATGATTATTCAATAAACAAATTTATTAAAATTCTTCTTATAATTCAAACTGTATCCAAAACTCAAGGAGGGTTAGTTTAAAATGCTTAAAACCAAAAATTTTACTTATACTTAGGACTGTTCTAAAATAGACTAAACCCTTTTAGTAAATTCCATCGTGAGGTACTTGGTTGAGAAAAGCGGCTCAGTGTATAGAATGTTTCACAGATTATGAGGAAGCTTTTGATCGAGTACAATTCAAAAATCCCAGGCTAGAATTTATCTCAGGTCCTCGTTAAGGCTGACTGGTCCTTAAAGTTAAGGTCAGAAATGCATTTTACAGTCGCTGAAGGAAGCCTTAAGTTTGAGTGAAGGCCAAGGTAGCTCGGGATCTACCTTAAGGAGGTCTTGGGTCGCGTTTTTCAGATTAGGGAGATTTTATGTGTTGTTGTTGGTGTGATTTTTGAAGAGTAGTTTTTTTGGCTTCTTTTTTGCTGAATAATGGACAAACTTCAAGATTTCTTGGACTACTACTCAGGATATGGTAGAAGATGAAGAACCCTTGTCCCCATATCAGGTAGTTAAAAAAATATACCTCAGAGATTTTGACAACCCTTTTAAGAGATTTTTTGAAAAGACGTTCAAAAAACGATATTGGGTTTCTAAAAATATATTTCAAGACTATATACACCCCATTTTATATGATGAATTAAAAAAAGATAATGGAAGAGGGCTGTCGATAGAACCGATGATTCAATTCAATCATGCAGAAAAATTGCTGTTGTAATATTTCGTTATTTCTTCCCGTGCCCTCTGTTTTCTTTGAAGTGATGTGGCATGAATCTGTTTTTTTAGATTCCAATAAGGAAAATTTTTCCACCATTGAACACAAGTACTCCTTTTCCTCATTGGAGTTCAGTTCTCTTTTCGTTTTTCCAATGCTTATATAGCTTTAAAAACTACAACATGCAATTTAACAAAATCAGTAAAATCACTCAAACTAAAAGGTAACCTAACATTCTTGACAACCACCACAGTTCACCAACAACAACAACACAAAATCCTGTTTTGGCCAGAGAAATGAAAGGGACCCACCCTCTCAATTCTCTGGTTTTGGCTCAAACCTGACATCGGCCAACAAAAAAAACAGCAGAAATGCAACATTGCCACATATTGCGCGACCTCAGAGTGGCCTTAATAAATTTGGGACAAACTGATATTCGAAAATGGAAATAACGAAAATGCAGCTTTTCTAGGAGATAAAAGTCTCCAAAAATAATTCAGTTTCTATTTATTTGTGTTAAATTTTATTTTGCTTTTCAAATTATTAAAAAAAAATATATGTATGCTGATTTAGATACATCTTTATTTTGTACCTAACTTACTTACTTACTTAATTTATTGCTCACAATACTTTACAATATGTAAAAACTAGCAACATCAAATGTCTTAAATGTGAAAAAAATACATAGAAGTTAGAAGGCTCAATGGATGCCTGGATTCAATTTCAAAATATTCAGCTAACAATGGTCTAAAGCTGAACGCGAAGAAATCGGCAATTATCTTTTTTTGGTCCTGCAAATGATTGGGCAGCTGAGAACTTAGATTTATTGATAAACAGCGTAAAAATTCCAGTGGTCAATGAGTACAAGAAGTTGAGGTTTAAAACAAAGAAAAAGTTAAAAAACCTCCAAATCAGTTACTTCAACCGAAAAGAAACTAAAAAACAAAAGATCAAAAGATCTTGGGTGGAAATAACGAAAATTCAAACTTGGATGAGTATTCTATAAGGAACACACAAAAGATCAAATTCGGTTTAAGTAACTGATTTGGAGGTTTTTTAACTTCTTCTTTGTTTTAATTGCCTTAGGAGCATTATCCTACTGGAAATATTAACACGCCAGGACGAATTCGTATTAGGTAACTTGGATAAGTAAGTACCAGTGCGGAACGATGCCTATTTGTGAGTGGTTCAAGGTTGGAAATCTAAGTGTATGATGGTGTTTAGTGATGTATAGTGGAGGGTGACCAGTGAAACTACTGATGAGCCCACGCTGGTTACCCAGGGCGAAACATCGTTTATTCATTTCTCTTCTCACTTTGATCTTTTGTGTGTTCCTTGTAGAATACTCATCCAAGTTTGAATTTTCGTTATTTCCACCCAAGATCTTTTGATCTTTTGTTTTTTAGTTTCTTTTCGGTTGAAGTAACTGATTTGGAGGTTTTTTAACTTCTTCTTTGTTTTAATTGCCTTAGGAGCATAATCCTACTGGAAATATTAACACGCCAGGACGAATTCGTATTAGGTGACTTGGATAAGTAAGTACCAGTGCGGAACGATGCCTATTTGTGAGTGGTTCAAGGTTGGAAATCTAAGTGTATGATGGTGTTTAGTGATGTATAGTAGAGTGTGGTCAGTGAAACTACTGATGAGCCCACGCTGGTTACCCAAGGCGAAACATCGTTTATTAATTTCTCTTCCCACTTTGATCTTTTGTGTGTTCCTTGTAGAATACTCATCCAAGTTTGAATTTTCGTTATTTCCACCCAAGATCTTTTGATCTTTTGTTTTTTAACTTGGGGTTCGTTTTTGATGTAAAACTGAGATTTCGATCACAAGTTTTGAAAATTATTCAGAAGGCCTATTACAACCTTCGGAACATCTATAAGAGCAAGGACATTCTGAACTTAAAACTCAAAAAAACTCTCTGCGAGGCATGCTTTCTGCAGAAGTTGCTCAAGATCAAGAATCCGCCTTATCTGTTCGAAAAATTAACTCGTAGAAATAACATCCATTCGCGAAACACTAGTTTTAATACATGCTTTGAAATACCAAAACTGAGTAAATCTATGAGCCAAAATGCCTTCTCATACACCTCCGCTAAACTGTTGAATCAATACTGTGATATAAGCAACCTAATAGATATTTCCTGTAATCAATTTAAACGTAGATTTAAGTCCATTTTATTTGAAGAGAATACCTAGCTTTAATGTTAACGTTATTGTATCTTTATTTGTCTAAAAGTGTTTTAATTTTTTTTGTATAGTGTTATTTTCATTTCTTCGTACATGGTTAACTTTGTTATCTACTTATACTGATAATCTCACAAATCGTTTTAAATTTTATACTCCTAATTTTTTTTCCTTTTATTAACTTAAAACTTGTTTAAATATTTTGTTTTGTTTTTCAATTTCTAATTTTTACATGCTCGGTTAAGAAAATTGAATATCCTTAACTAAATATTAAAATACATTGATTATTATTATTATTAACTACTTAAGTAAAATGGAAACAATAAAAACAATTTTCAAGAGCATATCCCTTAACTGCTTTTTTAAAATTTGGAATGTTTTGAATATGCTTTTAATATGCTCTGTATGCTTTGATAACACGATAGAAGGCACCTTTCTCAAAGAAGGTAGAGGAATTATGTATGGTATAGCCCGTTCTGATGCCTGCCTGGTTCTTATAGTCATATCCTTAGAATGGTAATTTTGATTTATAGAACTTTTTAAAACATGGTCTGCAGGATGTTTGCAGACCTAATCCTAGCATGAATCTTAATAGTCGCTTTTGAACAATAAAAATATTCATTGCATAAGGTGAAGAGCCCCAGAATAGAATGCCATATGATATTTTGCTTTTTATAATAGAAAAATAATAAATTTTTAACCAAGATCTCCATATTAGTAGAGACATCTAGATATGGTTATATGTAAAATAACTTAAAATAAAGGAATCACTTTGTTTTTAACTATCAAATTTTTAAAACTAAAAAAAAACTTTGGGTTTAGGTAATTTTTGCCCCAAATAACATGCAAAAACTTTTCATCCGGGGATAAAGGCGATGGAGACTAATTTTAAAAGTCTGAGGCTTTTATTAGGCTTGATTTATTTTCTTGACTTGGTAAAAAGTCAATCAATCGTTTTCCTTCACTAGTTCCAATAATTTTTATTTTTTATATTTTATATCAATCAAAATGACAAACTCAAAATAATCAAACAACCGTTAAATTTTAATTTCAACTTTCTTTAATGATAGCTAACGAGTTATTTAAGGAACAATTTTGAAAAATATGTGTGACATTTCTCTAAATTCAACCCTATTTTCTCAGTGTAGGCTATATGTACATATTCATTGGCTTATATCGACTTTGGTATTTGTTATTGTGCAAAATTTCTTTCAAGTTCAGAGGTTAAAAACGTGGGAGAAACCCGATGTATCGAAACCCGTAGCTATAAGTATACACAAAATAAAGTGTGAATAGGTTTTAGAGAATGCATTACTATATCGCATTTACAGTACGTGTACATATACCTTACACGGTTTCACTTCTTGCTTTCTGTATATTTTGTAATATTTTGCATTAAATAACAGTAAAAGAAGATTAGGGAATTATCGAAACGCATATCAATCGAATTGGCATAAAGTTAAGGCTAATTTTACAACCAAAGGTAAAACTCCAGATTAAACCATAGTTTAAACTTCAGTTTAATCTTTGAATTAAATCATTGGTAAACAAGTTGCTGAATTTTATAAGTCGCAATCACGGCCAGGAAGAAAAGAACAGCTGTTGGATTAGCTGTAGGATTAGCAGCACAACAAGTTTTTTCTAGTTTAAAAAAAAACTAGATTTTCTTGGCATATAGAGTTGATTGTTTTAATCATATATCTTTAAAATGGCACCAATTAGAGCCAAACCCAGTACAGTCCTCATTTGATAAAAATCCGTCAAGTAGTTTTTGAGATATTAGCGTTGGTTACAGCCAGACATACAGCTAGACGCCATAAAAAAAATGTTCAAAATTGTCAGAAACACAGAGATAGACGGTGTGAGAATAAAACTTACTGGTCTGTGGGATGTTCCAACTATTGTCGAATTTCCTCGTGCACAATTTTGCATGTCTCTTTAGATAATATAAACCTCGTTTTAAAATCTGCATCGTCGTACTCCTCCAGAGGGTACTTCGACAATATCAATAATTTCTTCATCATCTACATCCAGTTGATCAAAAATAAATTCTAAGTCATCGATCATAGCGCTTTCACTAAATACTTACAGTTTTTTTAGCAATTTTTTAGAATCTTTTGGTAACTATTAAACAGAAGTTTAACAAAAAAGTCGACATCCGTGGTTTAAACTGAGGTTTGACGTTAACTATGAGTTGTAAAATTAGGCCTTATCACTATTTTTGACGTTTATAACAGGTTCGCAAGCGTATCGAGTTAGGCCGTGTTGCCGCATGGTTTTACAAGTGGTGGCTTTTTTATAAGGGTTGGCGCGAGTAAGGTCTCGGGTTCGAATCACGGCTAGTTGCATAGATATTTTGTGTTTGTCTTTAACTTTGCAATAAACTTGACTAAAACTGGGCATTGATCCTATAATAAAAAAAATCGCGCGAACTTTTACATCGCAAGTTCGAAGTCGCGCAAAATTTAAAAATGCAAGGCAAATTAAAATTTGGTATCGGATCTTAAAGTACTTAGAAATGACGTAAAATAATGACCACACCCATCCCAAGCGGACACAACCCGAAGATGGCTCGTTTATTTTAAGCTTTATATTTCTAGCTTCTACCTTGCTCGGAAAGCGAGCGAAAAATACTGCGCGGTTTTAGTCTTGCGCGATATGTATCCGGCGCGGTATGGCCATTTTTTTAAATTTATCGGTGGATTCACCGATGGCGTCAAACGTGTTTCTAAAATAATTGGTGTCCATCGCCCGTTTCTAAAATTACCGATGGATCCATCAACCCTTCGACCGATTGCAATCAGGTCCCACCGACTTTAGAGTCGGTGGACCGATTGTGATGAAGTAACATAACCTGAAAAAAAGTATTATTAAAAAAAATTTTAACCGTAAAACTAATGAGTGCTCTGGGATCACTAAAAATCTTTGAGAGCCCATTTATTCTAAGTCGTTTACGAAAAAACTGCCAAAGCCGAAAATAATCAAGGTTATGTCAAAGGTCATGTACACCGGGGCGTTTCTCTATCCGGCGTTTGATGGCCAATCTGACATTTATCGGTGATGACGTCACTATTCATCTGTTCATCAGTCGATGCCACCGAAATCGAAAAAAAATTTGGATGCATGATATTGGGGAGCGCTATTTAAAAGCTGCGCGATATTAATCTCGGGCGGTTTTAAATTTTGCTATAAATGGCCGCGCCATTTTATTTCTAACAGTTTGTTACTTAGAAAAAATACCTGTGTAATATTTTTAATTGCGTTTTTTAGTATTATTACACATTTGCGTATAAATTATACACAACTGCATGTAAAACATACCAGTAGCGGACCCAGGAATTGACTTTGGGGGGGGGGGGTTAAGGATAAATAATTGAAAAAACTTTCTTTGAATTAAAAAGGTGAGGGATTTTAACTCCCCCCTCCTCGATGCGCCACTGATATACAATAAAATGTAATTTTGTTACACAATTTTTTGACTCGCCCATTTTTTGTACAAAAAATTCGAAAATTGTTTGCCGTGTGTTTCTCGTATTTTTGAAATGATTTTTAGAAAAGACAGGAAATTTAAAAAAAAGACAGGAAATTTAAAAAATTCCATTAATTTCACTAAATTTATTTCGAAAAACAAATAATAGTAATTTTGACAACTAGTTGCTAAAATATTGCTGTATTTAAAAACGCGAGTAAAAAAAAGCACATTTTAGCCGCGAGTTGTTAACACTATTTTTTTTAATGTCTTCATGAAAAAAATCCAATTCTTTTAAAAATCTTGAACGAAGAGACCTTCTCGCAAAACACCATCTTTACACTATAAATGCAGCTGGTAAATGAAATAACAATCTTTACCATAGCGATGTGTCTTTTTACTCGGTAACGTTCATTGTTGCGACATTTTAATCTTTGACAATTTTATATTTTGACGATATTTTTAAATGATTTTTTCGTAAATACTTGGTGAAAACCGGCGGCAATGGCTTAATTCTTAGGCAAGAATAATTAGATGTTTTCAATATTACTATTTTCCGCTATTTCTCTTTAACTTTGGGTTTGTTTTTATACCTTCATCAAAAACATGATTTTAGTAAGGGTCTGCAGATAACTAAAGCATGGCTTTTTTGGTTATCGATGCAAAAAAAACTTTTTTTTTGATCACGGGTGCAAAAAAAAGATTTCTGTCCGTTTTTTACCCAAAAAATCAAATTATTCTTACCTAAAAATTAAGCCATTTCCGCCAGTTTTCACCAAGTAATTACAAAAAAATCATTTAAAAACATCGTCAAAATATCAAACTATCAAAGATGAAAATGTTGCGATAATGAACGTCACCGAGTAAAATAGCTCACACTGAAAAAGATTGTTATTTATTGTTACCTTGATTTATAGTGTTAAGATGGTGTGTTGCGAAAAGTGCTCTTCGTTCGAGATTTTTAAAAGCATTTTTCTGTTTGTCTTGGATTTCTTGATAAAGGTATTAAAAAAATAGTGTTAACAACTCGCGGCTAAACTGTGCCTTTTTACTCACGTTTTAAATCACCTCGCTTCGCTTGTTATTTAAACCAATGCTTGTAAAAAAGCACTATTTTAGCCACTAGTTGTTAAAACTACTATTTTGTATCGGTAACCAAAAAAGCCATGCTTTAGTTATCTGAAGACAGTTACTAAAATCATGTTTGTGATGAAGGTATACAAAAATATACTTAAGTACAAGAAGAAACATTAAAAAAAATTCTCGTGTTTACAAAGTTACAGCAATTTCAATTTACTGCTCCACAAATCACTTCTAATAGGATTCTTCTAAAAGTTTATAGCCTCTCTAAAGATTAAGCAATGTTACTGTTATTAGTGGTCACAACCAAGTGGACAGTAAATGGTGATTTTATTGATTTTCACATGACTTCTGAGCCGACTTTCCTAAAATACAGAGTGTCCTACGAAAAACCATGTCTCATAACTTTAATAACTAAATAAAAGTAGGCAACGCTTAAAACCTAAAAATCCGAGTACACCCTAATATCAACAGAACCACAAGAGACAGAGAAGTAAAATTTCACACAATTATATGGCTTACAAACAAGTATTTTTTTGGATGTTAATTGTGCCACCATTCATTAAGGGGGCGGGGCTAGAGCGGAGAAAATACTTTTTTTAATGAAATACCCTGTATATTTTCTAAAATTTGAATAGAGCTTTTCATTCTGTTTGCAAGAATACCTAATATGTTACCTTGTTCTCTATCGGTTTTTAAATAAAATGACGTATTGTTTTAAATAAGAGCAATGATTTAGACAAAGAGTCATTGGTCTTATGAAGATGATTTTTCCAATTTATTTATAAACAGAGAAAAAAAATAACATATTAGGTGTTTTTGTAAACAGAGCTAAGCCTCCTTACTGACGCGTGCGATGATTAGCATCCACAAGGATACTTTTTTGTAAACCATCTAATTATGCGAAATTTTACTTCTCTGCCTCTTTTGGCTTTGGAGATATTAGGGTGCTCAAACTTTTGGGACACCCTGTATAAGAGCAGGAAATTTGGTCGCGCAGCAGCAGGAAATATTGCAGTCGGTATGCGAATAACACCAAACGAATGGCAGCCGAATTTATGTAGAACTCACATTTAAAATATACAAAAATATTAACTGGCACCCCTAACTAAAGAACTTTTGAAAAAGTCTTGTAAGTAAACAGGGTCTAGTTGGACCAATTTCACACGATTTTCAATTATCTCTTTTACAAGTGGTGCGTTCCTTTTTTAGACTGAGTGAGTATATCGAGGTCTGTCAAACTGCGGAAATTGTCACCTCGAAGAAAATGTTTTATACAACACAAGCGTAAGTGCCGAACAATATTACAAGATCATTGTGCAACAAGGTAAGTAGAATTATTTTTCGCTCATTGATGTCGCGAGCGAAAAATGAAAACACAAACTTTGCAAAAACAAATTAATTTTAGGTTAAATAAAAAAACCCTGTGCGGGAAAAGGGCGTTCGCGTTTTGTTTATCGCACCGTAAGCTCGATCCAAGCTCGATTAAGCTCTACGCTCTGCTCTCTGAGCAGATAAACGAATGCACCAAATATGACATAAATCTATATAACTATGAGGTAGCGATAATAACTTTTCTAATCAAGTTAGCCTGGAAAAAATGCAGAGCCCAAAACTCTTCTGGATACGAGCAGACTTGGTCCTTTGTGAGTTCCTTGTGGGATGCTCATCCAAGTTTGAATTTTCGTTTTCTCCACCCAGGATCTTTAGATCTTTTGTTTTTAGATTCTTTTCGGATGAAGTGACTGATTTGGAGGTTTTTTAACTTCTTTTTTGTTTTTTTTATTCTTAGCATTATTTCCGTCAGCTGAAGTTGACGGGATTTGTACACCTGCAAATAACCTACCCCAACGATAGCTTCCACGACCGTTTAAAGCACGTGCAGTAAGTTCAATGACCTCTTGACGCACATGAAAGCAGGCAAACAAAGGCTACAAAGAACCTAGCAGCGGGGATAGGTTCTTTTGGATTTTTCTAGAGTAATGAAAAGCCGCGCACATACGACACGCGGGCAGACTTTCTGATGTGACTTGGTTTGGTTCAAATTTTTATTACTCAATTGTTTGCTATTTTTAAAAATTATATTTAAGAAGATGATATTTTTTCTAAGGAATGCACTGCTTCCTTTGAAAACCATTTTATTTCACTATCGGGCACCCTTGCACTTCCTAATCTAAGAAATTATTATTGTTTATTCAGAAATAGCACAAAAAATTAAAGTTTTCTGCAAACACCAAAATGGGCACCAACCCGATGGCGGTTGGCCGAAAGTTGGCTTCACTTTTGTCTAATAGCATCTCAAGCAACAGCCCGCAACCTTAAAACTTTGAACTTTAGCTGTTGCTTTTGTTGTATTGGTTGCCGTTTGAAAGTTACTAAAAACTTTTAGTGAGACATCCTGTATATAATAGATAAAATAAAAAAGGAAGAATGTCACTTTGACATGATATAAAGAGAACCGATAAATAAATTAAAGAAGCGATAAAATGAAAAAATACTAATTTCCTTTGGAGCTGATACTTGGTTACTTTAGTTGGTTAGACAAAGTTTTATAACGAATATAGAATATCCAGCAGAGTGTTTGCGGTATACACTCATAAAATTGAAATGTAAATCATACTAAACAAGACTATAGTAGTTGTAAAGTACTTGACAAACTACCAGTCTAGTTACATGGAGAAAAAATAAATTAACCTTTACATGCATCAGTTCTTTACTATGTCCTTCAATACTATTTGTTATAGAACATACAACTTTTATATTCTGATTATGTAATATTGTGTATTTTTGTAACTTTGTTGTACATTCCGGAGCAAATAATAAACAATCGTTGTTTAAAGAGAAATTTCTTTTTTCTCAAATTTATACGTTTTAGCTTGGCTTGTAACTTTTTTATTATTGAAATTTTCTTTTTACTATGAATTGCTTTTTATAGACAATTTAAAGTAGAATCTATTTCCAAAACGGGATTTTGCCTGTTATGTTACTTTTTACTTGATTCTTAAAATCAGCGTAATTTTCGATTAAAACCGTGTCTCACACTTGTAATGTTATTTTTTATATTTTTATATGTTTATTATATTTTTTACTGTTTTATTTGGTTTTATTATCGTTTTTTGTAAAAGGTAAACGATAAGAATAAATAAGTAAATAATGAAAATTACACCAAACAAAAATAAGTAGATAGCTATATAAAAAAATTGCGTAGGCCAATGCTAACTTTACAAAAAAATCATAGTTTTAAGGTTTTACATTGTCTAGACTACGAGAGATTGGTTAGTTTAAAATTTGTTATAAATTTAGTAACAAATTCATTGTTTTCTACAGATAACCGGTTTTGTTAATAAACTTACATCTTAATTAGAAGGAAGTTATGACATTCCTGCTTAGTAAAAGGCGAAAAAATTACACTATTATAAAACAATAATGGTAAAACAATCGCAAGCAATCTGTTATGCCCAAAAAGCGTGTCAAATTAAAATCTTCGAACAAATTATGATGTGAAAAATACGATTACAATAAAATGTTACTCACTCGGAAACTTATTACAAATTTAAATTAAGGAACAATTTGTTACTTTTATTAATTATGTCTAAATGGAAATGGACCTATCAGACTTAGTAATCTTGCCTTTCTAATTCTTTCAGTGGTTTTTTTCTGATCTCTTGAACCAATTCCAGAGTTTTTTCATTTCTTTTTTTTGTTAATAGTCTGTTACCCTAACTTGCAGCGATCTGCCAAGGTGTTACCTTTTTTAAAGGTAACTATAGCGCTAATAAGCGTCCAATAGCGACTACGTTTACCTTTATGAAATGTTACTCGCTAGGAAACTTATTACAAATTTACGTTAAAGAACAATTTGTTACTTTTATTAATTATGTCTAAATGGAAATGGACCTATGAGACTTAGTAATCTTGCCTTTCTAATTCTTTCAGTAGTTTTTTTCTGATCTCTTGAACCAATTTCAGAGTTTTTTCATTTCTTTTTTAAGATCTTTTAATTTAATATGGAGGTTTTTGTTAATAGTCTGTTACCCTAAACTGCGATCTGCCACGCTGTTACCTTTTCTAAAGGTAACTATAGCGCTAATAAGGGTCCAACAGCGACTACGTTTACCTTTATGAAATGTTATTCGCTAGGAAACTTATTACAAATTTACATTAAGGAACAATTTGCTACTTTTATTAATTATGTCTTAATGGAAATGGACTAGTCAGATATAGTCATAGGGCATTCCTAATTCTTTTAGTAGTTATTTTCATATCTCTTGAACCAATTTTATAGTTTAATAATTTATTTTTTAAGCTCTTTTAATTTAATATTGCGGTTTTGTCATGCCGTTGCCTTTATTGAAGGTAACCACAGGCGCTTATTAGCGCCGAATAGCTACTACTTTTACTGGTAAAAAAAAAACAACTACCGAAACTTGGTGTAATTCTAAAGAAATAAAAAAACAGCGAAAAATGAAGTTACCTTAATTTACAGTAAAGATAACATAAGGATAACGAAATTTGTCGTTAAACTGTCTGACCACAATCAGCCTAATGTTACTAACAGTTTTCAGAATCAAATGTGAATGAAGAACAATTTTGACCACTTTTTATTTTTGCAAGAGTTTTTAGAACCACACTAATAACAGAAATTGTAAATTTATATATAATCAATCATTTTTTATACTGTAAAATTACTTGCTACACATGATTTTACATAAAGGTTATAATTTTACGTAATTATCATCAAGGTCACCTAAATTCCATACAAGAAAATTAAAATTTATACTTTTTGTGTAGTTTCACAACGTAAAGTATATCGATACTCTGCAAAATGTAATTTTACAAAGTACTTATTAAAAAATATGTGAAAATCAAAGATATTTATTTTGGGTTCCGTTGGATGGGTCTAGCTTAAGTTGGGTTGGGTTTGGGTTAGTTATAATTGTTTTTTCTTGAGAGTTTTTTTTCTCAGGGGAGTTTTTCTCAGGGTTTTCTTTTCGGGTTTTTTTTATAGATTGTTTTTATGAAATGTCACAAAATATTGTACAAACAGAATTTAAGAAAGACTCCTCTAAATATAACATTTATGCACTTAAGGTATTAAATAGGTACGTTTGATTCCTCTTCTTAGGGACTAAAGTGGCACTTTTAATCTCTAAAGGATTAAACATAAATTTAATGCCTAGGGATTAGAAGTATATTTAATCCCTCAGAGATTAAAAAAAAAATGATTCCTGGAAAATTATAATTAAATGTAATCGCAAGTCAAGCCAAACAGCACTTGCTCTTGGCCAAGATTTCATTCTTAGCAGCCTTTCTTGTAGTCGACGAACCATTTGGCGTAGGAATAATGTGATTTTAGCAATGACCTTTTCCGAAAATGCATAAAATAATATATAAACCTCGGGACTAAAGCGTCTTTGAATCCCTTAGCGAATTGTAGCCTTAAGGCGCATTTACACAGACAAACTTTCCTTTGATGTTGAAATGTCGACAAACATTTACACGAGCCTCTTGAGCAAAATGTTCAAAGAAATGTTCGAGCAAAATCTCGTACAAAAAAACACACGTAAATTTTGGAGAGAATGTTGAGCAAAATTTGTTTGAAGAATTGGGGGTATAAAAATTTCTTTACAAATTCAGAATATATATTGTTATCGGAATTCATTGAACTTAACTGAAAATAGAAAAACAAAGTTTTGAAATAAGGTATTTTTAATCAAGTGCTTTCCGACGGAAAAACGATTTGATGTCGAAATTCATGTTTTACCTCATAAGCAACTTCGATTGATCTGATTTTTATAGGGGATATGCCAGTATCCTTGTAACTTTTTTGGGGTTGTAAAAAAAACGAGAATCATAAAAAATAATAATTGGTACTTATTTATTGCTGTTGCCTGTAAAATGTTATGATAAAAATTTATTTTTAAAAGAATATCTCTTTATTTGACTTCCTAGTTTAAAACACAATACAATAATAATTAAGTCAAATGAAAAAACCTATACACATTTTATTAAATCTCAAATATATGAACAAAAGCACGTTCGGTCTAAATAATACCCGTTTATTACCCACTTTTACAACTCTACGATCCCGACCCTTGTCTAAAAAATATAATTTAGACGTAATAGAATACAGTTTTGAATCGGAATGTTGCCCTTTGCATATTGTTTGTTCAGTGTCAGTAATCGACCTTGATTATTACATTAAATTGACAGTAAATATCTATATCTTCAGCATTTTCATGAACCTTTTGCTTTTTTAAGCAACCCTTGGGGCCTTAAACTAACTAGGTAAATCTGGTGTGAGGAATTAAAAAACAACAATAAAAGCTAAAGGTAAAGTACAGTTACAAAAATATGTTTAAAAAAAAATCCCCTCCCTACCACTCCTCATAGTCGTGAGGCGCGGATTACCGCTTAAAAGTGCAATTTTTGAGTTTTTTGCCGATATTTGAAAAACTCAAAATTTTTCTGGAAAAGAAAAATTTTCCTGGGTTGTTTTTCGAATTTAGGAAAAAAACCCTTGGAAATAAAAAAAAAAACTCGCAAGAAAATCCCAAAAAAACCCGCCGGGAAAAAAAATCCGGGGAAAACCAAAAATAAAAATATTATAAGTAACCCTAATCCATGTGACAAAACTGATAGCCAAGAATAATGTTTCGCTTGCCGTCGGCTTTTTTTCACAAAAATTTAAAATAAAAGTTGGTGTTCCATTTTTTTAAAGAATTGAGATCACTGATCACTGATGTGAAATTTTATTTATTCTTTTCTTTAAAAATATGTTTCCAAAACAGATAGCAATAATTTGCTCAAAAATTTACCCCAACAAAATGTTCAAAGAAAAGCTCACAAAAATGTTCACGCAAAGAATTTTAGATCTTTTCTTAAAAGATATCGAATAAAAGTATTTTCCAAAAAAATCAAAACGCGTTTCAAGCTGCAAAGCCTAGCGTTTATTTCCCTTTTAGTTAACCGAACACTTTGTTTATTCAAATAGCTTTTAAGTAGCATGAAAAAGAGGATAGAACTTTTATTGATTTTACACATTTGGTCCTATGTCAATATTTTAGCACGGAGCTCCATTCTTTAAAAGGCAGGTAAAAATATCGAAAAATAAAAAAGTGGCGAAAGGGTTTGGAGGTCCTGTCATCACTTTTATAGACTTCGTTGGTTTCGGTGTGGAGTGGTGTTCGTTATTTTTACCGGTCACTTGTAAAACATAAACCCCACTCTGACCCATTCATTTTGGCTGCAAAGGCTAACCGAATAAATAAACAGATTACATCCAAGTTTTAAAATTTATTTGTTTATCTGACCGGGTATTTACCGGTTTTTCAAAGGATTCGTCACTCCGCTGTGTTAATTGGGTTTCGTATTAAAATGTAAATAAAAAGGATTAACTTTAATGGTTTTTGGCTCCCTAAACGCAAAAAAAGTCAGCGTCCGCGTTGACAGATAGAAGACCCCACAAAAGTGTTTATTTTTAACAAAAATGTGTCATAAAGCAGGAAATTTTATAATGCCTACGTTTTGAATGTTATGACGAGAACCACACATATTTTTTGATAAACAGTACGGAATACAGAAACATATAAGATTGATTGTGTTTTGAGGACCGATTTTGATGCCGTTTTTTCCTGTTCGGAGCCTATCTAGTCTATTCGCTCAGAGTCCTTTGTGTTTTTGGGGGTTAATACAAATTTGGATCCATAGGTTGAAAGCCCTTAAATGTTTTAACAGCAAGTTGTTAAACGTTAAAGTAAAAAATTAATTATTTGAAATGTGTTGTCCAAAAACTTTTTGAAAGTAGATTTTAAGTAAAACTACTTACTAATTAATAAGATATTTTAAAGTACAATAATGATGCATCTTGACATGGGGAACACAGGAGCTTGTTTGAAATACTATACAGACCGCTTCAAGCTACTGCGAACATAGGGGGAATCAAGTCCAATTTACTCTCCGTGCCGTACGACCGAGGTGGATTCGAAGCACGCTGCAGTGTTATCTTTTGGAAATTCATTTTTTTTTATTATTTTGTTTTATTTCTGCCTTGCTCGAGAAACAGATGGGTAAGTTCTTAATTGAAATAATACATTTTTTAAACCAAAAATGGATGTTGCATTTGTATTTTGACGTAAGAACACAGTATCCCCAAAAGCTAAATGTTTGGGGGGGGGGTATTATAGGGGAACACGTAATTGGGCCATTTTTTATTAACGGCAATTGCAATTTGAATGGTCCTAGATACTTGGATCTACTGCAGCAGCATATTATTCCAACTGCTAGGCAGTTGTTAGGTGTAAGATTTGGTGAAACATGGTTTCAACAAGATGGTTGTTCCGCTCACAATGTTGACCTTGTTAGAGAATATCTTGATAATGTATTTCCTAATCGGGTTATAAGTACACGGGGAACTATTTTATGGCCAGCTCAATCTCCCGATCTTGCTCCTAATGACTTCTATCTGTTTTTAAAGAAGCTTTTCAAATTATCACCCCTAACATGCTTGGAAACGTTAGAAGGGGTTTTTATAGTAGGCTCGGATATTGTCTAGCCGAGCAAGGAGGACTTTTCGAACATTTGCTTTAATTTTTTTTTGACTTGGAGAATCTTTTTGGTTTTTAGAATGTATTATTTTATTTTGAGAACTTGCTTTTATTTTGTTTCCCCTTATTATTTTCATTGTAACACGTCGTCACTGATAAATCTGAGCAGTTGACAATAAAACGCTCTTATTTATCAGTGACAAAAAAAAAAGAAAATTACGTTATAAAAATTTGCGTATTTATTGACCAAATTCCGGTTTCATTGACTACGCTCCACACAGCACCGTGGTTAGAGGAGTACTAAATACCAAAGGAAAGTCATGCAAGTGGTGATCGCAAGCCTGAGTATTGGTTGCTTCACTGATAGGCGTGCGGTGTCTCTGCATGTACGTACACTGGCAAATTAGACTTTTTCCGCCCTATGTTCGCAGTAGCTTGAAGCGGTCTGTATGTCTGCTCTGCATATTTTAATAAGCTTGAACGTCTTGAAAAGCATAGGCTTTAGAACCACTGTCAGAACTAACATTTTCAAAATATTTAAGATGGAAGGTCACACTCTCATCTAAAAGATCCGAATCGAACCATTATTGCAGGCAAATTCTGCACTATTTAAACATTTAAAACTACGTCATTTCCCAACTGAATTTTTTAAGTGTGTATGTAATGTAACTGTGTAACTAATGTTTGGTATTGAATACAGTGTTGATTGATCCACTGCGACCACTAGCGGGTTTATTGTAACTTACTTTTGAGATTGTTGCTACAGAATATTCAGTCCCTTAAAGAGGCTCGCAACTTGCTTTTGTGAAGCATATTTCAGATCCAGCGCATCGATCTGTGGTTTGCGAGCGTACATTCGGTGTCCTCACTTAAACCCATTCTATGCAATGGTACTTTCAGCCTTCAGTATCCGTATAGTATATAGATCAACCATTGTCCGGATCTCCTACCTGGTGAGCTCAATGAGTTTCCGGGACCTACAGCGTTCTGTAGCGAACTCTTTGGAATGTGCCAGTCCTGGTAATTATCTCCAGTATTTATTTATTCTTATTCTCCATCCAGTTTGAGGGAGCAATGCTGATTGTGTTGTATGCTATTCCAAGTGCTGGTTCGAGGCCAACGAAGACAGCGGAGGCCGCTTCCCGCGCCATCTGGCCTTCCGACGCTTCTTTACAAAGTGGTGAATGCATTCAGTAGAGCTTTGACAGCAGTAGGTGTGGTTGTTCAATAGTGTAATGAAAAAAAATATATACTTTTTTTAAAATTTCCTTTTCGCCACGTATTTGGTTTCAATATATGACATGCAAAAAAACGATACCCCGTAACCGATCTCGCTTAAAAGTTTACATTAGCTTTTATGTTTTTCATCGCATCATTTTTAAAAAGTTGCAAATAGCCCCACCATTAAAGGTAATTAGGCGTAATTCTGACGGGATTGATTTGGAAAATGCAAAACGTTGCCCACTTTATGTGAGTACGATCAAAACTTTGAAGCAAGAAACGTGTATTATACAGGGCGACTCAGAACCATATAAAATATCCACAGGATTGCTTATATTGAGAAACCCTGGACATACCTACGCAAAATATTTTTTGATGGTACCTACTTTTAAAAGACGACTTTATTGACTTATTTTATAGTCGGCAGGGGATCCTCTACACCCAGGGTTGAATTTTAGCCCATTTGTTCTAGTTGAGCTCTAGTAATAGGTCACGCCAAATTTTTTTTATATCCCAAACAGCCCTCCAGGGCAGTGATGGTCACGTGACCTAAAAGTATGGTATAGCTATATCGGCCCTCGGAATCCTTCTTAAGTAACTGCCCCAGAGTTTTAAGCCATCTATACTCAAAGTTGAATATACCCGCTAAAATTTTGCCTGAAAATTGTTATTTTGACTATATCCCTTAGTATTCATATATGAGGAATATGCATTTTTGGGCCCATTTGTTTTCATTTTTATTTTGGATACTTGGAACAATACCGTACTTAACTAAAAAGCCTGTTAACTCTTACCGCTTCAGTGTCCTTTAGCCTATTGTGGCTGCTATTTTTATAACCAAATTGACAAGTAAAACATGGATTTTCTGTCAGTTTGGTGTCAATATGGCGCGGATCATAGGCCAAAGGATACTAAAACGAAAATGAGTTAACTGGCTTTTTAGTTGAGAACGGTGTTGCTTGGAAAATAGCATAGACGGTGACCTTCATTTGTCTGCTTAATTTCTAAGCTTCTTATGACTATCGGGAAATGATTTTTTTTTCTACAAATTTTTTAAAATTTCTTGGAAACGAAAAGAGACAGACGGAAACGGTTTTCGAATTCGGAATCGGAGTACGCGAATTAGTCTAGAAGAATATGCCACATGCGTCTAAGGGAGAAAATGTTTTTTGGTAGTCGGGGTCCCTGGGAAAAATGCAAGAGTCCAGGAAATCTTCCATATAGAATCAGCAGGTAATACGACAAACGTCTGTCAGGTAAGCATATTAAAATATCTAAAAAATCGCCTACGGCTCGCCAAAAGACTCGATTCTGTATAGGACGCAGCTCGCCTACGCGACATATTTAGCCATCCATACGTAGTATGGATGCTATTGAGATCGTCAAAAAAAGTGATTTAAATTTAAAAAAAAATAAAAAATTTTATCTTGGTGTCTATCTGTGTGTCTGTAACACGATTACTTAAAAACCGCCTAACCGATTTTTATCAAATTTCGCACACAAATTCTCATGAACCAGATACAGAGCTGATTAGTCTTCGATGGAAGTGCGGGGTTAGCAAGAAGGTATGAGGGGGGATTAAAATTTTTTAAAAATTGGAACTCACGAACCGTACACATTTTAACCAAAAAACAACATTTAAAAAAAAAATGGAATTTTTTTTTAGATTTTATGGATGCTATTATTCGTGCCTGCTGGCCCTATTCTTTTTATGGTACTTTTTTCTTAAAACAAGCAAAATACAAAACAACTCCGCACGCTGGAGAAAAGCACACAGTTTTTTTTAATAAAAACAACTGTTTCAAAAAATTTACTGGTTCAGCAAAATTTCTGTGCAAAATCTTTAAAATTCCGCCCTTGCTTGACCTCACCGAGTCAACCATAAAGTTTTTGTTACCTTCTCCCCCCATTAAAAAGGGCACTTTAACCGATCTGAGACTGTCCGAAATGGCAGAAAATTAACCCAAAAAGCGACTTAATTTCGTAGCGGAAAAGGTGGTGTGCACACACTGTGTTATTATTACGTATTTATCTTTATTGAAATCGTTCTGCGGCGGCAGAGAATATCAGGGAACCGCGCGCCGGCCGGGCTCAATAATGCCGGACATTTGGCAATCATAGCAGATTGGATTTTTGCGAGGAGGGCTTATTGGTTTGCTGGCGGGCATACCCGATACTTCTTGAGTGAATCCCCATGTACCCACATATATACTGCCGTCCTTAGCTATAAAGAGCTCAATAAATCCATCCTAAGGTAAATTGAGAAAATGGCAAAAAACTTTAAAAAAGCTTTGGGCCACCTCACAATTATTTTTTTTAAATTGAAGGTAAGAGAACTAAACGTAGGAAAATTGACTAACATTATTTATATACAAATATAAGAATAGTTTTTTTTTTATATTTTTCTATGCAATTATCTATCTTAATGTGAAAACCGCGTGTTGCTAGCTGCTACGATTCGTGAGTTACAATAAAAAAAAATTATTAGTTTAATCCTTCCTCCTACCCTCCTACCAACCCCCCCCCCCCCCATCAAAAACTAATCAGCTCTGCGACAAAGAATTTGTGTGACCAATTTGATAAAAATCGATTAGGCAGTTTATGGGTAATCGTGTTACAGACAGACAGACAGACACACACCATGAAAAAATTTTGTATTTTGTTCTTTTTCGATCTAAAATTCGAAGAAGATTCAAGAAAAAGCATGTTATTTTCATGGGATGGGATCATTTCCCGGGATTGATCCCTTCTCTTGGGGGATCTTTCCTTCTATTGAGATTTAGGAATTAGGCCCCAGAAGAGTTTTTCGTTCTGCTATTCTTCCAGGCTAACTGGGCGAGTTATTATCGGTACGGCTTCTTTCATAGAATGCGAGGGCGGGGCCGTTACATTATCTCATAGTTATATGCCTATTACTCCTATTTTACAGCAGACACGCTTTTTAAAAAAATCTCATAAAAGGTTATAAAAAAAATATCACATAAAACATTATAAGATTTGATGATCTATGCCGTGCATAAATTTATGATATTTTATAATTTTTGACTAGTGAAAGTGAAACATATTTCATCATATTTCATCAGCCAGTTGGTTTATAAAAGTTTACAATATTTTATGATTTTTAATATTAAAATTCCTCATAAAGTTTTAAAAGATTCTATAAGATCTACCTCCATCATTCTAAAATAAAAAAATAACCGTAAAAATTTAGCACTGGTAGTAGCAGTAGTAGTAGTAGAAGTAATATAATATGGACTAATACAGGCAAACTAAACTACCTAACCTAAACTATAAACTATGACGGCCTAAGACACCTTGGGCTTGCACAAGCTCTAGATATCTAATTAAAAAAAAGTACTTATTTGTCGCTCGAAACTGCGGAAGAGATGTTACTTTGATAAGTTTCTATGACAAAAAAAAACAAAATTATGATTGTTTTCCACAAACCAAAACTACACTTTTTTGCACTCGACGCGCGTTTCGCTAACAACGTTAGCATCATCAGGAGACGATAAACAATGAACTAAATTAATCTACGCTCTATCTTATATACAATCCTTTAGTGGGCGGAGATAATGTCTTATCTCCGCCCACTAAAGGATTGTATATAAGATAGAGCGTAGATTAATTTAGTTCATTGTTTATCGTCTCCTGATGATGCTAACGTTGTTAGCGAAACGCGCGTCGAGTGCAAAAAAGTGTAGTTTTGGTTTGTGGAAAACAATCATAATTTTGTTTTAGTGCAACCAAAGGTTCCAAATTCCCAACATAGTAAAGTTTCTATGAGATTGTTTTACGTATTTACGACAGATGATGTGATTATAGTTTTTTATAAGATTCAAGTTCAGATTTGCGACTTAATATTTGTTTCAAAGTGCATATTGGTTAGGACACGTAAGATCTTTTATAAATTTATATGAGATTTTATGAGGTCATGTTTATAATATATTTTTTTGCGAATATATTTACGACAGTATATATAATTAAGTAAGTAAATATACTAAATATAGATTTTTAATTAGTTTTCAGGTGGTCGAAAAAACAAAGTTTTTATGAAATTTGTCTGTTTCAAAGGCCTTACATATGTAGTAAGAAAGATTATAGAAGAGTAAGAAATATATATAAAAAACCTATAAAATATTATGAGCCTGCTAGATTATATTATAAAACCCATAAAAATTGGAAAAATATTTAAACAATCAAATGCTTTCGGATCGCTGGTGAGGGGAATTGCGCATTTTAAAACCAACTCTGCCCACCTTCTCAAATCTATGCTCTAAAAGACCGGGCCAAAGCTCGATGCTACATTTTTACTTGTCTCTTTTCCGAATTTACTACCGGCGATAGAAATCTGCTGTCTCGGGGCACAGGCGGGCAGGCAGGCGAACGACTCCGGGGCCCCGTTTTAAATTCGATCATGGCGAAATTACTTTTTGGCCGATGGTAATTACTAATTTAATTAACAATTTGTTTTAATTACTTGCTGTAATCGACGCTAAGTATCTCGCGAAAGTAATGATTTCTACGTACCATACACGTATTGTGCCAAATTAGGCAGCAATATCATAGTTATTGTTAATAGTTAACAGGCTAATGCCTCCATAATCTTAAAAATGCCGCCACAAAATTACAATTTAGATTTACTAAGGGCCGGCTTCTCAATACCGGGTTACCAGAGAGTTAAATTAACTAGGTCTGCAAATCCCAGTTTTTTGCTGCTTTAAGCCAATCTTTTTTTAGGTTAACCCTTAGGTAAGGTAACTTACCCTCACCTTGAAGCCCTGGTTATCCTGAAGTTAATTTTAAACCGCTTTTTAAAGATTTTTACAAGGTTCTGTTGCTCGAGTTAACGCTAACTCGCTATTGAGAAACCGGCCGTAAGAAAATAGTTCCTATATTAATGAGCTAGCGGTGGATCTGCGGAGTTGCTCGTAAAGAAAAGAAATATTATTTGACAGCTGTCATTGAGGAAAATGACAAATAACGCTCTATATTTTTAACAAATTTCAACCAAATAGATTTAGTCGTTTTTTCGTGATTGAGGAACACACATTTGTAATACTACTAGGATTTATCCAAATACATTTCAAACTTACTTGCAACTCTATTGTAATTTGTAAATTTTCCCAAAACTATTGTGTAAAATGACAAAGTATAAAACTATATTATTTATTTGTGCCTACTAGTATAACACTATAGTATTTATTTGTGCCTACTAGTATTCTACGGCTTACATTTATTTTGTATCAAGAATCTTGAAACCTTTAAGGACTGCCGTTTTTGAGGTAAAGTAAAATACCTAAATGCACTAATTACCCAAATATGCATCCAGAAAAAGTAAGTAAAGCTACAGTATTTTTCACCCGAAGTTTATACCGATTTAATTGACGTGTCCCCGCACCCTTCCCCTCTAAAACCGCCACTGAACTTTCAAACCTGCTTTTGTTCAGTGGTTCATTAAGGTTAGGTTTTGTCTAAATACAGCCTGTACCTAAATGCACTAATTACTGGAATACGCATCCAGAAAAAGTAAGTAAAGCCAAGCACAATTGCGTGATCAAATTGGTCTTAAACCTTCAGATCACAAAAGGAATATTTAAAACTTTTGAGACAACTTTAAACGTATGACGTTTAAAGTTGTCACAAAAGTAATTTTTTGTTTTTATTCGCGGAAAAGAAAATTTAGCCACAAAAAAGAAGGATAAAACTTACTTTTGGCCAAATTTTCAAGTTTTTTCTTGATATCTGCATGATTTTATTCATTAAGATCTCAAAGTTGGAAAGAAGTTGACTTTAAGATCCAATATAATGTGCTACTAGGTACCAAATTGGCACTTTTGTTTCCAAGTCTGCAGCCTAAGCAGAGTGAATGCACACAGAAAAAAGGTTTATTTGAACCAAATAGTGAACGGCCGCTTTCTAGCCACAGTCTGCGAAAGAATGCAAAGGGCGGTAAGAATAATAGAAGACTGGTGTCGCAGAATGTTCTTTCAGTGAATCAGGGATTCAGAGCTTCCATAATGTATGGCAGACCCCTATCTTTGGTATCACAACTTAAGTATTTGGAGGTGACGCTGGACAAGGGACTCAAGTGGAGCGAGCATGTTGCCAGAATGACTGTTAAATTCCAGGCAATATTGTGGCAGTTGCGCCGAGTGGTCGGTCGAATCTGGGGCATTAGCCCTAGGATCCTACACTGGATATACACGACCATCATAAGACCAAGGATCCAATACGGATCAGTGGTCTGGTGGCCCGCTGTAGAGAAGCTGACTATATCCAAAAAGCTTACGAGCCTGCAAGGGCTCTTCTGCAGAGAGATGACCGGTGCAATGAGGACGATCCCATCCACGATCTGGTAACAATTTTGGGTCTCCCCTCGCTTCCAACTTGGATCAAGAAGGAGGCGATGGCGACCCACCTGCGATTACGGGACCAGGGACTGTGGAAGGGCAGGGAAGAAAGAGAGGGCCATCTGGCGGTCGAGGGACTGGTGACGAAAGAGTTGCCCCTCCTAAGACTGCCAGTGAAAGCACCGCTTAAACCATGGACGTTCGATAAAAAGTACGGAACACAATACCGGAACGGAATGAGGGCAAAGGGAAGAATTCCGAACGGACTTAAGCAGGGAGGCGACGGTCTGCTACATGGATGGCTCTAAACTGTCAGCCAGGCAGACAACAGGCGCAGGAGTGTACGCGGAAATTCTAAAAGTTCAGAAGAGTTATCCACTTGGAGAACACGCTACGGTGTTTCAGGCGGAGGTGTATGCCATTATCATGGCAGCAACCCTACCCGAGGTCAGAAATGGCAGGAGGGACATTAAATTTGCTCCGACAGCCAGGCTGCCCTCAAGGCTCTAAGTGCACCCAAAATAGTCACTAGTCTGGTGGAGGAATGCGCTGAAGCAGTGCAAACACTGGCTCAAAACAAAAGGGTGACACTGATGTGGGTCCCAGGTCATGAGGGAATACCAGGGAACGAGAAAAAAAGACTAGGGGCCGAAACCCAATACATTGGACCGGAACCTCTTCTGGGAATAACAAGGAAACAGGTACAGAGTGAGCTCAACAAATAGGCGAACAATGAATTGAAGACGTCCTGGAGGCAAGAGTCAAAGTGCAGACAGTCCAAGCTAGTCGTGGATGATCCGAATGTAGCCAGAACTAAATGGCTCTTAGGCAAGACCCGAAAGGACATTGGACTGCTGACAAGGATGCTGACTGGGCACAATCGGCTGAACAAACATTTGACGCAAATAAGATTAGCAGGAGATCCCGTGTGTCCCGTTTGCGAGCTCGAAGAGGAATCGACGCAGCACTTGATAGCACAGTGAGACGCATATGCCAGATCAAGGTAGCTGAAGTAGGGGTTTCCCACGATAGAGGAAGAGGAGCTGTACTCGCTCAAATGGGCCGACATACTGAACTTGGTAAAGAAGACAGGGAGGCCCGGAGAGAGAGGTGCAGCGGAAGTAGTAGCATAGGGGTAAGGAGCGGGGTATGGCAGAAAGGGCTCATGAAGAGGCCTAATTGCCAGGCCCACGGGCCGCCCCTATACTACAATTACTGAACCAAATAAATATTTGTTCCCCATGGTTTAAAAAAGTATTTATTTGAATCAAATAAATATTTATTTCTATCAAGCAAGATATATTTGACTTAAATAATTTTATTTTGACCTAAATAAATAATTATTGGGCTCAATTACATTTTTCTCTATGCATGATATAATTAATTATACAATGAAAGCGTCCACCGTTTTCAAAAGACGTCTCGCAAAAATTGAAACTTTATATTTCGCACTACGGCAACTTCATTTTACATTTTTTTTCGAGTTATTTTACTTCTCATTCTTATTTTTGATTTTAGGATAAGAAATAAGTTTGATCACTAAAATAAGGGACATCAGTTGCAAAAAATAATTAAACCATTGAACAATTAAGACACGTATTTCCCGGCACTGTCGCATTTTTTTGTCATTTAAAACGCTTCTGCAGATTTCGAATGCCTATCTTTCTTGAAGTGGAACCACTTAGCGTACCATTGATATGTCAATTAGCCCGGAACCTGTTTGAATAACCTTTATAAAAGGCGAATTACGTCTACTTGTGTCACGAACTATGAACCATATTACTGACACTTGGTCACTGTTTCAAATTGCGTTGCGCGAGGAAAATATTGACCGCAGCAATTGCCCCTGAATATATTTAAAACTATCGGATAACTAGCCTGCAATTTATATTTTCGCAGATATAAAATAAACAGTACACTATTTCCAACTGTAATTATTCAGAAAGTGTCAGTGGTATTTAAGAAAGGATACATATTATTTTCTACTCCACAACTAAAAAGCTAGTTAATTATTTTTCGGTTTAGCATCCTTTAGCCTACTATAGCTGTCATATTGATTGCAAACTGATAAAAAATCGATGCATAAAACCTATATATTTGTGGCAGATTCATAATATTGAAACCACTTTTTGGTTATAAAAAGTACTTGCCTACCGTTGGAGGGAGTGATGGAGTTGTTGGAGTGCTGCCTACATAACTCTTACTTTCATATGACTGAGATATGTTGATGATGATGATTTCTGAACCGGGAATGACCAACAACTTTCAGAATTTCTTCACCACCTAAATATCATAAGACCATTAAATTCACAATGGAGTTGGAGTAAGATGTAAAACTTATTTTCTTGAAGTACTTGTCAAACGAGTAGAAAGCGACATCAGAACAACAGTCTATCGTAAACCCACTCACACAGGACAATATTTAAATCAAGGTTCAAATTATTCTGCAACAAACAAACGAGGCATAATAAGAACTTTGTATAACAGAGCTGTCCAAATTTGTAACAATTCTCATGACTTAGAAATCGAAATAAGAAACATTAAGAAGAATCTGCAGCAGAATGATTACAACCTTAAACTTATAACAGATACTATTTCTAAATTTTAGCAAACAGGACAGAAATTACAAGACCACAACCAGGTAAATGCATTTTTTAAAATTTTATACATTAAAGGAGTATAAGAGAAAATTCAAAGAGTAGGGAACAAGCTTAATGTTAAAACAACTTTTAAATCTAATAATACAATTCGAAGCCCTCTTAGTAAAACCAAATCTAAGCACAAACAAAATAAGGAATGCATTTACTAAGTTCATACATAGGCGAAACAAAAAAGACCACTATCTGTTAGGCTTAAGGAACATCAGACGAATACCCAAAGAGGTGAAACAACGAAATCAGGAATCGCCGAACATGCATGGTCAAAACAACAGCGAATGAAGTAGACAGAAGCAAATGTTTTGCACAAGAAGTCACACTGGAATAAATGAAAATTTCTTGAATCTGCCTGCAGTAAACCAAGTATTGAAATTCCAAATAATTGGAAGCCCTTTCTTGGGCGGAGCAAACTTCTTAAACTTCACGGTTGGGTGATTTCCCATAGTATATAAGTACATAGCCTTCGGAATAGATTGTAGTTTGCACCTGAAGACGGTCAGAGATCGTACTGATTGAAACGTCGTGTATAAATAAAATATAGACAATGGAAGTCCGAAACACAAAGTTAATTTTAGGACCACTGTTGTTCAAATGTTCACGGAAACCAGAGATGGCACAACACCAGACCAGCCAATGAACTAATCCCGAGCTACAGAAATTCCAGATGAGACTAGTCCATGCTGGGCGACAAGTCCTGACTCGATACTATGCGGTTTAAGAGAATCTGGCTCCCTTACCCACGATTCAGGAGAGTGATCAGCAAAAAAATATTCCAAGAGTAATTCGAGCTAGATACCTTTTGTCGAAGCTCAAATGTACTGGTGTCCTGATCTTTATACAAAGGATGGAAAATTTCCACTATAGGAAGTTGGTAAAGTATAAAGGCAGAGCTGTAAAAATGCGGGCGGGACAATTCTTATATACGTAGGCCACCTTGCTTGGTCCTTTGCATGGTTTAGCCCAGGAAGCCTGCCTCTTTTGCAAAAAAACAGATTTTTCTGGGCTGCAACCTTCTTAAATCGCTTGGGGCCAATATATAGTTCCTAAGGTGCAACTCTCTTGACCTGGTCAGAGCCGGACACTCCAGCAGGATACGCAATGATGATTCTTCGTTCTTCATTCAATTCTTCACATGGTTTAAAGCAGTAAGAAATTTGGTAACATGTTAATACTCATGGGCACGAGTATCAAGAATAGAGGCCCTGCAGACCAAATGTAACTAAAGAGAATTTATATTGCGCTTGCGCACCTCTCATAAATTTCAAAAGGACTGCCGACAAATTACTTGTTCTCAAAAAAAAAGTGACCTTTCCAAAACCTATAAATAATATAGATTGTGCATAGCAGTTTTTAACCGAGGAACATTTTTTCGTCGTTTTATCCTATAAAGTTTTCATTGGTGTATAGAAATATCTAGCTAATAACTGAAAATAACTCATTTAAGAGTAGCCTATAAATTATCTTACGTGTATAGAGTTATATACGTGAATTATTTCCTCAATCAATGGCGCAATTATAGCAAGGACTTCGAGCAGGTGTTCTTCAGTCAGCTCTGTTTCGGTTGGACCGTCCATGTTGACCATGATTTTGACCTGGAGCTTCCCGAGCTCCTTGCACAATATGTTTACATCAACGACGTATATAGGCACCCCTGATCCTTTTGTAGAGTGTCCAATAAGTACTTGTGCTTGAGGGTCACCCCCTTGCACTACTGCTACTACGTTTAAGAATTTACTGAAAATTTGTCCTCTGTTTGTAGTGGTGTCCTTAGCCTATGTAAAGAATAAAGGAGCTCCAAGAGATACAGAACAAGCTAAACCCAAACAATCTAGTGTACGGTTATAAACCTGTTTGTGTTATGAGGCAGCAGCTCGCCAGCGCGTTTCATTTCGCAGATTCCTTTGACCAACGAGTCGTTCCACCATTAGGTAATCGGGTTAAAACATTCGCTGCGAGTGTCGGTTAGGCATTTTCCCTGCAAGAATCGCTTCTTAGAACTATAATGCCCCTATTCACCAACGCAAGCATTTTTCAATTACGCTTTTATTTTGATGAACTTCGTAGCTTTCACTAATCGGTATGTAGAATGGGCCTTGACAAATAAAGTTACACTAAAATACTGCCCATTCTAACCACCTATTAAAATGGATGTTTTTTTACAGCCGTGCAGTTTCTCAAGAATCCATCCCTTCTTGTTTCTAACGATTTTCATCTAAAACCCTGCATACATCATATACATGTCACAGGAATTAGGTTTCAATAAAAAGCGCAGAGAGTGATTTAAAAACGCGATCAAAGAAAATCACAAATTAGCGGCAAGTTGTAAACACTATTTTTTTAATACTTTTATCAAAAAAACCTAAAAAACAGGAAAATATTTACAAAAAACGCAACATCCACTGACGGCTCACCATTTTTATACTATAACCAGAGAGGATATAATTATGTGCTCCTCCCCCCCAAATTTAGGGAAAAAAACAGATGACTAGCCAAAAGAGTCATGGTTTGGTTATTTGCAAACAGTTACTAAATTCGTGTTTTAGATGAAGGTATCATAAAAATAATATTTTTATATGGATATTAAACACGATTTTAAGGTTATCTTTTAAGTCAAAAAGAAATTAAAAATACTATTTGGTTTCTTTAAAAACCCTGCATACATATAAAAGTCACTGTTTCTAAATCGTCAATTGGTAAATCCTGCCAATCTGTATGCATTATTTTAATAATCAAATAAATTTATAATTAAATACGATTTCAAGGTTATTTTTTTACTTAAAACTAAACTAAAAATAATATTTGATTTCTTTAAGAACCCTGCATACATATAAAAGTCACTGTACCTATCTAAACTGTCAATTGGTAAATACTCCCATTTAATATTAAAACCTATTTTTGTACCTCCAGTTTTTTGTACGTAACTCAAAGTACACAGTATTTTATAGTAACATTAACTTTGTTGAAAAAACTTTGTTGAAAAAAAAAGAAATATTTAAGCTTTGGATGCCCATTTTGTATGATTAGAATAATTACTCAATTAGGAACAACCTCTTCATATTACTGTAAATATGTGTGTAATGGGGATTCATATAAAATTAAATCATATACTTCTTATTCTCTAAACAGTTTCAAACCGGCTTTGATTAGAGAAATTGTCGGGATTGTTAGTCAAAGCCTATTATAACAAACCAAGGTTTGTCTTGGGGGAGGTCAAATCTTAAGGCTTGCATTTTTGAGAAGGATTAGGCAAGTTTGTGTGATTTTAATTAATTTATTGGATGATATTTTAAAATTCTTTATAAACAATAAACTGATTGATTGATTAAATCACCAAATCGTATCGTTCGTATTCATTTTCTTTTTGTTTGAATTGGACGGGCCTATTCTTCTTTCAGCCTTTTTGAGCGGACTCGGGCTTTTTTCACAAGAAGACAGTAAAATGCCAATTTATAGCTTACAGTGTCTTTACCCAAGTCTTTGGGCTTACATGTAAATTCGCCATATGCCGGTCGAGATGTCTAATTAAATGCCGATGCAAAAGAATATTTAAAGAATTGAGGCGAAACGCAAAATAAACGAGCCCGAATTTATGGGAGCTTTTGTTGGAAATTTCAAAGGTTTCTTAAGAGTAGAGATTCTTTTTTTTTCTGTCAGTGACCTTAGCTCAGGAAATTTCGAAGTGACGTTCAAATCAAACCTAATTGAACTTTGAATAGAAGGCATATTTTATAAAAACTAAGACACCACTCGGGGGACTTTTTTTATTTTTTGCCGAAGCCAAAGGTAAACATACCCTCGAACAGTTTTTTTTTTATTAGAAAACGTAACTCTACTTGGGAACGAAAATATATTTATTTTAAATATAATTGTATTAGTTTAAAAACGTGGGAGTAGTTCTTTCACATATATTTTTACATTAGACTTAGAATAGTTTCCAGATATTCGAACCTAAAATTAGATTTATTACAATTTTACAGTTTTATCATTTGTTTTAAAAATAAATATACATATTTTACAAAATATGAATATTTCAATGTTTTAAAATTTAATACCAGCTTTTATTAAATTTTAAAAATATATATAATAAATATATATATAAAAAAGTATTTACAATAAAATATATTTTTAAAAATAAAACGCGAACCTATGTAAACCTAAAATAATTTGTATATTATTCTGTCAAAGCATTTTTTTGGGACAAAATCTCACCCTGACTTGGTTTTTTCTAATATTTTTTAATAAGTGTTTAAAAAAAAAATTGTTCTAATTGTATATTTTCTATGGAATGACTTTTATCCTATAAACTAAAAATACAATTCTACTATTAGAAACCTAGAAGTCAAGAAATTAATATTAATTGCTAAGAAAAACTAAAACAAAAAAAAAGAGTATATTTTCTTAATTTTAGCAAAATGGGGAACATAAAATTAGTACCTAATATAATTTTACAATTATATTTATATAAATTTCATATAATACAAAATATTTTAAATTTGAAAATATAACATTTATTATATAAATTAATATATTAAATCTTAACAAAACATATATTTAATCTTGAAATAAGAGATTTTACATAATATAGCTAATATATAAATGTTTTTAAATTAAATAAACTGAATTTTAATTTTTAATAAAATACATTTTCAACCATAAAATACGATGGATATTTATATGTAATATGCTGAATTTTAGCAGTTAATATCTTTTGTATATATATTAATAAATAATTTATTTGATTTTAATATATTTATATCTATTTTTAAAACATTTTTTTTCCGTGTAGGACGATTTTGAAAGTTACTGCGAACGTTTTTGAATACTCAAAGTTGTAGAATTAATTTCTTTATAGTGACTTGTTGTTCAAATGATTTTGCCTGTACGCTGTTTTAAAAAAATCTTGAATTGCACGCTGTTATTTTTTTTTCTTTTTATTTGATAACTAACTACTTTCCTGTATCTGCTTACCTAATAATTTGTCTACGCGAAGATAGAAAAACGATCTTTATTTCTTTGACTATAGACATGCAAAGATAAATGCTTCCTTAAACACGTTGTAGATGTTGTTAAAATGAAAGCACTGAAATAAGACATGCATGCACGCTTACTCGTAGTATATTGCACTACCAAGCACTCAGTTTCATTTCAAACGTTGAATAATACGTTGTTGTTGTTTGATAACATTTAGAGCATCTGTATGCAATTTAATAGATCTGTCAAATTTCATACCAGGGCAACACAGTTCTCAACTAAAAAGCCACTCAACTCATTTTCGTTTTAGTATCCTTTGGCCTACTATCGGTAGAAAGTCCATGTTTTACCTGTCAATTTAGTTATAAAAATGGTAGGCACAGTAGGAGTTAAGGGGCTTTTTAGTTGAGACCGTGTTGATCAGGGATACTAGAGAAATTAAGATGTGTTCACACGCCACTAAAACATGGATTTTTAAACCTTTTTGTCCAAGAATTACGTTTATTTGCTGAAAAGTGAAAATAAATAAAGATGTGTCCAACCGCTACTAAAACACGGAAAATTTCCACCGAAAAAAAAAACGTAAATTTCGTGACATTTTTGCAAGAATTATCAGTGGTCACTAATAAATTCTACTCTCAAGAATGTCAGATAAACGGCTCCTCAAAAAGGCCTCGACTCTTGTTTTAGTAATCTTTGCTCTAAATTGGCGACTCTTTGACAGATCTGTCAAATTGCATACCACGGACTCTAGTGAAAACAAAGATGTGTTCAGCCGCTACTAAAACACGGATTTTTGTTCGAGAATTACGTTTCTTTGGTGAAATAACGTTAAGATTTTTGCCACAAAGTTGCAAAAAAAAACATGAACTTAGTTACTTTACTTTCTTGAATTTTAGATAAACGGTCAATCAAAAAGGCTTCGACTGTCAACAGTGTCAAAAATGGCAGTAGTCTAGACTAGACTGGCTAGATATATGAAAATATCGAGGTTGCGGATAGGAAAATGTTGACATTTTACCTTATCTGTCTTTCTGTCAATCAAAATATCCACTAACCCTAAGTAAAAATTCCTTAGCCCCAGGTAGAAACTTCATTTAAATATAAGACAAGTGAACTGTCTACTTACCATGATCGTTGCAAATGAGATTGTCGAATTCTTATGATGGCAATATTTTGACAAATCATTATAGCCATGCATTATTATTAAGATGAATATATTTTTCCGCATGATTTTCCAATATTTTATGCCTTCACTTATCGTTAGTAGAAAAATTCACTAACCCTAAGTGAAGGGAAAGGTAAATTTGCTGGCATATATTGGTAAATAGATAAATCACAAAGGGTTAACAAACTAGTAGAAAAATTCACTAACCCTAAGTGAAGGAAAAGTTAGTGACTTGTCGCATATTGTTAAGTAGATAAATCACAAGGGTTAACAAACTAGTAAAAAAATTCACTAACCCTAAATTAAGGGAAAGTTAAGTGTCTTGTCGCATTTTGGTAAATAGATAAATCACTAAGGGTTTACAACCTCGGGTCTAACTAGGTCGATTTACTTGCAGCTATTGAATTCATCACTTGGGGCTAATAGAAACTTCACTTACCACTAACGAAAAAGCTAAGTAGACACTTCAAATGGTTTTCTGCGTGAAGGTTTCACAAAGAAAATTTTGTTATTTAGTTAATATTCTAGTTAATATGTGACGTAAAACTTGCGATTAACTGCCGACTGTCATTAGGACGCCAACGTTGTTAGTCTCAGTTTACCAGTGCGGTGGATGGAATGCTTCATTAGCAGAAGAATTTTCTCAAGAAAACGTAATACCCACATGAAGAACATGTTTCAGCTATCATCTACTAGTTGTCGGGTTATAAAAGTAATTAGTACAAGATGGAAACTTTCACGTTTTCTTCTTTCTGTGTCAATTTATGGATTTGGTTTGACTTTGTTTATTGCAAGTTTTAATCGAATTGACAGCTTATCAATTGATGTTTCAGATAAATAAACAACAAAACAGACGCATTGCAGGGAAAGTTACCGAAAGTAAAATTTACTATTAGTTGAATTTGCAATGCCCCTAATTTGATGAAGAAGTAAGTAACTAACGTATATTCAGGATTTACCAAATTTATTCTTAAAATACTTTTAAAAAATTATACCCACACTTCATTTTTTAACCTTCCTCGTGAATTAGAAAAAAGAAGGCTTGTTATAATTTTGACCTCTTTAGAGTCAGCCTATCTTTCACCGTTCACCAAAAAAAGGAAGCTTGATTTCCTCGTTCTTCCGGTACTAAACGGTGAACTAATCCCATTTGCAACTGAAGTAAAATATCTGGGATAGCCCTGGATAAAACACTTACATGGCATGCGCATTTGGAGAAAGTAAAGCGAAAGGCAGAACTGTCTCTATGGACGTGCAAACATACCTTCTGAAAGTCTTGGGGCATTAGCTCCAAACAAATGTACTGGCTTTATATCACGGTAGTTAGACCGGAACAATAGTTTGATGCACGAAGAGCAGACAAACGCTGACGCGTGCCAAACTAACAAGCTTCCAACGTCAAGCAAGTATGGTAATCAGTAGTGTGCTATGAGCACCGCACCATCAGTATCGCTTGAATGCCTCCTAAACCTTCCTCTTCTACACCTTGTCTTGTAGAAAGAGGCTATGAAGGCAACGTACAGAATCATAGCCAACCAATAGGGTGGCTGGGCAAGTCAAGTAGTACCAAACTCTTGAACGCGGGTAATTGAGAGCCACTGCACTCTATTCTCCCAGATAGGGAGGACTGGTCGTCCAACAGAATAAGTTTCTCAAGTGAAGATAGTTGCTGGTATGCCTTCAGGCGTTTGATCCGGAGCTTATTGTAGCCCGGAAAATGTTAGGATTATACATATTCTTGGACAGACGGCTACAATCTTCCAGGCGGAAATCTTCGCCATTGAAATGATCGCACGTTGGATAATAGATCATAACTAGCGCAACAGATCAATAAAGATACTCTTTGACAGTCAAGCGGCCCTTAGGGCTCTTGAGTTCTATGTAAATGCCCAAGTGTCGCAAAATGTGTAACAATAATAACTTCTAGAAACAAAAAAAAATAAAATAAAAAATAAACGCTAAAAATCTACTGCGCATCTGTGACAAAGTCGGCTCGCGACCAGAGGATTTTTTGGCTCTGCGTTTTTTTCAGGCTAACCTGATTGGGAGAGTTATTATCGCTACGGTTTTTTGGGAAAATGCAAGGGCAGCACCGTTATATTATCTCTAGCAAGAATAACTATCGTTCATTACTTTCCAACACAACTGTGTTCTGAAAAATCTTGCAAGTTTGACTAAAATTTTATTAAAGCTTGCCCAACGGAAAGAGAAGTGCAATGCCAATTTTGAAACAGCATTTTGTGGGCTGAAAGATGATATATAACAGATGAAAATTCCCTAGAATATAGGTAAGTTCTAAGCCAAAATATGAGGCCGTGCAAAATTGCGTCTGTTCTATGCCTAACAGGATAGAGTAGAATAACGCCATATTATAGATTCTTATGCAAGATTTGTTGCTACTCTTTCCAAAGTTGTACATTGCAAATATTTCGACTGCACATTCGCTGAGAAATCGTAGATTTTGTACGCAAATGTGCCAAATCTGAGAATTAAGAAAAACAGCACGCACGCGACTATTTAAAAATGGTTGCTGTCTCTATACTCACTCAAATCCCTCGTAAAATAATTTATTTTGAAGGATATCGCACCTAGCATAATATCTGAGTGGAAAATTTTGCACTTGAAGTAAAATTACAGTTAAGATATTTTTTTTGCAAAAATTATGAAATAGGTCTTGAACAAAAGCCCATAAAATGTACACTATCGGCATCATAAAAGTAGTACACAATACTTTTTGTTGTAATACCTTGGTCTATTTTTACAAACAAAGTCACCCATTATTGTATTTTTCTTAAACTGTCACAGTATGTTATTCTGTATTTCAGTCTGACAAATAAATAAAAAATGCCTCCACAAATTTCTTTATTTGATAAAGCCCAACTCCTGGCAACTACAACTAGGATGGTCAATTAGGGACGTGGCTAGACATTATGGACGCAGTAAAACCACGATTATAAAAATTAAAAACGATGGGAAGAAGATCAGACAATAGAGGGAAAACGAGGGACTGGTTTATTGAAAGTTTCAACTGATGAAGAAGATTATGACCTTACCGCTTTTATGGAAGAAAACCCTTTTGCATCTGTTGCCCAGGCAAATAGACTAACCCAATTTCCAGGATGTGTAAGAGTGGCACGAATCCCGAAGAAAAGGCTCTAATTTAAGATGACGTGTAGCTGCTAAAAAAAAATAAAATTAAACTTACAAAAAACATGCCAGGTTACTTTTCGCCCTTAATTACTCTCTAAAGGAACCAGAGTTTTGGCGAAAGCTAATATTTTTCGATGAAAAAGTTTTCCAGTCCTATAGTGACAGAAAACAAATTCGGGTGTATCGTCCACCAAGAACGCGCTATGAAGGAAGATATATTGCTGGTAACAACGATCGCGCTGGAAGATTTTCGGTAAATATGTGGGGTTGGATTTCTGCTAGAGGTCATGGTGCTCCATTTCGAATCAATGGAAGGCTCACAGCACAGCTTTACGTGGACATTTTAGAGAACACCATGCTTCCAGCCGTCACAGAACTTTATCAAGACCAGTTTATTTTTCAACAAGAAAATTGCTCTGCTCATACGGCCAGAATTTGCCGAATTGAAGTTCTTCCTTGGCCTGCGAAAACCCCAGACGTCAATCCTATGGAAAATATCTGGGGTTTAATTTCAAAAAAGCTGGAAAGCGTGTGGGGAAATCAACATCACTTGGTCCAGTTAATAGTCAATGCTTATGAAGAAGTGATTGATGAAAATAAAAACCTTTTTGAAATTTTGGCTGATGACTATATATTAAAATTTATATACCTAATCATTTGTTTCTATTGTTTTATAATTTTCGTTACAGTTGTGTTTTTTAATTTTTGTTACAGTTGTTTTATGCGTTAGCGTATTATTGTAATATAAAAATTGTTTTTGAAAGCAATCTTTGATGTCACTATTTTCACATTTTAGTACAAGTCTGTCACAAAATATAATCCGGTAGTTAACCATACAATTTAAAAAATACCTATGTTTATCACGTACCACTTTTATGATGCCGATAGTGTAGTTTTGACTGATGCAAACAGATTTTAAAAAAGTTGATATTTGTTAGACATATAGCGGATCTAAGGAGAAGGCGTCAGCACAAATTGTGATTCTTGAGGTGAGTACTACTTGTGTACCAAGGGGGAACAAAATCACCATTAAAATTAAAAAACGTCCAAAATTCCCCCGTCTTTACATGCTTGCCTCTATTTAAAATTGTAAGGAAAAAAAAGAAAGAGCCGACTCTGTGACTCACATATATATCCAGAAACAAATCACAATCAGTTTGTCTTTCGAATATTTTGGCAAGTAGGTACCTTTTTCCCCAGTTTGGCAAAACTTGGGTCTGGTGAATTTAAATGCGGCATCGCTGGTACCATCAGGGAATAAATAAATCTGAAGAAGATCTGCATGCAATTGTACCGTCCTTTAACGTGCTTCGGTCATCCATTGGCGTACCTTGAAAAATAATATTTATTTTAAGGCAATGAAAGGCCTTTAATTTTATCGGCTAAAATTTTGCTTGAAGTTTCTTTACCGACCAAAGCTAACCCTTTGTGTTTTTTTAGAATTTTTTGTTAGATGTTTTTTTTGAGGCTAGCAGACAAGGAATCACCAGGAGCAAGTCTATTCATAGGAAATAGGGAGATAAAGAAGAGCTACCCACTAGGTTGGTACGCGACGATTTTCCAGGCGGAGGTATATGCCATATCGGCAGCCGCACGAGAATTAAGGACCAGAGCAGAAGATAAGGTCTACATATGCAGGGACAGCCAGCAGCCAGGCTGCCATAAAAGCACTTTGTAAACCTACAATGCTAAAAGGACTGATCTAGGAATGCGCGGACGCCCTCCGGGATCTAGCAAGTGAAAAAGAGGTTGAACTTGTTTGGGTTGGCAAGCTTGCAAGGAAAGGGTCAGCTCAAGCATACGTCGTACCGGAACCGTGTCTGGGATTTACCAGAGTCTTCACTGGACATTGCGCGCTCTAAAAAGCACCTGGCCAGGATGAAGGTAGTGCGGGACTCAACTTGCGGAGAGTGCTGGGAAGAGGATGAATCCCAACATAAAGGGAATCTTCGGAGAGGAAGTGTTCGAGCCGGAACACCTTCCGACGCTGAAATGGTCGGATATCCTGACCTTTATCCAAAGGGCGGTAAGGTTCGACCGTGGTGAAGTGGGAGCGTGAGGGAGAGCGTGAGGGGGAAGCTCGGGGGGGGGGGGTGGCGAAAAAGTCTCGCGTAGAGTCTAGTCGTCGGGCCGGAAGCCCCCTCTTATTCTACTACTACTACTACTACTAGATGTGTTTTTTTCTTAAATTAAACAAGGTTTCCTTTTCAGACAAAGAAGTGTCTAATATACGCAGTATTAACAGTCTTTAAATCGCTATTAATGCTACATTCAAATTTTCTTTGAGGAGAATTAGTTACAAAATAATTCTCTTCTCACATGTCATAGTCTTAGCGAAGAAATACCTTTTTTTGCAACCTCAAATTGCCTGTAAATCCCACAGATAAATTTCGTAAATATCGTGTTCGGCCATTTTTGAACTACCATATTTAGCATTCCACCGACTTTCCTTTTTAGTAGTTTTTTAACGACTTCAGTGAAGTAAAATTGGTTATATTGCACAACAATCTCAGAAAGTAACAAACTTCACTCGAGTATGGATATTTTTGGCGGTAGCCAAGTGCGCATGATGAGCGAACGACAGCGAAACAATCTTCGGATATGCTTAAAATGTGGGAAAAAACTTTTCAGTCAGGAAATTTTCAAATTCTGAAGAAAACTTAAAAAAATGGAACATTAGCAAAGCCAAAAAATTATACAATTGTCAAGGGGAAAAATATATCAACCCAAATTCTTTAAAAACACAAAGAAAACTGTACATTCTCTTAAATTTTTTGAAAATTAATGTTTTTAGTTTAGTTCTATTCATCACTCAGTTACGCTAGTGCATTCCCACTGTGTATATCAAAACGTAATACTGTTACGCCACTGGCAATAAAAATGCAATAGATCGTCTTCCATCGAGTTGTTCCTTTCGCAGGTTGTTGCAATTGTTCACGGTCGAATTTAAATATTTTTCTTTTCGTTTTTTTCCGACGTTTTCTGTTTTTCGTTTATTTGTTTTGTATTTAAATTCTCTGATTGTTTTTATTTAAATTGAGACGCTTTAACTAATCGGCCGCCATCAAATACGGCAGATGCGTTTGAATGTTAACTTGAAACTTTAAATTTAACGATTTTTCAGGACACCATACATAGATACCATAGTGTATGGTAAACTATTATGGTAAAGTTCGGATAGATGCCGCTGGGGGAGAGATGCCGCAAATGACGTGACGTGGAAACGGAGTGCACTTGTCATCTGCTTTCCGTAAAATCAAAGAACTGTGATTAGTACATTTTGTGGAGCTTACATTATTCAGCAATAAATAAGTTATTATATTTTACCTATTATTTGAATTTGAAAAATTATGTTTTAGCTAGAGCAATGAGATAATTTTATATTTCTATGATTATGTAGGATTTCTTAAAGGTTTTGTTTTGCATATTTTGTTATATCCCCTAGCAAAAAGGAGAGATTCCTAAGCCTATGTAATTCATGTAAACGTGACGCATTAAAGGCATCTCTCCCTTATGATAATTAGCATTGGGCATCTCTCCGTACAAAAGGGAAGAGTTGCCAGAGAAAAACTTTTTTTTCAAAACATTTTTCGAGTAGAAAACGATTTTTGTTTAATGTTTCAAGACCAGTATTTTTATAAAAGATAGTTAAAGAATCTTTTTATGCATTTTAAAATATAATTTTTTTATTCATTTCATTTCTGTGAATTTTTTTCAAAAAGTGAGGCATCTATCCGGACTTTACTATGCGTAGATAATAGTTGTTTACCTAAAAAGTGCGGAAAGTGGTACTTTTCCGCACGTGACGGCAGTTGTACGAATGACGCGGAGCGGAGTTCGGACAAGCCGTCAAGGGTGGAAAAGGCAATTTCCGCAAGAGTTAGGTACAATGTTTTTCCTACGAGTTGTTTTTGTCCATCTTATTTATCAAGAAATAGTAGTTTTCACAACTAGTGGCTAAAATAGTGCTTTTTTTACAAGCGTTGGTTTAAAAAACGAGCGCAGCAGGGTATTTAAAAATGCGAGTAAAAAAGTACAGTTTAGCTGCGAGTTGTTAACACTATTTTTTTTAATACCTTTATCAAAAAATACCAAGGAAAACCGGAAAATACTTTTAAAACTCTCGAAGGAAGAGCACTTTTGCCAACACACCATTTTTACACTATAAATCAAGGCGGCTGGTAAATGAAATAACAATGGTTTGTATAGCGATGTGCCTTTTTGCTCCGTGACGTTCATTGTTGCGACATTTTAATCTTTGACAGTTTGATATTTTGACGATGTTTTTAAATGATTTTTTCGTAAATACTTGGTGAAAACCGGCGGAAATGACTTAATTTTTAGGCAAGAATAATTAGATTTTTTTAATAATGCTATATTCCGCTATTTCTCTTTAATTTTGGATAAAAAACGGACTGAAATCTTTTTTTGCACCCGTGATCAAAAAAAAGGTTTTTGCATCGGTAGTCAAAAAAGCCATGCTTTAGTTATCTGCAGACAGTTACTAAAATCATGCTTTTGATAAAGGTATAAAAAAAAAGTTTCGCATCGGTAACCAAAAAAGCCATGTTCTAGTTATCTGCAGAAAGTTACTAAAATCATGTTTTTGATGAAGGTATAAAAAAAATATTTTTAATACGCAAAGATTTTATAAAATGCTACAAAATGACACACAAGATAGAATAGTTAGATAAATCATGTAATTAGTCCTAAATATCTTCATTTTTAACAATTAAAAATTGTGCGGAAAATTAACTTTTTAGCAGTAGTGAGTTACTATAGTTACCAACTATAGAAATTAAAACTGCCCCAATTTCAAACGTTGTTTTATGGGTAAATATTAGTTGTCTTGGTGACTGTTGTCGCCTACGACGTCTAAACGTTGATCACATCTATTAGTCATCATTACAACTATTTATGACCGTGTATTTTACTCATATAACTCTGATATACTATAACGCATACCGGTAATAGGGATATTTTGGAACTCTTAAAATTTTGACAACTTTGACAGCCGCTGTGGTAGTGTTTAAAAACCACTACGACTACCACTCGTCGATTTTACCAGAGTTTTTGGAACAGATTAAAACTGTCACTTATAAAAAAATTTAGAGATGAGAAAAAAATAAATAATTTGGCTTAATTGTACAAAATAAGTGTTTTATATGTTTGAACCTGGTAAAATTTTATTATTTTTAAAATTAATTGCGCCAAAATTCTCTAAAATAAACCAGAAAAATAACCACAACCACAACGAAATAGATTGGTAACTTACGGCAGTGGTAGTGGTTAATTACCATAACGGAATGACGTTTAGCTATTGCGCAGACGCAGTAATTACCACAACCACTATGCGTTCCAAAATATCCCTAATAACTCTCCCAATCAAGTTAGCCTGGAAATAATCCAGAGGCGAAGAGTCTACCGGGCAGACGCGTCGATTGTGACAGTAGTGAAAGCAACTGACAACCATCTGACAGCGAAAATTTATGTTACTTTTAATATTTTTGTTTGCTTTTGGAAAATTTATTAATAGAGTCGACACTACCGTAAAAAAAATAAAAAGTGTTGTCTAGTTTTTCGCGTAATTTCGTATCAATAGAACATTGGATGCCTCTAAATTTAAACATGCACAAAACGAGAACAGAAAACAAAAAGCAAGGTCTTTGAGGTTTAATTGGTCAGTATAATTATACAGATTAGGTCAATCTATGGCTTTCTCCAAACAAAACCTACTTGCTAGGTACTATTGGACTTTATAATAAGTGCTCTTGTAGGCATTCCGTGCCCTGGACTTTGTAAGTGAGACATTTTCTGGATTAAGTGTAGTTAAAACACGAAAATATCACAATAACATAATCAAAATGAAGAAACCACACCTCGTCAAAAACTTTTCGACGATGCCAAATTGTGCTAAAGTTCTCAGAGCAAAAAATTTTGATGTTGTTTTTGTGTATTTTTCTACTAGTTTGTTCACCAAATCGGATAAATTTTACTTTTGAAGGACCCCAATGCGTTTAAAAAGCTCTATAAAAGGGAAATTATATTGTAGTTGAAGTACAGTAACACAAGATCCTTTCAATTTATTTTTTATAGTACATCGGCGAATTTTCTTGTATTATCTGACACGGCCTTGTTAGTACATGAGTAGATTTTTTACCTTTCGTCTAGCCCAAACAGTGCCAGAGCCAACCGCGATTTTGAATTTTCATCTTTGTTTTTTAAAGTTAGCTTTGTTACACATTTTGCGCCCCTTGGGCCATTACAGTATCTCATAGTTATATGATTTTACTTAACCCAGTAAGAAATTTATGCGTATATTGTATTTTGAGATTTTTTACTGTGAAATTTTGGGTAGTCTCTTGGTTGAGAAAGCGACGACCACAAATCGTTTTCTATTATTGCAAATTTCTAAGGCTTGTTATCGATAAAATAAAATAATTATAATCGACATTTTCTAACCTTTTTTTGTCCAAGTAACCAAATATTGCCTTATGTTTGCAGGTAACCAGTTTTGCACCACTGTTCTAAGTTATTGGATTGGATAATAATTGAGGTGGGTTCGAGTATGTTGTGTGTGTGTTCGTTAATAATAATAACAATATTAAAAAATCTTAGTTTACGAGCGTTTCAATTTTTTCTTCACCCTGTATAATAACATAAAACCAATGCAATGTATCCATTTTTTTTGCTTATAACTAATTATTATTCTGGTTATTAGCAGAAAATATTTTTTAGTCTGCTGTTTTATTATTCTAAATGAGTTTTTGTGCTAATTTTTGTGCTGTCACCTTTTTATTAAGCGTACAAGTGCAACTTCTTAAGAACACTCTTTATTACCTTGAATATACTTATTTTCGGATTATAATGCAGAAAAATCAGGCTTAAAAATTAATTAAAATAGCATTTCTGGTGTTAAACGACGAGAGTCAAATATTTTTCTTTGTAAGCCGATTAGGCAGACATATATATGTACAAAGGTAGCTTGGGCAAGGTTTTTATAAGTATAAGCTTTTTCTGCGCAACGCTGGAAAGATTTTAAGCACACTTTAGGAATTAGGCGAAGTTTATATTATGTGCAAGAAAATAATTTTAATAATTTTCTTGGTTTGTCAACATTTCCACTTAGTGTACATTGCGGTTTTATTTAAAACCATCCTCAGCACTATAAAACAAAAACGTCAAACTTGGAATTTCATAACTATTATGATCTAAATAAAATGAAAGTGATCAAAATTAATTTTACAAAAATTAAAAGAAGTATTGGAAAAGTCAAAAATAAAGTTAAATTATTAAAAAATTAACTTATTGAAGAAATATATTCAAATAAACTATATACATTTTTTGTCAAACTCAAAAAATATACATAATATAGAAGAAAACAGATTTTAAAATATTAAAATCGTTAAAAATAATAAAGAGATGGGAAACAAACAGGAGTAAAATTACGCATTTTTAAAATTTAAAAAATATAAAAGACAATTTTTTATCCAAAATTAAAGAGAAATAGCGGAAAATAGTAATATTGAAAAAATCTAATTATTTTTGCCTAAAAATTAAGCCATTTTCGCCAGTTTTCACCAAGCATTTACGAAAAAAATCATTTAAAAACATCGTCAAAATACCAAACTGTCAAAGATTAAAATGTCGCAACAATGAACGTCACCGGGTAAAAAGGCACATCACTATGGAAACCATTGTTATTTCATTTACCTCGACCTTGATTTAAGTGTAAAGATGGTATGTTGCAAGAAGTGCTCTTCGTTCGATATTTTTAAAAGTATTTTCCTGTTTTTCATGGATAATTTGATAAAGGTATTAAAAAAAATAGTGTTATCATCTCGCGGCTAAACTGTGCTTTTTTGCTCTATGTGCACGCAACCAATAACCCTCTACTTTAAGAATTGTTGGTACAGAAACTTTTGGGTAACTGATTTTGCCATAAACTTATAGAGTGCATCCCAAAAGTCTGAGGTATCAAATATGACACAAACTTTTCTTTTTTTAAATTGGACGCCCTATGTATTATTTTATTTTCTGAATCCTTAAAAAATAAACTTTTCAAAAGTATCAAACACTTTAAGTCTATCTTTTATCTTCTCCAAGATATTCAAGTTTGAAGTATTGAGAAGAGATAGGGAAATCAAAATGAACTACTCCATAGTAGACACTTACGGTGAGATTTACTAACAGAGTTTAGTTCATTTTAAAACGGTCCTAAGTTTAGGTGAAATTTTTGGTTTTAATCATTTTAAACCAGCCCTTCTTGAGTTTTGGACATAGTTTGATTTATAAGAAGAATTTTAATAAATTTGTTTATTGAATAATCATCTTAAAACAATCTTTTGTTGGATTTAAGAAGAAAGTTTCAATTTAGAAGAAAAGGAAATTAAAAAATAGTAAACACTCTGTAGAAAAAATTAAAATTGGGGCTATATATCACTCTAATTAAAACTTACCATTATTCGTTAATTTTTCCAATTAATACTTGATGTCACACAACGATTTAGATGAGTAATCATAAAATAAGGAGTAAATTAATTTTGTATTTATTTAAAAGGTGTTTTTATTTATGAACTGTATTAAAAAACTTAAATGCAAGTTTTTTTTGCATTTCTGTCACTGTTTTTTACGAAATGTCAGTTTATAAATAATAGCGCTGCATTCAATCACAAACAGCGAGTTCGGATCTTTTACCTCTGCTTGCACCTTGGCTTGCACCAACCTCTACTGATAAAAGCTACAGCTTTAAAATGAGTGGGCTTTGAGTAAAGAAAGTTTTTTTGACTGATCTTTTAGATAACCTTAATGTTTTACTTGCAATTTGTAAATAAATTAATATAGTTGTTTTGGGTTTTTTGTTTGGCATAATATTCGTGCATAATCAGTGACCTTCACTTATGTTTGTTTTGCCTCGTAGTGCCCTAATAAATATATTTGTTGTACTGAAAACGGGTTCAAAATATGGCGTTTTTCTGGACAAAATAGGAGATGCTTTATTGGTTAATAAACAACTTGGGGTATTAAATAAGGTAAATTAATCCTTGTAAAAACCATTACAAACGAACTTATTACCAAATGCCACAAAACAATCCTTTCTGGGGGCTATAAATTTAAACCACCCCCCTGAGGTGGTCTAAAAAATCACCAACTTTATAACCTCAAACACAAATAATGAAGCTATTATGTGCCAAATTTTTGGCGTATTCGCCATTTGCCATTTTGAAACCTGTCAAAAAAAAATAGTTTTACGCCATTTTCTTCTAAAATATGGTGTATTTTGAGAAAAAAAGCAGTTTTTCAGTGGCATTTTGCAATAACAACACAAAATAATCAATAACTTTGTGTCGTTTCTGTATGGGTAAGTGTTTTTTGAAAATTGGTTTTAAAATTTAGTACCCCCCACAGGTGTAAATATTTAAACTTGTGGGGGGTACTATTTTAGATCTTAGTAAATCTCACTGTTAAAGTTACCAAAATAGCGAGTGCTTAATCGTAATGGTATCTCAGTGCGCATGCTAGGATACGTCGTACAATATGTAATAGGGATTATAAGCCACATCACGTAACTCGACGTAGCGTAAGTTTTGATCAAGTGCGCATGTGCAGTAAACTTCAAACGTACGATACATACATTCACGTACGTTACACCGCGTATCGTACGTGAATGCGTAATCCCAGATCAAAAGAAAGTTGATTACTACAAGCATATCTGGTGATCTTTTTACCTCGTTAAAGTTGAACCTTCCATATCGGGCTGCTATTCCCGAGAGCAGCCTCTCCACGGAGAATGTCGATGTCATCATTTTCTTCATCATCATCATCATCAAAAATAAAGACATTAAGAATGTCTTTCATTTTTGAAGTATAAAAAACACGAAAATTTTAGGGCTGCTCGACTACTTAACCAATTTACAAGATACGCAAGAAGCAAAAGATCAAAAGATCTTGGGTGGAAATAACGAAAATTCAAACTTGGATGAGCACCCCACAAGGAACACACAAAAGATCAAAGCGAAAAGAGAAATGATCAAACGATGTTTCGCCCTAGGTAACCAGCGTGGGCTCATCAGGAGTTTCACTGATCACCCTCCACTATACATCATTAAACCCCATCATCCACTATGATTAACTAAGGCAATTAAAACAAAAAAGAATCGGTTTCTTTTCGATTGAAGTAACTGATTTGGAGGTTTTTTAACTTCTTTTTTGTTTTAATTGCCTTAGGAGCATAATCCTACTGGAAATATTAACACGCCAGGACGAATTCGTATCAGGTAACTTGGATAAGTACCAGTGCGGAACGATGCCTATTTGTGGGTGGTTCAAGGTTGGAAATCAAGGTGGATGATGGTGTTTAATAATGTATAGTGGAGGGTGACCAGTGAAACTACTGATGAGCCCACGCTGGTTACCCAGGGCGAAATATCGTTTGATCATTTCTCTTTTCGCTTTGATCTTTTGTGTGTTCCTTGTGGGATGCTTATCCAAGTTTGAATTTTCGTTATTTCCACGCAAGATCTTTTGATCTTTTGTTTTTTAGTTTTTTTTCGGTTGAAGTAACTGATTTGGAAGTTTCTTTTTTTTATACGCAAGAAGCGTTGCTTTAAACCTTTTTTAGTTCTTAGTAACTAGGCGACGTGTCCTCTCTGCGTAACGTACGTTGCGTTTACGCCATGTCATGGCTTATAACCCCTAATATAATAATAATCTTTATTCAAAATTCTGAAATACAAAACTATATAATAAAAATAGACCAATTGGTAAACATAAAGTATTTTAACAAAATAATTAACATTAGGGCATTCATTGGAATCTGAACAAAGTAAGAGTAAGTACTACTAAGGCAATACAATAGCGACTAAGTCTCACCTATCTTTACGACCACCCTTGCAGTATTCGTATGCAGCTATAGCGTATCCTAACCAATTTGTTATCTGTGGGTTTTCACAAATGCCTGATCCACAGTTTCATTCCTTCTAATTTCCATTTTACTGCGGTTCTCACTTTTTTCGAGAAGGAAGGAAATAGAAGTGAGCGGCATAAAGTGTTTTACAGTGCATGAAGCACTGACCAAGAATTGACCAGATTTTTGGGACACACAGTATATTTTGTTTTCTTACTGGGACTTTCCATCCATCCAATGCCGAATTTTTCCAAAGTTAAAGACAACACAAAATATCGATGCACCTAGCCGGGATTCGAACCCGTGCGGCAGGCCGATACGCCACCCACAGTGGTACGGAGACCGGCTAATTGTTTTAAATATCTTTTGATTACAGTTTTTTTTTAATTTACCAGAAAAGTGACAAAAAATAACGTTTGGAGGCTAAAATTGTGTGTAATTGAAAGCCAGTCAAATAGGAGACAGCTGGCGTCACCCCCTTCCAAATTAAAGCCAAGATATAATTTATAATCTGTTCTGATTATGTACCTATGTACCTTTGCTCACGTTATTTAAATGTTTAATTCAGATCTCCTAGCTGAGATATAAATTCCTTTTTATTATGCTCCGAGTTTTAAAACAGATACATTTATTTTTAAGTAGGTGTTGTTTATTGAGAGAATAAGAACGATTAATTTTCTAATAGAATTGACAATAAATTTCCGTTTCGATTAATACGCAACGTATTTATAACTGAGTTATAAAATATCACTTTTTATGGGCGTCTGTCTGTGTGTGAAAACAATATGGTATTAACCTTCGAATCTAATTTAAAACCTAATCAAAGTGGTGCAATTAATGCATGTAGGGAACTGTATAGGCAATTAATTCGAAAAAAGTAACAAGTGACCTTTTTAAAAAGTTGATGTGTGGCGATGACATAAAGAGTTGTACTCAGATTATTTACCTCATTGCGTCCTTTATAACGGAATCAAATAACAGCAGAAATATAATATAAAGGGAATAAAATACAAGAGCCTATAATTTTTCCCAAAAATCTTTGAAAATTAAAAACACCATTCATTTTTTTAAATGTTATTTTATCAAAACATTTTTCCTACGATTTGGTGTAAAAAATAACATTTTAGGTGTCATTTTCGCAAAAATTTTTACCTGCGTTGAATTTTAGCATTTTTCAAACAAATTAAGGGTAAATAAACATTTCCTAAACCCCATCAATATTTAAGAATTTAATTTAATTTTCACTCATTTGCCTGCGAATGAAGCATGATTTTAAATTTGGTTAAAACCCCCAGCCCAGATCCGCGCTTAGAAGCCTCTGTTTCCTCCCTTGCCCTCCTCCTGCGAATTCGGGCTTTTTCGCGAAAATTTAAAAAGAAACTCTTGCAATTATAAAAAGCACGTTTTATGCGAAAATTATCGGTGATGTACTTGTGCAATTACCCCCGATAACTTTTTGGACTTAAAGTGATAAGAATTACACTGATAAAAATTATCCTTGATTACTGTACTAATTTTGATTTAAAAACATGGTTTTCGTTTGTCAAAGGTAATACTTCATTATGACAAAACTGGGGTAATTCTGACAGTTCCTGATTTTTATTAAAATTTTGTAAAATGAATCGCTTTGGAACTGTTATGGTCAAGCCATGATGGTAATTTAAGGCTTAAAATATTTTAGCATAATTTAAGGGGTAACGTTTTTGATGAAGCAATTTTTAGGCCATGATATTGCTCACATTTTAAAGCTTTCTTTCCAAAGTTTCGATTTCTAGAAAAAACACCCAAATTTTTCAGTTTTTAGGTGTTCAAAAAAAGTACGGCCAAAAAACATTTTTTCTCTGTGAAAATGAAAAATATTTAGAGAGGGAGGCCATAATTTTAGAGGTAGATGGAGAGATAATTTAGTGACGTGTAAAATTTTTTAAGGTTGTTGAAGAGACAGCAGGCTCTAAAAAAGTATTTTAGAGAAAGATGAACATAATTTAAGGTAAATTTTTACCAAAAATTTTTCAAAAAATGACATCTGTTATGTCATCTGTCATCTTGAGTGGTGTCGTGCATAAAAACAGTAAAAATTGTAATTTTTCAAAGTAAAACATAAAGTGGTATTAATTTCTTTTAAAGTTCTTGACAGTTTTTAAATTTACCAAAAAAAAGTGTCCTACTAAAGTTTATTTTAGCACATCTAAAAATAATTTAACAGGTATTTAAGAGAATTATTTTACACTTTAGTAGGAAACGTTTTTTGGTAAATTTAAAAACTGTAAAGAACTTTGATTGAAAGAAATTAATAGCACCTTATGTTTAACACACTTTACACTATGAAAAATTACAATTTTTGCTGTTTCTTGGATAAAAATTGCAAAATAAAAATCATATGCACGACACCACTCAAGAAGAATATTTGCCTTAAATTATTTTCATCTTTCTCTAAAATACTTTGTTATAGCCTGCTGTTTCTCTTCAACAACCTTAAAAATTTTTACACATCACTAAAATATCTCTCCATCTACCCCTAAAATTCTGCCCCCTCTCTCTAAATATTTTTCATTTTAACAAAGAAACATTTTTTTTTGCAATCCTTTTTTTGAACGCCTAAAAAACAGTCAAAACTTGAAAAATTTGAGTGTTTTATTCTAGAAATCGAAAGTTTGGAAAGAAGGCTTTAAAATGTGAGCAACATCATGGCATACAAATGTGAAAAACATAGTAAAAAATTGCTTCATTACCCAACGTTACCCCTTAAATTATGCTAAAATATTTTAAGCCTTAAATTACCATCATGGCTTGACCACTAAAGAGGAAGAAGTGACCAGTTAGTAAATTGATTATTTATTTTATGTTGTTTTGGGTTTTCGTTCCTGAAATAGTTTCCTAAAAACCATTTGAGCCTAAAAATTAACCAATTTAAAAAAAAAAGAACGAAGGTAATAAACCTCCAAATCAGTTACTTCAACCGAAAAGAATCTAAAAACAAAAGATCAAAAGATCTTGGGTGAAAAAAAACGAAAATTTAAATTTGTATGAGTATCCCACAAGGGACACACAAAGGACCAAAGCAAAAAGAGAAATCACTAAACAATGTTTCGCCCTGAGCAACCAGCGTGGGTTCATGAGTGGTTTCACTGGTCACCCTCCTTTTGTTTTTAGATTCTTTTCGGTTGAAGTAACTGATTTGGAAGTTTTTTAACTTCTTTCCTTTTTGTTTTAATTGTCTTAGGAGCACAACCCTATTGGAAATATTAACACGTCAGGACGAACCCGTATCAGGTGACTTAGATAAGTACCAGTGCGGAACGATACCTATTTGTGAGTGACTTAATGTTGGAAATCAAAGTGTATGATGGTGTTTAATGATGTTTGGGGGAGGTGACCAGTGAAACCACTGATGAGCCCACGCTGGTTGCCCAGGGCGAAACATTGTTTAATCTTTTCTCTTTCTGCTTTGGTCTTTTGTGTGTGTCCCTTTTCATCCAAATTTGAATTTTCTTTTTTTTCCACCCAAGATTTTTTGATCCTTTTTCCCGGGGACGTTTTTTTTTTTGGTAAAAGTATACTTTTTCGGCCCCCACAGGACGTCTTCTGGGGACATTTTTAAAACGTACCAAAACAGTCAAAAAACGTCCCCTTACGTTACATATTCTTTGTACTACCCCAAGAAAGAAACGTTGCAGGGACGTCCCCGGAACATTGCAAGGAGGTACTGTCATTAATATCTCCGGGATAGATCTAGAACGTCCCGGGGACGTTTGCTAATAATACGAGATACGTTTTTAAGAAGGAACTAGTCGACGATCCTACTCTTGGTTTCAAAAAATGACATTGAAAGTAAAAATCAACGAGAAGTGTTTTTTTTTGCTGCCTACATCTAAAGTGTCCTAAAAAGTAAGCTAATTATAAACGTTCCTAGAACGTTTTTTGGTGACGTCCTCGAAACGTCTTTTATGAGTCCGGGACGTCCCCGACGTAAAAAGTACGTCTTGGGGACGAAGTGTGCCATTAGGGTTATCCATGATAATTTTAAGCTAACTGCAACCAAGCTAAGAACTCTAGGGTCTATGTTATTGAAAAAAGAACGTAAAAAGGAGTTAAGCTTTTCATATATCGATCCATCAAAATCGCGATGTATCTTATGAGCTTCTTTTAAATCCGAACACTTCTCTAGCAAGGGAAGTAAAACTTGCTTGGTAAAAAAAATGCTTCGCTGGTCACAAACCCAAAGCAAAGGTGCTAATAGGTTTCTGGTTTCGTCTACCTGCCAAGCAGAAAAATGAAATTTTCCTCGCCCTTAAAGATCACTAAAAAGAAAGTACAGTAAAAGGACTCGCTTATCCTAGTATTCTATATCTACAAAAAACTAAAATAGTTATTTACCTAACACGTGCGGAAAGTGATATTTTAACGCATGCCTTGATCAAACGTGATGGAGACACTTTCTGCATAAGGTACAAAATTTCAACGATAAGCCTTAAAAATTGTTGAAAAGAAATATGAAAGCTAATTATCCAAAAAAAATAAACGTAGTCACTTTACCGCACTGAATGTGTTAAAGTACCTTCAACTTCTCGCACCCAAATTAGCTTAGGTAGCTCGTAGGTAATAATTTTACGTAACAAGTGCGGAAAGTGCCACTTTTCCGCACGTTATTTGAGATTGTCAAAACGACGCGACACCATTATGTAATAATATAAATCTATAATATTCGTCAGTTTTTAGGTGAATAAAGTATATAATAATATAACAATGTTCTTAATGCTAGTTCATTATATAAAATACTGAGATATTCGTTAGACTGAGATAGATTATCTAAAACGCTCCACTTTATCCAACATAATTTTTAGTAAACAAAAGATCAAGAGATCTTGTATGGGTGGAAATAACGAAAATTCAAACTTGGATGAGCATCCCACAAGGAACACACAAAAGACCATAGCGAAAAGAGAAATGATTAAACGATGTTTCGCCCTGGGTAACCAGCGTGGGCTCATCAGTGGTTTCACTGGTTACCTTCTACCATACATCATTAAACACCATCATACACTTTGATTTCCAATTTTGAATCACTCACAAATAGGCATCGTTCCGCACTGACACTTTTCCAAGTTACCAGATACGGAAAAAAAGAAGTTAAAAAACCTCCAGAAACTAAAAAACAAAAGATCAAGAGATCTTGGGTGGAAATAACGAAATTTCGTTATTATATATCTTTATTTTTTAGTTTCTTTTCGGTTGAAGTAACTGATTTGAAGGTTTTTTAACTTCTTTTTTTGTTTTGGCTTAGGAACATAATCCTACTGGAAATATTAACACGCCAGGACGAATCCGTATCTGGTCACTTGCAAGAGTATCATTGCGGAACGATGCCTATTTGTGAGTGATTCAAAATTGGAAATCAAAGTGTATGATGGTGTTTAATGATGTATGGTAGAAGATGACCAGTGAAACCACTGAAGAGCCCACGCTGGTTACCCAGGGCGAAACATCGTTTAATCATTTCCCTTTTCGCTTTGGTCTTTTGTGTGTTCCTTGCGGGATGCTCATCCAAATATGAATTTTCGATATTTCCACCCAACATCTCTTGATCTTTTGATTTTTAGTTTCTTTTCGGTTGAAGTAACTGATTTGGAGGTTTTTTAATTTTTTTTTTAAATTTTTAGTATTGCTAAATTATTCCGAACATTTATCTATCAAATGATTCTAAGTGACAACTGACAATTTACGTAGGCCGGGGGGTTTTGTAAATAAACACGATGAATACTTAGACCAAAGGTAGTTTTAGAGTGCCTAGAAGGGCGTTGTACAGCTAAAGTGATACGCAAAAGATGTATCAAATTACCTTTGCTTAGGTTGCGCCAAAGACAGGTGAGATGATATTGCAAGAAATATCAAGGCGAGGTCAACTTCTTAAAAAGCTTAAAAACAATAAAGTTAACAACAAGTTTTATAAAAATATCTTTAAAAAAAAATCAATTGATTTAATTTTTAACTGTTTTGTAGTAATTGGATAGCGCTGATTTCAAGTCTGAGTTTAGTTTTTTTTTATCACATAAGATTATTTCCCAAACCAGTAAAATCCCAAAATATATGAAAAACACGATTTATTCCATTTGTAAACTAGTTTTATAATATATTAAAGAGAAAAATACAAAAATGTAAGAAATATATTCATAAAAAACTAGAAATAGCTATTTATTCTTCACGCTTTAAAGAAAGTTTTTTTTCAGAAAAGCTTCTTTTGATTATTTTTCTGTCATTTCAGGTAAAGAAAGACCCCTTCTCAATGTATAACAGTCATCAGACATCATTTTTGTGTCCCAATGCCCCTGGTATCTTTTTTCTATCTCTTTAATATCTTGATGAAATCTTTCACTTTGCTCCCTCACGTCCCCAAGATTTTTCGGGAAATAGTCCAATTGGGAAAGTAAAAAGTGAATATTTTGGCTTATATTGCAACCAAGAATCTTGAATTTTTCCAGCATATTTTTAACGATCTTAACATAGTTTGCGTCTTTATAATTCCCTACAAATTTATGTACAACTTCTTTTAAAGCAAGCCAAAAAAAAATATGGCGTCTCCCAGGGATCGTTCTTGGGTCCCCTTCTGTTTGTTGTTTATGTGAATGATTTAAGTAATCATATGATGACTGTCAAAAGTGCGAGATTCGCAGATGACACTAGTTTTACTACATACAGCCCTAGGTTTGAGAATTTAAGTGATAGCTCAAACTTTGCCTTAAATCTAGCAAAAAAATTGTTTAATGCTAATAATATGTTACTCAACAAGGAAAAAACCCAAATATTAAAAATTCAAATAAATTCGAATCTAGCTCAGGGGCACTGTGTAAAACTTTTAAGGATCACTATAGATGATAAACTTTCGTGGGCTTGTCAAGCATAACATTTTTAATTAGAAGACTTTGTTCGTTTGTTAGTTTTCATATTCTAAAAACCTGTTATTTTACACTTTTTCATTCAAGTTTAGCATATGCAATTCCTCTATGGGGTCAAAGTAATGCAGCAGAACTTTTATTTCCTGGTATATATATTTATTTTAATCTTATAGAAATTCATCATAAAAAAGCTGAACTACCGAATAGTAAAAATCACTTACATAATCTCTCAGGTCAGATTTAATTACCATTCCTCTCAATAAAACATTTTTTGCTCTTACATTGTTTTTACACGATTTAGGAACACTTCCCAACTAGCAATTTGTCGACGACTCAACGTTGTGCACCGCGTGCCAACGTTGCGTCGCAACGTTTACTTTTACTCAAACACCACCCACTTTTGCACCATTTTGGTGGATGATTTTTTGGTTGAGTCAACGTCCCGATCGCGACTACAGTTGAAGTAATAGTTCAATGGGTTTTGGAGTACAATTATTTGTTCAAAATATTGTTCATTACGTAAAATGATAATTAAACTATTCGACTACAAATTAAACTATTTCTAACACCATAATATTATTAAAATAAAATGATATTCTATGTCATATATCATGTTTTGCATCATCAAAACATGCGAACCAATGCCAAAATATATAAACAGACAGTAGTTTACTGTCAAATGTGCAGGTCGTAGCTTTAAAAAACAAGCGCGCCCTCGATTAAGATGATTTTATGAAACCAAAAAGAAAATCATGACTTAAAATTCCCTTCGAAAAACCTCTGAAGGTCTTCCTTAGGATTCCTAAGAACAAAATACGTATTTTTACATGCAAAATGATCGTAGTTTATTGTAGAGAAAGGTAAAAAAAAATTTATGTTTGTGTACATATTAGCATACAGTGGTTTTTACAATCAATCATGGCGGCACTTATTAATTTCTATGACAACCAAAGGAGTCCCGTATCTCGACCGCTGTAACTACTTAACTTTGTTTTGAACTGATCCCCTAACTTAAAAGACGCGAGCACGCCTCAATTTTTACCCAATCGAAATTGCTCCACAGTTTGGCTTTCTGCTGCTCACTTAATTTCCGTCCTTGTTGTTTACACAGGACCTTCCTTTTTCTTTTCCGCCACACAGAAGATGACACATTTTGATCCAGTATATCAGCTAAATGCTAGGCTAAAGCCTTCTGCGACGATAAAATATCGAAGAATATTTATACAATTTGTTCCTTTTCATAGCGCAAAATGTTGAAACAAAACTAATAGAAACTCTACAAAACACTTTTGACGTTTGTATGACAGACAGCAGTGCTCCAAAATTGGTTTGTTGCAAACGTAACAGAAAACTTGGTTAGATGAAAACAGGCGTGCCCGCGTCTCCAACAAACGGGCCAGAAAACGTGGGGCAAATTGATCAATTTTCGGTTTAGCACACACCGATTTGCATTCGGCGCCTTCACAACTAAGGAATTACTGTTAGTAAAATAGACGGTCATAAATAGTTGTGATGGTGACTGAAGTTGTGATAAACGTTTAGGCGTCGTATAATAGTCGAAGTTGTCGACGGTCGCTATGATAAGTATTCTTTATCCGTAAAACAACGTTTAAAATTAGTGCAACTCTAATTTTCACAACTTGCACAACTAAAAATTGCTAGTTGGGTTAGAAAGTGATTTTGTGTAAGTACAAACTTCAAACCTATAAAGACGCACTTGGGTTATTATTATTGTTTTAAATAATTTTGTTTTGTGGTTATGTTTGTCTAATTATAATAAAAAGTCTATTGTTATATTTCTTAATGTTGTAATTTAGTTACCTATATATTGTTTTATATTAATTATTTTAACTTGTATGCTTACTATGTTATAAGTAGTTTTAGATCAATTTTTTATTTTATTTTTATTTTGATACTTTTAGCCCTGTGCTATATTTTTTTTTTGACTTGTTACAATGTACATTGTACAAATAATAGTTAATAACGCTCTACTCTACTCTACTCTACTCATGTATGTTTTTCCTTATCTTTCTTTACATTTTCAAATTCTGTATCTTTCATCAAGTTCCTAATTTGCGGGCAACACCCACTTTATCTGCTTTAGAGCCGACGACGGTCCGATTGGAACTTTGTTTAATCGGACGAGAATCGGCAACTGACGATGACCCGATTTACTATAGTCAACTTTATGCCGACGCCCACTTTATCTGCTTTAGGGCCGACGATGGTCCGATAGGAACTTTGATTAATCGGTCGAAAATCGGCAACTTACGATGGCTCGATTTATTATAGTCGACTTTATGCCGACGCCCACTTTATTTGCTTTAGAGCCGACGATGGTCCGATTGGAACTTTGTTTAATCGGTCGAAAATCGGCAACTGACGATGGCCCGATTTATTATAGTCGACTTTATGCCGACACCCACTTTATCTGCTTTAGAGCCGACGACGGTCCGATTGGAACTTTGTTTAATCGGACGAGAATCGGCAACTGACGATAACCCGATTTACTATAGTCGACTTTATGCCGACGCCCACTTTATCTGCTTTAGGGCCGACGACGGTCCGATTGAAACTTTGTTTCATCGGACGAGAATCGGTAACTGATGATGGCCTGACTTACTATAGTCGATATTATGCCAACGCAAACCTTATCTACTTTGGGGCCGATGATGGTCCGATTGAAACTTTGTTTATGCAGTCGAAAATCGGCAACTGTTGATGGCCTGACTTACTATAGTCGACTTTATGCCGACGCTCACTTTATCTGCTTTAGGGTCGACGACGGTCCGATTGGAACTTTGTTTAATCGGACGAGAATCGGTAACTGATGATGGCCTGACTTACTATAGTCGATATTATGCCAACGCAAACCTTATCTACTTTAGGGCCGATGATGGTCGGATTGAAACTTTGTTTATGCGGTCGAGAATCGGCAACTGTTGATGGCCCGACTTACTATAGTCGACTTTATGCTGACGACAACTTTATCTGCTTTAAGGCCGACGACGAGCTGATTGAAACTTTGTTTTATTGGTCAAGAATCGGCAACTGACGATGGTCCGATTTACTATAGTCGACTTTATGCGGAAACGCACTCTATCTGCTTTAGGACCGACGATGACCTGATCAGATTTTTGTTCAATTGGTCGATAACCGGCAACAGACGATCACTTTAAAATTTTTAAATTGCTTAAAAGTTTCTTCCTAGTATGTAGAGATGGCGCTAATGTGACTATGTTCCCTGTACAGTAGAAGATAATATTATATATATAATGAGCAAAGATATTTCAAAACTAGAATGCAGACTTGAAAAGATGGTGGTACTTCTCTACAAGAATCACCTCTTCCGCCACTTAAACCACCCCGACTGGTTAAGCACCCGCATTATCGAAACTTTGTAATTTGCCAATGTCGAATCGCGTCAAGCAACTACTGACGGACCTTCGTCAATCACCGACGTCGGCCCGCTTTGAGAGGCCACTGTGGAGCCTTATTATCCACCCATTATCGGACCTTTGTGGTTTGCCATTGTCGGGCTGCTTTAAACTACCACCGACGGACCTTCGTCAATCGACGACGTTGGAACGCTTTAGGAAACCAATGTCGGACTTGAATAGTTTACCGATGTCGGGCCGAGACCAGCTTGTCTACGTTAGACAGACCAAATTAAGCAGCTATACGGGCGGATGGTCGGTACCATGTGGTTAAACCATATCGGACCTTAATCGTACGGCGACGGTATGCCGATGTCACCAAAAAGTAAAATTTGCCATTGGTCCGACGGCGGGCTACAGTCTATCCAACGTTACGTCGGTAAACATACATTGGGCCTACATCGCAAAGCGGACATAAATACTGCTGGTCCGATATCGTAAATCGACGTCATGTCGATGACGGCAAATTCGGCAATCGACATCGGGCCGATGAAGGCCCGAGGGAACCGTGTTTGCTGGGTTTAAAGTCTCTTTTTGTGGCCAGTCTCTTTTTATCTAATGCTGTTCGCGATTCCTGCTATCCCACTCACACAGAAAATATGGAAACTTAGTAAATCCATACTTTTTTTACAAGTAACATTTTCAATTTTGCAGCACTGTAGACCATTATTTTGTTTGAAAATTAAAAATGTAAGATGGAAAAATTTTGTGATTCATGTATAGCTATATCCAATGAATTTTAATAAGTTAAAACAAATAAAAAAAAAAATTGCTGTTGCTAATATTGCCAAGGAATTTAAAACAAGGTTATTAAACTTAAAAGTTTAACAATTGTCGATAAATTTTAATAACAATAAGGTAAAGTATGATAACAATGCATGACACGATTTCGGCACCCGAAAAACCGATTGTTGTTATAGTTTTATAGTTTTTTATTAGTTATATCATAAAAGCAGTGGATGTCTTTTGTTTCTATTACGGATGGTTTTTGAGGTTTCCACCGATAATCTTTTTTTAAGCGACCTTCATATTGTCCATATTAGTAAGCTAGCTAGTGCCCCCGACTTCGTCACGTGTTTAAAATTGTAGCTTTCCCCCTCTCCTTCCGCCTTACGCCCCTTTTCCTTCTCCTTCTGCGCCTCAAATCCTTTGATCCAGTCGAATAACCGCTTTGCCCGCTGTTTTCCCGGTTTTGACTAATTTCATAACTTTTTGTTTCTGTAAAACGATTTTGATGAAATAAAGCCGGACAGGTGGAGAACTAGTGGAGGAAGCCAAAAATCTAACAGTGAGGTTTATTAAGATCTAAAAGAGTACCTTAGATAGTACCCCCCACAGGTCTAAATATTTACACCTGTGGAGGGTGCTTAACTTTAAAACCAATTTTCAAAAAACACTTGCCCATACAGAAAAGACACAAAGTTGTTCATTATTTTGTATTGTTATTGCAAATATCACTAAAAAACTGCTCTTTTCTCTCAAAATATACCATATTTTAGGAGAAAATGCCCTTTCACTAATTTGTTTTGACAGGTTTCAAAATGGCAAATGATGAATACGCCAAAAATTTGGTACATAATAGTTTCATTATCTGTGTTTGAGGTTATAAAGTGGTTTTTAGACCACCTCTGGGGGGTGGTTTAAATTTATAGCCTCGAGAAAGGATTGTTTTGTGGCAAGTAACCGTTTTTCCAAGGATTAATTTACCTTATTTAATATCCCAAGGTGTTCATTAACCAACAAAACACCTTCAATTTTGAACCCGCTTTCATCAAAAAAAATATATTTATGAGGGCACTACGAGGCAACACAAACATAAGCGAAGATCACTGATTATGTACGAAAAATACCAAACAAAAAACCCAAAAAAACTATATTAATTGATTTACAAACTGATATTAAAATATTGAGGTTATCTAAAAGCTCAGTCAAGAAAACTTTCATTACTCAAAGCCCACTCATTTCATAGCTGTAGCTTTCATCGCTCATCACAGTTTGGTGTAGAGGTGCAAGCAGAGATAAGAGGTCAGAACTCGCTGTTTGTGATTCGAAAACAGCTAATATTTTAAAACTGACTGCATTTAAGTTTTTTGATGTATTTCATAAATAAAAACACCTTTTAAATAAATACAAAATTAGCATACTACTTATTTTATTATTATCCATCTAAATCGTTGTGTGACATTAAGCATTAATTGGAAAAATTAATTAACAAGGGTAAGTATTAATTAGATTGACATATAACCCCAATTTTAATTTGTTCTATACAGTATTTACTATTTAAAATTTTTTAATTTTCTTTTCTTCTAAATTGAAACTTTCTTCTTATATCCAACAAAAGATTGTGCTAAGATGATTATCAAACTATGTCCAAAACTCCAGGAGGGTTGGTTTAAAATGCTTAAAACCAAAAATTCCACTTAAATTTAGGACCGTCCTAAAATCAACTAAACCTTTTTAGTAAATCCCACAGTAATAGTTTTTCTTTTGGTAAAATTAAAAATGGACAATGGGAAATTATTTCGCTTTTCTTAGTCATTAACTGTTTAAAAAACGTAATGAAACTTAAAAATATTGCAACTTGAATTTTTGAGAAAAACAAAATTTTCGCCCGGAGTGGCCGATAAATAAAATGCTCAACTGTATACAATTTTTTTCTTAAAACCTTTGTATTTAAAGATCGAACTTCGCGTGTCTAAGATTCAGAAAAACCTTGTAAAATTCAACTTAAATATTGTGTGTTAACAACACGTATTATTCTTTTGTATTGCCTGGTTCTTTTATGCAAGTGTATCATTACAAGTTTTTTTTCAACTACTTTTAAGAAACAGGTTGCTGTCTTTAATAACTATTTAAAAAATGTTTTAAGTTTTTGGTATGATAATAGAAAGAAAAGTATTTTTTTATATCTATATTAAACATACGATTTTGCTAACTTTTCGCAAATAACGAATTCATACATTCCAAAAAAAATAACTTTTTTAGGTGAAGATTTTTTCCTTAAGAAACTAAAATTCTGTAGCAAAGTTACCGCTACTTAAAAAATGTGTTCCTAATAATACTAGTTCTAAAGGTATAGTGAAGAACTATACAGACCGCTTCAAGCTACTGCGAACATAGGGGGAATCAAGTCCAATTTACTCTCCGTGCCGTACGACCGAGGTGGATTCGAAGCACGCTGCAGTGTTATCTTTTGGAAATTCATTTTGTTTTTATTATTTTGTTTTATTTCTGCCTTGTTTGAGAAACAGATGGGTAAGTTCTTAATTGAAATAATACATTTTTAAAACCAAAAATGGATGTCTACGAAGTTGCCGAAAAAGTGCAGATGGTCAAATGGTCAAATCGTCATAACCCAACACACGTTCGATATTGGTCGAGGGAAAATTTGCATTTGTATTTTGACGTAAGAACACAGTATCCCCAAAAACTAAATGTTTGGGGGGGGGTATTATAGGGGAACACGTAATTGGGCCATTTTTTATTAACGGCAATTGCAATTTGAATGGTCCTAGATACTTGGATCTACTGCAGCAGCACATTATTCCAACTGCTAGGCAGTTGTTAGGTGTAAGATTTGGTGAAACATGGTTTCAACAAGATGGTTGTTCCGCTCACAATGTTGGGAACTATTTTATGCTCGATCTCCCGATCTTGCTCCTAATGACTTCTATCTGTTTTTGAAGAAGCTTTTCCAATTATCACCCCTAACATGCTTGGAAACGTTAGAAGGGGTTTTTATAGTAGGCTCGGATATTGTCTAGCCGAGCAAGGAGGACTTTTCGAACATTTGCTTTAATTTTTTTTTGACTGGGAGAATCTTTTTGGTTTTTAGAATGTATTATTTTATTTTGAGAACTTGCTTTTATTTTGTTTCTCCTTATTATTTTCATTGTAACACATCGTCACTGATAAATCTGAGCAGTTGACAATAAAACGTGTTTAGGACTGGAGTAAAAATTGTTTTTACTCGACTTTAATACCAAACTGATGAAAGATATCGTAAAAAAATATATTTTTCGGCTTTTCATTTTGTAACCATTATCCTTACGCACTGTTTACAGGCTGGGGACTGAGATACATGCAAATGCCTAACCTAAAGCGTTCATACACGGCCGGAGAAATCGACTGAGATATTTCCGTAGAAACTTTATCAAGCAAATAGGACGGGTTGACGCCTTCGAACGTACAACCCGGGTTTTGCACTTTGATTCGAAATCAAAAAGGAGGAACAGTCAGATGTGGGGCCGTGCACAAATTACGTAACGGTGATTTTACCAATTTTTGACCCCCTCCCTATGTAATGTTTTGTAACGGTTTGGTACGCCACTCCCCTAATATTACGTAATGATTTCAAGACCACTACCCCCCCCCCCAAAAAAAAAAAACTTTTCACTTATTTTCATTCCAAATTTTCTTAGTTTCACACAAATGCAAACGCTGTCGAAAACCCCCTTCCCCCTACGTAACGTTTTGTAACTCCCCTCCCCCCTATGACCATTACGTAATTTGTGCACGGCCCCTGTAGTCCCAGTGGAGGAGGGTGAGAAAATTGATATTTTTTTCTTAAAAATTATACTCTTTAGACCTATTCCTTTGCGTTCCCGAAATTACGTAATTTTTGAAAAAAAATTGTAAGCGGCGCCATTTTTATTTCGTGCTTTATTTTTCTAACGTTTTTGCGTTCGGCTAATTTAATTGAATTTAAAATCAATAATATCGCAAGCAAAAAGCTCTGCAGGAAAAACAGCGCAGTTTATTGATTTCTTTGGCTGCTAGTGCTAGCTGCATGGTTTGGCCGTTTCCGGATAGATGTCACTAGTAGAACAGAATGGAAAGAAATTTAATTAAAAGCGAAGATATTTCTTTCTAATGTTAACAACCTCACGAGTTTATCGCTCAGTATCGTAAATAATGGACCCTGCCGCCTCCTTTAAGCAAGAAAAAGCTGTGGTTTGGACCTGAAAACATCTAATTTTTAATTATGTCGCCGCCATCTAGCGGAATTTGCAGACATCTTGTCAACGGTTATTATTGCAAGTATGATTTATGCTCACAATGAAAGAGTGGCGACAATTTTTTCTCATGAAAGCAGTCCGGAGATAATAACAATGCCAGTTTGTTATTTGTTATTGCTCAATATACCTGTTTCTTTTGTGCGCGCAGAACTTTCTATGCCATTTCTGTTTGATTTATTGAAATCCTATCCCTAAGGAAAATCTTAGGAACCCTGTATAGGGAATTAACAATAAATAGTGCCAACATAACAAATACTGGGATATTTTTTTATATTAGAAGAAGAGAGAAAAGAGAAAAACTCAAACATAAAGAAAATTTTTAAATTGTGCTTTAATAATCCGAATCCCACGACTTTTAAAGTCATGACTCTTCTTATTTAATAAAAAGAAAAATCCTCGACATAGGTGATGCTATTTCACATACCACCATACCAGAGACCCACCTATAAGAATAAAATGCATGTATTATTGCTATGCAACGTGTATATATGACTGAATTTATACGTTCCCGATATGTACGACGATCTTGAATTCTCCATATTGTAAATAGAAATATAAGTAACTACGATTCGACGATAAGTTTCTCACACTGAGAGAAAAATAGATTTATTTGTCTTAAAAAGGGAAAATTTATCCTATATTGATCAAAATTATAAACAAAATTTATTTCTGTGTATATATATATATATATATATATATATGTTCATTTAAGTCAACCAAACTTTCTCTCACATTCAGGCATTGTCTAAATACCCTGCAGAAAACAGCTTCTAAAAAATATTTAATTTTATTTATAGAGGTTTCCATTGGTAAAATTGGTGCGCCATGGACTCGTAGTGCACTAACACTGGCTTGGTGCTGTCAAAAAATTGCGTCAGTTCAGTCTAAGTGTAGATTGAATAGAACATGAAAAAAACTGTTGCTTAGGACCATTGATAAACTCTTTTTGAGGTTGATTAGTAGGTTTTGACTGAAAATATAAAGGCGGGAAAAAGTTTTCGGTGCGCCACGTGCAAAACCGAAAATTTTATTTATTTTATTTTATTTTATTTACTACCACTCAACAGGAAACCCAATTACAGAGTGGGAAGCTTAAAATCAAAAAATATATAATCTACAGTTAAATAAATTGATACAAAAAAAAGAAATTTAAAACAATAAAAAGTAAAATAGTCTAAAAAAAGAAAAAGAAAAAGAAAGAAAAGGAAAAGGAAATCGCAGAAAAAAAAAACATTAAATAAATCGAACTTTTTTAATTGACGATAAGTTGCAGTTGAACATATCACACCCACCTCCTGCAAATTCTGTTTAATGGAGAGTACTTTTAAAAGTTAAATACCTAATCTCGAGTGTTTACCTGAAGATTGGGTTGAAACATTGAGCATTCGCAATTTTGATGTTTTTCTAGCTTTAACACTTAGACAAAGGAGGAAATCATATATTAAATAATAAAATCTTAAATAAAGTAATAAATCTTTTAAAAAAAGAGATATTAACCAACAAATTCTCGGGTCCAAAGTTAGCAATTTCTTCTTCTTCTTGAACAATTTTAGGCCCTAAAACCAGAATCAAGGTAGACAGGAAGGTTAATCGGTTAATCGGTCGAGCGCGTTTATTTCGGCGGATTGACCGACTTGACGCAATCCAATCCGAAAAATGTCAGGATTGGAACGAAGTTTTCGATCCCTTAATCCACGTGTTTATATCGGAGATTTAGGCGAGATTTATGAAGCCAATCCGGTTCCGATCCGGATAGGAGCTGTCGAAATAAACGTAAATATCTAGGTTTTGCAACAACAAGTCTATACTCTTAAAGTTAGCTTAAATATTGTCCAAACAAGTTTGAGCATCCCTACCGAAAAAACCGCCATAAATGTCACAAAGTAACATCTCTTCCACAGACTCTGGCGACAAATAAGTAATTACACGATAACAATTCTTTATTAGATATGTAAAGTTTGTGCGAGTCCAAGGTGTTATTATATCAGTGGTTAGTTCATCGTAGTTTAGTTTAGGTTGCATATCTTAGTTTAGGTTATTTTATAGTTTAGTTTTAGTGGTTTAAGATTAAAATTTGTTTGAATTAAAGATATAATTTCTTAATTCAAAGAATCCTTATTCGTAGTTTAAGCAAAAATTGAGTGTTCAATTTAGTATAACAATTACCGTCCCAAGCAGGCATTCTGGTCAAATAAAGCATAATATTAAATCTAACAATTGTTGGATTAAATAGTCTCTTTACTTTCCCCCAACCCAAGGAACAAATTTTCGACGTTTTAACGTTGCCAAAGGCGACTTAACGTTGCCTGAAAACGACTTATAAACGTTCTCTCGCTTTTGCGAGTAGAGTCGCGTGCAACGTTTCCAGAACGTCGTCGAAGCGACTACGACTGGAGTGCCCCCTGGATAATTTTTTATTAATATAATTCTTCTTATTTTTTTGCTAAATTATTTTTTTTATTTGAATACTGAAAACTGTAGCCGGTCTCAATGAATACTTATAAATTACTAAAACTAACTAAAAAATCATCAAAATCCGGCAAAAATTCAAGATTTTTTTAACGATTTACACAAATGGCGTAACGGCGCAAATCAGGAAAAGAAAACAGTATTGCGGCAATAATCATTTCTTGGTTTACTGGAAACCTAATCATCTTGCGACTAAGGAGGTGCTATACAGACCGCTTCAAGCTACTGCGAACATAGGGCGGAAGAAGTCTAATTTGCCAGTGTACGTACATGCAGAGACACCGCACGCCTATCAGTGAAGCAACCAATACTCAGGCTTGCGATTACCACTTGCATGACTTTCCTTTGGTATTTAGTACGCCTCTAACCACGGTGCTGTGTGGAGCGTAGTCAATGAAACCGGAATTTGGTCAATAAATACGCAAATTTTTATAACGTAATTTTCTTATTTTTTGTCACTGATAAATAAGAGCGTTTTATTGTCAACTGCTCAGATTTATCAGTGACGACGTGTTACAATGAAAATAATAAGGAGAAACAAAATAAAAGCAAGTTCTCAAAATAAAATAATACATTCTAAAAACCAAAAAGATTCTCCCAGTCAAAAAAAAATTAAAGCAAATGTTCGAAAAGTCCTCCTTGCTCGGCTAGACAATATCCGAGCCTACTATAAAAACTCCTTCTAACGTTTCCAAGCATGTTAGGGGTGATAATTTGAAAAGCTTCTTCAAAAACAGATAGAAGTCATTAGGAGCAAGATCGAGAGATCGAGCTGGCCATAAAATAGTTCCCCGTGTACTTATAACCCGATTAGGAAATACATTATCAAGATATTCTCTAACAATGCCAACATTGTGAGCGGGACAACCATCTTGTTGAAACCATGTTTCACCAAATCTCACACCTAACAACTGCCTAGCAGTTGGAATAATATGCTGCTGCAATAGATCCAAGTATCTAGGACCATTCAATATGCCGTTAATAAAAAATGGCCCGATTACGTGTTCCCCTACAATACCCCCCCAAACATTTAGTTTTTGGGGATACTGTGTTCTTACGTCAAAATACAAATGCAAATTTTCCCTCGACCAATATCGAACGTGTGTTGGGTTATGACGATTTGACCATTTGACCATCTGCACTTTTTCGGCAACTTCGTAGACATCCATTTTTAGTTTAAAAATGTATTATTTCAATTAAGAACTTACCAATCTGTTTTTTGAGCAAGGCAGAAATGAAACAAAATAATAAAAACAAAATGAATTTCCAAAAGATAACACTGCAGCGTGCTTCGAATCCACCTCGGTCGTACGGCACAGAGAGTAAATTGGACTTGATTCCCCCTATGTTCGCAGTAGCTTGAATCGGTCTGTATAGTTGTCAGATACAGTTATATTTTCAAATTGGCCGCAACTGCATTGATTATTTGGCCATAATTGTATCGTAAAGAGAAAAGTTGAAACATTTTGGCGTCGTTGATTTGTCGTTTGTTGCGGTCGTTGAGAACCCCACAATATTCCAGTAAAAATAAACGTTGTTAGAGGGTTGCCAAATTTACCCTAGCTAATAACAGCGATATGACGTCGTTTTCTCGTCCACCATAGCGGCCGTTGCAAAAATGACCAGTTTTTGTACTACATGGAACGTTAATTTTAGTGTATTTCTTAGTTATGGCAACTAAAGTAACTAAAAATTGTTACTTGGGTTAATTCAAGGAATCCTTAGTCTTGGGTGTGGGGTAAAAAAAACATCAAAAATTTCTTGTTTCCAATGCCGACATTTCGACTTTTTATAGAGTCATCATCAGGGCACTACAAAATGGATACAAAAAATAGTTACAATTTAAGAAACAAAGCAAGCAAACACGTTTTACTTTTTTTTAAACACAGGTAAGAACAACCACAATTAAAAACACAATTTTTCTATTTTATACTAAAACAAAAATTATATAAATCAAAATGTAGATGAGAACCATTCAACGGACACCTTTGCCAACTATTACAGACACATGTCCATAATATTATTTCTTTTTAATATTTTAAGTTTAATAAAAACAGTAATAAATACCAAATGTGTTGATTTAATTAGTTTTTTTCTTTCCTCCAAGTATTACTTGGATTTGCTTTAAATAACTTATCTTTGCCTTAAGAAGAGCCAAAATATTCATCCAAGTTATGCTTGGATCAACACATGTATCCTCTTGGTACCACTATATCTTTTTTGCCGTGTTTGTTTCAAAACTTTTAAATTACAACACTCTCGTTAAAACCAAACCCATTGAGCGAGCGTAAAACTAGAGTGGAAAAGCAAAAAATCTAGTGTGACTCGACAAGATACAGTCAACCGCACATTGTTGGGACTATTAAAAATGGCCGCCTAAAACAAATTTCGAAAAAATCAAGCTTAAAATTAAATAATAATTGAAAATGACTTGGCCAAATTTATTTCTTCGAAACAAAGTGCACAAAAAAAGGTCCCGGCCGTCATGACGTAGGCAGATCTTAATGTTCCGATTTTGGTTAAGGTACTCTACCGCAGGCCTATGAGAATTTGTAAGTATGCCTAATAGATTACTTTTTTGTCACTTTAAATAAATCTGTATTGTAATCTTCATGACGTCACACAACCCATTTGTATTTGTTGAGGCAAAATACTGTTAAATGCGTGTTTACGCCGAAAGAATTTTTTGAATAAGGTTTCAACTTCATTTTAATTTTTGGTATCTACTACAACGAAAGATCCGCTTCTGCGAGATTAACATATAATCCATTTTATTTTTATTTAGACAAAACCTAACCTCAATGAACCACTGAACAAACCAGGTTTGAAAGTTGACAGAAATCCAAACCCTCTAGATTGTTGTTGGATGAGAGAGAAATGATTAAACGATGTTTCGCTCTGGGTAACCAGCGTGAGCTCGTCAGTGGTTCCACTGGTCACCCTCCGCATACATCATTAAACACCATCATACACTTTGATTTCCAACTTTAAATCACTCACAAATAGGCATCGTTCCGCACTGGTACTTATCAAAGATACCTGATACGGATTCATCCTGGCGTGTTAATATTTCCAATAGGATTATGCTCATAAGGCAATTAAAAAACAAAAACCAAAAAAAAAGGAGTTAAAAAACCTCCAAATCGGTTACATCAACCGAAAAGAATCTAAAAACAAAAGATCAAAAGATCTTGAGTGCAAATAACGAAAATTCAAACCTGGAGCAAAGTGAAAAGAGAAATGATTAAACGATGTTTCGCTCTAGGTAACCAGCGTGAGCTCGTCAGTGGTTCCACTGGTCACCCTCCCCATACATCATTAAACACCATCATTTTTTTTTTGTTTTTTAATTGCCTTAGGAGCATAATCCTATTGAAAATATTAACAAGCCAGAACGAATTCGTATCAGGTATCCTGGATAAGTACCATTGCGGAACGATGCCTATTTGTAATTGATTCAAAGTTAGAAATCAAAGTATATGATGATGTTTAATGATGTATGGGGAGGGTGACCAGTGGAACCACTGACGAGCTCACGCTGGTTACCCAGAGCGAAACATCGTTTAATTATTTCTCTTTTCACTTTGGTCCTTTATGTGGTCCTTGTGGGATGCTCATCCGGCCAGGTTTGAATTTTTATTATTTCCACCCAAGATCTTTAGATCTTTTGTTTTTATATTCTCTTCGGTTGATGTAACCGATTTAGAGGTTTTTTAACTTCTTTTTTTTTTGGCGGAAAGAGTATTTGTTTAGATTTATATAAACTTATTTAAAAATACCTTGCAACTGTACCACCTGTAAGCCTAGTTAGACACGCATTCTTTTTATTTTTTATTGTTTGCACTTTTTGACACTGACATGTTATAAAAAAATGTATCATTATTTTTCGTTAGACAAGGCGGGCTGGAAATGTGAACAAACATTTTGAATTGCGTTTATCAAAATGATGCTTTTATCCCTAAAATTTTGGATAAAAAAGTTGCAAAAAAAGTATTTTATGATATTGTAATAACAATATTATCAGCACACTTGATAAAAAGAAAATTAAATAAACCTATGCAGCATTGGCGACTGTAACCAACTGTCTTTTTATGCAGAAACGAAATTACCAAACGTCAAATCAAGAATTCTCATTGTGACAGTTGACGTCAATTGTCAATTAAATCTGTATACACTTCGGGTGAAAAATACTGTAGTTACTATTGTTCTCTTTTTCTAAATGCATTCATCTGAGAGAGATCCAGCATACCAACCATAACAGAAAAAATACCCGCCTGCACACCCTTCAACCCTGCATAACTGTCAGAGGTAACTATCTCAAGAAGATCGTTAGATTGCGGGTCGAAGGGTGTACAGGTGATTTCTCTCAGACGAATGCATTTAGAAAAAGAGAACAATAGTAACTATAAAATGTTACTTGTGGGATACTCATCCAAGTTTGAATGTACGTTTTTTCCACTCAAGATCTTTTGATCTTTTGTTTTTAGATTCTTTTCGGTTGAAGTAACTTATTTGTAGGTTTTTTAACTTCTTTTTGTTTTAATTGCCTTATTGGAAAGATTAACACGCCAGGACGAACCCGTATCAGGTGACTTAGATAAGTGCCAGTGCGGAAAGATGCCTATTTATGAGTGATTCATAGTTGGAAATCAAAGAATATGATGGTCTTGAATGATGTTGGGGGAGGGTGACCAGTAAAACCACTGACGAGCCCACGCTGGTTGCCCAGGGCGAAACATCATTTGATAATTTCTCTTTTCGCTTTGGTCCTTTGTGTGTTCCTTTTTGTTTTTTCCACCCAAGATCTTTTGATCTTTTGTTAATAGTAACTATGTTAAGCTCGCAGAAATGGATCTTAAGTATTATATTTTAATTTTTCAAGTATTTCACCATGGTGAAGCTAAAAACTACGAGCATAAGAGACCGGATTTTGTTTAAGCACCCTTGATTCAGCCAAATTGAGCTTGATTATCTTTTACGATCTATCTAGAAACTAATTATTATACTCAGCATACAAAATACTTTACACGCTTTAAAAAAAAAGTATTATATTTTATACTTGTTACTCTCATTCACAATAATTTAATAATGCATACAATAAATAGTATTTTTTGGTATTAAATTTTATTATTAAAATTACATTATATTTAGCCAAAAAATTTTAATGATGGTAGAGTTCGTGGGTTAGAGGACTGGACAAAAAGTTACTATTAAACCTTTTTCAAACCCTAGAAATAGAGACAAAGGCACTTAAGTAATATACATTAAAGTAATATTAAGTAATATAAATTTGTTTTTTGTTGTGAAATTAAAGATTAAACTCGTACGTCCCTTAAGGATGGAACAAAGCTCCTTTACCATGATTTTAACCGAATTTATAGTTTACCAACTTTTGAGGTTATGTCATCACTCAGAGTATAACCTTGTGTTTAAAAATCGTCAGATTTTTTGCAAGGGCGAGATTTTCTGACGGTTTTTGAAGAATGGCATCCAAATTGCCAAAATCTTCGCCTGCAACATTAATATTTAGGATTTTTTTTTTTTAATTTTTGGACAAAAAATGGTATTATTAGTGTATGTTTTTCAAAGTTTTTAAATATGATTTTGCCAGCAAATTTTAGGTAAATAATCAACTTCATATCAAGATTTGAATTATTACGGGGCTTTTACCAACAAGTTTCTTGCTTCTAATAAAAATATTGTATGAGTATTTTTAATTTTAAAGGGGCGGCTCTTTTGAGGTTGGCCTGGGGCGGAAAAACCCTTGATCCGACTCTGACCAGATAAAATGTTGGTTGGTTGGGTTAGTTAATTTTATGGGAAGCTACCATGAAAATGGCCGAACTCCTGGTGTTTGCTAAATTTTTGTTTTCTTTGTCCTACTAATTCATGAGTTAAAAAAACCATAAAAAGATTTCTAAGTGACAAGCAAAATGTCAGGTTAGGAAATCTGTCCCAAGTAACAATTTTTAGTTGCCTTAGTTGCCATAACTCAAAAATACACTAAAATTAACGTTGCATAAAGTACAAAAACTAGTCTTTTGTGCAACGGCCGCTATGATCGACAAGAAATCGATGTCACAACGTTGTTATTAACCAGGGTAAATTTGGCAACCCTCTAACAACGACGGAACAACGACGCCATAAGGTTGTTAATTAACTAGGGTTAATTTGTATACCTGAGTTTAGCGTTTCCTGGCCGTTTACTCAACGTCAACATAGTTGGTCTACTAGAGGCATATTAGAGCCACAAAAAAATTATGAGGGAGACATAAATTCAAAAACTCAGTTTCCAAGTGACCAATTGTAACTATCTTGAAATATAAACTAATAGCCGTTAAACCGGCCCTAAAAAGGGGCTGCGTCCATAAATAAAACACGGCAAGGGGTAGAAGGGGGTGAAAGTTTTATAAAGTAACTGCGCTCCGTAACAGTTTTGCTTCAAAAATAATGTAAAAAATAATAAAAAATTAATTTTTTATATTTTTAGGGGGGTTTTCCATATTCATTAAGTGTTGCACAATTTGCAAAAGTATTACGAGGAAGGAAAGAGGGGTTAAAATTAGGATAAAATTATGTTAGATAATTGATCGGCCATGCAGGGTCCACGACCCTAAACGTTTGTGACGTCACACAATCAAAAATTGCGACGTAATTTTGTTAGCAGCTGTAATTTGCGCCGCTACACCATTTGTGGAAATCGTTAAAAGAATCTGGTTTTTTTTGCTAGATTTTGATGATTTTTAGTTAATTTTAGTATTGTTTTAGATTGGCTACAGTTTAAAATAGGTTTAAGGTATTTTTAAAATGTTCAGTATTTAAATAAAGAAATAATTTAGCAAAAAAGTAAGAAGGATAGGAGGCCCCCTTATTTTTTAAAGCTAGAATGTCCATTTTTGACTGAAAACTAAGGTTCGTTGTTAAATTTAGTTAGTGGGAACTTTTAAAAAGTCACTTTAATGTAATAAATTAACTGAATGTTACCTAGCTACGTATTTTAGAATTATTGATAGATCGTGTTCGGAAATTAGTCCATTTGTGGTTTCAGAGACGTGGAAGTCTTGATTTCAAATCAATTATATTAATAAAAAATATTATCCAGAGGGCATTTCAGTCGTAATCGCTTCGGCGACGGTGTGGAAACTTTGCTAGCGACTCTAGTCGCAGGCAACGTCAACACAACTCAAAAAATCTCCGCCAAATTGGTGCAAAACGTTAAGTTGTCTTTGGCAACGTTAAAACGTCGACAAATTGTTACTTGGGGTTGCTGCTCCAGAACATTAGTTACAAAAGGTATACTTATGATATACTACTTACGTCCTGGATGCTGATGGAGCGTTCACGCCCGAAGTCCATTGTAAAAAGAAGAATAGAATAGAGTACCGCTTAGGTTAGTGTATTGTGACAGTCGTTCGCTACCCGAAATTTACTTTTAATGGTAGGTACCTCGGGAGAAAAATTCACAAAATAACAGTGTTTCCGAAATGCTCTCTCATTAAAATATGAAGTGCTTTTGGAGATCTCTCTTGTTATGCACAAGATATATGAAACGACAAGTAAATAAGTAATAGTAGAAGGTACTTATAGATATTAATGGGAAGTTAAAACAAACAATGGACAAGTAGAGTCCCTGTATGCAATTTTTGACAGTTATTGTTTTACCAGAGGTAAGCAACTCGATATGGCAGTTGATAGGGAAAAGTTGATAATTTTTTTGTGTGTTGGCAACCATTGGAAATAAACAATTTTGTCATTGTCACATTTTTGATTTAAACGTAAGTACATAAAATTGATAAATTGGTATAAGAAACTGTCAAAATACTCACCCTTACGACCTTGTAACTGTTTCATTGTTCAATGGAAAATGAAACAAAAGAAAAATGAAAAGAGATCATGCATTTGCCAAACTGGAAAATAAATAAAAAATAGTCGAATTATCTCCCGTGAACCTTACTGTTTTTTTTTGTCAAAGCTTGACATATTTTACTAACCCAAAAAGTTATCATCATTCAAATACTATCTGCGGAAATTATAAAGAGAGAATACAAAACATCAGTCTATTTCATAAAATTAGTTTTACATGCAAATATGAACAAAATTAGAAGAAAAGGGCAATATGAGTTGCCCACCTCTGATAAAACAACAACTGTCAAATGTTTAGAGGGCCTCTAGTCAAAGGTATCTTACACCCAGTTCCCATCTATGACTTTTTCGTGCGTTCCCGCCCACGTATCACATGACTGTCATAATATTTCATGTTGACATCATGTGACGCATGAGTGAGCTGTCACGAGAAAGTCGTAGGTGGGGGCGTAACACGTACAAAATCAAAAGAAATCTTGAACTGAGACTAGTAGCAGACTTTAAAAAACAAAGAAAATACTATTGAAAATACTTGTGATATTGTGACATTCAACTGACGACACCTAGATTGATACATGATGAAAGATTTGCGACCGCGTTGGCATTTTTTTAACTGGCACGTAGCAAAAAGGTTAAAAGCGTATTTTAAAAATAATCTTAACTGCAGTAATTTCCACCCGAAGTTCCATTCCAGCCTTTTCTAGCCAAAAATAACGATACATTTTGTTATAACATATCAGTGTCAAAATGTGCAAACAATGAAATATAAAACTAATGCGTATCAAACCAGATTTATTGGTGGCACAATTGTAAGGCATTTTTAAATAATTTTATTTTCACGAGTCTTCCATTGCAAAAATGTAAACAAATACTTAACAACAACAGTGGCGACGCTATCATCTAGCAACCCGAGGTAAAGCCTTGGGACCCCGCGATTCCAGAGGGCCCAATTCCCAGTCAGTATTTCCAGTAAATAAATTTATTTAATTATGCTACTAAACCATCTTAAAGCCGACGTTAATTTTATTAGGCCTGTGCTTTTCCCCTCTCTAACCCAACCTAACATCACAACTCCCATACCCAATATTTATGTTATTGATCAGGTTACAGATCAAATTGAGAACCAATTCAAAGGTATGATGACTGTAGGCGCTTATTTTGATGTTTTGGATCTCAGAACCATTACAAGTTCTACTAAAGAAATTCTTCTACAAAAGTGTAAAGGCTTTTATAACAAGTATTTTGAAATTATAGAGCCTTCTATAGTAATTGAATATAATTATCTTTTACCACTTGTAAAAAACGATCTAAATAATAATATGTCGATTAGCGATTTTTTTGAGCTAATTATTACACAACACGGAGTTCTAGAACGTAACTTTGTCCAAATATTTACCGCATTTTTATTGTTTTTAACATTTACCAGTAACAGTGGCAACGTTTAGTAAATTAATACTATTTAAAGATTACTTAAGATCACAAATGGGTCAAAGTAGATTAAACAGCTTAGCTTTACTTGCAATTGAAAGTTGCTTACGAAATGGACTTAAGGCCACAAAAACGACATGGATTTGACAACACTGCTTTGCTATTTTGTTGAAAGATCAACAATGGGTGGCATCACTAATGAAATTTCGAGTGAGATCGTGGAGTGTTCAGAACACTGTGCGAACACCATATGTGAGGCTACCCTTCCATTAGTGAAGGTGCCAATAGTTCTGTCACTGTTTCACTCACTGACAGGCAAGGTCAAATTTCAAAATACGCGCGGAAGAAAATCATATAGAAGTCCAGCCTTAGAAAAGTGGCCGGTGGCTATGCGGAACTTGAATTCCAATGCTACAATCGAACTCACTCAGTTTCCCTGGGTCTACCAAATTACGTGGCGTACCTTGGCGTTTCAGAATTCCAGCAGAATTTCGCTTATAAAGAAAAAAACCATAACTTTTTTGTTATCAAATAATAGGATTTATAAAAATCTACAACCGTATCCAAAGGATTTTTCAAAATTAGGTGTATTTTTTCAAAACATTAAAGAATCCTAAAATTGTTGTTACATATTTCTGAATTATCGACGTGGCTAAAGAAAAAGCCAGGTAAGATTTTTGACTATTGTTAGCCGTGTTTACTTTATTTCGGGAATGAGAGAGTCTAGCAAAAAACTGTCTGGATACGGTTGTGAGGAATTCAAACATAAACATTCCTGCCAAATTTCAACAGATTCCGTTTGCTCGTTTCCGATATTCTGCCTGGTAAAGATTGGCCCAAAAACAACAAGGAAGTGTTGTCAAATCTATGCCGTTTTTGTGACCTTAACGATCCTAATAAAAGATTTTGCCAATGAAAAAGCGAGAAAAAGCTACTTTTAAAATATTGACCTCTCAAGAGTAGACAACACTGTTACATATAATGTTAACAATAAAAATGCGGTAAATAAAATAAATAACAATATCATATATCTAATAGTATGTTAACATTTTTACCAAACTAAAATAGATATTTCTTTTTTACTTTAAAAAAATGCCAACGTTTGGTAGTATTTTATTTACTTGAATAAAACACTACTTTAGAACACGACTTTAATTTTTTTAAATTTCAAATGAACATTTATATATTTATTGGTGGGGGGGGGGGCATTTTTCAGTGGATCATTGAGGTTAGGTATTGTCTAAATAAAAATGAAACGGACTGTACGTGCTACACATTAGTGTAAATAGTGTCGATCGGATCCTCACCTCTCTTTAAGGAATGTTCCCAAGAATTTTAAGCAACAAAGACACATACCGTCGACGCGTTTCGCTAATACAATCTCGCTGAGAGATCTAGGTAGCATACCATTACGGGGCCTAATCACCTAAAAAAGGAGGAGGAGAGAGAGGTATACGAAAAAAAAACCGGAGGCACTCGTGAAATAGGGACCAACTAAGGAAGGCGCGCACATATGCCACCTACACTTGCGCTTTTATTGCCACCATAGTTATAGTACAGGATGATTCAATTGAGAGATATCGGAACATGTAATTTCGCACCAACTATAAGAACATAAAACACAGCTTCACCTTCAGAATAAGCACAGCACCGGTCCCAAGGCGCCAAAAAAAATAACCCAATCAGAGGCGAAAAAAATTCTCAAAAATAACATTTCTAGTACAATTTTCCAAAAATGTTTGAGCATCGTTAATATCTACGATTGTGGTTCAATTTTAAACAATTTCTATAAGAAAGCATTTAGAACGAAAAAGACTTCCTCCTTAAATTGCAGAAAATTTTGCCTCCGGTATTATAACACCGTTAAAATTTACAATTGTAAATTTAATTTTAAGAGCGTCAGTGCTCTCAGCTCAGAAAATTTTTAAGTGAGGTTTAAAATGGGTCATATGCATGATATCCATACTTTTTGGAGTCAAATAAACTTGCTGAACTTTGAACAAAAAGCACATTTTGTAAAAACTAGGACACGGCTCGGAGCACCATCTTGATTTTTAGCTTATTCGGCAAAAAATCAAAAGCAAAATGTGCAAAAAGCAAAATGTGCCTTCCATTCAAAGTTCAGCCAATTCTGCTGTTTATTTGACTTGATATCACATGACCCGTTTTGAACGTCACTTCGATATTTTCTGAACTAAGGTCACTGACAGAAGAAAAAGAATCTATACTCTTAAACAATATTTATCAGATTACTGCCTTAAGAGCACTTGCCTCCCCTCCCCCTTCTAAGAAAAGTCTTGGCTACGCCCAGCCATACAAGACTCAGCAGTTTCTTGCAATTTTCGAGCCACTCAAAACAGGATCCAACAATAAAATGAATATTTTTCATTACGTTTTTGTAATTTTCTGTTTTTTGTCGCGGTTACGGTTAACCTTGGTTCTAAAGTTTCCCAGAAGAATAAGCAAAGGAAGTAGACCTCGATTGCGTAATATCTTCAAATATTGTTTAAATTTACAAATAATTGTTGATATCGAAATATATCTCCCGTCAAAAGTTTTTTATTTTTATGAATTTCGTAATTGTACTTAAATTCTCAGATGAATAATGCTATGACGTCACCTTTCAGCCGAAATGAACAGAAAAAATCGATGTAGATACCGCATTCTGTCATGTTCCATGCCTTGAGAATCGGAACCAGCCTATTTTGCTGATTCAGAATTATTGCGGTTCTCAAGGTATGGACCTTCACAGGATGTGCTATCCAAATCCATTTTTTCTGTTAATGTCAGAAAATCATATAAATTAAAAACTTTTGATTGCATATATATATAAAATTTATTAGTATATTTAAACGAAATTCAAAGATATTACACAATCGAGGTCTCCTTTTTCTGCTTTATTCTTCTGGGAAATTTTAGAACCAAGGTTAAATGTAACCGCGACAAAAAGAAAACTGCTCAGGGTGCATAGGCAGTTTGTAATAAGTAGTAAATAGTAAACTAGAGTTTCGAACATCCATTGATTTTTTCAATCATGTCAACAGAAAAAGTTCTAGTCACCAAAAATAATTCAACCATAATCATTTCCGTATATAGCAAACCAACTCATACTGGACAATATCTTGATTTCAAATCAAACCACTCCACATCAACCAAACTGGGAATTGCAAAATCTCTCATAGATCGAGCCACCTACATCTGTAATACAGAAGAAGCTTTAAATAAAGAAAAGCCAAAAATTCAATTCGACCTGTGAAGGAATGGTTTCTCCAACTATACGATCAATAAAACTCTTCAGACTACACCGACGCCCAAGCCTACAGACGTAAATACTGAACGAAAGGTAACAGTTATAATTCCATACGTCAAAAAAATCTCAGAAAAGATAAGAAGAATAGGCAACCAATATCATCTTCGGACTGTCTTCAAAACGATCACAACGATAAGAAGTCAATTGACAAAAACTAAACCACAACGCCACGAGATATACCAAGAAATGCAATTACCAGGTACGATGCGAGTCTGGGGATATCTATATCGGAGAACCCAACCGATCTATGGAAGTTCGACTTACCGAACACGAACGCAAAACTCGACAAGGAGACACAACTGGATCGAAAATAGCTCAACGTTGCTGGAAAAATCAACATCATATGGAATCGAGTATGAAATGGAAAGAGGCAAAGATCGTTGTCAAGGAGGAAATACTATTCAAGCGAAAATTGAAAGAAACGGCATTCATCCTGAGGGACCAGAATGTATTTTCTCAAACAAACGTCACCAATAAGGATATTTGGAGACCCACACATTTCGAAGGTAACAGATTTCAACTGTCGTAGTTTTTTTGTTAGTATTCACCTGATGACGATTGTAGATACATAAGCATTCGAAACGTTGTGAAAAAATTGTCTGCCACCTTCAAACATCAAGTAGTAGATAGACGGAAATTCCCCAGGATTGCAATGTGACATTTTGCGTGGGATTGCTTTTCAGCTGTCAACCAGTTGGTATTCAATTATCAAAGCTATATCATAAAACGTTCCTATGTCTTGAGAAAAAAATGCACTTTTTCTGACATAAAATATTAATACTACCTTTGTCACGTTTGCTATAAAATCTCCTTATATTGTTTTTAATTTAAAAATTATGACTTAATTATAACATTCCTCAAGAATACTTACATCTTTTCTTACAACTTAATAGGAAACGGAGACTGTACATTAACATGTAAAACAGCTCATACTACAGACACGTCATGTTGAAAATACAGTAGGTGTTTTGAATTATTGCGATTAATACTATGAATTATTCTGATCCAGCTGTTTAGGATACCGGAATAATTAGGGATGGTTTAACTGCTATAACAGTTTTAGTTTGTTCTTTATAAGTTATTACTGATTTTTCTACATTAAACTTAAATCGATTTTATCAACCTTCGTTTCGTACAAAGTGACCTTAGTTGTTTCGTACAGTATTAAATACAACTTTGGTGGAAAAAAAATTTCGGGTTTGTGTATTTTGTAAGATTTTAGTGTTTTATTTAACTTTTAAAATACTGAATAAAAATAGATTAAGTCTCGTTTTACGGAAATTCAAGCTTTGTAAATAAAACTGAACCATGCACGAATGAGCTATTGCAATAGGTGGCAGATGTTCGCCTACCTGTAATAAAATTGGCCCCATTTTTGACATTAGAATTTGCAATGTCGCGACAAGAAAAAACCAATAATAGCTTATTCCATTACGAGAGACTAAAACCCACTTTGCGTTCCGCGTTTTCATTGATCGACTCAAGGTTACATGAATGTGAGGTTATAGATATGTTTTGATTTTGTTTTTTCGGAAAAATGTCACGTTAAAAAAATAAAAATTATTTTGACTAAATCATTTAGAAACGAATTATCATATAGAACCGACTACATTTTTGCCATACATTTAATTGTTATTTTAGATGGCACGTTCTGATGACTACTTTGAGGTGGTTCTTTGAGCTTATAGGTACAAAATTTATTGTAAATGTACTCAATAACTGCACTGAGGAGCAACAGAGGAGCTCAAATGCTATTTATAAAGATTTGTAGTGGGCTTGATGTTTAAAATAATTTTAGCATTTTTAATACGACCTGAAGCAATTGTTTCCTATTTCAAAAATTCCATTTAAGAAAATAATGTTTTTCTAGGGGAAACACTGCTTCCATGGGCGCTCTTTTTGTCGTTTTTGGTTTAAGGTGAAAACAGAAGTGATAATGGATCTATAATCTATAATATAATAAATATAGTGACTTCCCCGGAAAACACACATATTAAGTTAGATTTCCTAATATCTACTTGCGTCACTATTTTTTACATTTTTCGTTGGACATGCAAAGCTCTGGGCTACAAAATTGGTGCTCGGAAAACTCGTTTTACTGGTGCCTCGTAAACCTTTCCCTAATTGCTCCAATTAATTTTCATTACTTGCAAGAGCACCGTGTATCTGGGCCTAAGACAAATCACAATTGTGTATAAAATCTTGGTGTAACAAAATATTAGGACCGTCCCAAGCCGATTTTATTGTGCTGTAAACTTCAAAGCAATGGCAAACCAGAAAATAGTTAAATGTATTCTCCCAAACCACCTTCGGAACTGTCTAATCTCTACTTCTCACCAAAATTAACCGATAAATTTTATTTCCAAATTGATTTTCGATAAGAATGTACCGTACCATTGGGTGTTCCCAATTTTCTCGAATTATTACGTGACCGTCACTGCAAAAGCAAAGATTTTCGTAGACTATACGTCGTAAATCATAAGTGTGGTTGAATAACGTTTTTTTTTTGCAACGCAATGAGTGTATAAAGTGATGCAGCTAGTGGTGTTTAGAATGAGTCGCTGTCAGGGCTTCAACCATCTTTGGATAACCTAAATTCTTATGGATGAAGGAAGGAGGGAGCCTTGAGGAACGACTTATTCATAGTCGTTCCTTATAAACTTTATTTAGTAAGAACCTTTCTAAAGATCACTTAGTTTAAGGCATCCTTAAATACGCTCGTGCAACGGGTCATAAAATTTTTGATGAATGTTACGAAAACCAGAAATTCTGGATCTAGATCCAAACAAAACCGATCCTAGCCTATTTATATTAAGGACACTACTCCTAGAGCAAGCTAGAGCGATGTGATTTTTTTTCACAGAACCAAAAAGTGATCTGTGATAATTCATAAAACTAATGTATAAACTGGGTTATCGTAACTCCAAAGTCATGGGCATTCGGAACACTGAGTTAAAACAAATCTTATTTGAGTTCTGATAACCATTTTTTTGCTCAGTGAATCTTCAAGGTCGACATTATTACTGTTAAGAAAGGATATTGCACTGGATAGATAATATCATGGCAATCTATCGATTTCATTAATTTTTTGATCAGATCAGAGAAGCATTTTTGGTAATTGAAACATTTGTGTGGCTCTTCCGGATCAGCCACAAATCATTCTCAACTCTTAACATTTTTTACATTTAGATTAATGGTGTTGCAATATTTAAGAAACACCCTTTATAGTACAAACGTTCGCAGTAAAAATTATGATGGATTGGTAACCCTCTCTCTCTGAATACGAAATGAACAATCCTGTACCTCAAAATTGTGGATAAAGGTTCGGCACACCACTCTAAAAGTGGGCATTTTTAGAGTGGTGTGCCGAACCCTTATCCATGAATAAGGTCCGGCACACCAGTTGATTTTTGGTCTAGGGTACTACTACCTAGGCGTTTACCCTACCCCTCTAAAATTGCCCACCTTTGGATTGGTGTGCCGAGCCCTTATCCACAATTTTGAGGTACAGGATTGTCCATTTCGTATTCAGGCAACACCGTTCTCAACTAAAAAGCCAGTTAACTCTTCTCTCTTCAGTGTCCTTTAGCCAAAGATTGCCGCCATTTTTATAACCAAATTGACAGGTAAAACATGGATTTTCTGTCAGTTGGGTGTCAATATGGCCGCTATGGTAGGTTAAAGGATACTAAATCGAAAAAGAGTTAACTGGCTTTTTAGTTAAGCAGGTGTTGATTCAGGACGAGAAAACTCTTGCTCTATTATTTTTTTAACCTGACGAATTGCTAAGATTTTGACTTTGATAAAATTTTGATTGATGAATCCGTCAACCTTTTTTTTAATTGCCAAAGTTCTAACAGCTTAAGGTGACTAAATATTAAAACTTAAACTGAAAGGGTGACCTTAACAGAGTGATTTGCTAAAATCCACTGACCTAAACATCAAAAATGGTAAGAGTTGTTCCTGTTACCAAAAATGCTTCTTTTAGGGAGGAACATAGCATATTAAAAAATAAAAGAAATCGGTATATCGCCGTCTGCGTGTAGTTTCACCCTGTAAACGGACAATCTAACAACTGTCTTCGACTAACATCAGCTCAATGTTGCTGCCGCATGGTGAGCTATTTAGTGTCACTCGGTAAACAAAAGACACCATTAAAGAGAGTTCAAACCCATAAAGAGTAATCAGAATTGTTGAAGCCCACTGGGCGTGTTTGGTTACTTTTATTTTTCTTTTAGTTTGTTTATAAACGCCGATGCTATCTTTTGGCAATACACAGCTTGAGAGAGCTTGATTTTTTCCGGGTAACTATTGTTTAACCCTCTATAAACTTGATTTATATCTACCGAAATATACTTTGGGGTGACCAGAAGTACAACCCGGAGAGAGAACAAAAAAAAGAAACAACATGTATATGGATAATTATGTGAATGAAAATTATTTATGTGTATACTTTATCCCAAAAGAAATATTTAATAATGTTTTCGTCTTCTAATCTTTCCTTTTTTCGCAGATTTTTTCTATTCATTTTCAAAAATACCCAACATATAAAGACCTTTTCTGAAAATTTTAATTATTTTTTCTCGTAGTTTTTGGTCTTTTTGGATTGCTTACAGTTTACTTAAAAAATAAAAATGCCAAGAGCTTGCGGTCGCCAACAATTTCATCATTTAAACGACTTCGAGAAAGGATGCATCGTGGGCATGAAAGAAGCTGGTTTTGGTTTACGGGAAATTGCAAGAAGGGTTAATACCAATCCATCAGCAGTGTTAAGAGTTTGGAGAAGGTGGTCCAACTTATAGACGTCGTGCGGGTTCTGAACGCCCTAGATTATTACAATCTCAGAAATCGACGGGACAGTATACGCCAAGTAAGAGATGGTCTAGTTGCAGCTACAGGTCGAGTGTTTTCAAGTATGACAGTTAATCGAAGATTGCTTGGTATGGGGCTGAGGGCTTACCGTCCGCTTTTGGTGCTACCTTTGACCCCACAACATAAGGCTCGCCGCTTGGAGTGGTGCAGAGCTCGGCAAAACTGGAGTGACGAATGGAATACCATAAGCTTCAGCGACGAATCCAGGTTTTGTTTAGGCGCCCATGATGGATGCATGAGGGTTAGGCAATTTCGAGGTGAGAGACGAAATGTAGACTTTGCTATTGAACGTGATAGAGCTAGACAGCAAAGTATCATGGTTAAGGGTGCTATATGTTTAGGAAGCAGATCACCCCTAGTCCTCATCAACGGCAATCTGACTGCTCGGCGATATATCGATGAAGTGCTGCAGCCAGTGTTACATCCCTACCTACAAACTATCCCAAATGCGATCTTTCAACAAGATAATGCCAGACCGCATATTGCTCGTGAAACAATGGACTTCTTACATGAACTTGGCATAGAGACTTTGGAATGGCCAGCAAGATCGCCTGACTTGTCGCCTATCAAAACGTATGGGATATGATAGGGCACAATCTTAGTCGATTACTACGTCCTCCCGGAAACTTGATGAACTCTGGCATGCCGTAAGGAGGATTTGGATGAGTGTTCCTCAGTATGATATAGACCATCTTATTTTGTCAATGCCCAATAGAATAAACGAGGGCATAAATAACCATGGAGAAGCCACTCATTATTAATTTTTTGATGATTATCATGGAGGAATCTTCTTGGAAATGTAATTAATTACCAAGAGCATCCTAAGGTATTAATATATAAATAAATTACTTCAAAAGTATTTGTCCTTTTTGGTGTTGCACTTTTTTTGTTCTCCAGTATATACGTCTTATGATTAGTTGGGATTAGTATTCGAACCAGTCCAGTTGCGTCGCTAATATTTGAAGAATATCGATTTTTGAGAATGTTTAAAAAAATGTAAGTGTGTTTAAATTTTTGTAAAGTAAAATATATACATATTGCAAAATGCGATAACAAAATTTAGTATAGGTTAGGCTAGGTTTGTTATGAGTGGTGCAATATTACACCCTCCACTTCGACCTAAGATGTCTATTGTGGCTCGTACCTGTCGACAAGTAACTCATCCCAACTTCCCTGAGAAATCAGTCTATTTGGTGAGAAATCCTCGAAATCTTGGAGCACTTTCAACCTAGGGTCAAATATTTTTGAACTTGTTCTCATTAGTCCTACGCAGTGACATAGGATATATACCGGGCGGCGTTTCCCCCTCCTCTACACAGAATCTACAACTCGGTGTATTGTATATATTACTCCAATAATATTCATGTGTTGGTTGAGACGGAACTGTCCTGTATAACGACCTATGATTATTCTCAAGCTGTTCCTTGGTAGTTTCAGGAGCTGCTATGCTCTACGTTTGTCTGGCTTATTGAGAATGGTTTTGGAGTGATGTTGTTGAGCACCAGTTCTCCCTTTTCCCCTTTTCTTTCTACCCACTCAGATATTTCCCTATTGACCGTGGATTTAGGCCCTAAGAACGCAGATTCGACAGAGAGTCGACTTTTTCGTTTCTTTCAATTCCTGTGTGGCACGGAACCTATACAAGAATGATTTTGTTGATTCCACAGATCTTTAGCAGAGTTTGAAGTCAGTTCCAAACTAAAAGTGATTGGATCTTATTTGAGCTTATTGCTTTCAGAGCAGCTTGACTTTCTGATTGATTTTAATGATTCTGTTAGAGATGCCTTTATCGGCTATTTATCCACACAGAGCTGGCTGAGTTCAGTGTAGCCATTCTTGAAATTATGGAAAAAACAATTATTTCCCTGAAACGCACAGATCCTATTGGCCGACGTCGCCAATTCCCCCGAAAATGACAAGATTGGACCAGTAGTTCTTAATTTATGATAGTTGGTCACAAACTGTTAGACAGAGAGGCGGACAAATAGACATTAGACTAGAATTTAATTATTTTTGTAACGTTTGAAGGTGTTCCTGGAATGTTTCTTATGCTCAGAAGAAACGTTCCTGGAATGTCCTCGAAACGTTGTGTGTTGTTAGGTTAAAGCGGTCCTTACTTCAAACAAAATTTATTTAAGAAGCGGCAACACCGTCGTACACACTTCACAAGTGTAAAAATAGTGTCGACTCAGCCCTCAATTCAATAGGTAATTCCCTATTATTTAGAAATCGGGTACTTACTGTTAAAATAATATTAAACTGTCATCACGCCTTTTATGAATTCGATCTTCGGTAATTTTATATTAAAACGTACACATCGTTTCGCAGATAACGGTCCGGCGTTTTTAAACTTCACGAAATTGGTGTAGTGCAGAATATCTGAATATGGCCCGCTTGATTATTTTCCGTGTTCGAACAGTTTTCTGTGGAATTGCCCATCAGAAAATCAGCGAGTAGCATAATAAGTTTGAAATTATTAAAATACGATGAAAACATGTCCCGAGGATCATTAAATTTCGGCAAGAAACTCATCATCAATATCAGTAACGAACTGCGCATGTGCAGAATCAATGCGGGACTTTTATCACCCTACATTTCGAACGTATTTGTAAACGTATTTATAAAATAAAACGTTAAAATGATTATACATACATAAACATTTCTGCGCCATGGCTCAACAACGAAAGATCTAGAATAGCATCCATAATTTAACGTTAAAAACGTTAAAATGAATAAGAAAACAAAGCTATTTTGAGGGTAGAGTTTTTACTAATTACGTATAACGATAACGATAACCAAAGGACCACGCAATTTGGTTCCCGTGATATTTGGATGCGGTTTAAGTATGTTATATAGGACACACTAAGAAACATTTTTTACCATGGGCACAACCTTGGATCTATGACAGGGGAGCCGAAAATAGCTGTCAAAGTTTGACATGTAATATCCAAAAGCAAACAAACCATGCCCGATTTTGATTAACAAGTTGAGCAAGCTGAATCTAAAAATGCTAACCATTTTGACAACTATCAACGCCTGTCAAAATGACGGCACCAAAAATCCAAAAATTAAATTAAATGTGACAGCTGTGTGGACCTGTCATTTGTTTTAACTAAAAAAAAGTGTCCAATTTGGCTTTTATTTAATATTCAAATAGTTTATTGGCAATAAATACAAGTGACAATCTATTAACAAGTGACAGATTTTTACATCTGTCAATGTTTGTCAAAATTCCAGCCCTCTTTTTTTTAATTTTTAATATTTTGTCAAATTGTAGAATCGGAAGATGTGCCTTTAATTTGAAGGAAAATTAAGCATCTCTACGGAGACAGATATAATTATCTTTACAGATATCCTGAGCTCTGAAGTGGATAAATTTAAAACCCTCACTAAATCCCTTTTTTAAATTTATCAACTCCAGAGCTTAGTACTGATGAATAACACAAGTACGAAATCAGGATCTACGGTTATCATTAGTCTTTTTGAGGGAAAGCTCGCTATTCATTGATTTTGTTATTTATTCACCCTCATTTAATCCCTTTTTTAAAAAAAATTATATATCTAAAATTTACTTCATTTCATTCATTCTAAATTATTGACTATTCCTGATATAAACTAAAGTTTTTAGCTCACTAAAACTTAAATTGCGAGTGAGCTTTATTTAGGTGATTTGTTTACATATAATTTTGGTAGTAGGCAGTAAATAGACTATGTACATAATACCGTATATAAAGAGGATGCTGGAAAATCGTAGCAGCAACGGTCAAAATCTAGATTGCCATGACATGGACAATAGGGCATTTTAACAAATTGTCAAAATCAGCCATTATTGACGTGATGGCCTTTTAAAAATGGTGGCTGTAGGGTAAACAAAGCGATTTTCTATAAGATGTAATGCTAATGAAAACAAAATTTTGAGAAAGTGGAAAAAGATTCAGATCAAACAAAGTGACTATTTTATAGACTTCCTTTCTGAATCTGAAAATAAACTCACAATTCGCAGTTTAAACTTTTATCTTTCTCGCACTTGCATAGTGTGGATAGGCATTATCTCTCTCAGTTCAGTCTGAAGATCGGGCGGCGGACAGAGATAGGTAGAGGAACATTTCCACGTTTATTTGCGAATTTTGAGTTTATTGTAAAAATTTTGATTACTCTATAAAAAAAATCACTTTGCTTAATCTGCCTCTTTTTCCACTTTGCCAAACTTTTGATAAGTTAGTATTGCGTCTTATGAAAAAACGGTTTGTTTACCGTACAACGGCCATATTGGATAAAGACGGCTCGATCTGAGCCTGCGCGAGCTTGTAACGTGAAATCCCTTCATTAATGCATTGGCCCCCAGCGTCCACTTTGTCGCAAACAATTGGGTCGCTGATCCTCTCCGTCGCATAGGACATTGCGACGCCCCCTCTAAGACATTACGTCGTGCACACTAGCGTCGCAGACAATTTCGCAAATCCACAACGTCGCAAATATATTCCGTCGCATATAATAAAATAGCGTATTAAATTATCAGAAGCTTACGGGACCAGTGGAGAATTTGGGATGCTGGGAAACTAGTAGATAACCAAACTAATCTTAACCAATCAACCGAACCTAATTAACCTAATATAACCAACCTAACATAACCTAACCATCCTAATCTAACTAACCTAACACACCTGACCTATCCAAACCTAAACAAACCAACCTAATCTAAGCAACCTAACCTAACCAAACCAACCTAACTAAACTAAACCAAACTAACCTGACGTAACCAACCTCACCTAACCAAACTAATCTAACCTAATCAACCGAACCTAATTAACCTACTATAACCAACCTAACATAACCTAACCAACCTAATCTAACCAATCTAACCTAACCAACCTAACATAACTAATCTAAACAATCTGACCTAACCAAACCTAACCAAACCAACCTAATCTAACTGTCATAGACCATGAGAAATTTATCTTATTACCACGTTTTCAATTTACATACACAATGCTAATGAGCACGTCGCTATGTCCAATGCGACACAATGTATACGCGACGTTGTGGATTTGTGACGCTAGTGGGCACTTCGCAATGTCAATGCGACTCAATTGTTTGCGACGATATGGATTTGCAACGAAATGGTTTGCGAAGCTAGTGACCACGTCACAATGTCTTCTGCGGCGAAATGAACCCGCGGCGCAAATGTTTGCGACATTTTGGCTCCGCGACCGACCAGTTATCCGACCAGTTGTCCGCAAACCGTCTTTTCCTACTTTTGGTAAGTAAGCCTTGACACTGTACACAATAATTTCCCATCCCTGCTTCAAACTGATTATAATGAGCTTTAAATCGCTCTCTATATTGCAATTATTGCCGCTCAAAATGGTACGTCATAAAAAACATGTGTACCCTATACTATGCTAAAGAGACGGAAAATTGCTTTTGTTCTAAAATGTGAAGACCACTTCCTTCGACACTAACTACGATTCTCCGGTTTAAAAGTAATAAAAACGAATTCTTAAAGGCTTTGATGGATATCGGGCTGGAAATTAAAAAAAGTTACTTGAGAACATTGGTCGTAAATAGGTGCTTTAGTCTAGGAAACCAATTTTTATCACGCAACATCTTTCTGTTGACTGGGCATGACGGTGAGCGTTGCCAACTCTCAACAACCCATTGACGCAACCTGATGATTGGGTTATCCTCCAGCCAAAATTTATACATATTTTATTAAAGTCAAGTGTCAGCGAGAATTTTCGATCTGACGTTTGGTACCCAAGGAACAATTTGTCGACGTTTTAACGTTGCCAAAGGCGACTTAACGTTGTTGTTGAAAACGTTGTATAAACGTTCTAGCAACTCGTTTTTGCACCAATTTGCCTGCGACTAAAGTCGCGTGCAACGTTTCCACACCGTCGCCGAAGCGACGATTTTAAATCAAGATTTCCACTTCTGCAACCGCAAATGGACTAATTTTCAAAAACTGTTTAATAATAATTCTAAAATACGTAGCTAGGTAACTTACAATTAATTCAATCAATCAATGGAGAGGAAGAGGGGAAGCTTCGGGGCATCTTAGGATTGCCCAAATCGCCGAGAGAGAAATCCCAATGGCAGCGATTAAAACACAAAGACCAAAAAACCGCTGGAGATTCAACAAGAGGTACAAAGTAGTCATCCCAGACAGGGAAAACCTCCGCGAACAGTTCGAGGATAACGCCGTGATTTCCTACACCGACGGATCCAAACTGTCGAAGAAGCAAACCACAGGATCGGGGGTTTACGTGGAAAACCAGGAGTTTCGAAAGAGCTACCCGCTCGGAGAGCAAGCCACGGTCTTTCAGGTAGAGGTGTATGCCATAATAATGGCTGCAACCATGGAGGAAATAAAGAACGGTAGAGAGGAGCATGTTTATATATGCTCCGACAGCCAATCGGCCCTAAAGGCACAAAGGGCGCCCAAAATCAACAACACCCTGGTGGAGGAGTGTGCGGATGCACTAGAATCCTTGGGAGAGGGCAAACAAGTGACACTTATGTGGGTACCGAGACATATGGGGGTGCCAGGGAACGAGAAGGCCGACGAGCTCGCCAGGATCGGGGCAAGCACTCAGTATGTAGGGCCGGAACCACTCCTACGAAAAACCAAGAGGCAATTGCAAAGTCGACTCAATAAATGGGCCAACGATGCCATGACGACCGCTTGGAGAGGAGGAACAGGATGCAGACAGACCAGGGACTTCGTGAAGGGCCCGGGTGTAGCCAGACAAAAATGGCTTCTGGGGAGATCACGAAGGGACGCTGGTCTGCTGACAGGAATCATAACAGGTCACAACCGACTAAGGAAGCACATGACCCGGATCGCGGTAGAAAATGACTCGACCTGCCGGGCCTGCGGGCGGGCAGAAGAAATATCTCGACATGTTATAGCGAACTTCGAGGCATACCAGAGGACGAGATACCAGGTATTCGGTTCTCCGACCCTAGATGAGGAGAACCTACACACGATCAAATGGGACAAAAAGAACAGTGAAACCAGATGAGCAGACTGCCAGACCAGTGGTTCAGGCGGTGGATTAGATTAGATAGATTAGATAACAATAAAGTGGCTTTTAAAATTTCCCCCCTAAATTTGCCAACGCACCTTAGTTTTCCGTCAAAAATGGATATTTTTGATTAGAAAAGGTTTATTAAAAAAAAGTTTTAAAGAACAAGCTTTTATTAAATGCACTCAAAAGTAGAAAATCATTTTTTATCTTTCTTATACCATAATAAAATTTTAACTTTAGATATCGTATATCGGTCACATCGACGATTCACCTAAGAAACAGTTGTATTACTCGGCAAGCACGGCAATCTCACCCGTTCTCAGCTTCTTTAGATGAAAGAATTATGTTTATCATTCAAATAGAGGAAGTTCTTCTTTTGTAGTTCTCTCTTTGTCACCGTTAAGTTAAAATTTTTAATTTGCACCCATCGCTTTTATTATGGTATAAGAAAGATAAAATATTATTTTCTACTTTTGAGTGCATTTAATAAAAGCTTGTCCTTTAAAAAATTTTTTTTAATAAAAATGTATTTTTTTATTTTTAGATTTGTACCCTAAATCGTCCATTTTGAATCCGCCATATTGAAATTTTCAAATCTGATCAAAAATTCATATCCCCTTCCCGAAAAACCCCTGTATGCCAATTTTGATTTAAATCGAACAAACTGAATCTTTCCCCCCTCCACTTCCCTCGTTAGTATCATATTATTGTATTGTCGCCGAAACTATAAACGCATATTAACTTTGAACACACACCCTTGATTTTTAGATTTCTACCCTTAATCGTCCATTTTAAATCCGCCATATTGACATTTTCAAATCCGATCCAAAATTCATAATCCCTTTTCTTAAAAACCCCTGTATGCCAATTAGTTAAATTGAGGTGGGTACCTGAGAATACCATATTTTCACCGGAACTATAAACGCATACCAATTTTGAACACAATCGAATGTGGACAAGTCAGTTAAAATTGGTTAGCAAAACATGAACTAAAATCCTCCATCTTGAATCTGCCATATTGAATTTTCAAAATCTGATCAAAAATTTGTATTCCTTATCCCCAAAAGCCCCCGTATACCAATTTTGGTTGAAATCAAAAAAACTTAGGTGTTTTCCCCCCTCAACTCCCCTCTTGGGGTGGAGGGGTGCCTAATAATGGCATTTTATTGTATTGTTACCGGAACTAATGCATGCCAAATTTGAAGGCAATCAAATCGGATGTGTATAAGTTAAAACTGCTTAGAAAAAGATGACAAAAAATCGTTCATCTTAAATCCGCCATATTGAATTTTTTTTAATCTGATTAGAAATTCGTTATCTCCATCCCCGAGTGCCTCAACACACCACATTTCAACGAAATCGGGCGTATTTCAACTATACCCCCCTCCACTCCCTTCGAGTAGGGGGAAGCTGTTAACACAATATTTCGGGAAGTTGGTCAAAATTAAGTTGCAAGATTCGACCCGAACAGACATAATAAAATCTAGTTAAACCACAATTGCTAAACAAAATACATCGACCATTGTGTGTTTAGATGAAAATTCGATCATATTTACGGAATGACGTCAAAATTTCCACAGCAACGTTGCGGAAAAAACGGGACTTTTGAAAACTAGAACAGTCTAGGGGCGTTCCAATTAAAACCAACTTTCAAACCAGGTTTCGTTCAGTGGGTATTGAGGTTAGGTTTTGTTTTAAAAAAATGGAACGGGCTGTGCTTGTGGAGCGACCAAAAAGGACTGATCTAAACCGAACATGATCGTAAATAGTTCAGGATCGTAAAATGCGAAATAACGAAACGTATTTCAAATTTAACACGCATATACACAGTCAATATTTCCTCGGATTTATCCGAAGATTACATCATTTTAATAGCTGGGGATTTGCTCTCCCCGGAGAGAGTTTTATACCCGCGTACATGCTGAATACCTATAAGATGTCACATAGGTTTATAATACTTATGATTGTACAGGGTTGTGTCACCTCCCTTTTTTTATTTTCTTCAATATTTCTCTAACAAGTCGTTTTTTTTTATACCTTCATCAAAAACATGATTTTAGTAACTGTGCGCAGATAACTAAAGCATGACTTTTTTGGTTACCCATGCAAAAAGACTTTTTTTATCACGAGTGCAAAAGATTTCTCTACGTTTTTTACCCAAAATTATAGAGAAATAGCGAAAAATAGTAATATTAAAAAATCTAATTATTTTTGCCTAAAAATTAAGCTATTTCCGCCAGTTTTCATCAAGTATTTACGAAAAAATCATTTAAAAATTCGTCAAAATATCAACAATGTATTTTTGCGTCTGTTTTCAATGTAATGTATTCTTTTTGTTTGGACATCTTGGGTGTAGGGAGGGGATTGCAATCCTAGCCAAGGGAAAGAAAACATGAACAATTGTCATGTATTCTTATTCCCTTTTTAGTTTCAAGTCGTTCATCAAAGGTTGAACATTGGTTTCTGTTAAATGTGATGTCAAAGTTCCAAATAATGGGAGAAAGGGTTTGCGCGCTGAGGAACAATTTCATCTTTATGTAAAAATTGCTTCAAAATCTACTTCTTGGTTTTTATCACATAATCATGCTAGTGAATAGTAATACTAGTCTATCCTTATTTAACCAGAATATCAAAAACCCCCCAAAACCAGTGCCTGGCTACACCGCCGCTGTCTAATTTTTGTTCAACATTCGCTGATTTTGACAAAATGTAGCTAAAATTATGTATATATAGTTATATACTGCTTTGCTATTTTTTTGAAAGATCAACAATAGGTGGCATCACTAATATCATTTCGAGTGAGATCGTGCAGTGTTCAGAACACGGTACGAACACCATATGTGAGAAAAGTATAACTTATTAGGAACGTAACCATTTATTAATGCTTCTTTAAAAGGTTTTGATGCTCGACTTCATGCTTCATGGATTGCAATGTCTCGAAATTAAAAAATCAAAAGAAAAATCATTATTCAACATCAAAAAAATAACAAATTTACGTATTATTTTTATCACTTGACATGTATCAATTTATTGGCCGAATGATCCCTTAGACAAGTGGCCGGGGCTATGCGGAGCCTGAATTCCAATACTCCAATCGAACTCACTTCAGTTTCCTTGGGCCTACTAAATTACGTGACCTTGGCATTTCAGAATTCCGGCAGAATATTGCTTACAAAGAAAAAAAACATTTTTTTGTTATCAGATAAAAGGATTTATAAAAATCTACAACCCATTACGACCAGGCTTCCAATGTCTAATGGAGAATCCAGACACCTACAGACCTGTTTCATCCTTATTAGGAATCATCAGGGAGTCATAGGATTATGCCTGGCAGTTGAAGCTACACAGTGACCATGCACACCTCTAGAACTTAAAATAAAAAGTTTGTAATCCTTGGGGACGTAGTAACTGTGTGCCCCACCTGTCGAATGTCGCTTTGTCCGATATGCCACGAGTGTTGTCAAATTTATGGCGTTTTTGTGACCTTAACAACTTGCTTTAAATTTCAAAATCAGGGAACATTCGTTTTGATAGAAAAAGTTAACCAAAGTCAATAATTTTGACAAGATTATTTTTTACTAAAAATTTGCAGTATAGTCTTAAACGAAGGAATCCAAGAGGGACGGCTCGTTTTATTTTTAGGTAACAATCCTACGCCAGTTTTTTAAATATTTGTAAATTTTTAGCACAAAAATTGTAATTAAATTAATTTGAGATCCTAATTTTTTTTAACTAAAAAGCCCCCTCATTTAGTTTCGAAAAATTCCGAAACCAGATTATTAACTCCTTTATGAGCACATCAATACAATTAGGCTTAAAATAGAGGAAAAGCATGAGGCGAGAATCGTAAATTCTTTACGGCCTTTGCCGTAAGAAGAAGAAGAAAGACCTTCTTAGCGTCGGAACAACGAAAAGCATGGAAGCATGCTGTTTAAATATTAGGATATTAGAAACAGTAACAGTGAGATTTATTGAGATCTAAAATAGTAGATCTAAATATTTACAGCTGTGGGGAGTACTAAATTTTAAAGCCAATTTTCAAAATCATACAGTTTGTTTTCGATGAAAGTATAAAAAAAATATTTTTTTTATACCTTCATAAAAAACATGATTTTAGTAACTGTCTGCAGATAACTTAAGCATGGCTTTTTGGGTTAAGAAAAAAGTTTTTTTTATCACGGGTGCAAAAAAAGATTCCTGTCCATTTTTACCCAAAATTAAAGAGAAATAGCAGAAAACAGTTATATTGAAGAAATCTAATTGTTCCTGCCTAAAAACTAAGCCATTTCCGCCAGTTTTCACCAAGTGTTTACGAAAAAATCCTCGCTGCACTCGTCATTTAAACCAACGCTTATATAAAAAAGCATTATTTTAACCACTAGTTGTAAAAACTACAATTTTTTATCAAAGATGCAAAGAAAAAATTATGTTAAAAAATAATTCCTAAAATACGACAAAATTACAAACGGCTATAGTTTAAAAATAGCGAGCTCTCATTGAATGTTGTATTCGAGTTTTATTTTGTAAGTTTTTTCCCATTTGTTTTAGGATTTTTTGATATAAAGGTATAAAAAAAATGTGTCTGTGCTTTGTTTTACTCGTTTTTCAGTCACTTAACTGCTAGTTGTAAATACTACTATTTATTCTCGTGTATTTTGATAAATAACAACTTCCACTGCTTTGTATTATGCCGTGGCAGCTATAAGAAGAAAAGCCTTCAAAATAATAGCAATTACAAAAGGTTTTTGTTCAGAACGGCTAGCGGTAGTTTCAATAGACTAGCCAACCACGGCTGGTGAAGGCATCTACGTATAATTTCGGATTTCGTTGTTAGAACGAATAAGATATTATGTTATAAAATATTTTATTTAAAAAAAAACAATCCAATGCAAATAGCCACTGGTGACTTTTAAGAGAGAATTTGTATAAACAAAATCACAGTAAAAAACAAACATGTTTTGAGGAAAACCTAATTAATAGAGATAATTGCTCCCCCTGGACATACGTTTACAAGGGAAACAGTGCTTCCCCTAGAAAAATAAAATCTTCTTAAATGTAATTTTTGAAATATGAAACAATTACTTATTATTTTAAATATGAAGCCCATGATAAATGCGGTCTTGATTTAAATCGAATCCAAAGGATTTTCGATTTAAGAATTGGTCCTGGTTCTAGTTGATATTATTTTGACATAAATTTTGACAGCGGTTCTAAAATAATGACGTCATTTAAAAAATTGTGAAGATATCTTTGATTTTACTCAAAAAAAGACTATCTATAATTTTGCAAAATATTTGGGGTTATGTTTACAACCAAAGGGTCGAACCAACCTCCCAGGCTGGTTCTAAAATTTCATAACCGGGTTGCACCTGTGGCGTCATTGTTTTAAAACGAAAGGACCGGTTGCGGTTCTGGTTCAACCAGAAGTTTGAGACAATGATGTGTTTGAAATTAACTCTGTGTTTCGGACTTCCATTGTCTATATTTTATTTATACACGACGTTTCGATCACTACAATCTGTGATCGTCCTCAGGCTCAAACTACAATCAATTCCTAAGGCTACGTAGTCAACCGTGAAGTTTAAGAAGTTGGCTCCACCCAAGGAGTGACTTCCAAATATTGGGAATTTGAACACTTGGTTTACTGAAAATACCCTGATTCTGCCCCAGTGTGACTCCTTGTGCAAAACCTTTGCTTCTGTCCATTTCATTCGGTGTTATTTTGACCATGCATGTTCGGCGATTCCTGACATCGTTGTTTCACCTCTTGGGGTATTCGTCTTATGTTCCTTAAGCCTAACCGATAGTGGTCTTTTGTTTCACCTATGTATCATTCACCACACTCACAAGGAACTTGGTAAATACATTCCTTATTTTGTTTGTTCTCCGGTTGTGTTTTTTAAAAGCTGTTTTAATATTAAAGTTGTTCGCTACTCTTCGAATTTTCTCCGATACTCCTTTAACGTATGGAATTGTAAGGAATGCATTTGCCTGGTTTTGGTCTTGTAATCTCTGTCCTGTTTGTTAACATTTAGAATAGTATTTGTCACAATGGAGTTGGAGCAAAATTCTAAAATTCTTTTTTTTTATGTACTTGTCAAAAAAGTAGAAAGCGACATCAAAATAACAATCTATCATAAACCCATTTACACAGGACAATATTTAAATCAAGATTCAAATAAATCTGCTACAATCAAACGAGGCATAATAAGAACTTTGTATAACAGAGCCGTTGAAATTTGTTACAATTTTCATGACTTGGAAATTGAAATAAGAAACATTAAGAAGGATCTGCAGCTGAATGATTACAGCCTTAAACTTATAACAGATACTATTTATAAATTTCAGCAAATAGGACAGAAATTACAAGACCAAAACCAGGCAAATGCATTCCTTACAATTCCATACATTAAAGGAGTATCAGAGAAAATTCGAAGAGTATCGAACAACTTTAATATTAAAACAACTTTTAAATCTAGTAATACAATTCGAAGCCTTCTTAGTAAAACAAAACCAGAGAACAAACAAAATAAGGAATGCATTTACCAAGTTCCTTGTGAGGGTGGTGAATCATACATAGGCGAATCAAAAAGATCACTATCTGTTAGGCTTAAGGAACATCAGATCGACGAATACCCAAAGAGGTGGTCACAACAACACCGAATGAAGTGAACAGAAGCAAAGGTTTTTCACAAGGAGTCATACTGGAAGAAAAAAAAATCCTTGAAGCTACCTTTATCGGGTAGAATTAGGGTATGTTCAGTAAAGCAAGTTTTAAAATTCCCAATATTCGTAAGCCCCTCCTAGCGCGGAGCCAACTTTTTAAACTTCAGGGTTGAGTGATTTCCCATAGTATATAAATACGTAGTCTTAGGAATTGATTGTAGTTTGCACCTGAAAACGATTAGAGATTGTACTGATCGAAACGGCGTGTATAAATAAATTATAGACAATGGAAGTCCGAAACACAAAGTTAATTTTATAAGAAGATTGTGTGTCAATATGTGGTGTATGTCTGAATTTACAAAAAGTGATCGATTTACATTACAAATAGAGTAACTTTTTAAAAATTGCTTCCTTTACTGGAAAGTTCACCGCATGCCGTGCCGCCACATTTTTCATTTAAACAACCTGCTGCCCAAATAAAATTCAAAACCGCAAGACTGGACTGGAATTTATACTCGCTTAAGGAAGCCTTAAGTTTGAGTAAAGGCCAAGATAGGTCGGGAGCTACCTCAAGGAGGCCTTCGGTGGTATGCTTTAGTTTAGGTTCAGGTTTTATGTGTTGTTGTTCGTGTGATTTTTGAAGAGTAGTTTTTTTTTGGGTTCTTTTTTGCTTTAAAATTTTAAAATTTCTTGGACTACTACTCAGGATATGGTAGAAGTAGAAGAACCCCTTTCACCATATCAGCGAGTTGAAAAAATATACCTCAGAGATTTTGACAACCCTTTTGAAAGGTTTTCTGAGACATTCAATTGGTTTTCTAAAAATAAATTTCAAGATTATATAATAGAAGAGGGCTGTCGATAGAACCGATGATTCAATTCAATCATGCAGAAAAATTGCTGTTGTAATATTTGGTTATTTCTTCCCATGCTTTTTGTTTTCTTTGAAGTGATTTCCTCACTCCTTTCGTTTTTCTATGGCTTATATAGCTTTAACAGCTACAACCTGCAATTTAACAAAATCAGTTCATTCTTAACAACCACCACAGTTCACCACACAAAATCCTGTTTTGGCTCAAACCTGACATCGGCCAACAAAAAAAAAACAGCAAAAATGCAACGTTGCCACATATTGCAGCCTTAGTAACTTTCATGAATACAGTAACTCATAATAAGGTTGTCATTAAAAGTTACCGGGTTGGTATAGTACCAAAAACTCCAAAAAAGTATCATTTTGTTATTCAAGGTTGCATGGTAACAAAAGTCAACTATTTGGGAACTTTTTTGTTGCCGATCTAGTCAACAGTGAAATTTGGTTAGATAATAAGGTTGACACTCTTTTAAAAGAGGCTGGCTAGCCAAAGTTTTGTCAATTGCCTGTTATTCTTTGTGTCATTGTTTGCATTAAAACAACTTACCAAAAATCTTCAAAAATGACATAATTGCTGCCGCTGATTCATGTTTCTTACCTGAAACAAAAAAAATCCAAATTAAGAACAAGTAAATACGCTACTGTAAATATCTGAAAAACTAAAAGATGATGAAATATAACTAGTTGTATCAAAATGGAGAGTAAAACTGCCATAAAACGTCACAGCAAGACTTTTCTAATATTTTTTTATAAAAAAAGATTGCCACGAATGTGAGATAAAAATAAAAATCGGGACAAAACCGCAGGCAAAGCGTGTATTCGACTGCAGGAAGGGTTTGAGGGGCGGGAGGAAAATTGGTGAAAGGAAAGGGAGGGCGGGGGGGAAGAAGGGAGGAGAAGGAAGCTACAATTTTAAATGCGCGACCGAAGAGCTAGTGCAGAAATCAAACTCATTTTATTTTTCCAATCTTTATTTTTTAATCCTTGGAAGAGTAGCATGCTTTTTTTAAATTCCGATATGAAAACTTTGTCTTTACGCTATACCTACAAGAAGCATGAAAGTCAAGTTAGACACAAAAGCTTGCAACATTTATAAGTCTCCGTACTAATGACCAGATAGAAAAATATCTGACTAAACAAATGGCCGCGAGAAAAAGGCGCGCAACGCACGATGGAAGATGAGGCATGATGGCGGCCTAATGCGATATTAATTTGGTTTTAATTTGATATGCATTGGACATGTTTTTTGGTCTCTGGGCTTTGGAATTTGTTTAATTTGCTCTACACGAAAATGGTTTTAGGCACGATACAATTATTACGTTTATACGGGCTTAAAACCGTTTTCTTATAAGGATGGTTTGAAATAAACTCGCTTTCTTCAATGGTTTATACATCCTTCATTAAAATCATTTTCTAATAGCTAATCAAGTACTGCCAACCCGTTAACTTAAATAATCTAACTTACAGTTTTATGTTGAAGGGAAATGAAAATATCTCGAAAACTGTAGCTTTGCAAAAATTTGAACCTTATAACAAAATTTTGGGTAATATCTATGAAAACCAAAATCTGAAAACCGCATATCAATAGCTGCTTTACTTCTAAAGCTATGATTTTTTTTTTAATATTTTAAAGTTTTTCAAATAACTCGGAAACTACAGCTTCCACGAATTTGGACTTTATAACAAAATTTGTAGTCCATATTCATGGGAACTTAAATCTGAAAACCGTACCGCAGTTACAATTTTTTTAAATATTTTATCCCCCTTTTCCCCCCTTCAACCCCCCCCCTCCCAACACTAACCAAAAGTTAATCGGTTTATTAATGGTTGACCAAAAAAAGGTTTCTCACAAAAACTGCCTACAAAAATTAAAATCGACTTATTTTTAGTCCACCATACCAATATGGCATGAGCGTTTGGATTTTTTGATAAGCGGACTGACTTTATTTTTGCCTCTAAAACCGTACACTTCTCCCCACATAAAACTGGTGCAGCAGAAGTTAGCACCCTGTTTAATTTTCAAAATTTTTATAGTACGGAATTGTCTTCCTGACAACGTCACAGACTCTTGACAACATCATGTTTGGCATGTCAGTGTCGTCCAAATTTAAAAAAATGACGCCGCATCTTTCAGAATTTGATAAAGCACAAATCTTAGCAAAACTAGATGATGGTTGGTCTATTCGGCAAGTAGCTGTTCATTATGGGAGAAACAAGTCTATGACAGTAAACATAAAAAAACGATTTCAAGAGGGGGGAACTATCCATCAAAAGGAAGGCACCGGTTTGACGAAAGTTACTAGCCCAGAGGAAGACAAAGAAGAAACCAATTTTCTGTAAAATCATCGCCGAAGCGAAAGAAGTAAAAATTGAATCAAATTTTCCAGGATCCATAACAGCATTAGGCAGGAGGATTAAACGTTCGAGGCTAAGATGTTGCATTGCGGCAAAAAAAAATTAAACTAGGAAAAGAAGCCGTCTCAATTAATATTTACGTTGAATTATTCTCCGAGGGACGAAGAATTTTGGCAGCAGGTGGTTTTCACACATGAGGACCCGAAACGACGAACGATATATTGCTGGAAATGAAGACCGGGCGCGAAGATTTTCGATAAATGTTTGGAGCTGGATATCGGCTAGAGGACATGGCGCTCTATTTAGAATTAATAGGCGATTTACAGCCGAAGTTTACGTTGATATACTGGAAAATGTAATGCTTCCAGAGGGGAAAGTCCCTTCCAACAAGCATTGTTTTCAAATTTGTTATTTTTTTAAATTTTATTTATTTCATTAATTTCATCTGGCCTTTTAATTGTTTTGGGCTAGTAACTTTCGTCAAACCGGTGCCTTCCTTTCGAGGGACAGTTCCTTCTTCTTGAAATCGATTTATTATGGTTACTATCGTAGAATTGCTTCTTTCATTTTCAGCTAGTCGAATAGATTAATTCCTGTGTAGCCTTTGTTAGTTAATAAAACATTTTTGCTTTTTCGAAATGTAGTTTTTATTTTTAGTGGCCTTATATTTTGAATTAGTAAAAAATAAACAAGCCGCCGACAAAGTCAAAAAGTCGGTGTTGCGCAGTTTTATGTGGAGAGAAGTGTATTTCTTTGTTGTCAACAGTTTTGAAGTAACAGTTGAAACATTCAACGCCATGACTTTTTTTACATATTTGTTCTCGCTGTCTAAAACTATGTATCAAACAGAGATCCAAAAAAATTACGTTAGTCCGCACATCAAAAAATTTTGGCTATACAAGGATAAAATTATTTTTTGCCGTTTAGTGCGGAATTAAATCAAATCGATTTAATTAAAAAGTTTTATTTTTATTTCATTTAAGTTTACTTTCGTTGTTGGTGTTGAGTTATTTTCTGCGGCTCTTCTTCAACCGTGCCAGTTTCCCAATATCATTAAGAATATGATAATTTATCGTCTTAGCTAATAAATCTACTATCGATAACTGTAATCTAATTTGGCACTACTTCAACGTGTCAAAAAGAAATTTTAATTGGAAGTTTCAGAAAACTTCCTCGTTTGCTGTAACCTATATATCCTGTAGATATCACTGGTGGTATCAAGTAGAACCGACTAGTTATTAATATTTTAGAGCGCCTGTTATTAGAAGTCTTTTTGCGACCGATCAACAGCGTGTGACCTAAAAAGCCAGTTAACTCCTACCGTCTCAGTGCCCTTAAGCCTACTGAGGCTGCCATTTTTATAACCAAATTGACAGGCAAAACATGGACTTTCTGTCAGTTAGTTATCAATATGGACCGATAGGAGGCCAAAATGAGTTAACGGGCTTTTTAATTGAGAACGGTATTGGACCGATGATTTGAAAAGCATATTTTAAAAACATACGTCACCGTTTCAACCGCGACGTCACCGTTTCGAACCATCGCCACTGATCGCCAAAATGATTGACATTAATCAGCTGTGTGTGTGTGTAGCGTCTCGTTTTTTGGATTTGGAAGTTTTTTTGTGATTTTTCGAAATGGATATCCTAGATCCACAGGTGAGCCTTTTTTTTTTGTCGCCGCCAGATAATCTTGACCGATTTTCATTATTGCTAAAAACTCTCAAGTACCGCCATATTGAACTGTGTTCGAAACGGCGCGGCGGCCGAGTCCTTTGAAATGTTTGAAACCGAGACGTCACCGTTTCGTCGCCAAAATAACATTTTACACAAAGAGACATCTATTGTTATTGACCATTTCACCCGGACAAAAAGTATGCAAGGGTAGTTAGTTTGACTCATAAGTGAGATACCATAAAGGCCCTGTCCGTGTATTTTACTATGATAAAAAGCGTACCGAAACGTTTGGAAATCCACCGGTGGTTCACCGGTGCCAACAAAAGAGTTCATAAATTTTAGATGGATTTCCCCAGTCCAACAATAAAGTTCCTAAATTTTTCGATGGATTTCACCAATCCAACAAATGTTGACACCGATCCCCACCGGCTTCGGGAGTCGCGGAAAATCTTCGTTAAATTAATCATAACCCTACTTTCTGGTTATTTATTTTTCCCAGTTTTTTTATAACTTATTCAAACTAAGATATTTTTTAATGCATTTTGGTTAATACAAGGTACACTACAGGATGCTTAATGGAGTGGTGAGCCATAATATTAATGCAAAACAGTTCAAGTGAAGACTCTGATGATGAGCTAGACATCATACTAAATTTGTGCAAAACACGTACTGTGCTGAAGAATATTTTGAAAAAACTGTCCAGAAGTACAGCATAAGTGCCTTTAAGGATGGTATTCATAGTCGTTCCTTAAGGCTCGTTCCTTCCTTCCTTCACCCATAAAAAAATTACATTTCCGAAGGAAGAAAGAAGACTCGGGAGCGACTATGAATACGGCCCTCATAAGTTACATTTCCGATTTTCTCGAGCCGAAGTTGAGGTATGATTTTATTATTTTAAGTGTGGTTATTGGCACTCAGCTGTTTACAACACAACGCGTTCTTTTTGTATTCGATGGAACAACGACATTTCATCACTGTCACCCATCTGTCCGAATGTTGGCACCGATGTTCCACCGCTGTAAAAAAAAATGTTTAATTTACAAACTCGCCCAGAGTCATTTCTCCTCTACCAGGAGAGCCCGAGTAGTGTCGGATTCCTACCGACTAAAACCCCTCGATTGTGACTCCAACCTGCCTGGTGCAAAGCTACAGTCACTGCAATGCAGCCATTTCTGGTTTATTGTGCGCGTGAAATATCAACTTGGCCGAGGCTAATGGATTAATGACAGGCTCCAATGCGCATGCGTCAGCTGGAAGTGCGCTGAACGAGAAATGAGGTGATTTAACCTTACAAACTCACGCAGGCTCAAATCGAGCCGTCTTGATCCCATTGGCCATGTCATGGCAATCTAGATTTTGACCGTTGCCGCTACGATTTTCGTTCATACTGGCTCTTTATATACCGGGTATCCCAAGGTGAGTAACCTATTAGACTATTTTGAATACTATACAATGGAAACCTTTTAAACTTTCTATTCTCCATGTAAACTATCTCTATGAAATACTCTCATATTTGCATGTGTTGCCATTTGCAGCAAAACTTGGCAACAACTTTCTTATTTAAATTGAACACCCTGGATATTTTTGCATTTTTGAATTCTACAAAATATTTTAGGTACTTTTTAGGTATAATGTCCTATACCTATTTTTCACTGTTTTTAAAATATTGACATAACTTTGGCAGCCCGTAACATCGAAACGGTTAAGGATAGAGCAAAATGGTTTTTATGTTTCATCTTGGTTTTTTACAAGCTATCGTTTTATACCATTTTTAACCCAGGGTTAAACTAACCTTGGGATATTTTAACCCTGGATTTAGATATAAAACGGTAGCTTGTGTAAAAACCTTTTTGCTGTCAAAGTTAGAAAATTTCAATTTTCACCTGTCAATATTTTAAAAACAGTTGAACATAGGTACAGGACATTATACACAAAATGTACCCAAACTATTTTGTAGAATCCGAAAATGCAAAAATATACAGAGTGTTCAATTTAAAATAAGAAAGTTGTTGCCAAGTTTTCCTGCAAATGGCAACACTGGAAATATGAAAGAATTTCATAAAGATATAGTCCAATTTTTTGATGAGCGGACTGATGTAATTTTTGCCTATGAAAACGTATTTCTTTGTTGTCAACAGTTCGCATGTCAAATAATTTGTTGTTGTCAGTTTTAAGTAACAGTTGAAACAATCAACGACATGTCTTTTTTTACATATTTATTGTCGCTGTCTAAAACAATGTATCAAATAGAGATCCAAAAAAATGACGTCAGTACGCTCATCAAAATGAATGAAAACTTGGCAACAACTTTCTTATTTTAAATTGAACACTCTGTATATTTTTGCATTTTCGGATTCTACAAAATAGTTTGTGTACATTTTGTGTATAATGTCCTGTACCTATGTTCAACTGTTTTTAAAATATTGACAGTTGAAAATTGAAATTTTTTAACTTTGACAGCAAAAAGGTTTTTACACAAGCTATCATTTTATATCTAAATCCAGGGTTAAAATATCCCAAGACTATAGTTTACATGGACTTATGTTAGAATAGAAAGTTTGAAAAGTTTCCATTATAAAGTTTCCAAAATATTCTAATAGGTGGGACACCCGGTATACTTAATAGTTATATGTATTGACTAATCCCAGCAAATATAGTGGACGCGGGCCGATGTCGAACGTACGTCAGCGTTCGCAGCCCTCAACATCGGCTCGATTTCAGTAACCGACATCGGACCGTCAGCATTTTTGGTCGCCGGTGGTAAAGTCCATCTCCGGGAAGTCCATCTCCGGGAAGTCCGAAAAATAAGAAAATAAGTGCATACAATTATAATAGCGGCAGAAGTAGTAGCAAAAAGCGTTTGTATTCACAAACGAAATTTGAAGCACACCTGAGTTTCCTAAACTTAACCTACATTAGACTATGACCTAGTACTAATAAAGAATAGCACACCTGCTTAGACTCGCACAAACCATACACATATATAATAAAAAATTAAACTGGTATAACAAGATATTTTGCATGGAACAGGGTGGGGGAAATTTTACTCACTATATGAGAGTGTAGGACCAAGACAGTATAATTGCAATTTACCGACGTGAGGATACTACGTCGGACTTTCGTCGGGCCAAGCAAATTAATTTCCATGTGCATGGCGAATGATCGGTGATGGAAGTCGGTATTTGGTCCAATATCGGCCCACGTTTAATTGCCGATGCCGACCCAATGCCGACATAGACGGCGTCGGTCTAATTATTTACCGACATACCGTATTTGCTAGCATATTTAAATGTAGTAGTAGTATTAAATTTATTTATTATTTATTTTAAAAAAAAGACACTTTTTTATACCTTATACTGTGCGCAAATAACAAAAGCATGGCTTCTTTGGTAACTTATGCAAAACATTTTTTTATTGTTAAAAGGCGCAAAGCAATTATTTTTATTAATGATTTGCACACAAATGATGTAAACAAATTAAATAGCGAACAGAAGGATAATGTGCAAAATTTAGAAAAGAGGAGTTTTTGTAAACCAGTTTTATGTTTTTTTTTAGGATTGTTTACAACTGCTTAACTGTGTTTTTTACATGCGTTTTTGAACAACTCACTGCGCTCGTTATTTAAAAGAACGCTTACAAAAATAATACTATTTTTGCCGCTAGTATTATAAAAACTACTTTTTTGTGGCACCATGGAAATAGTTTTACGGAGTTTAAAACTATTGATGTGCAAAATTTTGTTAATTTTTATGTTTAACTTATTCGAATATGTTTGGCTTCCAAATATACTCTAAACACACACATGACAGCATCCATTTGTACTTACGCAAAAATGTAAAGACTTTTTAAGTTTCATTAATTGCTAAAAGTCACTATTATTTTACAAGAGTGTCAAACAAGTAGCCCATTTTCCGCGCCGTTATTCGGGTACTCTAACGAAACGCGATATCTCGAAAAGTATTAATAATTCCTAGATAAAGGATACCCACCAGACACTTGCTGAATTTATCTCAACATTTAAGTGTCGGGTACTAATAACCGCACTTCTCTTGGTACCACAAGGATATACACTGAAAAAAAAAACGGGTTAACTTACAACATATGAATTTTAACAAACCTCCCTATTACTACAACAAAAGTTGTGGTACAAATTCAGAACAGATATTGAATTATATACATCAGTAATTACTGAAATCCACCCGAAAAAAAAATGTCCTATGCTTTTTTCTTTTGACGAAAAAAACCAAGGGCACAAGGAGAAGAGGCTTAAGTTTAGGTTAGGTTTATTATGAGCATACTGCACCCTCCACTGCGATCAAAGAAGTCACTCATTCCAACTTCCCTGATAAAGGAAATCAGTCTATTTGGTGAGACTTCCTCAACCCAGGGCCAAATATTTTCGCCTTTGTTCTCATTAATCCTACGCAGCGGCATAGGATATGTACCGGTGTTTTCCCTTCTCCTCCACAGAATCTACAAATCGGTGCATTGCTCATTCCAATTCTATTCATGTGTTGGTTGAGTCGACACTGGCCTGTACACAGACCTGTGATTATTCTCAGGCTTTGGAGTGCTGTTGTTCCGGAGTCGAGCGCCATTGATGCACGCCTTTTCTTTTAACCCATACCCGGATAATTTCCTATTGACCGTGGCTTTAGTTAGTCCAAAGCAGGGCTCTGGCTCTAAGAACTTAGATTTTGCTCCTGCCTTAGCAAGAGTTTCGTTTCCTTCAATTCCTGTGTGGCCCGGTACCCATACAAGAGTGATTTTGTTGGTTCCAGAGATCTTTAGCAGATTTTTAAGGCAGTTCTAAACTAAAAGTGATTGGATCTTATTTGAGCTTGCTTCCAGAGCAGCTTGACTATCTAATATGATTTTGATACTTCTGTTAGAGATCCCTTCGTCGGCTATTTCTCTTGCTCTATGGCGTAAACCTCGGCCTGGAAAATGGTAGCAAGGTGACCGAGTCCAACTGAAATTGCAAGACTTGAACCCGATACATCCGCTCCCACGCCACGCCGTCCTTGGTTTTTGATCCGTCTGTATACCAACTGTGGTCGGCTTTGATAAGTTGATTTATATTCCCCTCTCATTCTTCCCTCGTTGAAAACAGAACCTAATACCAGCTTGTAATCTGACCAGGATGCTCCTGATTTAAATTATTGAATCTTGCTAAAGTTGCTTTTGCTTCCTTCTCCACCCAGATGTGCATCGGGGGAAGGTTAAGCATTACTTGCAATGGTATTGTCTTCATTGCTGAATTTATGACTTTACATGCTGTTCGATGCACGCTTGCTAGTTTTTGCCGAGCAGTGACCTACTTGGTTTTCATCATCATCATCGTTCTTACTATTGTTAAATACAGCCAGTAGCTTTGTTTTGGTTTCATCCCCCACGACTTCCCACATATTATCTTACATGTCCAGAGAGCCATTTGTGCCTTCCGGATAACTTTTTTCAGGTGGACATTTCATGTAAGTTTTTGGTCAAATATCAGTCCCTTTTTTAAGAAAGGAATACGTTCTCGGCTAATGCTAAGTTCTATAGGATTTAGTTTTCTCCTTTTTGTGAAAGGTACAATGGGTTTTCTTGGGGTTAATGGATAGACCTTCCCTAGTGCCCCACCCGTTGATTAGGTTTAGACTCTGAAGGATGTTAGATATCACCCCATCAAATTTGCCTCTTATTTGTACTACAACATCGTCAGTAAAACCCCTTAAAGCCTAAAAGTAAGGAACTGCGCAACTGCGGTACGATTACACTAAAAATTTAATAATTTTCTTAAGTTGTCTTCAGGTATTTGCGAAAAAATAATTTCAAAAATACGACGAAATAAAACGGCCAAAAATAGAAACCAATTTTTTAAAGTTTTTTCTGGTTTTTTAGAATTGATAAAGACATAAAAAAAAATATGTTTACAACTTGGGGCCAAACCGAGCTTTTTAAACTAGCATTTTTAACTTATGCTGTGCTAAAAAACACTAGTTTATTTTACTAACAAATCCGCTGAATTTGTTGTTAAATTAACATTATAATTTTTGCGGTGTATAATCACTACCACGCACAAAGTACCACTGTCTCTTTTTATCCGTTGAGTAATAAATCGATCGGAGGCCTCAGGCTATTTTTTAAACAACTGTGTTCGCAGGGATTTCTTGTTTAACAACGATAATACAAGTCATAACATTTTTAAGTACTTACTTACTTATTATGAGGTAAAAACATTCTATTTATGACGCTAATCTCAAAAAATTACTATTAGTATCATTAACTACATTTATACGCGCCTGAAACCGGTTTCAAATAAAGACGGTAGTAAAAGCATTACCAAAAGTAAATACATTTTCCATTTTTTCTATCAGTCAAAAGGCTTACATTTTTCCATGAACTACCTAGTTGGTATATTTGAAATTTCTGTTTGCAGCATCGTTTTTTGGTCAACAATAATTTCTACATTTTTTTTTATTTTTACCTTCCTTTCGGTCAAGTTTTTAATTTTCTGCATTTTACCAAATTATCTACGACTTTTGTTTAAATAAAAGGCCTTCTAACCCTTTATTTAATAGTTAAAATATAAGAACGAATAATATTATTCAAAAGATCTGATCTGTTCTCTCTTTTTTTAATCATTTGGGAACCTTAATGAAGCATTATTTCAATATATAGAACTGTTTCAAAATTTGTCCTTCTATAAACCTCTATGAGTCTTCGACACAAATTTATTACCAAATATAATAGAACAAATTAATTATATACATGTACCAAAAATAGATTTTTACAATGAGATACCAAATTCTCATTTGTAAAACAGGATAAACCTTGAACCACCAAATGTAGAATTCATGGATCAAAAAATTAGATTGCCTTAAGCCCGTTTCTGACGATTTTATAAATTGCTGTAATACATGTTTCGTTCCTTGTTTTTAAAATATAGAAGAGGGAGAAAAACAGCACCTTCAGAATTAGGAGGAGAGGGAAGGACAGAAAAAAAAACACGACCACTTTCTATTTATGTCAATTTTCATCATTGCGCATTTATAAAATAAAATAAGAAGATTTTTAAGAAAAAAAGAAAGTTTCTTGATGTTCTGAAAACCCATGAAGCTTATGACCAACAAAATTTCACTTTTCAAATCAATTTTATTGGGAACATAAAAGAGGTTGTATTTTGCATGTCAAACTCGCATAAAATAAATGAAAAAACTATAAATTTCAATTTTATGATGATGATATCAAAAACGTTAATATATTACCCGAGCCTGATCAAGTTTAAACATAGTATATAGAGGTATTTTAATTCAATATCTTACTTGACACCCTTTCACTTTTTAAAAAGATTGCTGGTTACAAATACCAAGCAAAAAAATAAATTAACATATGAATCAAAATAACGCACTCTTGTGAAAAATATTAATTTGATAAAATTAGTTTCATTTTTTACGCAAACCAAAAGTGATTTGTTTTAGTTGAGCATCCACCGAATTTAGTCATCAAAAAAAGATTGGCTACGTAGAGAGAAAGCTACGTACGTGGGAACACTTGTAAAATCACTGTCAATCACGTTTTTATTAGGATATCACAACACTTGACAAGATGTTATTAGCAAAAATGCCTATGTTTGTCCATGAGAATTATTCTGGTATGTCTTCTAATAATAGTACTTTCGGTTCCAACATAAGAAATCTCATTAATTAAAAAAAAAATGTTTATTTACTGCCAATTGCACCGTAGATATACTGTTTAAATTTAACCAGTGTTTAGAATGTTCTTCCACAATAAACTTAAAATACCAAGGTTTCACATTCTAAACGCCAATTGAATTTAAACTAGGTTTAACAGTACGATTCTAAGGTGTTTCGGCTCTACCTGCTACTACTTTATTTTGGGTTACAGCATCACGAATTTAAAAAATATAAAATTTTCAGTATGCAAATTTTTTCTTTAACTTTTATGGGCTGTTTCGGCTGTCCCAAATTGAAATTTTGGCATTTTAACCTACACCTATGCTATGACGTTAAAGCGAACCAAAGAAACTACTTTAAAATGTAATCAAAACAAGGTAAAATTTAATGCCCCCGTTATAATACGATACTGCATCTGATTGCAACATAAATCATTTCAGAAGACTGGTTAATTTTAAATCAAATATTAATTTTATGTCTGGAGCTCTATACCTACCTTGCACATTAGAGCCTAAAGCAGGCGCTGTGTATAGTAATCAGCAAGGAGAAAACTGTTCCTGTTAGTTAGCAGTATATGGCAACATTCATGCTACAAGCCATAATTCTCTCTACTTTGCTATGCTTATTAGCAGCGGCGTGCGGTCCATGGAAGTAAGGGAAGCAAGTGCTTTCCCTAGAAAAACATCATCTGCTTAAAATGTAACTGTTGAAATAAGAAACAATTTGAATTTAGAAATTCTTTCTTCTCATTCGGGATTTTACTTATTAAAAAATTCATTTGCAATCCTTAAAATGTCGTACCTTATTAGATGTACACCATGTCGGACAGTACCTGCACTTCTCTATAACTACGATATTCTTTTAAAAAAAAATAATTGTGAGATTATTACAAACTGCAATCCCTCTGCTTGGTCATTTTGTAAATTAGCAGTAAAATTTGCAGGTTTAAGGATAAAGGACATTTCTTCTTTATCTTTGTCTGCCTTTATTGCTTCAAAATTCAAATATTCGGTAGGTAGTAAAAATTGCTCCATTTTTTGTGAAAATACAATTTCTCCTGACATTTCTTTAAAACAAAAAAATTTAGATGAGCAACTTTGTAATTTTCTTTTAGAAAAAATTTTAGCAAATACATCTGACCCCATAGATAAGGCTCGCATTTTGGTTCTTCAGGAAAAAGAGAGTAACGTGTGGATTGATGTTCTTCCTTCTTACTCTTTAGGTACTCATCTGGATGACACCTGTTTTCGAATTTCTATTGCTCTTCGCATTGGACAACCTGTGTGCGAGACTCATACCTACTCTTGTGGTGAAACTGTTCCTCCAAATGGGTTTCATGGCCTTTCTAGCCGAAAGAGCGCAGGTAGGTGGTCTCGGCACAGTTGTTCTAATGATATAATAAAACATGCTTTAGTTTCTGCTCATTTTCCAGCAATTTTAGAACCAAATGGAATTTTTAAAACTGACGGTAAAAGAGCTGACGGCCTTTCTCTTGTACCGTGGTCCAAAGGAAGACCAGTAGTTTGGGACACGACTTGTTCAGATACTTTAGCAGGATCCTATCTAAATTTAACGTCTAAAAGAGCTCTAGAAGCTGAATTTCGGAACAAAATAAAATAGAAAATATTCAGAAATTTCTTCAAATTATTTTTTTGTTCATTTTTGTGTAGAAACTTTTGGTCCATGGACAAAAAAGCTAAATCATTTGTGAAAAAACTGGGTGCTAAGATCTATGCTTCATCATTTGAACCTAGATCCACCTATTTTTTGAAGCAGAGAATAACCTTCATCCGTTGGACGAGGTCTTTTACCTTTAGTGCTCAGAGGGATCTCCAAAGTTTTTTATTTTGTATTTTTAATATTTGATATAATTCATTTATGATTAAAAAAAAGATACAATTACTTCAATTGTGTTAAAAACGCTAAAAATTATTTTAAATATCAAGCCCATCACAAATGCGACCTTGACTCAAACCGAGTCACAGCAAAAATAGAAGCTACCCCCGCTGCTAGGTCATCGGTAGCCTGCAGCTATAATACGCCGGCAGCAGCAGATTGCCTGCTTTCGTGTGCGTCGGGAGGTCATTGAACCTGCTGAATACATCGAGCGTCGAGCAGCGGTCGCGCGCTTTAGGCGTGCGTCGAAGCTACCATAGGAGTAGGTTATTTACAGGTTTAAGGCTATAGTTGCTCCCCAGATTTTAAGTAAAAAAAAGTACAACTGGCAATGCCTTGTTCTTTAATTTTTTAATCTTTTGCCAGAGTGCACAGAGAAAACTGAACATCAGAATTAGCTAAAATTTTGCAGGGGTGATCATTTTTAAATGCTTAACAAAAATACCTGAATTATTTTTTCTTCAAAATAAAAGCTCTGGTGCTGTCATCTATCCCGAAAGCCTCAAAATAATTGCAGTTTAGAACAAACCCGATTTACAAAAAAAAATAGAGATATACTCACAATTTCCTCTGGATTACATTTTTCCTTTTTATATTTCCTTCCTTTAACGAAAGTTTCCTTTTTTTTTAAAGCCTGTGCACTCCGGAAAAGAAAACCGATCAATCAATCACACTTCATTGAATTTGGGAGACACACGCAGTTCAATTGTTGGCCGATAGACCGCAGAATTTATACGATTCCATGGTAACTGCAGAAGAGTATTTTTACGTTTTCTAACAGAAACGCATTCGAGGTTATGTTTATCTTTCAAAAATGTGTTTTCAAAAACATTGTTCTAAAACAAATATAAAACCACTCCGCGTGTGCCGTCGCCAGCCGAAAAATGCCTAGGGCTACGCAGGCGTTACCCCGAGTCTATCAAAAACCAAAATAACTTTACTGGGATTACTAGAACTTCGCATAGAAACATTCGGCGGCGCGGCGCCCATAACCCCACAAAATTTTGTTTTTATGTTGATTCAACCATTTTTTGTTAATTTAAATGATTACGGCATAGTTATGTGCAATTGTACTAGTGAAATCTTGGAGTGCGAAGTATAGATTTTAGAAACCTAGTTTTAAAAACACACGGATACTTGAGTACTAACAAAACAGGTCAGTAAAGCTCCATTTAGAGGTTGGAAAGACTCTTGCTAGTCGTTGACGCTCCTGTTTAAAATAGAATACGATTATTTCGTATAGCGCCAGTAGCCGATTTTTAAATCTGCATGCTTTTAAGTTAACCTGTTGTCGGTATCAGCTGGCGAGAGTGTTTCCAATTCAATTATAAATGCACCTGTAAATGCAACCTTAAACATTACACCAAGTTACTTTAATACGTAGTTAGGTAGCGTTTTTTTAGCAAGTAATTCTGCAATAAATGGTTTTCTTTTATTGGTTTTTTAGCGGCGCAGAAAGCGAAAAGTCAAAATAAGTAACCTAACCCCAAATTGTCGACCCGGTGCTACAAAATCTCTGGTGTCCCACTGTGGATAAACATAAATAAAGCTTCCGCGTTGCCATGGAAAACATATTCAATGTTTTAAAATTTTGCAGGTCGACATAGTTAAATTGATTTCCCGTACAGTGTTGCTAAAAACAATTCCCCAGATTCTAACTACGACCTTAAACGGCTATCGGTGTGTACAGGGTGTCTCGCTATATTTTGACCCCCCAGTTAGCGCCGTTATTATTAATGTTAGAAAAAAGGTTAAACACAAAAATTGTATTACTGTTTACACGCTTAAAGAGTTGCCTGTCCAAAGTAGCTAAATGTCATTGCAAAGCTCAAATTTTGACACCAAGTTTGTTATTTTAAATGAAACACCCTATATATTGTTAAATGTTTTATTCGCCCTTTCCTTCCTAATTTCAAAAATACCAAACGCATTACATCTATGTATATTAGTTTGCAAGAAAAATGCAAAAATCCTCACCTTAAGCATAATATGTTAGAGAGAGATTAAAGCTTAGATTATTCTCTCTCTAGCACATTGGCCTTATGGTAAGGATTTTGTCATTTTTCTCGCAAACTAATATAGATAGAAGTAACATATTTGGGATCAGAAAGGAACGGCCGATTCAAACATTTTATAAAAAACAGGTGTTTCATTTAAAATAACAAACTTGGTGTCAAAATTTGATATTTGCAATAAAATTTAGCTATTTAAGACGGGTAACTTTTAAAGTATGCAAACAGTTATATAAGTTTTGATAGATAGATTAATAGAAAAACTGAAAATATCAATATTAATTTCTAAAAAAGAAAGAAGAGAAAGAGCAGAATAAAAAGGGATAATAAAAAATAAAATAAAAAAAAAGTTTGGAGGTTTTTTGAGGTATTTTTAGTTTGTTTGAAGACAATAATGTGGCAATTGCGTCGGGTGGTAGGTCAGAACTGGGGTATTACACCCAAGAACCTCCACTGGATCTACACGGCAATACTAAGACCTGTGATCCAATATGGATCCATCGTCTGGTGGCCGGCAGTGGACAGAATTACCATATCCCAAAAGCTCAGAAGCCTGCAAGGGCTTATGTGCAGGGGAATAACCGGCGCCATGAGGACGACACCAATCCAAGCCCTCGAGACCATTCTGGGACTGCCTCCGCTACCGACTTGGATCAAAAAGGAAGCGATGGCGACCCATTTGCGTCTGATGGACTCTGGTGAGTGGAGAGGAAGAGGGGAAGCCGTTGGACCCCTAAGGGTCGCCCAAATGGCCACCAGGGAGATGCCACTTGTGACCTTTGAGATCAAGGCAACCCGAATTCCCTGGAGATTCAGTAAGAGGTACAAAGTCGAAATTCCCGATGGGAAATTCTGGCAGAGTGAGAACCTCCACCAACAGTTCGAGGGGAACGCTGTGATATGCTACACCGATGGCTCCAAGATATCGAAGAGGCAGACAACAGAGGCGGGGGTCTACGTGCAAGACCGATAAGTTCGGATGAGCTACCCGCTCGGAGAGCAAGCTACGGTTTTCCAAGCCGAGGTATATGCCATTGCGGCAACACTAGAAGAGGTTCGCAATGGTCTGGAGTAGCATGTGTGCATATGCTCAGACAGCCAAGCGGCCCCAACGGCACTCAGTGCGCCAAAAATTATCAATAATCTGCTGGAAGAGTGCGTCGAAGCACTGGAAGCCTTAAGTCGAGACACACGGGAGTGTCGGGCAACGAAAAGGCGGATGAACTCGCTCGGATCGGGGCCAGCACTCAATACGTGGGGCCAGAACCACTCTTAGGTATAACAAGGAGACAGCTGTAAAGTCGACTCATTAAATGGGCTAACTTTGCACTGGCAGACTCCTGGGAGAGCGAAATAGGATGCAGATAGTACAAAGAATTCATCGACGGACCGGACGCCGCCAGACTCAAATGGCTCCTGGGAAGGTAAGGAAAGATATTGGACTACCGATAGAAATACTGACCGGCCACAACTAACTCAGTAAGCATCTGACTCGCATCGGGATCGGAAATGACTCTATCTGCCAGGCCTGTGGGAGGGCGGAGGAGACATCCCGGCACCTCGTTGCGGAGTACGATGCATACCTAAGGATGAGGCATCAGGTACTCGGACAACCGAACCTTGATGCAGAGGACCTGCGAGCTCTCAGGTGGGCCAAAGTACTGGACTTCGTGGAGAGAACAGGAAGGCCCGGAGCGGTACAGGTGGTGGATTAGGGGGCTGGGCTGGGATAAGGTAAAAAGGGACCGATTGATTCTACTTACCAGGTCTTGGGCCGCCCCCTAGTTACCACTACTACTAGTTTGTTTGAAAAAAGTAGTTTTTTATTTTGCGTTAAAACGAACATTTCTTTTTTTAAATAGGAATTAAATTACATAATTTAATGGCATTATATGTTAATGATCTTTGTTTTTTATTTGCAATGAGCTTTTAGATCGAGTTTGAAGATTGTGAATTTGGGACCTACGAATTGGTACATTATTATAATTTTTAGGAGAAAAGCAAAAAAACTAGAAAAAAACCCATTTAATTTAAACTTGGTTGAAATTTTTACTAAAATAATACTTTTTATCTTTAATATTTTAACATTTTTTTTATTGTTTTCTTATTAATATATGAAAAAATATTTACTTTTTTTTCTTTTTCAAGTTGTCAACAAAAAAAAACCTGTGTCCTCCCTATCGCACAGTTTGCACTCGTACCATGCAAACTGCTGGGCATGTCGCAGTTCATAAGATGTGTTGCACGCACGCTAAAATATTTGAGTTTCAGAATAATAAAAAAATATTTTATTCGTATTCATAGTAATTGAAAAATCCCCTCTGTATATATTACATTTATAAACTTCAAAAGGAATATTACAGGATATTTCTGTGTTTGCTGGGTACATATACAGTCTATGATAATTTAAGTATCTGAGGTCTGACAACTGGCCCGATCAATATTAAGCGAGTGGGTGACAAAGAACCGGGATTAAAAATGCATCTCGAAACGATTTTTTCACTCATTTGCATTTATTATAATTTCATATAATACATTCCACTACCTGTTCCAATCCACACCTTATTATTCTTGATGTTAAAACAAGCAGTGCTTGGCTTATTAAAATTTAATTTGATTAAATTTGATTTTATATTGGTTTCTTTTTTTTGGTTTTGGATCGGTTTTATGGGACCTAATATAGTTGCAATAAAGGTTAAAATGCAGAAATATTGGAAGTGCTGACAGCTTATTATTGGTGTCATCAGTCAGTTCAATGTGATCCAAAAACAAAACGGCATTGAACTTAATCAGAGCCAACGAACAAAAGTTCGATTCGCCTCGTGTTTTTTATGAACGGTTTGAAAGTGAATCATATTGAAAACGTGTTTAGTTCTCCATGAAAACGTAGTAATTTTTACACGTTTTGGAACACTTGGGCGAATATAGTATTTTATATACAGGGTGGATTCTTTAAATGGAACGGTGCTTATAGCGGCTTTAGGGAAGAGGTTTTAAAAAAAGATAAAAATTAATCTATAATGATTTTTTACGGACTTTCCGGCTATGATAAAAAAAAGTTGGTGACTCCAACTGGAGGCCCAGGGCCAACCACCTATTTTTTTTATTAAAAGGTCCCACTGGTAGCATCTTTTTGGAAAGCTTGTTAAAAAGTAAATTTAATGCACTAGTTTTATTGACATCTCCCAATTGTTTTAGCTTTAAAATAAACTACATATTTCTCTATTTACTAAGCGGAACAAAGAAAATGCCAGTCATGAACATTATTGGCGGTTCATTTGGGGGCCCTCACTGGAGGACCAGGGCCTACCAACATTTTTATCAAGAGGAGGTACCACTTGTGGCATTTTTTTGAAAAGCTTCTTAAAAAAGAAATTCGATTAAATATTTTTTTTGATATCTGCCAACCCGTGTGTTAAACATTTAAAAAACACTATTTTGTATCGTTAAGGGCGGTTAAGTGAAAAAGAAAATCAATCGAGGTGTGCTTTAAATCTATTTCCCTTTTATCTAATATCTAGTAAATTAAAAAAAAGGTAATTAGGCTGCGCCCCCAAATGGGGCGCCAATAATATCCTTGTGTGATAGTTTCTTTATTCCACTTAGTACTTAAATAGAGAAATATGTAGTTTATTTTGGAGCTAAAACAATTGACCTCAAATAGGTTTTTAAAAATGTTTAACACATGGGTTGACAGATGTCAGAAAAATATATTTAATCGAATTTTTTTTTAACAAGCTTTTAGAAAAGGTGCCACAAGTGAAAAAAATGTTGGGAGGCCATGGGCCTTCAGTGAGGGCCCCCAAATGGGCCGCCAATAATAACCTTGTGTGGTATTTTCTTTATTCCGCTTAGTAAATAGAGAAATATGTAGTTTACTACTACAACAATTGACAATATATGTTTTTTTAATTTTTGACACATGTCAAAAAAGACTTTTTGTATGGTTGCGTACACTTTATAATAAAATATGAAGAGAAATTGCGTATTCAGTACAAAATGTATTTAATCAAATTAAAATTTGGGGGTGAACATGTTTTCGGCTACACTTAGCCATCATCAGACCTCTACAAGGGGGACATCAATATATATCACATGAATTTGTAAAATATCTTATGGTTAAGTACATCGGGTTCCTTATTTTAGTGTATTCCTAAACTATGGTGTGGTATGGTGGAAACCAACACAGGTTCAGCACCTTCTTTACAAGTGTCCTCTGAGAGCCCCCTTTCTGAGAAGCTGTGCCTCTCCTAGAAAGTGCCGAGTTCTCAAGTAGTTAAGCGCCAGACACTCAAAGATAATGTGAGAGGCTGATTCGTTGTCCTCATCACACTTCCTGGAAAATTTCCATTGTGTGCTTCCTTAGTGCGTAGTGACTGGTTATAGGTCCTGTCACTATTGTAATCTAACCTCTCGACAGCTTAAGTATTTCCTCGGCCAGTGATGCCAATGAACATTTCACCATTGTTTTGCTGTGTTGTTATCCTGGTTTGTGTTTGTTTCTGGTCCACCGTTCTAGGAGGCCACGTACTGAAGGTTTAGGGTAAACCGAACACAGATTCAGATACTATGAACTGTTTTTCAGATCATCTTCTAGCTAGGATATCTGCATTTTCATTGCCAGCCACACCCGTAGGCCCCGGCACCCACGCATGTGTTATCTTGTTGTGGTTGGCTAGGGTTATTGGGAGCTGCAGGCAGTTCCACACTAGTTTGGAAGAAGATCGTGAATATCTCCTTCTCAAATTCTTCTGTATTTCGGCTTGGAATACAGTGGTGTGATTCCCCAGTGAAGAAAACCAGTTGAATCGCGGGGTTAGGTCGTATACTCCTGCACCTGTCATTTTGGATCCATCCGTATTCCATACCAACTTCCCATTCTGGACTAGTGAGTCTTCCGTTTTATTTTCCCAGTTGAGCTGGGTTTGAAACGGCTTGCTTGACTTTGTTCTCTGGATCATTTTAATTTTTCTTATTCAAGCCTCCGCTTTGATGATAAAATCAAGGGGTGAGATGTTCAGCATGGTTTCTATGGCAGCAGAGTGCTTCATATTGCCCCCATTATGCAAAGGCAAGCAAGTCTTTGGAGTTTGGATAGCTCCATTTTCGCTAATCCTTGTTCAACTTTTGGCCACCAAACTGTTAATCCGTAGGTTATCCTGGGTTCTACCACAGTTATATCCAATTTACAGCAGCAACAGTTTATATCCAATAAACTATGCGAGGTGAGAATCCCCACGTTTTTCTCCTTTGTTAACGGCATATGCAATATGCGCATTCCCGATTAGTTTTGTATCAATGATTCTTGAGCTAATTGTAGTTGTTTGCCGAAAAAAGTGGGAGGTCTAAGCTCATCTTTTTTTCGTAAAGGTGAATACTGCTGTTTTGTCGGGAATGACACTAACGTTACCCGATTAACCCACTACCCTTAAAGTGCACATTTCTCTCTTATATTCAGTAAAATAGATACGCTTAGAAAGCCAGATTTATCGATCATTAATTCCCAGGCTTTCAGAAAAAAAAGAAACCAAGTTTTTTTCTTTCACTCAGTCACGAAATATAAAAAGGAATAATGTCATCAGAGAAAATTTTCCAATGGTTTTAAAAATCGGACTTCAAATTTGCGAGAAAGATGTTATCAAAAGATCTTTTTTATACCGAAGAAAAATATTAGAAAACCCTTTAAATATTTTGTTAAGAGTATGAAAATGAACAACCGTGCAAAATTCCAGCTAATTCTGATATTTAGTTTTACGTGGTTACCTGGTACCTGAAAAAGACCCAGTTGTAGTTGTTTTCCTAAAATGTCTGAAGAGAAACTATGGCCTTAAATAGCTTTTCTATTAGTGTCTTTGCCAAGCCAAGAGTTAATTGAATATGCTTTGGTGCCGACTTTTATTATATATTATATTGCTTTTCTTAATTCGTCTACAAAGATTCGAGTTGTTGGGTCATGGTTAAATCGGTTACTAGAAAATATCAGGAATAGAAACTTTTATTTTACTTTTGCAGTATTTTATTCCTTTTAAAAATTTATGAAGTTTACGTTGCCATAATAACATATATTTCTTCCCATTTCATACCAAATTTTTTACATTATCCCATTAAAGTCATGTCATGCACACTAGAGTGGTCTATTGCTTTTTAATGATTGTAACAGATATTTTGCACCGGAGACCCAAACTCGCTATAGCTTTATTTTCTTGACCCATTCCCTCATCCAAGAATAAATGGTTCGTTGGTCCAGTATCAAAAAATTTTAATATGGTTGGTATCTGAAGATAAATAAATGAAATTGTGCATTGACGTGTGAATTCTTATAAGTTACAATGTAGAAAGTTTAAAATAAAAGCAATACCTGTGTGACATCTGTCAAAATTATCGATGGTTGATGACATTTAAACACCGAAACTAAATGGGACTGTCATTGTCAGTTCTGGCCCAAAAGGGAACCCAATCGAAAGATGTTGACTGGCCTTCAATCCTATTCTCAGGATAGTCCAACACCGTTCTCAACTAAAACTCCTATCTCTTCAGTGCCCTTTAGCCCACTGTTGCCGCCATTCTTAAAACTAAATTGACAGGTAAAACATAGATTTTCTGTCAGTTTGGTGACAATAAAGCCGGCATAGTTCGACAGTTGTGCTATTTAGCGTATTTGACGCATAATCTTTTCGCCTGTAGAACAAGAGATCTGTTACTGTCTGCCAAATTTCAAGGCAGGCTATCTTGCAATTATCCTTCCGTGACATCTTTGCTCGAGCATCTATAATTTTGTCTATTTTATTGTCATTTAGCAACAAAGAAATGTATAATGCATTTCCCGTGTGCCTCTTGAACGTATGTCGGATAAAAAATGAGAAAAGGTTGGTATCTGTATAAAAACAGGGTTTTTCTGCGTGCTCTGGCATGAAATTAAAAATTTTTAATATTTTATTTAATAATTTTTTAAATGTAATTGATTTATTATATACCTAGTTTGCTGTTTTGCTGTTTTGCTGTTATTTTTTTTAATAAAAATTTTATAATTATGATACACAACATAAGTAAAAGTTGTATTAAAAATTAGATTTTTTGCTTTTACAATTGTCTACGTTAAATCTATATAAGTACAGAGTGTTGCACAACTTATGTATAAAAATAAAAGACGTGATTCCTACTACTGGTAGGGACGATTCATTTCGCTTACTTTTAGATTTTTACCCTATTCCTATCACCATATTGAAATTTTCAAATCTGACCAAAAATTCATATCACCTTCCCGAGAAACCTTTGTACGCCAATTTTGATTTAAATCGAAGAAACTAAATCTTTTCCCCCCTCCACTTCCCTCGTTATAGGAAAGTGTGTATCTAATAATACCGTATTATTGTATTGCCGCCGGAACTATAAACGCATACCAAATTTGAACACACACCCTGAATTTTTAGATTTGTACCCTTAGTCGTCCATTTTGAATCCGCCATTTTGAAATTTTCAAATCTGATCAAAAATTAATAATCTTTTTCCTTAAAAACCTATGTATGCCAATTTTGATTTAAATCTAACAAACCAAATCTTTTCCCCCCTCCAGAATACCATATTATTGTATTTTCACCGGAACTATAAACGCATACCAAATTTGAACACAATCGGATGTGCAAAACATGACCGAAAATCGTCCATCTTGAATCCGCCATATTAAATTTCCAAAATCTGATTCAAAATTTGTATTCCTTATCCCTAAATGCCCCCGTATACCAATTTTGGTTGAAATCGGACAAACTTAGGTGTTTTCCCCCTCCACTCCCCTCGTAGGGGGGAGGGGTGCCTAGTAATGACATATTATTGTATTGTTATCGGAACTATAAAAACATTCTAAATTTAAAGGTGATCGGATGTGTATAAGTTAGTTAAAATTGGTTAGCAAAAGATGACCAAAAAATCTTATGTTGAATCCGCCATATTGAATTTTCAAAATCTGATTAGAAATTCGTTATTCGTGATCTCCATCCTTAAGTGCCCCTCTACCCCCTTTGAGTAGGGGGGAGCTGTCAGTTTAATCACACTATATTCTTGTGTTGTCACCGCAACTATATAAGCATGGCCAATTTGAAGCCGATCGGATGTCGGGAAGTTGGTCAAAATTAAGTTTCAAGATTCTACCCGAACAAACATAGATACATTGTAAGTTAAGTAAAATCTTGTAAAAACTACCCAAACTTATTGCTCACACAGAAAAACACGCCCTTATTCTTAAAGCTGTCAAAAAACGCTTAAAACTTTCTACAGGCACCTAAAGGCGCATTTACACAGACAAACTTTCCTTTGATGTTGAAATGCCGACAAACATTTACACGAGCCTCTTGAGCAAAATGTTCAAAGAAATGTTCCAGCAAAATCGCGTACAAAAAAACACACGTAAATTTTGGAGAGAATGTTGAGCAAAATTTGTTTGAAGAAATGTTGGTAATAAAAATTTCTTACAAATTTAAATTTTATAGTTTTATGGGAATTCATTGAACTTAACTGAAAATAGAAAGACTAAGTTTTAAAACAAGGTATTTTTAATTAAGTGCTTTCCGACGGAAAAACGATTTGATGTCGAAATTCACGTTTTACCTCATAAGCAACTTCGATTGATCTGATTTTTATAGGTTATATGCCAGTATACTTGTAACTTTTTTGGGGTTGTAAAAAAAACGAGAATCAAAAAAAAATAAAAATTGACACTTATTTATTGCTGTTGCTGGGTTAGGAGAAGGTAAAAACCGTAGACTAGTGAGAGGGAGTTTTGGTCAAATTAACATTGACACACAAAATTACAGCAGTGTTTGACAGCGCTGCGTTCCGACTGTCTAAACCTCCCTATCCCCCCCCCCCAGGGAACAACTAACTACTATCCAGAACAGTTCTCTAAAAATATCCACCTGCATTTTAAAAAGTAATTACTTTCCGTTTTCTTTTTATAATGAAAGAAAAGCAAAAAAGTTAAAGAAAAGAATTAAATGTTATTACCTCCATCATTAACTATTTTAACATTGCATATGACAAAACTAATAGCCAATAATAATGTTTCGCTTGCCGTCGCCTTTTTTTCACAAAAGTTTAAAATAAAAGTTGGTGTTCCATTTTTTTAAAGAATTGAGATCACTGATCAATGATGTAAAATTATATTTATTCTCATCTTTAAAAATATTTTTCCAAAACAGATAGCAATAACTTGCTCAAAAATTTACCCGAACAAAATGTTCAAAGAAAAGCTCACAAAAATGTTCGCGCAAAAAATTTCAGATCTTTTGCACGAGCTTTTATTTGAGCATGTTCGTCTGTGTAATTGCGCCTTAAGATCTACCTAGTGAGAGGTCCGTTTTTGAAACTTGACATTTCAATGTGACAGGAGCACTGTCAGTTCATTTTTTCTTATGGAAACATCCTTTTTTTATCCTGCCGTTTGGTTCATAAAGACTGACAGATGGCATTTTGCAACCTTATTTTGACATGTCACCTGTCGTTTTGGGTTTATTGACCATTATCAGACCAAATTTAAGTTTTTCTTTTAACTTGCTTAAGATATTTTGGAAACCCGATTGCAGTACTTTTTTTAACATTTTAAAAACGACAGTTTTTTCTACATTTTGTAATAACAAAATAACTCTGCCTAATATTTTAAAAATACGTTTTTTTTTTAATCTTTGGGCTGATGATGGTCAATTAACTCAAAACGTCAGTTACTTGTGAAAATGAGGTTGTAAAATATCTGTCATCCTTTATGAACTAAACGGCAGGAGAAAAAAAGCATGTGTCCATAAGAAAAAATGAACTTGACAGTACTCCTGTCACACTAAAATTTCAAATCTCGAAAATGGACCCTTCATTAGGTAGATCTTAAAAAAGTGCTTTAAGCTTTAAGAATAAGGGCGCAGAAAAATAAAAACTAAAAATAAAGATAATGGTTTTTTCGCCTATCTCAACTATCCGGAATTTGTAAACATTTTTTTTTGGTTTTGAGCAAAGCGTCAACTTGCGCAACTTTGCTCTCATTTAAACCTTTTCGTATCTCCTACCGTTTAGGAAATCCCCATGGTGAGCATCGAATTTGAAACACCCTGTATATGACGTTCAAATATTAACAGTGTCAAATAATTAGCGTTAGGGGTCGACCGTTTTGAACATGACCAAAAACTATCTATTTGCTTGGCCCTTCATTCGCTTATTTCACAATACGAGGTCCTCTAAACACGTTAAGGCGCATTTACACAGACAAACTTTCCTTTTATGTGGAAATGCCGAAAAACATTTACACGAGCCTCTTGAGCAAAATGCTCAAAGAAATGTTCGAACAAAATCTCGTACAAAAAAACACAGGTAAATTTTGGAGAGAATGTTAAGCAAAATTTGTTTCAAGAAATGTTGGTATAGAAATTTCTTACAAATTTAAATTTTATAGTTTTATGGGAATTCATTGAACTTAACTGAAAATAGAAAGACTAAGTTTTAAAACAAGGTATTTTTAATTAAGTGCTTTCCCACGGAAAAACGATTTGATGTCGAAGTTCACATTTTACCTCATAAGCAACTTCGATTGACCTGATTTTTATAGGGGATATGCCAGTATACTTGTAACTTTTTTGGGGTTGTAAGAAAACGAGAATAAAAAATAATAATTGGCACTTATTTATTGCTGTTGCCTGTAAAATGTAATGATAAAAATTTACGTTTAAAAGAATCTCTTTATTTTACTTCCTAGTTTAAAACACAATACAATAATAATTAAGTCAAATTAAAAAACCTATATACATTTTATTAAATCTCAAATATATGAACAAAAGCACGTTCGGTCTAAATAATACCCGTTTATTACCCACTTTTACAACCCTACGATCCCGACCCTTGACTAAAAAAATATAATTTAGCAGTAATAGACTAGACTTTTGAATCGGAATGTTGCTCCTTTGCATATTGTTTGTTCAGTGTCAGTAATCGACCTTGATTATTACATTCAATTGACAGTAAATATCTATCTTCAGCATTTTCATGAACCTTTTGCTTTTTTAAGCAACCGTTGGGGCCTTAAACTAACTAGGTAAATCTGGTGTGAGGAATTTAAAAAAAAACAATCAAAGCTAAGGGTAAAGTAAAGTCACAAAAATATGTTTAAAAAAAATCCCCTCCCCACCACTCCTCATAGTCGTGAGACGCGGATTACCGCTTAAAAGTGCAATTTTTGAGTTTTTTGCCGATATTTGAAAAATTTTTTGGAATAGAAAAAATTTCCTGGGTTTTTTTTTACTTTAGGAAAAAAACCCTAGGAAATAAAAAAACTCGCAAGAAAATCCCAAAAAAAACCCCGGGCAAACAAATCTGGGAAAAACCCTAAGAAAAAAATATTATAAGTAACCCTAATCCATGTGACAAAACTGATAGTAGAGCAAATAATAATGTTTCGCTTGCCGTCGGCTTTTTTTCACAAAAATTTTAAATAAAAGTTGGTGTTCCATTTTTTTAAAGAATTGAGATCACTGATCACTGATGTGAAATTTTATTTATTCTCATCTTTAAAAATATGTTTCCAAAATAGATAGCAATAATTTGCTGAAAAATTTACGCGAACAAACTGTTCAAAGAAAAGCTCACAAAAAGGTTCGCGCAAAAATTTTTAGATCTTTTGCACGAGCTTTTATTTGAGCATGTTCGTCTGTGTAATTGCGCCTTTACAATACGAGGTCCTCTAAACACGTTACGTTATTTAGCATCTCTTTGACCGTTCTTATTGTTCTGAGACAACTTTAAACATCTGTGGGCGAAATCAACAAAAGAAAAGATTAAAGAAATAACTTCGCATTTCGCGGTGGGACAGGTTGATTTTGAGAAAATAATCCAGAAGTAATTTGAAGAATAAGTCAAGCTTAGCCTTAAAATCTCCACCAAAAAAGCAAGTAGGATAAGGTTCATTGACTGTTAAACGTTAATTTTTTTAAAAGGAAATTTTTTCAATTTACACTGCTCTATATGGAAAAATGTCTATTCAGTGAGAAAAATAATTATTTTTGCAATTGGTGCCATAAGGGCTAGTTTACCGCACGCAAAGGAAGTTTTATCTGAGGCTCGGCTCCCCTTCTGACAAGTCGGTCGCGATTCTTCAAAAACCGTCAGAAAATATCGCCCTTGCGAAAAAATCTGACGATTTTTAAACACAAGTTTACACTAACTGCTTTTTTGTCACGACTTATATCCTAATATTCCTTAAAATTTGAGTTCCAGTAGATGAAAAGTTGTTGATAGAAAGCACGGATAGTTCACCATACAATCAATTATTTATGTTATGTTGAAAGGAAGTGAAAATATCTCGAAAACTTTAAAAGACTTAAACTCTATAACAAAATTTTTGGGTAATATTTGCGAAAACCAAAATTTGAAAACCGCATATCAATAGCTGCTTTACTTCTTAAGTTATGATTTTTTCAAATATATTTTAACGTTTTTTCAAATAACTCGGAAACTACAGCTCCCACGAATTTGGACGTTATTACAGAATTTATAGTCCATATTCATGGAAATTTAAATCTGAAAACCGCATATCGCTACTTGCTTTTGTTCCAAAGTTACAACTTTTTTTAAATATTTTATCCCCCTTTTCCCCTTTTTAACCTCCCACCACCCTACCCAAAAGTTAATCAGCTCATGGTCAGCCGATAGAGGAATTTTGTACAAAAATTTCGTTAAAATGTATACAGACAGACAACAGACGGACAGACACCTTTTTTTTAAGGTATTTTGGAACCTGATTAACTCATTTTTGTTAAAATTAAGAAAGAAAAGTCAAAATTTCACGATTTTAATAGTCCCCGATACCATATTGCTATGGTGGACTGAAAATGATTACAAAAATAGAAAATATTAACCAAAAAAAAGTATTTAAAAATAACATTTATAAGTACGATAAATCGTTGTAAAGGAAATTTCAAAAATTAAATAAAAAGTAGGTTTTTCCATAAGAAAAATACCAACTTCGTCTTATATCTCAAAAGCTAAACAGTACAGATAAAATTAAGTTTGACGAATAAATTCTACTTTAAATTATCTGTAAAAAAGCAATTTAAAACAAAAATAAATTTTAATTTATAAAAATACACCAATCCCTTTGCGTAAAGTATATTTTAATATCAAGAAGGTACACCTTTACTATGTACACGTGCGTAAAGCAATTTTACCGCACTAGTGTGGTAAAATATTATACATTTGGCACCCAGTAAACACCGTTATGTAGATATTACGTAAAATTTACATAACAGATTTACCTTGTTATGTAAATTTAAGGTCACTCAGAGGTCCCAATAAGGTAAAATTTAAGTCACATTAAGGTGCGAAAACGACACACATAAATATTACATCCATGTTACGTAAGACTTCGTATATCTTACATAACAGGTTTACCTTGTTATGTAAATTTAAGCTTACATAGAGGTCACAATTATTTAGTATTAAGGTCAAATTTAAGTCGAATTAATCTGCATGACATGCGCAAAACGTCAACTATCTAAGTCCGACATGAGCATGCAGCTTGAGGCGGGCCAACGGAAGGTTGATACAGGTCCGTCGGTGGTTGCTTGATACGGTCCGACATTGGCAAATATGTAGCAAACTACAAAGTTAACCAGAAGGGCTGGTTTAAGTGGAGGAAGAGGTGATTCTTATATCTTGATAGATCTTGTCAATACCTCAAAGTCCGCATCCTAATTTTAAAATATATTTGCTCTTTATATATATAATATTATCATCCTCTGTACAGAGAACATAGTGACATTAGCGCCATCTTTACCTACTAGGAAGAAACTATTAAGCACTGGTAATTTCTTTCATTTTCATAATATTTTTGTAAATTTTAATGTGACGTAAATCGCGTTATAGAGCGTTTACCTCATTTACACGATACAGATATTACATAAAATGTTTTATATAATAGTTATGTAACATTTGAAATGTAAACTTCCGGTTCAATTGACTACATAATAATTATGTAAAATTTAGGACTTTAATTTGACGTAAATCATTTTGCAGGGAATTTACATAACTTGAATGGCATAATTAATACATAAAACATGTTATGTAACAAATATGCAAAATTAAAAATATAAAGTTAAGGTGCAAACTGTTTCATTTATGTAAATTTAAAAATGTTTTACATAATAGTTATGTAAAATTTTAAATGTAAACGTAATGTCTAAATTGTTACATAATAGTTATGTACATTTTATTACTTTCATTTAAAGTAACTAGTTTTATGTAACGTTTACGTAAATTAGATTACTTAAATATTACATATAATTTTTTATACAATAGGTATGTAATATTTTTTTATGTAAAATTAAGGTCCCACTATTTACGTAATATAAACGTAAATTTTGTGAATTTATTTATAAAGTAATATTATTTACCTATAATTAACATTGCTTATGGTGACTTAAGTGTACAGTCAAAGTTTTGACGTAATGTTTACATAATTTTTTTTTATAAAAGTATTTGTACGTAAGATTTACGTAAATATGATGTAATATATTTTATATAAATATATGAAACTTAGATTTATATAAATATTAGATTAAAGTCACAAGTGTGTTTACTGGGCAGGTACCTATACCTGGCGCTCTTTAAAAATTGAAGTGATGCTGCTTATGTACAGAACTCATACAAAAAGCAGTGATTTTTGTCTCATATTTGAATTTTAAGGTTATGTTAAGCACGAAAAAAATGTATAATAGTTATCCTCAGTTGTCATTTTGACATTTAGAGCAGTCATTTTTATGTAAAAGATAACCAAATTGATCTATACACAAACAGCAGAATTTGTAAAAACCCTTCCCTGTATAGTACTGCATTAAGGCTGCAGCAAGGCTAACCTCTTTGTTTTCATGACTCTTAAAATTACGCATTTTAAATTAACTGTTTATCCTCTTTTTTCCTTCAAAACCTTCGCATTATATGATTGTTGTCTTATTAGGCCACGGCAGGATTTTTTACAGCCTGACGATACCGTTTTCTCTTTAGCCGAAAAACTTTAAAAATAACTTTTAAGGTTTTATTATGTCGTCCAAATTACGCTGACGAAACGTAAACCACAATAAAGGCCGACATTCATGAATATATTAACATTTTTAACGTAATCTTTAGCCCGCATCACAATTGTGGTGGTACTGACCATTTTAAAAACGGTACTGCACTGAAAAACAAAATCACGCGATCTAATAGTAAATAAGTGCTTATTAAAAGTAGATTTGGTTTCCATTATCCTTGCGTGCTTACAATGATGAAAGGAAGATTTCTTTGTGACAAAGGCATTTTTGGATTTGACGTATATTGCATCAATTTAGCACAACTTGCCCTTTTGGGACAAATAAATTAAAATATGTGCTAAATTGATGCAATTTAGAGGTAAAAAATATTAGTTTGTCACAAATACCTATTTGTTCAGGTGAGGAGGGGTTTCCTCCTGTGTACGCCTCTGATTTAAACATGTATATTATTAACTCGTCGTATTAACTGATGATTGTTTATGGAAAACTAACGGTAGGCTAAATAATATTTTTTGATAATAACAGTTAAATAATATTAATTTCTACCTTATAACTATGAAACACGATAACGGCCCTACCCGTTGAAATAATAACTCTCCCAAAAGAGTCCCAATCAGTAGTAGTAGTAGTAGTAAGAGGCGGTCCGCAGGCCTGGCAATTAGTCCTCTTCATGGGCCCTTTCTGCAATACCCCTTCTCGCACTTTTATCCTCCCACTCCCTCTACATATCCTGCCTCTCTCTCTCCGGGCCTTTGTACCTTCCTTACGTCCCAATCAAGTTAGCCTGGAAAAACACAGAGCCAAAAAATCCTCTGGGCGCAAGTAGGCTGCGTCGGGCATGCGCAGTAGGTTTTTCGCCCATGGCCAACCCTGATTTTTACATTATTTTCTTTGTTTTTCAAAGTTATTACTGTTACACATTTTGGGACATTTGGGCCATTATAGTGTCTCATAGTTAAATGATTTCGGCATAGTATCAAAATAGTTGAAAAATAAAGAAATCAGTAATAGTTAACTATAGCTAAATTTACAGGCCCTCCAACAATTAATTATTTACACTTCGCTTTTAATAGAAAAATTAACGGTTTGTTGGCCAAATCACCTTTAATAATTCTAAATAATTTATTTATTCAAACAATTCGATTATGTGAATATTATGTTGATTCCGGAATTTATTTTTTAATTTGGTAGCCACTGAAATTTATCTGTTTTTCTTTCTTTTGTGCGTTTAATTTATATTTTATACTAGACGTACTTAACTAAATAGTGTTTACAATTCGCGGAGAAACTGTTTTTTACTCGCGTTTTTAAATACCTCGCTGCGCTCGTTATTTAAACCAACGCTTGTAGAAAAAAAGCACTATTTTAGCCACTAGTTGTGAAAACTACTATTAAAAATCTCTCACGAAGAGCACTTCTCGCAACACACTATCTTAAAACTATAAATCAAGGCGACTGGTAAATGAAATAACAATAGTTTCGGTAGCGATATAAAACGGGCGGAAATGGCTTGATTTTTAGGCAAGAATAATTTGATTTTTTCCAATATTACTATTTTCCGCTATTTTTCCTTAATTTTGGGTAAAAAACAGAAATCATTTTTTGCATCGGTAACCAAAAGAGCCATGCTTTAGTTATCTGCAGACAGTTACTAAAATCACGTTTTTGATGAAGGTATAAAAAAAATGATTAATCAATCAATACTTTGATCAGATTATACTTTCGCAGCTTTTGGAAAGTTTTAAATCCAGACTGATGAAAATAAATGATGTGCTTTTACTTTTTTTTCTTAATCTCGGTGACCAACCGAAACCGATCAGTTTATCATGTATATTTATGTACGCGACAGCCATTAGCTAAATACGGTTTCCGAAAAGTAACCAATTCGCGCGCAAAAAAAACTGGACACTAATTAACCTCCAAAATTATAAATTGACTTTCTCTTTTTAAGACGACATGTCCGCATGCACTTTCTCTCTTCTTTGTGTGCCCTGCGGGTTGATTAAAAATAACCTGTCAATTTTTGGGTCAGAGTTTTTTCTTGTTTTTGTCGCGGGCATTAGTCTTTTTCGGTAAGGTTTTATATCATGTTCTTATGCCAAAAACGTAAATTGGAGAAAATTGAGAGCAACCTGTTTTGCATGCTTGCATGTTTCCGTAGATTAACAGAACTGTTGACACTGATAGTGGCGTACGTTGTATGTTGGTGTCAGCGCAAGTTCTTCCATTAGGCACACTAGGCACTCGCTAAGGACCCGGGCCATCAAGGGGCCCAGAGGGCCCGGTTCTAAAATACATGTTTTTTTTAATCATGAGCAGTTTTTTGAAAAGGAGTACTACTACCAGCAGTGTTGCCACCTCGAGGGATATATCCCGATTTGAGAGATTTTCAGGGTTCACGCGGGACAAAGGGATAATTAACTATTTTCGATGAACTGTTGTTGAATAATCTTTGCTACATGTTTAGATTCGCAGGTTGCATTTACACCGCTCCATAGCTGTGAAACAGATATTCATTCGTTAGCAAATAATTTTTAGAATTTTATTGATATTAACAATTTTATAAACGAGTGGCAGAAATTACCCCAACAGACACACATTTATAATACGCATTTTTCTTATTTTTTTCGCTATTTTTGAAATTTGAGTTCGTTATTTTTGGATTTTTTTACTAGAAAAATAATCAAAACTAAATGTAGTTATCATAGTCATTTTCAGTGGGATTTACTAAGATCTAAAATAGTACCTCCCACACACCTGTGGGGGGTACTAAATTTTAAAACCAATTTCCAAAAAACACTTACCCATAATGAAAAGACATAAAGTTATTGATTATTTTGTATTTTTGTTGCTAAATCCCACTGAAAAACTGCTTTTATTGTCAAAATATACAATATTTTAGAAGAAAAAGCCCTAAAACCAATTTTTTTTGACAGGTTTCAAAATGGCAAATGGTGAATTCGCCAAAATTTTAGCACTTAATAGCTTCTTTATCTATGTTTGAGGTTATAAAGTTGGCGATTTCTAGAACCACCCCTGGGCGTGGTTTAAGTTTATAACCCCCAGAAAGCATTTTTTGGCAATTGGTAATAAGTTCGTTTATAATTTCCCTAAGTGACCTCTTTTACAAAAATTAATTTACCTTATTTAATATCCCAAGTTGTTCATTAATCAATAAAACACCTCCAATTTTCAAAAAAGAAGTTATTTCCACCTAAAGTCTTTTGATTTTTTGTTTTTTACCTCCAATTTTGTCTATTAAAGACGTCATATTTTGAACCTGTTTTCAGCACAAAATATATATTTATGAGGACACTGTGAAGCAAAACAAAAGGTTATCTAAAAGCTCAGTCAAGAAAACTTTCCTTACTCAAAGCCCAACCATTTCAAAGCTGTAGCTTTCATCAGTAGAGGTTGGTGCAAGCACAGGTAAGAGATCCGAACTCGCTGTTTGATGTTTGAACGCAGCTAATATTTTTAAACTGACATTTCGACAGTGACATAAATGTAAACCAAGCTTGTATTTAAGTTCTTTAATACATTTCATAAATAGAAACAAACAACTTATTTTATTATTACCCATCTAAATTGTTGTTTGACATCAAGCATTAGTTGTAAAAATTAATAAGTAAAGGAAAGTTTTAATTAGAGTGACATATAACCGCATTTGTTCTACAAAGTGTTTACTATTTAAGCCCCGCGTGGGTTTAAATATTTTCTTTCCTTCTAAATTGAAGATTTTTTCCTAAATCCAACCAAAGATTATGATAAGATGATTATCAATGACTCTGGGGGGGGGGACTTGAGCTCCTACGGCCCCCTTGCGTCCGCTATTGAATCTGTACACGACTTAACGGCCAGTCTTGATCTTTTGGTTCAGGTCGGGTTGGGTCGTTTAATAATGCTGGCTTAGGGGATACAGACTAAACGATTCAAGAATTTTTGAAAGTAAGTTTTTGTATATCGGAGAAAAATAAGCATATTTGTAAAATATTAACAGTAGACTTTAAATTCGCTGCTTAAAGAGTCAATTTTCTGTACTTTGGGCCCTTTTGCATTTGTACACTGTAGATCAGCATTGTCTCTACATCAGTCTGATGATCATCGTATATGTAGTGAGGCAATAGGGCTGTCTAAGTTTCCGACATTTTAGAATTCAAGATGGCCGACTTTATCTCCCAACTTACAATATGGAATAACTTTTGAAAATCAAAAAGTGTCAGAAGCTGTTTTAGTACATATGCTCTAGATTATGCATAAAATAATTTATGGGAAATGCGAATCCTTTATGGGCGACACGCAGTTTGAATTTCGTGGTGGGTTCAGGACAAGAGAGACCTTGTTTGGCGTTCAAGTCTTAGTTCTAGAGATGTGGCCGTGTCAGTATATGCCTGTTTCATAGATTATGAGAAAGCATTTGATCGAGTCCAACACGAAAAGCTCATAGAATCGCTAAAAGATGTTGGTCTAGATGACCGACATCTAAAGATAATCGCTAATCTATACTGGAATCAGACTGCTCAATTAAAGGTTGATGGCCAACTGTCCGAAGAGGTCCAAATAAGAAGAGAAGTACGCCAAAAGTATATTGTCTTCGCTGTTGTTTAATATCTAAAATGGCATAAAAATCAACAACATATGCCGACCACACTGTCATAATAGCAGATACGCTGGAAGGCCTGCAAGAGTTGTTGAATCAAATTGTGTTATACTAAGAATATCTTGAATGCACTGAGTAACTAATGTGGATGTTCTGCTCAGAATAAATAAAGACCTTGAAGTTTTATTTACCATCAAAAAACGAAAACTTGAATATTTTGGTCATATTTTGAGAAATGACAAATATAAACTTTAAAAATTGATAACAGAAGGCAAAATTAAAGACAGAAGAGATCCGGATCGTAGACGGATATAATGGATTAAAATCTTAGACAGTGGTACTAGGACACTTTTCCGAAAAGCAATGGACAGGGCACTTGAAAAAGAAGAAGTTCTATTACTGATCCCAAGAGGTAGGGGCACAAATCAGTGAATTTAGTTTAGCGCTTTCAGAGATATCGCCTACATAGGAAACATTTACCTTACGAATTATGAGAAATTTTACTATACAGATAAATGTAAAATACTTGTAACGTTAAATTTTTTTTATCGATTGCAATAAAATAAAATTAAAAAGACTGTCTACCAAATTTTGAAATATTTAAAGTTATTTATGGAAGACAAAGTTAACTATTAACAAATAGAAACAAAGTTAATATATTAACAAATTGTCCGCCCTTTTGATTTTCAAAATGGCGGAAATTATTATAAGATTACTAGTTAGAAGTCCAGGGTATCTAACTTCGTTTACATCTCTCTTAAGTAAATTTTTAAAAAAAGAATCGACCCATAGGAGGATTTTTTTAAAACTTACTTTTCGTATTTACCGCAACACAGTGTATTTAATCCTTAGAGAGCATATCATTGACTCCAACGGTTGTTTATTGCAAAACAGAGACCACATCGAAGTTGTTGCTTTTGATATAAGTGCTAAATGAAGTAGAGTTGAAAAATAACCCAAGAAACACGTTTCGCGTAGTCACGCAAACATAGAGAAATTTATAAGTACCCTATAAGCACCATAAAAAGTTAAAACGTTGTAGCTACTTTCAATCGATAAGTAGCCAGATCTTTTGATTAATGGCGCAGTTGAAGTAGATCAAGCTCATTGATTATGGTATTAATATAACTCGATTCTGAACTGTATGGGGCATTTTAACAATAAAAACCTTAGAGCTTACGTTGAACGTCCTATTTGACAGACAGTTAGGCTTCTGTCTCTCTTGTAGAGAGTAATCATGAAAGACAATAAAACACTTTATTACCTCTAATTCTGGTTCTTCAGCTTAAAGTACAGAAAATTGACTCTTTGAGCTGCGAATTTAAAGTCTACTAATTTTACAAATATGCTTATTTTTCTCCGATATACAAAAACTTACTTTCAAAAATTCTTGAATCGTTTAGTCTGTATCCCCTAAGCCAGCATTATTAAACGACCCAACCCGACCTGAACCAAAAGATCAAGACTGGCCGTTAAGTCGTGTACAGATTCAATAGCGGACGCAAGGGGGCCGTAGGAGCTCAAGTCCCCCCCCCCCCAGAGTCATTGATAATCGACTCGAATCGATCGATATCTGAGACTCTTCTATTTCTCAAGTCCCCCCCCTCCCAGAAACAATCCGGCGTACGCCACTGGAACATCAAGTCTTCTGATTAACAATACCTACCTATAGCTTTACTGTAACAAATATATGAGCAACTCCGAAGAAGAGTGGAATAATAAAAATTAACCCATGCATCGGGCCAACACCGTCTTAACTAAAAAGCCCGTTAACTCCTACAGCTTCAGTGCCCCTTTAACTTACTGTTGCTGCCATTTTAATAACCAAAAATAAAACGTGAAGTTTTTGGCAGTTTGGTATCAATATGGCCGCGATAGTAGGCCAAAGGATACTAAAACGATAATGAATTAACCGGCTTTTTATTTGAGGCGGTGTTGATCGGGCAGGAGGCATAAATACAGTACAAACCTGTACGCGAGTCAGCTGACAGAAAAACGTACAAATTATGTCCTTGTCAAGTTACATACAAACGTCGCGTTCGAGAGATATCCAAGAAGATACCTTCAAAGAATATGCCCGTAAAAATTGCATTTAAATTGTATGGGGATAATTCCGATGAAAACAAGCTTTCTGAAGCAAGATTTAAGATTTTGAGAACCTAATATTGCATTTTTTTAGTATACACTGATAAAAAAGTATGATGTCCATACTTTACTTTACTTTATTGGTACAGATTGTCAAATTATTACTTAAATGTCTAAAAGTACATTTTGAATTAAGTTTAAAAGAAATAGAATAGATAAGTAAATATATGCCTATACAAGAAATATATATCTATACGGTTCTTATTATATTTGGTCAAAATCGAATAAGTGCAAAGTGGGACGATACATTTTCTTTGTATATGACAAACAATCTATTGATTCACATATTAAAACAACCTTTACTAGTAGTGGAGTAAAAAAATTAAATAAAAAATATAACTCACTAACTAGGTACATACAAAATTAAAATATTCCTGAAAAGTGTATGGTTCTTCTTAAATTTTCTAAAATTTTCTATTTCTTGGATAGCTTTGGGCAAAACATTATAAAATTTTACAACAGCGTAATGTGGATCATTTTCGGTCGAAGAGAGTCTATGCTTGGGATGAATATAAACATTGTGTTTTAGTCTTGTGGTTTTTGGAAGTCATCTACAGCTCTTCAATGTTTTCATTCCAAACAGTGTTAATAATATACGCTTTTGTACAATAAAAATCTTTTTAAGATGAGGAGAATGTCCCATATAACTATGCCATACTCAATCTTGGAGTAAACTAAGTCATAGTATACAGATTTCAGGGCTGGAATTCGATCAAAATGTTTGGCTAGCGTACGAATTGCAAAACATGATCTGCTTAGTTTTTTGTTTAGTTGACTGTCGACGGTGACACCCAGAACTTTAACATTATCGTAAAACTCTATTTGATTGTTATCGAAAATAATCTGCTCTGGAACGTACATCTCAACATTTGAAAAAATCATAATTTTGGTCTTTTGGGGGTTTAAAACCAGCTGATTATCCCCCATCCAGTCCTGAATATCCGTTAACACATCAAAGCTTTTTTGATTAATAATTTCTCTGGTACTAATAGGAACAGCGCAATTTCTATAATCTACAAAATTTTCCATTATATGTAAATTATTGTTTATTGTGAAAAGGTCATTTATGTGAACTATAAAAAGAAGAGGGCCCAAAATGCTTCCTTGTGGGACACCTGTTGTTTCGTTGGTGAATAAAGCTATTGTTCTTGAGTTGTTCCTGTCAATAATTACAGCCTGTTTTCTGTCTGACATATACGACCCAAACAAACTGCAAGGCGTTCCTCTAACTCCATGAGCCTCAAGCTTTTGAATGAGAACAGAATGATTTATCGTGTCAAATGCCTTTGACAGATCGAGAAAAATATTACAAGCCAAACACCTGCCTTCAAGTGTTTTTAAAATGCCATTCATAATCTCAAGAAGTGAGGGCTCCGTAGAACGGTCAGGGGGCTGATTCTTTGAAGCGATCACGAGTTACCCGAAACCTATCCGACCACGACCGAACGTCACCCGATTGCCGTGTATACACCTGCCCCCGGATCAGGTGAACGAGCGCTCTTGAAAAACGACAATCCGGTCAGCTTTGCGCGTGCACCATGCAAGCTCGGCAGCTTCTGAGTCTTCTTATTGGTCGAAACGAAGGATGTGAACGTTCCCTTGTGACCTTTCCTACGATATTCAAGAATAGCCCCCCCGGTCGAACACCGGCCCTAGTCAATAAAGATTTATCTGCTGATATAATCCGCATCAGCTAAGAACGAGGGGTAGGTACACTTGATTTCAAAAAAAACTCATACATGCATTTTTTCCTATGCCACAAAATTTAGCTTTCCATTAGTGTATACTATTATAAGGCACCAGCAGCCAACACCGTTCTTAACTAAAAAGCCTGTTAACTCCTACCGCCTCAGTGCCCTTTAGCCTAATGTGGCTGCCATTTTTATAACCAAATTGACAAGTAAAACATGGATTTTCTGTCAGTTTGGTGTCAATATGGCACCGATCATAGGCCAAAGGATACTAAAACGAAAATGAGTTAACAGGCTTTTTAGTTGAGAACGGTATTGCACCAGCTTAAAATTCAATGTGACATCGACATCCTTAAAAATGCCACAAATATCAACATTTACAAAATTTCAAATTATCACTCGAGTTATAGAAGACGGCTCGTCTATAAGAAGAGCGGCCACCCATTTTGGAGTTGATAAAATGACGATAATGCGATGGAAAAAGCGCTGGATTGAAAATAATTCTACGCATAGGAAAGATGGATCAAGACGACCAAAAGTAAGTTCTGAAGTGCAAGATGAGAGACTTATTGACTACCTCAGACAAAATCCTTTTTCAACGTCGGTTAAAGCAACTAATGTAACATTATTTTCGGGTTCTTTAGCACCAGTAAATAGAAGAGTAATGAAATCAGAAGTCTCTTGTCGAGTTGCTGCAAAGAAGCCTTTTCTAACAGAAGAACAAAAACAGGCCAAATTGATTTTTGCATTGAACAACGTTCTTCGTGATAATGACTTCTGGGGAGGGTGGTTTTCACTGACGAAAAAATTCTCCTAGTAAACGTTATGCTGCCATCTGTACAGGCTTTACATGAAAATAATGACTTCGTTTATCAGCAGGACAACTGTCCAGTACACACGGCTAATGTTGTTCGCCAATGGTTTTAGAATAATAATATAGAACCAACCAACAGCCCTGACCTGAACCCAATGGAAAATATATGGGGTCGAATCGTTAAAATAATATACCAAAGGAATTGGAGACCACAAAATGCTGAAGAGTTAAGCGATGCTATTTATCGCGCATTGGATCAGCTCTCAGAAGACCATCAGTATTTTAAAAATTTAACCTTTTTTATGCCCAGACGTTTGCAGCTTGTAATAGAGAAAAATGGTGATCCTATTAAATACTAAATTATTTATTTTAGTTCCTTTTTAACTTAAAATAATTAGTATTAAGTTTACCATCGTTTTTGTTCTAATCCAAGTTTCCTATTCGTCGAATTGTTGTCAATCCAGCGCAGATTCCATCGTATTATTGTTATTTACTCTTTATAGAACAGCCTTCGTCCGTTACTCGAGTGATAATTTGATATTGTTCAATAAAGACTTTACTAAAACATTATTTTTGCTGATTTTTTAGTATTATGCAAAATTTAATATAAAAATAAGTTTTTCTTTAATTTAAGTCAAAATATATTTTCAGTTTTAGAGACCTTTTTTAAACAATATGACAAATTGTCGTACTTTTGAAGTTTTTAGGCATTTTAGCTGGAAGTCCGTGTATATTATACACTTTTAGAAAGGTCAATTTTTTGACTGCATGTATGCGTTTTTTTTAAAATCAAGTACAAAGTCAATTTTTGTACACCAAATGCAATATATTGCAAAAAATTCAGTATTGCAAATATTGCCAATAATTCAAAATATTGCAACATATTGGCAATATTGCACATTATTGCTACTTATTGCCAAATATTGCCAATATTGCACATTATTGCTAAATACTGCCAATATTACCACCGGGTTGTACACCATATTGCACGTGTACTTACCCCTCGGCTAAAAAGCACCTTTGGAAAAATCAGGTGCTTTAAACATACACTTATTAGGTACCAAAAGTCCAACAAAGATGGAAATAGTTTTTCTTACGTAATTTCTAGTCGTTTTTAGTATATTTCTATGCCTTTCAAACTGACTGAATTTCAATTGGCTAAACCCCCCATTTTGAATAAATATGAAAAATCACAAAAATTCGGATGGTTAAAATTTTTTAAAAGTCGTACATAATTAGTTCGAAATTAGTTAAAAATTATAAGCCTATGAAAGTTCAAAATTTTTTTTTTGGGGGGGGGGGTATCGCTTGACTGACCTCTGTAAGATATTCATTTCTTCAACTATGTAAAGCAATTTCATTATTTATTAATTGATCAATTTCCGAGGTGCTTGAAGACTAGATGTTTCAGGTTCTTAGGTAAAAATGTTATAATTAACTATGTAATTAATTTTTATGTATAAAAAATACTTTGGGCTTAAAGAATTTAATGAATATCCTTATTTGCAAAATAAGTACTTAACTGGATCCCATACTGAAACAAAAATGTCGAAACTGTCCGTCGACAGATAGATATTTGTGTACTGCAGTATATCTACGCAATTTATAAAGGATAAAAATTTTCAATATTATCTTGGGAAAAATTAAACTTTAAGATTTTTGTTCTTTTCTTTCTATAAAATTTACTATATAATATCGAAAATCCTAAAACTACATTTATACAAAATGAATTAAGAGAAAGAAAAAGAGATTTCGCAGAGGGCGTTCGAGAGAAAAAACATGCTAAAACCGCATTGCTATTTCTTGTCTCATATATGTTATTTGTCTCATTTCTTTGTTTTGTTAATGTTATTGTAATTAACGTGTTTGTGTCTGTTTTAGACACTCATGAGATCTCTCCTCTTATTACAGCAGTAGTTATAGTTACAAAATAAAATTTGCTTCTCTTTAAAGACAATGCTTTTCTAACTCTAAACACAGGTCAAACATCCAATCATACATAAAATAAATGATGGGTTCGGAAAAAATACGATAACCGGACTTTATTCTATTAGTTTTCCTTTTTTTCCTGTTTTTCTCTTATCCCTTGTCATTTAAAAAAGTGATTTGACCTTTTAGTTTTTTATGTTTTATAAACATGGTAGGTATTAAATTGTAAATCAATTTGATTTTATTTTGATGGTGATTGTACAACATTCAGCGTTTCGAAGAGTCGAAGAAGGCTTAGCCATGATGCCATGAAAATGCCGTCTTTTGTTAATGTGCATTGCCGGACAGCTGTCTAAAATTTTCTCTGACTTTGGACGTTTTAAATGTGTGTAATTTGTTTGTGTAAACCTATTTGCGTTTTGTACGTCTGCTATAGTATATTGTGTTTGATTTTTTTTGCATAAACGTAGGATATTTACCTCTTTCTTACCTTATTATCTTCATATTTTATTCCTTGTTATTTATTTTGCAGATAAATTTACAAAATTATTTACAAAAAAAATAAAAAAATAATGAGACATCCTTTGTTAACCCGACTGTTTAAGCCGATGAATAAAAGCCCAAGGTAGAGGTAACCCGAACTTTTGGAGTGAAGCTCCCGCTATATTTTGACCAACCCGTTAGCGCCGTCCTCTTCTTTCTTATTTCAAAAATAAAAAACACTTTACCACTATCTACAGGGTGATTCAAAATTCCCTAAAAAGATTTGAACAGTGGTTAGATATCATTACTCTAAGAAAAGGCACCTGATTATTTTGTTTAAATTAATTTTTTTTTTTTTAAATCACGTTTAAAATAATTTACCAAAAAGTCTACGTCTGCTGATAATGACATGTTTTACTGTTTTTGTCAAGCATTTTGAAGTTGTCAAAGTTTTGTTTTCAAAAATTGATGTTACTCCCACGTAGTAAAGGGTGCTTCCCAGAAAATATTAACAATTTTTAAATGCAAATATCTCTGAAACGAAAGAGTCGACAAAAATATATTTTACTGATTCCTGTTCAGAACAACAAATTCTACCTACAGTTAAAGTCTTTCGAAGGAATTTTGAATCACCCTGTATATTAGTTTGCAAGAAAAATGCAAAAATCCTCACCATAAGCTTAGATTATTCTCTCTTTAGCACATTGGCCTTGTGGTAAAGATTTTGTCATTTTTCTCGCAAACTAATACAGATAGGGGTAACATATTTGGTATATTTGGAATCAGAAAGAAACGGCCGAATTTAAACATTCAAACTTGCTGTTAGAAATTGACATTTGTAATGACAGTAATTTTTTTAAATATTCAAAAGTTTAAATCCAAAAATTGTTTAACTTTTGCATATTTCAAAAAATATGTGTGAAAAAAAAGCAATTTCTAAGAGCAAGTTTGTATTTTTAAATGAAACACCCTGTATTTTGTAAAATTTTTAGATCGACCGTTCTTTTCTGATCTCAAATATACTAAATATATTACCTCTATCTTTATTAGTGACACAATTACCATAAGGCCAATGTGCTAGAGAGAGAACAAAATAACTATTAACCCTTAATGATTGTTCTATTTGCCGCTAAAGGGTTTTTCGTTAGTAACTCTATAACCACAAGTGATCAAATTATTAATTAGCTAACTATTAACCCATAAGAATTTTTCTGTTTACTGCGAATGGATTTTCCGTTTGTCACAAATAGGTATAATATAATTTTAAATCTAATAAAATTGTCGTTTGACTTATTCTGCGTCAAGAAAATTCCCCAAAATGTTTACATTCTGCGAGTTTGGCACTTTTCGTATGTAAGTTGAGAGTTCGAACCCCGTTATCGACTTCCACTTTTTTAATTTTTTGTTTTTATTTTTTCTTTCTTGTGGTATATTGTGACAGGTCATGGTTTTTCGAATAAACAAATATATTTTTTATTGTATTTGAAGCCATATTTTATGATTTAATTAGTTTTTACCCGACTAGGTGGTTAATAGATAAATCGTTTATGGTAAGTAGACAATGTGTTAACACCATATAAGTTTCTATTTACCATAAATTAAATTTTATTAACCATAACTACTTTTTCATTAACCATAAATAGATCGGTCCTTTTACCCCTAAATGGATAGATCTTTTGTCTCGTATTTAATTTTGGTTGCATGGATGGCTAATAACAAAGTAAGGCTATGTCTAGGGTTTTGATCCATCAAGAGTACGGGGCAAGAAAAAGCGGCCCGTCAGAGATTTGGGGCATAAATCGAACACACAAATCTTTTTTGGATTGATTTTATTTTATAAATATATAATATATAAAATAAAAATATAAATTTTGCATTTTTTTTCTCATCCAAAATAATGGTGTTATAACTTAGTCATTTTACATTCATAATAAAAGAAGAGTATCTGTATTAGATGTAGGTACCTAACCATGTTTCGCAGACATAAAAAAATGCAATAATATTTATTGTATAGCCTCTAAAAAAGCAAAGAGACCATACCGTTGGTATTCTCAGAATGAAGCACATGCCCAAGTGTTATTTCATGAACCATTTAAAGAAAAGAATCCGTGTAAATCTTGTACTTAGAATATACAGAGTGTATCAAGTTAGAACCACTATCAATAAAATTATCGATAAATTAACTGGCGACATTTGGAGAAAATATTAGAAAAAAATTATAACAAACTATTTAAAAATACTATTTTTATACTTTTATCAAAAATTTAAAAAATCTATAAAATGACAAAAACATAGAAAAACACTCGGAAAAACTAGAACACACAAACGAAGCGGTTTTATTGAGCAGTCAGATCTGACTTTGCCTTCGGTGGGTTTATTCTTGAATCGAGAGAAAGTTTGCTCCCATGGAGTCGAATTCTCTCGCTACTATGCATCTCATTGGTACAAATCTTCGGTTTAAATCTTAGTCAACACCAATAAAATTACTTTCCATCAATATCGGGCAAAAGTGAGAGAAACCGATTTAAACCGAAGAATTGGACCAATGAGATGCATAGCCTCGAGAGAATTCGACTCCCTGGAAGCAAATTTTCTCTCGATTCAAGAATAGACCTCCAGGGGGTGGAAGTCATTGAATATTGACTTCTAAAAAGAGAAAATTTCCCAAAAATCAAGTATATTATGCTGGAACAACTTCTGCGTACGCCATTCTAATAGATCTGCCGCAGTGGCGCAGCAACGGAGAAGTTTAAAGTATAATTAACCTCTCCCTCAACAAGAAGCTGTTCCAAGACCCAGTAGATCTTCTTCAACACAAGAGGCCCGACAAGGAACTGAACAAGTATCCATTGGACACTCTACAAACTCATCAGGGGCGGAAGCTCCAGCTCAAAACCGTGGTTAGTATGGACGGTTCGACCGAAACAGAGCTGACTGAAGCACACCTGAGCGAAGTCCTTGCTCCACCTAGTTAGGAAGGATTTGAGACTGGCAACAGAGCTTCTAACAGGACACTGTTGCCTCAACAAGCACCTGGAGAGGCTGGAAATTTGCGAAGACTCGGAGGGTCGATGGTGCATAGAGAACGAAGAATCGTCCTTTATCCTGCTGTAGTGTCCGGCTCTGGTAAGGCCAAGAGAGTCGCACCTTGGGAACTATCTGTTGGCCCCAGGCGATGTAAGAAGGTTGCCGTCCAGAAAAATATGTTCTTTTGCGAAAGAGGCAGGCTTCTTGGGCTACACCATGGATAGCGGGCGTCCAACGGGCCCAGCAAGGTGGAATACGTAGATGGGAATTGTCCCGCCCGCACTTTTACATTCATTCATTCACCTCTCCTCTGAAGACCCCTAATTCTTACTATCTAAAAAATCTTATTTTATAAATTTTATCCTTGGTTAGGTTAGAGGCCCTCTATACATTTGACAGTTGTTGTTTTACCAGAGGTGGGCAACTCATATTACCCTCTCTTTCTAGTTTTTTTCATATTTGCATGTAAAACGGATTTTATGAAATAGACTGATGTTATGTTGTCTCTTTTTATAATTTCCCCAGACAGTTTTTGAAAGATTGATTTTTTTTTGCTACTAAAATATGTCAAGACTCCTATGATTTATATTTTTGTTACTCTTTTTCTTACAATAAAACATGGGAACATAATGTGTTATTTATTAACGAAGTACATGCTAAATGCGTATGTTTGTAACTACTGTGTAGCTCACTTACCACTACCAACTTGGTAAATGCATGTTTTCTTTTCACTTTTCCTGAGTTTCTTTCTCCGTTGGACAACGGAACAATACAAATTCGTCGAGGCACGTATTTTTACAGTTATTGATACAGCCAAATTCCATTTTTAAACCTGACGTTTCTCAATCAAAAATCTGACAGTGACAAAGTTATTTATTGTCAGGGGTTAACACAATTTCAAACATTTCCCTAACAACTGTCAAATCCAGTTGCTCACCTCTGGTAAAACAATAACTATCAAAAATCGTATACAGGTCCTCTAGGTTAGGTTAGTTAGCTAAAACTTATGGATCCTAGAATGGTTGGTAAAGATGTACCACACTTAATTTCAAATTCAATCGGACCAGTTTTCTGTCAGTGACAATGACATTTCCAGTTTTGTTTCTGTGTAAAATTGTCAGCCGCCATATTGAAATTGGTCCGGAGAATTTAGAATAAACAATATTTAACTCATAACATAAAATATTTAAACGATTTATAATATATCTCTTGTTATTAAGCGCAAAGAATTGAAATGTTCTTTTATTTTTTATTTTTCGACGGGTTTTATTAGTGATTCTTTTTTTTCGGTTAATTTATAATTAAATTTATAATTTAGTGTATAAAACAAAAGAATTGCCTGACATTTTTATATGTTGAAATACTCCTTCCAAGAAGATTTTTTCTCATTGCGCGTGAGAGAGTTGTCTACCCCTCTCAGAAGTACCCGAAAGGTGACGTCAAAATCGCCAATTTCCAACTTTTTAGCAATTTTTGAATTATTGTACTGACCTTATTTGCAAACCGACCAAAATAGAATTTTCTTTTTTGAATATGCCATAACTGCCTTTTTAAAACTAACATTTTAAACGTCAAAATTGCACTGCCATCTTAGATCCACCATATTAAACTTTTTTATTTCTTATATAATTTAAATGAAACTTTCTCTAAATTACAAAACGTTTCCAAGACACCTAACTGTAACAGAAAACTGACAGATGTCAGTCTCCATGTTGCGTCGTCCATATTGAACTTCGTTATTTGTTATTTATTTTTTAATTAAACAAACTTTTGCTGCACATAAAGCGTTTTCAACAATATCCAATTTTGATCCAAAATTGACATGTCAGTAGCCACCCTACAAGGGCCATATTGAACTTTGTTATATTTTGCCCGATTTAAACATAACTTTTTATATATTTTGAGGTTTTCTAACATTTCTAAAATAGGACGCAAAATTGACATATGTGAGTAGCCATCTTGCGTCGGTCGTATTGAACTTCATTGGATTTTGTCCGGTTTAGACCAAACTTTTTTGCACCTAAAGGTTTTTAACAATATCTAATTTTGACCCAAAATTGATATATGCCATTGACGCCATTTTGCGTCAGCCATATTCAACTGCGTTGCACATAAAGCGTTTTTAAAAATACATGATTTTGACACAAAATTAATATATGTCAGTAGCTATCTTGCGTCAGCCATATTGAACTTGTTGTTTTTTTAACCGATTTAAGCTAAACTCATCATCATCATAAGCAATCACTCGATACTGAGTATGATTTTCCTCTATTCTGTATCGTCGCTATCTGTTGTGCGTTTTTTGATTGCTATGTAAGCCAATTCTCGAGCCGCACACCCTTCCACAGTCCTGGCACACCCAGTCTCGGGCAGCAGCCGGGTGTTGTTAGTCATCCATTCTTCCTTTTGTCGCTCCTTTCTACGTTCTCTCTTTTCCGTCTCTAGTCTACGTCGTTGCTCTTCAAAAGTTTGTACTCCTTCATGGACTGTTCGGCGCCATGAAGCCCTATCGTTTGCCATGGTCTCGAAGTTGTTTATATCGATGTAACCCTTCATCATATTGCCTTTGAGAACGTCCTTGTACCTTTTTTGTTGACCTCCTTGATTTCTCTTTCCCTCCTTCAGTTATCCATAAAATATCTGCTGCTTTTGGAGGTGTTTCGGGCATGCGGATAATGTGACCAGTCCAACGAAGCTGTTGCTTGAAGATAAGGGCTTCTATACTAGTTTTTCTGGCTTTTTCTAAAACACTTATGTTTGTTCGTCGGTCAGTATTCGTCTTAAACAACTTTGGTGATATTTTTCTAGTCGTTTGATATGCCTTCTGTAGGTGGTCCACGTTTCGCATCCGTATGTTAGAGTTGGTATTATAACTGTGTTGTAGACACGAAGCTTGGTCTCCGCATTGATGTCGGGATTGTTGAAGACTCTCCGAAAGCCGTCCGAACGCTGTCAGTAGCCATCCTGCGTCGGCCATATTGAACTTCGTTAGTTTTAGTTTGATTTAAACCAAACTTTTTTGAACATAAAGCGTTTTTAACAATATCTAATTTTGTCCTAAAATTGACATATGTCAATATGTTCAATATGGCTCTTGTAAGATGTCTACTGACATATGTCAATTTTGGATATTGTTGAAAACGCTTTATGTACAACAATAGTTTTGTTTAAATCGGACAAAATATAAAGAAGTTTAATATGGCTGACATCGGTCAGTTTTCTGTCACAGGAAACGTTAAAAATTTAGAGAAAGTTTCGTTTAAATCAGATAAGAAATAAAAAAGTTCAATATGGCGGATCAAGATGGCAGTGCAGTTTTGACATTTAAAATTGTATTTTTAAAAAGACAGTCATGAAAAATTCAAAAAAGAAAGGTCAGTGCAATAATTGAAAAATTGCTCAAAAGCGCGATTTCAACAACTTTAACCTCACTTGTCGGGTACTTCTGGGAGGGGTAAGAGAGTTGGCGCAATGAAACAAAAATCTTCTTAAAATGAGTACTTTAACATAAAAAAAAATCAGGCAATTCTATCGAATAAAAATTTCCATTTAAAAAGGTAGATATCCTTTGTAAATAAATGCTTATTGAATTATAAAAAAGAGGTAATCACCCTGTATATACATACAACCTTATTGCTGAGATGTAAAAAAGTGCAAATCTGTGCAGCGAACAACAATTAAACATGAAAGCAAGAGTAGTAATGTACACACATCAGCTTTATACGTGAGCTCGGAAAAGAAAATTAAAAGGAAAAAAAAAACCAGTGTATAAAATGTACGTACAATAAACTTGGCGTTTTATGTCAGCACATTTTATTCCTAATAAAAAAGTTATGAACTAAATTATCTGGTACTGTGCGAAATTCCGCAAGTAACAAACTTTATGGCTGTAACCTTTTGCACAGCCAACCTTTTGCAGCCCAAATGTTAAAGTATCACCGGTGCCCGCGAGATGTTAATTTTCTATTTTCTCTATCTCACTTTTTTTCTTAAACAATACTCATAATAATAATACTTCAGATGCAGGTTAAAAGTGAATGTATACTTTAATAGTTGGGTTTTGGTGGTATTTCGTATTTTCTCACATTTTGACCACTGATGTTTACAACGTCAAAGGAAAAATGCAAAAAAGCAATTTTTAAAAACCTACCCTTTTTATTTTTAATTATGTAGTTCGATTCCTCGATAACTTTTTTTAAATTCGTTAATGACGTCATCATAAAAACGTGGATAATCTGACAAGCTTTAGAGAAGTTTATTTTCAATGGACAAAAGCGATATTTGCGAAAGTCTCTCCGAAAAACCCTTTATTATTAAGACACACACACCTCACATTCAAACACAATCTTCTTACTTGATTGTCCAACATTTTTAGCATTATTTCCGTCAGCTGAATTTGACGGTATTTGCATGTCCAGGTCCGTATTCCCTTCCATATAAAAAAAAAATGTGCTTGTTTTTTTGGCGTGACAAAACGTCAAACATAAATTTTTGTTTGGTTGTCTTGATTAAGACACGTCTATTACCTGTCATTTAAAACGATCATCAATATTATTTTGGTAAAGCTGTGCAAGACCTTGCTTTTTTGAGTTATAGAGGCCAATAATGAAGGTGTATGTAGTTTCTTCTGGCATAATAAGAAAGCATCGTGTTATCTTCTCCTTTTTTTAATTACGCCTCAAAGAAGAGCGTGTTTTTTTTTTGATAAATTATTATTTTCACCTATGTTCAAACAAATTTTTGTTTATGTTCCATCTTTTTCCCAACTTCCAATTATCATCAATTCTGAAACACAGGATAATGCCTAACCGAATGTGTAATTGAAGTTTGCAACTTCTTCTACAATCAATTTTTTTCTCTGTGGTTGCTCGTGTAGTCAAAAACTACACTGAATATTGTTTCTTTTATGTTTGTATGTAATTACTAAACTGAAATGAATAAAAATTAAAATAATGTATTGGCTATATAATTATCTCAAAATTTCATTAAAATTTTGGGCAACTCTTCAATTATTTCCTAAATTCCTCTTATAGTAAGAGATTTTCTTCCATTTTGATTATTTATTTCCTACTAACGCTATTAGTTTCATTCAGCATTTCTTTGTGCCCATAGGTCAACTATCTGAAGAAGCACAGGAGGAGAGAAATAAAGAAGTTTCGCGAGCATTTCTCAAAAAAAACTTCGAGAAAAGATAGTTTAAAGGACATCTTTAATCGCCTTCTTGTTTCTTCAGATCCTTATATATCTAGTTTACAAAAATTTCCCCGCAAAAATAACAAAGGACTTTCTCTTGAGGCTCTTGATTTGATAACATCACCTAACATTAATGAAAACAAAACTATCAGACAGTTCAGACACAGAATAGATTTTTGGAAAAATAATATTTTCATAGTTAGTCATTAGTTAGTTTGGTTATTGTTGTTAAAAGCGATTAATAGGTATATGTATGTTTTTGGGTCTATGTTGTGTTCGAATAATAAAAAGTTAATTTGAACATTGAATAAATGTTCGCATATTTTAAATCCAACTATCAATTCCCAAGTTCTTTATTAGGTCCATTTAGACACAACAATTTGCACTCCAATATTAATGTTAATTGACAGGTAAACAGTGCATTATCTGTCAGTCCCATATTTGATCCAATTTCACGTTTGATGTATAGTTTATCTGCCAATTTCGACCAATATTCGGGTGCAGGATGGTGTGTGCAAATAGAAATATTCCAGTAGTTCAAAGGTATATTTGGAGCTCAGAACGGTTAAATTTAATTTATATTTGAGATAAAAATATCGGTTTTTGAGAAGAAATCTGTCTTTAGGGGGTCAATATTCAAGTGCTTTAGTTAGTCCCCAAGCCCCCTGCGCTCTCCAGTGTGATAAGTGGTTGAAAGGATGATTTTTTACATGATACGTCTTCTGCTTTATTGATAGAGAGTGTAAGTAAGCACTTGCCTAGATAGAAGTTGTTTACAATATTTTATTTTAAAAATTGTGGAGATATTGACAAAAAAACACTTATAAAAACGCTATTTTCTTATTCAGCACCTATCAATTTTAGTTAGTCATAAAACGAGCATGCAACAAATAGAAACACTGACAATTGCTATTTTTTACATTAGCGTGAAATAAAAATTTTGTAACGCACGATTGTTCAAAAAAGGCGTATTTTAGATTTACGCTAACATATCTAAAAGATCAGTTTACATTTATGGTATACAATTAAAAAAAAATATATAAAATTTCTAAAGTGCTAAGTCCAAAAATAATGTATTCCATGTTTTCGTGAAAAGGAACCACTGTGCGGCGTATTATACGTGCATGCTACAGAAAACCTAGCAGCGGAAATAGCTTCTATTGGATTTTTAGTTTATAGGAGTAAAAAGGCGCGCGTACACAAAACGCGGGCAGACCTTCTACCGTGACTCGTTTTGAGTCAAGAACGCATTTGTTATAGGCTTGATATTTAAAATAATTTTTAGCATTTTCAATGCTATCTAAAGCAATGAATTCCTATTTCAAAAATTACATTTAAAAAGATGATGTTTCTAAGGAAAGCACTGCTTCCCTTCATGGATCGCACGCCGCTAAAAATTTTTTCTACGAATTTTTAAGACACTTTCAAACTTTTGGATTTGTAAAACTGTTGTAATTTTTGAGTAATTTTGTAACAGTGTGTGTGCGTGTATCTGTCCGCATGTAGCTCCCGAACCAGTAAATCTATTTTAATGCGGATTTTTTCTGTTTAAAGCATATTTTTCAAGGAGTCTTCTTAGCTATGTTCGATGAAAATAGGCTGAACCGTTCATCCGATTATGTTGAAATTTGTTCAGTTTGTCATAGGTTTAAAAAAATTTTTATTGCTACTTGGTGATTAATCTGCTCTCTCAAGGCTCTAAGTGCACTCAAAATAGTCAGTAGTCTGGTGGAGGAATGCGCTGAAGCACTGCAAACACTGGCTCAAGACAAGAAGGTAACACTGATGTGGGTCCCACGTCATGACGGAATACCACGGAACGAGAAAGCGGAAGAACCTGCCAGACTAGAGACCGAAACCCAATACATAGGACCGGAACCTCTTCTGGGAATAAAGAAGAAACAGGTACAGAGTGAGCTCAACAAATGGGCGAACAATGAACTCAAGAAGTTCTGAAGGCAAGAGTCAGAGTGCACACAGTCCAAGTTATTCGTGGATGGTCCTAATGAAGCCAGAATAAAATGGCTCTTAGGCAAGACCCGAAAGGACATTGGACTGCTGACAGGACGTTGACTGAGCACAATCGACTGAACAAACATCTGACGCGAATGAGAGTAGCAGAAGATCCCGTGTGTCCCGCTTGCGGGCTCGAAGAAGAATGGGCGCAGCGTGCTCAATTGGGCCTACATACTGAACTTCGTAAAGAAGACAGGGAGGCCCGGAGAGAGAGTTGCAGCGGAAGTAAGGGCTTAGGGTTAAAAGACGAGGTATGGCAGAAAGAGCCCATGAAGAGGCCTAATTGCCAGACCACGGACCGCCCCTATACTACTACTACTACTGTTGCCTAATCTTTGATTTCTAAAATTATATTTTTGTAGGTACGAGTATTTTAAAAAAGGTAATTTCACAGGCAAGAGCCGAAAGGACATTGGACTGCTGACAGGATATTGACTGGGCACAATCGGCTGAACAGACATCTGACGCGAATGAGAGTAGCAGAAGATCCCGTGTGTCCCGCTTGCGGGCTCGAAGAAGAATGGGCGCAGCACTTAATAGCAGAGTGCTCAATTGGGCCTACATACTGAACTTCGTAAAGAAGACAGGGAGGCCCGGAGAGAGAGTTGCAGCGGAAGTAGGGGCTTAGGGTTAAAAGACGAGGTATGGCAGAAAGGGCCCATGAAGAGGCCTAATTGCCAGACCCACGGACCGCCCCTAGACTACTACTACTACTGTTGACTAATCTTTGATTTCTAAAATTATATTTTTGTAGGTACGAGTATTTTAAAAAAGGTAATTTCACATGTAATTATATAGAACAATGAATTTTATTTCCAAGCTATTTAGCATTTCCTACATTAAATCGAAGTCATTGCAGGTCTATACATAATAGAGAAAGTGCAAGGTGCGTACGGACCAACCTATGTGCTCATTTAATGCAAACTGCCAGTCGTAAAGTTAGGATTTTGTTTCCTTAAATTGAGAACCTTCAAATTAACTTGTTCGAAACATTTAAATTTACCTCAGAAAAACACCAAAAAGTCATAAAACTTTTGCCCACACACAATCATGTCTTATTCAGTCCCTGACAATAGTCCAGTCGTCGTATTATTGGGCGACTTTTTCAGTGAGATTTACTAAGATGTAAAATAGTACCCTCCGCAGGTCTAAATTTTAAAACCAATTTTAAAAAAACACTTACCCATACAGAAAAGACACAAAGTTATTGATTATTTTGTATTGTTATTGGAAAATACCACGGAAAAACTGCTTTTTTCTCAAAATACACCATATAAAAATTTGGCACATAATAGCTTTATTATTTGTGTTTGAGGTTATAAAAGGTGACTTTTTAGACCACCTGGTGAGTGGTTTAAATTTATAGCTCCCAGAAAGGATTGTTTTGTGGCAATTGGTAATAAGTTCGTTTATAATTTCCCTAAGTAACCGTTTTTACAAGGATTAATTTACCTTATTCTCAGATTAAGTTATTAGTCTGAGACCTTATTTAATATCCCAAATTGCTCATTACCCAATAATACACCTCCTGTTTTGTCCGCGTCATATTTTGAACCCGTTTTCAGTACAAAAAATATATTTCTTAGGGCACTACGAGGCAAAACAAACATAAGTAAAGGTCACTGATTATGCACGAAAAATATACCAAACCAAAAAACTCAAAACATTTAAATTAATTTATTTACAAGCTGAAAGTAAAACATTAAGGTTATCTAAAAGCTCAGTCAAAAAAACTGTCCTTACTCAAAGCCCACTCATTTTAAAGCTGTAGCTTTCATCAGTAGAGGTTCGTGCAAGCCAAGGTGCAGGCAGAGGTAAAAGATCCGAACTCGCTGTTTGTGATTGAACGCAGCGCTAATATTTTTAAACTGGTATTTCTACAATAACGATAAATAAAAACACCTTTTAAATAAATACAAAATTAATCTGCTCCTTATTTTATTATTACTCATCTAAATCGTTGTGTGACATCAAGTATTAATTGGAAAAATTAATTAACAAGGGTAAGTTTTAATTAGAGTGACATATAGTCCCAATGTTAATTTATTCTGCAGAGTGTTTACTATTTAAACCCCGCGTGGGTTTAAATTTTTTAATTTTCTTTTCTTCTAAATTGAAAATTTCCCCTTAAATTCTACAAAAGATTGTGCTAAGATGATTATTCAATAAACAAGTTTATTAAAATTCTTCTTATAAATCAAACTATGTACAAAACTCAAGGAGGGTTAGTTTAAAATGCTTAAAACCAAAAATTTCACTTAAACTTAGGACCGTTCTAAATTAGACTAAACCTTTTTAGTAAATCCCACCGTTTAAGTTTACCGATGAAATCAATATCCAGTTTTTTAAATTAATTTATGATTCTTGGTGATATTCATCGAGTTCTTAAATTATCCGATTGATTCCACCAATTCACCAATTAATGGCATCAATGTTCACTTAATCAGCTGTTTTTTGTTGTTATCATTTTGTTTTTAAATTTTTTTTATTAATGATTGCCGACTTAATAAGGAGTCGCATTAAAACTATTTGAATAACTAATGCTGAGTTTATACAGCAAAATATAACAATTTAAGGATAAGAACACACAATAAATCTTTGGATAAATTCAATTTAAGGTGGTAGATGGTAATATTTGATTCAGACAGCTTCAGATAACCATTTTGGCAGGTGTCAGTGGATTGTTATAAAATACGGGGGTTGTTTCGACAGTTCGGCAAATGAATGTTTTTCAACAGAACAAAAATATTGCTCAAAGTTTTTAAATTATTACAAAAGGCAGAGGAATAAATTAAATACATGCCTCTAGGGTAAAATGCACTTCCTCCCTTGGATTTGAATGCCCTCCGCTACGCGTCTGGCATCAAACCATCCGCGGGAGGAAATGCTGCATTTTCCTCCCTTGGTATGTAAATACCTATTTCTGACACGGTAGTAGAAGAGGAGGTGTCGTCATGATCTCCCACGTAACCTACCTTATCTTTTGCCGGCTTACCTCAACAGTAACTACTTTTTTCGACCGTATGGCGGTAAACTAGGTATAGGTGTACTATTCTTGCAATAAATAATGCCGCCATATCATAAAATCGTTAATTACCCATCATAAACCCCGGTTTATGGCTTGTCTTTATAGTCCAAACAGTAAATTACAAATATAAAGAAAATACTACAATATCGCGATAGTACCTCTCAGTTTCGTAAAAAATTCAAGAAATGAGGTCCTACTTCCACCCACGTAGTGTGTAAATAATGATTGTTTCAGCTAAAAAGATTTAAAGTTCTGTTTATTCCAAATGCTCCACGGAAGCTAAATGAATCTGTCATTGTCAGTGCCAAAAAAATTGGTTTGATTGAATTTGGAAGGGAGTGTATCAGTTTTGGTAAACGGAAAAAATAAAAAACTCCGGAAAAAATGTTAAAATACGTGAAAATCAAGATATATTATTTTGGGTTTGGGTTGGTTATAATAATTTTTTCTTGGTGTTTTTTTTTCAAGGTTTTTTCCAGGGATTTTTCCGCGGACTTGTTTCCTAGATTCCAAGTTTTGTACAGATGTGGCGAAAAAAAAGTAGGACATGTAAAATGTATATTTGCTTTTTCTAGTATGTTACCAAATACGTTCAGATATTTATTGGTTTGGCCACCATTCGTCAACATTTTCAAATATCTGACAATTATCTGACGCTTTATAGCAGTATACTTCAAACTAAATAAAAATGCCTCAAGTTTCAGAATTTACCAAAATTCAAATTGTAACTCGACTTACGGAAGATAACTGGTCTATAAGAAGAGCGGCGAAGCATTTTGGAGTTAATAAAAATACAGTACTACACTGGACCAAGCGCTGGACCGAAAAAATAGCACAAAGAGAAAGTAAGGATCAGGACGAAACAAAATGAGTTCAATGGAGCAAGACGGACGACTCCTTGATCATTTAAGGCAGAATCCTTTTACCACATACTCCCCTGCTGCTGCTGCAAGCATGTTTCCAGGGTCCCGGCGAACTGCTTGTAGTAGGATACAAAATTCAAATCTATCGTGTAAAGTTGCAGCAAAAAAGCCTCTTTTAACGGAAGAGCAGAAACAGGCTAGAAGGGAATGATTTTTGGGAGAAAGTAGTCTTTACGGACGAGAAAGTTTTCCAGTCATCGTCAGATAGTCGGAGAATTTTGGTTTGTCGTCCACCAAATTCAAGGTATGATCCAGAACACACACACAACATCAAGAGAGCAGGACATTTTTCCGTCAACATGTGGGGATGGTTTAGTGCGAGAGGTATGGGTGTTTGCTGGAGAATAAAAGGTAGATTTACCAGTGAGCATTATATCGAAATTCTTCGTAATATTATGTATCCATCTGTTTCGGCTTTGCATGAAAATGTAGTGAATACTTGATTTTGAGAGAACAATATTGAAACTCTACCTTGACCATCCAACAGCCCGGATTTAAATCCCATGGAAAATGTTTGCGGACGGATTGTGAAGATAATTTATCAGCGAAATTGGTTCCCCAGCCATTGAAAGAGCCGTAGATATCATCTCAGAAGAAGAGCAATATTTTCAAAATTTAAGTTTTTCAATGCCGACTCGTCTGCAGCTTGTTTTAGACAAGAACGGCGAGCCCATTAAGTATTAAAATTATTGTTTTTATTTATTTGCAAAAAGTTCAATTTTTTTATCGCCGTTTATTGTATTCTTGTTTTTTCTCTGTGGTATTGTTTTTGTTACATCGCTTTCCCCAGCGTGGTAATGTATTTGTATTAACTCCAAAAGGGTTCGCCGCTCTTCTTATAGACCAGTTTTTTTTATTATTTTATTAATTGAATTTAATTGAATTTTGCAACTCTATTAGATCCTAACATAGGATTTTAAGGAATTTTAATAAATTACTCTAAAAAAATCTCCTTTGATTTATTTACTATTATGATAAACACAAGCGTCAAATATATCAAGGTAAATAACGAGAGGTTAATAATAATAATAATAATAATAATAATAATAATAATAATAATAATAATAACTAACAAATGACTAACAATGTAAATTTTCATTAATATAGGGTGTTATATTTACCCATATTTCAATTCCGTGTCCTACTTTTTTTTCGCCTGGAGTGTACATTATTTTTAGTGTTTTTTTAGAACTTCATTTAAAACACGGTTCTAGTCACTAAGACTAAAACCTCGGATGTAAATCATTTTAAAATCGTTTCTATCTTCGGGAGAAAATTGAACTGAGTCAACCCAACATGTTTTATGGGTTAAACTTACCATACTCTTTCTAATGAAGCAAAAAGAATTGTTTAGATTTTTTGAAATTACTTTGACTGCTAGGAAGCAAAGTAACTTTGGTCATTTGTGTAAATTCAATAGCTGCGGTCATTGTATTTTACCAGAAGATTAAATTAAAAACGTTTGTTTCTTGAAACTCAAACTATAAGAACTTCCTCTACTAGAATTCAAGATTTTATGCTTTATTTAATTTCTTTTCATATATATTGGGCTTTCATATATATTGGGCTACTGACAGATAGAACATAGTGAATATGGCCGAACAAAAGACAGTAAAATATACAATGTTCCGAAGTAAGCAGTAAAAGATAACGAATATTGGAAACAAATAGACAAGTGTTTCTAATTTACAGTAAATCTTTAAAGTCCGATGAATGAAACCATAAATAAGCTAAAAAATAGATTTGTAGTTTTTGTAGTATAGTGTAAAGTATTGTTGCGCAGTGGTTAAAATGCGGTAAAATCAATGTATTGTAAACCAATAGCTTTGTCGAGAACGTTAAATAATTGGAACACCTTAAAAGGAAGCTAATTTTAGAAATAACCATACCAGCATGCTCCTTGAATGTTAATTTATTAATTAATTGAAAATACTGTGACGAAATGTACTATTAATAAAAATGGCGCCAGCAGGCACGTATTGTCATCCATAAAATCTTTAAAAAATATTTTTTTTATTATTTTTTAATTCTTTTTTGGCTGAAAATGCAATTATCTATCTTAATGTGAAAACCGCGACTCGTTAGCTGCTACAATTCGGGCGTTACAATTTTTTAAAAGTTTAATCCCCCTTCTACGCTCTTGCCTACTCCCCACCCACAACAATTTTAGTGCCAAATTTGATAAGAATCGGTTTAGCGGTTTTTGAGTTATTGCGGGATTACTCAAAAAAATAAAAATAATTTCGTAAAAAAAACGATTTTTGCGTTGGTCTGCATGAATGAATTTTACAGGATTATAAAGGCATTTAGACCTTCAAAACAAGGTATCACTCGACCCCTGTTCAAAATAAAAGGTCCAACTTTAACCCTCGAAGAGGGTGCGTGCTATAAAAGTTTCAAGAAGCCAAAAGGTTGTCCCGTCGAATTAAAATCGACGTATTCGAGGATTTTTTCAAAATACGTGGACAAGCCCCTGTTTCATTTTCGTTGGAGAACACTCTGTATATATATATATATATGTATAGGTAACCATTTACACGGGTTACTTTGGTTGGGGTCCAGGTATGGCCACCCATAGGGAGCAAACAAGAATTTTGACCTGCAATCTATCTTTGACACAACGGTACTCGGGTATTCGCTCATCTTTTGACTGACACTCGCTCTTTAGCGTACTTGAGTACCAACAATACACTTTTTAAAAGCATGTAGTGATCGCAAAGCACCACACCGAAGTAATTTGTACAATTTTTATATTAATAATTGCTTAAAGGTATTATTAATTGCGAGGTTAATGTAGTGGTCCTAAAATTGCATGAAATTATAAGCCTGCCCTTGCATTTCCCGAGAAAAATGCGTACCGCTAATAACTCTCCCAATCAAGCCAGCCTGGAAACAATGCACAGGCGAAGAGCCTACCGGGCAGGCGCATCAGTAGTGAAAGCAACTGACAACCATCTAACAGCGAAAATTTAGGTTATGTTTAATATTTTTCTTTCCTTTTGGAACATTTATTAATAGAGCGAACACTACCGTAAAAAAATTCCTCTGGCCTGGTCAAAACAGTGCCCAAGCCATCCGCGATTTTCAATTTTCCTCTTTGTTTTTAAAAGTTATTTACACATTTGGGCCATTATAGTGTCTCATAGTTATATGCAAAATTGTAACGCCAACCTCGCGAAAAATCAAGTTGGCGTGGACGAAGCGAAATCGATAGCGTCTTGCGCGCATGTCTCGAGTTTTGACATTTATGGTGCAATTTTCATTTGTTTTTTTACTGATTTGTTTTTGGGTTGTAAAGGAGAAAAATATAAAAAATAATTGTTTAAACGTCCAGGACAAAATTGCTTTCACCAAACGATAATGATCAAGAAGTTATATCCGGGTCGTCGAAGAAAATTAAACATTTAAATTAAGTAACTCGAAGGAAGCATTTATAAAAAAACTTTATGTTGAGTTAATACCACAACCACAGCCAACTTTTACTTTATTCTGGATGTAGGTACCTATTTAGTGGGTAGTTTAAAATCAATATTATTTGGAACATCAAGATTTTCCCTGTTTTAAAGGGCACATCCATAAAACTTACTACATATTACATTATGTATTTTGGAGTTTGTGAATTACCTTGTTAAGTTAATAGGAAAAATTTGAAAATCAAAATCTAATTTTAATTACACTACCACACATTTTCTGTTAAATTTACGCAGATAATTTGTAAGAACAATAAATTGCTAAGAAAATTAAAGTAAAAAAGTAAGTAAGTAATCCTTTATTTTAACTAATACGTACATCAATAGTTTAAGTAATATGCAGTTAGCAGCGAACTTATTAAAAATTTAACTAAAGTAATAGTCATAACTAGAAAAATTAAATCTGCGTGTTTTTTTGTATTTCGAAGTTAAAAAGATATTTTACTTTTTCGCTAAGCCCAGAGTTTTATTTTTGGTTATTGTTCCAACACAACTTAAATAATAAAATTTTAATTTGGTGTAAAAACATCTGCTGTAGAGTAGCTTTTTACGCCTTTCACTGATTCGATTAATTTCTTGGTCCTGCGCGATCCTGGTTGACAGCGGTACTTATTTTAGACAGACGTCAAATTCACTCTATTTTTTTATTATATTAGAAGCAAAAGAGATGGATAGTACTTTATTGAAATGACGACTTTTTTTGTCTCTTTTCTATAGTTAAAGAAGTTTATAACAAGGTTGGTTCCCTGCTGCATTTTGGAATCATCAAGGTTTAACCTAAGCCCACCACAAAAAACAATACATACGAAATAATAAAAATAGGTATCTGGTGGTTTAATAATTTATATAACCACTTTAACCTCAAACCAAATAAAAGAGGCGAAAAAAAAACGTCTTTTTTTGATACAGTTATCGATCTTTGGTGGGCGTTAGGGAGTAAAGTAAACGAAACCTACCCCTACCCAAATTTAAGGGATATCTATAGTGCTAAGGCTGCCCTAAACTAGTTGGGGCAAATGGACAAAAGTAGCTAAAATACCTAAATCATATAAAATTAAAAGGAAGGTACATGCAACTCACCTTTAAAATGCATCTGCCTACCGCCTCGTCCTCAGCCGCCGACACGTTGTAAAAGCTCTGATCGAAAATCGGTTCGTTGTCGTTGACGTCATGAATGGTCACTAACACTGTGGCGCTACTCGACAACGGCGGGAACCCGTTATCGGTCGCGATCACCGTCAATTTCGGTACCGGTTCGGTCTCACAGTCGACGTGCGCACGCGTAGTCACTAAACCCGTACGCGAATCGATCTGGAACCACTTGGTGTTTTGGTTCGCGGGTTCCTGCAGGGAGTAAGTGATCAGCGAGTTATTGCCGTCGTCACGGTCGGTTGCCGTCAGTTGGATGACTGAGGTGCCTGGATCTGATACCTAAATGGAAGAAAAATGTAGTTATTAACGATTATTTAGTATATACGTATGTTTCCTTCCTGTTCCTTGTTGCGAAAAATGATGCCTGAGGTATCGTAACGCCGTTAGGGACCAAGAAAAACGGAACGGATGATAAACTTCCAACTCAAAGGTCATCGACAAAGATAAGTAAATTTTAATCCGGAAATCTTTAAATAAGTATTTTTTCCAAAAAGTATTGAATAGGACCCGAAATACCGCCAAGAAATATTCAATTTTTTTTGATTGCTCGGGAACGTATGAAAGAAAACGAAAAACTGAAAACATAATGTTTATAATAGTACCATAACCGTTGAGCGCACCCAAGGGGGGGGGGCATTTTAGGCCGTAAGACCCCCACCCCCTAAGCTTAGTATTATTAGGTGAACTTGGTCAGTTATAATAATTTAATTCTTAAATATTAATAGAAAAGAATCGACATTAATCTAATTTGATTAAAGTAGCCCCATCTATAATATTCTAGTCAGCTTAGACAGACCAAAAGGCTGGTAAGATAACTATAACCTTGCCTTTTTTAGATATTTTAAATACCAACTTAAAAGGTACATTTTTTAAATGCAGAAATATTTCACAAAGTTCTAGAATCTTTTTCCTTTCAGTACCGTTTGATACACAATTAAAATCTTTTTTGGATATCCATTGTTTTTACAATAAAAATGATTTTATAGAAAACGACATGATTTTGGAAGCAGAACCAAAACTTTAGAATAAAAAAAGATCACAACGTAAAATAAGATCAAAAGATCTTGGGCGGAAATAACGAAAATTCAAACCTAGATGAGCATCCCACAAGGAACACACAAAGGACCAAAGCGAAAAGAGAAATGATTAAACGATGTTTCGCCCTGGGCAACCAGCGTGGGCTCGTCAGTGGTTCCACTGGTCACAAATAGGCATCGTTCCGCACTGGTATCCAAGTTACCTGATACGGATTCGTCCTGGCGTGTAAATATTTCCAATAGGATTATGCTGCTAAGGCAATTAAAAAACAAAAAAGAAATTAAAAGAATCTTCTTTTCGGTTGATATAACTGATTTGGAGGTTTTTCTTAACTTTTTTTTTATAAAATAAGATATTTCAAAAAGTTATGTCGATTATTGTAACATTGGAATATTTCCAAATATCTGAAAAATTTGAATTCTATTAGGTAGGAACTTATTTTTTGTATTAGTTTTTAAAAACCTTTTTTTATGATAATATAATATGTAAGTAGATGCTCTAAATTTATATTTGTATTTTTAAAGAATAAATATATATCAAAGACTATATAAATACGTCCTAACCAAGCCTAAGTACCTAGCTGGGTACTTATTTCTGAATGGTTTTCGCATAATATTAAAATGAATTCAAGCCCCCTCTCCAAACATTTTTCTGGTCGCGCCATTGTCTAGGATTAGACAAGGAAGATATTAAAAAATCCAAAAATATCAACATGTTAAGAACCCTTAACATTTTTCGTAAATATTCTTTTTAAAACAGTAATGAAAAATACCAATTACCTCCATAACATTAGCCTCGTACACATCCCTGTCAAACTCGGGTTTATTATCGTTAACATCCATCACGTGAAGGTCAATAATCCTGGACGCGTGCAGTGGGGGATTTCCAGTATCCATAGCTTCGATGTTAAGCGTATAATTTGGCTTGGTTTCTCTATCTAACGGTAGAGAAACCACCACCAGATAAATTATATTGTCGCGAGTTGTAAGACCGAAATGTCCATCTCCTCCGCTTAGGGTAACGTTGACGTTTGAGTATTCCGTTTTAGAGTCTGGATCGTGCACAGAGATACGAGCCACGAATTCTCCAACCTGTGACGCCTCGGAAATTTTCGGCGTTGCATCATCGCTCAAAAATATAACGTTAATCGTGGGTAAATTATCGTTAACGTCGATTACTTTGATAGAAACAAAAGCTGTGGCTTCCAATGGTTGCAGACCCCGATCTTTCGCTACCACTACTAATTCATGTAACTCTTTGGCCTCGAAATCTAAAGGCTTGTTTACGCTAATAGCTCCGGTGGTGGAGTTTATTCTAAACATCATGTCTTTGTCAGACTGACGACGATTAATGGAATATTCGACTTCGGCGTTTTCCTCAATGTCAGCGTCTGTGGCGAAGACATGAAGGATCTTAGTACCCACGGTAGAGTTTTCGGGGACCGATGCGAAGTATCTGAAAAAATAAACATCGCTCGTATACCAAACTTTGGTAATTTGTTCATTTGATTAATACTTAGTTATGCGAAAATATTTAAGTGTATTTTTTGAGACTACGCCGATTTTTCTAAAGAGTCAACCAAATATTTAATTTTAATAAAATTAAAAATTATTCTGCACCCCCAAAATTAAGTAGCAGCAGTGGTGGTAATATATTAAAGAGCAGTCTATATGCCAACCCATGGACCCCTTTAATATTCTTGGTTTGTATTGCATTAAATGTGAAATTCTCTGGTTAAATATTGATTACATATCTATACGTCTCTAAACTTACCTAGTCTGATTGAAAACAGGTGGCTGATCATTAACATCTTGAATGGTAATATTTACTGTCATCTCACCCCTCAGGGGTGGCGTTCCCCCGTCTAACGCTTCTATAACCAGATTATAACTGTCGCATGTCTCCCTATCCAAAAAACCGTTTATTTGAAGGTCTAAATACAACACCCCGTCTCGTTCTCGATGAGAAGATAGCCTGAACGCGTTGTTTGTATTTCCAGAGACGATATTGTAGCGTTGAGTGTTGTAAACGTCCAAGTCTAGATCTTTTGCGGGCGGTAATGTGCGTTTTACGTCCCTAGGAGTATTTTCGGGAAACTCAATGTGTACGACGGGTTGGGAAAAGGTAGGGGCGTTGTCGTTTTCGTCTAGGACTTTAACAATGACCTGTAAAAAATTATACACATAAATTACAACCTTGGTAATATGGATGTTTTAGCTATGTAGATTGATAAGTGGCTTTTAAACATCACTGATAATAATATAGAAGTGGCATCAGAGAGTGATTTAAAAATAATATAGGGTGGGCCAAAAGTTTGTCACTTTTTTAACGCGTTATAACTTTGGATCCAATCGGCCGATTTTTGAAATGGCTGTGTTTATAAAAAAAAAGTTAAAACTTTACTGACGCAGCTCAAAATTTGACATGTGTCAAAAATCAAAGATGGCGGAGATGGGTAAATTTCACCCTCCCTGCGCAAAATTTGTGTGCGACCCGGGACTTGATTTTTGTCAACGAGGCAAAAGCCCCATACTTTATTGGCCTACCGAGATATCACTTATCTAAATTGGTTATAAGATAAAGAAGTTATACAAATTTTAAATCAGGAGTATTTAGACCAAAAACCACCGACTGAGTCAAAAGTTTTTGTGAAAACAATACACCTTTTGGTCTAAATACTCCTGGTCTAAAATTTTTATAACTTTTCTATCTCATAACCAATTTAGATAAGTGATACCTCAGTAGGCGAAGAAGGTATGGGGCTTCTGCCCCATTGCCAAAAAACAAGTCCAGGAACGCACACAAATTTTTCGCAGAGGGGTGAAATTTACCGGTATTTTAAAGCTCTCCACCATCTTGGATATTTACATATGTCAAAGTTTCAGTAGCGTCAGTAAAGTTTCATCATTTGTCTATAAAAACAGCCAAAAATTTAGAAAATCGACTGATTGGGTCGAAAGTTATAGTGCGTTCAAGAAATAACAAATTTTTTGGCCCACCCTATATTTAGGTGTATAGGGGTGTAAAAAATGAAAAACCGTAAAAAATCTTTAAGGTTTGGCAACGTTTGATAATTTTAAATAATTTAGTGATAAAGTTCAGGACCTCACAACTCTATGCAAGACTTATCTGTATTTATTTGGACTTACCTTAACATTATCCCCACTCATAGGAATAGCTACTAAGGAGTAACTGGCTCTCGTCTCCCTATCCAAAGGCACCTTGGTTCTTATCTCCCCGGTGTTTTGATCGATCTGCAAATCGGAGTCCACCGAAGATCCCACTGGCACGATCAAATATGGCGGACCACTTTCGGGGGAGCTGGAGTCTCCCACGTATCCAATCTTCGTACCCACTGGAACTCCCTCAGATATTTCCAACTCCCTGACGTGTTCGCCGAGAATTTGCGATGAGAGGGAGAGAAGGAGCAGGTAAGGCCAGAAGGCTGGTGGCCTTAAGGCCATTTTGATTGGCATGAAGCTATTTTTTCATAGCGTTTGTGGGTATCAGCTTGCTGACATACTGCGGAAAAAATATTAAAAAGTTTTAGCCTAAATAAAATCGCTAAAAACATAAAATGTATTCAGCAGTTTTTTGTTATCATAAATAATTTGAAAAACAACTCTTAAACTTTTTTTTTACTTTTGCCTTCCTAAATTTGGCGTGTTATTATATCCACAGCAAAAAATCATGCACTGCTATAATTTTTTTCTCCTTTTCCAGAAACTAATCAATATTTTTATCGAATAACATAAATAAATAATATTTTGATTATGGTCTGGTTCTGGTTTTCTGATTTATTTCGTGTAAAACTAGTTCTTTTCGCACACACGCTATAGAAATAAAGACAGTTGCGATCTTTTTATCGCCATCACGACCCTTTGGCAAGACGAAAAATCTTTTAATGAAATCAACGAAGGTGAAAATATTTGAAACCATCATCTTATTACTTCTTTATTTCTTAACAACCTAAAATTCTTTGTAAATTTCTGACTTTTTGGCAGATGGGAGCAGACTCCCCAACTTATGAAATAATTTATCAAAATCAAAGATACCTAAACTTTAGAACTAATAAATAAACTAATCGCATGACAACATTTTTACTAAGAAACTAAAATATTCTACGAGCACTTAGTTAAAGCAAAATTGTTTATTTGACAAAAAAATCACTAGTATATTGCCCCAGAAAAGCTGTTTTATTTTTTATCTTTCACAATGTTATTACAACCCACCTACTGTTAATTCATGTTGCCACTAATACACTGTTTTAAAAGACTTTTCATGCCGTCTGCGACGCTTACATATGAATAATTAGCCCTTATAAAGTGAAGAATTTAGGAATAATGAAAAAATTAATTAATAGTAGGAGTTTTAACGGTAATATTTAACATAATTTTAATCATAGTCATGAAATTTGATTGACTGATCTCTCTAAGATTAGTAAAAATTACTACCACACTAGCAGAAACAAGATGAAATATCCGTTATTTCCTATTTTTTATATTTTCCAAATTACACAAATATAAATAGTTTATTTTTTGTTTTAGTGTTAGTTATTTCTCCAAAACTCTAGTCATTTCTTGATATTTTTTATATTTTTCAAATTACACAAATATAAATAGTTTATTTTTTGTTTTAGTGTTAGTTATTTCTCCAAAACTCTAGCAATTTCTTGATATTTTTTTAAAACCATACCAATGAAGAAAAACAAAGAGTTGGTTTGTATCTGATCTTCTGTTTTATAAAAAAAAAATATGAAAAGACCATGGTGGATGAAAACAACGAAAATTCAAAATTGGATGAGTATCCCGCAAATAACAATCGAAAAGGATCAAAATGAAAACAGAAACAGTTGAATAATGTTTCACCCTGGCATGTTAATATTTCCAATTACGTACAAGTGCGGAACGATCCTTATTTTTGAATGATCCAAAGTTGGAAACCAAAGTGGATGATGGTGCTGAATGTTGTTTGTGGAGGGTGACCAGTGGAACCACTGATGAGCCCACGATAGTTGCCCAGGGTGAAGCATCGTTCAATTTCTTATTTCACTTTGATCCTCCGAGTGTTCATTATCGGATACCCGTTGAATTTTAAATTTTTCTTATTTAAACCCATGATCTTTTCTTTTATAAATTATTTTTGGTTGATACCTACTGGCAACTACTTAATAAAACAAAAAGTTGTATAAAGTTCTTTTGAACACACTTTCAGGTCTCTATACGCCTTAAGTGTCAGTTTTTATAAAGGGATACATTACTACTTTCATTTTAAAACTCAAGCCAACTACAAGTAGTTTTTAAATTGTTGTCATAGGGTTTTAACGCGTCCAATTTGACCCCGCCCTTTATTGATTGAAGCATATAATATGGTATTTGCTTTCCTTCTTTAAAAAGTTAGAGTGCATGCGTTTCTTTATAATTTAATCTTTGTCTATCATTCAAAAATAACAAAACTTTTGATGGATGTTATATTTAGATAAATTTTATAAACGTATATTTTATTGAGGTTTTTATTACGATCTTATAAAACTTGTCAATTATAAATCAAAAGTTTTATAAGAAATGGCGTCAAAAAGTTTTGATTGCTAAATTATAAAGCTTTAAAACCAAAAGTTTTACAGGGAGGCTCTTTAAAATGTTTTTTTTTGCTATATTGTAAAAAAATAGCAACCTAAGACAAAAGTTTTATAAATATAGCAATAAGAATATTTTGATCGCTAATTTTGGAAGAAATATATCCGTCTGGTTTTTCCATTACCTTTAAAACATTTACATGTTAAAGTTTTCTTCTGAATATATATTGTTATAAATATTTACGACCCCTTTAAACCCCTTATAATAAAGTTGAAAAATAATAAAACTATGTAGCAACCTAAAATGTTACTTGGGTTCTACTGTTTTATATTCATTATTCAGGTATTTGGTTTTGGACAGAATGTTCCATCATAGTGGATTCTAACTAAGGCCCTTCCTTACTGTAGGTATATATCGCCTTAGATTTTTCGTCAACGGGCTGGGGCGGTAACAATGTTGGAGGATCTCTCTCTTCTGCCCTCGTCAGGTAAAATTAAGTCCTCTTAGTGCATGGGAGCTTGATAAAAAAGGCCTATTTGTCCGGATTAAAAAAAGCAACCCCTCCTTTACTACTTTTGTAGGTATATAGGAATTTGGAGTAGGTGCTGACTTACATAAAGGTTAAGGAACAGCCGTCCATCTAGTTCGAACGAGACGAAGAAGAAGAAAGAAGCAAACCTCTAAGAGGAGAAGAAACAAAAAGCGATCGCAAGTGTTAGCCGAACTTTAAGGCCGCTGCATCGTTCGAATGTCTGCCCTCGGGCCGTACAATCTTCTCATTAGATTTTACATCTGTCTCTCTCTCTCGTTTCGCCATAAAATATATGTTCCATCTTTTTCCAACTCGCCGATTCTTCTGAAGAACTCCAGTTGTTGATGGAATGCGGGGTCTTTTTTTGGCTACCTTACTTTTGTTGCTTCAATTCCGAGTTCAATTCTTTTAGGGATTTAGTTTAGCTGATGGTTATCCGACGTTTAAGAAAAATATTAAATCTGTATAACAGTGCCTTTGGCAGAAATAAATTTTAAGTAAAATATCCTTTCTTTGGTTTGCCTAAGATTATACTAAAAATGGTTTTGGTACATAGATACAGATTCAATTATAATTTTTATCGATCATAATATAACAAAATCTGTTAGATTTTATACGGAAATAACACTTAGAAATATTTTACTCTCCGCCGAAAGTATATCAGCGTATATAACAGGGTGGATTCTTTAAACGCGTATATAACAGGGTGGATTCTTTAAACGGAACGTTGCTTCTAGCCGGTTAGAATTTGGTTGAATAAAAAAATTCAAAAACACGTCAACTGAGATTTCTAATTTCCTTTAATCGTGTTATCTTGGATTATGTCTATGTCATTTAGTTTACGAGGTATGGCAATTTTTTATTTTTTACTCTCTTTACACTCTGTATATTTTGTAATTTTTGAAATCTGCAAACAATTCTCTCTTCAGCAATACCACACAGTAGGATCTATCTTTCACGATAATCGAGATATTTTTATCTAAATCTATATGGAAAACTTCGATATTCATTCAAATATCCCCCGTAAAACAGGGCATAGACAACAATTCCATGCAAGTTTAAATGCCTCTATCTTGGAAACCATAAAAGATAGACCTTGTATATATACCCATACCAAAAGAGTTTCTACTCTATTACCGAACGAATCAAATTTAACCAAAATTGCAGTGTGATATTTTCAAGATAAGCAATCCCCCCCCTCAAAGAAAATAATTATCAAAGGATAACGGGAGTTATTCCTACCCAAGAGAGGGGTGAAAGAGGTGTGACCCAATGCTTAAAAGACAGATTTAATAAAAGTTGTTGTAATTTTCTACTAATTATGTGCTTTTAAAGAAGGGTACTTTTTGTTTTAAAAAATTGGTGCTAGAAAGCACGGATAGTCCACCATACAATTCATTATTTTATATTGAAAGGAAATTAAAATATCTCGAACCTCTGCTTATAAAAGAGATTTAACAAAAAGCTATAATTTCATACTAATTTCGTTTTTTTTTTAAATTCCCCCTCCCAAAATAACTCGAATTTTTTTTCCTACGCAGAAGGGCCTTGACATCAAACTAGTCACCCCATAAAAACAAAAAACATTCGAGTTATCTTATCTTGAACGTAGGAAGTTTTTTAAAAGGGGATGAAATTAGTACATAATTAGTACACAAATATCTTAGGAACCGATGCTATTCTTTCTTTTAAACTAAAGGCATATGATTAGTACACAATTATGACATAACAACTTCTATTAAATTAATTAATTAATTATTAAATAGCTTATGTATAATTTAAGCCACACCCCCCTTTTATGTAGGACTAACGTTATCCTTTGGGTACAATTTTTTAAAAAAAAAATAATAAATTAATACATAATTCGTATAAAAATTTGATATAATCTAAATTAAGCTTCGTTAAGGGGGAGTTAGGTCGGTGGGAGGCGAGTGGGAGGTGTTCAACAGTGCTTTGAATGTTCCTTGTGGGATACCCACCCAATTTTGAAGAAAAAAAACCTTATTTTTGAAAAGATATATGAAAAGTCCCTTAGTAACCTTATTTGTTTTGAAGTTTTAGATAGAATCTTATTGAAACTTCAGGTTATGAAGGTTGTTGACTTAAGAGTGTTCCTGTTTGATATTTTTAATAATTTCTGATATCTATGACCTTTTCATTGGTCATAGGTAAAGTATAGTACTACAATAACTCGCATGTTATGATCATTACACGCTTAGATAAATTAAGGCACTCGCCTGCGGGTCAACTTCATTTTAGCGTTTAATGACCATCATAACATGCTTGTTGTGTAAACTCCTATTACCTACTACCAATCATACATATCAAAAATTATTAAAACTATCAGAAATTATTAAAAATATCAAACGCGAACACTCTTAAGTCAACAACCTTCACAAAAAGTCAAAACAAATAAGGTGACTAAGAGGATTTTCATATACCTTTTTAAAAACCAGGTTTTTTTTTCTGAAAAATGCGTAATATTTAACGGGACTTATTCTTGGTTAGGTACTAAAATTATATTGGATTTAATTACGTTTTTACGGAGCAGTTTTTTGACACTTCTGTGTCTAATTGTCAGCAGCCATATTGAAATTGGTCCGGAGAATTTGAAATGAGGTGCATATCTGTCTCCGTAGAGACGGTTAATATTTACTTATAATCTCCTTAGAGCTTGAATTATTTCCGAAAATTTGTTCGAGGTGCGAATTTTTTGAAAATTTTCTGGGGCGTCAGCCGAGGAAAATTTTCTTATAAAAATTTGCAACAGAGAAAAAATTTGCGGAGATTAATTCAAGCTTGCGGAGATTCGGTTCGAAAATTTTATATCAAAAATTATTTAGAACAAAATATAAATTTTGACAATTTGGCAAGCGTTTATTTTGTGTTGAGGTTTGGTGTTTTAATATAAGGTGGCTATTTAATTACTTTTTTCACACTTTAAATAGAATAGAATATAATAGAATATCTTATATTTCCCAATTTAAATCGATTGTACAAAATTACAATATGGAATGTCTGTCTTACCTATATTGTGTCTATACACTTATTCATCTATTATTTTTATAATTCCCTGGTAATCTAGCAAAATAAGGTTTGCATCTTTGTATCAAGTTGATTATTTAGAGGATAGGGAAAAATAGGTATATAGGCTTATATATTGGACGCTAGGTGTTTTGTATTTCAAATAGTTTGAATTTTTTTTTCACTTTCTCTTTGCCCTAGTAAAAAAACGATCCTCAAAATCTCGAAATGAACACAATTCTTCATATTCTAATAATATTATACTACTAGAGAGAAGGGAAAATTAATTATTTTCTTGCAAAGTCGATATCTTTCTATCTATATCTATCTTTTTGTTTTGTTTATTAATTATTATTCGTCGTATTAAATTTAGTTGAATAGAAAATTGTACCTACGCCTATGTTGTTATTCTGACATCTGCACGTGACAGCTGTCAAGCCAAGGAAATTATCACTTATTAATTTTTCAACTAGTTCGCGTGACCGAAAAAATTCGGGTTGTTGCCATAGCAACCTGTCAAAAACAAGGCATCTTGTTGACGGAACATCTGCCGACTCTTCAGTTTGACCGATGGTTGTTTTTTACATGAATTCTGTTTCAGATGAATTCCTCGCACCGTACTGATGAGCACCACAAGTGCAAAACTCGGATCTTTTTGTTATTTATTCACCCTTGCTAAATCCTTTTGAAATTTATTAACTCCAAAGCTGTGCCCGTAGAGACGCAAGTGCGAAATCCGGATCTACGACTAAAATTACCTTTTTTGAAGGCTATTTTTTGTATTTTGTTATTTATTCACTCTCGCTAAATCCTTTTTAAATTTAACAAATGTTTTACTTACCGCCTCCCATACTTTTTTAATAATTTCATCAAAAACTCTACGACTTGTAGCCGAAACTACACAGTTTTAGACTTATAATAACATGGACATACAGCATCTTCCAGTCCAGTCAACTTGAGAATGGTTGCGGGCATTGGCACAAACCAGGGCAAAATAACCTGCATCGGACATGCGTACCTACCATAGACTACCGGTTTTAAAGATATTTCCATCAAATAGTAGTTTCACGTTTGTTCTGTTTGCCATCTAGAGAGACTCATATTAAGTAATTAAAGGCATTCCATCAGGAGTATCTTGGAAAGCACAAAAATGCGGAATCTGATATTTATTAACATCTGGGTATACTGGTTATATTTAGATATGTATGGTATTTTGTACTTTTATTTTAAAACAGTCATCTTATTTTAAAGGTTATTTTTTTTAGCTTTAAGACTAGCAAGACTCGAAAAGATTTCGAAAAATTCTGGACATAAAGAGGAAATAAAACCGCAGATCAACAGGCGCGTGAAGCGGATTCCATTGTCTCTATAGGGCCTGAACCAACCCTTGAAATAACACACAAAATGGTCATCACTGCAAACCGGTTGGACTATAAGTTCCGCTAGAGTTCATCATAAAAATCCTGCATATCGACCAGTTGTATGAAAGTGCCCCCGGATCAGGTATGAAAGTGTAGGAAAGTTCCTACGATAGATGGCAATCGGGTGAGCTTCGGTCGTGGTCGGATAGGTTTCGGATAACTCGTGATCGCTTCAAAGCCTATTATTGGTCTATATCAGGGAGAGGACCGTTCCCGTGCGATCTTCAAGAATAAGCCCCCAGAGACCGAGAAACTACTAAAGCTCACCGGGCAAGAGATCCGGAATTTGGTTGATCAATATACTGGACATTACAGACTACTGAGTTTATCACTGCACAGAATAGGTCTAAGCGGAGATCCTCAAATTCAAACAATGTTAGAGCAAAGTTTTTGTACTCTAGACAAAAATCTTAAATTATATAGAGTATTAAAAGAATAGGTATAAATCTAGTGTGTTGGGCATGATTTTTTGTGTTAATATCTTTTTCATTTTTTGAATTGTTAAAATATGTTTATACACGAATAAATCTATCTATCAATCTATTTAGCGATGATAAGACGACCAGATGTAGTACCGTGCAAATGTTCCGTCATTGCACGTCAGCGTCAGCTCTTGAATTCGGCAAGCCACAGTTGGACTCTAAAGATCAAAAAAATTGCCTCTTTGAGGGATTAAGCATATTTTACTGAAGAAAAATTTCGAACAAAAAGAATTAGATGATTTGGTTCCCTATAATTCATAACTGTAAAATACATAACATCTAAATACAATAGAGAGAAAACATTTTCTAAAAACACCAATATAAATTATATAGAGCAGCTCCAAAAAAGTTTTCGACAGCATTTTGAAAAGGAGTGAGTACCTTGCAAAAAGATGGGGACTAATTCCAATTTTCTTTTATGACGTTAGAAGCACGATACACGGAGGTGGACTCAAAATACGGTATAGAAAACGCTACAATTACTTTGTTTATACGGCCTTCTTGAATCGCTTTTTTATAAAGACGGTTTAAACATTTTGTAGTTAAAACCGTTTTAAGTGATAAATTTTATTTATCGCTTTAAAATCGATTTTAGGATAGGTGTAAACACTTTATGGTGTTACCGAAAAATCTGTTGTTAACTTGGATGTTTTATTTGTTTTTATTTTGTAACTGACAATGTATATAAACCCTCAGAGAAAGTTTTAAGTACTTACAAACGTAGTGACTAACAGCTATCGATAAAGCCAGCTCAATACGTCTTAAGAAGGACACACAGTCTATACCAAGTACTAACGCTTGTTTCACTGATTTGGTTGTTCCAAGTCATAAGAGTATACCATGTAGTACGGCTTATTTGTTGTAGTTACCGGTTTTTCTAAGAAATAGTTGTTAAAATAAAGTAAAGGTTTTTCGATCATTAAGCACAATTTTAAAGGAAGAACATCTTATTGATCCTATACGTATTGCGCTTTGAGAAAGCTCTAAAGACAAAAAAAACTGGGGTAGGTAAGTTTTGTAAAGAATTATAATGTCTGTGTTAGCTAGAAAGACGAAAAAATGTAGAGCTTATTAATATAAAATAAACTGGGGGATCCCACGCCTCATCTTCGCCATCTTGATCTGCCAGGTGTTTTTGCCCTCTATGGAATGTGTCTAAAGTAGTGGCGTCCGCAGAAATTTCCTCTGGAGGGGGAGGGGCAGTTTCTGGGAGCTAGGGAAAATTCAACCTTAGGCTTAGATGCTCAAGCTAGGAGAGGGAGCTTGCGTACCCCCTGGGTACCTCTAAATTGATACGCAAATTATCTGTTTTCAATTATTATTAAAAAATTACAATTTGAATTTTTTGGATTCTCTTTTTTTAATCAAGAGTCTAATATTCAAACTGGCAGATGATCGATTTCAGGATATGGGTGTTACAGTAATACTGTACTACAGTAATACAGGGCTTGAATGAATGTAGAAATGCGAGTGGGACAATTTCCATGTACGTAGGCCACCTTGCTAGGCCCGTTGCACGCCCACTATCCATGGTTTAGCCCTCGAAGCCTGCCTCTTTTGCAAAATAACAGATTTTTCTGGGCTGCAACCTTCTTACATCGCCTGGGGCCAGCAGATAGTTCCCAAGGTGCGACTCTCTTGACCTGGCCAGAGTTTGACAAGGACACTCCTCCATGCACCATCCACACTCTGAGTCTTCGGCAATTCCCAGCGTCTCTAGGTGCTTGTTAAGGCCACATTGTCCCGTTAGGACCTCTGTTGCCTACCTAGGTGGAGCAAGGACTTTGTTTTTTTGGCGCTCACCTCACCAATCAGGAGTTTGGCCTGTCTCATGCCCTGTGTGGTATTCCAGAGCTCCTCAGAGCGCCTGTCTAAGTCAATTTTCAGTGCCGTTATGACTTGGTATGGGTTTCGGACCTACCGGATCGGTTGATGATCCTTGTCTAGCCAATCTATCGGCCTCTTCATTTCCCGGTACACCTTCATGTCCCGGGACACGTGTCTGGACACGTTTACACTCCAATACAAGGGCAGAGTTAACCCTGTCCGACCTGATAGCAGACAGTGCAGCCTTACTATATGAGCAAACGTAAATATCCTTGCCTGAAGCGGACATTTCCAGATTTTTATGAGAATGGCGTATACCTCAGCCTGAAAAACAGTCGCGTATCTTCTTAGGGAGAAGAGGAACTTCGCCCCCCTGGTTTTGCAGTACACTCGACTTGTCCTCCATTTTTGAGCCGTCTGTGTACCTGACTGTCCCATTCGGGGGGCAAGGGACACACATCCATTCCTTCCAGACTTCAGATTACTTCAGAATACAGGGCTTACTCAAGCCCCCAATCCCATTTCAAACTTTTAAAGCCTATTAGGGGTATTTCACGGAGAGGTAAACATCATGTTAAATTATATGAATGTGAACGATTTATTTGTGTATAAGTTTTGGCTAAAATAATACCATGCTAACAAATCGCACATTCAATCACTTAATAAAATATAAATTTTGCAAATTCAGTAGAGCAAAAGTAACTCCTTCAAATTGATGCTACTTGGAGAAAGTGTTATTTTTTTACTTCTTACAAAGAATATTACTAATAACTGAAAATTTCGTTTTTCAATTTTTTTAACTTTTTCGACAATTTTCCGCACTTTGTCTGACTTATTTTGACACACTTAAAACATACCGCATTAAAAATGACATTTTCCTCGACATTCTCTAAATCAAATTATCCAAAATATCCAATTTTTAAGTTTAAAAATTAAAATAAGAACCCATAAACCTCACCAGTTTTAACGAAAATAAGGTTCTTGCAAATTTAAAAAAAAAAACACCGAATTCAGAATTCATACCAAAAAAAAATTCTTGATTTGTGCTCTGAAGGTATAAAAGTTCACTCAGGGGCGGATACACCCGATTTTAATGGGGGGGGGGCGGTTTAGTTTAGTTTATTAATTTTATGTTCTTTGAAATATTTTGTACTATTATACATAAATATTTATACCATTTTTGGTTTAGAACTTGTCAATTCCTACTCTAATATAAATTAATTTAATATAAACTATCATAATATAATTTAATATCATTAAAAAAGTATTTTATTTATTTTTACAATTAAAATATTAAACGACACATTTAAAATCAGTCTTTTACAATAACTCACAATAATTATTATTAGGTGTTGTGTTTTTATGGATACAGGCACAAGACAGTCAATCTACCACAAAGGAATATTTCTAAATATTTCAAATTTGATTAGGATTGTTTTTTTTTTTGGTAAAAGATTCCAGATTTTAAAATGATGTTTGTTGCATTTTTTGTAGGTAGCTATAATTAGCTTTTTCGATCTTAAATATTTTTTTTTCTTGTTGCATATCGTAAAGGTATTAGGTTGGATCAGTGTGACGAAACAAAAATTTACTTATATTTAAAAGAAAAGGCGCAAACTTTCGGCGGATCCAGACTATTCTAAATTTGTTCCCAAAATTATGTATTAAGTGTAACAATGTATATATGATTTATGTATGTATATATGTGGCTGATTCTCACGAGATGTCAACTTGTGTTGTTCACTAGCTAAAAAACATGTATTTTTTGTAAAAAGTGTTCAATAGAATTATAGAATATTGCTAAAAGGTCTGTTTTCATATTTTTTAAATATATCTAGCCGAAAAATATCATCTCCGTGACTGTTCACCGTGAGAGTTCAACCACTTTTTAGAAAAATTAAATTGTTTTCTTTATTTTTTTTCATACATCAATACCAAACGGATTATGTTAAACGAAAAATGAACAAAATTACACTTAAAAATGTGTAAAACTACTTAATTTGTCAAACTATAGAGCTGTTCTATTTTACCTTTATCATTTGCGAGAATGTGACAATAGATGGTTAATGCTCTTATAGATGCCAATAGTCAAGAACAATTTAATTTTCTCCCCACTTAAGACACTTTAGGTTCCCACTTGAAGAGCATGTCAGAATGGTTTTAGATATACTTAGGTAGAGAGAGTTGATTGTTTTTCTTAGTGAATTTTATTGTATTTGATTAAGTTTTAAATAAATTTTCGTTTCTCTTTTGGGTAGTAATAGCTGTTATGATAATAGCCCAATCTTTGCAGAGTTACTCTTAAATTATAAAATGTGTTTATAATTTGATAAAATGATTAAAAATCCTCATTTCCGTGAATTTCATTTACCTGAATTTTAAGATTCATACTATTTTTTTCATATTTTTTAAATACAATAATAAACATTTTCAGCATCTAAGTATAAATTTCCTTTTTGTGTGTACCTATAGCTATCTTCAAAATGTATGTAATGGATATTTCACAATTACCATTTTTCTGAATCTTTCCTCACCATATCGGTTTGTACAACTATTTAGAAATGTCAGTGTTAGCCCTATTAAAGTAAAACAATAAAGTTTCCTACCTTTTCAACAGAAATTTAATTGTTTAAATTATAAATAAATATATTTCATTATTTGTGAATCTTTTCTCAACTCCGTGAATGATAAAATAAAGAGATTTATCATTCTAAACATGTTACCTTAATATCCAAAATTAACAAAAAATATGTGATCTTTATTTTTATGTATGTATGTATGTAATAATTATTGATTGTTTGAAGTTAAAAAAGTAAAAACAATGGATGTTCGAAACTCTAGCTAACTCTAAAGTTCAACATTGTCTACGACCTTCAAACAACAATCATTGATCTATCTAAAATCATAACAATCAAAGAGTGAAGTAGTGGAAACAAACACTGATGAATTGCACTAATTTTTGTAAAAATTTCTGCAGACAGATGAAATTTCTAATGTGGCCTGTGGTTACGTATGTTTTGCCATGGTAATTTGTCAAAAAAAAACCCATTTTGATTGGTTATAAGGTACTGGTGTGAAACTTTTTAGAAAATTACTTTTAGCCCGGGCCGGATTATAGGCGGGGCACATTTTGGGGGCCCCTACAAATCTGGCCATGCACTATTTAATATCAACTCAAACAACAACAAAAAATCAGTCTTCAAATTTAGCCTATTTTTTTAGAAAAACCGCTATAACTTCAAAACCAAAACAAAAACACTGAAATCGGTTCACGATTTCAGTGTTTTTGTTTTGGGATTTTTAATTTGCAAAATTGCAAAAATTGCGTACAACGATGAACCAACAACGTTTGTTATTTTTGTGGTTGCTCTGTATAGAAAGCGACTTATTTAGAGAATTGGACTTTTGAAGATATTATTACCGAATTTGCTGCAAAAAAATACGTAGTGTCTTTTACGTAATTAGCTACCAACCTTTATTTTACTTTGTGGGTGTAAGTACGTACCTAATGTTTAACAGAAATTGTGTTTGAGATTATAAAAATTAAAATATGTATTTTGTATTCGTTTTGTTGGAGGAGGGGCCCCCATTTCCTCTTTTGCCCGGGAGCCTCCACACCCTGTAATCCGGCCCTTCTTTTAGCCTAGCAGGTAGTACCGTAGATATCTACGGTAGTACCAAAGTAGCATGCTAAAATTACAAAGATGTGTTTGGGTACTTATTACATTTATTATTATACTATACTTACTTGCCCATAATTATTTTATTTAGGACGATCTAACTGATTTGTACGCCTTATTTTAAGACAAATACCCACTCAAGTATTATATTTCTAAAACTATGTATTTTAGTTAATATCGGAGACTTAAAACAGTTTATAATAATAAACCTTGCTTCATGGCCTAGCTTGAGAATGCCTCGAGGCTAATAAAAAAAGGCATGACCAATTTTTCATTTGATTTTTGGAGATTTTGTCTTAGAGATAATATTAGGTTTCTTTCTTAAGATTTTTTTTAGCATCTAACGGATCTGTTCTGGTTACTCAAAAGTAGGTCTCTAGCAATAGGTAGAAGGAGGTATTCTATGCCAATAAATCAAATTTTATTTTAAGAAATGCCCCCTCTTCCCCTATTGTCGAGAGGACAATATGAAGGAAAGTACGAGTAATAGTAGAAAAAAAAATTGCAAGAACTAAGAAAAACGAGATATCAACAATTTTAAAAACAATTGAACCTCTCTTAAAGGCACTACACATTTCATTTAAAAGAACTTAAGAAAAATACGGAAAAACAGGACAAATGTACATACAGTATGTTTCAAAAGTCTGGAATGATGGATTTTTTGGAAGAACGACTATGGCATTATTTTTTTAAATTTATATAGGATCATTTTAGGTAAAAAAGCGGTTTCAAAAAATGTATACTTTTTATACAGGGGGTCTTAAAAATAAAATATGGTACAAACTTATCTTTTTCTTAAATTGAACAATTGGGCTCTCTGTATAATATCTCATTTTCTGAATCCTTAAAAAATAAACTTTTTAGATATTCAAGATTAAATTTGTATGGAAGAGATGGGGTGAGATGAGAGAGATACCTATGATACTTTATTTTTGGGACACCCTGTGTAAAAGTGTATACATTTTTTGAAACCACTTTTTCCCCTAAAATGATCCTATGTAAGTTTTTCTTTTTAAGCCCTAGTTCTCCCAAAAAATCCATTATTCCAGCCTTTGGGGACACACTGTATATTGGAAAATAAAAAAAATTTTTAAGGCCTTCAGGTTTAAAGCAAAATTAAAATTGAACAAATAGGTTCAGGGATCTAAAAATATGTAGGTAATTAATGAAAAACAAATTTCTTGCTTAAAATCTTCCATTTTTTTCTATGAAACACCGAAAAGTCCGAAACTTTTTATAAAAAATATCCAACAAGATCAATTATTAATTATTTATCATCCATGCTATTCTCTCAAAGAATGGTTTTTTGAAGTAGCTAAATTTTTGTTTGCACTAACAACATGTTTTATTTAAATTCCACACTATACAGTCAAGAGTATATACTATTTATGTGGTGAAGCCATGGTTTTGCCTATGGATTCTGCAGATTAAAAAGAAGATATTTTAACCATATAGTCTGTGTACTACAGTATCTGGATAGGATCAGCTGATACCAAGTTTAAGAAATGCTAACTCCACACAAATCTAATCTAAATATTTAACGTTTTCCTAACTGTTTTACTATTTGGATGGAAGATATAGGTAAAAGGACCTATAAATAATGCATCAAAGGTATTACATCCCAAGCTTCTAATAAAAATAATAAAGATTGTCAAATACTACAATGAATCAAGAAAATTTGATATTCTTGATTTTAATGTTTTGATTATAATGTTTAAAGAAAATAAGAATACAAAAAGTCAAAAACATTAGAATTGGAAACACTGCCTCAAAAAGTGTAATGGTTGTTTCTATTAAGCGTCACCAAATCCTTTATAATAAGAATATATACTTCTGCGAAAAATATCAAAGTATTGGAACATTAATCCGATTGAAATACTAAATATTTTCAAAATATTCCTTTCCCAAGGCATAAAACAAAAACTAACGAGTTTATGTTCATTATAAACATTGCCTATAATTAAGCTCATCAGGGGTACGTTTTACAATTCCTGGGCTCATGCAGGGGTCTTTAACTTATTCCAAACACCAACCAAACCAACTTCAATGACACATGATTTTTTGCGTTCCATATAGCTTATAAATGTACGTACACGTGTACTCCTGCTATGTTTACTAGATAATTTTAACTTTAATATAAAACAGGAAATCAAAACCCATGCACGTTTGTAACCTTTCTCTTATCGATTGGAAACTTAAAAACCGCAAAGTCCATTCAACCAAAACAAAAACCTCAATTCTCTAAAAACAAAACAGCATCGGTTTTTAATCTTCACCTTCAAACTGTGAAAAAACCAGAAGCATCCCAAAACCAGACCACAATCACTGTTTTATTTAGGGCTCTTCTATAAAATCTTCAATACCTGTTATGTCTTCTTTGATATCTTTTTTTCACACTGCTTTAAAATCCACTATTTTCACCTTAAATTTCACAGATTTTCCACCGTTTCATGTACAAATTCACTGAGCACTAAGTAATCCTCAAACGGGTACCACTCGAAACACGTTTACACTTCGTATATTTCGGCAAATTTCAGTTAAATCCCACTGAAAAATCTAATGTTTTGACCGCGCGGTACGCGATGTATTCGTACGAGCGGTGCCAAGTCTTCGTGGCGGTTCCGCGAGAAACTGAAGAACGGTCCGTTCTTCGAGTCAACGAGCGTACGCAGCTCCCTCTACGGTGCTGCTGAGGCGCATTCCTCAGGTACCACTGCGCGACCACAGTGCAACGAAAAAATAAAGTTCTTAGTAGAGTTACTCCAGTGGTTTTGGTTTCTTGCCCATCTGATAACCGATAGAGACCAAAGAATGGGGGCTATTGCAAAAAAAACCGACCTCATTTTTTCTTCTTATTCGATTGCCGGTGACCGAATATTACCATAAAAGCAGTTCTGAGTTATATTGAGCTCCTCCATCACCCCCTATTTCCCTGCCTGAGCGGAAAAAAAACTAGGTGTGTCTTTTTTTTTAAAAGTCTACCCAAGAAGCAATTCTTAGTTGTGCCAGTTGATGAAATTAGAATTGCGCCACATTCAAAAATTGTTTTATAGATAAATACCCAGCAAACATATCTGTTACATTAACATAGTATTTACGTAAATCTAAAGTCAAAAAATTTACAAAAAAAAGTTTTTATAAAATTTACGTAATATTTACATAACATAATTTATGCTTCTTTATAATTACATTATATTTACGTAATAAGAAGATAACTTTGTGCATGGCGTTATAGAGACATGGAAGTTACTTTTTACCTTGTTCTGACATTAGAAGTACCTATGTAAATATTATGTACATAATGACTTTAATTTCACATAAATGTTACATTCCAATACGTAATATTTATATAACATTTATTTTATAAATTTATATAGTAGTTACATAAAGAATACGTTATTTACGTGACGTCATGTTATAAGAGATATTATCTTTCGATTTACTTTCTAGTTCCTAGTTAATCGATATCTGCCATTTCCCAATTTTTTGTTGCCATGTATTGTTTACGTTATTTTAATTACATATTATTTACGTAAAAAGTAGGGAACTTTGTGCATGGCGTTATGAAAAGAACATGGAACCTACTTTTTACCTTGTTTTGACTTCCAGTTCACCTAGAATATATGTAACAAAGCTAACTAATTTTTATGTTATGTTTGCAACTCACCAATTTCGGAGAACTGCCCTGGGTCAATTTTAATTGGGTAAAATAGAGGCGCATTCATTATAGTAGGTCGTTCAATCCGTCAGGATACAATATGACCTTAATTAAAAACTTTTTACGCGTTTTTAATGTTGTTGACAAAAAATTCCTTACAATTAAAACAAATACAAAACTCAATGATGTTATCGCCGCAAGCGAAATATTTTAGAAATTTTGATCTCTTTCAAGTTTTTTATGGAATATTTTCGAAAAAGTGGGTTGGCTTAACTGTAGGGGTGAGATATAGTCAATTTTATAGATGTAAATAAATATCAAAATAAATAACGGGGCCGCCGACAAAATATATGAGAAAATTATACTAAAAATACCATTTTTTACAGGTTTTTAAATGCGTATGACAAGTTTAACCCAAAATTTTAAATACGTTTTTTGTGAAATTCATCCCCCTTATCCCCCCTCGTGCGTACGCCACTGACTGCAGTAATTTGTATAACAGTTTTTAAGATACTATAATTGCATTTTTCTCCTCCGTTAAGTTTTCAGCAAAAATTGTGTCTAAATTTCAAAATGTGCAAAAACCCCATTTGCATCAGCTAGTGAGAAATCAATTTCAAAGTGCCTTGATGGTGATTTTTAAAGATATTTCGAGAGACACGACTTCTCAGTATATTCGATGAACTATGGTGGAACCCCTCGCGCCTCGGCCGTCCCGGTTTACCTGGATTTTAAACGATGGGTTTCAGGTACCAAATGGGCCTTGTTCAAGAAGGAGGCTTCCCGAGTGTCTTCTCGCGGTTCCTCTTCATGAGCTCTTGTCGGCGAACGCGACTGCACAAATCTATAAGGTGCAATTTAAACGGATTTGTAATAAAGTCACCAACAACTAATTTATCTATCTCTAATCTGCATGAAACGCCAGTAAGTCCGCCGAATGACCTCGACCGACCTATATTATAACCCGTAAAATGCGCATTTCTTTTTCAAATTCAATGAAACAGAAACGCTTAGGAAGCCAATTATCGATTATTGATATTCTTTGATAGGGTGCCCAGGGTTTTAGAAACAACCCAGACAGCACAAATTTTCCATCGGACAGCCATTTTTTGTCCAAAACCGCCCACATTGTCCATGGACCATTTATGGACATCCATTGGACAAAGGTTTTTCAGTTAGTTTTTGGATATCCAATGGATAACGATTTTTCTTGGTTCATCGGACCAAAAATAAACAATGTCCGGTGGACGTTCCTTTTGTGTCCATCAAAAGTGATATACTTTATATACATTGACACAACATTAAATATTTATCAAAAAATCAATGCCATATGGGCTTGGCCTAGTTGGCACATTATTAAATATAGTCATTTATCATCATCATGTTTTTTCTTATTCGTTACCAACAATAACATTTCTCTCATATCTAGCCGAATCATTTAAGTAAGTATTTTTCATTATTTTGGATTAATTGGTGTTTTAGTATTTTAATACCCTTCCTTTGCTAGGAACTCCATCCGCAAGGATCGACAATCAGACTTATGATGTTGGAGTGGTTCAAATATATAGGTACTATATACTTTTATATTGAAAATATCGCCGCTTTTGGCAAAACTGTCCACTGGATATCCAATGGAACAAATAAGTATATCCAGTGTACTAAGAAAATTAGAACAACGGATATACATTGTAATTATTAATTTTTTCCAACAGTTAACCATAAAAATACTATTTGGATAGCCAATGGATAACTTTTGGACAAAATTTCGTTCCACTGGATAACCAATGGATTTAGTATAGTGGTACAATAGTCAAAATATTGAAACTTTTGGACTTTTTTGGAATGTCCAAGAACTGTCCAACGTTTTGACAAACTCTCTCCTCCACTGAACATCGTTGGGGCAGAGTTGTGCTATCTGGGAAAAACTTAGTTTTTTTGGATAAAGCGGGGAAATATAAAAACGAGTAATGTAATCTAGAGGAAATTGTTGATAGCTCTCCATGTTTTTGCTCCAGAGCATTTTTTTGAAAAAGCAAATTAATATTTTGAAAAATCTTCGGAACCGTGCAAAATTTCAGGTAATTTTGATATTTAGTTTTTCTTAGGAACCATGGCCAAGGAACAATTTGTCGACGTTTTAACGTTGCCAAAGGCGACTTAACGTTGAGTGAAAACGGCGTAAAAACGTTGTAGCAACTCGCTTTTTTAATAATTTGGCGGAGATTTTTTGAGTTGTGTTGACATTGCCTGCGACTAGAGTCGCGTGAAACGTTTCCACAACGTCGCCGAAGCGACTAAACCCAGACAGCACAAATTGTCCATCGGCAAGTCATTTTTTGTCCGAAACCGCCCGCATTGTTCATGGACCATTTATGGACATTCATTGGACAAATTTTGTTCTTGATACAGTGGATGAAAAAAAACTGAGTCAAAAGGTCCCCTTTTCAGTTAGTTTTTGGATATCCAATGGACAACGATGTTTCTTGGTCCATTGGATCAAAAATAAACTACATCCGGCGAACGTCTATTTTGTGTCCTGCAAAAGTGATGTACTTTATACATCGACTAAACATTGGATATTTATCAAAAAATCTATGTCAATCGGGCTTGGCCTGGTTGGCACATTAATAAATATGCCTTTTGTCCCAACTGTTTTGGCTATCCAATGGATCACGTTTTTTCTTATTCATTACCAACAATAACATTTCTCTCATATCCAGCCGAATCATTTGTATATTGTAGTTGAGCATTTTTCATTATTTTAGACTAATTGGTATTTTAGTATTTTAATATCCATCCTTTGCTAAGAACTCCATCCTCGGGGATCGACAATCAGCAGACTTATGATGTTGGAGTGGTTTTGACAAAACTGTCCACTGGATATCCATTGGAACAAATATATCCAGTGTACTAACAATCTTAGACCAACGGATATAATATTCATTTTAATTAATTAACAGTGAGCCATCAAGATACTTTTTGGATAGCCACTGGATAACTTAGAATTTCGTTCCACTGGATAACCATTGGATTTAGTATAGTGGTACAATAGTCAAAATATTGAAACTTTTTGACTTTTTTGGGATGTCCAAGAGCCGTCGAAAGTTTTGGCAATTGTATTATCCAATGGATATGCCTTGAACAAAATTTCTTACAGATTTGGTTGTCCAATGGACTGCTGCATTGTCCCAAAAAACTCTCCACTGGACATCCTTGGGACAGAGTTGTGCTGTGAGTAAGAAGGTGCTCTCTATAGTTGTCAAATATTTGACCACAACTGTCCCGTAAAGCGAAACGTTAAAAGAACGTAAATTAATTAACTGTAGTTAATTATCAACGTTTTGGCGTCGTTGATCCGTCGTTAGTTGCGGTCGTTGAAAACCCCACAATAAAAATTTACCCTAGTTAATAACAACGGTGTGGCGTTGTTTTTTCGTCCATCATAACGGCTGTTGCACAAATGATTAGTTTTTGTACTTTATGTAACGTTAATGTTAGTGTATTTCTTAGTTATGGCAACTCACGAAAGTAAAAACAAAAGTGGAATGATAATACCCCCTGAGAAATTTCACAAAAATAACCGCCTTATGCAGGTGACAGTTATGAGCCTAAAAGAACGTAGTCACATCAATCGAATCGATTTGACATTCTTTTTTGTTTTTGGTGTGTCTTTTCCACGATCAGTAATTGGTATTTTTTACCATGATTTTTCATAATATATTAAAATTTTGTTTTTTTAAATTTTTGTTAATAGAAAAAGTAAAGTTATGTCATTTTTAGATGGGTTTCAAGTCCCCCTGTAAACATAATATATATTTGCCTGCTTTTTTTATTAGCCACACACTTGTTTGAACCAAAACAAAAGTTACTAGGATGTAATAAAGTGTTTTTGTTTTTTTTGCGTGTTTTTTGCTAAAAATATAGTGTTTTTATTTGTTCAGTGCTGTTATACAACCGGAATGACTAGTTTTTTGCCTTCCATAAGTGATGTGCGATAACTTTTTTTATTATTAGCCTCAGAGTTAGGGGAATTTTGTCAATACCAACTTATTTAGGCTCACAAATGTCAAGTACATGTAGCGGTCATTTTATTTATAGGATATTATCATTCCACTTTTGTTTTTACTTTCGTGTGGCAACCAAGGTAACTAAAAATGGTTACTTGGGTGGAGAAAAGAGTAGCCGAATGCAGTTTTTTTTCTTTAATTTTTGGGAGAGAAGATATGGCCTTAAGTTATAATAAAATCTTTATTTCACAGTTGTCAGGGTTTTGTGCTCACAAAAATTATACTGCACTGAATAGTTGAAATTATTTGTTACCAACGAACATTTTTTGCCTTGAATTGCATCAATGTGGCACAAATTTTTACTCATATGTGCCAAATTTTTTTCCCTAATTTGATGCCAATTAAGGCAAAAAATATTTTTTTGTGATTCAGTGTATGCATGACATAATCCAATACTTGTCGGGGTGTTAGCTACAGGAGTAGCATTCGTCTGTATCTGGTAAGGAATGTAGGCTCACCCATAAAAAATTGAATTTTTAGTGTCTAGAATAAGAAATTCGGAAAAACTGTGCAAACTGTTTATATATAACAAAGCCTTTATCTAGTTAACATAAACAAAAGCTAGTAAACCAAAACTTTTGATATTTTGGTTTCCTTTAAAATGAGTATTTAGAAGAATATACTTTCCTTTTTAAAGTTTGAATTTCTCTTCCTTAGTATAGAGGGAGGGCGGGTAGTGCTTTGCGTGATGATGCGTGACAAGGGCGGACTATTGGCAGCGGGATGTCATGCAAATAGAAAAAATATTTAACTACTCAAGTATTTATTGATTGTATATTTCTGGCTAAAACTATTATTTCCAATTTGGATAAAAAAAACCTAAAATACTTTGGCAATAATTATTTTTATGACCATGCCGAACGTAGGTGTGAATTTTTTGTTGGGGGTGGGGGGTGTTACAGTAACGTGACGTAATTAAATTAGGGAATAAGCAAGAGCACGACAAGGTGGGGGAGAATGGCAGGGTATTCAGCAACCGGGAAAAATCTAGGAATTTTATATCAAACTACAATAACATCAATTTGACATTAAATGTATTAAACTTTAACAACCAGTAGGCAAATTTTACTTTCCCTTTTTAATCGGCAAATTAAAACTATTCTTGACCAATCATCAGCTTTGCCATTAATAAGATGCATTCACCCTTCGAATTTCCAATGAAGAGGATCCGAAAAGCAAACTACAAAAAAGAAAAATTCAGTTAGAAACGATAAAAAAACTTAACAATTTTTTCTGTTTGTCTGTTACACGATTACTTAAAATTCGCTTAACCGATTTTGATCAAATTTGGCACAAAAATTCCTTGTCATCAGACGCAGAGCTGATTAGTTTATGATGAGGGTGGGGGGTTGGCAAAAGAGTAGATGGTGCGATTAAACTTTTTAAAAAAATGTAACTCCCGAACCGTAGCGGCAGTTTTTACATTAAGATAGATAATTGCATTTTCAACCAAAAAAAGATGATTGATTGATTTTTTTTAGTTGTTTATTGAGGGATGTAAAAAATGGCATTTTTACTCTAATTTTCCCAAAATTTTCGTCTGTGGCACATTTATGGTATGATTTTGGCTGCAAATCTATAATTTAGACTGGATTTTACCACAATCCAGCCCTGTTTCGCTGCTAACCACGTTTTTTTTTATATTTCACTAAAAAATGTGACAGAGATCAAATTTTTAAAGATTTTTCTGCTTAATGCAAAAAAATTTGTCTGTGGCACTATAACATCATTGATTGATACAATTTTAGTTTAATTTTACGCATCAACAAGATATTAAAATAATATTATTTCATCCATACTACCTCAACCTAACCTAAATACTAAATCATTTCTTCCCCTCCCCTTTAAAAAAAGCTGTGACGAATTCCGGTTTTTTTATTTCTATATTATTTCGCGTGCGGCGCATTTAAAGCATGTTATTGGTAAAAATAACACGTAATCTGATATTCCCCCCCCCCCACCTAGATTTGAAACTAAGTCATAAAGTGCATATAAAACAAAATAAAATAATGCAGGAAAGAATTCTAAAGGACAAGGAAATAGTATAAAATAACAAACCGGGAATTTTTTTATAAATTTTTGCTGGACACCCTAGGAGGGGACAAAAATAGCGTGACATTTATGGACTGCCCGAATTTTAGTGGCGCATCGAGGGGGGGGGGTTAACCCCCCCCCTATCGAGAAGTCTGGTTACAATTGGCACAATCAAATAATAGCAGAAATAAAATATATCTGGACTTCATTTTTAACAAAACTTTAAAAAACAAAAATTGCCAAATTTTTCACCTGCGGCGCTATAATAGCTTTCATTTTCGCGATTTCATGAAAAAACCCTTAGCACATTGCATATAACGTCATTTAGATGGATAAAATCACGCTAACTAAGTCAAATGACGTGCCAGCGCTTGTAAGCACCTGTTTCATTTTTACTTCAAATTTGTTTTTATTATTTATCCTTAACCCGCTCCCTATCCCCCCTAAGTCATTTCCTGGGTGCGTCACTAACATTTCTAGTGGGTTCCAGAAAGGGAAATTGGCAGAACCTCGTTTATCTGTCTGAGATATTTGGATTGAATTATTTTTTTGTAGCATTTTGACAAGCGTCACACTGTTAATATCATAGAAAAAGAAACACATTCTCGGACGTCCTCCGCAGTAAATTGAAAAGGACTCTTGAAAGCCGGCCAGATTTTCAATAAGCGGCAATCTCAACAACGAAAAAGAGAGCCTATGGTCCGAAAACAATGAGGCTGGGCCTACAGAAACACACTATTGTGATGTCTATTTGGCCAATTCTAAAATACGCAATGTCTTTTGGGGCTACCGAATTGCTAATGAGAAAAAAGAAAGAAACAAAAAAGTCTTTTGAACAGTCCAAATAGATTTTTAAAGCAACATATTAAACGACTGGTTTTTACGCAATTTGAATAGTTTTAAAGGTAATGGTTATTTACCTAACAAGTGCGGAAATTTATACTTTTTCACACGCAGCGGCGTTCCCTGTCAAAAAACCACTTCAAAACTCCTAAAAACTGATAAAGTCTTGATGAGGCTTTAAGAAATTTTATTGTTTAAAGAGACTTGACCTGGCAAAAATGTATGCCACATGAAAGCTGACAAATTCTCATGATGTTTCACGAGAATCATTTTCAAATAACTTTTGACTATTGAAAACTCACAAGATTTCAAAAGATCATAAAGGCAATAAAATTTCATATTTAGATGTTTTACAAGACTTTAGTATATTACACCAAACACATGAGATTTAGCAAGCAACATTTTTATGAGATTTTACAAGATTTCCCAAATCTAAGAGAAGGAACTTTTAAAAGATTTTACAAGATTTCATGAGATATAGGGTAAAGGGTTGTAAAGTTTTGACAAGATTATATAAGTATTATATAATTATTAAATTGAGAATTTAAATTTTATAAGCTTTCATTTTGGATATTTTTTAAAATAAAATGTTTTAAAAAAGTGTTCGTCTCATTTTGTCCAAGATATATAATGATATGGTCCAAGATTTGGCCTAACAAATTTAACTATATATTAAACATTGATAAGATATAATGTCTGTTCCACAGCCTTATCAATCAATGGTTTCTCTTAAAATCTATTAAAAACGTATGAATTTTTCCATGTAAACTAGTGACATCTGACGGAGGCTGGGTATTTTTAAAACTGCTCAAAACTGCTGAAAACATGGGCAATCTCATGATATCTTCTTAACTTTATTTTATATTTCCATTAAAATCTGCTCAAAACTGCTGAAATATGTAAACTTGTCAAAACCAGTGAAATATTATCAACTTGTTTCTCTTAAAATCTGCTCAAAACTTAACAAAACCAGTGGAAGCAGAGCCTTTACTGGTGAAATTTTATCAACTCTTATCATAAATTCTTTTAAAAACTTTTCAAAACTCCTAAAAACGGATGACAGTGCTCATGCAATCTCTTTCCAACATTGAAAGTTCATGAGATTTCACCCGAAAGTGGTGTGTCATAAATCGCATAAAATACCGACCAGAACACGTGAACTTTCACTAGTTTTTTTGTACGAGTTTACACGAACGACGCGCCAACCGAGTTCGGGCAAGCCGCCGAAAAATGTTGTACCTGCGTGCGGAAAATACTTTCCGCACGCAGGTACAACATTTTTCCTACGAGCGTGCGGAATATCAAAATATTTTGTCATTATTTTAGGTAAACCAAGCAGACTAAAAATAAAAAAATAGTCAAAACTACAAATTTTATGTTTTTTTCAAAACTAAACTTTAACAAGCTTAAAAAATTTATTTTTATGCTAATTATTAATCACGGTAACATCGTCGACTTCAATACTTCCTGATTCATAACTGAGCAACAGCGTGCTCGACAACAAGCGTGCTCAACAGCGTGCGTGAAAAATTTCGGTAGAGACACTTTCCGCATGAGTTACACACAAAATTTTACCAATAAGCCTTCCCAAGCAACATTTTTCTGACTTCCGACTAATTACAACCTAACATGACGTCGGTTTTGGCCTAAATTTGGGTCAGCACCAAAACTGACGTAGCCAAATGTTGGTGATACTCGCTACTTATCAGCGACGTAAATTAACGTTAATTACGGCGACGTAATTTTTAGAATAAAATTTAAGGTCAGGCCAAAGTGAAAACGGACGTCAATAAATTTAGTTGTTGCCAAGATTTTCTGTAAATGGCAACACTGCAAATACGAAAGTATTTTATAAATATACTTTATATGGACTTATGTTAGAATAGAAAGTTTAAAAGTTTCTATTGTATAGTTTACAAAACAATCTTATAGGCCAGTCACCTCGGGACACCCGGTATAACGTCCAATTCATGAGACGTTATTAGTATGAGTTTTAAAGTAGAATTGTAATAAAATTGTCGTTGCCAAACTTTTATTTATTAAATGTTACCATTCCGAGGTCCACCGACGTGGGTGCGTGACCTAAAATTATACTACAATATTCTAGGTCGGGTCGTTCTACAAGGCGACGTCGCAAAAGGTGTTCTTGTCCGAATAGGTAAATAATCATTAGAAATTTGGTCGGCGCCCGAAACGCCATTTTAAACGTTTAGCATTGATGCGCCATTACAACAGTACATTTTATTTGGCTTGATATGTAAATGAACTCATTTGTTGGCAACTAAAATGCATTTTTTAAATGCCTATAATGTTTTACTATAAAAAACGGGCTTCCTTATAAAGATTTTATTTTTAGGTTAATTTTTTTCAAAATTAATTTCTTAATATTTTTGAATTATTTTTGTGGATTTCTGATTTTTTAATGTCTATTTTAATTATATTTATTAGTAAACTGACCTTCGTTGGAAGATTTGCATCCATAGAATGTGTAAAACTAACTTCCGACGTCCGATGTTAATTGCCGAATTTGTCGTCATCGGCACGACGTCGATTTACGACATCGGACAAGCAGTATTTTTTGTCCGATGCAGCGTTTAGACTGTGCCCGTCGTCGGACCAATGGTAAATTTTACTTTTTGCTGATATCGGCATACCGTCGTCGTACGATTAAGATCCGATATGGTTTAACCACATGGTACCGACCATCCGCCCATAACTGCTTAATTTGGTCGGTCTAACGTAGGCAAGCTGGTATCGGCCCGACATCGCCCAACAAACATTTGGACGTTATATTACGTTATGGTCACGTAGGGCAAGAAATACCTGACGTCGCCTCCGACGTCCATCAGTCTTCCTGAGGACTCGATTTAGCAGCTAAGTGGAGAATCAAAATTCGAGTCGTTTCGACGTCGGGTGCTACACAGTGTTTTGGTCAAATATTACGTCAAATTACATAGACCCACGACCCAAAGTTTTACTGTGAACACCAAGTTTAAACTTATTAGGTAAAAACTTTTATATGTCTAAACAAACACATCCCAATGAACTGTGGATAACAATAATTATTATCTTAGTTATTGTAGGTAACTGAAAAAAGTTAGTTTTACACATTATATGGATCCAAATGTTCCAACGAAGGTCAGTTTACTGATAAATATAATTAAAATAGTCATTAAAAAAACAGAAACCAACAAAAATAATTCAAAAATATTCAGAAATTAATTTTGAAAAAAATTAACCTAAAAATAAAATCTTTATAGGGAAGCCCGTTTCTTATAGTAAAACATTATAGGTATTTAAAAAATGCATTTTAGTTGCCAACAAATGAGTTAATTTACATATCAAGCCTTTAAAATGAAAAAATAAAATGTACTGTTGTAATGGCGCATCGATGTTAAACGTTTAAAATTGCGTTTCGGGCGCCGACCAAATTTGTAATCATTATTTACCTATTCGGACAAGAACACCTCCTGCGACGTCGCCTTGTAGAACGACCCGACCTAGAATATTGTAGTATAATTGTAGGTCACGCACCCACGTCGGTGGACCTTGGAATAGTTACAATTAATAAATAAAAGTTTGGCAAAGTCAATTTTATTACGATTCTACTTTAAAACTAAATATAACGTCTCATAAATTGGACGTTATACCGAGTGTCCCGAGGTGAGTAGCCTATAAGATTATTTTGTAAACTATACAATAGAAACTTTTAAACTTTCTATTCTAACATAAGTCCATGTAAAGTATATTTATAAAATACTTTTGTGTTTGCAGTGTTGCCATTTACAGGAAATCTTGGCAACAACTAAATTTATTGACGTTCGTTTTCACTTTGGCCCGACCTTGAATTTTATTCTAAAAATTACGTCGCCGTAATTAACGTTAATTTACGTCGCTGATAAGTAGCGAGTATCATAAACATTTGGCTACGTCAGTTTTGGTAAGTACCGACGTCACAACTGATGCACTAGTTGTTGGCGACGTCAGGTCTTAGTAAAAAATACGTTGTTTGGTGGACAAACCAACTGTCGACCTAAATTTGGGCGAAAACCGACGTCATGTTAGGTTGTAATTAGTCGGAAGTCAGAAAAATGCTGCTTGTGCGGTAAACTATTCAAGTCCGACATTGGTTTCCTAGAGCGGTCCAACGTCGGCGATTGACGGAGGTCCGTCGGTGGTAGCTTAAAGCGGCCCAAAATTGGCAAACTACAAAGTTTCGGTAATGCGGGTGCTTAACCAGTTGGGCTGATTTAATAATAATATATAATGTCGACTATAGTAAATCGGGCCATCGTCAGTTGCCGATTTTCGACCGATTAAACAAAGTTCCAATCGGAACATCGTCGGTCCTAATGTGGTGTTGGCATAAAGTCGACTGTAGTAATGTGGACCTCCGTCAGTTGCCGATTATTGACCGAAAACTGAAAATCACAATCTGACCAACAACGGGCCAGAGTATAGTCGCCGATGCCGATGCACTGCCGACGTTGTCACATTGACCCGATTCAATGCCGACGATTTGTGTTTGCTGGGTGTAAACATTAAAATCAGAGCTAGGGGGTAATTTTGTGGGTTAACCCCGCCCCCCAGGACGTCCAACCCAATCTACCATAAATTAATCATGATCAAGGGCCCCAGGGAGAGCTATAGCTCCCTCACTTTTTTGACCCTTTACTCCGGTTTATGAAGTGTGTTTGGTGCCTGCGGTGCTATGACGTCATTAATTGTTGCAGTTACTACAGTTACAGCATTCAAAACGTTGCGTGTAATAAATGGCATTCTCAGTATAATTTTTCTTAAAATTTTCATCGGCAGCACATTTATATCTATCTATCTATTTATATCTATCTATATACAGGGTGTTCCAAATTCGATGCTCACCATAGGGATCTCCTAAACGGTAGGAGATAAAAAAAGGGTTAAATTAGGGCAAAGTTGCGCAATTTGACGCTTTGCTCAAAACCAAAAAAAAATTAATATTTCCGGGTAATTCCGAAGATAGGCAAAAAAACCGAAATCTTTATTTTTAGTTTTTATTTTTCTGAGCCCTTAGTCTTAAAGCTATCAAAAAACGCTTAAAAGTTTCTACAGGCACTTTTTAAAGATTTATCTAATGAGGGGTCCGTTTTAGAAATTTGACATTTCAGTGTGACAGGAGCACTGTCAAGTTCATTTTTCCTAGGGACAAATACTTTTTTTCTCCTGGCGAATGGTTCATAAAGGATAACATATATTTTACAATCTCATTTTGACAAGTACCTGACGTTTTGAGTTAATTAACCATCATCAGCCCAAATTCAAAGATTAAAAAACTAAGAAGAAAACGTATTTTTAAAATATAGGGTCAAGTTATTTTGTTATAACAAAATGTAAAAAAAACTGTCATTATTAAAATCTTTAAAAAAGTACTGCAATTGGGTTTCCAAAATATCTTGAGTAAGTTAAAACCAAAAATTAAATTTGGGCTGATGATGGTCAACAAACCCAAAACGTCAGTTGACTTGTCAAAATAAGGTTGCAAAATGTTATCTCTCATCCTTTATGAACCAAACGGCAGGAGAAAAAAAGGATGTGTCCATAAGAAAAAATGAACTTGCCAGTGCTCCGGTCACACTAAAATGTCAAGTCTCAAAAACGGACCTCTCACTAGGTAGATCTTAAAAAAGTGCCTGTAGAAAGTTTTAAGCGTTTTTTGACAGCTTTAAGAATAACGGCGCAGAAAAATAAAAACTAAAAATGAAGATTTCGGTTTTTTCCGCCTATCTCCGGAACTATCCGGAATTTGTAAACTTTTTTTAGTTTTGAGCAAAGCATCAAATTGCGCAACTTTACCCTAATTTAAACTTTTTCGTATCTCCTACTGTTTAGGAGACCCATGGTTAGCATAGAATTTGAAACACCCTGTATATATACCACCGCAACCTAACCCTTCTTAGCATCTAACCCAATCTACTTGTTCAAAAATATTTTACAAAAAACCTAAGATATTAAAATTTTTAAAGAATTTTTTGTTTTTTTTGTCAAAATTTTCGCCTGTTACCACTGTTAAATATTGTTATAATTTTGTCAACAACATTTGAAACGCATAAAAAATAGCATTTTAGGGAAATTTTTGGAAAGTTTTTGACTGCGACAAGAAACTAGATGAGACTTGGTTTTAAAAATAACTATTTTTGTTTCGGATACACTAACTCACCACCATTAAACCGCCCCCCTCCCCTCCCTTGTAGACTTGATTTTTATTAAATGGTGACCCCCCCCCAGAGTCGATTTCTGGCTACGCCACTGTTAAAATCATCTTTAATTTTTTTTACAAATTAACGTGTAATGTCTCTCACCTTGTAAGTCAATTTTATCGAATCAATCATGGCGGCACGTGTTAGTTTTTATGACAACCAAAACATTCCTGTGTCCTGACGGATTCAACTACTATAGTGTATTTTAAACAGATCCTGGGTTAACAGAAGCGAACACGCCTCAATTTTACCTCGTGGAAATTGACACAGGGCAGTGCTCCGAAATTTTTTAGTTGCAAGCATAAGATAAAAATTGGTTAGATAAAACTAGTCGCGCGTCTACAACAACCCGGCCAGAAAAAGTCGCCTTCACAACTAAGAAACCGCTCAAAAAATGGTTAGTAAAATAGATGGTCAGAAAAATAAAAAAAGGATTTGAGCTTTGAGCAATTTTTTGTATTTTCGAATCAATTATTTATAAATAATATTTAGTAAATAGATATGCATTCTTAATACAAAAATAGACATTGATATAACATTTTCTCTACATAACACAAATTTAAGGAACAAGTGTATAAATAAATAGATATTTAAGTATTACATATGGTAACTCGCTAGTTTCAAAAAATTCTATAAAAGTTTAGAATTTAGTTAGATTGAGTACACCCAATATTTTCGGAAATTATTATTTCCCAAACCGCATAAGTGACCAAAGTGTCTTTTAATCCCAGAAAACTTGTAAAAAGTACCTATCGATCCAGTCCCCATCCATGTCCACACACTGCGTGGAAGGATAAACTCATGGAATAATCTCTTTGTATTAAATACCTACTCTTAATTCTAGATAAGTATATTTATTTACATTAGATACATAAAAAAATAAATTACATTTACATAAAAAACAACACGCAAAATGCATTATCAAAGGAATTTGGTCTTGGTGTAAGGACCTTATTTTTTTAGTAAATAAACTACTATTATTTTTGGGCGATAAAGATCTCCCTCAAAATGATACCTAATTAAGGAGTACCCAATCATTATTTTTACTAGATATTAAGGAACACTGAAAAGTGGCCAAATTTATAAATAAAATATGTTTGGCGGCGGATTTATAGTCGGTAAAATAGGGAGGCCAAAACAAAAAAAAAAAGTCATCATCAAACATCCTTAGTTTCCGAGATACAGGGTGTCAAAGCTATTTTTTTCCCCAACTTGTTTAAAAAACACCATTTTATCTATTTTTCTGGTCTGTTAAATGTTACCGGTTTTTCCCTAAAAGTTAAATTAATAAAAATGTATTTTTTACCAATTGCAAAGGTTTTTTTGACAGCCAGTGGCTCCTTAATCGGTCAGTTTTTTGAAAACCGGAATAAGACATTTTTTGATAATAATAAATTGAAAAATTATTTGGTGCTTGGTAAATAAAGAAGACCCCTACATCATTTTTTCTTTTTTTTTAATTTTTGAAATGTCCTCTTTCTCCCACTCCTCAAAGTTTAGCAAGCAAATATTTTGGAAACAAAGGAGACCCCTACATAATGGGCCCTTCTTTTTAATTTATTTTTATTAACTTTGCAAAAAACTTCGCTAACACTGGGCATTGATCCTATAATAGATGGAAAGTTCCAGTATAAAAAAATATATAATTTATTTTTATCCATCAAAACGTTTGCTTCAAACCTTTTACACCTTGTATTTACTGAAAGCTATTTTTTAAGTTTAATAACATCAGATAGATCAAATATTTTTCTTTTACAGACAGGCAACTTTTTTTTTCCTGAATTCAGTGACGAAAAATCCAAAATCAATAATGTTAGTAATGAACCCCGGCAATTTCTTATGTAGAGTAGGCACTCCTTAAATTTTTTCCAATTTTCATATGTTATAAAGTTCGTTATTTTTGCTAAATGTTTTTGATGGTCTTTAAAACAATAAATGGTTGTCAATTTCATATCTATGTAAGCAGTGGCGATGGCGTAAAATACTTTTCTTGGGGGGTGGGGGGCATTCTACCGACTCATACAAAAATATTAACTTTTCTTCTACCTACTGGGAAAATAAGTACGTAGTTATAAATACAAACTTTACGTTGACTGTATAGTCATCTTTTCAGAAAACGTTAGAAAGGGAGGGGGACATTTTAAAAGATGACTATGCAGTAAACGTAAAGTTTGTATCTATAATTACCTGCTTACGATCCCAGTAAGTAACAGAAAAGTTCACATTTTCCTCGTCGGTAGAACCCACCCCCTCCCCCAAGAAATTTTTTTTTGAGATGCCACTGATACACATGAAATTGACAACCATTTATTCTTTTATTGCTTTAAAGACCATCAAAATTATTTTGAAATAATAACGATATTTGGCCTCCCTGTATAAATATCCCAAGTAACATTTTTGGTTAAAATTTGGTAAAATATTCCCGAGATAAGCTAGTAATTTTTTCTTCTGAAAAACTGGGAGGTCAAAAAAGAAGGAAATTTCCCGCCTTTTTACCAAAGTGGGGACAAAAACCAACGTAATTTGGTGGGATAAAATGGGTAATTTTTTTTCCTGAAGGTAAATTTGCCCAGAGGATACTTTTTACCAACTTTTGCATAAACTGCATAAATGCTCAACATAATTTGTGTCCTATTGTACACAATGCCCTCTCAGTGCCATCTTGTTTGTCTGTGACTGACGCGCGCTCTACATGTCAGAATAGAAGGAGATGAAAACTTTTTTAAATGAAAATAAAAAAAGAGAAAAATAATAATTATGTCCATGGCCTACAACAACTTTGGAAATAAAAAATGGTGATGAGAAATCACAGTTATATTTTAATCATAGGGGTTAAACAACTATTTTAAACTATTAATGGAAGGAAACCGACATACTCTGAAATTTTTTTTGTTGAATTGTTTACTTTTACTTCCATAAAATTCACGCGCCCATCGAAACATGCAGTTTTAACAAAAAAATCACCAAAATTATGCTTCGGGAAAACACGAATTTCCAATTTGTAGTCATAATTTAATATTTGGGTATGAAACAAATGTAAGCAAATCATATCAATAAAGATATTGTAGTTTTTTTTTCCATCAAAATAATAAAAACTTGTTAAAAAACAGCAAAAACACAAAATTTCAAATGTTGAAGACAAAATTTCTTGTAAATTTTGCATCAAGGACGGTTTATCCATTTTTCGAATTTATTGCCAATTGTTCCCCGCGCACCCCCTGCCCATTTTTCGGTTGTCAGTTGTCATGTTGATTGTTGACATAAAGACGGATTTACGCTGGTGAGCAATTAAGCAAGCAAACACACAATCGTTTACGCCCGCAAATGTCATAATTTGACATACGACATTTGCGAGCGTAAACGATTGTGTGTATTCCCATCAGTTGTGTTCGGCACTTGTGGAGATCCACTAGGACTTGTTGGGTCCCCACTAATACTTTTAATTTCTTTAACTTTTCTGGAAAAACTGCTTGATGCTGTGAAAGGTTTGTGTTTCTTTTTTCTTTTGGCATGTTGAAACACAAAACTGTCAGGTAGGTGCTTTAACTCAGAGTATGACGATCAAAACGTGAATGCCCTCTCTTCCTTCAATCCACATTTTGAGCTTCCATCTGGTTTTTCCTATCCCTTTTTATCATAGGAGAGTAGGTATCTAATAGCCCAAAATCCAAAGAAGGGTTGAAGATACAATAGTAATTAAGGAAATATCTTATAATTTGGAAATACCGAGAAGGAACATGAAAGTTATGATTATTGATTTTAACCTAATCAAATCTTAATATTCCATATGGTTAAATAAACTAGAATAATTTTCCATAAAGTTCGAACATATTTTTAGGTTGTACTTATTTGGTCAAAAAACCAAATTTTTGTCCTAAAACTTATTCCAAAAAAACCCTAACTTTGAGGAATAACTGTAGGTCAAAAATAAGTAACTTTGAGTTCAGTTTTAAACCAAAAAAATTCTTAACATTGAGGGATTTCTTCAGGACATTATTAAAAACTTTTGACAAGCAATGTTGACCAAGAAATTCCCAAACAAGGCGGAGACCTCAGAGGAGAATCTCAAGTCAAGTTTACCATCAATTTACCTTTTCTTTTAACTTTATATTCAAAACAACTTTGAAGACATGATATGAGGAAAATAATTCGAAAAATATCCTAAAAGAAAACCTTTAAAATGTCGTGTATATAATGACCGTTTCTTCAGGTTATTTGTTCCAATTTAAAACTTATTTTCAAACCTCAAACTACAAAGTAATTTTCTGAACGAAAACGGGGGAAGTCTTCACGTATGATTGGTTATCTTAACCTTCCAACTTCCCAATATGCCCTAAAATGTTACTTGGGATGTGCTAAATTGTAGATACAGAAAATGTTAGCTGTGCTTTACTAAACAACATATTTGAAACTCACTTTTCTCCACTTCATAGTTTCCGTAAAAACAAGGATTTAGTGAGGTACAAAATAGTCAATTTTTGAACTTTAACCTTATTTTCTGGCTCACCCTGTACCCATTAGGAGGGTTGGAATGATAAAAGAATATTTGTATGACCCTCCCCTATAACTTATTAAAATTTGAAAAAATTTAACGGGAGCCCATGCTACATAAGAAATTGGCGGGGTTCTTTCCTGCCTCTTCCTGAATAACTGGGAAACCCTGTCGTTTTTATCACAAATCCTTTTCCTCCAACTTAGTTTTTCTCAAGAAAACCTCCATGGCCAACTTGCCCGACAAAACTCCGTGCTTTTCGATTTTACTCCAAAGCGTAGCCATCAAGAAGCAAAACAGCGTTAAAATCACAAAAATAACCCTTAAAACGGCTAATATTATAGGGTTATCATCCAGGAATCTAGAACCTACGATCGCCGGTACCAGGAGACTGAGAATGAGCAAAATTATAAGAAGGCCTACACCAAACCAGTACCAAAATGCTGTATTCGATATGCTTTTTAAGGCTTCTTCACACAAGGAGACAGATTCCTCTAAAACCATCTTTTTGGCTGTATCGTCTGGACAGTGTTTGGCAGCTTTTGAGTCTTTTGTAAGGGTGAACTCCACTAAGATCGCTGAAAAAAATAAGCTTATAGACGAATGCAATTATTATTATAGCCAATTGATGGGCACCTTAGCTCGCACGATCGATACCTAGTAGCCGATTTCATGCACAATTGCTCACGGCAATCTCATCAGAGAATGCCGGTTGCCTATACAGACCGCTTCAAGCTACTGCGAACATAGGGGGAATCAAGTCCAATTTACTCTCCGTGCCGTACGACCGAGGTGAATTCGAAGCACGCTGCAGTGTTATCTTTTGGAAATTCATTTTGTTTTTATTATTTGTTTTTATTATTTTGTTTGTTTTATTTCTGCCTTGCTCGAGAAACAGATGGGTAAGTTCTTAATTGAAATAATACATTTTTAAAACTAAAAATGGATGTCTACGAAGTTGCCGAAAAAGTGCAGATGGTCAAATGGTCAAATCGTCATAACCCAACACACGTTCGATATTGGTCGAGGGAAAATTTGCATTTGTATTTTGACGTAAGAACACAGTATCCCCAAAAACTAAATGTTGGCCTTGTTAGGGAATATATTGATAATGTATTTCCTAATCGGGTTATAAGTACACGGGGAACTATTTTATGGCCAGCTCGATCTCCCGATCTTGCTCCTAATGACTTCTATCTGTTTTTGAAGAAGCTTTTCAAATTATCACCCCTAACATGCTTGGAAACGTTGGAAGGGGTTTTTATAGTAGGCTCGGATATTGTCTAGCCGAGCAAGGAGGACTTTTCGAACATTTGCTTTAATTTTTTTTTGACTGGGAGAATCTTTTTGGTTTTTAGAATGTATTATTTTATTTTGAGAACTTGCTTTTATTTTGTTTCTCCTTATTATTTTCATTGTAACACGTCGTCACTGATAAATCTGAGCAGTTGACAATAAAACGCTCTTATTTATCAGTGACAAAAAATAAGAAAATTACGTTATAAAAATTTGCGTATTTATTGACCAAATTCCGGTTTCATTGACTACGCTCCACACAGCACCGTGGTTAGAGGCGTACTAAATACAAGGCGAACGGCGGCGAACGGCAGCGAATGGCGATCGGAAGCCTGAGTGTTGGTTGCTTCACTGATAGGCGTGCGGTGTCTCTGCATGTACGTACACTGGCAAATTAGACTTCTTTCGCCCTATGTTCGCAATAGCTTGAAGCGGTCTGTATGCAATACACCAGGCTAAGTTGGCCTGTAGCCAAAATAATGGCTTTTTACTACTTTTCAAAATATGTCCACAAAACTTTATCGCTTAGGTATACAAATTTGTGCTTAACAGTCTATTTTTGCCACTATTTTTAAAGATTTTAATCACTTTCCAATGTTACGCACCAATATAGTCATCAATTGACAGACGGTATTCCACCACGGTATCAACTTTTTTTTGATACCTATATTGTCGTTTTCGTATTGGCAAAAATGGTGTTACATAATTTATGAGGGTACTTCATAAATTATGTAACACAATTTTTGCCAAATTTTGACCCCCCGCCCTCCACCTTGCCATAAATTATCACGTTTCTGATGACTGTCTTCACTAAACTTACGTCTCAAAATAAAATCAACCAATTTCGGTATTGTTAAATAATGGTGTCCATTTTATCATTAGATCCCCCGGTGGTAGCGTCGTGGCATCACGAATCTTTTTTGGTCTTTTATTTCTTACGGCAAAGAAAAATGTGCAACATTTTAACCGTTCTCTTTTTAGAATTCAAGGGGAAGTTCTTTTTTTTTGTGACGTAATTTCACGGGGGTCAATAGAAACGTGACGATTTTTGACAAGAGAAGGCCCAAGCAACAATTATAGTCAATTTCACTAGTTCCATTATATCCTACAAAAAACTATTTATAGGGAAAATGTCATTATTGTCACTTAGTGAGGTCACTATTACGGTTAAAAAATTACCACAGTGTCGTAAAAATATAAAGTTATACGCGAAAGTAATATATGTATTCCACTATATGACTATACATACAGGGTTCCTAAGATTTTAGGATAGGATTTCAATAAATCAAACAGAAATGGCATAGAAAGTTCTGCGCGCACAAAAGAAACAGGTATTTTGAGCAATGGTGCCAGTTTGTTATTATCTCCGGACTGCTTTGATGAGAAAAAATTGTCGCCACTCTTTCATTGTGAGCATAAATCATAGTTGCAATAATAACCGTTGGCAAGATGTCTGCAAATTCCGCTAGATGGTGGCCACACATCTAATCTAATTAAAAATTAGATGTTTTCAGGTCCAAACCACAGTTTTTTCTTGCTTAAAGGAGGCGGCAGGGTCCATTATTTACGATACTGAGCGATAAACTCGTGAGGTTGTTAACATTAAAAAGAAATATCTTCGCTTTTAATTAAATTTCTTTCCATTCTGTTCTACTAGTGACATCTATTCGGAAACGGCCAAACCATAAAGCTAGCACTAGCAGCCAAAGAAATCAATAAACGGCGCTGTTTTTCCTGCAGAGCTTTTTGCTTGCGATATTATTGATTTTAAATAAAGCTGGCCCTACACTACATTTGATATTTTCGAGGTGTTTTATGACATGATCTCGAAACATGTAGCGAACCAATTCTTCAAAACTATCGGGAGGGTAAAAGCGAAAAATAAGGGGCTGCCAATATTTGTAACACCCAAAAAGGGGTGAAAAGATTTATTTTGCTCTGTTTCTTTACAAAAAACGTTTTTTTTACGAAAAATTTGAGCTCTGCCACTTTTTTTTATTTTTTTCTTCAACTTTCTCGAAATTTTCGTCATACCGTAGAAAAAAATTATTTCCCCCATGGTCATACTCTACTTTTATTCGAAAAAATTTAGAAACAGAGACGGGATCAGTTTTCCTAAAACGGGAGATCTTGGTTTCGAGTGAGAAGATAAAGGGAGCCGCAGACAAAAATTTTTCAATTAAATTAGCCGAACGCAAAAATGTTAGTAAAACAAAGCACGAAATAAAAATGGCGACGCTTACAATTTTTTTTCAAAGATTACGTAATTTCGGGAACGCAAAGAAATAGGTCTAAAGAGTATAATTTTTAAGAAAAAAATATCAATTTTCTCGCCATCCTCCACTGGGACTACAGGGGTCATAGGGGGGAGGGGGGTTACAAAACGTTACGTAGAGGGGAGGGGGGTTTTCGACAGCGTTTGCATTTGTGTGAAACTAAGAAAATTTGGAATGAAAATAAGTGAAAGTTTTTTTTTTGGGGGGGGGGGGGGTAGTGGTCTTGAAATCGTTACGTAATATTAGGGGAGTGGCGTGCCAAACCGTTACAAAACATTACATAGGGAGGGGGTCAAAAATTGGTAAAATCACCGTTACGTAATTTGTGCACGGCCCCACATCTGACTGTTCCTCCTTTTTGATTTCGAATCAAAGTGCAAAACCCGGGTTGGACGTTCGAAGGCGTCAACCCGTCCTATTTGCTTGATAAAGTTTCTATGGAAATATCTCAGTCGATTTCTCCGGCCGTGTATGAACGCTTTAGGTTAGGCATTTGCATGTATCTCAGTCCCCAGCCTGTAAACAGTGCGTAAGGACAATGGTTACAAAATGAAAAGCCGAAAAATATTTTTTTTTACGATATCTTTCATCAGTTTGGTATTAAAGTCGAGCAAAAACAATTTTTATTCCAGTCCTAAAGGTATGAAAATGGAAAACATTAGAAAACAACTACGTGTAAGATGTAGTGACAACATCGCCCCATGCCCATCCTTTTCTGCCTAATGTGCTTTTCCGTTTGTCTGCGTCTTATACACGGCTGCTTGGCCCCCTAAGGATTTGCTTAGGAACCCTGTATACCATTACTAGGAAGCACGAAAAAACTTAACAGTCCGAGGCTTACTTCATAGTTGTCACATTTAATGTTTTCAATATTGCTTTTACGAGGTAACGACTCTACTGATAATAATTTGGTTGCAATTCAGTAGCCCCTACTCAATACAAAACTACAAAGTTATGGAGTCTGCACGGTCGTGTATCTACCACGCAGTAAGAAATAAATGTGCATATAGTGGAAATCGTTGACGAGTTATCGCTACTTTACTGACATTGTAAATCAATGCACCGGCAACTGGATGCGCGACGCCGCCATGTTATTTACTTCTAGTAAACATGGAATTCAAATTAAAATTTAAAAATACCTCATTACATCACTGATTAGTAGTTGCGTGTACCAATAAAAGTAAACATATTAATATTTAGTTAATAAAACATATTAAAACTAGAAAAACATTTAATTTGGAAATCCTAACCTCAAATAATTAACAAAACTAGGATAAAACTAGATCAAAACTGGGGGCGCGTGTTTTTTTTTATAAAAAAATCAGTACTTTTAATCAGTAACGTGCTATGCGTTTATAAATTTAAAATTTTGTGAAAATTATTAGATATAGGTTATGATATAGATAATATTTTTGTTTTCTGTCATGTCTTCACATATTTTATGGTGTGTGTCCTGATATAGTTTAATAATGTGGGAAAAAGAAAACCTAATAAAAACCCTATAAAGTCAGAAATAACACTTTATGTGGTAAACATGACGTCGGGATAACGTGCCCTTTTATTACCCGCAACGACATAACTCCTATACATAAGTAATCATTACCGTCGAGATGTAGTTGTATAACCGTCCCAATGCATTCCCAAAAACGGTGAATACCTCGAGGTATAGAAGTAGTAAAACCGTTGTCGTGATATGACGCCACAACTCTTTTAGGGCGTGGAGACGGCCACCACGTCGCCAGTGATTTTGTTGCTTGGGGGGATATCAAAATTTGATTTATGGCTGGCCTCCTTACTTTATTTATTTATTTATTTTTATTTATTTAATATTATTTAGACATCTAGATTAATATAACTTGATTAGTTTAAGATTATTTGCTTTGCCAGTGAAATTTTGAATTTTACGACAATAAAGCTTATTTGAAATTGAAAATTGAAATATTTCAATTGGCTCAGTTTATGTAGTGTTTGTTTTTTATTATTGTTAAAAAGTAGGAATTAATAAAAACTAAAACCAGTTTTTTTTAAGGTTAAAAATAAAAACAGTGGTAAAATATATAATATAGTGTAGGTGACGAAAGACACTAAAGAAAAAAAATGAAACGGGCCCTGCCGGAAGAGATTGACCGCGTTCAATGATGTCAATTGTTAAAAAAAAGTATAAATCATAAGGACAAAAAATCCTGCCATTTTCTTATGAGGGATGTGTTTAAAACGTTATAGAGGGCACATCCGTCCGAATGAGCAATTTTCGTCATGGGCACTTTCCCCCATATGTACAGGATGAGCTAGAAATTACAGTTAAAATTACAAAAAAGTGTTTTTTTTTTATTAGTAGTAATGTTAGCGACGTGAGATGGCCTAACTCAGGTAAACCCAGATAGACGACTACCATGTCTACTATGCAGGCAATGACAGCCAAAACCACTATAACGGCGTAGCAGCCATTTTGAAAAAAGACATTCAAAAAGCCGTTATCTCTTTTGTTCCTGTGTCGGATCGAGTCATATTTCTTCTGCTAAACTCTAAGCCTTTCAATTATCAATATTATTCAAGTATACGCTCCAACCAGCAAATATTCAGATGATGACGTAGGAGCATTCTACCACCAAGTTCAAACTACCCTTAGTTTTACAAAAAAGACAGAAATCACCATTATCATGGGGAATTTCAACGCAAAACTTAGAAACGCCCCAAGAGAAGACATTGTTGAAAGGTACAATCTTGGTAAAACAAATGAACGTGGATTATCGCCTTTTCCAGTTCTGTCAGGAAAGGGATTTTATCGTGTCAAATACTTCCTTTAAACTTCCAGCTAGAGTATCATTAGAAACCAAATAGACTTTATGTTAATTAATAAACGATTTAGAAACTGTATTAGATCTGCAAAAACGTACCTTGGCGCAGAGGTAGGCTCGGATCACAATCCAGTTATGGCGAAAATTAAATTTACCCTCAAGAAAAATCGTCCCCCAAATAGCAAACCCAGACCCAAGTTGGACGAACTTCAAGATAACATGGTAGCAACTAAACTTAAAGTCGAACTTAATAAAAATTAATTAATGAGTCTACCGAGCAAGATGCAGAAATGGTTTGGACAAAGGTTAAAAGTGCCATAGTCGAGAGCACAATACTCTTAGGCAAGGATGAAATAAAAAGGTCCCAGCGGATTACAAACTTTTTGTTTTAAATTCGAGAAGCGTGCATGGTGCCTGTGTAGCTTCAACTGCCAGGAACAATCCTATGACTCCCTGATGGTTCCTAATAAGGATGAAACAGGTCTGTACGTGTCTGGATTCTCCATTAGACATTGGAGGCCTGGTCGTAATGAGGTGAGAAACAAAAACGATATGCCACGAATGTTACTTTAATTTTTATTTGCGGACACGAGATTCACTTTGTTTTTTTTTAAATAAAAAAAAATTTGGATGACCGATGAAATCCTTGAGTTGATGGATAAAAGACGAAGTAAAAAAGGCAGCGATCAGTATCATGAAATAAATAGATAAATAAAAAAACAAGATAAGGTCAGCAAAACAAGACTGGATAACACAGCAATGTCAAGAAATAGAAGATCTAGATGCTAAACATGAAACTTTCAATTTACACAAACGCATACAGGAAGCAGCCGGATTATTTAATAAAAGACAGGCTGGAATCCTTGTGGACAATCAGGGCAAAATCATACCGGATACCAAAGAAAAACTAAAAGAATAGTGTAGCTACATAGAACATCTCTTTACCGATAGCCGATCCGCATAGCCAGAAGACTTTTTAAACCAAGGCATAGATATAAGACAAGAGGAAGTACAACACGCAATATCTTCAGCTATAAACAAGTGAGGTTTTAAAGCTAATAGAAAACGAAGATTCGGTAAATACGCTGGTCAAACCTTTTAACTTGCTTTATCGCAGCGGTAAAATGCCTGATGACTGGCTAAAATCAACCTTTGTAACAACTAAAAAACATTCAGCAAAGCAGTGTAGTGATTACCAACTAATCAGCCTAATGAGCCATATGTTAAAAATTTTGTAAAGATTATCCATAAAAGAATTTATGGAAAATGCAAATCATTTATGGGCGTCACGAGTTATTTTTATTTCGTGGTGGGATCGGGAAAAGAGAGGCCCTGTTTGGCATTCAAGTCTTAGTTCAGCGGTCTAGGGCCGTGTCGGTGCCAATATATGCCTGTTTCATAGATTATGAGAAAGCGTTTGATCGATTCCAACACGAAAAGGTCATAGAATCGTCCCAATCGCCCCAAGAGAAGACATTGTTGAAAGGTACAATCTTGGTAAAACAAATGAACGTGGATTATCGCCTTTTCCAGTTCTGTCAGGAAAGGGATTTTATCGTGTCAAATACTTTCTTTAAACTTCCAGCTAGAGTATCATTAGAAACCAAATAGACTTTATGTTAATTAATAAACGATTTAGAAACTGTATTAGATCTGCAAAAACGTACCTTGGCGCAGACGTAGGCTCGGATCACAATCCAGTTATGGCGAAAATTAAATTTACCCTCAAGAAAAATCGTCCCCCAAATAGCAAACCCAGACCCAAGTTGGACGAACTTCAAGATAACATGGTAGCAACTAAACTTAAAGTCGAACTTAATAAAAATTAATTAATGATTCTACCGAGCAAGATGCAGAAATGGTTTGGACAAAGGTTAAAAGTGCCATAGTCGAGAGCACAATACTCTTAGGAAAGGATGAAACAAGAAATAAAAAGGTCCCAGCGGATTACAAACTTTTTGTTTTAAATTCGAGAGGCGTGCATGGTGCCTGTGTAGCTTCAACTGCCAGGGACAATCCTATGACTCCCTGATGATTTCTAATAAGGATGAAACAGGTCTGTACGTGTCTGGATTCTCCATTAGACATTGGAGGCCTGGTCGTAATGAGGTTAGAAACAAAAACGCTTTGTCCGATATGCCACGAATGTTACTTTAATTTTTATTTGCGGACAGGAGATTCACTTTGTTTTTTTTAAATAAAAAAAAATTTGGATGACCGATGAAATCCTTGACTTGATGGATAAAAGACGCAGTAAAAAAGGCAGCGATCAGTATCATGAAATAAATAGATAAATAAAAAACAAGATAAGGTCAGCAAAACAAGACTGGATAACACAGCAATGTCAAGAAATAGAAGATCTAGATGCTAAACATGAAACTTTCAATTTACACATACGCATAAAGGAAGCAGCCGGATTATTTAATAAAAGACAGGCTGGAATCCTTGTGGACAATCAGGGCAAAATCATACCGGATACCAAAGAAAAACTAAAAGAATAGTGTAGCTACATAGAACATCTCTTTACCGATAGCCGATCCGCATAGCCAGAAGACTTTTCAAACCAAGGCATAGATATAACACAATATCTTCAGCTATAAACAAGTGAGGTTTTAAAACTAATAGAAAACGAACATTCGGTAAATACGCTGGTCAAACTTTTTAACTTGCTTTATCGCAGCGGTAAAATGCCTGATGACTGGCTAAAATCAACCTTTGTAACAAATAAAAAACATTCAGCAAAGCAGTGTAGTGATTACCACCTAATCAGCCTAATGAGCCATATGTTAAAAATTTTCTAAAGATTATCCATAAAAGAATTTATGGAAAATGCAAATCATTTATGGGCGTCACGAGTTATTTTTATTTCGTGGTGGGATCGGGAAAACAGAGGCCCTGTTTGGCATTCAAGTCTTAGTTCAGCGGTCTAGGGCCGTGTTGGTGCCAATATATGCCTGTTTCATAGATTATGAGAAAGCGTTTGATCGATTCCAACACGAAAAGCTCATAGAATCGCTAAAAGAAGTTGGTCTAGATGACCGAGATCTAAAGATAATCGCTAATATGTGCGCCAAGGTTGTATATTGTCTCCGCTGTTGTTTAATATCTATAGTAAAAACATAATAGAGAATGCACTTCATAACTGCGAAGAGGGTCTGGCCATAAACGGCATAAAAATCAACAACCTACGATATGCCGACGACACTGTCATAATAGCAGACACGCTGGAAGGCCTGCAAGAGTTGTTGAATCAAATTGCTGCCAAAAGTTCGCAATTCAGGCTTAACTTAAATGTTGGAAAAACAAAATGGATGGTCATATTCAAGGAAAAGAACATCACAGTAAATGGGCGGCAAATTGAACGGGTGGATTCATCCAAATAATTGGGTTGCCTCCTCAATGAGAACTGGGACACCATGCAAGAAGTTCGTGCAAGAATTGATCAGGCCAGATCATCTTTTATCAAAATCAAAACAGTGTTGTGTAGTCGCGATCACCTCTCTCCGAATTCGTGTGCTTGGGTGTTATGTTTTTAGCATCTTATATTATGGCATGGAAGCATGGACACTGACTGAGGCCATGTGCAAAAAGTTACAGACATTTGAGATGTGGTGTTATCGTAGAATACTAAGGATATCTTTGATGGACAGAGTAACTAATGTGGATGTTTTGCTTAGAATAAATAAAGATCCTCAAGTTTTTTTTACCATAAAAAAACGAAAACTTGAATATTTTGGCCATATTTTGAGAAATGACAAATGTAAACTTTTAAAATTGGGTCAAAATTTAAGGCAGAAGAGGTCCGGGTCGTAGATGGATATGGCGTAAAAATCTTAGACAATGCTATGGTGTTAGTTATACGACCCTTTTCCGAAAAGCAGTGGATGGAAACTTCTGGTGACAGATATTTATATAATTATTATAAAGAGGGTTCCATTGATACCCTAGGGTATTTAGAAGTTTCCTACAAGAATTGAGTTTGTATATTTGTTTTATTAAAGGCTCTAAATTGATGGTACCCTAAAGTAACATAAAACTGGCGTTAACAATATTTCCACGGACATCTTTATAAAAATTAAAGTCATTGGTTCAAATGTTATATAAATTGGTGTTAACAATGTTTCCACCAACATATTTATAAAAATATAAGTCATCAGTGACAAAAGTTATATAAATTGGTGTTTGAAATCTTTCTGTCAACCCACCTATAAAACCGTAAGTAACTATCAATTAAAGATATATAATAGATTGGTTTTTAAAATGTTGCTATCAACCCACTTATAAAACTTAATTAACCAACAACAAATTTATATAAGATAAGATTGGAAATATTTCGAGAGACACTTATAAAAACTTGGGAACTCACACACAATAGTTATATAAATTGGTGTCTGTAATATTCTTATGAACTCATTCATAAACCTTTTTTGCCCATAAGGTTTCTTCTATAATGTTGTTATTAATTTCTTTATACAGTGATTATAATACAATTGTTTTTAGAACAAAAAAAACAATTTTAATTTATTTTGGCAATTATAATAACAAAACAAACAAGATTTTTTAAGGTTAATTTTGTGACATCAAAAGGCGCGTTTTTGCGAAATCAAAAGGAGCGTTTTTGCGACATCAAAAGGCGCGTTTTTGCGAGATACCATACCATTATTATCTTGTTTTAATTACATCAATCTGAGAGAGATAAGAGATCCAAATCTTCTTGAGATAGTTGCCGATGACAGATATCGGGATCGAATGCATTTTACACCCGATTCCCACCAGCGTTTCCGATGCGCAGTCACCCTGGCTCAAAAAACTCATCACGTGGTCCGACATGAACTTGTATAGGTAAATCTCGCTTAGACCACGTGATACGTGTTTTGATTCGGGGGACCCACGAATGAGAAACGCATAGATGGGAACCGTGTTTTAGAAAAAGAGAACAATATAGTAACCTTGTTAAGGTCGCAAAAACGCACCGTGAAACGTCGAGCGCATACGCTGATACTGCTGGTCGGCGGCAAATGTGAACACCCCGGAAAATACTCGCCTGTACACCCCTCGACCCCGCAATCTAACTATATTCTTGAGATAGTTACCTCTGACAGTTATGCGGGCTTGAAGTGTGTGGAGGCGGGTATTTTTCCTGGTATGTGTAGTATGCTGGATCTCTCGAGGAATGCATTTAGGAAAAGAGAACAATGGTAACTATGTTAAGCTCGCAGAAACGGACCATCAGTGTTCAACACTGCGCCATCTGCAGCCCTTTGTTCCAAGTAGCATCGTTTTTTAAAAGGGTCATAAAATAGTGTTTGTCGAGGTAAACAGTGGTATTGTTTTTTTTATAGAATTGTCGGAAATTTTCGCCATTTTGGATTACAAAAATAGGTTTTTGGCCTAAATAAAAACGTTATTTATGGGGTTTCAACATGTGTTTCAATCGAAATATTGCTTGTTAGGGTTAAGAACAACATAAGAAATTCAATATTTGTCCCAGAAAAAAAAAAACGCGTATGAAAAAAAAACTGATAGTTAAATGAATATTTTTTTCACGTTTTCTCAAGTATTTTTGGAGCCCATGAAATTTACGTGAGTGTATTCGAAAACTATACAGTACACACGGGACCGCAGCTGATTTTCAGAGTAGGATGACTTGAAAAACAGCTTTTATTTGACTATAGTATATAAATATTCATATTCCTGCTTCAGCTTATCTCACTTTCATTTTTATTTATTTTAGAAGATTGCTAAACACCATTTTATAAATTTTTTTATTGTAAAAAGAAAAAGAATAATACATAACCAGCAAAGGGAAGAAAGATGGAAAATCTATATTTCTAAATCCATAAAAACCTTTAATTTGTTATGTAGTGTTGTTAGAACAGTTGTAAAACCTTTTTATAATAATCTCTATACTTGAGGGCTCATAAGGAAGTTTTATAAAATCTATATGTTGTTTTTCTATCCATTACTATGTACCATAAATTTTTATAAGCTGGTGTTGAACAGTTGTTTTTCAAGTCTTTTTTACTCATTTAAGAGATATATTAGAGTTATAAAATTATCACCAACACTTTTGGTTATTTTATGAAGGTTTTATATTATTTGCTGTAACTTTTATATAGACAAAAATGCTCATTGGGCAGATCATCTTTTATCAAAATCAAAACAGTGTTGTGTAGTCGCGATCACCTCTCTCCGAATTCGTGTGCTTGGGTGTTATGTTTTTAGCATCTTATATTATGGCATGGAAGCATGGACACTGACTGAGGCCATGTGCAAAAAATTACAGACATTTGAGATGTGGTGTTATCGTAGAATACTAAGGATATCTTTGATGGACAGAGTAACTAATGTGGATGTTTTGCTTAGAATAAATAAAGATCCTCAAGTTTTTTTTTACCATAAAAAAACGAAAACTTGAATATTTTGGCCATATTTTGAGAAATGACAAATGTAAACTTTTAAAATTGGGTCAAAATTTAAGGCAGAAGAGGTCCGGGTCGTAGATGGATATCATGGCGTAAAAATCTTAGACAATGCTATGGTGTTAGTTATACGACCCTTTTCCGAAAAGCAGTGGATAGGGTACAGATCGCGCTGATAATAGCCAACGTTCGAAGAGAGCATGGCACTTGAAGAAGTACTAATGTCCGTATGTGTACAGGGTAAGCCAAAAAATACGCCTGAAATTGCTAGCTTATTCTAGAAGCACATTTGACGCTCGTAGGAGCAGCGAAAAAAAAATGGTTTTTAAAGGATGCACACAAAATGAGCAATAAACATTTAAATATGTACAGAGTACGCCAAACCATACGAAATACGCTTTTTTATCCTTTTCAAATTGTCCTTACAAACAAACTACCAATCAGGCAACACAACTATATTATTTTTTGTAATTTTAGTTTACAGACCACAACAAACACATTATACCTTAATTCCGGATATCGTATATATCAAAGCTTAAACCAAATCTTACCTTCATGGTCGGAGTAGCTGTAGCTCTTGTTCGGCACTCGACTTGGCAGAGGTAAATAGTACCCGTGAAAGTTAACTACAGTTTGTGGTCCCGCATGGTACAGCACGTAGTCGATACGTTTTCCCAACGTCTTGTTCTTCACCGCGTGCGACGAGGTGTAACTGTTAAGGCAGTTTTCGCAGGTGGCGTACATGTCCTTCGAGACGTCGCCTACTTGCGTGTAGGCGTCCGTTAGGCCGGGGACGGTTAGAATGGTCCTAGAAACAAGCAAAATTAAAAAGTTTTAGAAAACTCCTAGAACCGTGTAAAAACTAGAATTTTTCTAAAAACTGCCCCCATTTTCTCCGCCCCTGTAGTGATTTTTTCCCCTGACGGAACTGAAATAAACTAATTCCACGTCAACGTGTACAGGGTGTCCCATTTTCGATGGGATTCAATGAGAAACTCCGTTGTTATTGAAGATAAATAATCAGGATCAAAAAGTTAAATACGGACCAAAATTTTTTTCTTTTTAAGTTTGTATGATAACAAAACATATTTTTTTTATTTTGAAGTTTCGATCCCGAAAAAAATCATCTTCAGTGCATTTTTTCTGGTAGGGCCCTGTCGTTCCATTTTAATTTACTTTTTTTAAGACCATTTATATTTAACTACTATATAGTAGACATGGACAACCAAGACATATTATATGAACATACCGGGTGAACTGAAAAAAACGAAACAAATTGTTTTTTGCAATAACTTTAATTACCAGTTTTAATTAAAAAAAAAACTATTGATATGCGAGACAAAGAAGCCTTTTGAAAAAAAAATATTCGCTTTGTCACCTTTTTTTAAACCCCTTTTTTGTTATATAAATACTTTGTTTTGTATGTCGAAAAGTAACATTTATACCTAAATAAAAAAACAAGTTAGAAAAAAGGTGCGCATTTCTTTTTATGCGCTTGGATTTAAATATGGCGGCAAAGCGAATGTTTTTTTTTCAAAAGGCTTATTTGTCTTATCAATACAAGCAAGCTTAGATTTATGTAACTACTATGTTAATGTAACAGATGTGTTTTCTGGGTAGTTACATGGACCATCAGACTACAGACAGTTATTGTTTTACCAGAGGTGAGCAACTGGATTTGACAGTTGTTAGGGAAATGTTGGAAATTGTGTGTTGGCAATGATAGTTGGCAATCCCTGACAATAAATAACTTTGGCACCGTCAGATTTTTGATTATTAAACGACAGGTTTAAAAATCGAATTTTGCTGTATCAAAAACTGTAAAAATACGTGTCTCGAGGAACTTGTATTATTCCTTTGTCCAACAGAGAAAGAAACTCAGGAAAAGTGAAAAGAAAACATGCATTTACCAAGCTGGAAAAAAAGTGAGCTACAAGCAGCAGGTACAAACATACGCATTTACAGGGTTCCCACCAAATTCTGATTTCAAAATTCCCTGACTTTTCCAGGTTTTCCCTGACCATTTTTTAAAAAATTCCAGATACAGACCAGATTTTCACCTTTAGACAAATAATCGAAAAATGCTGGGAATTTGACAGAGAACTTCACCAGATGTTTATTGATTTCAAATAGGCATTTGACAGATTATGTAAAACAAAGTTGTGGAAAGCAATGCAATGGGCTTTGAAAAGCTGATATCCCTGGTAAAAATGTGTACGGAAGATACAAGGTGCAAGATAAGGGTGGAACAGAGCTACTCTTTCTTTGGTATCAACAATGGACTTAAGCAGGGTCATGACTCTCTTTCACCCCAACTCTTCAACATAGCATTAGAATATTACAAGATTGAGACACCAACGGCTATATTTCACCAGGAAGGACCGAACCTACTACTGGCCTTCGCAGATGATGTGGACATAATTGGCAATAGCAGGATTAATCTTAAAGACTCCTTGCACAACAATATTTCTGCATCCATAATTGATTGCTTAATAAGAAAAGATTACAAAAAAGGAGTAGAACCTTTTTTAGCCGTGGAAGCAGTTGCTGTGGCGGTTCCTTCACTTCCAGTAGTTGGTGTAGATGTAGGTCCCTTGTCATTTTGGGCCAAGAGTGATAGTGTATCAGTTTTCTTGATTAACAAAGGCAATTTCCTTGAATTTTTTTCAGTCTCCATGTACTTTACATGACCACTGCTCTCAAAATGGCTCAAGATGACCTGATGCCCCATATAATTCAATTCAATATTTTTTAAATAAAGCTTACAATATGCTTGATATTTATTCGTTTTCACAGCCTGTAGACACTGCCACTCTGGTTGACTTATAGAGGGACTTATCCAGTCTAAATTAGAAACTATTTTTTCGACATTTTCGATTCTTGCTCTTAAAAAAATTGAAAATTCTCGAAATCTCGCATCGCAGTTGCACCCTACATCATTTAAAGGTTAGGAATAAATACATTACATGACAAATATTGTCGGATTAGAAAAAACGCGCTAGACTACACTTGAAAGTTGTAACAGAATTTAGCGCGATGTGGGCTTTATTATTTCGAAACTAAAATCAAATATGTTCAATAAACAAAATCTGCAACCCTGGCTAATGATGTCCTACACGTTTTAAAAAGCTTTCCTCTCTCTTTTTTCTTGCTCTTGGATTTTAGGTGGACTGAAACTGGTTGAGCGCGAAACAGATGTTGAGCTTATATACGAGGTGAGCAGAAAAGAACTCACATAATATTTTTTACAAAGTTGGTTTAAAAAAAAGGTTGAGAAAGAGAAATTCCAGGTTTTGTGTGCCAATTCTCTGACTTTTGAGGATTTTTTTGGTCATTCCCTGACTTTTCCAGGTAGCTCTCAAAATTCCCTGACTTTTCTATATTTTCCAGGTTTTCCAGGTCAGTGGCAACCCTGATTTAGTATATACTTCGTCAATAAATTACACATTATGTTTTCATGTTTTATTGTAAGAAAAAGAGTAACAAAAATATAGATCATAGGAGTCTTTATATTTTATCTATTATTTAGATTTTTAATATCTACCGTGTGTATTCACTGTTTTGTTTTTGTTTTTTTTTCAAAGCTTGACATATTTTACTAACCAAAAAAAATTAATCTTTCAAAAACTGTCTGTGGAAATTATAAAAAGAGACAACGAAACATCAGTCCATTTCCTAAAATCCGTTTTATATGCAAATATGAAAAAAACTAGAAAGAGAGAGCAATATGAGTTGCCCACCTTTGGTAAAACAACAACTGTCAAAAATATAGAGGGTCTCTAGATCAGACTTACCTATAAGCCAGATCTCCAGGCTCAGTGTTTAAATCCCCGGCCAAAACCACCAAATCGGCGCCTCCTGACGTGAGCAAAATGAACTGAGCAGAATCGTAGGCCTGCAGAACGCGATGAGCTTGGTAATCGTCGGAGGCGCGATTATACTCCGCGTGTAACTGCAAAACAAATGAAAGTTAACAATGTTCACACTGGAGTTTAAATACAGGGTGATTCAAAATTCCCTAGAAAGATTTGAATAGTGGTTAGATATCATTAATCCTACCCTATTCTTAATTATTTTTGAAGGTGTAGGTTTATGGGTTTAGGGATCTTATTAATGAAACGTCCTTTTTTTTTGAAATGCCAACGTTTCGCAAAATTTACTTCTTTCTTCAGGGCCCTAAAATTGAATGTACAATAAAAATAGAGTGGATTTGAAAGAATTTTTGTTAAAAAAATGTTATTATACAACCAGCAAAAGTTTAAGAAGAAAAACGTTAAATTTTTTATTTTTTAGTATAGGTTTACGAAGTTGTAAAATTGAATGTACAATAAAAATAGTTTGGATTTAAAAGATTTTTTGTTAAAAAAAATGTTATTATACAACTAGCAAAAGTTTAAAAAGTAAAACGTTAAATTTTTTATTTTTTAGTGTAAGTTTGAGAAGACAAATAATAAACATACAACAATAACAACAATCAAATGTAAAAAATATGAGAAAAAAAAACATAAACACAAAAAGTAGACAACAGACTTACATTCAAGACGGCCGTTCTATATGTCGATTCTATTACAACAATAGACGTCATTCTTCGGTAAAAAGGCATTATTTTTGCACAAGTACCGTACAATTTCGAATAAAAACTTTTAAAAAGACATAAACAAACACATTAAAATATTATTACTACGGCGAGTATTTCGTTCGCATTTAATTTTTACACTGATATGCAGCAGATGCTTGTTTTGTTTTGTTTCCCCTTACTATGTTATTATTTTAGTTTATTAATTATATCGAAATCGAAAAGGTATTTAAGTTTTTTCTGTCAGTCCTTTTATTTATAGAGTTAGGGGTATTTTTAATGTGTAGCATCTCCGAAAAAATCCTCTTTTTATAATTTTGTTGAGTGTCTAGGATTCTTGTTTCCTAGAAGTTAAATATGTGTTCTTTTTCTTGAAAATGTTCAAAAAGCGCCGTTTTATTTTCTTTTTCAGCTTGTGGGTTTCTGCAGTCTCTTGCATGCTCTTGTAACCTTGTTTTCAAGTATTTCTGCGTTTGACCTATGTACACCCCATTGCAATCGGTGCATTTTTTTTCATAAATTGCGTTTGCTTTTTCTTCTTTTGGTGTAGGGTCCTTAAGTTTGCTGTAGATTGTTTTACCTATGGTATTTTCTGCTTTAAACGCTATTTTTGTGGTTTTTTTTTGAGGGTACTTCTTATGTTCTCTAAAAGGTGTGGTATGTAAGGAATTTTGGAGTATGTTTGTGGAGAGTGTGAGGATGGCCTTTGTGTTTGAGGGGTATTTGATGTGTGTGTTTGTGACAGTGTCTTTGCATGTGTTGGTGTTGGGTGAGTTCAGTGTGCGTAGACTGTACTGTTAGACTGTTAATTTGTCTGCAGTTGTGAGGATCCTGGTAAGAGGGGTGTGGATAAGATTTTGTTAACTAGGTGTTTGGGATAGTTATTTTTAGTTAAGTAGGTTTTTATGAGATTTAGATTTTTTTAATGTACTGACGTATGGGATAATTTTAAGGAACTGTGCTTTAAGTTATTTATTATATTAATTTTTTGATTGTGTGGGTTAGGTGGGAATGGTAGTTCAAAAATCTTTCAGAGAACGTGGCTTTGTAGTACCAGTCTGTTATGATTTCGCCTTGTTTGTTTCTAATGAGTAAAACTTCAAGAAATGGGAGTGTGTTATTTTGCTCTTTTTCGAGTGTAAATTGCAATCTTGGGTGAAAACTGTTAAAAGTATTTAAGAGGGTAGTTTCCTATCCTTGGGGGATGGTTAGGACGATATCGTCAACATATCGCTTAAAGAGGGGTACGTTAAAGGGTAGTTTTGACAGACCTTCGTCCTGGGGTTGTGACATAACCAGATCCGAGCATATAGGCGACATGCAAGCCAAATGTTTGTGCATATATTTCACCTTGAAATGAAAAATACTTGTTTGTAATACAGAACTCAAAAAGCTTTAAAAATGTTTCCAAAGTTAAGTTACTTAGTGTTCTTTTATTTTAATCCATTTTTTTATGATAATTTCTTTCGTAAGGGAAACTAATATATAATTTAGTGGTAGTATGGTTTGGATAGAGGTTTTCGACAAGCTCAAAGGAATTTTTGACGTATTTTTCATTTCTTTCGAAAGCAAAATTTAAAAGGTGTGATATACAGGCTGTCCCAAAAGTCTTAGTCCCCCCTTATATATCCAAAAGCTTTTGCGATATTGTAACAATACATTGGGAACTTCAATAAGAGGCAAAATGGAAATAATCTAGAGGAGCGGAGCGGTATTGCCTGGGGGCGGCATGCTAAAAAAAGTTAAATGGAAACACATATCGAGTTACACCACATTTTAATGGTCTGCTAAAGTGCTTCGTCCTAACATCAATATTATTGACATCTGTCGCTCCTGTCAAAAGTTATTGGGAATAATTTGATATATTAAAAAGTGCCCCTTAAATCTCCAAAAGCTCTTAAGGTATTATAAAAATACTTTGGAAACTTCATTGAGAGGTGAAATGGAAAAAATGTAGAGGGGCGACATCACCGCTCTTATTTGTGAGGCGGCCTAGGCCTAAAAAAAGTTAACTGGAAACGCATATTGTGTCGTACCTCATTTTAAAGTTCTTTAGAAATGCTACATACTATCATCGATATAACTGACGTATGTCACTTCCATCGAAAGTTATTCAGGGTAAACTAATTATTAAAACCATTAACATTAATAATGGGTTATTGTAAAGGCATCACCATAACCTTTACTTTACAAATCTAGGTAGAATACATTTGATTAAATTACAAAAAATGCTAAAAGTGACCTCCTTGAACTTCTTGGCAAAAATAAAGTATATTTTCGAATTCGCCTCGGTCGTTTCTTAGCATCTCAGGAGTAATAGATCGACTAATCTGAATTACTCATTCTCTTAACTGCTGCAAGTCTCTCAGCTTTGTCCGGTAGACCCTGTCCCTTAATGTAGCCCCACAAAAAAAAGCGATGAAATTGAGTGGCAAGTAATTGTCTAACAGTACGATAAAAATGTGGAGGTGCCCCATCTTCTTGAAATATGCAACTGCCAATGTCACCAATTTCGTTTTCTATTTGTCTTATAGCAGGAATAATCTGCTCCTCCAGAAGCCTAAGTTACCCATCGCCATTGACGTTACCCTCAAAAAAAAAGGACCAATTATTCGATCGCCCATAATTTCAGTCCAAACATCAATTTTTTCTTGATTTTGGGTGTGCGCCTCATCAAGCCAGTGTGGGTTTTCATTAGCCCAATAACGACAATTGTGCCTATTTACGGTCCCATTTAAAAAAAGGGGCCTCATCGCTACAGCATATCTTTGTCAAAATATCTGGCTCGTCGGTAATTAAGCTCGTCATTTCTGCCGTAACCTGAACTCTTCAATCGAAATCATCTTCATTTAGTTCTTGAACTAACCATTACCCTCTCCACATAGGCCGATCAGCTCTTATCGTTTTAGTGTCCTTTTATCCGCCTTCGCCGCCATTTTGACAGAAAACTAATGGATTATCTGTCACTTTTGAGTGAAAATGGCGGCGAAGGTGGATAAAAGGACACTAAATCGGTATGAGTTGATCGGCCTATCTGGAGAGGGTACTGAACTAACCTAACTTTGTAGGGGTGAAATTTATGAGTTTTTAAAATCCTGTGTACTATTGATTTGGGGATATCAATGTCATGAGCAACTGTTCTTACCGATTGTTTTGGTTCCACGAACATTGTTGTTAAATTTCTTCTGTTGCCGTTTTCGAGCGGCCAGACCGGGAAGAATCCAATACTTTAAATGTTGTTATAAATTTTCGCACCATACTCTTCACATAACTTTTTGAAACTGTTCAGGCTGGAAAAGCATTGTTAAATAGACGCATTGCACCTTTGTAAGTCCGTGTTTGACCATAGAAAAGTCTTCATTCGAACGACGCATTTTGAATAAAAACATTTTTGAATTGTACATAACATTTGTTTGACAGGTTTTTCTTTTATTTTATTATGATGCCATGGAATCAGCCTACTAGATGTAGGTCCTTACTTTTTTCTGACAATAACGCAACACATTAAACGGAAAAACCAAGAAGATACTGCTTGATATGTTAAATTGTTTCAAAAAACTTCTGACAGGAGTGACAGACGTCAATATTATTGATGTTGGTATGCAGCATTTTCAGAGACTTATGGCGCCCTCAGAAATAGGGGTGGAAATAGGCCGCCCCTGTAAATTTTTTCCATTTTGCCTCTCGTTAAAGTTCTTAAAGTAGTGTTACAATATCCCAAGAGCTTTTGGAGATATAGGGGGGGACTAAGACTTTTTGATATATCAAATTGATCCCAATAACTTTCGACAGGAGTGACAAATGTCAATAATATTACGTTACGATAAAGCATTTTAGGAGACCATTAAAATGTGGTGCAACTCAATATGTGTTTCCATTTAACTTTTTTTAGTATGCCGCTCTCAAGCCGCCCCAAAAAAAGGGACGGCAATACCGCTCCTCCAAATTTTTTTCATTTCGCCTCTTATTGAAGTTATTGTTGTATGTTTGCTAACATTATATAATGGTGATCCAATGAAGGAAACGATAGGTCTGAGAGGGGCATTTTGTTTGTGAACCTTGTGTAAAAAATACATTTTTGGGGTGACCGCAGCGTTTGTTTTTAGTTTTTTCATTAAAAACGGGTCAATTTCTTTATTTTTTTGACAGTTGCTCCAAAAATGTATTGTTTTTGTTTTGGATTATGATGGTGGGGTATTTTTTGAGTTTTTTATAGGTAGATTCGTCGCTCAATATTTCTTTTGCCTTTTTTTCCCAATCTTGTTTGTTTTGTACCACTGGTATGTTGCCTTTGTCTGCCCTACTTATGATGACATCATTGTTTTTTAAAAAAATGTGTTGTTTTTTGAATCGTCATAGAAAGTTGAGTTGTATTTTTATTTTTGTTTAAAAAATTTAACTTTGATAAAATGCTAATAAACTTATTTCTTAATGATGTTTTTTCATCTTCATTTTGTATTCTATCGATTATGTATTCTGTATCGATAATCAATTGTTGCAAGGGTACGTCTTTTTCTAAATTGGGAAGATTAAATTTTTCACCAAGGCTTAGAATTAATTTGACGTTTCGAGGAATTTCAACGCTGCTGAGATTTTGAGTTTTTTTTTAGGTTATTTAGTTGCTTAATTTGTTGTTTTTTGATGTTCAAAATTATTTTTATAGAGAATATTTTGTGACAATGACATGTTTTAGGGTTTTTGTCAAGCATTTTGGAGTTTTGTTTTTAAAAATTGATGTTTCTACCACGTAGTAAAAATTATTTAATGCAAATATCTCTGAAACGAAAGAGTTTACAAAAATATATTTTACTAATTCTTGTTCAGAACCACAAATTCTACTACAGTTAAAGTATTTCTAGGGAATTTTGAATCACCCTATATAAAAAAATTAAGAATTTAACCAAAACAGAAATTTGGCCTGCTCCACTTGTTTTACACTATAATAGCGAATTCTTTTCCGAACATTAGTGCGCCACTTGTGTTGCAGCACCATTTATTAAGTTTTCATGTGGAACTGCAAAAGTTTTCAATATTCACTTTCAAACCTGCCATGAAAACGCAACGAATCGAACTTGTTTTTCGTTGGCTCTGCCCAAGTTCAATACTGGTTTTTTTGGGATTGTATCGGGATCGAACTGCATGCACAGTTCGCCTAGACCAAAGTTTCAACAATAAAAATATATAAACGAAGTACTGCATATTTCCCAACAGTCCATATTCCTGCCTTGTAAAAAAATATATTTTCAAAATCGGCTACGTAGCTATTCGTTTTTTACAGGGTGATGTATATTTTAGTATATTTACGCCATATATAATATACTATAACATTGCTTTTATTAACGAAAATGTAAAATGACTTTATTTTACTGACTAATATTTAATAAATAATGTGAAATGTGTTACTCTTTTTCCACTTTTTGATGTAAAAGAACAATTTTTCATAGCTTTAATTAGTCTTTAAACGTAAAATAATGTGAAATTTGTTACTCTTTTTCAACTTTTTTATGTAAAACATCCATTTTTGATAGCTTTAATTAGTCTTTATTTAAACGAAAATGACTTATAAATACTCAAAATTAATTATTATAAAAAAGGTAAAAAGTTAAAATCAGTTGCTTCAACCGAAAATAATCCAAAAAACGAAAATTCCAACAAACAAAGGACCAAAGCGAAATTGATTGATTTCCAACTTTGAATCACTCACAAATAGGCATCGTCCCGCACTGGTACTTATCTAAGTCACCTGATACGGGTTCGTTCTGGCGTGGTAATATTTCCCATAGGGTTATGTTCCTAAGGCAATTAAAACAAAAAAGAAAACAAGTTAAAAAACCAAAGTTGGAAATCAAAATGTATGATGTGCTTAATGATAAAAACAAAAGATCAAAAGATCTTGGTTGAAAATAACGAAGATTCAAACCTGGATGAGCATGCCACAAGGAACACACAAAGGACCAAAGTGAAAAGAGAAATGATTAAACGATGTTTCGCTCTGGGTAACCATCGTGAGCTCGTCAGTGGTTCCACTGGTCACCCTCCCCATGCATCATTAAACACCATCATACACTTTGATTTCCAACTTTGAATCACTCACAAATAGGCATCGTTCCGCACTGGTACTCATCCAAGTTACCTGATACGGATTCGTCCTGGCGTGTTAATATTTCCAATAGGATTATGTTCCTCGGTCCCTAAGATTTTTGTTTGTTTGTTATGAGGTCCTCCTCTGCTTGGGAAAGAGATTCGACCAAAAGTGACTATGCCAGAATTTAGTACTAATTATGTACTAATTTCGTCCATCAAGCTAGACACTCCATAAAAACAAAAAAAAAATTACTTATCTTGAGAATAGAACATTTTCTGGAATTGGAAGAAATTAGTACATAATTAGTAGCAAATTATGGTACAATTACTTTTTTTAAATCTCCTTCCTGGGCAGAGGGAGTGCCTTGATATTAAGCTACACACCCCATAAAAACTTAAAAAATTAAGTGCATATTTATAAATATTATAAAAAATATTCTTGCCATGTGCTTATTATAATTGTTTTGAAAAAATCGCAAAACGTATACTGCCGTCAGAAGCAAAAACCCCATGATCGACCTAAACTTGATTTGTGGAAAAATGGAAAAGAAGCTTTGAATTGTAATAAAGTCTCTAAAAACTTTCTAGGTGTAATACAGACAAAAGATTTTTTTTGCTATAGATAAAGATTCAAAATATGGATTAAAATACCAAAAAATAAAACACAATAATTAATAATTGTGCGTTTTGCACATAAAATAGGCACATACGATAAAATAACATATCCTATTCGAGCAGTTCTGCTGAGCAAAAGCCATAAATACTAAGAAAGATCCACGTAAATCCACAGACTTTACGTGTTTTTTTCTTAGCACTGGAGATATACGTGGTTATAGCTTAGTAGAGATCATAAAAGGGTTGTAAATACGTGGTTTCATAATTTTTTTTCACAGTCAAAAATAAAAAAAATATATATTTTTTTTTCCTTTAAACCTGTTTTAAACCAACCAGTTTAAAAAAACCAAAAAAGTCATTTTTGAAAAATTTGTGGTTTGTTTGTTTTTTCATAAAATAGCTGCTATCATCTAGTACTCAAGATATTTTTGCAAATCCTTAAAAAAAAACACTTTTTGTTTCAAATGTGTTTGGAAAGATTTGAATATCCCTTGAGTAATTTTTAAAAAATATGAGTTGAACAAACAAATTGCTTAAAACAAATTGAAATGTGTGTAGAATTTTGTTTTAATTTCTGAATTTCGATTTTTTGTAAAATTTGCTTGCATCTGAAACGAAATGGAAAAACGAAAATGGGCCATATGGATATCATATTTGGTCACTGCTTCGAAGTAACAATACAATCACAGTAAATAATTTTATTGTCTTAAAATTTATGTAACTAAATAGATGTGTGCTAAAAACACTTTTTTTTCTAAATTTTGGAAATTATGGTATTCCTCTGTTGTAAAAATGAGTTCTTTTAAGGTTTTTCTAATTTAAATCAAAATCTATTTAGGCTACTACACTTAAGTTTCATTAAAATAATTTGAAAACCATCAACAAAAAAATTATGTCAATGATATCAATCGAATACTTAATTATCAGAGGGATAATCATCATTACGTATTTTAACTTAGTTTTTAATGTGTAACAATCAATTTTTCCAGGGCATTTTTTACCGGCTGTTGTTTTTCCGGGTGGTTTTCCGAATTAAACCACATTGTAGGATTTTTATTTAAAATATAAAACTCGGTGGGTGGGTGGGTTTAGTCTATTTTAGAACGGTCCTAAGTTTAAGTGAAATTTCTGGTTTTAAGCACTTTAAACCAACCATCCTTGAGTTTTGGACATAATTTGTTTTATAAAAAGAATTTTAATAAATTTGTTTATTGAATAATCAACTTAAGACAATCTTTTGTTGGATTTAAGAAGAAAGTTTCAATTTAGAAAAAAAGAAAATTAAAAAATTTAAACCCACGCGGGGTTTAAATAGTAAACACTCTGTAGAACAAATTAAAATTGGGGTTATATGTCAGTCTAATTAAAACTTACCCTTGTTAATTAATTTGTCCAATTAAGACCTGATGTCACACAAAGATTTAGATGGGTAATAATAAAATAAGGAGTAGATTAATTTTGTATTTATTTAAAAGGTGTTTTTATTTATGAAATGTATCAAAAAACTTAAATGCAAATTTTGTTCACATTTCTGTCACTGCCGAAATGTCAGTTTAAAAATATTAGCGCTGAATTTAATCATAAAGAGCGAGTTCGGATCTTTTACCTCTGCTTGCACCTTGGCTTGCACCAACCTCTACTGATGAAAGCTACAGCTTTAAAATGAGATATAGTTGTTCTGTGTTTTTTTGTTTGGTATATTTTTCGTGCATAATCAGTGACCTTCACTTATGTTTGTTTTGCCTCGTTGGGCCCTCATAAATATATTTTTGTGCTGAAAACGGGTTCAAAATATGTCGTTTTTTGGACAAAATTGGAGGTGTTTTATTGATTAATCAACAACTTGGGATATTAAATAAGGTAAATTAATCCTTGTGAAAACGGTTACTTAGGGAAACTATGAACGAACTTATTACCAATTGCCACAAAACAATCCTTTCTGGGGGTTATAAATTTAAACCAACCCCCAAAGGTGGTCTAAAAAAAATCACCAATTTTATAACCTCAAACACAGAATATGAAGTTATTATGTGCCAAAATTTTGGCGTATTCACCATTTGCCATTTTGAAGCTTGTCAAAAAAAATTAGTTTTAGGGCATTTTCTTCTAAAATATGGTATTTATTTTGATAAAAAAAAAGCAGTTTTTCAGTGGTATTTAGCAATAAAAATACAAAATAATTAATAACTTTGTGTCTTTTCTGTATGGGTAAGGTGTAAATATTTAGACTTGTGGGGGGTACTATTTTAGATCTTAGTAAATCCCACTGATAGATTACACACCTCTACAAAATAATAAAAAACTTATGTTGAAAAAAACAATGCGGATTTTTGTTTAAAAAAAATAAAAATTTTTTTTAAATTTTAACCATGTTTTTCTGAAGAAACTTTGGTGTAACTTTAAAACGCTTGGTACTAAATTAGCAAAATTTAATAACTTTTTAAAGAAGGCAAAGGGGTACTTTTATGAAAGAAAATATTAGCATATAAATGTACAGGCTTTTAAACAAACAAAAAAGTCCCTCTGTATACAGATGTATTTCTAAATACAGTACATACAAACAAGATCTTGTAGATAAATATTTTTTTTATAGAATTCTCAGTAAAAAACATCATGCAAAAAAGGTCTTGTAGGTAAAAATATAAACAACGTTTTAGCAGTTAAAAAAATATTCGGGTCTCGATTCGGGTTTAAAATTGAGATGTAAAACAAATGCAGATTTTCAGATAATCTTGGTGATTATAGTGAAGAGCAAGGAGAGCGATTTCACCAAGACATTAAAACAATGGCAGAGCGCTATCAAGGTCGGAGGTTGCAACGGGACTGTTCCAACACAGAACACCAAAGACAATCGGTTAAAAAAAGTTTTTGTGTAAGTATGTATTCTTTCTAGAAAAGTTGTTGTCCATTTAATTCAGAGTAATTTATAATTGTTTTCTTTATACTTTAAAGTAAATTATCTCCAGTAGTGATATCTTTTCAAGAAAGTGTCTAAAGCATTTTTTTGTAGTAAAGACCTGGCAAGTAGGCCCAAGCGGTCCCTTTTTACCTTACCCCAGCCCAGCCCCAAAATCCACCACCTGTACCGCTTGTACGGTAGTGGGCTCTCCGGGCCTTCCTGTTCTCTTCACAAAGTCCAGTACTTTGGCCCACTTGAGAGCTCGTAGGTCCTCTCCGCAATGAGGTGCCGGGATGTCTCGATTCCCGATCCCGATGCGAGTCAGTTGCTTACTGAGTCGGTTGTGGCCGGTCAGTATCCCTGTCAGTAGTCAAATCCTAATTCGTTCTCCCAAGAGTTTGCCAGTGCATCGTTAGCCCATTTAATGAGTCGACTTTGCAGCTGTCTCCTTGTTATACCTAACAGTGGTTCCGGCCCCACGTATTGCGTGCTGGCCCCGATCCGAGCGAGTTCATCCGCCTTTTCGTTGCCCGACACTCCCGTGTGTCCCGGTACCCACATCACTGTAACTCTTTTGTCTTGACTCAAGGCTTCCAATGCTTTTACGCACTCTTCCACCAGAGTATTGGCAATTTTTGGCGCATTGAGTGCATATGTACACATGCTCCTCCGGACCATTGCGAACCTCTTCTAGTGTCGCCGCCATTAAAATGGCATATACCTCGGCATGGAAGACCGTAGCTTGCTCTCCGAGCGGGTAGCTCATCCGAACTTCTTCTCGGTCTTACACATAGACCCCCGCCCCTGTTGGCTGCCTCTCCGATAGCTTGGAGCCATCGGTGTAGCATATCACAGCATTTCTCTCGAACTGTTGGTGGAGGTTCTCCCTCTGCCAGAATTCCCTATCGGGAATTTCGACTTTGTAACTCTTATTGAATGTCCAGGGAACTCGGGTTGCCTTGGTCTCAAAGGACGCAAGTGGCATCTCCCTGGTGGCCATTTAGGCGACCCTTAGGTGTCCAACGGCTTCCCCTCTTTCTCTCCACTGATCAGAGTCTCTCAGACGCAAATGGGTCGCCATCGCTTCCTTCTTGATCCCAGTCGGTAGCGGAGGCAGTCCCAGAATGATCTCGAGTGCTTGGATTGGTGTCGTCCTCATGGCGCCGGTTATTCCACCAAGCGATGGATCCATATTGGATCCTAGGTCTTAGTATTTCCATGTACATCCAGTGAAGGTTCCTGGATGTAATACACCAGGTCCGACCTACCACCCGACGCAATTGCCACATTGTTGCCTGGACTTTTTCGGTCATTTTGGCAACATGCGGCGTCCAGGTGAGCCCCTTGTCCAGGGTGACCCCCAAGTACTTTAGCTCTGAGACCAAAGTCATCTCTGTCTTTCCTGGATTAACAGAGAGGGCGTTCTGTTGGCACCAGTTTTCTATGATTCGTACAGATCATTGCATTCTGCTGCAGGCGGTATCTAGGAAGCGACCTATCACCTCCACAACTCCGTCATCTGCATACGCTTGGCCGTCGAATCCTTCCTCTGTTAGCTTTTCCAGAAGGGTACCCATAATTAGGCATTATAGGTGTGGAGACAGGCAGCTGCCTTGTGGGCATCCCCCCGTAACCTCAACCTGTACCTTGGAATCACCTTGTTTAGCTTGTATTTTCCTTTCTTTTAGTGCAGATCTTACCCATTCAATTATGAGGGGTTCAGCCCCTTTCTTTTGAAGGGCCGATGATATGACCTGCACCCTTGCCTTGTCGAAAGCTCCCTCTACGTCAAAGAATACCGCGAGGCATACATTTTGAACTGAATTGCTTTCTCTGCCTTGTGCACTACCGCGTGTAAGGCTGTGTCCTGCCCTCTATGTAGGCGTGCTGGTTCTTATGGAAGGATTGTTGGCAAGGACTCCCCCTAGGAGGTGTCTGTCCACCATCTTTTTCATTGCCTTCATCATAAACAATGTTAAACTTATGGGTCTGAAGGATTTCGCTGCAGTGTAGTCTTTCTTTCCCGCCTTTGGGATAAAGACCACGGCAGCCTTCCTCCATGCTGTCGGCACGTATCCTAGCGCGATACTGGATCTGAAGATTCTCCTCATGTACGGAAGGAGTATCTCCTGGCCTTTCTGCATCAGCGCCGGGAATATACCGTCAGATGATGGTGGCGTCCGTTATCACGCGACCTGCTAGTCCCCAATCAGGTTGTAGGACTGTCCGTGGTCCAGCAGGATGTTGCGTCCGGCGGTCGCCTCCCTCTCCGTAATTTGGTAATTTTAAATAGGGTGTGTTTTCTGGGTTTTCTTTTAAATTTTGGAAGCAAACTTTTTTATTGACAATTTTTTCCAATTATGACAAAGTCACAACAACTATTAAAACACCAAATTCGACATGCATACAGGAAGTCCCAACTTTCTGCGGCCCCCAAAACCATCAACCTTGATATTTTACTGTTGATTTTAATTTTCGTCCGTAACGTGTAACGTGAGGTCCTTATTTCTTCTGGTGTTTGGTATTTTCCGTCATCTTCTTGTTTCTTTGTTGCTGCTTCATTTTCTTGGGCGAATCATTTCACCTTTGCTGGTTTTTATCTTCGCTACTCTTTGAACTCCATCTTTGCCGCTAAATAAATTTACAACTCTTCCTATAGGCCAAGTAATTCTTTTAGTGTTCTGACCCAACAAGAACAACTTCTCCAACTTTTAGAAAATCTTTACGCCTACTCCCTACGTTAACCAGTTTCGCAAGGTATTCCTGTTGAAATCTATCCCTTAGTGACTTTCGTAAACTTCGCAAAATTTTAAATCAACCTACTAAATCAAGAACCTCATCTTTACAACAATGTAACGGTTTTATAAATTTTGATGGAGTTAGAACCTCCCACTCACCCGCATTAAAAACATACGTGAGTGGCCTATCGTTTATTACGGCTTCGATGTCACACAAAACTGTGTATAACTCTATGTAATACAGCGAAGCTCTTCCCAATTGTCGACGTAGCAATTCTTTTACAACCCGAACTAACCGTTCCCACCATCCGGCCACCAACAAACAGATGGCGGATAAAAAATCCAGCTCATTCTTTTTATACCTGAAAAGTTTTCAATTTCTGCCCAATCCAATTTAGCAAAAAAATTATTACATCCATGAAAATTTGTTCCGTTATCAGGATAAACAACATTTGGTCTCCCCCTACTACTAATAAATCGCTTAAAGCATATAAAAAACTTCAGTCGAAAGTGATTTGACTAACTCTAAATGTATTGCCCTGTAAACTGCGCAAGTAAATAAAACAATCCAGGCATGTCTTGTCTCCTTCTTTTAAATATAAAGGCCCTGCTAGACCTACACCTGTAACTTCAAAAACTCCAGCATCGTTTATCCTGTTTTTCGGTAAAGGTGCCAAAGGTGTTTCAATCGATTTACAGTTTAGCTTTTTACAAGTGACACAGGAGTACATTATGGAATATAAAGTTTTCCTAGCCTTAATTAACCAAAATCTTTTCCGAATAATTCCCAAAAGTATTTTTGGTCCTGCATGACAGTTTTTCTCATGTTCTTCAAATTTTTTTTTACTTCATCGCGGAAGCTTTCTTGGTCATCTAATTATTTCGTAATATCTTCCATTGTTTTCTGTATCGCTGAATAATAACTCCTTGATGCCGCTGTCCAACGAAAACAAACGTTCTGCTTTTATTTTTTTATTGAACCTTTTCGTCCTCGGTGGGATATACCTCTTATATTTCTTTAAAAACTTTTCGTAGTGACCCCTTGATTGCTTCCCTTTCTAGTTTGAAACTCTTCATTTTCCTTCCTTAGGAAAAAACGAACCAGCGATGCCAATTATGATAAAGTCGCAACAACTATTAAAAACACACCAAATTCATAGGGTATCTTATTTAGTTAGCGAGATAATCGCTATCAAAAATTGAAATTTAATGACCGCAAATTAACCCTATGATATGAGGTATATATGACAAGCAAATTTCATAAAGATTTAAAATTTGATATAAAAAACAGGAGATCGCACCGAAACAAATTAGGATTATCCCCAAAAATGTCCCCTCCTCCCCAAGTAAAAAGTAGATTTTTATATTTAATTAAAGCTAGGGGTATGTTTACCTCAAATATATATATATATAGTTCAAAGTTTACATAATTTTATTTCTTGAATAATGCACTTTATGCTACCTGTATAAGCATAAATAATTCAAACAATTACCTGCCATATCATCGACATGTATTTACGTAAATCAGTTCTATTTTTAACTTTATTACAAAAGTGCCATGCAAATTATTTAAAATACTTTATTATTTATATTGTTTTATTAATGATTTTGCTATAAATTTATTACTACATAGCTTATTGAACAGACCCACATGGGGCCAATCAAAAACCAGGCAATTTTTGGATTTTATCTTGGCTTTTATCTATTAGTTAATTTTTTTAATTCTTTAAAAAACATGTTTCAAAAAATTTCTTAAGTATATAGAGGGTGTGTAGATAGGGGAGGTCAAAAGAAGTTTCCTTTTCGGGATACAGGGTCTCAAAGTGAGAGATTTTTTTTTGTTATGTCTTGTTTAAAAAAACCGGAAAAAAAAACGAACTTTTACAGAGTCACATTTCATAATAAAGGTAATGATTGAGCGTAAAAACAATGTGCCAAAAAAAATTTTTAAATTAAAAAGACTTTTGATTTTTTTTCTGGCACACCTCCGTAAATCACAAGAAAGGATATCTCCCTGGTATTTTTCTAATTTTCTTCTTTGGAACATAAATTAATAAAATGTTTTTTTTTACCCATTGCAAGAATAATAATAATTTGGTGCTAAAAAATTTTTCTATCACATATGTGAGGGGATATACTTACATGAGCAGAGTAAACATTAACAAAAAAAGTCTCATTTTCAGTTCTAACATTCAGCTTGCAAAGTCCCACTCCCTTGCCTGCCCACCAATCGCCATGGTGCAACTTGTGAATATAACCATTTACTGACCATTGGTGAAAAAAGGTCTCTTCTATGAGGTGTTTTGAAAAAATGCAGATCCCTGAGCCTGTTACGCCGCTATAAGGGAAAACAATTACAGGATTTGTACAGAAAAACCCTGACCATTTGTGAAAAATTTCAGTCTTTTTTTAATGACAAGAAAATACTGCAAAACTTTGTCCCGACACATATTTTTTATTTTCTGATTATTTTATAACAAAAAAACAGCTTTCTCATAGTGCATTGTTTTTTATTTTTTCTTTGTCACTTTTCAGATTTTCTTGACTTTTTAAAGACTTTTGCATGAGATAACATATGCCATGAATTTTCCTAGTCTTCCAGTTTCCGGAAAACCATTGGAGATTTAAATAAGTCCACACTCAAGGTTACAACTCACATTTTTAAAAACCTTGAGGGCTCACTTTGTGAAATTTGCGGTGAAATTATTTTTGTCTAAAATATTACCCAATTATTTGTAAGTTCCAATAATTTTTTCTTGTTTTAACAAGGATTTTTAACTATATTTTTAACTAATAACATGATTGAGAAAATCGAGGAAAAAACTATTTAGAAATTTGGAATCAATAACTCCAAATTATTAAAACTTCCAAATCAGTTACATCAACCGAAAAGAATCTAAAAAGAAAAAGAAAAGATCAAAAGATCTTGGGAGGAAAGATCGAAATTTCAAAATTGGACGAGTGTCCCACAAGGAACACACAAAAGTCCAAAGCGAAAAGGGAAACAATTAAATGATGTTTCGCCCGGGGTGACTAGCGTGGGCTCGTCAGTGGATTCACTAGTCACCCTCAATCCAGACATCATTTAACACCATCGCACACTCTCACTTCAAACTCTGAAACACTCACAAATAGGCATCGTTCCGCATGGTACTTATTATAAGTCGCCTGATACAAGTTCGTCCTGGCGTGTTAATCTTTCCAATAGGAATATGCTCCTAGGAGAGATTAACACGCCAGGACGAACCCGTATCAGGCGACTTATAATAAGTACCATGCGGAATGATGCCTATTTGTGAGTGTTTCAGAGTTGGAAGTCACAGTGTGCGATGGTGTTAAATAATGTCTGGATTGAGGGCGACTAGTGAATCCACTGACGAGCCCACGCTAGTCACCCCGGGCGAAACATCATTTAATTGTTTCCCTTTTCGCTTTGGACTTTCGTGTGTTCCTTGTGGGACACTCGTCCAATTTTGAAATTTCGTTCTTTCCTCGAATCCCAAGATCTTTTAAACTCCAAATTGGTTATTTTAAGGATCAGCCCTCATAAAATCATTCCTTTACTTCAATACTTTTATCCCTATGTGTATTTTTTTAGGTCTGCATTGAGGCCTATGTTTCTAATATGTATTAAATTGCTACACAGCCATCCCATGAAAAGTGAAACCAGAAGTTGAGTCCATTGCCCTGGTTTTATTTTAAAAACATTTAAAACACACCACCATTTTGAAAAAAACTCTTTGGTTAAAGTCCTTCTGGCCTTAAGGATTTGCATGTGATATATTTTTCTTATCTCCGTTACTATGGAATGACTGCATGCAAGTATTTTCTTTGTATTTTACCTATGAAAATAATGAGCATGCGGCAAATTATCAACCACCCGGTCTCTAATCAATTCAAAATCCTTATCAGTCCAGACTTCCTGTAAACACACCACATCAACATCACTTTTTGACAGGACCTCAGCAATTGCACACATGCGAGACCATCGGTTTTTTGAGACCACTGCTAAGCCCCTAAAATCAGTAAGATAGCTGATGTAAACCTCCTAGGGCTTCTTACATAGAGTTTAAGTAAGTAACATGTAGCCACTTTCGCAGCAGCAGTAGTATTAATCATAGTAACATTATAGTAGTAGTAAAAACGCTCTATTGTCAAAAGATACTATTATCCTTAAGGACAAAGCTAGGACTTAAATCTAAATATATCTTACACTATAATTGTTGTCAAAGTAAATACATATTTCAGCTTTAGTTTAGGTATTATAATAGGTAATCAGTTTTTGTATTTTTTGTTTTAACACATAATAAATAAAGTTACATAAACTATAAAACGAATGATAAAAGTAATAACATAAAACAAAAGGAAGAAACAAGACAAGAACAAAACTGTAATAAAATGTTAAAAGTATAATTTTGCATTAAAATTAGTTATTAGTAAAAGTAATAATAAAAATCTAAAAATAGTTAATAAACTAGAGCTGGATATTAAAAAATCTACAGAACTAATAATGCATAAAATGGGGCATAGAACAAAAAAGACAAGCTGCCAGAACAATTAAAGTGCCACATGAAAATCAGGTTGCTAAAAACAGTTTAGTAATATTAATAATAATAATAAATTCCTTATTGAGCTAAAGCTACTCATACAAAGGTTACAATATTTCAAGAAAATATAAAAAATACAAAAATAATTAATGTAATCAATAATAACAGAGAGTAATCAAAATCATAGTAATAGTTATTTATATAATTTTTACCTATACCTATCTAGTTTTAAGTAAAGACAAAAAATTTAAAAAAAAAACAAAAAAAAGTAACATATTGACAATAATACAAATAATTTTCCAAGTAATTTACACAATATAATAGGTATATGCCATGCCAAGAACACAGAAAAAGAAGAAGACATAGTATATTATTATACAGATCATTATAAGTACTTGGTTAAATAAACTTAATTAATTAATTAGGTATCCCTTTATAGAAAAAAATTGTTTTGTGTGAATGTTTTCTGGTATCTAATAATAATAATCTTTTTTTTAGCCAAAACTAATAATATAAATACAATGTCAAATTAATCCCAAAAGAGGTATATAAAATAAATAAATAAAATGTTTTGAAAATCACACAGACAGAAATGTAAGTCATTTTTAAAGAAATAAAACATGTAGATGTATAAAACAAATAAAAATAGGTATATTGTCAAATGAAATCACAAAGGTCATAGGTATTTTTTATAAAATTAAGTTAAAATAAAAACTTTTAAATAAAATATGGTAGTATATGTAGCCTCTACATAACATATATTCATAACATATATTCAACAACAATTCAGTAAAAACATTAAAGGCAAAAAATGACAAACAATAATAGCTTAATATATGTATCACATTTTTGTTATCACAGTTTAATCTAGACTAGATTATTTCTAGTTTTTAGGTACTTTTTGAGGCTTTTTTTGAATGCTCCTATAGTTTCACATGTTTTTAGATGATTTGGTAGTTGATTAAACATACTTAGTCTCTTAAAGAAAATATGTGCTTTGAGTCGATGATCTCAAAAACCTTGGTAATCTAAAATCATTTCTAGATCTAGTTTAAAATTTATTAAGTTAAAGATTTAAAATGATAGAAAGATTTTAGTGGATATAGAGCCAATATACAATTATGAATTTTTGTATCATTAGTTTTAAAATGTGTTTGTACTTTTTAAACTTGTGAATTATTTAAAAAAACATTTTAATTGTAGAGTATTTGTGTATAGGTAATGTCTGTATTATTTTTATTTATCTTGAAATGATTATAGCATTATCTTTCTATGGAAAATCATATTATGATAAAATTAATAGGGACATAGACACAGTCACACAACATTGTAATCACAACTTTATCTCTTTTTTTTTAAGGATGTTTTCACAAAAGCATCAAAGATACGCTAACAACAATGAATCAAAAATAGCTTGCCAACTTTAAGTGTCTAATTACTATAGAATTTTATCTTTAAGCTCTGTTTGATGCTGTGACATGTTTGTGTCATCTGTATTTGTACACAGTTTTTTTTTAATAAAGAATTTTGGACTTTGACTTTGAAAACATTAGAGGTGAACACATCCTTGAGGAACTCAAGACAAAACTTCGACAGTTTTTAATAAATAGTAAAGAGCTGTTTTCTGTCTTTTTGAAAACTGAAGATAAATAAAAATAACAGTGAAAAACCTACCAGCAGTTGAGGGTAAATACTTTGAAATTGAGACGCATTTTAGTTAACAACACCCAATAAACTATACACTAAACTAAAGCCTAAGGCTTTTAACATAATAAAGGAATAGTCATGAAATATTTAAAGCATGAGAATGATAAGATTCCACATCTGCAACTTTTTAAATATTTTAGGTTATGTAAATCATCTGATCTGATACTGACAGCGTATTTGTTCTGTGGTTTTGTATGTGGCCTACGCAAAAGACAAGCTATGTTTAGGAATGTATGTATATAGACAAAAAGGAGGTATATGGGCACTTACATATCTTTCTCAGATAGAGCATCGACTGAAATGTTTTGAATGTATTCCTACACAAAATAAAATACTTGTCAAAACTTAACAATAATAAATGTATTTAATAAAACATAAAAGTTAAAATTGTTACAATTATGATTACAAGTTGGCTAAAGCTTGATACATAACCAGGTCTTCTTTTAAATTTAAAAAATTAACGCTTTGGTGTGCAGGAACAAATAAAACTGTACCGGCCACTACCGCGCCATTTTCATAATCAGCTTGTCCTGATATCACCAGCAGAATACTGGCGCAGTCCCTATTGGGGCTTCTGTAGTTGATGTTTGATGTAGAAACCTAAAAAAATTAACAAGAATACATAATACTTTATTTATATATATATATATATATATATATATATATATATATATATATATATATATATAATATATAATATAATAATATTAAGTGGATTTGTTTTTAAATAAAAGAGTCCTCCACAGTATAACCAACAAAGGCAGAGTATTCTTGGAACACATAAAAATCTATGTGTAATTTTTTATACAAATTTGAAACATATTTGGCAGTAATTATACTGCCTGTCACAAAAGCGTGCAGTCATATGCGCGCACCCAAAACCGCGCAGGTCAACGGTGCGCACCCTAATTTCAAGGGCAAACGCGCACGGAAAAAGCGTTAAAATTTAGCGCAACATTTCGCGCTTATATGTTATTTAAGATGCTTATAACAAAAAAACCAAAAAGAATGCCAGCTGAAAGTTATAATTACCCATATATTAAACCACAGGCTTATTCTTTCCTAGCTGGGTTACTATGCAAGGATTGGCTCGATCAACACCAGAACAATGATATTTTACTAATATTGATTCACTTTCCATAAAAAAATATTAAGGGAACCATTGCTATCCCAGTTAGAAAAAAAGCAAATTGTCTATTTTTAATTCCGAAGGGGTAACCACTATGGTAAAATATGTGTAATGATTTCGCATTTAACGAATTATTTCGAGCGATTTCGCGTTTTTTTTCGATAGTTTCGCATTTTTCTTAAGGATTTCCTATGCAATTTTAAAGGGATTTCGCCGAATTTGGTAACTGATGATTACCACCATGTTTAATTCTTTTTCCCCCAGACCTAAAATAAATATTACAAGCAATAATGAAAAAGAGATCAATACCTAAATGCTTGGCATTTGGTGATAATCTCAGCGTGCGCTTTTGTCCATGCATGCTTCTAGCTGCTCTTTTGTACCAGACAAGTGAAGTGTGCAGGACAAATATACACGACCAAAAGTGTGCAGCCTACTACTCCACTGCTGTAGGCTTTTCTGAGGCCCTTTTATACCTTAAAATAGGTACACCAAATAAATATGGATTTTCTATCTGGAAATACAGGGTGTTCCAAATTCAATGCTCACCATGAGGATCTTCTAAATGGTAGGATACGAAAAGGTTTAAATTAGGGCAGAGTTGCGCAATTTGACGCTTTCCTCAAAACAAAACAAAAATTTTACAAATTCCAGGTAGGTCTGGAGAAAAAACCGAAATCTTTATTTTTTAGTTTTTATATTTCTGCGCCCTTATTCTTATTATTAAGCTGTCAAAAAATGCTTAAAACTTTCCACAGGCACTTTTTTAAGATCTACCTAGTGAGAGGTCCGTTTTTGAGACTTGACATTTTAGTGTGACTGGAGCACTGTCAAGTTCATTTTTTCTTATGGACACATGCTTTTTTTCTCCTGCCGTTTGGTTAATAAAGGAAGACAGATATTTTACAAACTCATTTTGACAAGTACCTGACGTTTTGAATTAATTGCATGACCATCATCAGCCCAAATTCAAAGATTAAAAAACAAAGAAAAAAAACGAGAAAAAAACGTATTTTTAAAATATTGGGATAAGTTATAAGAAAATGTCAACAAAACTGTCATTTTTAAAATGTTAAAAAAAGTACTGCAATCGGGTTTTCAAAATATCTTGAGTAAGTTAAAAGCACAAAAAATAAATTTGGGCTGATGATGGTCAATAAAGCGAAAACGTCAGATGACTTGTCAAAATAAAACGGCAGGAGAAAAAATGGATGTGTCCATAAGAAAAAATGAATTTGACAGGGCTCCTGTCACATTGAAATGTCAAGTCTCAAAAATGGACCTCTCACTAGGTAGATCTTAAAAAAGTGCCTGTAGAAAGTTTTAAGCGTTTTTTGACAGCTTTAAGAATAAGGGCGCAGAAAAATAAAAACTAACAATAAAGATTTCGGCTTTTTCCGCCTATCTCCGGAACTATCCGGAATTTGTAAACTTTTTTTTTAGTTTTGAATAAAGCATCAAATTGCGCAACTTTGCCCTAATTTAAGCCTTTTCATATCTTCTACCGTTTAGGAGATCCCCATGGTGAGCATTAAATTTGAAACACCCTGTAGGTATATAGAAAATATGATGTGAAATAAATTTGTGTACTTACTTTAATAAAAGCAACAGCAAAATCCGGTACGGGCGGCCTAAAAATAGTTGAGAATTCATCTTCTTTCACTGGATTGAACAATTTTGTATCTGCTGGTGCCCCTTGGTAAGTGAGCATTTCACACAAGGTGTCAACATCTACTAATTTTGGAGTCAGTCCTGCTCTAACTACATTGTCAGAGCATGCCATACATTCTACACAGTCTAAAAAAGTAATATCTATCTATTAAAACATGACATCAAGTCAGAGTAGATTATAGGTACCTAGACCATAAATTCTACAGAGTCTAGAAAAGTATTATTCTATCCAACCACAAAGTTTTGACATAATCAAGAAATTTTATGAAACCATTGATAAAACTCTTGAAAAAATTATAGCATAACAATCTAAAATATTTGTTAAATAAGTTTTTAGTTGATTATTAATTTGTAATTTTTAGTAAACTCAAATCTGGCCATATTTATATAATTTTGTAAAAGCTTTGTTAAAAGGAAAAATAAATAGGTATAAATCAAGATATTGATTTAATTTTCTGTGTTACTGCTACTGTTAATGTCAATACTACTAGTCCAATGTTGCTTGTTGTAATACTATTATTCTCTAATAGTAAACTAAAATATGCTTACCACCAAACAAATAGGCATGTGGTTCATTTGCCCCCAAAAATATTGCTTGTGATGTTTCCAATATTAAATAATTTAGAAAATATACCATGAGAATACCATTATCATATGGAAATTCTGAATGTAATCTTCTTACCAAGTCTTCATAATAATAAATCTTTTCATCTGAATCTAAAAACACACTTAACTGTTTAAATTTTATCTGTTTTATCTTTAATATCCTTTACTTACCTATGGTTTCATATCGTTTCAACATACTGTCAATTAATGATTTTATGATAGCTTTTTCACAAGTCAAAACGGCTCTAAATGCTTTTTGAATCCATGTTTTTTCCTGTTTGTATTCTTTACAGCCTACTATCATTTTTAGTTCAGGAATATCTAAAAGATCATAATATATAGTGAATTTATTAAAACATAGGTACCAAACTAAAAATGTGAAACAAAATTAACCTTCAACATAAGTTTTTATTTCATCTATTGGTCGAAAACCACACAAGGCTTCAAAAGGCGTTAATGCTATTGCCATCTCAGGTTTGTGATTTGGATCTTTATAAATATTTGGTAATTTGCAATGAAGTTCTTCTGCATGACCCTAAAGAAATAAGGTAAAAACTTGATCAATATTTTTTATTTCCATTTATTTCATCTATTGGTCGAAAACCACACAAGGCTTCAAAAGGCGTTAATGCTATTGCCATCTCAGGTTTGTGATTTGGATCTTTATAAATATTTGGTAATTTGCAATGAAGTTCTTCTGCATGACCCTAAAGAAATAAGGTAAAAACTTGATCAATATTTTTTATTTCCATTTATATAATACATGCAGTGTGCATGATCATTGTAAACTTCCATAAAGAAAAATATTTTGGTATTAGTTTGTAGAATTTATAAATATAACATTTGATATGCAGCATTTTTTACATACTTATAGGTTTATTTATAACTGAATCACACTTTAACCCAAACTTGAAATTCTGATGTGTTTTTTGTTAATTTTACTCACTTTTGAGGGATGGGCTTGAATAGATAAAGCCTTATTTACAGAAAGAACCTTAAATAAAAATGGCAGTTCATTCTTGAATATCTGTGTCACTTTTTCACCTAGGTATTCAGGATGTGTGTCAATTAAATCTGATAATTTTTCATTGGTCTCTTTGATTACTGAAGGGGCATTGACATGGGTGCCTAAAATTTTAATTAATGTAGTTAGAAATGGACGGCAGAAAACAGTTTGTAAGCATTCATGCAATTTGAGTTAGTTAATTTTTTTCAGCATAAAATATTAAAAAAAAATTTAACAGTGATAACATACCCATCCATAACTCAGCATAAGGCAAGTTTTCATCTAAAATAAATTCCTTGTTGGAGTTTTTCTGCAATCTTGCCACCATACTATCCCTACCTGGAATGCAAACCAAAGCATGAGTTAATCTATGATTATAATAAAGATTGATCAGCAGTGCTTATATTACTATATCTAACAATATATTGCTGATCTTTAATGATGAGTTTGCGAGAGGTAAACCAATCTGCAAATTTTATACACCTCCTGCCATAATCTAGTTCCTGCCAGGTCTTGTCAGGTGGGACCTGCCTAGTCCTAAAACATAGGTCCTACCAAGAAATTATGAAGGATATTCCCACAGGAGCATTCCCTATCGACACTTTCAAGAATACAGCCCATGATGTATCAGAGCAAAGCTGCATTAAAAGCAAAAATTTAAGGTGTAACTTATATATCCATCCCTTTAACGAAAAAATCAATTTATAGCCTCAAATTTGTGCCTTTATTCCCCATTTACACATTTCATAAGCATAAATTTAGTGCTGTATTTGTATCACTGTCTCTTTTTTTTTAGTAAGGAAGAGAAACAACAGACATACAGAATTAGCACTAAATGTGGTAAATTTATGCTTATCAAATGAGTAAGTGGGCCTTTAATGCATCTACTAAACCCATCATTACCAGGTTATACCTTACCGATTTTACCCCATTCGTAATTTTGTACCTTACATGACAACTCCATTTCTACACGAAGTACATTAAAACAAAGTTGTAAAAATGTATTGAAAGATTGGTTAACAAATCGTAGACTTATTATTTTTATCACAGAAAAAAAAATTGGGTTCCGTCTGTGGCAGACATTTTTATTTCCAAAAATTTATGACAAGAAACATATGAGGTTATGTTATATAAATAACCTTGACAGAGGGCAAAGCCTGTCGGATAATTCGGATAATGGACAAGCCAAGCTGGATACCTATGCTATCAGACGCTAGATGGCGCACAAATATCTAAGCTGGTAAGCCTGGTAAGCAAGCAAGCAAGCAATTCGGAAAAGTTCGTAACACACAGGCTGGAATTTATAGTCGATCCTCAAGGCCTCCATAAGACTGAACGGTCTTTGAAGATCCCTTAATCGGAAATGCATTTTTCCTACCAGCGTGCGGAAAAGTTACTTTTCCTACCAGCGTGCGGAAAAATTACTTTTCCTACCAGCGTGCGGAAAAGTTACTTTTCCTACGAGCGTGCGGAAAAACGCTTTTCTCGCACTCATTTCCGTGTGGAAAATGCCACTTACCGCACGCCGCGTGTGGCAAAAAATTTCCGCACGCCGTGCGTGAAAAAAATTGTTGTTCAGTCAAAATTAATTTTTTAGGCTTGTTAAAGTTTAGTTCTGAATAAAACATAAAATTCGTAGTTTTGACTATTTTTTCTCTGCTATGTTTAACTGAAATAATGATAAAATATTTTGATATTCCGCACGCTCATAGGAAAAATGTTGTACCTAACGCGTGCGGAAAGTATTGTGTAAACACCGGTGCGTGCGGAAATGTATAACTTTCCTCACTTGTTAGGTAAATAACTATTTCCGCGTGAATTTTCGTTTTGAAAGTTGTTTTTACTTTTCCGCACGATTTCTTTACTTTACCGCAAGATTTTTAATGTAACGCACGATTTTTAATGTAATGCAAGATTTTCACTTTAAAGGACAATATTTCAATTCAAATTTCTATCTATGGGTACTATTTTTCATTCAGAAAATTCATAGGCTTAACCATTAAACTTAAAAAGTTACATATTGCAGGCACTTTACTAAAAAAATCGTGCGGAAAAGGAAACTATTGCTGAAAAGTTACTTTTCCACACGATTTTTGTATTGTTAAAAATAAAGATATTTAGTACTAATTAAATGATTTATTTAACTATTCTATCTTATGTGTCATCTTTAAGCATTATTATAAAATCTTTGCGTAATAAAAACATTTTTTTTTTAATAAATAAAATGGACAAAACACTCGTAGGAAAAAAATTGGCCCTAACTCTTGCGGAAAATGCCTTTTCCACCATTGACGGCTTGCCCGAACTCCGGAAAAGTACCACTTTCCGCACTTGTTAGGTAAATAACTATTATAGTCGCTGAAGCAAGCCTTAAGCTTGAGTAAAGGCCAATCTAAAAAACTTTATGTGTAAAATGGCAGCTCGTGTACTAGTCATGGACAACGGCAAATCATTAAAAATATTCGTCTGTTTTTTTTTAATTGTCTTTTTCTTTGATCCGAAAAAATGTGCTATTATTTTTACTGTTGTTATACAAATTGTGCTAAGGCCATTAAAATTATGCTCAAATCGCACAATTATGCTACAATAGGTAACGTTGGCTGTGTGGCTGGAATTTATAGTGGATCCTTAAGGCCTTTCCTTCGGTGAGGGCTCCTCCAAATTTATAGTCCAACTCGAAGGAAGCCTCAAATAACCCACATAGCAAAAAAATATTGCATGTATATCCAGCGTATATACGAAAACGGAGAAGGATATTGCCGTGGATATCACCCAGATATTCACCTGACGTGCATAGGAGCTCCAAAAAAGATCCAATTTAGATCCAGAGGTACCCATTAGGTAACATCCACTGAATATATGTCATAAGTATATTCTGAACATGTATTAATTACTCCACCAAAAATATTCGAGTTATATTCTATTACACCAAATTTGATGTTCTATGGTATATCCATTATGGTATATATTTATATATCATATCCTGTCGATATCCGTCACGATATACAAAATGTATATTTGTCCAAATTTTAGTTTATATATACCAACCCCACAAACAATGCCGGCATGGCAAAGTGCCTTACAAATATTGGCATCTATTGGCAATGAGAATTTGACGCACGGCAATCTGTGCGTTATAAATACCTTAAACACTCCTGTGAGCCACCGGCCGAGCGACGGCAACGAATACGTTTAAAATGATGGCAAATACACACTTAGCATGGTTTAAATGTAGAGGAGTACTGCATACTAAATACCGGCATTGCAGGCAATATCGGCAAAAAATGTATGGGGTGGGGTGATTCACCATATTTTTCCCACTACATAGCTCATTTATTATTAGAGATAGAAAAATACTTTAAATACAAAAGTTGATTAGTTCTTCACAAATTTTAAGAAAATTCAATAAAAATTTTCAAAATGTCAAATTTAGACTTAGACATCAACTTTCTTATTTTAAATTGAACACCCTGTATATTTTTTAAAATTTCGGTAGATCTTGTAGGGTTTATCTTTAGCAGTTCTCGAGTGAAATAAAAAATAATTTGCCATAAGGGCGATGTGTTAGCCAAGGAAAAAGAGCCTAGGTGGTTCTTTGTTCAACACATTGCTCTTAAGTCAACGTTTTTCTTGAAAAATATACAGGGTGTTCCATTTGAAATAAGAAAGTTGATGTCGAAATTTGACATTTTGAAAATTTTGGTTAAATTTTTTTAAAATTTGTGAAAAATAAGCAACTTTTGTATTATTTTTTTTTCTACCTTTAAGAATAAATGAGTTATGTAGTTGGGAAAATATGGTGAATCACCCTTAACACTAAGTGCCAAACCCACGCAAAAATTAAAAGTTTAAAAGTGCACCTCCTTGATTGGTCGGCTCAATAGGGATACAGATGCATGTATGCATAAAATAAAAATTGTAATGATTGTGGATTAAAAATAAAATAATGCACATAATTTACGAATGCACATTTATTTTATTTTATCCTTAAACGAACAAAAATTCCTAGAAAAACCAATATGTATTAAATAAATAAATGTTACTATAAACAAACACTTATACACTTATATTTATATAAACCATATGAATAACATTTGTCGTCTTGGTCATGCCAAAGATAGAGGAAAATTCTTTCATAAATTGATGTAAATATTTATTAAGAGGAGGTTTTCCATACAACAGTAAATTGCAACAGGGAAAATTTTATTTAGAATCTCTTTGATTGTGAATAAAAAAAAAAGGTTTGCTTCAGTTGCTTTATATAAAAATGCCTTGGCCAAAAATTTAAAAACTTGTTATAAGATAAGATGAAGATTTATTCAGCATCTTTTGTCCTGAATGTTCTGCCCCCTTTCCAGTCACAGGCACCCCGTAACCAAGCCTTAGTAGCATCTTCAACGACAGAATGAGGAAAAGTTGGTTGACTTCTTAAAGGATTTTTTACAGAATCTAAAAAAGTTTAAATTGTGGTAAGTATAGCTGTAAATTATTTTTTTTTGGATAAACCAGTATTTTGTTTTAGGAAAAAGTAGCCCTTTTTGCTTAAAAAGTGACAAAATATCGGTTTCCCAAAAAAAAAAATTAAAAACTTTAATCTAGTTGTTTTATTGGCAAATTTACATTAAAATAAAAAAAAATAGTACCACAGACGAGTTTTTTCAAATTAATTTTAAAAAAGATTTTAAGATATTAACTAAAGACAGCTCGGTTTCACAAGAAATTTAAGGGTCATCATTCTCTGGGCCAGCAAGAGAAATTTCAGTGTTAGAAAATGACTTGGACGTAGACTGAATTGATGAATCTTTAGATGGCTTGATCCAACACTTCAACTAAAAAGCCAGTTAACTCTTTTTTGATATAGTATCTTTTAGCCTACTATAGAGGCCATAGTGACACCAAACTGAGAGAAAATTCATGTTTTACCTGTCAATTTGGTTATAAAAATGGCGGCAACAGTAGGCTAAATGGCACTGAAGGCTGAACACAGGTAGGAGTTAACTGGCTTTTTAGTTGAGAAAGGTTTTACTCGATTAGAAAAGAAATTTGTAAATTATTAGTGTCAGTATCGCTTAAGCATTGTAGATCATAATGTGACCTTTGATTTTCTTGTAAAGTGGCGTCTAGATCACGATTTAATTCTTGGTTCATACAGACAAATAAAAAAAAATTATTAAAATTAAAATAAAAGTGAATGAGCTTATGGGGAATAGTGTAGGCATTTATACAGCATAAATAAAAAGATGAGTAACTTCTAACATTTATTTTTATCTTAAAACGGATTTGAGCATGCCCCTTTGACGCACATAACCTCACTTTCATTTGTTTTTGTAATTTAAATGGGGGTTTTTTGCAGTTTTTGGTTTGTTTTTAACAGATATTACTAAGGAAAACAGCATGATGGAGTTTAGTTTAATTATTCCAACTATTGGTGTCATTCACTTTTGTATACATGTGCAGAAGCTGTGCGCTGTTCGGTTCAAAGTTATTATTTTTTATTTTAATTTTTATATGCCTATATATGCCTGTATAAATCCAGCAAAAATGACGATTTTTGGTAGCTTTACTGGTAGTTCTGAACATTTTTAAGTCCACTCTAGGCCGACCTTATTTAAGAACAAAAGAATATAAGTACTTACGTAGTATCGGCTTCGACATCCATGGTGACTTGAAACTCAATTTAAATTTAAGCCAATTTTAAAAGAAAACTTGCAAAACACAAAAAACAAACCACTAAAAGGAACCCACATAGGAAGAATCCGCAGAATATTATTAAAATGGCGTCATCAGCACTAGTAAATAATCATTGGCAAAATAGCGCAATTTTGCCAATAATACTACTGTAGTAAATAACCAATGGCATTCACTTGCCAATATTGCCAATAAAGCAAATACACCTTACCACCTTTCATCGTTTGTGGGGAATGGTATATCCATAAAAGTATATTCTTTTCCATTCCATAATATTTTATTAAGGGTATATATAAGATTTATATTACTGCAATATACTAATCCTTATAACACTGATGTATTCAATGAAGAATGTCCATTACAAATCTATAATCAGATATAAGGTATATACGTTTTGTATATACCCTGAATATATTGTCATTTATATTACAACAATATACCCACTTAGCACAATAACAATGATAGGTCTCATCCTAAATTTAGAAAAATTAACGTGAGTAAAGTTAACATCAGAAACACATGCTCTCACATAAATAAGCATTTTTTTAGGTGTACTTTAAAATTGTAGAAAATATCGTTTTTTGTGTCTGTGTGTATCACGTAAAAAATGCTGTTTTTTAGTAAAAAAACCTAAAATGCCTAAATTTTATCTTTTTTTAAATAAAAACGCCTTGGACAGCTAAAAATTTTTAAAAACAATAGTTTCAAAGGTTTTTTAATAATAAACAAACACTTTTTCCTCATTTTTGAATTTAAGCAGTTGAATTACATTTTTTTTATTTTATTTAGAAAATACAGAATGAAGCTTTCCATTAAAAAAATTAGTTTAAGTCAAAGAGAGCAAAGCAGTATATTAAGACTCGTGGGCACCATATCGCATTATTACCAGTACATATCCCCATGTTTAGCTCTATTCTTTTTGGTGGTTGATATCTGTCTCTATCTGCAGCATCCTTAATCAGTTTTCTATGACAATATGAAGCTTTGTATTCGTGGTGGTGCGTAAAGAAAGGGAATTTCTTCTTGCTGCAGCTACATCTGGAAATAAAATATTTTTATAAACAGATAATACGTGGCATATTCATTTTTTAATCAGTTTTTATGAGTTTTTGTTCAATTTGCAGGTGGTACAAAGCAACATTTTATAATAAAAAAAAACTATAAAAATGCCATGGGCAAAAATATATTTTAATCTTTTAAATACAATGCTATAAAACAAAAATTTTGGAAAAAATTAAATTTATAAAAAAAATATAAAACCAAAACTTTTAAAAAAGTAATGATTAACTTTACTAACAAATTAAGTAAAGAAAAAAATTATACAAGTTCTCTAGAATCAACAAAAAATGATTATGCCAATTTCTGGCAAATTTATGTGTGAATATACTGAGCACTTTTATATGTGACCTTTCGGACATCATCGTTTTAGTTTTTAACAAAAGTAATATATAAAAAACTAAAAAGAACAGTCTGTAAAAAGACACACACACACAAAATCTTTTGTAGCGTCTTAATTTTGCTTTAAACTGAATAAAAAAAAAGGTTTTCGACAGTTTATACTACTTACCTTGTAAAGTCTAGAAGGAACCAAAAATATAATTTTTGTAGTTTAAAAATTGAGAGGCATGGTAAAAAACTACCCATATTTCCGTCAAAAGTCCACCTGAAATAGAAATTTGGTGATTAACAGTTACCATTCCTACTTACCTACTATTTTTGAGTAGTCTTGATTTCACAAAATCCTTAAATTGTTTCTAATAGTAAAATAAAACTTGAATATTTTATACAGGGAATTTTCACAGATAATTCAAGAAAATTAATTATGAACTGCTAAAGTCACTTATTTATTTGGATAAAAAATAGAGAAAAAATAAAAATTACAACTTTGAAATAATAATCAATTAATAATAAATATTGTTCGTGGGTCTTCATTTATCTAGGTATTTCATTTCCTGAAACCTCGTCCAGATTTGGATCAGACTGAAATGTTTACCTAAATTATTTATGTTTATAAAATGGCCTGATTTTTGGTATGAAAAAAATGGCCAAGGTGCATTTTTCTCTAACTCCACCATTTATGAATTAAAAAACTTTAATCGGCTAAACCTGTCGGCTTTATCTACTTACCCTGCAGTCCCTAAGAGATGTAAAGTTACCAAAGATGGTGGGAACAGCCAACCAAATTTTCATCAAGTGTCTATCTGAAACAAAAAATAAAACCATACAACTTATATATTTGCTTTTACAGGTCTAATAGGAAAGCAGAAAAATAAAAGTTTCAAAAGGATTCTTCTTTTACAATACACATAAATAAATAAAATAAAAATATTGGTAAATAATTTTAAATTAATCAGTACAAAACTTTTATAAATTTACAGAAATGTGGGTGTCAGTGATTTACGAGGTGATTTATCAGCTTTCTAATTTAATATTTGGTAAACACAAAAACCAAGTTTTTTACATTTTCACAAGAAAACCAACCAATACAACCCCAGCAAACCCAACTCAACCCTAAAAAAGGTTGTTTTCGCTTTAGATATAACCATCGTAACTTTAAACACTGTGAAACAAAAATGCAAAATACACTGCCTCCCATATAGGTCAATGTTTCTTTTAATTTTACAGTATAAACCTAGCTTTAGATAACACAACACCTGCTGTTTCTGATTAACATTGACCCTTCTCTGTCTCTTTTTTACGCAGTGCGTCAACGTCGAAAAGCAACATATATCGTCAAGTTGAAATTCAGCCATATATATAGATGCATTTATTTCATCTGATGCCACCATTTTGAGCCCACACGAATAAAACAACTTCAATCGCGTTTATCTACTTACCTGCAACAACTGGATGTAAGATAGCAATTCCCAGGGGGATAGTCCATTGTAGTTTAATCCAACCGATAATAAAAAATATTGTTTTTTGCTACAGAACTTTAGAAAACGGCACAAATTCACTGCCCACAAGTCGATAAACAAGCGAAACAAGCTTAGTTTCGTATTCGCAAGAGGAAGGATTTATTAATCTCGTATCTGATTGGTTGAATTGAAACCACGTGGTACACGCGCTAACGAATCAAAATGCGTAGAGGAACAATGAGCTCGTAGGGTCATATACACCGTTAAGTGGTTATTATTTAAGGCTCCCTCACTAAAGGAATCCTTTAGTACATTTTATCAGTTTGTTTTTGATTCACTGAGATAAGAAAATATATATAAGAATAGGGACCATGTGCACCGACAAGTTAAGTGACAGCTCGGAGAGAATGTGATTCGCCAAATTTTGGCAAGATGGTAAGTCACAATCTAACCCGCGTAAAAAATATGTTAACTATAGCAATATACCTACGATTTTTTAAAGATATATAAAACAAGGAGGATCTGGGTTAAGTACATTTTAAAAAAAATCATGTAAAAAAAACAGAAAAATGTTGTGATCTCTAATTAATGCTAAAAAAATGTAATTATATATTATAACAATAATATATTTAATAAAGTATTCCATTCCACAAAACAAATATTTGGGCATATTTATTGTGCAAATATTCAAGTGATATTGGGCTAGGATATGTCTGCCTTAAATACAAAAAACAGATAAACAGAATATACTCAAACGGATACACACTGAATATTGGGAAAATATTCATATTTTTTTATATAATTTCTTGCATTAAATTTTATGTAAAAATATGTAGTATTTTAAATGCAGAGGGAAATATTAAAAACCTTTCTTAGAGAATATTACGTGATAATTTTAAAATTTATATATTTAGTTTATATTAAAAAACAAATATTCGGGTAATATTTTATTTTAAAATATTAACTGATATTCGGTTAAAAAATATAAGGCTTATACACAAAAAACATATATTTAGGATGTACGATAGCGCATATACACTGAATATACAGTAAATATCCGTTCATGTTTCCTTTTTTTAAAAACATGTAATATACAAAACGTATATCCTAATTTTAAATATCTTTGTAATATACAATATTCAAGCAATACCCTCTCCACATAGGCCGATCAGCTCTTATCGTTTTAGTGTGTCCTTTTCTCCACCTTCGCCGCCATTTTGACAGAAAACTAATGGATTATCTGTCACTTTTGAGTGAAAATGGCGGCGAAAGTGGAGAAAAGGACACTAAATCGGTATGAGTTGATCGGCCTATCTGGAGAGGGTACTGATCCAAGGCTTAATTGCTATGTGGGGCTTTTTTATTTTAAGAAGGTTTTGTCCTCGCCCAAAATGAAGTAGCTCGAAAGCACCTTGCCTCAACCAAACATGTTATTCTGTGTTAGACTTCAGTTGCACAGTAAACTAACTTGGTAGTCTGTGCTCAGTTGTCAGTTGACCGCGTCGCCAAAATGGCGGAAAACGACATTGATTTGTATGCAGACGATTTGGAGCAAGATTTCGCCCAAGTAAGTATATTTTTTCAATGTATTTGTTACAAAATTCAAGCCTAAAGTCGGCGCTACATTTTTATATCCTATATAGCTGATTACTTGAAGAAATAATAGAGATATTGCCTGTGTTTCGAGCCGGTGTTTACTTATTATTATGTGTGCACAACATGGTCAAGATGTCTGCTTTTCTTGTTGAAAATATGCTTAATTTGCTGCTTTTCCTGAAACTAAAGGCGGGTTTACCCAACTTTTCATATTGATAATTTTCTTTGCTTTTTTCATATTGATAGTCCATTAAGTTAAAATAAACCAACTTTTAAATTATGCACTGTGCTTATGAATTGTGAATTATAACTATGAAAACTTGGGTAAACACTTCTATTAAGAATAATGTGTAATTATGCAGTATACGGTTTTCTGCCATTTTTGATTTTTTTAAAAAAATTCTTGGTAATTATGCAGTATACGGTTTTCTGCCATGTTTTATTTTTTTTGAAAAATTCTTTATGGGGCACCTTCCAGGGTCCCTAGGACCCCAAATCCGCCTGCGCCCGATTTTTTTTTTTTTTTTTACGAGATAAAAGGGGGGGGGTTGTAATGTGTTTTTTTGATTGTTTAAGGTTGGTTTGAATTAGGTTGGGTTGGACTGTGTTGGTTTGGGTTGTTTTAGTGAAAAAAAATTAAAAAAAACCAAAAAAAATAAAAAAAAACCAACAGGCGCAGACGGATTTGGGGTCCTAGGGACCCTGGAAGGTGCCCCCATAAAGAATTTTTCAAAAAAAAATAAAAAATGGCATAATTACCGAATAATGTATTTAACATTATGACTATGAATAAAATTGTGCTTAGGTTATAAATTATCAATATAAAAAGTTGGGTAATCAGGGAAGTGCAACTTTAATTCATAGTGTATAAGCACAATTTTAGTGTTAATACATAATTTAACAGCATCTGTTTATCCAAGTGTTTATAAGCATAGTGCATTAGGATATTTGACATACCAAATTAACAAAAAAGAAGAACAAAAAAAATGTTTTTCTTTACCTAACTTCAACAGGTTAGGTATTCTTCCTTCTTGCTAAATTTCTGTTTTCTAATATCACTCCCATTTTGAAATCAACCAACCAAAATGTTTTCTTTGCTTTTTTCATATTGATCATTTCATATCATCCCAACCCAACGTAATCCAAACCAACCCAAATCAATCAAAAACACACATTACAACCCCCCCCCCAGGCACTGTTTTTTCTCTTAAAAAAAAAAAAAAAAAAATCGGGCGTAGGCGGATTTGGGGTCCTAGGGACCATAGTAGGTGCCCCCATAAAGAATTTTTCATAAAAAATCAAAAATGGCAGAAAACTGTATACTGCATAATTACCATTTTTTGTGTCAAATTTTCCCAAGAACTCATTGTAGATCTCTGTTTATTGCAAACAACATATTAACATTACCTTTACTATATATCCTTTTCATCCAAACCAAAGGTGATTTTCAGCCTGGAATGATTTATCTTCGGTATATACTGCAGTTATTCTTTCGGTTGACAACTTTGACAGCAAGTGTGACTTTATATCCTCCCAGCATTCAAGAATCACAAATGAATGAAATGGCTCGCTGAAATGCATCGGTCAAAGAGGAAAGGGTTATGTTTTTACTGCACAGTCACAGAAAAACTAACATCAAATCTAAACTCATCTGTGGATCCTATTTCTTTTCTCAATAATATAAATATTCCTGAAACTCTTGTCTTAACTCCAACATCTCTTCTTGAAGTAAAACAAGTTCTTAGCTTGATAAAAAACAAAACAAGTTCGGGCATTGATGGTCTGTCCATTAAAATTTTGGAACATCTTCCAGACACTACCATCTCCATCCTTGTAGAACTTATAAATCACTTCTTTTCCATTGGTTATTTCCCAGATTGTTTGAAACAAGCTCTTGTCATACTGATCCATAAAAAGGGAGATCTAGATGACCCCTCAAATTTTCGACCACTTTGAAAAGTTTAACATCCTCTCAAAATTTCAATTTGGATTCCAACAAAAGAAAGGAACGCATGATGCCATATTTGCTCTCTTGGAGGATGTATATGTCAATATAAACCAAGGAGATTCGGTGGCGGCAGTGTTTTATGATTTCTCGAAGGACTTTGACTGCGTGAGTCACAGGATACTGCTGCAGAAGCTAGAATTATATGGCTTTAGACAATCATCTTCAAGATGGGCAACATCTTACAACACAGGCAGAACACAGATAGTTCGATGCAACCAAGATCTTTCGAATAGCAAAGAAATTTTGGATGCAATCTTCTTCCTTGTCTACATCAATGATCTCACCTATATCAATATAAACGGGAAATTTTATGTCTTTGCTGATGACAATACCATACTCTGGACAGGTAAAAGAGTCGAGCTTGAGGTGACAATTGAGAGTGATCTAAAAAAAGTGAAAGATTGGTGTGATGCAAATCAGTTATGTTTTAATATTAAAAAAACTAATGTCATTTCTTTTAGATCAACTATAAATTCCATACCTCTTAACGACCAAATAATTGAGTCTCAAGAGAGTGTTAAATTTCTTGGGTTGGTTTTAGATAGGCAATTAGATTTTAAAGAAAATATTATTCAACTTAAACCTAAACTATCATCTGCCTGCTTTGCTCTTAAAATAGTTTTCACAGAACTGAACCTACACTCAGCAAAGATGGTCTAGTATGCCTTATTTGAATCACGTGCAAGATATGGAGTGGCCTTCTGTGGTCACTGTTCCAAAACCCTTTTTGAGTCAGTGTTCCGGATTCAAAAACGAGTCATCCGAATTTTAAGTGGAGCATCATCAAGGGAACAATGTAAACCTTTATTCAAAAAACTAAAAATTTTAACTTTGACAGCCATTTTCATATTGGAGTCTTTTTGCCTTATTCATAAAAAACAAATTAACCGAAACACAGTAAATTCAGAACCACAACGAAATACCAGACAGACTACAAATCAGTTTGTACCTCTCCCTATTCCTTGTTTAACAAAGGAATCAATCATTTATGAGAGTGTAAAATTGTATAATCACCTTCCACTTGAATTCAGGTTGATAAAAGATCTTCAAAAATTTAGAAGAACAGTAATGAGCTATTTTGAAAACCATCCATTTTATAATTGTGATGAATACTATGTTGAGGTACTAACTAGCTAAATATAGTATGCTTTATTTTCTTTTCATTAGTGAGATTATGAAACTGATATTTTATTTTTATACCAAATAATCTTGGGCTTAAGTCAGTATAATACAAATAAACGTAACTTATGTTTACCTTTTTTCTTTGTTCATTTTAATCTGTTATTTTTTGTTAATTTTAAACTGTTAAATGTTGTTAAATATGTTTGTTATTTTATATTTTTGTGACCATTTTTTATTATTAACTAAAATTGAAGAACTTGAAATCAAATTATTTATTTTTCTTAAAATTATGTTTATTGGATTATTATTTTATTGTGACATAGTAGTATTCACTCATTAATGTTGTTGTTAAGTCTTATTGCATTTCTTGAAAATCATTTAGCATTATTTTATTTTTGTCATTTTGCCTTAGGCATGCTTTGTTTATGAGTTTGAATGATCTTAGAAAACAAGAAAGCAATTTTTTATTGTATTGTTTATTTTAAAATTTTTTGCTCATAAGACAACTAAAAAGCTCATATTACAAAACATACCATTTTAAGCAGAAGATTGCTGTTTCTATGTCATTGATCTTTCAACATTCCTAATCCTTCTTAGTTTACCACTAGTTGGTATTTTCCTTCCATTTCTTGAACCCAACCACAAAAAAACAAACAACATTAAAAAGCTATAACCAAAAGATGAACCCAAGTCCAGAGTCTGGTTATAAATGGTAAATACCAAAAGGAAATCAGCTGATCCGTTATGTCACAATTTCCCCTTAAAACCGAAATCATGGAAATGCATTGGTAGATACCAATTAATAATCATTCCAGGCTGAAAATCACCTTAAATAAGTCAAGAGATGGGTCAGAGCAATGATCTTACCACTTACCACTAGGATTAAAAACAGAAGTCAATCTTCAGCAATTTAGGAACAAGTGTGGCTTAAAGTTCAGTATGTCCTCTGTGTATTTATATTTTGTGTTTGTTCAATTAATCAATCAAAAAATACTTTATTGTCAAGAAAAAAAAATTCTGTCGACAAAGCAGGCTAAAAACTAAAAGAAATAAAAACGTAAAATAAGTAGGAACATAAAGAAAATACATTATTATTGAAGCTTATTTTAGGTAGAATGTAAGTTCATAAAAAAGTTAAATTTGAGTCTACATTAGTAAGTGGTTTTAAACCTATTACTCACTAACAAATTGGAAAAGTTTGTTATGTTTATACTAAATTACTAATAATAAAAAATACCCACTTTACTATGATTTAAAAAAAACAATTATTGTAAAGGGGAAAATACTACAACAGTAAAAAGAAAAAGAATAAAAATATCCAGTCACTAAAATATTTCATAAAAAAAGAAAAAAAAAACACATTAAAAGCAGCAAGTTTATAACTGAGTGTCATAAAATTCAGAAAGCGAGTAGAAAGATAAGTTTAAAAGCCTCTCCTTTAGATCCCTTCTGAATTTTTTAACAGAGGTAGCACATCTGAGGGTGATTGGCAAATGATTGAAAATTTGAATGCCCTCGCATATAAGAGAATTTTGTGCTAAAGTGCTTTTTGGAATTGGCAATCGAATGTTAAATTCTTGTCTTGTATGATATTGTTGAGACTTGGGCCCTTTTTTATAATTTTTAAAAACTAAAGATGCTGTTTCCAAAACATAAAGTGATGTAAGTGTTAATATTTTATGTTTGACAAATAGAGGTTTGCAAGACTCTTTGGTTTACATTAGAAATGAATCGAACAGCCTTTTTTTGTAATATAAAAATTATTGATAGCAAATATTGATGCGCAGATCCCCAAAACGGGAAGCCGTACCTTAAGTGTGACTCAAAGAGTGAGAAATATACAGATCTAGCCATATCAACTCCCAGTTCAGATCTCACACATCTCACTGCGAAGGACCCAGAAGGAAGTTTTTTACTGAGTTTAAAGATATGTTCATCAAATCTCAGCTGGCTGTATTACAATGGCTCTGTTTTTAAATTAATTATGTGTATGAAAATGCCAAGATATATTATTTATAGGTGATTTAACATGACTGATTTTATTGACCTGATTTATTTATTTATTTACTTTTTAAACATATTTTTGTAACTCTTTCATTACTTTTAAGACTTTTGCTTTGTCAATGAAATTTATTTTTTTTTGGACAATAAAGCTTATTTGATTGATTGATATGTACACCTAGAAATTTAGATACATTTTGTTTTTGTAAAAGATTGTCACTCAATTGTACATTCTGCAAACTACACTTAAAAGCGAGAAAGCGATAATGTTAGTTTAGTGTGATACTTTATTTATTTAAATGCATTTTTTTCTCTTTAACTGCCTTTTGTGTTTTTTAAATACATGTACTTAATTTTAAAAGTTTTCTTTTGAAATCATTTATTGGTAGGTGCCTATAAATAAGTTGAGTATATATCCTTTTATGTGGTTTTTTCCATACATTTTCTTAAGCATATTTTTTTAAATGTATCAACTTATAGCTTTGTCATTTAAAATTGTAGAGATTTTAGGACAGTAAAGCATTGCTTCTAAAGGTACATTCTTTTAAAATTTTCTTGTAAAGTAAATTAAATTTTGTTTGCAGAATGTTTTTTCCATACAGGTATTTCCGGGAGTATTTCATACCTCATCATACCTGGATGATTTTTATTTATTATATTGTACTTACGGAATTAATTTTTGAAATAAAGAATTTTTTGTCAATAATTTTTTCCTATATTATAGCATTTATATTGTTTTTGTATTAGTGATTTTACAATGATAATATTAATTTTGTTACCATTAAGTTAATATCGTTTGCAACTTTACTCTACACAAAATTTGAAATTTTAGTATTTAGACTTGTCAATCAATTTTGGTTCATATTGGTATTTACAAAAAGGGTGGTATCTGGAAAAGTATTATGCCATTTGATACATAATTTTCAAATTTGTTTTTTTTAGATTATAAAATTTCAAAAAAAAATCAAAATATTATTTTAATTTTTCTTTTCTATTCAAATTCAAATTTATTTACCAGCAAAAAGAATTGCAATAAAATACAGTAATAAATGAAAATAAAGAAACAAGATACCACAATGGATAGGATATCTGTGCCTGCTCTCCTATTTTTTATACAAAATAAAAATACATTAAAGTACTTGACTACCAACTTAATTATAAAATAAGTAATTTTATTCTTAATATTATTATAGGTTTTATTTTTCAGTTCTGTAGGCAACATTTTATATATTTTTGGAGCAGTGTAAATAATATTTCTTTGACATGCTGTTTTTAGTACATTAGCATTTCTAGTGTTTTTATTGTGCAATATGGCTGGGGTATATTGTTTATTTTTACAGACTAACCTTATAACAGCTTTAATGTAAATTTGGTTCTAATACATATTTTCGCGTAATAAACACAGGCTGGAGGACAGTTGTAAAAGTACTAATTGTATGTTATTTCTAATAAATTATCTTAATATTAATCTTTTCCATTTTATATTTCTCATAATATCTGGGCTATTGATAAAAAATCCTGACATTTGCGGTATCTAGACAAAAAAACAATAAATGTTAAGGATAGTGATGGGAAATTCGGGTCATTTCGGCGAGTCAGGTCACCGGATCTGCTTGTGGATATGGTTCACCGGGTCAGTGGGTCACTGGATCCCTGATTCCATTTTGTAACTAAATTAGCCAATGCTAATAGTCTTTCAAATTTGGATTGGATTGGATCATATTATACCTACTCCTTATTCATGAAATGCAGAAAACAAGTATTTCTTTTCTACATTTCTTAGCTATCCTATGACTCAAAATAGTAAATTTGAACGCATTTTCGTATTTTTACTACTATGACTTACGATCTAGGTATTATCAAAAATTGATCTTGATCATTTGGCGGATCGGAACACCGCGCGGCGGGACAAAAAGCATGGCTAATGCCACGGGGATTACCCTTACATTACACTCAGGGGATTACGCAGCTTGTTAATCGCGATTTTTAAGTTGAAAAATATCAATTATTTGAACGACCCATGCTGATCCGTGACCCGTGTTTTGTAATTTTGGGATCCGGTTCAATTCATTCTTTTAAAAGATCCTGATCACTGAACCGGGTCAGAACCGACCCGGACATCTCTTTTATTTTTCTTCTCGAGCAATAATATTTTTTCTTTAATTAATTATTTTGTGATATTTTACCAACAATTGATATCTTATACTTCATTAATGTAACCACCAAATGTTTGGTGAGGGATCAGCAGTGATTATAATAGTCTAGAAAAATTCCAATTTTTGAAGGAAGTACAGGTTTTTTGACTGATTTTGGTAACTAAGCCACTCTGGCCTGGCACCCTTGAAGAACTCAAGATAGCATTAATTTTTTTTATCAAAAAATTAAGAAAATTCAGGGATTTATGTGATTAAAAAATTCACCTACAAAAGGTAGGTAGTCCCAACTCAATAATAAAAAAAAATAGTGCCACAATTAGGTTCTCTTTAGTGCTCCTCTAGTTTTTGCAGGAAATAAAAAAGCAGTCAGACTGCTAGGTTAACATTAAGTTAGTGGTCCCACTTTTTTACCTAAAACTATTAAAATTTAAGTGCTTCATAATCATATTCACTCATGTATTTTTATAAAGCACTTAAATTGTATGTTTGATTTAAAAAGATTTGAATGGTTTTATGATGTAATCTGGACTTTGTGTAAAATACCACATAATTTTATTTTTTTCCATTTTTTGAAAAGACCAAATTAGCACCTAAATAGAAGCCTAATTCTCCCCTATCCCTATCCAAAATTAACTTTTGATCAAAGGTAAACAGTGGGACTGCTAGCTTAGAGTTAACCTAGCAAATTAGCTAAATCGGCAAAAAATAAAAAAAGTACAAAATGTGCCTTCCATTCAAAGTTCAGCCAATTCTAATGTTATTTGACTCCAAAAAGTATGGATATCACATGACCCCCTTTTCAATGTCACTTCGACATTTCCTGAGCTAAGGACACTGACAGAAAAAAAGAATCTACTCTTAAGCTTCATTATTTCTCAAACAATTGAATATTGAAAAAAAAGACGGCATGAAAAATACAAACATTTAACATAGGAAAATATTTCTTAAAAATTAAACAAACAAAAAAAAACCTATAAACACTTTTTGATTACGAGTTTTATCGGCATAAAGTTGAAACTACTTGCACAGGAAACTCGATTTGGCTATAACTAAAACTAGCTTCAAAAGTAACTTTGGTGTTTATTTCTAAAAAGTTTGCATTCATCAGTTTTCATTGGCTGAGGCCTAAATTGGTTATTGGGGGCGGAGTATTGGTTTTCAGAAGTACCAATTTTTGTTGACTTATCTTTTTCTCTTCTCTAGGGTAAATTTGTAAATAACAATTTTCTTTATTAACTGTGGTAAGAACTTTGGTTTTTGGTTCTGAAGAAATTGTTTTTATTGGCTGAGTCCCTGTGGGTATCTTCCTATTTTCTTTAAATCAGAGCTTTAAATTGTTTACTAGCTATTATTGATATACCTTTTTCTGTTGTCTAGGATGAATTTGCAAATGACAATGTGGACCTCTATGACGATGTCATTGCCGCGGGAGGGGGAAATGTAAATAATGCTGAACATGGAGACCAAGGTGGGGCTGAAAAGACCAATGGAAATGTGGTCTCTTTAAATCAAGGTTTGGGTAGAAGACATCAGCTCTATGTGGGGAATTTGACATGGGTAAGATTTGCACTCTTTATTTTATATCTTTATTTTTTTAGTTTTAGATAAATTTTGGATAGAAATATAATATTTTTGTCTCATACTTTCTAAATAGATGTTAGAGTCTTAATAGTCTAACCTTCGGACAGTTCTTTTTTCTTCTACACAGTTCATCATAAAAACATATACATAAAACGACAACTGTGCCAGGGTAAATTCAGCCGTAACCCTTGGAAAAGCGATGATAAAGGGGTGGTAAAAACTACCCTTTTATTCTGGACAAAAGCACTATTGAAAAACAAAAGATCAAAAGATCTTGGGTGGAAATAACAAAAATTCAAACTTGGATGAGCATCCCACAAGGAACACACAAAAGATCAAGTGAAAAGAGAAATTATTAAATGATGTTTCGCCCTGGGTAACCAGCATGGGCTCATCAGTAGTTTCACTGGTCACCCTCCACTATACATCATTAAACACCATCATACACCAGTGAAACCTACTGATGAGGCGATGCTGGTTAGCCATGGCAAAACATCGTTTAATCATTTCTCTTTTCGCTTTGATCTTTTGTGTGTTCCTTCCACCCAAGATCTTTTGATCTTTTGTTTTTTAGTTTCTTTTCGGTTGAAGTAACTGATTTGGAGGTTTTTAACTTTTTTTTTTTTTTTTAAAAAAAAGCACTATTTACAAAAATTATAGGTAAGGACTAGATGTACTCAAAAAATCAACTCTGCCGACTTTCATACGGCCAGAAACAACCACAGGGTTTAAAGTTACCTGAAGTTCCTGGAAAGTCATGGAAAATTTTTTGAGCCTTGAAAAGGAATAGAATTATCTTGGACATTTTAAAATTTATGTAAAGTCATGGAATCTTGTAAACAGTCATGGAATACCTGGGAAAAACTTATCTATACATAATAAATCTAGATCAGATAGACCATTCCTGTACATAAAATATTTTAAAAAAATGTTAGGTGTTGGCTTTTAAACAAACCATATAGATACTAAAAATCTATTTTTTATAATGTTTGTATGTTTGTTTGATCTAGCATCACAGAAAAACTGCTGAACAGATTATGATAGGAGTTTTACTACTACTGGATTCCTTGGAGTCCTGGGCAGGCTTTATTTCATCAAAATTGATTCAGTGGAACAATCATTATTATTATCAATCAAAGCAAGAAAATCGGTAAAAACCGCAGACGAAACTGCAGGGTCTTCAGCTAGTTTTTATTAAAAAAGTTTGAGCTAATCCAATTCACTTTTAAAAAAATATTTCACAAAAAAAAAGAGGTGAAAGGGATTGTTATTGATTTTGGTCAATAGTTCAATTTGAAAACATTTTAAAAGTTGGTTCTTATTTAAACCAGACTCACTTGTCAAAAACTAAACAGTATAAGCTTTTAAAACAAATAGTTAAATGAATATAAATATATAGGGACTTTTTGTCCCAAAACCAAAAATTTTACACTCGAAAAAAGCCTAATAGCCTCGCTAATAGCCTAATTTAGAAACTTCAAGGGTACTAACGTTCATTATTGAGTATTTTGTTTTTAAATATTTGGAAAATAGTTTTAAAATTTGGTCATAGAGAGAACCTGGTGAGACTAAATAGTGAACCAGCAGTGGGACAAATCAATAAGTACTTGATGCCATTTTTCATATCACCGTGCTTATATCCTTGAGTATAACAATTTTTTTTAGATTAATTTTATTCATAAGACTTTTCCAGAATCACTGAATAAATTTATATTTTTGACGTTTTAGTATTGAAAAATAAAATTTTTGCAGTTTTTACAAGGGGGAAGTTTTATTTTCCACCAAACAGCAACCGGTGGCAACAATCAGTTTCTTAAATTTTTCACAGATGGATTTCCGATCCCATAAATCAAGGTATTAAATTTTTCCCGTGGAATCCATCATCCATCAATCAAGTTACTATATTTTTCTGATGGATTTCCGATGCCGTCAATTGTTGCCATCTAGTACAATCAGGTCTGGGAGTCGGTGGAAGGTTTTGATGGAGTACATAACCTCACTTTTTTTGATGGCCCACTTTCTGCACTCGACTTTACATAAATGGTTTTCTCATTAGGTATCTCAAGGGCCATAAGAATTTCTTCTTTGTCGTTCGTTAATTTTCTTTTAAATACAAGAAAATTAAACATCAACTACATAACTGGTTGATAGAAAACAATGTCTTATGGTTTTGTTAGTAACCTGTGGATATGTTATGTCTATTCATATATTTTTTTTCTTAAAATTTATTATTTATTATTAAATGGGTATATAAAAAAAAATTGATTAAATTGTACTAATGTATTTTCTTAACAATAGTCTTAAATTTGTTATATATACTGCCGTTACGCCTAAATAGAAATGTAATAAACTGAACGGTGCACTCACCGACATTAGTTTTAAGGTTAACATTAATAATGTAATTGGCTGTATATATAAATAAATAAAATTAAAAAAAATAAAAAAAAAGCTGACAGTGGTTTTCTTCTCTTTTTATGGGCTCTCTTTTCAAACGGCTGTCCAACTTTAGTAATTTTTCATGTTTATATATGCCTCCTAGAAAGGCAGTTTTCTTTTTCTAGAGGAATTTAGACCTAAACCCCTTTGTCGGGCTAGGGATCTTAACATGCTCCACTATCAATATATGGATCACAGGATACCATCCTCTTATCGTCTTCTACGAGGGACGGTATGGATTCGTGTTAGCCTGCCTTCTAGGTAACACGGCCTACTCCGCTCCATACGGCGTTTTCTTTAATCTCACAAAATTGTGTAATTTTGCTAGAAAAAGTCTAAGTATACTACCGACAGCCCCGGGGATCGAACCCGGGTCTTTCTGGTTAGTAGACCAGGTAAGTACCCACGTACCCACTATACCAAACAGGTCGGTTGTGAAAAATCGAAAAAAGTTGTGTTATGTCTCTTTCTTCGCTTGTAGTAGTAGTAGTAATTTATTCATGCTAATAAATACATCATTTTTGCACATGTCAAAACATCCTCAAAAATTGGAGGTAAATAAGAAAATAAATTTAAAATCCAAACACTATAAAACACATACTTTGAACATTTTACATATTTTTGGACATTATATTTAAAACGTAGGTATTAAAAAAGAATTTAAAAAAAAAATCCATGGGATATGTCACTGTAAAGCACATGAATGACTATTTCAGGTCACTAAAGTTATGGTTCAATATGTCATCAAGTGAATAGAATGCTTTGGATTTGAAATATTTTTTTACTTTGTTAAAAATAATTTCTGTTGACTGATTTTTTATTTCGGTTGGTAATAGGTTGAACAGTTTTGGACCATAGTAGCTTATTCCAGTTCTGGTCTTTTCAAGCCTGTGGTAGCTTATTTGGATGTTTGCATTATTCCTAGTTGTGTGGCCATGTACATCATTGTGAGTTTTATAATGGATTTTGTTTTCAGGAACATATTTAAGAGTTTGCAACATAAATAAAGATGGAAATGTTAGCACCCCCAGATCTATGAAACTTTGTCTACAATCAACCCTATATCCCTTGCTATCCACAATTCTTATACATCTCCTCTGAAGACTAAAGATTCTTTCCCCCCCCTGTAGCGTGGCCCCATGCAAGAAGGGCATAGTTAATTTTGCCTTGGACACAAGCATGGAAAACACTGAGCAAGACATGTTTTGATAATTTTTTTGATAAGTTATAGAGTAAGTATGCCCCTGAACAAAGTTCTTTAGCTAGCTGCTCAGTATGCTTGTCCCAGTTTAACTTTGGGTCAAGGTTAACCCCAAGATATCTAACAAAATCCGGATTTGCCACATCCAAAGGTCGTAGAGAAAAGAACATTTTTTGAGTTTTTTGTTCATTTAGGCTCAAATGATTCTTTGCAAACCAATCCCCTGTTCTCACCTGCATCTCACCCAAGCTGCTGGTCAAGTGCTGCACATTGATGAGACTTCCACACCATTTGTGTCATCAGCAAAGTTTAGATAATATTGGTTGGCCCCAGTACAGAGCCCTGGGGCACACCCAAGACCATGTCGAGTCGACTTGATTTTTGATCACCAATATTGACATACTGTTGCCGGTCAGTGAGATAGGAATCAGTCAGTCTCTTGCTGTCATTGTTGAAGCCATATCTGCCCAGCTTTTTGACCAGCAGCTCTGGCAAGAGGCAGTCGAAAGCCTTGGTCAAGTCGCAAAAGAGCACTCCTGCATACTGCTTTTTTTCAAAAGCATCATTAAGAATTTTAATTAAATAGTTGATTGTATCAGTTGTGCTGCGTGAGGACCTAAAACCAAACTGGAATTCATTGAAAAGGTGATTTTCTTCAAAGTAAGCTGTCATTTGTGACTGTAAAAATTTTTCCAGTACCTTTCCAATTACCGGCACTATTGAAATAGGCCGGTAATTAGATGGTTCGCTTTTGCAACCTTTTTTAAAAATCGGTACAACTCTTGATATTTTTAAGCTTTTTGGATAAATAGATTCTTGTATACATTGATTGAAAAGTAGTGTAAGAGGCAATGCAATATCTTGGCAGATGAATTTTAAAATTTTAGCATTCAATGAGTAACAATCAAGACTGATTTTATTTTTTAAATTGAAAATTGTTTTCTTTACAGTGAGACACCCCACTTGCTGAAATTTAAAAACAAAATTGGAAATATTTTCAAAATTTCCTTTCAGTTGAGTAAAGTTCAGATCATTAGATATTCTCTCTGCAATGCCTGCAAAGAATTTGTTAAAATCATCTGGAGTTAATTCTGTGTCCAGTTTCTTCTGTTTCACCTTTGTGTTGTTTACAAGGCTCCACATAGCTTTTTGTGGATTTGAAGCATTTTTTATGTAACTGTCATTTGCATTTTTCTTGGCTGCCACTAGAGCTTGTCGATAATCTTTTCGCCTTTCTTGAATTTCCAACTTAAGATCTGGTAGATTTTCATTTTTTGATGCATCATAGAGAAAATTTAGCTGGTCCCTTTTTTGCCTGAGCTTGTCATTGAACCATATAACTGGAGATTGATTTGGTTTGATTACTTTTTTCTTAACTGGAAAAGATTGATCCAACCCATACTGTAGTGTTGAAAGGAAGTGATCAAATTTTCCATTGATGACACATAGTTTTTGATGTTTGAAAGACCCTTTTTTGTAATTGGTCTATGTTTTAAAATTTCTGTATTTTCTGGGATTACTGGTAATTTAAATTTCATTGAGATAAAGCTGTGATCAGACATGCTATCTATGTTTACCACTTTTGTGCCAAGTATTTCCTGTAAGTTTGTGGCAAAGTTGTCCAAGCAGTTTATTCCGTTTGTCAGTTCATGGATTTTCGGGACCATTCCATGGGCTAAAAGCATGTCCATAAGCTTTATAGTGATTGGATTATCTGGCTTATTGAAGTGTATATTGTAGTCACCAGCTAGGATTATGTCTATCTGTTTTTTGCAGATGTTTTCAAGAAGCTCTCCCAGGCAATGTAGGAAAATGTCTGAGTTTCCATTTGCTGAAGATCTATAAAGAGTCACCACTAACAGATTTAGTTGTTTTGATTCTACTGCACACACCTCAAAGTGGAGTTCTATTGATTTTTCTGTTATGTCTTCTCAGTTTACGAACTTATCACAGGCTTCATTTTTAACACAAATCATTACTCCTCCATGATCGTGATTGTTTCTAGAGGATTCGCTTATTGTTCTGTAGCCATCTATTTGAAAGGTTTTTACTTCCTCTTGTCTGAGCCAGTGCTTGCTGAAGCAAAGGATGTCTTGTCCCTGTACAGTCTGCTCAAGTTCTAACACTTTTGTACGTATAGATTGGATATTATAATGGAATATGGAGAGTGGATTTATCCTTCGACTTGTTGGCTTGCTGGTGGTTTTTACTAAAAATTTGTGTAGTAGGTTTTTTGTCTGCGGAGGTCAAAACGTTTAATACCCACATTCTTTGGCCAAAATGTGGGATCATAAAGCTCTTCCCTTTTGCAGAATGGTGCACCAATCCTAAAGCACTTGTTTTTATTTTTATTTTCACTAGTAGGGAATTCTGCTATCTCTATTTCCAGGGCCTCATACCCAGGCTTTGATTTCATATAGTTGGTTATCATATCACTTGTCACATGCTTCTCTACCCTGTAAAGATAGAGCCATACCTTTCTTTGAACGCCTGAAAAGCCTCCAAAGTCTCCTGCTGTGCCGAGATTTTTCCTTGATGGTTCGCTTTTTTGTTGTTGTGTAACTTGTCGATTTTGGCGGCCTTTTGGCAGCTGCCAAACGCCGGTTCCGCCCTCTTGTACTTGTTTAGTCGACTGGTTTTTGATTCTGCCATTTCCTGTTTGCCCTGTTCTGTTTTCTAAAGATTTTTTTTTGTTTCCTATTTCCTCATTTTGTGAGGTTAAGTTGTGCACTTCTTCTTTTTTTTGGTTCAAGTGGCCGTCTGGCCAAATTCCAAGTAAGTTAGAATGGACCTTGCTTTGATTAGGTTGGAATTTTTCTTTCACCCTTCTGTGGCCACTGACGGGTGAAACTTGATTTGGTTTTTGAAACTGTGACTTACCATCAATACAACAAATAGATATAATCTCATTGTTTGAGTCTTTAAGGTGTTCTATTTCAGTTCTCACCATGCTTTTTATGTTCTGAAGACCAGCACTAACTTTTTCTGATAGTGATGTTTCCAGTCTTTTAGATTCTGTTTGAATTTTATTTGTGACCTTTTCCTCCAAGGACTTAAGTTTTAGCTTCAATTTTTTTATAATTAAATGCACACCTTCAGTTTCTGTAGAAGTGTCCCCCTTTTTGTTGAAAGCAGTTGTTTTGCACTCTGTACAAAGAAACAACAAGTTTCTTTGGCTTTGCGTAGACTAGCAATTTTGGAACAGGATTTACAAAATGCCAGCTGGCAGATATCTCACTTGTGTCCAAAGACTCCATCTTCTTTTGATGGTCTCCTTTTGAAAATGCAGTGTTTTTGGCACTTTGAGCAACTTAGATTCATACCTGATTTGTTTTAGATTTTTTTAAACAAATTTATCAACTTACTCAATTCAGTTGACTTTTTTGTTTATTATTTGCCAGCAGCTGTGTTTTGTCACTTGTGGGCGTGAAGCCAACGGGTTTTTATTTCAACTGATGGCTTCATCTGATGCAATCAGAAATAATGATGTATGTCAGCTGTCAACCAAGTGTTGGCATCGCAAATCCACCGATGGAAAAAAAAACTTCCCCAAGGTTTTATTTAACTTCAAATGTGTTTGTTCGTTTGCTTACTTGTTTGTTTGTTAGTATGTTTGGCACAAATCTTGCAGGTCAATTTTCTTTCAGTTTTATGTTTTACTAAATATTTTCTAATTTTGGAGGTAAAAACTACATTGGACGCGGGTGGTTACAGGGTTGAGGGGAGGTTAACTTAATAACTATGGTTGTACAGTTTTGAGAATTGAAGGGAGAGGTGGTTCAGGGAGTGATCATGAAGTTGAAACTTCCCTCTCCTCTTTGATGAGGGGTGAAGGGAGTCATACCATATAAGTATATGGGTCATTCTTGAAATAATGGTAACATTGCTTGTAATTGGTTTGTAAGTTTAAAACCACTTATCCCTTTGAAAACAAAGTAGGAGGATAGTTGGTATACCCAAAGGCTAACATTATCCAGCAATAATGAACTCTCCAAGAAATGTCTCCATGGAAAGTTGTTCACACTATGTGACAAAAAAACACTTTAGGATCATAAAATTTATTTAGATAATCAATTGGATAGATAGATAAAAACTCAAAAATTTAAATCCTAAAAAAATACATTGATATAAGTTTTTTGTCTCCACCAAAAAACAAAAAAAAACATGTGTAATTAATTTTGTGTGATCACATGCAGTCGCAGATTTTTTTTAAAATCTGGCATTACTGCATACAAAACCCAACTCATTTAGCTGAAAATGTGGAAGCACAGAAGACATAGTTTAGGAGTGTAACCTGAAATGTGTTACATAATTCAGTTTTTGTCAAGTTTTGATGGTTTTAAAACAGTATTAATGTTTTGGCCGAGATAAATGTCACATGTGTTTCTATATATTATTTATTATATAAGGAGTACATGGTAAGATATTTATTTTCAAAAATGTGATTTAAGTATAAAAAGTAGGCATTTAACTAACAGTAAAATAGAAAAGTAGTAACTTTTTTTTTTTTTTGTTATTTAGACATTTTGTTAAATATATCATTAGTATGAACGTCACTAGTGTGATCTTTCAGAATAGTTTATTGTTAACCCCTGTGACATTTTTTGCTTGTAATTAAAAAACTCAATAATTTTTAAAAATAAAATGGCAAAAGCACCAGAAACACAAAAGAAAATAGAAAAAAAGCTAAATGTATTTAAAAAAATAATAAAATATCATCATCACTGACAAATAATATATAAAGAAAGTATATCTATACAGTTACTGACAAGCATCACAAGATTTAAAAACATGATATTCTACATCACACAATACATTGGAACAAAATTATACCAAATTTTTATTTTAACCTGTTACTGTCAGTCAAGAACTTAAATCTAAATTACACATTTTTGTACAATAATTACATATTTTCTTGCAAAAATTCGACTATACTGTAAAAAGCTTTACCTAGCAAGCATTTTTTTTTGGGAATTCCTGAAGTATTTTATCATCTGGATATTTCTTAATTCCAAACTAAGATGATTGTATAGGTATTTTAATACCATTGCAAATGGATCCAATTTTAATTTGTAGTGTTTATTTGTTTTTGTCAGCCCCTCTTGTCTCGCTTTTGAGAAAAATTATTATTTTGTAGTGTTATATACAAATTCCCATTTAAAAGGGTGCACCTGAATTTTCTCGAAAACTGTCGATTTCATTTGCAAGAAGGACACTATTTGGCTATATTAGAATTTTTGCAGGGCACACCTCTTTCAAGGGGTGAGTTTCACCACCAGAATTTAAATAGGGAAAGTGTGTCAAGTTATAGCTTATTTTGAAGGTCTTTCCAATGCCTTTATAAAAGTGTTTTGAAAATCTAGCGATTAGTTTTCGAGATATTCATTTTCAAAGTTGCTAAAATCGTTTTTTTATGATAATTTAAATTTTAAGAAATCTCGGGACAGGTCGATTTTTTTTAAATAATAGTACATTTTATCATATAATTTTTTCTTCTAGGATACATTCCTACGAGGGGTGGAAATTTATCTGTACAATTTGAGATTACTACTTAAGTTAGTATAGTTTGACTTGTGAAAGTATTTATTGTATATTATTACTAATAAATTATCTATCTATGAAGTATGATTTCGTTCAAAATTGGTGAACGAGGATTTTGAATTTTGGGTAACCCTCTCACCTCTTCTAATGAAGAGGAGAGGGGTAACATCTAACTTAGGGCCGTTTTCTCAATAGCGGGTTACCAGAGAGTAAATCCCAGTTTTTTGCTGTTTTAAGCCAATATTTTTTTAGGTTAATGGAGTTAATTTTAACCCGCTTTTTACAAGATTATGTCGCTCGAGTTAACGCTAACTAGCTACTGAGAAACCGGCCCTTAGTCCTATTGATTTCCATTTAGATTTTAAAAAGGTTGTGACCTCTTATGATTCCTGTCAGCAGACCAGCGTCCCTTCGTGATCTCCCCAGAAGCCATTTTTGTCTGGCTACATCCGGGCCCTTCACGAAGTCCCTGGTCGTTGGCCCATTTATTGAGTCGACATACTGCTTTTTAGTTAAGTACGGCAGTATTATGGCATACACCTCTGCCTGAAAGACCGTGGCTTGCTCTCCGAGCGGGTAGCTCTTTCGAACCTCCTGGTCTTCCACGTAAACCCCCGATCCTGTGGTTTGCTTCTCCGACAGTTTGGACCCGTCGGTGTAGCAAATCGCGGCGTTTTCCTCGAACTGTTCGCGGAGGTTTTCACTCTGCCATAGTTCCCTGTCTGGGATGACTACTTTGTACCTCTTGTTGAATCTCCAGGGATTTTTTTGGTCTTTGTGTTTTGATCGCTGCCATTGGAATTTCTCTCTTGGCGATTTGGGCAATCCAAGATGCCCCGAAGCTTCCCCTCTTCCTCTCCATTGACCTATATCTCTCAGCCGGAGGTGGGTCGCCATCGCTTCTTTTCTGATCCAGATCGGAAGCGGAGGCAGTCCCAGAATGGTTTCGAGTGCCTGTATAGGTGCCGTCCTCATAGCGCCGGTAATCCCATGGTTCCCTATAGGCTCCTAAGCTTGAGGGTAGTAGTGACCATCTCCACTGCTGGCCACCATACTATGGATCCGTACTGGATCCTTGGTCTTAGTACTGCCGTTTTTAGTTAGTACCTTTTATAAAAACTATTATTATAAAACATTTTTTACCTAAATATATTTGAGTCTCCAGAACCACTGAATCTAACATAGAAGGGTTACCCATTATGGAACCATCTCGGAAGTGCGCATTTTTTTCATTTAAAGTGTTTTCATAAAGTACACACAGAAACATAATGATTCTAAAAGACTCTTATCCTATCAATAAAATGAATGTAAAAAAAATATAATTTTACTCCAGGATATAAGTGTGGTGATATAAAAAAATTGCCCCAAGCACTTGCTGATTTGTCCTATCCTGCTGGTTGTTTCTGACAACATGAGAGTCAGCAGGGTGTTTTTTTTGGGTGCATCTAGTCCTTACTTATTATTTGTGCTAATAGTGTTTTTGTCCAAACAGAAGGGTGTTTTTTTCCACCTCTTTATAGTCGCTTTGCCAAAGGTTGTAACAGAATTTACCCCAGCACAGTTGCCATTTTATGGAAATATTTTCATGATATATATATATAAAATAAACCAGGCCCTCATACCATAAATTATATGAAAGATATAAATATTTTTTTGTAGTGGACTACAGATCAAGATATATCCAATGCGTGCAAAGCAATTGGAATCAAAGATTTTCAAGAAGTTAAATTCTTCGAACACAGAGCCAATGGGCAATCCAAAGGATTTTGTGTGGTATCTTTGGGTTCAGAGGGCAGTATGAGACAGTGTCTGCAACTGTTGCCCAAAAAGGAGTTGAATGGTCAGAACCCAGTTGTAACTCTCACTACGAAACAGGCATTAAACAATTTTGAAAGCCAATCGAAAACCAGACCGACCCCAACACAAAATCAAAATAACAGACCGCCACATCCAAGCCAACAAATGGGGCCCAGTCAAGGTGGTGGTCCTATGCAAAACTTTGGACCTCGCATGCCGATGGGACATCAAGGACCTATGGGAGGCCATCAAGGACCTATGGGTCATCAAGGTCCTATGGGTCATCAAGGTCCAATGGGTCATCAAGGACCAATGGGACCTAGGGGTCCTATGGGACCTCCAATGCAAGGTAAGGGTTATCAACGTCATATGATTCATTAAGGTCCAATGGGACCTTTAATGCAAGGTAAATTTTAAAATTCTTTTGATATTAAAAATCTAGTATGGACTTAAATATTGTTATAACTCAAATTAAAGAACAACTAACTATCAGAAAAGGCCCTAAAAATTTAAAATGTTTAGTTGCATAGGCCTTCTGGTTGTAAATGGAGTGTAAGTTATTGAATTCTTTGAGTCAAGAGTTTGAGTCTTTTAACACAAATAAAATGTCTTGGTTTTTAGAATAAAATTTAAACCTCAAAGAAATGAAAAGGTTTTTTGTTTATTATAGCCTTCTGGAAGTGCCAACAATTATTGGATTTTATTTGCTGTCTGTAAATGTTATGGATGGACTCATTTTCTCTATCCTCTATTACTGCTAGAAATTTCCTTATTCGCTTTCTGTAAATGTTAGTGGACCCTAGCGCTTATGGATTCGCTTTCTCTATCCTTTATTATTGCTGGAAATATCCATAAAAATCGTCGGGTTGATAAAAAAGTCGTAATAAAATAAAACTCCTGTATTTACCAGAAGTTTAAATTCAAAACGGAGACGGTATCTAAATAATTATATCTTATATCTTATTGGGTTGGGGAAGAACAGAACTTATTACTGAACTTAATTGATTCACATACATTAAGTCAGTGGTTCCCAAAGTGTGCGCCAGGCGCTCCTGATAAGGTAGAATTTGAGTTACGTTTGGCAACGCCGGCGCCGCATCCACTATTAATCGAGCCTATATATGCATATGCATAAGAGCGCCGCAAACTGAAAAAGTTTGGGAACCACTGCATTAAGTTATAACTATCCCTTAATTTGAAATTGATTTTCAGCTTAAATTTCGAAGTTTCAAAGATTTGTTTCTAAGCCACAGAGCAATGTTTGTTTCGTGAAGATCGGTTAATTAATATAGATGTGAAAGAAAATAATGCAAACTTTTGGGTTTAACAGGTACTGTAAGTTGCAGATGTTGTGATTTGTGTCAATATGTCAATATTAATTGAAGTCTCATTTAAAAAACGTCTAAAGTCAACTGACGCAATTTCTGTTCAACTGAGTGTACTTAGGTAATTAAATTTTGAACCAAGCTAATTTCTGAATTAATTGCAATACCCTAAAAAGTGTTTAAACGTACCTTATTGGATTAGGCAAAAAAACACAATTTTGGATTTTAGAAGGGTTGGCAATTATTAAAGTACCTTACAAGAATAAACACTGCTTTTTATAATTTTTTACTTTTCAATAATTTTAGGTAATTTCCAACAAGGTCCAAGAATGCAAGGTCCACCAGGCTTTAATGGCCCACCGAATATGAATCAAGGCCCGCCAAGATTTCAAAATCAAGGCCCACCTCCAAATTGGAATGGCCCAAGACCAAACGGTCCCGGACCCAATATGGGACCACCAATGCGACCAAATATGGGACCTAACATGGGACCGCCGCCTGGATCTCAGGGGCCACCTAGAGGACCTCCTATGGTAAATGTTTACAATCTTTCAGTAACATTTAAAATTGTACTGATTAGTTGAAATTTGTACTTGGCTGATATTATATTTTTTTTATAGTTTCAGGGACCTCCAGGCCCTCAGCAAGGACCTCCCCGAGGTCCAATGCCACCCAATCAGGGACCTCCTCCTGGTATGCGCCCTCCAGAATGGAACAGACCTCCAATGCAGCAGTTTCCACCTCAAGGGCCGCCTCCGATGCAAGGGCCAATGGGTCCAAGACCTGGCGGACCTCCTATGGGGGGCCCTCCAATGGGAGGTCCCCCTGGTGTTCCTCCTCAGGGGCCACCCCAAGGTCCTGCGCCACACGTCAACCCAGCTTTCTTCCCTCAAGCTGGTGGGCCGCCACCTATGAACATGCAAGGGCCATCAGGTCCCCCAGTTGGTATGCCTCAAGGTCCTCCAATGGGCGGTCCGAGTCAACCACCGCCTCACGGTCCCCCACACACCTACGGACCTCCACAAAGCATGCCGCCAGGGCCAGTAGGTCCATATGGTGGACCGCCGCCGGAGCATAGGCCTGATCATCCACCAATCAGCGAGCAAGAATTTGAGGATGTTATGTCAAGAAACAGGACTGTTTCGTCCAGTGCGATTGGTGAGTAACTTCAATACTAATAATTGATTAATTTAATTTAGGAAATTAAAAATTGCAGGAAAAGCTGTGCTAGCCTTTAGTATAAATATAATATAAGCTGCGAAGTAAAGAATAATCCTTACAGTAATATAAGCCAATCAATGAATGTAAATCACAACTTGACTTGACACTTTATAAATAGTATTCACATGTATAGTTCTTTCCAAAACAAAAATATCTTGTTTCATGGTTTTTTTGTAAGAACTCCGCTTTGGTTTTTATAAGTTTTTTTTGGATTGTTTATATTATTTTAACTATAACTTTACATTAATTGTGTTTTTTGTCTCTTTCAGCTAGGGCAGTTTCTGATGCAGCTGCAGGAGAATACGCTAGTGCCATTGAGACTTTGGTGACTGCAATTTCACTGATTAAGCAGTCCAAGGTAAGAAAAATTATTATCATTGAATTATGACGATATTTTAAAAAAGCGCAGGTCCACAATCTAAGTAATTTTCTGTAAACCATAGTTATTACAAACATTTTAAATAATTATACATATACTCTCAGTGACCTCATCGCCTTTTTTTATCTTTAGTTTATTTAGGCAAAACAAAAGTGTAAAAAATGTCAAAAAACATAAAAAACTATCAAGTGCTTTAGTGATAAAAAAACGGCACACCTATTTTTAGTCCACCATACCAATATGGTATGGAGGCTATTAAAATCGTGAAATTTCGACTTCTTAATTTTATCAAAAATTAGTTACTAAGTTTCCAAAACATCTTAATCAACGATATCAGTTGTCTGTCTGTATACATAATAACTCAAGAACGCCTTAATCGATTTTAACGAAATTTGATGCAAAAATCCTCTATCGGCTGACCATAAACTGATTAACTTTTGGGTAGGTTGGTGGGAGGTTAAAGCGGGGAAAAAGGGGATAAAATATTTTAAAAAATTGTAACTTAAGCAAAAGCAAGTAGCGATATACGGTTTTCAGATTTCCATGAATATGGACTAACAAATTTTGTTATAAAGTCCAAATTCGTGGGAGCTTTAGTTTCCGAGTTAACGTTAAAAAATAACTTGAAAGATATTTAATTAATATGTTGCAGAAATGTATAAGTTTTTGTATCCTTCACCGATTTTAAAGATACTTCGCCATCTTAGATTTTATGACATTTATTTTGATACTTTAATTTGAAACCCTCTCTTAAAAAAAAACTGTAGACTTTGGATAGTAGTAGTAGTAACTATGGGGCGGCTAAAGACCTGGCAAGTAGGCCCAATCGGTCCCTTTTTACCTTACCCCAGCCCAGCCCCCTAATCCACCACCTGTACCGCTTGAACGGTAGTGGGCTCTCCGGGCCTTCCTGTTCTCTTCACAAAGTCCAGTACTTTGGCCAACTTGAGAGCTTGTAGGTCCTCTGCATCCAGGTTCGGTTGTCCGAATACCTGATCCCTCATTTTTAGGTATGCTTCGTACTCCGCAACGATGCGCCGGGATGTCTCCTCCGCCCTCCCACAGGCATGGCAGATAGAGTCATTCCCGATCCCGATGCGAGTCAGATGCTTACTGAGTCGGTTGTGGCCGGTCAGTATCCCTGTCAGTAGTCCAATATCTTTTCGTGTCCTTCCCAGGAGCCATTTGAGTCTGGCTGCGTCCGGTCCGTCGATGAATTCCTTGGACTGTCTGCATCCTATTTCGCTCTCCCAGGAGTCTGGCAGTGCATTGTTAGCCCATTTAATGAGTCGATTTTGCAGCTGTCTCCTTGTTATACCTAAGAGTGATTCCAACCCACATATTGAGTTCTGGCCCCGATCCGAGCGAGTTTATCCGCCTTTTTGTTGCCCGACACTCCCGTGTGTCATGTACCCACATCACTGTAATTCTTGTCTTGACTCAAGGCTTCTAGTGCTTCTACGCAATGTTCCACCAGAGTATTGGCAATTTTTGGCGCACTGCTCCGGACCATTGCGAACCTCTTCTAGTGTTGCCGCCATTATAATGAAGTATACCTCGGCTTAGAAGACCGTAGCTTGCTCTCCGAGCGGGTAACTCATTCGAACATCTCGGTCTTGCACGCAGACCACCGCCCCTACATTATGGGCACGCTGAATGCCTCCATTTTTCTCTTTGGTGAACAGGATCATCTCTGTCTTTCCTGGATTAACAGAGAGGCCGTTCTGTTGGCACCAGTTTTCTATGATTTGTACAGCTTGTTTTTTTTTGTACACATCACAGAGTACCTGTCTGCACATGCATTCTTACTTATTCTAGAGATCTCGGTTGGTCTGGATCAGGTGAAATGTGAGTTCTCCCTTCTTCTAAATTGTTTCTTATTTTTTCATACAGGTGGCAGGAGATGACAGATGCAAGATACTCATCAGCTCCCTGCAGGATACCCTGCGCGGCGTGGAAGACAAAAGCTACAGCTCATCGAGACGGGAGAGGTCTCGTTCCAGAGACAGAGCACACAGACGCAGCCGAAGGGAGCGGTCGTCGTCTAGGTACCGCGAAAGGAGCAGGGAGAGGGAGCGCGAGAGAGATAGGGACCGGGAACGTGAAAGAGATAGGTAAGATTTTTACCAAGTTTCTTTAAAAAAATTATATGTATTAACCAAGGGGATAACCACAAACAAATCTTATCCATTTGCAGTCACTTGCAGCCCCTGCAACTACCTAAACATCACCAAATCCTGGCTTGCAGACCCCAAGAGTCCCTGGGAGTCTTTAGACATTAGTCCCCTGCAACTAGTGGTTACCCCCTCGGTAGTAACATTGACCAGAAAATATTAAAATTGTAAAAAGTGAGATCATCGTATTTTCGGCCGACCCCGTCATTTTCTGTCATTTGAAATGTAAAAATCTAGAATATTGTCTGGTAACGAAATGTATGACAGTAGAAAAGGCAGGGTTCCTAATTGAATTTTTTTTTATAAAATATTGATTACAAATTTTTGAAATAATTGCCTTTTGTATCAGGCATATTAATTTGAAGTTTTTTTTAATGTAAGAAAAAGTTCTGAATGTTATAATCGAAAGTTTTTTTTTGGCGAGTTCATACTCATCCACCAGTGGAACCAAAGTATTCTTGAAAGTTTTGATTCCAATGAAAACTTTCTTCGAATTTTCTGGTGGAAACAATCATTACCATCGATACTTGTGTTCCTGGAACATTTTATTAAGGTTCCCATGTGTTGGGAACATTCCTGCTCTAATTAGAACATTCTAGGAATGTCTCTAACAGTCCCCCACTCAGAGAAACATTCCCGGAATGTTTCTAAATGCCACCGATCAAGTCAAAGGGTTGAAAGAGGGGGACTGTAATATTTTTTAATTTTGACGTATTTGATGTAAAAAAAAGTCTAATTGCGTTGTGGTAAGAATTACTAACAGAATGATTATATCAAGAATACAAGGAACTTTTGCCAAAACGTTAATATACATAAATATTTCTATATCTGTAATGGCCTAGTTGTTATGGTACAGGTAAATAATAAATATAGTAAAGAAACAGCGTACAGGAATGTTACACTTGCTAACATTTGTCATTCCGGGAACGTTCCGAGAACATTCTGTAACATTTCAAGCTGTTGCTGGGACGTTCCTTAGGTTCGGAAAGAATGTTTCTTGAATGTCCTTGGAATGTGTGTTGTTAGGGTTGGCAGAAAAATTGGGTGTCTATATTAAGTGTTATACAACAATATTAGGTTAGTGTTGATTTAAAAGTCTAACAACTGTAACCAGGTTGTTGAAAATTTGCCTTATTTCTTAAAAGTATTTTCAAAAAAAACTTGCAAAATCAAAATATATATCGATTAGCGGCAAATTTAAATTATTTTAAAAAAATACTACAATATATCCAAAAGCAGCAAAGATTAGCAGCTTTGTTTTGTAGTTAGTATGTTCTAACTTGGGGGAATAGATGGATATGGCATCCGACCACTAATATTTGTAAATAAGTCAAAATTAAAAATAAATAGTCAAGACATTTTAACTACATGCTTGTAAGATGCTGTTCCAGTTACTGTCATTTCGCAAGCAAATTAAAGTCAGCAATAGTGCCACACTGATATAACTTGCACTATCCATAAAAATTAGAATAAAGTGATTATTGATTTTGCACAGAGTTGCTAAACCAGTTTCCCTGACTCCAATCTGTGGCCTTATGTAAACACATCAGGAAGGAAAATGGTGAATCAGTTTTGTATAATGTTTTGACTGAATTTTGATAAAGATACCTGCGACATAAAACAAAATCTTGTAACTCCTCTTTGTTTAATTAGATACTACACTGACAGTGACAGAGGAGATCGCTACAGAGAGAGGGACAGATCAAGGAGCAGGGAGAGGGTTGAAAGGGAAAGAGAAAGAGATTACAGGGACAGAGATCCGGAGGAGTAAGTTTTTAAACATTCTTTATTTTTGTGGTGGTGGTTAGGTTGCCGTGGAAAAACGCTGAAACTATGATAGAAAACAGTTAGCCCTGTTTCTCATTCAGGGGCTGTTTTTATTGGTTGATTGCTTTGTTTAAAAGTTTAAATTATCGCTGATTGGGAAGATATTAAGAATGTATTGGTTTGCACATTTATCACTTAAATCGTGATTATTATTACACGGAGTCGATGCGAAACCCAGAGATTTTAGATGCGCCGAACTTTAACAAACTGTGAGAATTTTAGGCTAGGTTTTTAAACAAACCTTACCAATAGGACGTGGTTAAGATTAAAGCCGTGACAACTTTGTCAACTTCATTTAACTTAAGTGACAAGTGTGCAGACCAAAACACTAAATAGCTGTCCTGGTCCATTGATTAAAAAGTTAAGTAAAAATCCTTTTGATATAATATATTAAACCTATTTTTGTGATTAATAACTTCTTTTACTAAGAAAGAACCAGGTTCTACCAGTAATTATTTGATTGTGTAATTTTTGGCATAACCTAAAAAAAGCAATGAGTAAAAACGTTGGGTAGTTTTTTATTTTGTTCGCCATATTGGTTTTTAAAATGGCAGCCAAGAAAATACATGTGGATAAAAGCCGCAGCAGTTTGATTTAAGAAAAGCGGTTTAGAATTTTAAAATAATTTTGTCCGGTTTTCATGGGCAACCCGGTATAATACAATCCACTGTCATATAAATTTTCAAACTTGATTTGCTTATCTTGTGACATTATTTTAAACTTGAAAAATTCGATAATAACGCGACTTAATTGATCTTGGATTTTCCGTGGGCCCGAACACAAAGACAAAATTAAACCATTAGTAAAAGAAGAGATAAATAGATTCAGAATAGATGCCCACTTTGGGCGGGTTATTATTACAATGCATATACTTAGGGGAAAAATACTGGACGCTAACGATTCAAAAGTGAAACGTGATAAACCCCCCGTAATAAGGGACGTGCCCGGGATTTCCCGCGCTGCCATGACTACTTGACAGTTTGTCATTTGTGACTTGATTGATGAATGCAGCAAATATCAAAGTAACTTTTTTTATGTTCTATTTAAAAATTTTGTGGTGCTCTCAGACAAAGAATATCGATCGCTTCTGTTTATAAACACGGACAGTAGAGCATTTCCGATATATCCATCTCTTTTTCACTGATACAGGAACTTTAGATGGGCACAGGAAACCATCAGTTTCTCTCCACCCTGGTAAACTTGATTTTAAAAGAGAATTTTATCAAAAGAAAGAAAAGGAACTACATTTTAATATAGTTTGGTTTTTGCTATCGATATGTCATATTAAAAGCCCGACTTGTAGATGGACTGTGTCTCAAACCAGTTAGGGGTAGAACTAGTGGAGAAGGCCAAAAGTACAATGGGTCATTTCAAATCAAATCAACCAGAGGTTTGGCAGATCATCTTCCCGATTTTGATAATTTTTGGTACGGTTATTCTGAATGCAGCAAACATCAAAGTATTTTTTTTTTGTTCTGTTTTAAAATTTTGTGGCGATCCCAGACAAAGAAAAGCGATCGTTTCTGTTTATAAACACGGAAAGTATAGCATTTCCGATATATCTATCTCTTTTTCACTGATACAGGAACTCTAGATGCGCACAGGAAACTATCAGTTTCTCTCCACCCTGGTAAACTTGATTTTAAAAGAGAATTTTATCAAAAGAAACTACATTTTATATAGTTTGTTTTTTGCTATCGATTCGTCATAGTAAAAGCTTGACTGGTGGATGGACTGTGTCTCAAACCAATTAGGGGTAGAAGTAGTGTAGAAGACCAAAAGTCCAATGGGTCATTTCAAATCAAATCAACCAGAGGTTTGGCAGATCACATCAAAGTATTTTTTTTGTTCTATTTTAAAACAACATCATTCGAAAGGTATTTAAAATACCTTTAATACGAGCTACAAACCACTGTCCTAGTTTAAGTAGTTATCGAATAATTTGCATTTCATTGGGTACATGTTTAAGTTAAAAAAAAAGTAGTGGTCAAAAAAAATTTTTGGAATTTTTCATTCTCTATGGGTAGAATAAATGTACCAAAAATTATCGAAATCGGGGGTCTGCCAAACATCTGGTTGATTGGATTTGAAATGACCCAGGTGCGCCTTGGAGACTAGACGCAAACACGTGTTTCACCCTTGTTAGGGATCATCAGTGCGCCATAAGTTTCTATAGACGAATACGAACATGGACAAATGTTTGGCAAACACTAGAATAACAAAATGAGAAATAAATTCCCAGTGTCCATAGATGAGTTAAATATACATAAAATTCACCAAAAGAAATACTATTGGAGTTTTGGGCTTCTCCACCTGTTTTTTGCTATTGATTCGCCATAGTAAAAGCCTGACTGGTGGATGGACGTGTCTGAAACCAGTTAGTGGTCGAACTACTGTAGAAGGCCAAAAGTCCAATAGTTTTTCTTTTGGTAAAATTATATTTTATTTATATTTAACCCCACTATGGACATTGGGAATTTATTTCTCAGTATTATAAACTTGAATTTTCCGCGAGTTTGCCGTTACAATTTTTTTCTCCTAAGTATATGTTGCTCATTGTCTAAAAAAAAATATCAGTTCAGTCATAAATCGATGCCCTGTATTTTAAACTACCAGAGTGCAAATTGGAAGACACTTATATTAGATCTAAGATTAGCGACCACATATTAGATAAGTTTAATAGTGTTTTTGATTGATCTGGGCCTGTATTCTTGTCATTTTATGTGCTCATTGTTTTCCAAAAATGTTTTTTTTTTCGTTTAACGTTTAGCACTTTCAAATACGAGAATACAGGCCTTAGGGTCGGTTTATCAATAGCGGCTTACCCCTGGGTTAAAATAACCCTTGAAAAAAACTGGTCCTTAAAAATTGTATTTTTGAAGATACCGAGGGAGAAACATTAACATTTTGGGTATTTTGATATCTTTTGGGAGTTACAAACAGATTTTGGGACTTACTTTACCCGTAGTCCACTCGATATTGATAAACCGACTGTTAGAGTTATCTCGACCAGGGCTGCCTAACAAATTGTCAAAATTAGCCATTAATCATTTAAAAATGGTGCCTGTGGTAAAAAATGCGATTTTCGATAAGACGTAATGCTAATAAAAATCAAAATTTTGGCAAAGTGGAAAAAGATGCTGATTAAAAAAAGTGACTATATTATTTAGAGTAATCCTTTCTCAATTCAGTCTGAAGATCAGGCCAGAGCGGCTTGAAGTGAGACCGTTGTGCTGTCCGGTTTGAGAGGGATGACGTTAAATTTTTAGAAAATTAGTCAGGAAAAGGGGTACTCTACTTACTATAGATCGTATTTTTTTGTGACTGGATCCTTTTTAATTCGGCCAAAATTTTTATTTACGTTAGCATTTTATGTCTTATGAAAAACCCGGTTTGTTTACCATACACCTAACATATTGGATACATATTTTTGTTAGATTTCTCTATGTGTGGCGGAACATATTTCCAAAGGCAAAAGGTCAAAAACCAAAACGTCAAAAGTACGAAAGATCGTAAGTTCAGAATATTAAAAACACAAGATCAAAAAACAAACGATCGAATGTACAAAATATCGAAAATTTCGGTATTTTAATTTTCAATCCTTTCCGCTTGTTGCACCAATTTCAAACAAACGGTCGGTTACCAAAACTCTGCTTATTTTTAACGTGAGTTTAATTTTGCGGGCCTTGCTCCAACAAAAATTAACTAACAGACGTTTAGATTCATATCTTGCAAACTTCACGTTTTAAAACATCAGCGGCGTCTCTACTCTCCTGTCATAATATCCCTGCAAGGTCCATATTAGTTATATTTTGCCGTATCCTTTGTCTCGGATTCTTAGAGGTTACCATGTATTTAGTTTTGGTTTCGTTGATCCTTAATCCCATTTTTTGAGCCTGAGTTTCGAAAGAAGAGAATATATCCTTAACAGCTCTGGTATTATGCGCAACAGCATCTATATCATCGACAAAAGCTATCATGAGTTTTGTACCATACGTAGCGAATCCCGGTGTTAATTGCGGAGAGACTTTCTTCATGACCCAGTCTAGAGGCCCTCTATACATTTGACAGTTATTGTTTTACCAGAGGTGGGCAACTCATCTTGCCCTCTCTTTCTAGTTTTTTTCATATTTGCATGTAAAAGCTATTTTATGAAATGGACTGATGTTTTGTTGTCTCTTTTTATGATTTCCCCAGACAGTTTTTGAAAGATTGATTTTTTTTGGTTAGTAAAATATGTTAAGTTTTGACAAAAAAAACAGAAACAACCAGTGAATATACACGCCGTAGATATTAAAAATGTAAATAATAGATAAAATATAAAGACTCCCATTGATCTATAGTTTTGTTATTCTTTTTCTTACAATAAAACAGGGAAACATAATATGTTATTTATTAAGTGTTTTATGTTATTTATTAATAAAGTACATGCTAAATGCGTATGTTTGTATAGCATTCGGCTATTTTTATTAATTTTCCAGCTTGGTAAATACATGTTTTCTTTCCACTTTTCTTGTGTTTCTTTCTCCGTTGGACAACGGAACAATACAAATCCGTCAAGGTTTTTACAGTTTTTTATACAGCAAAATTCCATTTTTAAACCGGACGTTTCTTAATCCAAAAATTAAAATATTACTTATTGTCAGCGGTTGTCAACTATCATTTCCAACACACAATTTTTTTAAAAACATTTCCCTAACAACTGTCAAATCGAGTGAGGGTGAACAAACTTCTCACTTCTGACCTGCTTTGAACCATGTGAAAAGTGAGAGAGGCAAATATTCATCGGTGGCTACTCACCTCACAAGACGTCGAGAATACGGGCCCTGGTAAAACAATAACTGTCAAAAATCGTATACAGGTCCTCTAACCAGTCCAGCGCAAGATTTAAAAGCGAAGAAGATACAGGGTCTCCTTGGGGTAGGCCGTACAAATATTAAATGCTTCTGACGAAGCATTCCCTATTCGCACTTTTGCTTTCGATTTTTCAATGCATATCCTGCTTATGTTTAGTAACTTTAATGGTATTCCAATCTCCCTCATTGCATACCAGAGCTGATCCCGGTTCATCGAGTCGTAGGCCTGTTGGAAATCCACAAATATTTGATGGATATCTTTATTGTACTCCCAACATTTCTCCATGATCTGACGGACTGTAAAAATTTGGTCTATATAATGGACCTGCCAGGTCGAAAACCGCACTGATAATCGCCCAGTATTTCTTCAGCACACCATATTAGTTTTTGCAATAGGATCGACGATACTAGCTTATAAGTGGTGTTTATCAACAATATTCCTCTTTAGAGTCGACAATCGGCTTTCTTTCCTTTTTCATGGATGGGTATTATTATGCTGCTGTTCCACTCGTCTGGCATTTCATGGTCCTATATGTTCGTTATGATATGGTGTATCTTTTGGAGTCGCTATCTGCCCCTCTCATACTTCTAACATCTTCTATATAATTAGAAAAACGGTCATCTATCAAGATATGGTCGATTTGGTTTCGTGTCACTATCATTTGATACCCATGTTATTTTTTGGATGTTCTTTCTTTGGAAATGAATGCTCTTGAGAGACATGTTAATTGCTATTGCATATTCTGCTAATCTGTTACCATTATCGTTTGATACATCGTGAAGGCTATGCCTTCCCACTACATGTCTTAGGTGATCTTCTTTTCCTAACTGTGCGTTGAGGTCGCCCATTATGATTTTTTTGTCGTTTCTGGACGCTGCTTGATATTCTTGTTTGTCATTTTAATTGATATAAAATATACAAAGTTTATTGAAGCTCTTATCAACGCGATGTTTAAGGTTTAAAAAGGTGTTATAAAAACAAGAAAGAAAATCGATCAGATTTTACATATTCTTTGGGACAAAAATTACCTAAACCCAAAGTTGTTTTCTTCTTAGTTTAAAAAATTTAATGGTTCAAGACAAAGTAATCTCTTTATTTTAAGTTAATTTACATATATCCATTTCTAGATTTCTCGACTAATATTGAAATCTTGGTTAAGTACAAAATAAAGATGTGTTATTGTCTTACATAAAAATATATTTAATTTTTTAGTCTAAATCAATATGCAACTTTTTAAAAATAATTTGAAATGTTAAACAAAACCTCCTAGAAGGGCTGCATTTTTATTATTTTATTTTTTGAACATCAATTTGTACCAAATTTATTTATTTAATCTAACATTTCTGTATTTTCAACTAGTAGTCAAGGGAATAAGTGGCGATTTTTAATCGAACCCGGATTTTCTTACCATAGTAGATTTTATGGTGTCATGGTATCAGATTATGAATCTGCCGGATGACATCTCATAAATCTTGAGCGTTTTGAGATATTTAGCAAAATATCCAAGATAAAGTAAATTCGATTTTTCTATTTTTTGTCTACAGTCAAATTGATGGCGTTTGATATTAATTTATAGGTTTTCGAATAGGAGGAATTCGAATCGTCCGTCAAAAACTACCTAAAATGACATTTGACACATTTTTGACAGCCATTTGGTACAGAAAAATGAATATTTTTGAAAAATTATTAATTTTTTATTTCTTTTATGAGAATTAGTTGCTTTTAATAACTTTTATAGGTTCTTTTGATGTAAGGAACTTGTATCTGCCATTAAAAATGTCATTAAATGACATTTGACAGCATTTAAAATACAAAATTTGTTCATTTTGAATCAAAATTACTTACCATTTACAATAGATACCTGAAAGTAACCTTATATTATATCACTTTATAAGCTCCGAAGTATAAGAAGTTTGATTCATTTATCAAAAATATATATAAATTGACATTCGATATATTTTTGACAGCTTTTAAGTAAATAAAAATGGCTATTATTATTTTAGTGATCCAAAATTAAAATGTTGTGAAAATAATTATCATTATTAATTTAAGTGACGCTTAGTTGACATAAACGTTTTGTTTTTGAAGAACGTCATGGCCACCTAGATAAAAATAAAAAAACAAACCAGCCACCAAACAAAAAAGATGCTACCTATATTGATTCATCAAATTTCTTTAGTTGTATATTGACCCATAATTTCTTATCAAGAATAACGATTTATAATTTATATTTCTATTAAAACTACCTATGTCAAACGTTAATTTGCACCTCACTTAAAAACCCTTAAATTGATATAAAAGATACTGGTTAGTTTTTAGATTTTTCTCAAGACTTTTAGTGGATAGCTACTATTATCATACCCGTTAGTTTCTTGAAAACTGTCTTTTTACATGACAGTTGATGAAAAATTTTGGTTACTTGTATCCAAAAATGTCTAAGTCGATACCAAATAAGGTTATTTTATGTTAGATGGTTTTAAAGTGGTGAGTTTTTTGCTTTACATGCTGTCAAATGTCATTTAATGCAGTTTTTGGTGGCGGATATAAGTGTCTTACATCAAAGAACATATAAAACTTTATTAAAAGCCACTAATTCTCGTAAAAGAAATAAAAAATTTCAAAAATATCCACGTTTTTGTACCAAATGGTTGTCAGAAATGTGTCAAATGTCATTTTAGGTAGTTTTCGAAGGAAGAAAAAGATTCGAATTCCTTGTATTCGAAAACCTATAAATCAATATCAAACACCATCAATTTGACTACACAAAAAATAGAAAAATCGAATTTACTCATTGGTCGCCATCTTTGATATTTTGCTGAATATCTCAAAACGCTCAACATTTACGAGATGTCATCCGGCGGATTCGTAATTATAAAATCTACTATGGTGAGGTTTTCGTACCCAAGTCTCACTTCCCCTAGAATATAGGGGTTCAGGCTCATTTTGTTATCTGCAGTTATACATTCGAAAAAAATCCACAATTATATTAAAGTAATTCTTTTGCTCTATTTTGCGCTTTGGCAGGTTACCCTGCCCTTGAATAAATTTGAGCACACCAAATCATAATTCCAGAAATCGTCTTTGAACATTTTTTCCAAAAGACCCTATTTACCATCTTTCAAAGGGTAACAAAAATAAAACAAACTTAAAAGAATAACACCTAACGTCATTTTTTAGTTAAGGCCACAAAAACAGCATAGATTTGACAACACTGCTTTGCTATTTTTTTGAAAGATCAACAATAGGTGGCATCACTAATACCATTTCGAGTGAAATCGTGCAGTGTTCAGAACACGTTGCGAACAACATATGTGAGGAAAAGTATAAGTTATTAGGAACGTAACCATTTATTAATGGTTCTTTTAAAGGTTTTGATGCTCGGCTTCATGCTTCATGAATTGCAATTTCTCGAAATTAAAAAGAATCAAAACAAAAATCATTATTCAACGTCAAAAAAATAACAAATTTCTGTATTATTTTTATCACTTGACATATTTATATCAATTTATTGGCTGAATGTTTCATTAGACAAGTGGCTGGTGGTTATGCAGAAAATATTGCTTACAAAGAAAAAAACCATTGCTTATTTGTTATCAGATAATAGGATTTATAAAAATCTACAACCATATCCAAGGGATTTTTCAAAATTTGGTCTTTTTTTCAAAAAATAAAAAATTCAAAAATTGCTGTTACAGATTTCTGTATTGTCGACGAGGCTAAAGAAAAAGCCAGGTAAGATTTTTGAGTATTGTTAGGCGGTTTATTTTATCTCGAAAATGAGAGAGTCCAGCAAAAAACGGTCTGGATACGGTTGTGAGGAATTCGAAAATAAACATTCCTGCCAAATTTCAACAGATTCCGTTTTCTCGTTTCCGATATTCTGCCCGGTAAAGATTGGCCCAAAAACAGCAAAGCAGTGTTGTCAAATCTATGCCGTTTTTATGTTCCCAGGGAATCAAATTCTCTCGCTACTATGCTTCTCATTGGTCCAAATCTTGGGCTTAAATCGGTTTCTCTCACTTTTGCCCGATATTGATAGAAAGTAATTCTGTTGGTCTTGACTCAATATCGTTCAAAAGTGATTTAAACCGAAGATTTGGACCAATGAGATGCATAGTAGGGAGAGAATTTGACTCTCTGGGGAGCAGAATTTCTATCATTTAAAGAATAGGGTTAAAAAATGGTGCAAAGGGGATTGACCATTTAAAGAGTTTAACGTTAAACTCCGGTTAAAACTGAATGGTGCAAGAGGCGGTTTTTTGTGTTTTCGACTTTTTGTCTTTCGATACATTATTTTTGCACGCAACCTGGCTGCACAGAATTTGGCTCTTACACAATTTTCTTTCTCTCCCACCAATTACAGAAAAAGTGCTCAAACTCAAAATCCTTCCAGGAGCCACGTGTCGTCTCGGCCCCGAACCAAATCGTCGGTGGAGCCGCCGGATGCGGGCGCCGACGCGCCGTCTTCAAAATCGTCCCGTTACTACGACGAGCGGTACAGGGAGAGGGAAAGTAGGCGGGACGAGGGTAGGAGTCGGGACAGCGAGAGGGACAGGGATAGGGAAAGGAGGGACGAGTCGCACAGGTCCAGACACTAGGCGGGGTATAGGGGTTGGAATTTTCAGAGTTGTGGGGTAATGTTTAGGTCAGATTATACATAAAGAAGTGATTGTACTTACCTTTCCTTTTCATTGCTGTTAATGCAGGTCGTGCAGATTACAATTTAACAATCTACAGCGTGTACAAGACTACAATTTGGGTGCCATTCTATTGAGGTGCGACAAAGCCAACAACTACGTAAGCCTAACAAAGATAGCATGATCGCCGAACCACATGCTTTGTTCACAATCCCCACGTTCTCTAGGCTATCTATGTCAGATTTACGTACTTGTTATAGTTTTCTCTCTCGCACCCAAGATGTAGCCTTGTACCATAAAAAGAAAACAATATTCCTCTGTCCAGAATGATCACCTGAACCATTCTTTTTCGTTAATAGTCGGACCAGTTCACTTACTACGAACCTGTTTGGCAGTCATAGTTTTGGTAAATTTTTGAGAGCTACCGCACTGATACACACGCATAAATCGGAGTCCCACAGTTTATCAGAATGTGCAAAATGAAACCCATTAAATGAAAGAAAGTTTAATCGTAAAATCATTCACTATAGAAACTGCAATTCTTTACACCAGTTTTTTATCCGAACCTTATTTCTTCAAACCCGTTCAATAACAAATTGGAAATTTATAAGACCCGTTTTTAATCGAACCATTGTTCATCAAACTCATTTAATATCAAACTCGTAATTTATAAAACCCATTTTTAATAAAATCCGAAATTTGTCAAGCCATTATTTTTCAAAATCGGAATTCGTAAGATCCGTTCTCGGCCATTTCAAGCGGTCGGACGGGACAAAAAAGTAACCCATTACCAGTAAAACCAAATCTTTTGTTTTTTGGTTTCTTTTCGGTTGAAGTAACTGATTTGGAGATTTTTTAACTCCTTTTTTGTTTTAATTACCTTAGGAGCATAATCCTACTGGAAATATTGCCACGCCAGGACGAATTCGTATTAGGTAACTCGGATAAGTATCAGTGCGGAACGATGCCTATTTGTGAGTGGTTCAAAGTTGGAAATCAAAGTGTATGATGGCGTTTAATGATTATAGTGGAGGGTGACCAGTGAAACTACTGATGAGCCCACGCTGGTTACCCAGGGCGAAACATCGTTTAATCATTTCTCTTTTCGCTTTGATCTTTTGTGTGTTCCTTGTGGGATGCTCATCCAAGTTTGAATTTTCGTTATTTCCACCCAAGAACTTTTGATCTTTTGTTTTTTAAAAACCAGTAGATTGTGAAAGCCTTTTTCTTTTTTTAAATAAAATTACATTTCCTTGAAATGACAAATTATTCAACGCACCTGTACAATTATGTACGCGTAGTATGTAGACAAATGCATCGAAAGGCTGCGCCGACTGCGTCTTCGCCCCGTTCATGTACTATTGGCGAATGCGCAATCAATTTCTCTTATTAAAAATGGATTTTACAAATTACGAGTTTAATATTAAATGATTTTGATGAACAATGGTTCGATTAAGAACGGGTCTTATAAATTTGGCATTTGTTATTGAATGGGTTTGAAGAAATAATGTTCGGATAAAAAAAAATGGTTTAACAAATTGCAGTTTTTATGGTGAATCGTTCTTACGATGAAAATTTTTATTAACTACGATCTGATAAATTCCCGGTTTGACAAACCATAATCTGCTTTGAATATTCATCTTTTAGATTCGTAATATTTTGTCAACTTTTTGTATTGTTCCTTGAGAAGTGTAAGGGTTACGAAAAATGCGGGGAAATACAAAAAAAAATACCGGACTGGGTTCAAATAAATTGTATTAGTACGGTAGTTTTCAAGAAATTGCTGTTTTTGTGTTTGTAGGACTCGTCGTTAGCCATCACCTAACCTTAAAAAAATTTGATGTTAAGCTTTTAATAGTATATTACATAACGAGAGAAGAAAGTGACATGTTCCACACGAGCGTGAATGTTGTGAATGAGGCGCAAACATTTAACTCCTTATTTTTAAATTTTTTTAAAATGAAATTCTACTTTGTTTTGTTTGAAATAGAAATCTGACCTAATCATCCACAATTTCAATGTTTTTCTGACTATAGGATAGGCTTGTAATGTATCTCTTTTCTTAATTTTTCTTTTGAATAATATTCATAATAATGTATGTCTAAGTAGGATTTTGTTTGGTAATTTTTCTGGTACATTCTAAATGTATTATCTGCTTTGTATCCATTCTAGGAAATAATATTGGAAAATATTACTGTCAGTGAACAAATATCGTAAACTTTGTGTTAGCTAGAGGTTAAAAAAAATAGCATTTCTTTTTGTATTTGGGGTAGCATTTAAGCTTTGAAGACATCAAGAAATAGGAATAACAACGTCTATGGATGAAAAGAGAAAAGCACAGAAGAAAGAAGAGAGAAAAAAGAAGATTGTTTTTGAAAGTTATAAAGAAAAAGAAATGCTTAAACTGTGTGTTTTTATTCATTTAATGACCTTTTTTAGTTTTGATACCTGTTTTTTTCCTAAAATCTATTTTTTAAGTATTATTTACGGCATTTTTTTAGACGATTAACGTTTTTTTTCAATGTTTTAAAAACGTCCCCGTCGACTTTTTGCTATTTATTAGGGAATTATTTATTTATTTACGTTTGGCAAAGTAATTCCCTATTATGTGCATCTGAAAATTTTATTTTACTCCATCTTCAAAAAAGCCTTTTAGTCATGGGCTCAAAATAACAAAGCTATGATTATTTATTTACTGAAAACCATTTATCTGTTTGAAATCAAAGAATTAAATGAATTTTTGGCTTTTAAAAATTAAAAAACCAGAACTAGACCCACAACTTTACAAAATTTGTCTAATTCAAGTATTGGGCAAGAATATATATATTTTTTTGTTTGAATAAAAAGATGACCTGGTTTTTTTTGTGGCAAAGTCTTGCCTGATGAATGAGTTACTCTTAATCATTCTTGTTATTTCCCCGTAATAATTATTAAGCTTTGTTCAAAAATAATAATCAAAAGCCGTGATTTCTTGACTGTTTTAGCTGGTGTATTATAAAAAATAATTATTAAGGTTTTTTTAATCTTGTTTTTTAAATTACTCGCTTTTCTTGTTCTTCTAAAAACCCTTGTAAAAAAAGATTAATCTTAATTAAAAAAAAAAAAAAATTTCGATTTGATAAAACAAATGTCCCTTAAAATAGGAACTAAAAATTAGAGAAGTTTACATTTTTAATAACGTAAGTTTTCAAAGGCTTAAAGATGCCAAATATAATATACTGTGATAATTAGATCTTAGATATTAACAAATTTTTAACTTTAGTTATTTAAATTTTTCACTCAGAATTTGCAGCAAATATTTTTGGTTTGTTTTAATTTTTTTCGATTTGATAAAACAAACGTTCCTTAAAATAAGAACTAAAAATTAGAGAAATTTAAATTTGTAATTACTAAGTTTTCAAAGGCTTAAAGATGCCAAATATTGTGATAATTAGATCTTAGATATCAACAAATTTTTAACTTTAGTTATTTACATTTTTCACTCAGAATTTGCAGCAAATATTTTTTTAAAGGATTTTCCAGCTTAAATAAATATAAGAATCTCATAGTTTACTTTTCAACGCTTTTCAAAACTACTACTTTTTTATATGCAATTTTTAATGTCATCTTACATTGACGGTTAAAAACCAAAATCTTCCATGTCCAAGTCCTTTTTAATGTAAGATAAATAATATAAAATACCCTATTGCTCCCTCCGTCACCAACATGGAATATTTTGGTTGTCATTGCAACAATTACAAAAATGCATTTATTTTTAATTTGGAAAAGTTGTGAAAAGTTTGTAAAATGTGCAATTTACATTCATTTAAACAAAATCACAACCCACCACATAAACAAAGTGAAAAGTTTATGTATTATTTATTTTTTCTTATATTTCTGATTATTTTAAAAATTGAATCATATTCGCGTTGCAATATTTTACTATTTTATGTATTGTTTTATTGTTTTTAATATTCAAATTTTTGACTGTAATCAAACTATTGGGCGATAAAGAAACTTTCAACGCCATGGAGAGTAAAGCTTTACTGTCCGAAAGCGCTAAAGTGGTAAAATAAGGTAGGTACATTTAATTTTTTTCTGTAGTTGTTGATACTTACATTTTTTATTGCTACCTTGCTTTGAGACGCTGGTAAGTTTTTATTAAAAAAACGTGAAAAGATCATAACAATTTCGTACTATCGAGAATATGATCAGCGATTTTACAAAATAATAAAAAAAAATAAACTAAACTTATAAAAAGATTTTTTTTCCGAGAGCAAAATACAATTAATAGTGGTGCTGTCTTACTAATTTGCCAGAATTTTTTAGAAGACTTACCAACGTTTAGTACAAGAGCAGTGTAAGACATAAAAATTTAGAAACTAGACTTCTAATATAATTGCAATAATTCTAGTGCAAGCGTTTATAGCATATGAAATATGATGGATGGTAACTCCATTATTTTTTGCTAAGATAATTTTTTTGTCATCAATACGAAATTAGCAATTTTGCACCCCCAAATTGTGGCCAAGGGCTCGACACCCCACCCTAAGGGTGGGCAATTTTGGGGCTTCTGTGGTGCATTGTCTAAACCTCGACATTTTCACATAGAAAACATGGTGTTAAAAAACCAATAAAATATTTTCAATGAAAGGTGACTACCCTCAGCCAAGGAGGTCCATTGCCCACTGTTGGAGTGGTCTGCAGAGCCCCTATTGCCAACCCCAAAACGCCCATCTTGCCAAGCAAAAAATGGTGAGGGTTACCTCTGAGGTGCGTTCAGATTAAACGTCGGGCGCGCCAAAAAATATTTCTGTCTTTGTTTGCCTTGGTTGATGGGCAGTGACAGGAATATCACCCGACGACGTTCGGCGTGTAATCTGAACTAACCCTGTATTTATTTTAATTTTAAACCATGCCCAAGTAACATTTTCAATTACCTTAAGTTTTATAAGTTTGGTTACCAGTTCTTATAAAGGTGATCGGATTTTATTACCAGGTTTCCTGGTTTCATAAAAATACATGATGGCACGATAATTTTTATAATAGTAATTGTTGTAACCCAGGCTGACCAGATTTGCCTCAGAGAAAAAGAGGACACCCCTTGAGTCAACCCCCTACCCACTAAAAAAATTACCAAACACCTTATTTTTATTAGCCATGTGAAAAAATATTTTAGTTATAGAATTTTGTAATGACTAACATATTATTATCATCATATTATCACATCTCACATATTTTCCAAAAATGCCTTTAACTTTATGAATTGCAAAATTTTCCTCTGCTCTGCTTTGTATTGTTCACTTCCCGAAGATATTCTAAAACTTCTACGATGAAAATATCTTTTTTCTCAATTTTTTTAATTCCTTCTTGAAAAATGTACATAATGGAATGTAAAATCCAAAGGAGAGCTTCATCAATTCCATTCTCGAAAAAAGTTTTAATGAAGTTGGGTATTCCAGGTTCAGATAAAAAAAAGATTGCAGAGCATCATAAATTTCTAGGATTCTGTTGACGCACGGATACAAAGACAGCCGTCTAGTTTTACTGTGATACAAAGTTTTTTATGTGTGACATCAACAAAATCGCAGAACTACTTTAATTTTTCAACCCAGAGAGAAAATATAGAAAAGTGGTTGTATATTTTGAAAATCAGATAATTTACATCAGCTGGTAAAGCATCACAGCCATGATGCGTTGTGTTATGCAACACATGTGCTGGACATCCAATACCCAATATATTTGTAAATTGAAGAAGTAGTGGAGGGATTTCAAATAAATGAAAAAGCTTTGGTCATTCTCCACTGTTTTATATATTTGTATTTATTTTTTCTTTTAATAATGTGAATACATTTTTTGTACCAGCTCTTTGCTGGCCACCAAAATTAGTATTGCAATTGTCACCTCCAAAAGCTATGCATTTTTGCAATATATTTCTTTTATTTAATGAGCTTTGTAGGTACTCAGTTATTGTTTCAGATGTTTAATTTTTTAACCCGTCTAGCTTTAAAAGTTTTACCTTAATTCCAGATTGCTTGTCAAAATATTGAATTCAAATTGGAAACATTTTAATGTGTTTGTGGTTGCTTGCGTCTGTTGACACACCTAAAAATTCAATTTTTTCTAAGTTCATTGCATCCACTTAGTGTGGAGCTAAGACACCTGTAACAATTGCTTCACTTTTGGTTAGAGCAGATGTTTTTTTACCAATTCAGAATCTGGTACTATTTTTTTTAGGAGTTTGTTGTACAATCAGTAGACCTAAATAATCTAAAGTTATGCTCAATAGTATGGAAGGCTAGTGTGCCCTCCATAACTGACACTAGTTCTTCAGTTCTGCTGAAATGATTAACCACAAAGCTTGAAATTGACGAGCTTGCCGCATCTCTGATTTATTGTTTATGTTTTTGAGTAACCAAATGTTGTTTGAGATACATTGCGGACAACATACTTCACTGTCCAGTTCAGTTTCTTTGAACATGGGATATTTGGCTTTTAATTCGTCATTAAACTTGCACATCCTTTTCGGCATTTTTATTTCTGAATGGGCAACCTACAAGTTTGACACAAGAATAAGAAAAACTTGAATTACAACACTAGAATCTCATTAAAAAAGAAGTTAAAAAATCAAAACATACAGACCGCTTCATGCTACTGCGAACATAGGCAGGAAGAAGTCCAATTTGCCAGTGTACGTACATGCAGGGATACCGCACACCTATCAGTGGAGCAACCAACACTCAGGCTTGCGATCGCCGTTCGCTGCTTAATTAGTACGCCTCTAACCACGGTGCTATGTGGAGCGTAGTCAATGAAACCGGAATTTGGTCAATAAATACGCAAATTTTTATAACGTAATTTTCTTGTTTTTTTGTCATTGATAAATTAAAGCGTTTTATTTTCAACTGCTTAGATTTATCACTAACAACGTGTTACAATGAAAATAATAAGGAAAAACAAAATAACAGTAAGTTCTCAAAATAAAATAATACATTCTAAAAACCAAAAAGATTCTCCCAGTCAAAAAAAATTTTGAGCAAATGTGCGAAAAGTCCTCCTTTCTCGGCTAGACAATATCCGAGCATAGTTATAGTTTGAAAATCTTCTTCAATTTTAATCCGAAGTTCTTCCAAATTATTAGCCCTTTCATGCCCGTAAAGATCGGGTGATCGAGCTGGTGATAAAATAGTTCCCCGTGTACCTATAACCCGATTAGAAAATTCATTTTCAAGATATTCCCTAACAAAGCCAACATTGTGAGTGGGACAACCATCTTGTTGAAACCATAATATGCTGCTGCAGTAAATCCAAGTATCTAGGACCATTCAGCCGTAAATAAAAAATGGCCCAATTACGTGTTCCCCTACAATACCCCCCAAAAATTAAAAAAAAAAATAAAAATGCAAATTTTCCCTCGACCAATATCGAACGTGTGTTGGGTTATGACGATTCAATAATGGAAAAGTGCTTTCATCTGTGAAAAGAATAGGTCTCCGAAAGTTTTCAGCACGATTAGCCCTTTCCATCATTGTTTCGCAAAATTCCATACGACGATAGTTGTCCTCGGGAAAAATTTGATGCGTTTTTGACGCTTTGTAAGAATGATAACCATTCTTTTTGAGAACACGTAAGACACTGGCTGAAGACGTATCAACTGCTTCGGCAATTTGGTGGCTAGTTAACTTTCGATTTTCCTCCACTGCAGCGCAAATCATGACACCTCGTACTTCCTGCTCGTCATTCAAAACAGTGGTTTTTTTTATGGTTTCTTGGCGCTACACAACCAAACTTTACAAAATTCTGCACAAACCTATGAATCGTTGATAACTAGGTTCTGGGCGATTTACAAAATTCTCCAAAAAAAGTTCTTGAATAAGTCTCAATGGTCTGCCTTGATAGTACCATTTGACTATCTGTACTTATTCGGCAACTTCGTAGACATCCATTTTTAGTTTTAAAAATGTATTATTTCACTTAAGAACTTATCAATCTGTTTCTCGAACAAGGCAGAAATAAAACAAAATAGTAAAAACAAAATAAGTTTCCAAAAGATAACACTGCAGCGTGCTTCGAATCCACCTCGGTCGTACGGCACGGAGAGTAAATTGGACTTGATTCCCCCTATGTTCGCAGTAGCCTGAAACTCATTGTATAAATTACTTACCTACCCTTTTGCACAAAACAGTTGTGTCTAAAAAATTACGATTATAAACTATTTTTGTTTACATATTTCACAAGAAGTAAAAAACTCCGTGAAAAACACCGACCGGTGAGCAAAACAAACCAGAATTGTAGGTTATAATTCACTCAGCTTCTTTGCCTGCCTGAGAACATCCAGCCAAAATCATAGACTAAAAATTTGTAAAGAATAGCAATCGAATCCTGACAAAAAAACAAAGAATAAAATTTGAAGTAGATAAATGGCAACCTAAATTTCGTATTTTGACTTTTGACTTCAGGCAAAGCAAAAAAAAGAGGACAGTGAGGCGATTTTTGGCAAATATATATAGAGCGCAAATTAGGCCTTCAAAAAGATGACATGCCCGGGAAAAAGAGGTCAGCCTATGTAACCTTGCAACTTTAATGTTGATTGGGTTACTAAACACACTTTGCTTTTATTAAACTGTTACTACATAACCGCAACAAGAATGACTTAAACAGTTATTGTAAAACCAGATTCTTTTCTTATAATAGTTCCCTTATGAAACTGATAGTTCGTTAAATTTATGATGGTTGCATTATAAATCTTGAATTGTCGTTATTAGGTTATTAAAACATCTCTCACTCTTCTGAGCCTTCTGCATGATTTTGGCCAATCGGCCAATTCCTTTAACAGATTTATTATAGAGTTTTGGTCACCTGGATTTGTTACAAATCCAGATTACCGCAAAGAAACTCATACATTTTTTTCAATATTATTATATTTTTTTTAAATATTAAAAAACTTTATATTTCGGTTTTTTATAACAAATATTGCTGTTTTTATAATACATTTATTATATAGTACAAAAAGAATCAACAAAAAAAAAACAAAAATTTTGAAAAAAATTGCTGTTTTTGAAAAGTTTTTGACATGTACTTTAACAGTAAAATTTGCGCCGCATGTAGTTTTAGGGGGTGGAAGGAAATGTCTTTAAAAACCATTTTACCATCATAATATTCTATCACGGCTTATTTTTAATTTGATTTTGTTTTGATTCCATTTTTAGAACTTCGAACTTTCAAAAACATTTTACTACTGCATTTTCTTATAGGGGGCGCTGCACTCGGGTTACTTTATTTCGTTTCATAAAGGTTGCAGACACTTTCCTGTAACCTTTACGTCTCCTAATTCGCATAACTAAAGGTAATATAAAAGTTGTAAGAAGGTTCTCAAGGCAACTTCTGGTTTTCAAGGAGTTTATAATAAGTTTATAATAATAAGAGGGTAATAAAGGTTCCGGGAAAGTTTTCGTTACTTTTCTATAAAACTTAATTTGGTGGCGGTAACTAGCTCGCAACCTCTATAAAAAATGAATTGTTACTTGGGTGAACTCTTACTCTATTCATTTGTTCCAACAAAATTTTAATTAAGTTTTTATTTGAGGCTCAATTTTGGAGAAACATGGGTTAAGAGAGAAAAAAAGCAATAGGAACTTATCGGTACATAAAGTCGGCATAGCCTGACTCGGCACTATTTCTGAGAGTTCCGTACGAAGGTTGAAAGGTTTCTGACATTTTTGTCATATAAATTATCTAAACATGCTCATATTGTGTCATTCTTAAAGTTAATGCCGTCCTTTATTAAAGGCACGCACATACATTATAAAAGTCGACATTATTTTGATAGCAAAGATGACATATTTAGACAACAACAATGTCAGAATCCCTTTAAACTTCGTGCGGAATTGTCAAAAATAGTGCCGTCTTTATTAAAGACAGGCTATGCCGACTTTATGTACCGATAAGTCCCTAATAGGTGACGGGGCTGACTTTAATAAAGTCTGTTTATTTTTGACAGTTCTGTACAGCCCATCTGTTATGAGACGGCGCCCTTCTTGGTTGCCGGGGCTATCCAAAACTTACGTTCGGGCAGAGCATTCTTGTGCGCGGTGCTATCAAAACAATGTCCTCCAATATGAGCATGTCTAGATGACAACAATGGCAGAAACCTTCCAAACTTCGTGCGGAACTGTCATAAAATAGTGCCGACTTTATTAAAGTCAGGCTATGCCGACTTTATGTACCGATAAGTCCCTAATATCAAACAACCTTTGATTTATGGAATCGATCCTTATAACAATCATAATTCCATTTTATTTTTGTAATTTCGACGAGGACGATTCTCTGCGCAAAGAGTTGATGGGTCTTAATTTTTATAAGAGAAACAAGAAGCTAACTCACAGTTCGCCTATGCTACATATTAAAGGAAAAAAATATAAACTTTGAACTATAATATTTTTGAGATAGAGATACCTCTAACTGTAATGAAATACAAAAATTAAAATCTTTGACGTAGCCATTTTTTGAGGGGCGATTTTTTTTGTGCAATCTCCTGTTTTTTATTAAAAATTTCTTATACGGTCAAGTACCCCTCCTAAGAAGATTTTTGTTTCATTGCGCCAACTCTCTACCCCTCCCAGAAGTACCTGAAAAGTGACGCCAAAGTCGTCGAGTTCGCTCTTTTTAGCAATTTTTGAATTATTGTACTGACGTTATTTGCAAACGGACCAAAATCTATTTTCTTTTTGAATTTACCATAACTGCCTTTTTAAAAATAAAATTTTAAACGTCAAAATTGCGCTGCCATTTTGAATCCGCCATATTAAACTTTTTTATTTCTTATCTGATTTAAACGAAACTTTCTCTAAATTATAAAACGTTTCCAAGACACCTAACTGGGACAGAAAACTGACAGATGTCAGTCACCATTTCGGCTATATTGAACTTCGTTATTTTTGTCCGATTTAAACAAAACTTTTGTTGAACATAAAGCGTTTTCAACAATATCCAAAATTGACATATGTCAGTATATTCGTTATATTTTACCTGATTTAAACAACTTTTTATACATTTTAAGTTTTTCTAATATTACCTAAATAGGACGGAAAATTGACTTATGTCAGTAGCCATTTTGCGTCGGCCATATTCAACTTCGTTGGTTTTAGTCCGATTTAAACCAAACTTTCTTGCACATAAATCGTTTTTAAGAACATATAATTTTGACACAAAATTAATATATGTCAGTAGCCATCTTGCGTCGACCATATTGAACTTGTCAATTATGGATCAAAATTGGATATTGTTGAAAAAAAATAACAAAGTTCAATATGGCCAACATCTGTCAGTTTCCAAACGTTTTATAATTTATAAATAAATAAAATAAAAAGTTCAATATGGCGGATCCCAGATGGTAGTGCAATTTTGACATTAAAATTTTATTTTTCATGGCAAATTCAAGATTATGGTCGGTTAACAAATAAGGTCAGAACAATAATTCAAAAATTGCTTAAAAGTGCGATTTCGACCATTTTGACGTCAATTTTCGGGTACTTCTGAGAGGGGTAGAGAGTTGGCGCAATGAAAAAAAATCATCTTAGGACGAGTACTTCAACATATAAAAAAATCAGGCAATTCTACCGAATACAAATTTCCATTTAAAAAGAGCGATATCCTTTTCGAGATTCCTGCAATCAAATTCTTAAAATTTCAATTTTTAAAAGCGATTATTTACAAACTAAATAAGGTATCCTTGGTCATTTTAAACGATTTTTTTAAAGGAGAATTCACAGATGTAGGAGATTTCAGAAATGGTAGCCCTTTGGGCAATTACATATTTACATATGCAATTTATCCATTTTTTGTCATTTTGACATCATTTCCCACATAACATTGGAGCAATATTCATGTTTGTAGGAAGATGCCGTCAAAGTGATTTTTGGAATATTCTATTGCAAATATGACAGGAATGTTACAGACCTATTTTTTGTTGAATATTCTTTAAGAGTTTGTGATACTTATATTTCTTTGGTAATAAGATAATAATATTCCCTTGATAATTATTCCAAAAAAGAATATTTTTGTTAGGATTTTGGCATGTTTGCTGAAAATATTACTATCTTGTTCAAAGAACACGATTTACATGATTTATAATTGTAATTTAGTTCAATGTCATCTATTGTAGCTAGATGGCACTGGAATCAATATGTTCCCTATGTAGCAGGTAATATATTTACCATACATACAGACCGCTTCAAGCTACTGCGAACATAGGGGGAATCAAGTCCAATTTACTCTCCGTGCCGTACGACCGAGGTGGATTCGAAGCACGCTGCAGTGTTATCTTTTGCAAATTCATTTTGTTTTTATTATTTTGTTTTATTTCTGCCTTGCTCGAGAAACAGATGGGTAAGTTCTTAATTGAAATAATACATTTTTAAAACCAAAAATGGATGTCTACGAAGTTGCCGAAAAAGTGCAGATGGTCAAATCGTCATAACCCAACACACGTTCGATATTGGTCGAGGGAAAATTTGCATTTGTATTTTGACGTAAGAACACAGTATCCCCAAAAACTAAATGTTTGGGGGGGGGGGTATTATAGGGGAACACGTAATTGGGCCATTTTGTATTAACGGCAATTGCAATTTGAATGGTCCTAGATACTTGGATCTACTGCAGCAGCACATTATTCCAACTACTAGGCAGTTGTTAGGTGTAAGATTTGGTGAAACATGGTTTCAACAAGATGGTTGTTCCGCTCACAATGTTGGCCTTGTTAGGGAATATCTTGATAATGTATTTCCTAATCGGGTTATAAGTACACGGGGAACTATTTTATGGCCAGCTCGATCTCCCGATCTTGCTCCTAATGACTTCTATCTGTTTTTGAAGAAGCTTTTCAAATTATCACCCCTAACATGCTTGGAAACGTTAGAAGGGGTTTTTATAGTAGGCTCGGATATTGTCTAGCCGAGCAAGGAGGACTTTTCGAACATTTGCTTTAATTTTTTTTTGACTGGGAGAATCTTTTTGGTTTTTAGAATGTATTATTTTATTTTGAGAACTTGCTTTTATTTTGTTTCTCCTTATTATTTTCATTGTAACACGTAGTCACTGATAAATCTGAGCAGTTGACAATAAAACGCTCTTATTTATCAGTGACAAAAAATAAGAAAATTACGTTATAAAAATTTGCTTATTTATTGACCAAATTCCACACAGCACCGTGGTTAGAGGCGTACTAAATACCAAAGTAAAGTTATGCAAGTGGTGATTGTAAGCCTGAGTATTGGTTGCTTCACTGATAGGCGTGTGGTGTCTCTGCATGTACGTACCGCAAATTAGACTTCTTCCGCCCTATGTTCGCAGTAGCTTGAAGCGGTCTGTATATGAGTAAGGTAGCAAAATGTTATCAGTTGATTATAGGTAATCTTTTGATTACTATTCTCAAGTAGTACATCAATATAATGGTGATACATTGATATACCCAGCATGAATTTTAGCTACAGTCTTGCACTTTGGTGGCATATTTGGTGGATATTAGGATATCCATCTCTTGGCCATCTGACATGTTTTGAATCACAAAATAATAGCCATATTTGCTATGTGAAATATAACCATAATTTTGGGAATATAGTCATATTTTGGGGAATTGCTTAGGTATATTACTATAATTTATTAATAATATTATAGTCACGTTTCTATGCCATTTATATCACATGTATGAGCTAAAGCGTAACTTATTGCCGGCATGTGTTGTAATATTCCCAAGGGTAAAATGTAACATTCCTATCACATTCTTTGTTCTGTAAGAATATGACTATTACATTAAAGAAATGTTTGATTGTTATGTGGGTTATTAAAAAGTGTTGATACCAATGTAGATTATCTCACCCAACTACATAGAGTATCTTATTTAGTTTGCGACATAATCGCTTTCATATATTGACATTTTAAGATTTTGATTGCAGATATCTCGAGAACTATTTGCGAACCCTATGTTATGAGGTATCTTTAAAAAGCAAATTTTATAAGGAGATCGCACAAAAAAAATTAGGTTTGCCCCCAGTAAATATCTACGTCAAAGATTTTTATATGTAATTAAAGCCAGGGGTATGTCTATCTCAAAAATATATAGTTCAAAGTTTATATATTTTTTTCTTGAATATGCACTTTACGCTAACTGTGAACTAGGTCTACTATTAGACGAACCACTCATATGCATGGTGTGCCCGAACGAGGCATAGGTTACATTGTAAACATGGACCTCTACCTGTCTTTAAACCTGTATTCACTAACGCGCAGTTTGTTCCTCCCTTTGTGAAATTTTGCGTATTGCTTAGTGGGAGAAATTATTTTCAACCAATTTTAATATCTTATTGGCGTGACGAAAATATACAATTTTTTATTCGGAGGAGTCTTCCGATATGTAGGTACAGGGTGAACTAAAAATCGTGACTAGGTTTGCAAAACGGTATTTTTAAAAGCGAATGTGGATGCCCCAACTGGTTGTGTTGCAATAATTTTTAAGTATGTTGTCGGGCAAGTAGAGCTTTACATTACAGGGAAAGTCAATAACTCAAAAAATTAAACACAAACAAATATCATCCAATATTAGGTCACTCTCATTTATGATGTCCCTTGCTAAGACGAAAAATGTTAAACTTCAGTCGCCTGATTCATCATCATCACTATTTTTTCGGAAATACATACAAAAGGTAAGCAAAAAAAAATTGAGCTCTTTTTGGATTTTTGACATTGACGTTTTTGGTAAAAATATAGTAAATTATGTTCTTTTGCTTTTAAGATCAAAAGGCACAAATTTTAATTAGCGTCCATCGCTTTTATTATGTTGATCAGAAAGCTCTTTAGTGCCTTTTATCAAAGCTTGTTATTAAAAAGCATTTTTTATATATCACAATCATGAAAGAAATCCACATTTTTAAAGAATTTTGGCGCCTGCGGCGTTATAACGTCATTAATTGTTATAATTTTAGTTTAATTTTGAACAACATCTTTTCATAAAGTATTAAAAACGCATAAATTTTGTTAAAATGTTAATCTTTCTTAAAAAAATCGATTGTTTTCTGACAAAAAGCTATTAATAACTGTTAAAATATTGCTGGTTTAAATAATTATGTGAATTTTAACAAATTTGTTGTATTTGGATATTTTTTTGGTCACCTATTTTTGTAATTTGCATGTTTATAGCTCTTAATCTAGCAAAAAAATAAAATCCTGTATGTGGGGGTTTATGCAAAGAAATTAAAATAAACTTTATTTCTTTGGGTTCCTGAGTTTGGCGTTTTTGCGATTTTTTTCATAAGCCCCAATGTTAAATTTAATTTTGGCCATTTTGGTGTGATTCCATATGTTCCCACCACAGACCTAAAAACGATAGACCCTGAATCCTATTCAGAAATTCTTATTTGTTTTGCCCCCAAGCTAGCCTGTGTGCCAAAAAAGGACAGAATGATTTTCAGAACGTTGCTCGGCAACACTGAGGTAAAACATGTGTATGTTTGTAGACTTATGTCCTAGATACAATCCATTTGTTTTACATACTCTACCAGTAGCGGCGAAAAATTAATAAATATGTAAAAAATGGATTAATTTCACAAAAGCAGTAATTTGTAGTTTTCACAACTAGCGGTTAAAAGAGCGTTTTTTTACGAGCGTTGATTTAAATTAACGAGCGCAGCGAGTGATTTAAAAAAAAGTTTTTTTGCATCGGTAACTATGCTTTTGTAATTTACTGACGCTTACAAAAATCATCTTTTGGATCAAGTTATAAAAACCCACCCCCTTTCTTGTCACCCTTTCAGAACCCGCCACCAATTACTTTGTGGTATGTTGTTAAATATTTTTTTAAATGCTTATGGTGAGTAAAAGCGATTAAGGTAGCTGATAATTTTAATCATTATTGTAAAATTTGCTGTTGCAATATCAAAAAAAAAAAAAAAATTAGAAGATAACTTTAATACAAGGTTGAGGGCAACAGTTGTTTAATATAGTATTTTCTATCAACTGAAGGAAAAAGGCAAAACCTGATGTTTATATTAAACCACTGATGAAATCTACTAAAAATTAAATAATTATAAGTTTAAAATATGTCATATAAAATATGTTAAGATAGAAGTAAAAATATAATAAAATACCTACTCTTTTTTTAAAACTAATATTCAATTAAAGCTTTGAGAATTAAAATATTTTACTATACTTAACAATTTCGTTTTACCCATTGTTATTTTACATAGGTATGTAGGTTACTAAATTTAGGACCAAAATACCAGAATAAAACAATAATATTTTGATATATATTATTTTTGCCTTTGTTAAGAAATTATAGCATTGAGCACACCTGCACAGAGGGTAAACAGGGTGCTGCATATTAAAAAAAAAAACCAGCGTAATTATGCAGTATATGGTTTTCTGCCATTTTTGATTTTTTTATGAAAAATTCTTTATGGGGGCACCTACTAGAGGGTCCCTAGGACCCCAAATCCGCCGGCGGCGGTTGTTTTTTTTAATGTTTTTTTGTTATTTTTTTTTCACTAAAATAACCCAATCCAACACAGCCCAACTAAACCTAACCCAACCCAAAACAATCAAAAAAATACATTACAAACCACCCCGGCACCCTTTTTTCTCTTAAAAAAAAAACGGCGTCGGCGGATTTAGGGTCCTGGGGACCCTAGTAGGTAAAGGACGACACTGACCGGTAATTATCACAACAAAACTACAGCTGATTTTGACATTTACTTTTGAAACGAAATCCCTTGATTTGGGTGTTCCAATCGTTTAAACACGATGCACTCCCGCACCATCCTATAGTTTTTAACTTCACAAGTTTATAAAAAACACAAAAACCCCACAAAACGTTTCGAAAACAAATATTTGGACACGGTCGGTATGCAACGCTGCAAAACATATATAATGAATGCAAATCACCAGGTAGTGCGCAGAAGACGGCAAGGTATTGCGACTTGCCAGTTCTTGTTTAGGGATCGTTGGGAGTATTGAAAAAAATAAGGGCTTCTTATTTTTTATGAGTTTATATCTGTTGTTTTGTGATTATTATTAAAGTAACCTCAAGTTGGCAACAAGGCTTCATCCTACTATTCTTTCATCATTTGGGGAACACGAGCTTATATACTACATAAATGCAATCATTTTTACATGGCATACTGGCTCAGACACACTGTATCTTTGAATTTATATAAAGAGAAAGATAACACCTAATTCCGGCGATACGTTTTGCGAGATACATTGTATTGTAGGAGCCAGGGCATTAGCATAGCATTCAGAGTCTAATGGTGTAGGTCTGTGGTTCCCACAATAAAGTTCTCGACGCACTGGTCAAAAGGTATCAAAGCTAGATTTTGAGTTCAAAACTATTGTGGGAAAATACGGAATCAAACGAACTTAATTTTTGGGTAATATTAAATTTAACATTGGGAAAAAATGCTCATGCTTATTTGTTTGCTAGATTAAGAGCTATAAAAATGTAATTTCAAAGATGTGACCGAAAAATACATATTTTTTGCTTAAAAGGTATGAAAAGTAAATTGTGGCTTATTTATTGAAATTTTGAAATGGTTATTAGGCCTAACCCTGGAAAAGTATGTTAAGTTTATCAGGGAAATATGATTAGACCACGTATCTTCTACCAGGTTTTATTAACCTAGAAGGGGCAGTTGCCATCAAGTGTGGAAGAAGCACCACATGCATGCAATTCCGACCAATAAACTTTGAAGGGAATAAAATGACTGACGTTTGAATTGGTCGATATTGATTAGGTGGTACAAGGAACCTTTGTTTTGAAACGTGTGAGATGCCGTTTGATGATTTGCTTTATTACAAAACACCTTATTTTTAATAATGCGGGGTTTTACTTTATTATAATTTTCTGAAGAAATGGAGTAATTTTTGGTGCATATGGACTTATTAATATGTATTTATTAAGGGTTTTTACACATACCGGTAAAACCGGAGCCGGTGATGGCACCGGTTGCAATACAATTAAATACATTTTTCACACCCATTCCGGTCCGGCAAATTTGTCGGAGGCTTGACCGATACTATAGTGACTGCGATCATTTCTTTTGGAAGTCAAAAGTTGATATACTCATACTAAAGTAATTAAAGAATTTTTTGTTGTCCTGTGTAATTTTTCAAAACGCGTGTAAAAACTGCATTCCAAGTATCAGACAGTTAACAATATGTACCCAGAATTATCTTTTTATTTTTTGATATTTCCTTCTGCAATACAACAACCCAAGGAGATAACGTCGGTTGTAAATAGTGCTCATCTTTCTTTCACGACAGCCAAACTGTTATGCCCGACATTGCCGGAGTGTGTGAAATGAGACAAGTTATCGGCCCGGTGCCGTTGCCGTCACTGCCTCCGGTTTTGCTGGTATGTGTGAAAACGTCCTAAAGATAGAACGCGGTTCCGTTTATGAACCAAGTTAAGGAATCAAATATGCTATAAAGAGAAGTAGGTAAGATTATTATATCTTGTACATTTAAGCATATACCAACTTTATATTGATATAAGTACGGATCATTGCCAGTTGATCGATACTGAAGCAAACATAAATTTGGCCCTCCCCCCGTCTTTTCGTCAGAATTTCCATCGAAGTTTTGACGTATATTAAATTACAAATCGTGGACGACACCCAGAAGAATTATTTTTGCCTCAGTTTTTAAGTCGCAAAATATATTTATGTAATATAGAGTGGGTACAAACAAAACAGGTTTTTTCTTGAGTATTTGAAATACGATTTCGAAAAAACACCTTGAACTCGTGTTCCACATACTCAAAAACACCTTCGTTTCGTTTTTGTTGAAATAACACCCCCCCCTTATATTACTACTGTTTTTTAGTCCAATGATTCCGTGAATCTGATTTTTTTTTTAAACTACACTTTATTTCAAATTCAATCGGACCAGTTTTCTGACACTGACAATGACAGTTCGACTTAGTTTCTGTGTTTAAATGTCAGCCACTATATTGAAATTGGTCCGGATAATTTGGAATGAACAGTAGGTAATGCTTTGCTTAATTATTTACCTAATAATTTTGTTAATTTTAAATATTTTTCTGTGATATATCACTGTGATAACTTACAAAAGTTTTTGTACTTTAATAAAATTTTTAATGATAACGGTAATTATCATTCTGTTACAAAAATCTTTATTTAAAGCAAAAAACTTTAACTTAACCGACCTACAAGATATAAATTTCAAAATTATCCTACTTTTTATATTAGGAAAGAATTTGAATAGATAATAAAAAAGTATTTTTTTAATTAGCAAAAATATATCTAAGGTACGTACCTAAATAAACTGTTACACAATATAAATTTGACTATATTACCAGGAAAATGATAGATAGGTAAAGCCTTCAGCGTGGAAAAAGTATTTGCGTGCAAAATTTGTGCAGTAGATACACTTCTTTTACTGATTTTTTCAAATTCTTTCTCGAGTTGTTTCAATTCAAATTCATTCTTAGTTTAACAAGTACCTATCATCTACATATCTTCAGTGTCGGAACCCGAATCAGCTTCCATAGCTTGTTTGGCGGCTCTTTCAGCGTCAGCATAGACATTTTCGGGTACCCTCTCGTGGTACCCGTTGCTGTCTTTGCACACCCACGACAGTTCCATTTCGAAGTTTTTGTCCTTAAGTTCGTCGTGGACAATATAAATTCTAAAAAAAAATAAATTTCGCCTAAGGACATAGTTACGATGTAGTAATTATCATGAAACGCCAGTACCCAAGTGGCAATTGATTATTTTCGGGATGACCTTCCTGAACGAAATAATTACCAACGCCTAAACCGTTGATTTTGTCCTAGAGTTAGGCTAGAATTCCATTAGCAGATCTTCCGCGCAGATTTCGAGTTACGGTGCCAATCGTTGTGTCACTCACTTACGGACAAGGTCAAATTTCAAAATCCGCGCGGAAAAATTAGCACAAAATAGCAAAAAGAAAAAAATATCTAAAAAAACATATTTCTTAAGGCACTATTTCGGTTGTAATTAATACTAAAATCACTCAAGAATAATACTAAACGCATCTTTAAGGCATTATTAAGTTTTATTGTTTTTTTTTTCAAGAAAAACAAAAAAAATTGTTGTCAATGACTGCCCAAGCTTTCAACTCCAAAATGGCCGAATTTGGGCTGGTATAGTACTTTTACCAATGTATCACCTATTTGACAAGAACACCGATTTGCAGCCCTAATTTTATCCAAATCTAACTAGCCAACGATAAACTACGTAATATGTGCAAACGTTCGGAATCCGCCTCCATTCTAACCAAAACTGACTTAAAAGAAGAATGACAGTTCAGCGGAACATAACTTAGGAAAATATTTTCCGTTTTTCCTTAAAAACAAATTGTATTTAATAAAGCACCGAATGAGCTCGAACCTGTCTCACAGATGTGGGAGAAGAATAACAATTGTTGGTTCCCCATAAAAAAAAAAACGACATTAAACAATATCAGTGTGACTCCACTAATGATACAGATAAAGTGGACTGGAAGAAATATAAGTGCGAGCAGAAGGTCCATCAGATTTTTGGTTGGCAGCAAGCCAACAAATTGTGCAATTTGATGTCCCAGATGCAAAATTTTAGGTAAGTATCCTTCTTTTTCTTCGTTCCTTTTTTGGTACGTATCCAAATAAGGGCCCTGAAATGCGACGTCGATTAAGGTAACAAGGCCGACGATGTTTCGTGGTCGATTTAGGTATAGGCGTTAAAACAGTCGGCTTTGAAACGTAAACTGACGTGAATCCGTCTGGGCAAATATTTGTACAAATTACGTTGCCTATTTTGACATCGTTTAAGGTTCGCATACCTAACGTCGGATTTTATTACAAAAGACGTTTGTCGTTTGACTTACTAGTAGACAACTTTATTTTGTACCTAATACGACGTCACACTTTATGACAGATTGGGTTGGAAGACGGATAAATGCTACTTGGACGTTATTTTTAAGGCAGAATTTTTAGTTTTTGCACGCCGCCTTTGATTTGTTTATAGACGACTTTATATGATATTTATTATTATCAAGATTTACAAAGAGAATTTTTCCAATAATATTTTTCATTTAAAATATCTTATTTTTGTGTTTTTTACTGTGAATTTTAATTATTAATAAATCATTAAAAACTCGAAAACACAACAAAGAAAAGGGAAGTTATAATAAGCAGATTGGAATGTCTTGTTGCCAGTGCAAGTCAATGTTTTACATTTCCTACGAAATAGTAGCCAAAGAAAATGATATAACAAAATTGACACTTATCTTTACCATTTAAAACAATACAGAACATATATGCATTCAAAAATCAATTTAAATATTTTGTTTTTCTACTTAACGTTTTTACTGTCGGCAACCATGTCAATTATAAGGAATACGGTATTCACCTGTAGGTAACTTAAACTTTATCGGTTAGCAACACGGATGTAGAAACCTTGGATTGCTAATACCTATGGGAAATTTTCATGAAAATCACTGCCGCGTGTCTTCCGCCATTTTCGCCGCCATGTTGTGGAGATTTGGGTTGGCGAAATTGGTTTCCTTAATTTTAAATAGTAGTGTGGGAACACTGACTGTCAACAGTGTCAAAATATGATTGAATTTGACATTTTTTTGAAAGGTTATTTTTGTTGTTGTTTTTTAATACAAAAACAGAAAAGTAAAGAAACAAGTCATAAACATGGAGTTTTACAACATTTGAAGACCTTGGAGGAAAAACTATTAACTAACAACTGTGTCGACCATACCTTCCCTAAGTTAACAAGTTATTACTAAGATATCCTTGAGTTTTGGTAAATTTTCAGCATTCAACATTTTTTTTGTAGCTCTTATCTTTATAAAGGATGTGGGATTTTGCTCAAAACTGCATATGTTGTAGGTTTCATTGTCCTGTTTTTGAGATACTGCGTTCAAAGTTTTTGGTATTCTGGCTTTTCCCTAAAATCAGTTTGTTGCACTTTTTGTGAAAATGTAAATAATTTTTATGAACCAAATTGTAGTATTAGAATAAGTAGCAGAAAAATATAAGTTGCGTCGGACTGGCATCATAATCATAAAAAATATTAAATTCATATGACCAAGAAATGACTTTTTTTAACAAAAGGCAAATTTCAATTGTTATTTTGCCACTTAGTATTCAACAAACATGCTTAAAAACAAAAACTTTTGTAACATTTTTAGCCATTTTTGTGATTTGTTGCTATGGGGCAATGATAGATTTTCATCAAGATAAGCAAAATCACACAGAAAGCCAGTTTCCATAAGGAAAGTGGATTATCCTTAAAAAACGAATCTACAAAAAAAAATTCAAGTGCTGAAAACTTTTCAAAACTTAAGGATATCTTAGTAATAACTTTTTCTGCTTAGTTCTTCAGAATCAGAAAACTTTTATTACAAAAATTGTTAACAAAAAACAATGTCACAATTGAATGAATAAGCGTCAAAAATTAACATTAAGGTAAATTTAACCTAAGAATGTCTTCAAAATGTCATTTAGATATTAAAAAATGTTAACATTAAGGTTTTGTTAATAAAGATTAAAAAATAAATATTGATTTTTCTTTATTTCTAGTAAACTAGTAACACATCTTATAATTACTGGTCTTAAAATAAAAAATACTGGCAACAATATCACAAAAATTGACAATGGAATCTTAAACTACTTACTTAAAATTACATATAGAAAGTTACAAACACATGGAAATGACAACAAGAAAAAGAAAAAAAATACTGATAAAATACATATTAAAATAATTTTCTTAATGTTCTTTTTAAAACTCTGAAGTATTGTTCTAATTTTGTAAAACTCGATGTGCCAAAGATGTACTTTTTTGTGATCGCTTGCCATCGCTCTGGTTTTCCGCTGATCCATATATGCTATTATCAAACTCCGTATCTCCCTCTATTCATTTATTTTTCTTGTCTTCTAGACCTATACCAACCTCGGATTTATAAACTGTTGGCGCATATCTGTCCCTAGACGTTTTAGTTCCTGTTTCAGATTCAGATCAACTTAATGAAGATTTATCTAGAGCGGGAGCGCCAGCAGCAATGGTTGACAGTACCCTTTGAGTTTATAAATTGTAATTTATTTGTTCAAAACTTGCAATTACCTAGACCAAATGAGAGAGATTATCATGGCGTGGCCGTTCAAGCATTTGTCTGTCTTTTAAATGGTTTTTATTGCTTGGTTCTTCACTTTTTCGTTTTTGTATTAAAAAACAACAACAAAAATAACCTTTCTAGAAACGTCATTTTTTGACACTGTTGATAGTCAGTGTTCCCACACTACTATTTAAAATTAAGGAACCAATGTCGCCAACCTAAATCTCCACAACATGGCGGCGAAAATGGCGGAAGACACACGGCAGTGATTTTCCCACAAGAGTATTATCAATACCTTTCTTTTTTACATCCGTGGTTAGTAACACGGATGTCTTTTTTACATCCGTGGTTAGTAAGGGAAAGGAGATATTGTTTATATGCGCACGCTTCAAATAAAGGATAATGTGAAATTGGGTCAAAATAGAGACCTTTTTCTTGTATTTTAAACACCTTTCATTCAAAATGACAAAAGTAATAATAACAATTAACGTCAAAAACATGTCTTATTACAATATCTAAATAGTGTGTATACTACACTTTTGCACCTATAAATATGATGCCTTTTTACTTTATCGCTTATTTTGAGCATGCGCAGTTACGAGGTAATAACGGAATCCCTTACTAACCGATAAAGTTTGACTTTATCTGCGGGTGAATACCGTATCCCTTATAATTGACATGGTTGCCAACAGTAAAACGTTAAGTAGAAAAACAAAATATTTAAATTGATTTTTGAATACAAATATGATCTGTATTCTTTTTAATTGTAAAGATAAGTGTCAATTTTTGTTTAATAATTTTTTTTGGTTAGAATTTCGTAATAAACGTAAAAAATAGACTTGCACTGGCAACTGTGATAAGTGATTCCGATCTGTTTGTCATAACCTCCCTTTTCTCTGTTGTGTTTTCGAGTTTTTAAAGATTACTAATTAAAATTCACTGTAAAAAACACAAGAAAAAACATATTTTTAATGAAAAATATTATTGGACAAATTATTTTTGTAAATTCTTGATAATAATAAATACTATATAGTCGTTTATAAACAAATCAAAGGCGGCGTGTAAAAAGTAAAAATGCTGCCTTAAAAATAACGTGACGTTAGCTACGTCACAACGCGTTCTTAAGCGATAAAGTCACTTACGGGAATTTTTTATAGGAGATCGACGCAAAAGATTTTTTTATAGGAGGTGCAAAGGGTCTCTAATAAGAGGGACAAAAGGTCCCTAGCCCTATTGATTTGGCAGTCCGTTACCCAGTAAACACAGAAATATTCTAGGAATATTCCTTCTAGATGATATAAATCGATTACAGAGGGGGTTTTTCATGAACTATTAATATGAATAGAATATTATTATTTTTTAAATATTCCTGTAACATGCTAAGAACTTTCTTTGAATAAAATTTTATAACTTATTTATCACAACTTTGACAAAAACACTGAAATGTTTCTATTATTAATTAATACTCCAATATTATATTACATTATATTACAATTTTTAACTACAGAAGGTTTTTAGCAATTACAGGAATATTTCAAAAAATATTAATATACTAATATCTAATACGAATATTCTTGGAATATTAATGTTCTCGAATGTTCTTTTTGTGTTTACTGGGTAGCTCAGCAGGTTAGCTGTCACCTACGGAAAAGATTTTGGTACGTTGACATTAGGCGCATTTTGGTGAAGTAGCGGCTGAACCTATTACCAGAGGTCGTTTTTTTGGTTGACAAACATTAAGCTGGTTTTTTGTTACAGTTTGTTGTATGTTGTTTTAATTTTTTGATGAACAGGAGATATATTAGATAGTTTATGGTCGACAATTAACGCTATTTGGCACTGTTGACATTTGAACGTCATATATGGACGGTAAGGACGCTTAACATAAAATGCAGGGTGGCCTGCCGTTGCGCACAGTATACTCAAGAGACAACCAAGCGTTTTTATGTTTGAGCTTTCTTTTATGAATAATTAAATAGGTGCCTGCTTTAAAACGCATTTAGTAGTAGTAGAATAAAGGGGGGCTCCTGGCTCGACGACTAGGCTCTATGCGAGCCATTTTCGCCATCCCCCAGAGCTTCCCCCTCTCGCTCCCACTTCACCATTGTCGAAACTTTCCGTCCTTTGGATAAAGGTTAGGATATCCGACCATTTCAGCGTCAGAAGGTGTTCCGGCTCGAACACTTCCTCTCCGAAGATTCCCTCTCCGATTCCTCTGTAGGCCGGACACCTTGCAAGATAGTGGTGTGAGGATTCATCTTCTTCCCAGCACTCTCCGCAAGTTGAGTCCCGCACTTTAAAACGCATTTAAATAAAAGCAATAAATTTGGGTATTTTTATTCTCTACTTTCACAGTTTATATAACAATGTGTTAGATAGAATGTGCTACTTTCTCGGAACTTAATTAAGAAGTTATAAATTTTGGATTGGAATGGAAAACCACAGTAAACTGATTTTATCTTGACAATTAAAAAACAAAAACTAATAAAATATCCAAAACATCAAATAACCGGACCGTCAACGTAAAACTTATACCAAAAAGGCTATTTAACTGTCATATAGTGTTAAAGTTATCGTTGTTGGCGGGCCATAAAAAATGGCACAAAATGTTTTTCGCTATTAGTTCTACAGTACTTAACCGATTTTGTTAGGTAGTACATGTAGCTTTCCAACAAGTGAAAATTTAGCCTTTCAATGACGCTTTCTTATTTCTGGTCATGCGATTTTTTTTAAAATAACATTTCAAAACGCCTTTACTTTGCTTGCCATCAACTTCTAAAATCGGCTTACGAAATTTTGAGTTGTTCTTTTTTCCAAATGAGCATTAAACAAGGCCTGACGATTCATCCAAAATCAGCAAAAGTCTTTTTGCTCTTATTTATAAACAAACTCGGTTGTGTTTAAAATAAAGTACATCTGATATCCGCCATTTTAAAATCCAAGATGGCGGACTTAAAGTAATTACTCCTTTGACGCTTCTTATTTCTGGTAATACGAAAACATTTTTTCAACAAACACTTTATTGCCAAAAAGCCTTCTTTTTGTTCCTTCTAACGATCCATCAACCATTATTATCGGTTAAGGGAATTTTGCCTAATTCGCTCTTAACAAATCGTCCCAACTCAGCCAGAGTTTGTTTTGCTCTAGTTTCTTTAGTTTTTATCCAATTTTAATAAAAACAACCGCCATTGTTTGCAATACAGTACATTCTTATAAAAGCACATACGTTTTCCGCCATTTTAAAATCCAAGATGGCGGGCTGCTATAAAATACACCTCTTAACACCGGTGTTTTCTTATCAATTTGTCCTTGTTTACCATTTTTAGAAAAACGCACAAATCACTAGCAAATATTTAACTGTCAAAATTAAAACAAATAATTTTTCGTATTGACTTGCATAAACTAAACCTATTTTAGCAAACCGTGGCATGTTTTCAGATCTTTTTATGCAAGGTACCTAATTTCAGAAAACACCGATGTTAGAAGGTGTATTTTATTGAAGGGCGAGTTTTAAAATGGCGGAAAAATACTTTTATAAAAATGCACTATATTTCAGACACCATGTTGGTTGTTTTATCAAAATCGGATAAAAACTAAAGAAACTAAAGCAAAAAAACTTTGGCTGAGTTTGGACGATTTGTTAAGACTTTGCGTTTAAAGCTCATTTGGAAAAAAAGGCATTACTCAAAATTCCCTTAACCGATAATAATGCTTGATGGCTCGTTAAAAGTAGCAATAAAGTTGTTGTTTAAAATAATTTTTCATATCACCAGAAATATATTTAAATATAAATACAACCGTGTTTGTTTAATTAAAATCTGGTAAAAATTTAAGAAATAAGAGCAAAAAGACTTGCTGAGTTTGGACGAATTATCAGGACCTGTTGTTTAATGCTCATTTGGAAAAAGTGCAGAACTCGAAATTTCCTCAACCGATTTCAGAAGTTGATGGCTTGTTAAAAGCAGCAAAGTAAAGGCTTTTTGAAAATTCAGATTTTATTAAAAAAAAAAAAAATTGCAGATTTTCCTTTGATAAGAGTCCGCCATTTTGGAATTAAAAATGGTAGACATAAATTTTCATGAAACGTTGATTTGGTTGGGAAGGGGTCAATTATAAAACAAGAAAAGCTTTTTTTAAATTTGCGAACGTTTCGATTTATTTAATACCATCATCAGCGCATCTTTAATTCGCTTTTCCGTTGTCACAAAAGCTAACACAAAAACTCCAAAACATTGACTATTTTTAAAAATTCTTAAGATTTAAATGATAATATATTAATATTTAAAAAAAAAATATTTGTGTGGTTTCGTATAACCTAACAAATGAGAGACATTTTATTTTTAAATCGGTTAAGTGCTGTAATAGTAATAGGGAAAAATATTTTGTGTCATTTTTTATGATCCACCCGACTACGACTAACGCTATTTGACACTGTTGATATTTGAACGTCTTATATGGTTAGCTGCCGTCAAACGCCTACCTACTTTAAAATACATTTAAATAAAAGCAGTAATGGAAAACCGCAGTAAACTAATTTAAAAAAAAACTAATAAAACATTCCAAACGTCAAATAACCGGACCGTCAACGTAAAACCTGTACCGAAAAGGCTATTTTGAACTGTCGAATAGTGTTCAAGTTATCGTTGTGTCGGCGAAGTTATCGTGCTGTAAATTGGTCGGACCAAAAACCCGCGCGTTTTTTTTTATTCCGTTTTAAAATCACTCGCCGCGCTGTTTTTTTTTTTGAGTGAACCCTTAAGAAAGATCCATTTTACTTTCTGAAACTTACATTTTTGCAGCCTCCTTAACCAACTCTTTACAAGTCATGGTTCCCAATTTTAGTTTCTCTATTTCTGTTTTGGCAGACTGCTTTGCTTTCCCTGCGGCACTACCATGGTAACCCTACAAAAAACAATTCATGAATCAGGATTTGTGCAGGACAAACCTTTATTGGATTCCGTTTCAGATTTTTCCTGTCTTTACATGGGATAACAAATTCCCGACTTTCCCCGGTTTTAAATCTCGAAAGATTATCGCCTCTTATGTTTTTTACCCCTTCCTCAGGATCAATCTGGTAAACACATAAATAATATGGGTAAACAGAGCGGATCCATATTAGAATGTACAAGGGAAAATAATAAGATTTGATATTTTTAGGAGTTGATTTTTAATTTCAAAATAATGATTCTCTGCATGGGAATTTCTACATTCCTGTTCTCAATTAATAACAGCTTCTGAGGCTGTCACGACGTATACCTAGCTCAGTCAAGCTACACCCCACCCTCAATTTAGATATTGTAAAAGTTATGTGCTAATTTAGTCCCCTTTTAAAAAATGTTGTACTTAATGAATAACGGAGTTATTCGCACTTAAAAGGGGGAGAGGGGTGTGGCTTGGTGCTAAGCTCGATAGATTTAATGAAAGTTGATATTTCATAATTTTGTACTAATTATGTACTCTTAAAGAAGGGTACTTTTACTTTACAAAAGCCATGGGTTCCGAAGATTTTTGTTTGTTATGGGGTGTGTAGGATGATATCAAGGTACACCCCCCTCTGCTTAGGAAAGAGATTCGACTAAAAGTGACTATGCCAGAATTTGGTACTAATTTCGTCCCCTCCTAAAAAATTGGCAACTCTCAAGATGAAAAAAAGCAATTATGTCCTTCTAAAAAATTGCCGACTCAAGATAACTTGATTTTTTTTTAACACAAAAAATCAAAAGATCTTGGGTGGAAAAAAATCAAAATTCAAACATGGATGAGCATCCCACAAGGAATACACAAAGGATCTTTGTGTGTTCCTTGTGGGATGCTTAACTTTCTTTTTTGTTGATTTTTTTGTTTATATATGGGGCTGTAGCTTGATATCAAGCTACATACCCCATAAAAACAAAAGAAAAATGAAGTTATCTTGAGAGTAGGAAATTTTCTAGAAGGGGAAGAAATTAGTACATAATAGTAGCAAATTATGGCATACTTATTTTTTTTTCAAATCTCTCTCCTAAGCAGAGGGGGGGGGTGTACCTTGATATCGAGCTACAGACCCCATAAAAACCAAAAAAAAAAGTTATCTTGAAAGTAGGCAATTTTTAGAAGGGGACGAAATTAGTACATAATTAGTAGCAAATTATGGCATAATTATTTTTTTTCAAATCTCTTTCCTAAGCAGAGGGGGGTGTACCTTGATATCAAGCTACACACCCCATAACAAACAAACAAAAATCTTAGGAACTGATGGTTTTTGTAAACTAAAAGTACCATTCTTTAAGAGTAGTACAAAATTATGACATATCAACTTTCATTATACTAAGCATGGGGGTTCAGCTTAGCGCCAAGCCAAACCCCCCTCCCTTTTAAGTGCGAATAAATTCGTTATTCATTAAGTAGAAAAAATTTTTAAAAGGGGACTAAATAAGCACATAATTTTTACAATATCCAAATTGAGTTTCGTTGAGGGGAGGTGCAGATTGACAGAGCTAGTATGTTGAGTTGCTTCTCTTATTTTTATAAATAATTCTGCTTGAGAAGGTGACTTGTAGGAATTTATTTTGACAAGATTTATTATATTGTCATATATCAACGAGGATATAAGCTAATGTGAGACAACATAATGGTATATGTACAGCATGTCCCAACATTCTCCGGCCCCAAGCTTGCTTATTCCTGGCACAACCTTACTGGAACCTTCAAGATTAGACCAAACCTTGATCTTTCAACTGGTTTTTCTTTCTTCTCTTCTTTTTCCTCATTCTTTCCTTCTCTAACCTTTTGTCCCTTTGCTTTAAAGTTCTAGTGGATAAATCCTTTGGAATGGCCTAATTATTATCCCGTTCATAGTTTTTACTTTTACAACACGGCTTACTCCATCTTTTCCATTATAAATTTCTTACATTCTTCCCATTGGCCAAAGTACCCGTTTCAAGTTGTCTGCTCCAACCAAAACTACATCCCCAACTTTGATCTGCTCCGTCTTGTCTGTGACCTTTATTAACTAACTACAAGATATTCCTTTTTAATCTTTCACGTAACGAATTTCGAAAATTTTGTAAATGAGAAAAACGACCTTTAAAAATACCGCGTCTACTTGGGCTAAATCAACGACTTCACCCAAAAAATCTGTTTCTACCAACTGCGACTGTATGGGCCTCAAAAACCCTGCAGGACTGAGAACCTCCCACTCATCGGCGTTGGAAACATAGGTGAGTGGTCGTTCGTTAATTACTGCCTCTACATCGCAAAGCAGTGTATATTATAGCTTAACGTAATACAACGATGCTCTCTCCAATGATCGACGCAACAATTCTTTCACAACCCGTACTAATCTCTCCCACCATCCGCCCCACCACGAAGCCGACGGTGGATTAAATATCCGTTTAATTCTTTTAATACCCAAAAAATTTTCGATTTCCTCCCAATTCACTTTTTTAAAGAAATTATCACTGCCATGAAGCGTCTTAGCGAATATAAAAATGCTTCTGTTGAAAGTGATTTAACTAATTCAAGATGAACTGCCCTGTAGACAGTGCACGTAAACAATACTATCCATACTTTGCTACCATCTTTTAGTAATAAGGGTCCTGCTGAATCAACAACCATGACTTCAAAACCCCTCGCGTCATTTATTCTATTTGATGGTAGAGGCGCAAAAGGAGTTTCAAGTGATTTACATTTTACACAAACAAATATGGAATTTATCGTTTTAAGGCCTTTTAGTAACCAGAACTTTTCTCGGATGACTCCTAATAAAATTTTTGGTCCTGCATGACAACTATTTTCGTGCTCTTCTATAAGAAGTTTCCTAACAATTTCGTTTTTACTTGGAAGAATGATCGGATATTTAAAATTTTCGGTAAAATTGTCAAATTCAAGTCAAGTTTTTATTCTTAAAATCCCATTATTGCCTGTCAAATCTCAAAATTACGCATTCCTTTTAAATTTTCTCCTAAATCTTTCCTTTGTACTGTTTGTAAAATACATGTTTCTGCTCTTGTAAGTTCTTCTGTACTCAAATATTCGAATTTATTTTTTCCTTTTTCTTCTAAACACTTATTAATTTATTTTTTAAATTGTTACCAAACCTCAAAATCAATCCAATAATTCTTTATACTTTCAAATTTTATTTATTTTCTGTCAAAATGTTTCATCTACTAAACTCTCTGATACATTTGTATTGATGACCCTATTTCGCTCCTTTTCAATTTCATTTTCTGTGGCACATATTTCTCCTTTTGGCCATTTTTCTTTACTTTCTTTCAGCCATTCTGGTTCTTGCCAGCATTTTTATTTTCTATAAGTTGCTTTCCACTGCAACCACATGATAAAACATCGGCAGAATTCATTTCTCCTGGCACGTGATCTGCACTACTGTATTTTCTTATTTCCTTGATGCTGTTTCCAACAAAAGTATTCCACAACCCCTTTGTTTTTATTCAGGTCAAAAAAATCATAGAATCACTCCAGTAAGTAGTTTCCAGGTTTTTGAAATCTTCTACTTCCGTAACCGTTTCGGCTAGCCTTATCCCAATTAAAGTAGCCATTATTTCGAGCCTTGGGAGTATAATTGATTTTATTGGACTTAACCTAGTTTTTGCTAACAAAAGTTTAATAAAACCTGAATTTTGATACTCAAACCTAAGAAAACCACAAGCCGCATAAGAAACTTTTGACGCGTCTACAAAAACATGGAGAGATTTTTCTTTTATCATTTCTTCATCCTCTACATTATCTGTCAAACATCTAAGAATGCTACAAAAACTTAAAAGATTTACACTTTTCAGCCAAGGTGTTTCAGAGAAGGTGTTCATCAAAACTGAATTTTTTTATACTTTACAACAAACGAGTTTGATAATTTTAATGACGAAATATAAAAAATTAAATTGATTAATACAGATTTTAACTTTATTATCACGGTTCTATGTGAACAAAACCATTTCCTACTTAATTACATTTTACGAATTTACTACTTACATGCTTCTTTCAAATTCTGCTAGATAACCGATGTAATAGGCACATCAAATCAAACGAAAGCAAAAGCATCAACAATAACACAAAAAGTTTCAAAAAGCGGCAAAAATGCTCCGTTATTCTAACACTTTTGGGAAAATTCTGACAGTAAGATATTTCAAAATAACTTTGCAATACACTGCGCTTTTAAATCGATTTAATTTAGTAAACCAATTTTCTTTGTTTTATTTTTATACAATTTCAAAAGGAATTACCTATTTATAACAACATAGTAAAGTATTCTTCTAGAAGTAAATTAAAGCTCAATCTAAACACAAGAACAAACGTATTCTCTATAGACTAGAAATATTTGGTTTTGGCGAACCTAAATATTTCGGTATCCCAATCTTTGGCGGCCATCATAAAATTGGTCCGCAGAATTTGGGTTAGCAGGATTATCAGAAAATTATTTTTTATTACTGGAAAAGTCAGGGAATTCATTCGATAAAGGTTTTTCTTTATGAACCCAGTAGCTTCAAAAAAATTTCAAAGGCTAGATTTCTATGTGGCAATTCCATCCTGAAACCCTCCAAAAAAAATGAAGTGTTTTCCTTTGACTTACATAGCTAACTCCTGATGGATCAATACTGTACATTTCTGGCTCGCCATTATCGTAACTAGCCAAAATAACGCTGCACCCGTAGGGCCTGATCGCACTGTATAAAGTATACGCGTGCATGTACATACTGATCCTGTCGTTTAAGTATTTCAAAGGAATACTGACTCCATATTGTTGACGGTACTCGGCCGCTTCTTTGCGAGCTATTTGGACTATCTGACGGGCATCGGCTATAAGGCCAGAGAATACCTAAAAAATAGTAAATATTGATTATACAGGGTGTTCCAAATTCTATGCTCACCATGGAGATCTTCTAAACGATAGAAGATATGAAAAGGTTTAAATTAGGGCAAAGTTACGCAACTTGATGCTTTGCTTAAAACAGAAAAAAAGTTAACAAATGAACGAAAAAAACCGAAATCTTTATTTTTGTTATTATTTTTCTGTGCCTTTATTTGTAAAGCTGTCAACAAACGCTACCTAATCACAGGTCCGTTTTTCACTGGCAAGTTAATTTTTTTCTTATGGACATGTAATTTTTTCTCCTGTTGTTTGGTTCATGAATGATGACAGATAATTTAGCAAACCTTATTTTGAGAAGTGACCTGACGTTTTGGATTAATTGACTTTCATCAGCCCAAATTCAATTTTTGTTTTTAACCTACTCAAAGATCATTTGGAAACTCACTTGCAGTACCTTTCATGAAATTTTAAAAATTTGCAATTTTTTTTTGACGTTTTGTTTTAACAAATTAATTATAATTCTGCCCAATACTTTCAAAATATGTTTTTTCCTTGATTTTAATTTAAAAAAAAACAAATTTATAAAGAAAGCAAATTATAAAGTCGAACAACGAAAAGGTTATTTAAAAATAAGACAACTTAAAATAAAAAATTGATAATACAAACAAAAAACTGCGAAATATAAATTGTTTTAAATAAAATAAATGGCCATCCCTAAAACCTTTTTTAGTGAAAATAAAAAAACTTTTGGCGATCCCAATAGCTTCCATACCATATGTTTTTAGTAGAAAATTTAAAATACTGAATACTGGTAAATATGTATATGTCACTTTACATGAAACATTAAACAAAAAAACTACAAAAATTAATTGTACGTAATAATTTAGCTGACTTGTCAAGGTGGGATGGGGGAAAAAACAATAATTTGATTATTTATCAAATAGTTGTGGGTGGAACCAAAATAAAAGTAAATAGATTTAAAATCATTATAACTGTTATAATATTAAACATACACAAAAGAATTAAAAAAAAAACAAGAAAGAGACAATCCTTCGGTCAATCAGATCTTCAAAATTTGTTATTGTGGTATAAGCAATATAATTCCCAAAGATGTTTTACAACCATTTTCAAGACTTGTGGTTTGTTAGGGATTGGCAGTTTATTGAAAATAACTCTTATGAAATCATTTTATTTAATGAGTTTGCAGCACTCTTCTGAATGAATGTCGGAAATAAAATACCCAATCTTCTCTGGCACGCTTTCCAAAACAAAAAATTGGGCAAAGATTATGAACTCAAAGAATATCTTTATAAGTCATACACTAACCATTCCAATATGTCTATCAATATTAAAAATCCTCTGATTGGTAGTTGATTCGTGTAGTTTTGACAAAATCAATTTTTCCGCAGCCAAGACAATTCCATCGCTTCCTTTAAGCCCAATGACTGTTCCGCTGTTTTCTACTGCTTTCATGGCATATTCAACTTGAAACACTCTGCCATCAGGTGAGAATTGAGAAGCTGACAAGTCATACTGAAAAAAAATTGTACGAATAATAGTCTGTGCAAATTCCTAAGATCTCTTATTAAGTAAAAATTAATCAATCAAGCCGCTCTTATAGCCCTTGATTTTCTCCTCCAACCCAGAATGTCTGACATTACACAACGCACTTGTCGATCTAAGCTTGAACCATCTGGCCAGCAACTCGTAATGCTTACAGATATTAGCCAAATCGAATTCAAAAATTTAACTTTAGATCGCTTGCTGCAAGAAAAATCACTATTATTTAATGATATTCCTTTTTAGATTGCTTCACAATAAATTAAAACTAAATAAAAGAAAATTTTTAGCACCCTGCATAAATCTACAGAAAAACGGTTTGTGGCGAAAGGAAATAAATTGGCCTCGACCGGGATTTGATATCCCGGAACCTCTAGAATACCAGTCTGAAGCTCTACCAATTGAGCTATCGAGGCTGAGGGTTTTGACCAGCTTCCCCTCGCCCTCTGCTACAAATCATTTTTCTGTAAAATTAAATTGTCCAGAACTTCTTGTAAAAGTCCCATTTTTTTGTCCTTTACGCCATTCTACCTGGCAAAGCAGCCATCAAAATTTGTACATGTATTACCAGTAATGACCATGTAAATCTTTTTGTAATACCATTTCCCAAGAAACTTGTACCTCTATTGCTAAAATGATATTTTAGGTATATGCGGGAATCTCACAAAATATCCCAAAATGGTGTTATCCCCTGTAATTTCCTAAACTTAATGAGTTTGACCTACACTTTTATTGCTACTTAAGTAGTTATCAGAAATGAAGTTTCAGATTTTTAACTTATGTCAATTTTTTTACAATCCTTTAAAAGTTTAAAACCTATCCTCCGTAAATGTTAGCTTTTCTAGGTTTAGCTAATTTTTTTTTATATCTGAGGTAGTAAAAGCATACAAAGAATATCAGCTCACTATGTAAATTAAATTTAAACACATCCAAAGCAATTGGATCAAATATAAAATAATAATCAAATTTAAAACAATATTTATAACCATTTATATAGGCGTTACAAAAATCGATTCTATCCTCCGTGAAGCCGTTTTTGCTTTAGATTTTTTGCAACAGTTAGCATCTTAATTATTTATAAAATTTGTATATAAATGAGAGTGTTGCTGAGACCCATTTTGTCAAACAAGTTCATATTTATACAACCGATTTCCTGGGGAAAGTGGACATATTTTCACAGTATCCTGTGCCCCTCAAGATGCTAAAACATTAGACTGCAACTGAAAATTTGAAAAAAGTGCATTTTCGAAATTTTTGTATAGGGATCTCCATAGACCCACTTTGAAAATTCATATTTTTACAACCGATTTTCGCCAAACTTTGAAAATTCATACTTTTACAACCGATTGCCTGAGGAAAGTGGGCATGTTTTTACAGTATCGTGGGCCCCTCAAGATGCGAAAATATTACATTGCACTTTGAAATTCGAAAAAAGTGCATTTTCGACATTTTTGTATAGGAATCTCCATAGAACCATTTCGCCAAACTTTGAAAATTCATATTTTTATAACCGTTTGCCTGAGGAAAGTGGGCCACTCAAGATGCGAAAACATTACATTGCACTTTTTTCGAATTTTATGTTGGAATGTAATGTTTTCCTGGGGAAAGTGAGCATGTCTTTGCAGTATCGTGGGCCCCTCAAGATGCGAAAACACTACATTGCACTTTGAAATTCGAAAAAAGTGCATTTTCGACATTTTTGTATAGGAATCTTCATAGACACATTTCGCCAAACTTTGAAAATTCATATTTTTATAACCGTTTGCCTGAGGAAAGTGAGCATATTTTACAGTATAGTGGGCCCCTCAAGATGCGAAAACATTACATTGCACTTTTTTCGAATTTTATGTTGCAATGTAATGTTTTCCTGGGGAAAGTGAGTATGTCTTTGCAGTATCGTGGGCCTCTCAAGATGCGAAAAAATTAATTCGAAAAAAGTGCACTTTCGACATTTTTGTATAGGAATCTCCATAGACCCACTTCGCCAAACTTTAAAAATTCATATTTTTACAACCGATTGCGTAAGGAAAGTGGGCATGTTTTTACAGTATCGTGGGCCCCTCAAGATTCGAAAACATTACATTGCACTTTTTTATAATTTTATGTTGCAATGTAATGTTTTCCTGCGGAATGTGAGCAAGTCCTTGCAGTATCGTGGGCCCCTCAAGATGCGAAAACCTTACATTGCACATTGAAATTCGAAACAAGTGCATTTTCGACATTTTTGTATAGGGACCTTCATAGAGCCATTTCGTCAAACTTTGAAAATTCATATTTTTACGACCGATCGTCTGTGGAAACTGGGCATGTTTTTACAGTATCGTGGGCCCCTCAAGATGCGAAAACATTACATTGTACTTTGAAATTCGAAAAAAGTGCATTTTCGACATTTTGGTATAGGAATCTCCATAGACCCATTTCGCCAAACTTTGAAAATTCATATTTTTATAACCGATTGCCTGAGGAAAGTGGGCATGTTTTTACAGTATCGTGGGCCCCTCAAGATGCGAAAACATTACATTGCACTTTTTTCGAATTTTATGTTCCAATGTAATGTTTTCCTGGGGAAAGTGAGCATGTCTTTCAGTATCGTGGGCCCCTCAAGATGCGAAAACATTATATTGCACTTTGAAATTCGAAAAAAGTGCATTTTCGACATTTTTGTTGAGGGATCTCCATAAACCCATTTCGCCAAACTTTGAAAATTCATATTTTTACAACCGATTGCCTGAGGAAGGAGGGGCATGTTTTTACAGTATCGTGGGCCCCTCAAGATGCGAAAACACTACATTGCACTTTATAATTGGAAAAAAGTGCATTTTCGACATTTTTGTATAGGGATCTCCATAGACCCATTTCGCCAAACTTTGAAAATTCATATTTTTGAAACCGATTGCCTGAGGAAAGTAGGCATGTTTCCACAGTATCGTGTGCCTCTCAAGATGCTAAAACATTACGTTGCAACTTAAAATTCGAGAAAAGTGCATTTAAGACATTTTTGTATAGGGATCTCCATAGACCCATTTCGCCAAACTTTGAAAGTTCCTATTTTTACAACCGATTGCCCGGGGAAAGTGTGCCCCTCAAGATGCTAAAACATTACATTGCAACTGAAAAATAGGGATCTCCATAGACCCACTTTGAAAATTTATATTTTTACAACCGATTGCCTGAGGAAAGTGGGCATGTTTTTACAGTATCGTGGGCACCTCAAGATGCGAAAAAATTACATTGCACTTTGAAATTCGGAAAAAGTGCATTTTCGACATTTTTGTATAGGAATCTCTATAGACCCATTTCGCCAAACTTTGAAAGTTCATATTTTTACAACCGATTGCCTGAAGAAAATTGGCATGTTTTTACAGTATCGTGGCCCCCTCAAGATGCGAAAACATTACATTGCACTTTGAAATCCGAAAACAGTGGTTTGGTACCTTGGATCAAAAATTAATTTGGCATACTTGAGAATAAGGTACTATTTAGGTGCTAATTTGGTCCATCTTTAGAAAATTAAGTGCTCTTTTCGTTTTGGAAACAAACGGAAAAAATGGAATTTCCGTGGTGTTTGACACCAATTCAACACATAAACTGATTAAAATGCGAAAACCTTGGTTTTCGTGCGTATTTTTTTTTAAACTAAGCGGGTGGGTTTATATAAAGACATTTAAGCCGTTAATCAAAAATTATTTTGACATACGAGAGAATGCTAGTTAGGTGCTAATTTGGTCCGTCTTTAGAAAATTAAGTGCTCTTTTCGTTTTGGAGAAAAATGGAAAAAATGTAATTTACTTGGTATTTGTATTGCCATGCTATTTCACACCACTTCAAGATCATACGCATAAAATGATTAAAAAGAGGGGGGCTTGGCAGGAAAACGTTATGTACTTTTAGGGGAGGGGAAGTGGTCCCAATCGTTAAAAAAATTTGCACAAGGAAAGGGGGCGGGTGTCAAAATTGGGCAAAAAAGCTTTAAGTAATATGTGCCCCTTAGCGTTATTTTATTAGGTATGGGTAATATTTTTTTCATGTTCCAAACTGAACCGCTGACTTTATATAAACTTAACGGTCCACCCCCTTAGTTTAAAAAAAAACGCGCCAAAACCACGGTTTTTGCATTTTTGTTGAGCACCTAAATGGTATGTATCGTAGATTTTAATCATTTTATGCATACGATCTTGAGAATTGGTGTGTAAAATACCACGGAAATTCAATTTTTTCCATTTTTTTTCCATAACGAAAATAGCACTTAATATTCGAAAGATGGACCAAATTAGCACAACTGCTCTTTATTTTAAAATAATTAAAATTTGGTTTATCTAAAGGGGTACCTGTGGGACCGAGAGGCTTATGTTAAGCTAGCGGTCCCTACTTATTTTTTTGCTAAAAATACAAAAAAAATATAAGTTTTGATTTAATATTCGGTGGGCACTTAAAAAGCACCTAATTTATAAATAGTAATACTACATTTTTCTAGCTTAACGCTAACCTAGCGGTCCTACCGTTTTTTAAATTTTCTCCTAAAACTAGAGAAGCACTTAATTTTTAGTTTGAGGACCAAATTAGCACCTATATATCACCTAATTCTCGCATACGCCAAATTAATTTTTGATCAAAGGTACCAAAGTGGACCGCATGCTTTATATAAACTAAGCGGTTCACCCCGGCCCTGCTTAAAAAAAATGCGCGCAAAAACCACGGTTTTAGCATTTTTGTTGAGCATCTAAATGTATTGTATTTGAAGATTTTAATCATTTTATGCGTATGATCTTGCATTTGTGTGAAATACCACAGAAATTCAATTTTCTCCATTTTTCACCACAATGAAAAGAGCACTTAATTTTTGAAAGTTGGACCAAATTAGCACTTAAATTGCTCTTTATTTGAAAATAATTGAAATTTGGTTTATCTGAGGGTTTATCTGAATGGGACCTGTGGGACCGCTAGGTTTATGTTAAACTGCACTAAGTAATGTTTTTCAAAGTTTTGATTTAATATTCGGGGAGCACTTAAATAGCACCTAGTAGAGTAGAGTAAAAGATTTTTTGCAAACGTCACTTATACAAAGTCTTAAAAATTTAAAAAGGTATAAAATTCATAAAAATATAGATAAAATAGTATATATGGAAAAATACAAACGCAGATAAAACTAACAATTTCTTTCAAGCTGGCTACATACAAAAGTAATATTTTGGATCTGTTGCATTACTGTGAGTAGTTGAGCAATCTAAAGACATGTCATTAAAATTGTTGTTAAGAATCTCCTCTATTGAATAGAAAGCCTTTGATTTAAGTTATTTTTTTCTTTATGTTTTGGCAGCCTTAGGTGGCAGATCCCTTATTTTCGAGCGTAATTTGTTAAAAATTTTAGGACCATAGTATGAAATTCCAGTTCTGGTTTTCTCAAGTTATTGGCATTTCTTGTGATTCGATTATGTATATCTGTATGTGTTATATATTCTGCCCTATTTGTAATAACATAATTTAGAGCATATAAAAGATATAAGGATGGAAAAGTTAATATACCCAATCTTGTGAAACTTTCTCTACAATCATCCCTGTACCCCTTTCCATCCACAATTCTTACACAACAACAAACAACAATGGCCCCAGCACTGAGCCCTGAGGCACCCCCAGTGACATTTCAAGAGAAGAAGATTTTTTGCCACCTATGTTGACATATTGATATCTCTCAGTAAGATAAGAATCTAATATGGACTTGCTTGCAGTATCAAAACCATACTTATTAAGTTTATGTATGAGTAACCTTGGTGAGATCCAGTCTAAGGCCTTTGTTAAGTCACAGAAGAGGACTCCAGTGTACTCCTTATTTTCAAAACTTTGGTTTAAGATTTTTATTAAGGCATTTATAGCATTAACTGTGATTTTGGCTGGTCTAAAACCGAACTAAAATTTGTTGAATAAATTATTTGATTCAAAATGAGCAGAGAACTGCTGTAGCAAGATCTTTTCCAGCACCTTGCCAACTACAGGCATTGTTGATATTGGCCTGTAGTTGGAAGGGTCATTTTTTGGGCCTTTCTTATAAACTAATAATAATTTTTTGCCATCTATGTTGATATATTGATATATCTCAGTAAGATAAGAATCTAATATGGATTTTCTTGCAGTATCAAAACCATACTTATTAAGTTTATGTATGAGTAACCTGGGTGAGATCCAGTCTAAGGCCTTTGTTAAGTCACAGAAGAGGACTCCAGTGTACTCCTTATTTTCAAAACTTCTGTTTATGATTTTTATTAAGGCATTTATCGCATTAACTGTGATTTTGGCTGGTCTATAATTTAGAGCATATAAAAGATATAAGGATGGAAAAGATAATATACCCAATCTTGCGAAACTTTCTCTACAATCATCCCTGTACCCCTTTCCATCCACAATTCTTACACAACAACAAACAACAATGGCCCCAGCACTGAGCCCTGAGGCACCCCCAGTGACATTTCAAGAGAAGAAGATTTTTTGCCATCTATGTTGACATATTGATATCTCTCGGTAAGATAAGAATCTAATATGGATTTGCTTGCAGTATCAAAACCATACTTATTAAGTTTATGTATGAGTAACCTGGGTGAGATCCAGTCTAAGGCCTTTGTTAAGTCACAGAAGAGGACTCCAGTGTACTCCTTATTTTGAAAACTTTGGTTTATGATTTTTATTAAGGCATTTATAGCATTAACTGTGATTTTGGCTGGTCTAAAACCGAACTAAAATTTGTTGAATAAATTATTTGATTCAAAATGAGCAGAGAACTGCTGTAGCAAGATCTTTTCCAGCACCTTGCCAACTACAGGCATTGTTGATATTGGCCTGTAGTTGGAAGGGTCATTTTTTGGGCCTTTCTTATAAACTGAAATAACTCTGGAGAGTTTTGAGTATATTTGGATAGGTTGATTCTAATATATATTGATTGAAAAGTGTTGTTAATGGTACAAGTATTACAGGACAGATATTTTGGAAATAGTAACATTACATTTTTTCCAAGAATTATGGATGAGACCCCTAGCTTAACTTAACTTAATCTAGCGGTCCTACCGTTTTTTTTAATTACTTAATTTTTAGTTTGGGCACCTAAAGAGTACCTAATTCTGCCTAGTTTATACAGGTAAATGTATCCCGAAATTTATTGAGAAATCTGTGAAATCCGTGAAATCTTTGAGAAATCTGGGAAATCATATGTGAAATCCTAATGAGAAATCTTATGCTTTTGTGAAATCTGGTGTACCAATTTTGGCTGGTGATTACCCTCTTGCAAAGAGTTGAATGGAAAAAGTGGAAAACTTGCACAAAAAAAAGTTTCGAGAAATACAAAAACAAGTTGAAAATTCTACAACAGAACTTGAACAAAATGCCTCGCAAAATGCATCTACTCTCACTACCTCCCGCCAAGGATCGTCTACCAAAATAGATGAAAGAAATGGTTATGGCCATATTAAAAAACAAAACAAAATTCAGAGCTTGAAAAAAAGATTAAGGCAGGAGAGAAATGCAAAAAACAATCTAAGAATGCGATTAAAAAGGTTGGATTTGAAAAACAAAGCAGTAAATATTTCACCAAATCAAACCTGTCACTTCTGTGAATAACGTTTTTTCAAATAACTGTTTTTTTTAAAGACATGTGTAATAAAGTGTTGAACCTTGCATACCCTGAAATATATTATGCATCATCTAAACTAAGTTTAAATGAAAAACTTACTAAGTCTTCCATAAAATTTTAAAAACTACTTTTATGAATTTAGGAACATTTTGCGAGAACTAACCATTTAAAAATAACCTCAAAACAGTTATTTAATTCAAAAAAAAAATTGCTGGACACAAACTCCTATCAGTACTTACTGCAATAAGCAATTTTGTTTCCAGTGCCATGAAGGTTTGATAATTTCTTAGAAAAGAATAGGCAATACTTAGTTTTAATAGAAATGTCACACATATTATTATTTTTATTGCTGTATCATTTGGTAATATTAGTAGTTTTTCAGAGTGAATTGTATTTCCCTTTGTTTTATTTACATTTATTGATACTTAGGTATTTAGATAATATAAGATTTATAAGCATTATTTATAAATTTAGAATGAGCAACAACCAATTTCTTGTAATAAGGATTTAGTTCCTTTTGATACCTTTTTCCATCTTTTGCTAATGAGTGAAACTTCCTTTGCTTCCTGGTCTTTTTGTGTACTTTAAAAAATCCTTCCCAAATGTAATTATCCTTCACGTTCTTCTTAAGATTAACTAAACGTTGACTTTGTTTTGTACTCAGTTTTGTATAATATATAGGAAAGTCAACCAACCTCATGAACAAAAACTTTTTTTGGTCCAAATTATTAAATATCTTGAACCAAAAGCAAACTTTTTAATTTATTAAAAATTTTTATTTTGGATACATTTTAAAATAAAATCATTTTGTCCAAGATATTTAATGATTTGGACCCACTATTTGGTCCAAAAAGTGTCAACTATTTTGTGGAGTCAAATTTGCATTAACTCTCAAAAAACATGGGAGGTTTCTAAGCAAATAGACTGAGGAAAGGTGTTTCTTGCTAGAGCCTACATAAAACATTTTATTTTTCCTTTGCCTAAAAGGGGAACTAACTAGCTTTCCAAAAATATATATGTCTCAAAAAATTTATTTTTTTTCTTAAATATGCAGCTAAAACCAACTGTCTGTGAATCAAGGTAAGTTGTAATATAAAAAAATTGTTGCTGTAATGTCATCCGCTGCTTCCAATGCTGCTTTCCCCTCGGATAGCATCCTGAACCAAAATTGAAGCTGGTGGTAGAAGCAATTTTATTTCATGACAACAGCTTAAACCTACTGTTTGACAACAGTGGTTTGAAAGGGGGGGGGGCAGTTTCGATACCAAAAAAAAAGTAGAATAAAAGCATAGCTTTTATGAGGAACATGTCTCAAAAAATTTATTTTTTTCTTTAAATATGCAGCTAAAACCAACTGTCTGTGAATCAAGGTAAGTTGTAATATAAAAAAATTGTTGCTGTAATGTCATCCGCTGCTTCCAATGCTGCTTTCCCTTCAGATAGCATCCTGAACCAATATTGAAGCTGGTGGTAGAAGCAATTTTATTTCATGACAACAGCTTAAACCTACTGTTTGGCAACAGTGGTTTGAAAGAGGGGGGGGGGGCAGTTTTGATACCAAAAAAAAAGTAGAATAAAAGCATAGCTTTTATGAGGAACATTTATTTATTTATTTAGGTCTTTTAGGTCTTTAGGATACAAACGGATCAGGTCCAAAAATAGTATCCTGATATTACAATGTTTATAAATATATAAATTCAATCTTAGTTATAACAATTTTAAGTGTAATATCTAACTAATTAGAAATATAGTTTTTAAATTATTTATCACAAATGGATATATAAATACTTAAATATTTAAATTAACTAAAAAGAAAATTCCAAAAAAATTTATTTATCACAAATTCTATGTCTATTCCATATTCCATATCAATATATGCAAACAAAATTTAGTAACCACAAGCACGGATTTGGTCTTCACTTTAGGGGGTGGTACTCAGATTTTTAAGTCATTTATTTCAGACATACACATATTTTATAAAATGTTTAAATGTGCCGAAAATTTTTGACAAAATTACACTAAAAATTAAATTTATGAGTCAAATTAAACTAAAATCGTAAATACCAATGGTATCATAGCGCCGCGAAAGAAACTTTTTAAGAAAATTGCACTAAAAAAATGGTTTCAAAATGCAGCAGGCGAAAATGACACAACAAATGCCATTCTTGCTCAATGTCAATATGTCTGTTGATATGCGACAATGCTACGCTCGTCAGACAAATTTTCATCTTAGTGTTTTTAAATACTTATGTTTTTAGCTTCTTTCTGACGAAGCATTACTTACTGGCAAACATCCAAGAAAACATTTTCAGGTATGTTTTGATTTAAGCTTTTGCCTACTTCTGACCAATATTGTTTTCAAATAGAAATTGTGTTTTCCATTAATCAAACAGTTTATAGCTCGGTTTATAGTATTTAGAAACGACTTTAGTTAATTTAATTGATTTTGGCTTCATGTTGTGTAAAACTTGGTATGAATATGTTCAGATCAAAATTACTTTTTTATGTCCATAATAATTTTGTCTAAAACTTCTTTATAAATAGAAACTCTATAACAGTGTTCTGTATTTCCAATGGTTTTCGCGGTAAGTACATCATGCATTTGTTTATTCTTGGTGCGAGGAATTGAAGGTCAAACTGCCCCAAAATACTGTGGAGGGATTCTAAAATGTCTTTAAAGGCAATTTCTCGTTTTTTCTTCAAAGACTTCAAGGTTACCACCAGCTTCTTTGTTGTCTACTTTTTTCTGAAGCAAAGGGGGGGGGGGCGATCGCACAGACAGGCCCAGCTCTACTTCACCCATGGATTTTCTTCACGATGTTTCTAGGGGAAAGGCCGGTAAAGCCATGCATTTAAATAGAGGAAATGCGATATATAAAAGACACCAAAACTATTTTATCAATTAATCAGCCAATATGAAAACTTACCCCAGTTCCGATGGAGCTCATTTTTGCACAAAATTCGTAACAAAAACGAAATCAAATTTTTGTTTGTCAGAAGTGACAACGCTTTTTTAAAACTTAGGTTAGAAACCAAATATTTTTTATTTGGTTTGGTTTGGTTAGTTTGTTACGCCCTCTGGCGTATGAGAGAGGAACTGTTTTAAGGCATAATCGTCAACACTACAGTGGCGCAGCTCCACAACATTAATTAAACGATTTAACTGATAGATGGCGCCAAATGACAACTTTCTATTCTCTGTCAAAATCACATGATTATTTGAGGTTAAGTAATCTTTTGAAGACTGGAAAAAAAGTAATAAAATAGTTTTCGTTTAAATTAAGTAAAAAATGGAAGACGCTCAGTACACGGTTTTTAAGACCATTTTAAAGTACTGTTTGTTTATTTTGTTGGCACCAGTAGTAGCATTTTTTCTCATGAAATGCGTATTTTTTGAAGGTAGGTCCAGTTATTATTAATAGTTAAGTACTAACAACTTGAAAATGTAAAAAGCATTTTTTAACCAAGGGCATGGTAGTTTGCCTATTTATGACAGTCTTGAGTCCTGTAGTCCAAAAAGATAATAAATTCTGTCCCCTTAAATGTCAGATTGGTCGCGATTCTTCAGAGCCAGTATTCTTGAAAGTGTGGGAAGGGAGTACTCACATCTCGTCGTGTCCGGACCAACCGATTCGTAAAACGGGTGAGAATGCATGCGCACTTTTGCTTTCTCCTGAATTTAGGGAGTACTCTAGGTGACATTTCAAGAATACCTACTGGCCTAGAAACAACAGAAAATCTCACCTGCACATTTCTGGAAAGTGGCGCACTGTTAATATTTATCCTAACATTGTAAGGGAAAAACTGTCATGTTCTTAATAACATTTTGTAAATTTAATATTTTAAATATATTTTGCAGGACTAGTTTTATTTTGAGTTTTATGGTCAAGCCATGATGGTAATTTAAGGTTTAAAATATTTTAGCGTAATTTAAGGGGTAACGCTTGTGATGAAGCAATTTTTTACTACATTTTTCACATTTTTATGCCATGATATTTGTCACATTTTAAAGCTTTCTTTCCAAAGTTTCGATTTATAGAATAAAACACTCACATTTTTCAGTCAGTTTTCATTGGTTTTTTAGTGTTTAAAAAGAGTACTGCAAAAAACATTTTTTCTTTGTTAAAATGAAAAATATTTAGAGAGAGAGGGCAGAATTTTAGAGGTAGATGGAGAGACAATTTAGTGACATGCAAAAATTTTTAAGGTTGTTTAAGAGAGACATTAGGCTATAAAAAAGTATTTTAGAGAAAGATGAACATAATTTAAGGCAATTGTTTACTAAAAATTTCTGTTATGTCATCTTGAGTAGTGTTGTGCATATGATTTTTATTTTGCAATTTTTATCCAAAAAACAGCAAAAATTGTAATTTTTCAAAGTGTAAAGTGTGTAAAACATAAGGTGGTATTAATTTCTTTCAATCACAGTTCTTTACAGTCTTTAAATTTACCAAAAAACATGTCCTACTAAAGTGTATTTTAGCACATCTAAAAATAATTTAACAGGTATTTAAGAAAATTATTTTAAGGGGTCATCATGGCTTGACCATTGTGGTGAAGCTAGATTGGTACTATACATACCGATAAAAATCAAAAAGTGTCAAAAATTCTCACCATGGAAAAGGAAAGACAGAATTTGTGTGACTGTTCTGAACAGTGACAGAAACATATTCCATAGCTATCTTTGGTTTTGTATGTTAAAAGTTTTAAGGGTTTGTTTAAATGCAAAAATAAGCATAATAATATACATTTAAAATAAAAAAAAAATTAAAATTGACAAATTTTTTCTTTACTGGAATAGTATTATTGACAAAAAAGCAGTTAGTGTTAGTCAATATAAACTCTTGGATACAAGAGAGAAGGCCTCGGAGAAGGCTGACAACTACGTAAACCTGACAAAGATAGCCCAAGCACCCAACTGCCCATGCCACATGCATTGTTCATTCTCCACCTTCGCTAGTGCAGGCTATCTGTCAGGATTTGTGGGGTTGTTGAAATTCTCTCTCGCACCTGAATGAAAGTGCACCCAAGAACTGCTGTTGCTGTATGGATCATACATAAACTTCTTTTTGATAAATTTTAAACAATTAATGTGTTAAAGATAGAGCTAGTTTCTTTGGCCACATGTTTTTGTACATGTTGGAAAAGGGAATTACAATTTAATTGACTGGTCTTGTTATTGTATTGTACCACACCATCTGCAATTTTGATAATTTCTGATTTACATGTTCTTACTACCACAAAAAACGAAAAAAATCAAAATTTCATATTTTTTTACCCCTACTTTTTTTTTATTAATTTTTGAAAATCAAAAAAGTCACCGGTTTGTTCTTAACATAGACGCGCAAAATTAGCAACATTTTAAGAACCACTTGTTCTAGAAAAGCAAGTAAAGGCTCTTTTAGGGACCTTTCATATGAGGTATTTTATACATTTTCTCAAGCATTTTGTTGAAAAAAAATTGTTTTTTAAAAATCTCAAAAAGGCCATTTTTAATTAAAAAAAACCATATTTTTGCTTAAAGTTTTAGTAAGCTGCCCAGAAAACTGTCTATCAAATTTTAAGATGGACAAAATATGGGTTCAATTTCAAAAACAAAATATTAAATATGGGTCATTCCATATCAAATCAACCAAAAAATCACAAAAATTTTACGCGACCAATTCCAATTTTGATGATTTTTGGTATATATTTTCTTCTTACCATAAAAGTTGAAAATGCAAATTTTTAGATTTTTTTGATTCGTAGTTTTTTTTTTTTTAATTTTTCAAAATAAAAAAGTCAGCATTTTGACCTTAACAAGAATGTACAAAACTAGCAATATCTCGAGAACCACTTACACTAGGAAAGTAATAAATGGCTCATTTTAAAGTCATTTTGAAGCTCTTTTTTATGAAATATCACAACATAATTTTAACAAAAAAAAAAATTGAAAATAAAAAATTGAAAAAAAAAATTGAAAAATTCAAAAAGGCCATTTTTAATTTTTTTGAAAAAAATATATAATTTTGGTCAAAGTGTTACTTAATTATCCACAAAATTTTATGATGGAGAAATGATGGGTTCAATGTCAAAAAAAATATCAAAAATATTAAGTACATTAAAAATCATGCATTTAAAAAAATAAACATATTTTAGGAGCACCAATAGTGCACTGGATATTAAAATAAATAAATTTGTTGGATGGATACAGGTTTTAAAAAATACCCAGAGGCTTTATCTACAAATTATTTTATTTTAAACTCGCAAAAGAAATAAACAAACTTTTCCACTTCGTTGATAAAAATTAGACAGAAAACACTAAGACTAACTATATACCTTAAATTTATTTTTTTAACTTTCTTTTAAGAATTTCTGATGAATCTGACATTTCTTTTTTGCTGACATTGTAAGTTCTGCCAGTAGCAGTGTTGGGTTCAACTTTTTTTATAAGACTTTCTGATTTAATAATTAAAATATCTTGAGGTGTTGGGTAAAAAAATGATGAGGCAGGTCCTCGTGGATGAAGAAAGCTTACTTTCAGTTCTCCGCTCTCATTATTTTTCCCCAAGACACAAGCCAGCCACCAAGCACTGTCATATTCTACAGTGACAAACCCTGACTCGATATTTTGCAAAATAATGCTTCCACCTTTAAAAAGATTATGTGTTTCGACCTCTAAGCATGTAGAAAACTGTTTTGCCAAAAACGTGCTTTCTGTAAGAGGAATTACAGCATGAATTTTTTGTGTCCCCGGTATTGTTAAGACTTCCGCAAATCTTTAATTCAAAATTATTTCATGATTTGTATAATCTGTTTCTGTGCAATATTTAAAATCAATGCCAGATATGTTTTCTTCACACCAAGTAAACAATTGTAGAGGTGTCATTATTTGATTGTCATAGGGCCTCTGCAAACTGGCTTTGGCAGCAAGTCTTTTAACAGTTCCTCCCAAGCCATCGCAGGCACTTTTGCCATGCGAGGTGGCAAAATAATGCCACTCTGCTTCAACACCAAAATCTTTTTTATGCAGGCATATATTCAGAAAATTCTTTTTGTTTTTGTACTGCGCAGCACATCCATCCGAAAAATAAAAAATTTTGTTAAGTCCTGGTATTTTGATTTTTAAATCAGGCATTAATTTTTTTTAAAAATAAATGAAATGCAATTGTATTATGTGTCAAGCTTTCCGAAATAAACACATAATTCAGGTTGTGCAGTTTACCATCACTTAGAAAATAAATGGCAAAAGGGTGGAGGGTTGCCTGGCTGTTATTCCAATGATAAGACTGGACTTCATCTTGCATAACAAAGGAATAATTTTCCGCAAAGTCGCAAGTGATCAAAGACTCTCCAGGTTTAAGGTTAATTTTTATTTCATTGTATCTATCTTTTTGCATTTTTGCAATAAAATAATGTGATTTAAGTTTTACAAGATCATCAGTAAATTCCTGGACAAAATCATCACTTTTCTTAACAACGGTTTCCATAGTACACCTATCTACTGAGACCCACTTTTTAAATGAGACCTCATCAATTAATTCTTCCTCAAATTTTTCTATTAACGTATTTTTAAACTGTTCTACTCCAGGACATTGCTTGCATCTATTGCTTAAAAAACAGTCCACTGAAGGTGGATTACACATTAGTTTATAAAGGCAATCATGATAAGATATTGCAAGAGGCCTGTTATTTTCATCATATAGCTTATTTAATTTGGAGCCATTGAGCATTAGTTTTATATTTTGATGTATAGTACATACACATACAGTATGAGTCCCACTTTTTCCTGCCAGTATACAGTTTTTGGGTCGCAGTTCACAAAATTTTGAAAACCCAATTTTTTCATTGGGGTACTCAGTTTTAAACAATGCATAAATTTCTTTTAAATTAGCTAAGACTAATTTTTTTTGTACATATTCTTTTTCAGCTCCATATTTTCTGATAACAACATAATCTTTTTTACCTGGCATGGTCCTGCTAATGTCATCCCTTTGGTAAAAATCTACCACTATTTGGGCCACTCTATCACTAAGGGTCTTTCCCGGTTTGGGGTTAGGAGAACATAATATCCCATTGTCCTTAACTAACTGTTTTACAGCTCTAGCCAAATATTGAGAAACTCCAAATTCTTCTTCAATCTTCTTTCTACTCCAACTTTGAGGTAAACATGATAAAACTAGTATTTTCTCACTCCTCTTTTCGGTTTTTAAAAATTTGTCCTTTAACTGCTTAATCATTTCACTTTCGTCACTCTGGCATTCCTTTACTAGCGTTGAATCTGATTCCTTTGTAAATGCTTTCGCAATTGTATGCTGTACAATATCAATTTTTTCTTTGTATACATTTTTTCTTTTAATCGGCGACACACCAAGAAGCTCCAATGACTTGTTTAAAAGAGTAAATGATTCAGCAGGATCTTGAAAATCTGGATCATTTTCTGGAACTTGACTGGGTCTAAAAAAATTTAAAAAGTTAGTTTTTTATAAGAACTTAAAAAGGGGGTAACAGCTGACCCAAAATGTGTACATAATGCCAAGAAATTTGTACATAATGTCTGTATTCTCAAAATGCCATGCAAAATAATGCCATGCAAAATAATGCCATGAGATTTTTCCACTTCGTACTTGACGCAATTGGTTTAGTTTATTAATTTTATATTAAAAAATACTATTTGTTACTTACCCTGCCTCATCTTCTTCAGATGCCTTAAACTCCTTTGAAAGCTTTAGTCTACAACCATCACAGATTTTCATTCCCATTTTGACATTTTTGTAACTGCACATCCACTTGGTCACATTTCTTAATTTCCCAAAATGCTTGATTTTTAACTCTAGTGGATCACAGCACTTTACTTTATATTTAGTCCATCCACTTGCCTCACCCATAGTTGAAACTTTTAAAATTACACAGAGATGACTTCTGATAAACCTTCAGTCGAACTATTATGTATCGATTATTTGGAGCTGTATCAGGAAGATACCAAAAATTTAAAATCAATTTATGCAGGAATTTTCATGTCAGCAAATCCCCACAATGTACCTAAACAGACCAATAAAATGAAGGAGGTGTGTCCTTAATGTTAAACAGGAATAAACAGGCAGTATTTCACAAAAGTATTGGCAGGTTTATACAGGCATATTTTCCTAAGAATTGGAACATCCAATAGTACGTCTCCGGTGGAAAAGAGGTTTTGTAAGTAAATATTACAATGGGGGGCAATGTTAATCTGATTACTGATACAGAATGAAACGTAGGATATAATTTTTTATTAAATATTTTTATAATATCGCTTTAAACCCCATTATATTCTTCTAATTACCAAAATGCATTGTCTATTTATAGGCGATTTTTCATGCATGTGACATTTTTAATAAATTTTTTCACATTGAACCCATGATTTGTCCATCTCAAAATTTTGTGAATAGTTTAATAACACTTTAAAGAAAATAATATAATTTTTTGAAAAAAATTAAAAATGGCCTTTTTGAAATTTTTCAAAAAAAAAATCAAAAAATTTTTTTTTTTTTTTTTTTTTCAATATATGTTATGCAATATTCTCATATGAAAGGTCTTTATAAGAGCTTTAAAATGAACCTTCACCTACTTTTCTATTATAAGTGGTTCTTTGGATATTCCTAATTTTGTGCGCACATGTTAAGGACAAATAAGTGACTTTTTCGATTTTCAAAAATTAATTCAAAATAAACAACTGGTCAAAAAAGTCTGAAATTTTGGATTTTCCAGTTTTTTGGTAGGAAAAACATGTATACTAAAAATCATCAACATCGGAGATGGTGTGGTAAAATACCCTGGTTGACTTGATATGGACTGACCCATATGTCATTATAATAACATATTTAATATTTTGTTTTTGACATCTTCCATTTGTTTAAAAAAAATAATAGTTGGTAAAAATGGAAGTTAATATTAGTCTAAATAAGAATTTAAACAAAAACAAGGTTCCATTTCAGACTCGATTTTAGATATGGCGATTGAAAACATGTTAATAATAATCTTCAAAACCTAGCTACTGAATACCAACACAGTTTGTTTTAGTAAAATTGGGCAAGTGGTATTCAAGTTATTATAGAATTATTTAGGTATGGTTTTTTTTAGTAAAAGTTGGTGTAACTAAAAAACTATTACTTTACTACTTTACCGGTTTTGTTAGTTGGCTCTTAGTAAAAGTTGGTGTAACTAAAAAACTACTTTACCAGTTTTGTTAGTTGGGGGCGATATAGATTACATATAAGAAAATAGTGAATTTAAATTTTTCCGCCATTTTGAATTTCAAAATAAGTTCATAAAACATGTCAGATAAATTGGTTTGAACAAATGTTTAATATAGTCACATCACTGTTTATTAAAATTGGCATATCTTAAAAACTACTACATTGATTTTAGTTATTAATAACTTTTTTAATAAACAAGAACAAGATAGCCATCTAGATCTAATCAAAATATATATTTTTTTTTCAAAGCTGTCAGAATGCCCTCACAAGTTTTTGAAAAAAAGTATTTTATGTGATATATCATTGGAAAGGTCTTTAAAATGGTTTTAAAGCTTGCATTTTTAGCGTGAGTTGTTCTCGAGATATTGCTAGTTTTGTACCTACTTGCAAAGGGCAAAATAATGATGCTTTTTTTATTTTTAAAATTAATTAAAAAAATTACTTGTCAAGAAAATCTTAAGTTTTGGATTTTTGAGTTTTTTGGTAGGGAAAACAAGTATACTGTTACTGTAGGACATCATATCTATGTTATATCTTAGGAATGATTGGTATTGACACAACAAGCAGTAATGTGTGGTCGGCGGTGATGGCTATTATAGTTCTGCATGGAGCTTTAGGATTGTATATTAGGAAAGCCTACTTCAGTGCAGATAGTGCTCCAGTTAAACCTGTAAAGGTAGGTTTTAAAATATTTATTTTGTTTTTAACCTAAACCTTGCACCAAAGAAGGGCCCTAAGGTATATCATGTACCTGCAATCGTCATCAGGTTAATACTACCTTAGATTAAAAAAAGACAAGATATCTGGTCAAACGAAAACTCCTTGTCAAATAATAACCACTGTTTATTTACAAATAAAATCACAACGAAACAAAGGTGAGAAATATCGATTATTTTTCTATTCTTTTAAACGACGTTAGAACGATAGGGACAGAGAATTCTGTCTTAACCACCTTAGGTCGTGATTGGCTGGTGGGTGGGGAAAGTTGGCAGAGCGCAGACAGTCGGATTATATTTTTATTGACATAAGCTTTACGTGTTATTTATTTAAATTTCAGGATGTTTTAAGCAGTTTGTAAGTGGTTTTAAAACCACATTTTGTCAAAAAACGTTTATAGTGTGTTTTTTACGAGTAGGAGAATATTTCAGTGCATTTAAAGTGATATTTTGGAACAAATCGTCCAGTGTTTTGAAAACAAAGGGAGAGCAAGTGAAATCAGTCAGTGACGGTACATGCCGGTAGGTACGCAGAAAATAAAAAAAAAGTTTATGAAATATACTTAAATTAGTAGATCCTTAGATTAAAATATCCACAAACACGTTTTTTTTTTGTTATTTTTCAAAATTTAAAATACTTTTGATGAAGTAGTTAATGCCCAATGCGTCACATGAGAAATTTTCGAACGTTTTATAAGGTTTTTTCGAGGTATTTTTTTATAAAGTCGATAAAATAAAGCATACTTTTGATGAAGTAGTTAATGCGCAAATGAGATATTTTCAAAGGTATTTTTTATAAAGACTATAAAATAAAGGTAGGTAAAGTTCTTAAACCAACTTGCAAACAACAGAAAAAGTTAACTCACATGTGTTTAGGTTTGTAATAATATTGAATACCTCTTATCAGAATATTAAGTCTAGTAGACTAAGTAGACTAGATGTCTCTATACACCCTAAGCATTATTGACTTTATTGTGTACTGAAGAAGTCAGTATAAGTAAGTTTCTGCTAATGACCAGAAAAAATAACAAAATTAACAAACACAATAACATAATCTTTAGCTAGTAGGTAATATTATTTTTTTTTTCTTGATGTTCCAGGTGCTGTGAACTGTGTTTCTTTGTTTTAATGTTTGGCATAATTTTATTGTGTTGCAAATTTAAATTGCTATAAATCATATACAAACTTTGTAATAAATTTATTTTGTATAAAATTATACTACAAACATTTATTCTTAGGAAGCTTCCAAAGCTCAAGTTGGCAGAATTATTTTTGGCATGTTTTTTAAATTATTTTGCAGATTTCATATTATAGCAAAATTTTAATAATATAATCCATGTGTAAATTTATATTTAAGTAGGTACGCCACTGGTGTGTTTACTGTAAACAATAGAAAGATAAACATTGTTCCATATAATAATATAACCAAAGTCTCCGTAAGTGTCATGTATCTTGTCTCTTTTTAATCTAAGAATACTACACTACAGTATCTGATGATAATTGCAGATACATAAGCTTTCGAAAATCTATAGTTTACTCTCAAGTTCAACATTGTCTACTACTTTCAAACAACAGACGGAATTAACTATTACCTAAAAAACAAAATTATGATTGTTTTCCACAAACCAAAACTACACTTTTTTACACTCGACGCGAGTTTCGCTAACAACGTTAGCATCATCAGGAGACGACAAACAACGAACTAAATTAATCTACGCTCTATCTTATACACAATCCTTTAGTGGGCGGAGATAAGACTAATAATTTGTGATTGATCACGATTTTTAATCCTATCTCCCCTCAACCAAAGAATAAAGTGTACTAAACGGGATGGGTCCTCTATCTTTATTTAAACTATTTCTGGATTTAATGATTTCCATACTTTCATATGCATTCAAAAGTCTTTTGTTTGGTACACTTTTTAGAAGTTTTAGGTTATCTAATGTGAATCTATGATTGTTTTCAAAAGCATGCTCGACAACACTTGATTTTTCTGTTCTTCCGTATTTTAAGTGTGCTAAGTGTTCTTTAAAACGTGTTTGAATAGAGCGTCTCATTTGGCCAACATATTTTTTGTCACAATCCATGCAACTAATTTCTTAAATTCCACTTTTTTCTAGAACTGTAGTTTTATCCTTGGGATTTCCTAGTAAGCTTCTTATTGTGTTACCGGATTGATATACTAATTTAAGACCGGTGTATTAAATACTTTTTGTCATCCTTTCGTATAATTAGGATTATAAGGAATTGATACAAATTTTGAATCGCAGTTCTTTTGAAAAGAATGTCTATTTATCAGCTTATTTATTAAGCCTTCGTCGTAACCGTTTTCGCCAGCTATATTCCTAATCCTATTCTTTTCTGCTTCAAATCTTTCTTTGTTTAAGGGGAAATTTACTAATCTATATGTTAAAAAGTGCAAACTTGCAAGCTTATGTTGTAAGCAATGAAAAGAGTCATTTGGAATATACCTGTTGGTGGCCGTGCCTTTTCTGTATAGGTCAAAGTCCAATTTATTTTTATTTCTTATAACTAAAGTGTCTAGAAATGGCAGTGTACCGTTGTTCTCTGTTTCATAAGTAAATTTAATAGTGGAAAATTTGTTATTTATTTTTTCCACAAAATTTTCAACACTAGTTACTTTAGTGTTGAATACTGCAAACACATCGTCTACATACCTGAACCATACTCTGGGGAAATACTCAAATTCTTTACTTATATCTGATTCAAATTTGCTCATAAATAGATTTGCGATAAAAGGTGATAAACTATTACCCATTGTGGTTCCTTCTAATTGCTGGTAGTAGTTATTTTTATATTGAAAGTAATTTTGATTCATGCAGAGTTTTGTTAAAGATAGGTATTCTAACGTCTGTTTGTCTCCTAGATTGTTTTTTCTTAGTAGTTCCTCCAGGTATTGTAAGGTATTGGGGATCGGTACACTAGGGAACAACGAACTAACATCAAACGAGTTTAAAATTTCACCTTCTTGGTGTGAAATATCTTTAACTTTGTTGATAAATTCAATGGAATTTTGAACAGAAAAACCTTTTTCCTTTATCGGTAAATTTTCAAACTCGTTTGCTAGCCATTTCGAAATGTTGTAAGTAGGTGATCCTACAGCAGAAACTATAGGTCTAACCGATTTTTCAGGCTTGTGGATTTTCGGAAGACAATACAGTTTCGGCATAGTGGGATTGCTTACTTGTAGTTTATATTTAATATTGTCAGTAATAATATTGTTACATTTTTTAATTGTGTTTTTTACTTTGTTAATCATTTTTGGTAAGGAGTTCTTTGGGACTTGTTTGTAGGGTCCATTTTTTATTAGGTTATCTACCCTTTCGAAAAAATGACAACTCAAAGTAATGTCACGCTTCGCTTACTTTAGAGCTTGCTCTAGGATTAGTGTCCTTAATCCGGCTGTAAATTGGCATGACCAAAAACTATCTATTTTTTATTTAATTTAAAGAAAAAGGAAATGGCCATAGCTAAATGTCACAACTCTTAAATTTCGTGTTGTTAGTGCTTAAAAACCATTTAAAACACAGAAAATTCTGTATTTCTTCCCAAAAATTTAGTAAAATCAGCATAAAATCGAAAAGGTTTTGTTTTTTTTTATTATGTATAGAATCAATTTAAATGTCAATTTTTCCCGCTCATTATCAGTGACGTCACTTTTCCACCAATTTGAATGATTTCGACGAGCTTTTTGTTCTTTTCGAACCAGCGCATGCGTCTTTTGCCTAGACTCTACATTGAAATTTTGTGCCGCTGACATCTATTGCTTCTCACTCTTTACGACAAAGAGAGAAATAGAAATCAGTGGTAAGACGTTGGACTGTAGACTAGGCATTAGTTAACTGTCAAATACTGTGGCTAACTTCTCGTCAACTCAGTGTCTTTATATTTGTTTTTCCACCTTTTCCACAAAGATTTTTTATATAATGTGGCATAGAGGGCAAAGGGTAAGGGAATAATTTGGAAAAAAGTTTTTCCTCGACCAGGATTTGAACCCGGGACCTCTAGAATACCAGTCTAATGCTCTACCAACTGAGCTACCGGGGAACTGGGGTTTTAACTGGCTATTCGGAAATCCTTTCGTCCAATTCATTCGTTAGTAGTGTGGAGATCTTTGAAGCCTACTGCGGCTTTAAAAACCTAGACATGTTATAAAGACAAGGAAGTAAAGCTCTCCAAGAATACCATGTTTATAATTATTATCAATTGATGCCAGTTTGCAAGGGATATTTGTAAAGCAGCCTCACACGAATCTTTTGCTCTAAACCCTGACTGATTTTCCATAATATTATTATTACTAGTGAAATAATGCATAAGTTGGTTGTACATGGCAAGTTCAAGAATTTTTTCTATTGCTGGAAGTGTATTAATAGATCTAAAATCGCTGGCTAGTTTAGAATTTTTGACTTTGGGAATAGGAACAACTCTACTGGACTTTAGATCCCTGGGAAATGTACCATACTCAAGTGTAGTATTAATAAAATGCACTAAAACATGGCCTATAACTTTACCAAAACTTTTAAGTAGTTTAGCATTCAAAGTATCAAATGGGTTACATTTGTTTGCTAGAAAGAAGATTATTAAGATCAGTAAGTGATAATTTTTCAAATTTTTCGAAGTGACTTTGGATAATTGGATAACCTTCAGATGACCATGTTTTATTAGTTAGCACACTACTGGCAATTTCAATAACACTATCTACAAAGTATTTGTTAAAATTATCCTTTTTAAAAATAATGGAAAAGCCAGATTTTTCAAGGTTTACAAGTTTCTTTAAAGTTCGGCACATAAGCTTGCTATTGTTTATATTATTATCTATTTGGCTTTCAAAATACAGAGCTTTTTTGTTTCGTAATAGATAAACAACATGGTTACGTCGTCTTTTATACTCATTCCACAAAAAAGCTTTGTTGAAACCATTGTTGGAGTTGTTTAGTCGAAAAAAATTAGTCAATTTATTCTTGTCAAAGTCCTGCCTATCGAGTAGAAGTTGGACAAATATTTCTTTCTCCTCGGAGGAAGTAGAAGAGTTGAGTTTAAATAAACTTTCTGTTTTGACCCACAAAAAGTTTACAAACAGCAAAAAAATAAGATAAAATTTTTTTCAAAAAGTAGGTTTTTGACATTTTTTCTCTAAATCCTTTACTCTCGCGATTTTTCGGGTGCAGAAAGATCGATCTGTTTCAAATTCGGAGTAAAAAATTCGGAAAATCGAATACGCTACTCGTCGGAGTAGGAGTACATAATCTTGGAGTACGAAAGAGTGGTTTTACAGTAATAAACGAAAGCGCTATAAAAAATATTTATTGCTAGTGAAACCAGTGGCGTACGCAGAAATTTTTCCTGGATGTCGTGAGTCATAAATTATCCTCAGATTTTATTGTTGATTTTGTTGAGGTTGAGCTCCTAAGGTCCCCCTTGCGTGTTTCGGTGGTAAAACGCATTAATAATTAAAAAACTACTTATTTATTTTAAACAGAACATAAAAAAAGGAACATTATAAAACTATTAAAACTCATACATTTTTGCATATCGCCAACTCCGCATTATGGCCATATTGCTACACAACACAAAGGGAATTAGTTTAGATTAGATTTTTGCCTAAGATCATGCAGAAAATCGATGGCTTCTTACCATAATCTAAGCTTTAAAACCCATGTATGGATTACAAAATATTACAATTTATTAACGTTTTTATTATTATGTAACTGTATAACGGCGTCTTCAAGAACCATTTTTTACCCACAGTACAAGAAAGACGTTAATAACTGGTCAGATTTGTAAATCAAATCTAACAGTACGTTAATAGAGAAAGACGTATATGCGTGGTGCTGCCATCTTTCATAAAACAACCGAATAACTGAGGGGCTTGCCAGTGGGAAATTTTTCGTACGTTTTGAGGGGAAAAGCGAGAAATAAGGGTGAAATGCGGGAAATATTTGGGAACTCTGTGAAATGCGGGAAATACGGGAAATGTGTGAAATGCGTGGGAAATACATAGGAAATGCGTGAAATGCGTGGGAAATGCGGCAAATACATGGAAAATGCGGGAAATGGGTAAAATATCTAGGAAATGCAGGAAATACTTGTGAAATGCGTGAAATACGTGGGAAATAGGGGAAATAAACGTCAAAGGGAAATAAATCGTACGCAAAAGTCCGAGTGGCAAGCCCCTCGCGAATAACGGCCCCTGGCCGTATTGCCAACATGTGCATATTGTATTCAACTACCTTACAGTTTTTTTGACATCCCAAGTGCTTAGCACACTTTTTTTTAACTGAATAGATTATTTTGTAATAGAAGTTTTATTTCTATTTTTTAGTTTTCAATCACCAATATAAAGAATTGAAACGCGATCGCCCCGGCGATTGCTTACACTCTGTATAACTGTTTAAATTATTAATTTATTTTTTGTTTGCAGGTTGACTAGGCATATCTGAACAAATGTAGATACTTAGGTCTAAGGGTAGTTATATACAAGAAATGTGTTGGATGTTTGTATTGTAATTTTTATAATATATATTTTTATTATAGAAAAAATTAAATTAAAATTTTAAAAATGTCCTAAAGAACTGTACTATTCTTAATTTTTTTGTTGGTATCTCTGGTAATTTTTAAAGGTTTGGTATTTTGTAAGTCAGTTAACTTAAAGCCAGTCTTTATTTTTTTAAAATTATATTTTAAGGATCAACTCCTTTAGTCTAGTCTTTTTGCATTCTTGTTTTTTTAATAACTTTCATAGAAACGTCTTTGCATATAATAGTATTTAATAAGAACATAAGTAATTGAATAAAAATTATATGTTTAATAAATAAAGTAACTTTTCACTATTTACTCGCTTCCTTTATAAATATTTTTGAATTTATTTTATTGACGAAATTTAGACATGCAGATCATAGTTGGTGTGGAGAATCTGTCCAAACAAACCACATATTTCGGTGATCTGTCCTCTCCTTTTCTTAAGGTATTCACACATAAATTTATGCAAGGCTCCGTAAAAGCCGTTGTTATGTAGAGGTTCAATTTTTTCCACGTAAAATTTTTAATTTGTGTGAAACTTTGGTACTGTGGACCCAAGTAACACAGCGTGCTGTAAATCAGTTGGAAGAACGTTTGCTGTCTTCTGCCACAACGTTTTGAAAACGTCATGAAAATGTTGTCACAGCTATTTTGAGGAATATTTTTTGTCTGTGACAACGTCTACGGCAGCTGAAACTACAGCGTTTTTACACATTTTGTTTAAAATTTTATTTCCCTGACAAAAATTTATTTAAAAATTGCAATCAAATCAAAATTGTCCGCCAACATAAAAGACTGAAAATGGAAGACAAATAAAATAAATATTAGCGATGTTTAACAAACTCTCAATCAAAAATACGCATTTTGTGGATTTTTTTAAATTTTAATCCAGAATTAAAGGAAAAACATCATGTATGGCATATTTAGGTAATTTTGAAAGATTTTCAGACTTAGATTTAAGCATATTTCTGTAAAAAATATTGTTTTTTTAGAAATTTTTGAGAGGTTATGTTTCGCAAAAATATATAAAACGTGGTCGCTCGCCCGACCGTTCAACCAAGCAACTTTGCATTTTTTTAAACAATAAATTAAAACAAAAGCAAATCTTGGCGTTATTGCTGTGGGTTCACGGTCCCAGCCTAGCGGTAGAGGGCGCTTATTCTCAAATACTAAATAGCGTTGAAAGCAGCTGTATTTTAATAAAAATGCACTAGGATTCAACAAATAACTGCCGTTGCCACTTTGGCATTTTTTCAGTTGTATTTTGACAAAAAAATTTAAGATTGCAACTATTTTGTTAGTTAAGTTTTAGCATATTTTTATGTATAAGCTTTACCTTTAAGAGTTGATTCGCTAGATGATATAACTATAGGAGTTATTTTGAATGTAAATTTAGTAGTAAAACAATTTTAACAGCCAAAATTACAGATTAGATGAAGCTAGCTATTTTAAAGCAAAAAGTAAGCTGTACTAACGTTTTTGCAGCATTGGCTTTAAAGTCTATATTGTCGAAGCTGTGTTACTTGGGGAGTCTTGGGGTTAGTGAGTATAGTCTAGATCTGACCATCGATCTAGGAGACTCATTATCATTCATGGCCGATAAGCATTTATTGCGACTCAGAGGGTGTTCGAATTGAAGCAGGGACGCACTTAGTGTTATAATAGATCATTGAATTTCTACCACGGATCACCTTAAAGGTGAAGAAGATAATATGTTTTATTGACGATTCGGTCTAACAATTTTGCTCATAGAATAAAAAACACAAACATAAGTTAAATTTATGAAATTGAGTTTAACAGGTACATACATATATAGTACAAAAAAATATGGGATAGTAAAAAAAACTAACAACTTTTAACTTAAGTCAGTTTCACCGTCACTGTCGCCATTAAAGTCTATGATAACATATTCTCTGGGTAGCAGATCTATATTTACATATGATTGTTCTATTTTGTGGACATGACCTACACAATTAATTTTCCCAGCTTTTACTTAAAATATTCTGTTTTTCCGACCTAATTAAAGCTACCACAGAAGAATTTAAAGTTGGCGAAACATTATTTCTTTTAACCGCTGCTTTTAGCTCATGCCGTCGCCATATGTGTTCAATTGGATTAAACATGCAATAGTATTGTTTTTGCATTAAAAATGCTTAAATTATTTCAAGCAATTATTTTTTTGGTGTAGCTATCCTCAAAATACATATTATTTTCTAACATGCAGTCCTGAATGGTAAGTTTTGTGTCATTTGAACACGGAACTTTATTTAGCCTTCTACTGTGGTAGCTCGCATTATCTATCACAATTACACTATTTGGAGGTCTATTGGGTAACAATTTATTCTTGAACCAATCTTGAAATAATTCCGTTGTGGTATCTTCATGGTAGTCAGTATGGCAATCCTTTATATTTTTGGCTGATAAGGCTATAAATAAACCCATTTTTTATTCCAGCATGAATTATTGTAATAGGCTTTCCTTTATTTGATGGGCTTTAGTTGTGCAGTGACCAGACGAATCTACCCAACCTTTATCTGGATCGAACTTTATGGGTGTCAAACCAAGTTTCATCGAGATAAACAATATCCCTATTACTTTCTCTATACTCCTGTATTGCAATTAAATATTCCATCCTCCATTTTTTTAAACGGGCCGATTCCATAATCACTTGCCGTTTTTTTTTTTTAAATTTTAAAATCGTTTTTTAAGATACATTTTTTCAGTGTCTCACGGCAACACTGTATTCCTGTATCAATCTTTGAACTAATGTTTGTAAAGTAGGAATCATTTGTTCCCTATACATTTGATATATTTTTCTACGAATGATATCGACATCACCCATGTCCAATTTCTTAGAGGTATTAGAATCCTTTCTTTTTCTTCTCCCAACCATCGTTTTATTTACTACACGCACTGTTTTTACCGATCTTCGTGTTAAAGCTGCCGCTTCCTTCACCGCACCAAATTTTGATAACCCACGTTCAAGAATGATGGGTGGTATAAACGTCAAATATCACTTTTTTTGTATCAAGTGACAATATATCGCGTTTAAATTGTTTTTTATCACTTATTTCTCTTGTAACGGCGTTATTCCCCGTATCTCCACTTGACGTACTCGGTTGTTCCTCCCACGGACGAAACATTTTTCATACAATCACAATTAACAACAAATAAATTCTTTTGTAACCAAACACCAACTGCTAACTGATTTTCAAAACTACAAATCAGCTTGGTATCTTAAGCCTGTCCTAATTATTTTAAGAAAATTAATTTGTAACGTAATCAAACCCTGATGTTTCGTAATTAGTCATAAAGTTGATAAATTTTAATTCGGCCAAAAACGTGTCTTTATTAAGAAATAATTACACATTTTTAAATCCGCACCTGTAATCCTCAGAAATGGTAGCATGTTTACAACTTTTTTTTATTTACTTTCACACCCCGAAAAATAGGTACTTTATGTAAAAATAATAAAGTATACAGGGTGCCTAAATTTGATTTTTGCGCAAATCCTCCATATAAATAATAATAGCTTTAAAAAAGTGGCTTATTATGACCTTTTTCAATAACTCCGTTATTAATAAAAACTGACATTTTATATTTTTCTAATTTTTGGTAAATACCCAAGTAGCAATTTGACGTAATATGACGTTGTGCGTTCGTCCGCATTAATAATCGAACGTCGGTCCCCAACGTCCGTTTGACCTCGAACCGGCTCTTTTTGCACCTATATGGCACATTCAAATGCGAGTCGTGTCGACGTCGAACGCTTTAATTATTAGGGTCTATCGATGTACTTAAACTGACCTGGCGGTAATAGGTACACGGGTCGGTCGTACGACGTTGGACCGCCATCGGAATTACCTAGGTTTCTACAAAATGTCCAGGATGGAGTAGTCGCCAACGTAAAATATAGTTTTAGCCGAGGTGGAGTAGGTAGAGGTAATCTCATTATACCTATATTTATATCTTATTAGTTTCATCGGGTAAACTTGTTTGTGAATACAAGATACCTATATGGAGAACAAAGAATATTATTATTTAGAAGCAGTTTACAATAATCATAACAAGACAAGCCTTTAACGCACGATGGGGATGTAAAATTACTAACGAAGATTGGTTTACCGATAAACATTGATAAGATAATTCCGAAAAATACATGCGCCCCAAAATTTCTTAGATTTTATATAATTTTATTTAAAACTAAAACAAAAAACATACATATATTTTTTTTTTATTTGCAAACATATTTGACATTTCTTAGTTTAAGCTATATTCTAAAGACATATTGGTTGCAATATTGACCATTTTTGATTGTCAATATCAACGTAATTGGAAAATTTAACCTGCGTTTGTCTAATGGCGGAAGACAGCTAATTCCTAAGTATGGCGGATTTCCACTGAGGCCCAAAATAACCAATTCGGACAGGATCTCCAAGTTTAGTAGATGGTCTTTACTCGATCCGTCATAAATTGATTTATTCGAATGCGGACGTCGGGCCATGGTATAAATCTTATACGTAGGATTGACGATGGCTCAACGTCCCGCCGACAACTCTGGAACCGACGCCCAACTTTTTTCATTCGTAGGGTGCGGCTTTCATGTAGGTACGACGATGGTCCAATGGCCCGTCGACCTGAGTGGAATTCGTCCGATCGTCGACGGCTCGGAATCCAGTAATTGTGCTTAAACGTCAAATGTCAACCATGTCGAAATAATCCTAACCGTTTTTTCAAATATTTCTTGCAATACAAAAGCAGTGAACAGTGAACAAATTTCGGCAAAATCGCAAAAAAATTGAGTGAGTATGTCTGAATGAACTTTTCTTTGGCATCTTTAAAAGAACCCTTGCTTACTGTTTTGAACTATCCACTTGACGCTAGACGGTAGGCCAAATGTCGACGTAAATTGATGTGCATCCATCGTTAGGCATTTTCCTTTGGCACGACTATTGGCCACCTAAAACTATGTCGTATCTGTTGAAGATGGGACATCGTCTGTATCTTGCCTTAATTTTACTTTTATCTATTAGGGACTCTACCGGACGTTATTTGTAGTTGGCGGAATTCTTAAAAATATGTTAGACATAAGGACGTCCGTCCAACGACTAAGCGTGCACTAATATTTGAACTGGACTAAGGTGGGCTACTGACCGACGTCAATAGGTCAATGAAACCTGTACTTAAAACTATATTACAATAGCTGACGTCGTCTCCACGTCTGGTTCAATTTTTTTTTGTAACTGCAACGTAGTTTTTAGTCAAACTGGACGTTGGATCATGATTTAAGGCGGTGTGTTCCACCAGGGAACCCAAATTCAACTTAAATACGACGTCGCATTGGCCAGATTAGGTCGTAAGTCAGAAAAATGCTGCTTGGGTATACGCTTTAAAATGTCATCTATCGATAAAAATTTAAAAAAAAAACGATTTTAATTTTTTTTTAAATATGAACGTCTTAAAAAAACTAATTTATAAGCCTGCAAAGAAAAAAATTATGCCCAACTTGATAATTATTATGAGCACTATTTTTATATGCCGTCCTTTAAACCAGGTTTAAGAATATGCTGCAAATAAACGCCGTTTTGCCAAGCATTTGTCCATGACTTGTTCATTTGATCTTTCGTCTATAAAAACATATGGCGTACTGAAAATCAAGGGTGAAACACGTGTTTGTGTCTAGTCTCCAAGTCGCAACCGGTAAGCATTAGTTCTTGTGGTACTCCGGTGTATTTTGTAAAGTTCGTTTTTTTGCTATCGATTCTTCATAGTAAAAAGCCCGACTGGTGGATGGACTGTGTCTGAAACCAAGTCAGTATATCCATTACACATTAAATTTAAAAATAATGCAGCACCATTAGTTACCAAATATTTAACTTTAAAAATTAACAATTGATCCATTGTGTTTATCAATTACCCAATAAAATAGGCCTTACTCGGCATTGCCTCTCTTATTATGAAGCAAAAGCAGCAAAATTATCTGGTACGTTTGTTTCTTAAAAAAGATTAGTATTAGTCTTAGATTTTTGAGGCATTAATAATTTAATTACAAGCTTTTTACCTTCAACTATAAAGCCCATGACCAAGCTAAAATGACATGATCTGTCTTACCTCCAAAATATTAATTCTGGACTGGAATATCCTTAGAACATTCTCGATTTTTCCTGGAATGTCATTATTGTTTTAAAAGAGAAAGTTTCAGCACTTGTCAATAGTGTTTTTTTGATATTTTTGTGAAAAGTTTGGGCGAAAAATGGTTCCGAAGTGTATTATTTTATGTAAGTTGAAACAGAAGCCGGGGAAGCGCAGTATTTCGTTTCACAGGTACGTTAAATTAAAATATTAACTAAATATTGGTAAACAAAGGCAGGAAATCTGTGTTGCCGGCTTCTCATTAATTTCAGCGTGAAAAGGGATTTCCATAGCACCTTTTTCTTATTTGTATAGTTGTACATCCTACTTGAATACATTTTTAGGTTTATAGAAACATAGATTAATTAAATGGAACTAAAAATTATTGAAGGTATTTTAAATAATATTAAAAACAGGGGAAAACGTATTAGGTTAACATGACAACAATGGGATGAAGATGTTGAACTCAAACACCGTGCCCTAGGTCTGAAAAAAAGCTCCTTCTAGGCAGGCAGTTCTTTTTTCACAAATAGTCAAAATAAAGTTTAAAAATCACCAAACACCACCAACTCTCGTTAAAAACACTGCCGTCAGCTGCAACCAAATATGTGGAAATTTATTCACGGCTCGTAGACACAACGTTGCCGGCTTGTGTTCTTTTTTTGTGAATCTAGAAATTCTACTCATTAAAAATATGATTAAAAATTAAGTTATTAGCTTATGAATTGTTTTGTTCCTAGAAAACTCTGTGAATTGGCAACCATGTATTTTAGGGAAAAATGAACCTTATCCTGCCAAAAAAACACACCTGATTTTTATCAGTTTTTATAAGGTTTATAAGTTTTTGTGTGGCAAAATTTTAGGACTCTAAAAGTTTGTAATTAATTTATTAGGTATGCCTTTGATTTTAGTAAGTATTTATGTAGTTTCATATGTATGTTTTTTTATCTGATCCTATAATCAGACAGACTTATGAATGTTTATAAAATTTTATAAGTGCAGATATTTTTTTTCAAATATTTTGTGATTTTATAAAAGCACCATTTTCTAAGAGATTTTATAATCAAACCACCACATCAACTTTTATGGGTTTCTATAATTACATTCTTTTTTTTTATAATGTATTATGGGATTATATAAACCGATGTTTTTGTGAGTTTTCTGAGAGATTTTATAGTCAAAACAACTCATAACATTTTATGGGTTTCTATGATTACACCCTTGTTCTTTTATAACGTTTTAAGGGTTTGTAAAAAAACGTTTTTTCCTGAGATTTTGGAATATTTTATGATCAGACCAACTCATAGAATTTGACAGATTTCTATGAACATTTATAATTTTCTATGAGTTGGTAAAAACAATTTTTTTATAAGTCTTTAAATAGATTTTATAGTCAGACAAACTTACAACTTTTTATGGATTTTTATGTGTCTATCCTGCCAAAAAAAAAACACCTGATTTTGATTAGTTTTTTCGACCACCTGAAAAATAATTAAAAATAAAAAAGCTATACTAAGTATAATTACTTACTTCTAAAAAATATATTTTTTGACTCATGATCCCATGCAGCACTCTTCGTCCCAGGGACGTACATCTTATGTCCATTTTATATCGGTAAGTCCCGGGACCAATTAGGCACGTACTATGTACGTACAAAAATGTAGTGTATGTACCTACGATCATTCTACGTCCAATTTTGGTCCTACATGGGAAATAAAATGTACCTACGTACTGTGCCACATCCCACAACGTCGGCAGTGTGTCGGCATCGGCGACTACACTCTGGGCCCAATGTTGGTCAGATTACGATTTTCAGTTTTCGGTCAATAATCGGCAACTGACGGAGGTCCACATTACTACAGTCGACTTTATGCCGACACCACTTTAGGACCGACGATGGTCCGATTGAAACTTTGTTTAATCTGTCGAACATCGCCATATGACGATAGCCCGATTTACTATAGTCGACATTATGCCGAAGCCCACTTTATTTGCTTTAGGGCCGACAACGGTCCGATTGGAACTTTGTTTAATCGGAAGAGAATCGAAAACTGACGATGGCCCGATTTACTATAGTCGACATTATGCCAACGCAAACCTTATCTGCGTTAGCGCCGATGATGGTCCGATAGAAACTTTCTTTAATCGGTCGAGAATCGGCAATTGACGATAGCCCAATTTACTATGGTCGACTTTATGCTGACGCCTACTTTATCTGCTTTAGGGCCGACGATGGTCCGATTGGAACTTTGTTTGATTGGTCGAGAATCGGCAACCGACGGTGGTCGGATTACGTCACCTTAAAATTTTTAAACTGCTTAATAGTTTCTTCCTAGTATGTAGATATAGCGCTAATGTCAATATGTTCCCTGTACAGGGTTGTCCAAATTCGAGGGGCCTCCATAGCTTTGGGCTTTTGCAGCATAGTTAGCCCAAAACTGATATACATGTTACGGGCTCGAAACCGCATTGCGATATGTCAAAGCGTTTCTGAGCTACAGGGTGATTCTCAAAAAGATAGAGATTTTCATTAAAAATATTTTTTGAAGATTTTTTAAGGACAAATCTACCTGTTTTACCGATTTTGTCTTAAAGCCTTTAGTTCACGAGATATAACACAAAGTTACATTTTTTAAAATGGAATACCCCAATTCTTTTTAAAAAATTAGTTTTGTAATAAAATTTCCGGTTAAACGATGTGTCATACACCTATTTTTATTAAGTAGTTAAACAGATATCTGCAATTTTTAATAATTACCATAGTAGGCTGTGTTTAACTCTGACCTATGCAGTTTTAGGGTATCTATCTATGACCAAATAAAAATAGAAAAATGTTTGAAAACTTTGAAAAGTACGACATAATAAAATGTTATATTGAAAGTAACGAAAATCGACAGACGGCGTTAAATGTATTTTCCAGAGATATCCGGAAAGAAGGCAACCTAGCTCAAAAATATTTTTGAAGTTAAAACGTCATCTACAAGAATACGGATCCTTTACAAAACCGCGGCCTAGGACGTATAGAAGCCTAGCCAGCGATAGAGAGTTGGAAGAACTAACGGTTCTGGGAGAAATAGACATTAACCCGAATACTTCCACCAAGGCTATGGAGGGAGAGAAACACCACGCAGCATCCCACGCAGCAATGCCGTTCGGGTGCTTAAAAAACACAAGTTTAGGCCCTATCGACTCCGACGGGTGCACCAATTACGGCGAGATTTTGCTCCAAGACGTGCATTTTGCAGTTGGTACCTAAATAAAAGCCAAGAAGACCCCGATTTTGCCAGAAAAGTTATTTGGACGGATGAGGTAACGATTTCTAGTGATGGAATATTCACCAAATATAACTGCTATTACTCGAAACAGCAAAATCCCCATATTATGGTGGAACAAGCGAATCAGGGAAGGTTCAGTTTTAAGGTATGGGTAGGCATCTACAGAGAACAAATTATTGGGCCATATATTTTTGATGAAAATTTAAATGCCGGAAGATACCAACAAATTTTCTTCAGCAAAATAATGATCTATACTTTTAACATGACGGTGCACCTCCTCACAATGCACGAGACATTACTAATTTGCTAAATATTGTGTTTGCCGAAAACTGGATCTGAAATAAAGGTCCTATATATATTGGCCCCCCAGTTCTCCAGACCTGACCCCTTGCGACTTCTTTTTTTGGGGGAGAGTCAAAGACCTTGTTTTTCGAAATCGCCCAACTACTAGAAGGGAATTGGAAGAGGCACTTCGTACTGCATTCAGGCAGCTTCGTGCGGTAGAACTTCTTAATGCAGAAAATAGCGTCAAGAGAAGATGTAGGATATGTTTACAAGAAAACTGCCGTCAATTTGAGCATTTGTTTTAGAATTAAACAAAATTGTTAGATGTAGATTTTAGGTGTTACATAGTTTAATTAATAAAAATTTTAAATAAAAACTTTTAATAATTTTATTTTTGTTTATTATTTTAGGGTTGGTAATTATAGTAAACTAGAAGTTAAAGTTCGAGGTTGCTGTGTCCCCCCGTGTCGTAGCCAACTTGATTTTGTATGAAAAAAAAACAATAAAATTTTATTTACACATTTAGGGCGCGCAGCGCCTACTATGGTAAATATCAAAATATGCAAATATCTTTTAAACTATTTAATAAAAATAGATGTATGGCACATTGTTCCACAGGAAATTTTATTAGAAAACTGATTTTTTTAGAAAAATTGGGGGTATCCCATTTAAAGAAATATAACTTTGTGTGATATCTCGGGAACTACAGGCTTTAAGAGAAAATCGGTGAAACAGGTAGGTTGTCTTTAAAAAAACTTCAAAAAATATTTTTAATGAAAATCTTTATCTTTACAAATAAAAAAGTTGTAGAAGGCCTTTAAAATCGCACATTTTTGAGAATCACTCTGTAGCTCAGAAACGCTTTGACATATCGCAATGTGGTTTTTAGTTTTCGACTTCTCTTGAAAATCGAGCCCGTAACATATGTATATTGGTTTTGGGCTAACTATGCAGCAAAAGCCTAAAGCTATAGAGGCCCCTCGAATTTGGACCACCCTGTACAGTGGACGATAATATTATATATATAATGAGCAAAGATATTTAAAAACTAGAAAGCGGACTTGACAAGATGCTGGTACTTCTCTACAAGAATCACCTCTTCTGCCACTTAAACCAGCCCGACTGGTTAAGGAGCCGCATTATCGAAACTTTGTAGTTTGCCAATGTCGGGCCGCTTTAAGCGACCACCGACGGACCTCCGTCAATCGCCGACGTTGGATCGCTTTAGGAAACCAATGTCGGACTTGAATAGTTTACCGATGTCGGTTAGACCGAACAAATTAAGCAGTTATGGGCACATGGTCGGTACCATGTGGTTAAACCATACCATTGGTCCGGCGGCGGGCCACAGTCTAACGCTGCATCGGCAAACATACATTGGGCCTACATCGCAAAGCGGACAAAAAATACTGCTGGTCCAATGTCGTAAATCGACGTCGTGCCGATGACGACAAATTCGGCAATCGACATCGGACCGACAAAGGACCGAGGGAACCGTGTTTGCTAGGTTATATGCCCTTTGAAACAAATATATTAAGTCGTCGCCCACCGGCAGTTATAAAATCTTATAAAAAAAAACTAATCACATTATCTGTCGTAAATACTTTTTCAACAAAATTGTTTTTGGCTTATGAAATCTTGTAATATTTTATAAACAATGCTTCAAAATAATCTCATAGAAATTTATTAAAGTAACATCTCTCCCACAGCTCCTGGCGAGGATTAGGTCCTCGTAGTTTATAGTTTAGGTTAGGTTATAGTTTAGTTTTACTGTATATGTAATCTCTATTACATTACTTCTACTACACTGCTAAAGTTGTGCCGTCATTTTTTATTTTAGAATGTTACAGGTAGATCTTATAAAGTCTTATAAAATCTTTTAAACCTTTATGAGGAATTTCCATATTAAAAATCATAAAATATTGTAAAACTTTTATAAGCCAAAAAATATGATGAACTCCTATGCGGGATTTGTGTTTCACTTTCACTAGTCAAAAATTATAAAATACCATAAGTTTATATGAAAACTTATGATTTTTCGTCTGTTATTTCCTATGATCTTTTATGAGGATTTTTTGACGGGGTATGTTTACTGTTTTCTCTTTTTAATTAATCTGGGAGACTTGCAATTACTGTATATAATATCGTTTACATTCCATCAGTACTTCACTTATTTATTTGCAGTAAGCTAACTCTTTGCTTTTGTTAAAATTTTTTACCTTTACTACACTAAAAAGCTTCTAAGCTAATGCATTCTACGAAACGAAGAGAAAAGTTTTCGGAAAGTAAGTAAAAATCATAGCCATCGCCCGGATCCGTGTTTTAAAAAGCTGTTAGAATGGGGCACTCGCTCTCTTTTAAGAGGGAATAAGAAATCAAGTCGAGCTTATGTAACTAAGCTTAAAAGCGCCTTTTAGAGGCCTAGAGGCGTCGAGCAAATGGACTTCTTAAAACGCGTTGTGATGGTGTTTTATTTATCTTGGATTTAAAAAAAAAACGTTTGAGTTTTTTTTATACAGAGATGACACTGGCCCACCCAGGAATTGACTTCGGGGCTGGGGGGGGGTTAACCCCAACCCCCCCCCCCCCCCCTCGGTGCGCCAGTGCAGGTTGGCCCGCAAGCAATAACAAAATTCCTCCTGCGAAAGTTTGTGTTTATGTGCGTGTACGTCCAATTTTCAAGTCAAATCAAATCAAAATTAGCTTTATTGATCAAAAATACAAATACAGTATTTACAGTCAAAGCCTTGCTTAAGCTATACCTTAGTTAATCAATAGTTAAGTCAGTAACCTATGCTAAATAAAGCGAAATAAAATTAATTAAATATACAAAACAAATTGACGTAAACTAAGTTTATTTAGTTATAATAAAAATATTTTAAAGTAAACACTTAAAATTATAGAACATCAACATCATTATTAAAACATTTTGATACAATAACATTTAAAAACATCACTCAGGCAGTACATGATAAAACGAGTGATGAAACAACAGGAAATAAAAATTAAAAGTTATATATCATTAAAGTATTCATCAAGACTATAGTATACCTTGTCTAGTGGGAACTTTTTGGTTTGTTTTCTGAACTTTTTTTCATTTATTTTTTCCCTAATGGAGAGTGGAAGTTTATTAAATATTTTTTTGCCTTCATAAATAATTGATCTTTTAATGAGCTTTGATCTTGGTAGAGGCAATCTCATTTGATGTGAACTACTATTGCTGTATATTCTAGGAATATCAAATTCATGTTTGTAATTTTTATAGTACATACAAGAAACTTCTAGAATATAGAGGGAACACAAAGTTAAAATTCTATTTTTCTTAAAAAGAGGGCGACATGAGTCTGTTCTTTTTGCATGACAGATATTTCTTATTGCTCTCTTCTGTATTTATGAACACATTATGGAACAAGCTTCTACAGCAAGAACCCCAAAACATAACATATTTTGGCCTGAATAAGACCCAAATTATCAGAGATAACCCACAGAGCGTAACAGCTAGAGGACATGCATTTTACTGCATACATGCTCAATATGTTTCCGAAATTTTAGTGAATCATCAATAAATACATCAAGAAATCTGGCCTCTTCGGAGTTGGGTATCAGTTGACTACTCAAGAAGACTTCACCCATGCTACACCTAAATTGTAGCCTTTGTTTTTGTGATATTAAAACTCAACAGATTAGAATCACACCATTCTTTTATTTTAACTATGTCATTTTGCACAGTATCCAAGCAACCGTAACATCATCACAGAAAACCACAAAATGGCCAGATATATCTAGACGGAGCAGGTCCTTTATGTAAATTCGGAAGAGCAAAGGACCCAAAACTGAACCCTGAGGAACTCCAGTCTCGATCAATTGTCCATCAGAACTTGTACCTTGGAATCGCACCCTCTGGGCTCTTCCCTCCAGCATAGAGCGGAACCATCTGAGTTCGCCACCTCTAAACCCATAGCATTCCATTTTGTGCCGCAGTATTCCATGATCCACACAATCAAAAGCCTTTGAGAGATCACAAGAGTATGAGTGAAAAAAGGATAGCGAGGCAACTAGGGAGTTCGCGAACGTGTGCGAAGGCGCGTGTATGTTGGAACACGCGATCCATAATAGTAACATGGATACATCTGAGATTTTTTTTTTGTCTAAAAGCAGAGCCCTGGAGCTTTAAAAAACCCCCGAGACACAAGCTATATCGATACCTCCGAGCAAAAAGGAAGTAACTGACAAAGCGTAACTTTTCAGGGCGAGCGTTTAAAGTTTTTCGGTTATTTTTTGTACATTCATACCTAAACTTTTGTTTGCAGAAAATATTTTTTGATGCAAGATAAGATCAAAATTTGAGCTTTTTCAGATTTTGTCAACATATTTATTCAAAATTATTTATTTTCGGTTTTGGTGTCAGTTACGTCCATCCAAATTGGATATTTCTACGGTAAAAAAGAAGTAAGTATGCTTACGATTTTTTTACCCGGACATTTTTTTACGCTTTACGCTTTTAGTTTGCTAACTCACTCTCCGATTAAAAAAATTGTAAAATACTTTCCAATTGAAATCTCGTGGGGATGTAAGGGTTAATTGTACTTTGCTAATAGGCTAGGGAGGTGTCAGATCCCTAATGGATCCAGTAATTTTTTTGTCATACATAAGTAGATAAACTTAAGGTAACTTTGACAATTGAACAGTAGAATATCTTAGTGGGCCGTTTTATTTAATTTCAATAAAAACGTATTACTGTTATAAGTCCAAGATACAAACGTACTACAGCTAAGATAGTAACTCGTAAAACTATAAAGTTTAAATGATAAATGATTGGCACGGGCCTTTCTGAGAGTATGATCTTAATAATAATAAAAATAATATAAACGAACACAATCATTTTGATCAGTTTTTGTTTACATAACATTGTTATCATTATTACTGCTATCAGCGACAAAAAAGAAGTAAATGCCATTCTTCGAAAATTTCTCAACTGCAGGTCAAGATGATTGTACACTTTAATGCCATTGTACATGACAGAATTTCTTACTAGACTTGTGCGAGGACTTGGTAATGAGATATTATTTGATTGACGAGTGGCGTATACTTGCTGGTGATTAGAAAAGTAAAGTTTATTTTTATGGATTAAGTAAGATGTTTCCAAGATAAATAAAGATGGCAAAGTTAAAATGTTGTGTTCAATGAGAAGTGGCTTACAATGGGTTCTAGGAGGTGCGTTAGACAAACTTCTGAGCAAGAGCCCCAAAACGGTGAAGTGGATTGGGTTTAACAAAATAATATTTTTGTGACTTAAATTTCACCGAAAATGTTTTCGAAAAAAATGCTATTCGAAAAATGAATCAGGCGTTATTTCGTTACATCGCAATTGTGTTACATCGCGATTTCATTACAATCGCTGTTTTGTTACAATCGCTGTTTTTATATATGGCTATTTTGATAGTCGCTCTTTCATTACATCGCTATTTTGAGAGTAAGTATTTCAATATCGCTATTTTATTAACCGCTATTTTGTACATCACTATTTCGTTCCAGAGCTGCAAAAGAATGGTAATTAAGCCGGAATTAAACAAAAATACATTTTAGTCTTTTTACCAACAGTGGAGGTACAATGGTGGAAGAAAATCGTCAAAATATGTTTTTATAGTGATACCTAATAGTGAAGGGGCACGTGTAAGTCCGTGGGATTTTTTATGAAGGATTTTTGTTACTATGTGTCACACAATCAAGTGTTACCGGGTGTTCTGTTCGCATTCGTGTAGAAGGGGTTGATATGACGACATCTTTCAAGATGGCGACCAAAAATCATAAAAAATACAACTTTCGCAAGCGGGGCATGATTCTACTCGATTTCATATAATTCGAGGACGAAGATTCCAAAAAAATTACTTTTAAGGTCATCTGACCGTAAATGACCTTAAAAATCGCAAAAAACAAGATTTTTGCCATTTTATCTTCAAAAAATCTTAATAATTCGACGTTTTGTCAGACCAACTTCAAATGTGCTTCAAACTATTAGGCATGTATGCCAAATTCGATCCTTAGAGTTTGAAGCAGTTTAAAGCTTCATGACCTTAAAAAATAACCCAGTAAAATTAAGATATTGAAAAAATAACATACTAAAGGGCGCTATTCATCAACTATTAAAGCGAAGGGGACCATATTTGGTAATAAAGATAAGAAGGTCAAGACCAATAACATTGTTAAAAAAATTTGGTTCAGCTATGACGCGTTTCAATATGGCGGCTGATATATCAAAATGGTGACCTATAACCACATTCTATTTTATCTTATTTCGTAAAAAAGCAAAAATGAAAAGATGATCATTAATTCTTATTGACTTATAGCTACCTACTATGAAAAAAAAGATTAGTTGATGCATGACCTTGATTGACCTTGAAAATACCATGTACACATGAAAAACCAGATTTTTGTAGTGTCAATCTCAATTTACCGCTACGCAAAAACTTTAAGTTCCAGAAATGAAATTAATATGTTAGCGTTAGACAAACACTTCATTTCAAACCTCCCTGCCATTTTTTGTGGCTGGCTTTCCAGATGTTTATGCTATACCCCGGTAAAAATTACCTATATTTTTTTTTCGGAACTGTGAATTTTATGCTCTACTCACTTGTCTAGCCAACAAAGTCATTTAAATTACCTATAAGAGAGTTACCAGAAGTTAGATGTACATTGTCATATTCTGGACCAGGTGTAGATGCCATTTTCCAAAATAGCGGTCGAAAAATCATAAAAAATACAGTTTTTGCAATCGGTGTATGATTATACTCGATTTCACACAACTCGAGGATGAGAATTCCAAAAAAATCACTTTCGAGGTTATCCGACCTCAAATGATCGCAGAAAACACAATTTTTGTCATTTTTTCTTTAAAAAAAATCTCCATAATTTAACTTTTTGTTAAACGAACATCTAGGCCGCCAGATCCAAAAAATAATGGTAGGGAGGTTTAAAATGAAGTGTTTATTTATGTTTCAGATGTTAATTTCATCTCCGGCACTTAAATTTTTTGCGTAGTGGTAAATTGGAAGAAAACAATACAAAAAGCTGGTTTTTCACTTGTACATGGTATTTTCAAGGTCAATCAAGGTCATGCATAAAGTAAACTTTTTTTTTCATAGTAAGCGACGATAAATCAACAAGAATTGATGTCACCATTTTGATATATCAGCCGCCATATTGAAACTCGTCATAGCTGAACAAAATTTTTTTTTAACAATATTATTGGAATTGACTTTCTTGTCTCTCTTACCAAATGTGGTCCTGCTCGCTTTAATAGTTAATGAATAGCGCCGTTTAGTATGTTATTTTTGCTGGGTGTTTTTCAAGGTCATAAAACTCCAAAATGCATCAAGCTCTGAGAATAGAATTTGGCATACATGCCTAATAGTTTGAGGTACATTTGAAGTTGCTCTGACAAAACTTTGAAATATTAAGATTTTTTGTAGAGAAAATGGCAAAAATCTTGTTTTTTGCGATTTTCAAGGTCATTTAAGATCGGATGACTTTAAAAGTGAATTTTTTGGAATTCTCGCCCTCGAGTTATATGGAATTGAGTATAATCATGCCCCGGTTGCGAAAGTTGTATTTTTTACGATTTTTGGCTGCCATCTTAAAAGATGTCATCATATCAACCCCTTCTACACGAATGCGAACAAAACACCGGTAACATTTGATTGTGTGACTAAAAAGCTATCGATCCCATATAGTCATAAAACTTCTTCATAAAAAATCCCACGGGATAGAAATTATCGACATATACCCCTACACTATAACTGTGTATTTCAATTGGTATTTTATTGAATTGTGGTAACAAAAATTTCTAAGTTCTGTTTTGCTTAACGTTAATAGAAATTCATAACGTAAAACGACATACGACCTTATTTTTACCGCACTGTTCTGCCCTGCAAGCTTTTGTTAATATTTAAATAAAAGGTCGGAAAGGGCAATCATGAGTCAAAAAGAAAGGTGCTCCATCCATATGTAGGTACGTATAAAATACAGAGCGAAAAACACTGTCCATTACCTTAATGCACCCGGTTTCCCTCTCAGAGCTGATTAATATTGTATTTCTTGAGTGTTTGAGACAGTCCATTTCGTCCTAAGGGAATCCCATCCCGGTCATAGGGATCGCAGAGTTGCCATATTTTTCTTTCTGTATGGTTTGCACCTCGCAAAAATGCACACTGAAAAAAGAAAGATCTAACGGTTAGGTATTTAACTTTTTTTTTTGTAAGAACCGTTCGGTAGATTTTATAATTATAATTATAAAGTTTTGTTACGGTTCTCTGATTCTTAATAATTCTTAGGCTTCCGTTAAATAAACTAGTGGGCTTCAAATATCACCAACTAATTAACTTTCCTTAGATCCTTACTCCCCGTTAACTAAATTAAGACTTATTCCTGGGCTTGCGCTTTTTATGGGCCGACGGAATAGTTCTGACCACGAAAATACACGCACTCGCGAACTGCCTCGGTCTTTCGTGACGCCTCGCCCATCCCTTATATAAAAGTTAGACTGCAAAATAGGTATATGGGCAAAAAATACAACATTCAACATCAAACAAACTTGCAGCCAAATAAAAACAATTTCCAACGAAAGCGATAGCCTATAAATACAGGTTTTTTCACGACGAAATGCAAATATTTTAATGCTAAGTATTACCGTATTACAGGCCCGGGGAAACTCATATCCAATACAAAAAAAAAATTTTTAGTCTTTTTGTCAAATATACAGTGTGATTTATAAAAATATTGCAAAAATAACGGACATATCTCGGAAAAAAATAAACGTATTTACTTTAAATTTGACACACATAAGGAGCCCCAAAAGCCACTTATACCAATGTATAAAAAAGTATATATTTTTCTTAAAAACCACACCCTGTATACTGAAATTTGCCAATTTTGGTATTACTACGTAAAAGCTACTGGATGGTACTATAATACCCTTAGATTGTATATTTTATAAAACAAAATAAAAAAATCCAAATTCCAATCCTGAGATATTAGGATTACAAACAATATCACGTTTTAAATTACATAAAACGTATTTTTAGGTCAAAACTAATTTAGGCATAAATAAATTGTTAACCCACCCTACCCAAGGAAAAATCAGGGTGGTACAGGGCCGCATAAATATTTTTTCATTTATTTTTATAAAATTTACAAACACATACTTTTAATTTATTGATAAACTCTCTTTCAATTTGAAATCCGTTTTCGGAATTGATTTGAAGTCGTAGTAAAATCATTAAAATTTCAGGACCGGACTAATATTTATTTGGTTTGATTTGTCCTTATTGGAAAACAAAATTTTTTTATACTTCATTTGGAGATTTTGGTATCACATACAAAAAGGATGTTGCTATAAATATTTTTTTAAATTGATTATCATCTACAAACCGTCCCAACATTACAACCAGGGGATAATCTACCATAAATTCCACCGTCATTTTTCTCCGTTATTACACATGCTATAATTTTTTTTTGAAATCAGAAGAAAACGAGGAAATTCGATAAAATAAGGAAGTTTTATTTAAAATAAGAAACCTTATGTCAAAATTTGACGTTTGCAATGACACTTGTCAACTTTGTTGTACCAAACACTTTTTAAAGTATGCCTAATAACAAAGAAAAGTGGCGGTGGCATTTATGGTAAATCAGCCTGTACATTATCCCCTGGTGATCAATTAAAAAAATACTTATAGCAACATCCTTTGCCTTGTATGTTGTGATATCAAAATATCCAAATAAAGTACAAAAAAATGGTGTGTTCCAATAACGACAAATAAAATCAAATAAATATTAGTCCGGGCCTGAAATTTTAATAATTTGACTACGACTTTAAATCAATTGCAAAAACGGATGTCAAATTAAAACAGGGTTTATTAATAGTTAAAAAGTATGTGTTTTTATATTTTACAAAAATAAATTAAAAAATATTAATCAGGCCCTGTACTTGCTTGTTTTTTGCTTGGGTATGGTGCGTGTTGATTTATTTATTTTATTTATGCTTAAATTAGTTTTAACCTAAAAATACGTTTTTAGTAATTTAGAACATGATATTGTTTGTAACCCTAATATCTCAGGATCGGAATTCGGATTTTTAATTTTTTTTAATAAAAAACGAAGATATAACGCGTTAAATACAACCTAAGGGTATTACAGCACCTTCCTTTAGCTTGCAGTATACAGGGTGTTGTTTTTAACAAAATTATATAATACTTCATTTTTTTTAGTCCGGACCCGGAATTTTTTTTTATGCATTGGTAGAAGTGACTTTTGGGGCTCCTTACGTGTGCCAGATTTAAAGTAAATACGTTTATTTTCATAAATCACACTGTATATTTGACAAAAAGAAAATTTTAGCATTGTATATGAGTTGCCCTTGGCCTGTAATACTTACCATTAAAATATTTGAATTTCGTCGTGAATCACCCTGTATAGTACTGATTACTTTACTACAACTTTACTTGCAAAAGGATTGTGCGAGGGTATACATAAAAGCAAATCATTAGAATTTCGAGTATTCCCCAATAAAAGGTAATGGTCGTCTATATTAGACTAAGAAAACAGATTTGAACAATTTGACAATTGGCTCTTCCATTTATCGAATTTTCACTGAAAATCCATATATTATTTTCTGGGAAATGAACGTATGTTCGAGAAGAAAAGTAACAATAATTAGCTTTTAATAAATGAAAACAGGATACTATCCAGACTATATCCTTCTAAATAAGTTTTTACATTTTGCTTTCTGCATTAATATGTGTTTTGTGATTTGTTAACGTTTCATTTTCACCTTATTTTACTTCCTACATTACTTTTTTTTATGTTGTTTTTTTCCTTTACTTCTCCAATTGATGTGTTTATATTTTTGCAGCAGTATTTGTTTTGCTTTTAAGGGTGAATTTGAATAAAAAATGCGCTTCTTCCAATTACTTAATCTAAAAAACTGTTAATCAAATTTGTATCAAATTTTGTACGGTGAAAGTTTATAGCATTATCCCGGAACCATTTCACGGATGTAAAAAAAACTCTTAATCAAATTTGTATCAAATTTTGTACGGTGAAAGTTTACAGCATTATCCCGTAACCGTTTCACGGATTTTGCATAATGTTGAGTTTTTTACATAATTTTATGTATCCTGATAGGAGTTTTAACAACTAGTGGCTAAAATAGTGCTTTTTTTACAAGCGTTGGTTTAAATAACGAACGCAGCGAGGTATTTAAAAACTCAAGTAAAAAAAAGCACAGTTTAGCCGCGAGTTGTTAACATTATTTTTTTTAATACCTTTATCAAAAAATCCAAGAAAAACAGGAAAGTACTTTTAAAAATCTGGAACGAAGATCACTTCAATAAATCAAGGCTGGTAAATGAAATAACAATGGTGGTTTCCATGGCAATGTGCCTTTTTATTCGATGACGTTCATTGTTGCGACATTTTAATCGTTGACAGTGTGATATTTTAACGATATTTTTAAAAGATTTTTTCGTAAATACTTGGTGAAAACTGGCGGAAATGGCTTAATTTTTAGGCAAGCATTTTGGGTAAAAAACGTACCGAAAACTTTTTTGGCACCCGTGATCAAAAAAAAGTTTTTTTGCATCGGTAACCAAAAAAGCCATGCTTTAGTTATCTGCAGACAGTTACTAAAATGATGTTTTTGATGAAGGTATAAAAAAAAAATGTTTAATTCACGGTAAAAATTATCGATTATTATTAAAAAACTAAATAAAATTTTTTTTGAAGGTAGTTAATGTCCTATTTGTCAGATTGTGTAGAGATTATTGGGAATAAGGACACCTTGTTATTGTTGTATACGTCTAATTCATAAGAGGAGGAAGACAAAAACTATTGTCGAAACGTTGCTTATGAATTAAACGTATTCAACAATAACAAGTTGTCCTCATTCCAATAATCTCTACACAATCTAAATAAAAATAAGATATAAGTATATATTTTTTTAAAAACCACGTGAATGGTCTATGGGGGATACTATCAGAAGCCTCCGCTGTGCAAAATTTTGTAATTTTTTAACGTGCGGTTTATCTGTTCAAGTAAACGAACTGTTTTTAGGATTCAAATTAACTCTTAAGTAGTTTTTTAGGTTTCAATTTTAGTTTTAGTATTTATTTTATTTACCTGTAGGTTGAGGACAACATCCTAGTAATTGCGTTAAAATAGTGACTTTTAACCACCATAAAGTTTATCTACTTTTTCGGTCTCGTTACGTAAATAGCTTTTACACTTACTGAGACGCGTTCCAGCAACACCGTTCTGAACTAAAAAAGCCAGTAAACTCCTACCTCTTCAGTGCTCTTCAGCCTAGTGTTGCTGCAATACCTTCTCCACATAGGCCCATCAACTCCTACCGTTTTAGTGTCCTTTTATCGACCTTCGCCGCCATATTGACAGAAAACTAATGGATTTTCTGTCACTTTTGAGTGAAAATGGCGGCGAAGGTGGATTAAAGGACACTAAATCGGTAGGATCGGCCTGTATGGAGAGGGTACTGGTTGCTGCCATTTTTTTAACCAAATCGACAGGTAAAACATGGAATTTCTGTCAGTTTGTTGTTAATATGAGCGCTGTTGTATTCAGGGTGATTCACGACGAATGGGCACTATGGACTAACCCATTCCATAACTGGTAATAAATTTTACCTGGTGGCGTTTTTAACGGATATACAGATTTATTAAAATATGCGAAAACTGTTCATTTTAATATCTCAAAAACTAAGCAACCAAAAACTATGAAATTTTCTACGCTAATTACACTCCTGAAGATCAATAAACATGTTTTTAAAAATTTGGAGTTTTCAGGTCCGCACTTAGTTTTTTTCTTATTTTGAAATCTCACTTAAAATTAACACTTACAATAAATAAATTTTCTCATTTTCCTCATAAAGCCTAGAATTAGTACTAATTACTAAAGAAAAAAAAATATAAATTGTTTTTTAAAAAATGTGTAAATTTGCATATCATAAAATTGACACCAAAATTAAAAAAAGGGGTTATTTAAATAGTTTAGGTATTTTTTTTACAAAAAGTAAAAAAAAATGCAGGTCCGGATTAATGATTTTATTTATTTATTATCTGTCGATACCTACATAATTTTATAGCTTCATTTACACACACATCTCCATATTGAAAATTATGAAAAAGGATTAATCTTCGTAAAGTTTAAGTATCTTTTTGCACAAAGAAAAAAAAGGGGGCCGATTCCAAAAGAATGCTCTGGAGATTATCTGCTGATTGCACCCCAGATTGATGAATACATTTACCTGATCATTCATTAGGATGCCTGAAGAAGTGTAAGGGCAATTTAAAAAGCAACACATTTTTAAAAACAAAAATTTATTTTAATTTCTGAAAAAAAAAAATATTTTATTTTGTTTGTAAATTTTAAAAATTTTTAATTTTTTTGAAAACTTATAAAAAATAAAAAATGGAGGGACCTGCATCTCATTTGCTTTTTGTAAAAAAAAAATGATTAAACTTTATTAAAATAACTCCTTTTTATAATTTTCATGTCAATTTGATGGCTTCCATTTAAAATGATACTGTTAAATCTATGTTATGTAAAGGCACACATTTTTTAAAAAACAATTTTTTTATAGCAAAAACAAAAAGTTCCGCGTTATTTTTTTTTCTTTAGTAATAAGTACTCATCCTAGGCTTTTTAGAGAAAATGAAAAAATTTATTCATTGTAAGTTACAGGGTGTTGTTTTGAAGTAAGATTTAAAAATGAGAAAAAAACTAAGGCCGGACCTGAAAATACCAAATTTTTAAAAACATGCCTATTGAATTTCGAGTGTAATTAGCATGCAAAATTTTTGGTTGCATAGATTCCAGATATGGAATGGGCTTAGTTCACAGTGCCTATGGTTTGACTATGTCCCATTCGTCGTGAATCACCCTGTATAGGCTAAAGAATACTAAATCCGAAAAAAAAAATTATCGGCTTTTTAGTTAAGAAGGTGTTGGTTGCAGCTGGTGCAGTACTGCGCTTTTTGGGCAAATGTGCCGCTTTCTTAAATTTTAGTAAGGCCGCTATTGCACTCTCTCTTTTTGACAAAGAAAGAGACCTAAATTATTGGCAGAAAAAGCTGTGTCGACTTGTAAATTTTAATTTTTGGTCTGTTAAGCTAATACACCAAACCATATATGTAAGAGGTTAAATATAGGACTTTCCCAGGCGAAACTTTTAAGCAAGATCTAAAATCTAGCAGGCCAAAGAGCCGTCTTAGCTCCGCACCTATGCACATGCTCGAAAATTTTACGAGGAGGTTGGTTTCGCGACCTTCGTCTTCGCCCTTCGGTCGAGACGCCATTTTGGTTGGTTTGTTTTGATCCATCGACGTGGTTAGTACATCGATGTTTTGATCATACATAGTCGTTTTCCGCGTTTTCTAATTTTTTTATTGTGATATTTTTAATCTTTGGTTACGCGAAAATTTTTAGGAGTTATAATAAAAACTGTTTATATCTTGGAGCTTAAAATGATCCCGCATAAAAAGACGTGCTGTGTTTGTGGATGCCGCCAAACAAAAGTGAAGTTCCACAGGTTGGTAGCTATTTTTTCTTAAAATTTGAAGGAAAAAAAGTGAAAATACCTAAAAATTATTTGTATTCATATATTTATTTATTTAAAAATAGAAAATACTGATTTTCTAAAAACGTAAACAAATAGAAAAATTTTGACAACTGCACAATCTTTCTGGATGTTGGTTGGTTAACCGATGACGATGGCCATGCATGTGCAGAACCGCTAAGCTTTGACGCCAGAAAGAGACAATAAGAATCATAAAAGAGTAAAAGAGAAAGGTATAGGCATATATATATAGGACATCCTGCTTACAAAGTTGTGCACGCCGAAAGCATTGCAAGGGCGTGTATTTAAGCTCATACCAAAACGTAAGACAGGCAACTATTACTACGTTTTCATGCGAAACTCAATACGTTTTTAATACGATTCACTATCAAACCTTCCATGAAAACGCGGCGAATCGAACTTTTTTTCGTTGGCCTTGCCCAAGTTCAATACCGCTTTTTTTGGGATCGTCTCGGGATTCAACTGCATGAAAACGGATATCGTGTCGAACTGACTGATATTATTGGTGCTAGAAAGCACGAATAGTCCACCATACAATCAATTATTTTTTGTTGAAAGGAAATGAAAATATCTCGAAAACTGTAACTTTGAAAGATTTCAACCTTATAACAGAGGTTTTGGGTAACATTTACGAAAACCAAAATCTGAAAACCGCATATCAATAGCTGCTGAACTTCTAAAGTTATGATTTTTTTAAATATATTTTAACGTTTTTTCAAATAACTCGGAAACTAAAGCTCCCATGAATTTGGACTTTATAACAAAATTTGTAGTCGATATTTATGGAAACTTAAGTCTGAACACCGTATATCGCTACTGGCTTTTGTTCCAAAGTTACAATTTTTTTAAATATTTTATCCCACTTTTCCCCCCTTTAACCCCCCACCATCCTACCCAAAAGTTAATCAGTTCATGGACAGCCGATAGATGATTTTTGTACCAAATTTCGTTAAAATCGATTAAGGCGTTCTTGAGTTATTGTGTATATAGACAGACAACTTTTTTTTTTCGTCGATTAAGGTGTTTTGGAACCTTAGTAACTATAAAATTAAGAAAAGTCAAAATTTCACGATTTTAATAGTCCTCCATACCATATTGGTATGGTGGATAAAAAAGCAAACAAAGAAGCAAAACTGGCAAAAACTAAACTCAAAATACATCAGGCAAATGTTAAAAGATCAAATCATGTTCAAAAAAAGTGGATCTTATTGAAAACGTATTCCGTTCCACGTAAAAACACAGGGTGTCCCAACAGTTCGAGACCACCCTAATATCTCGAAAACCAAAAGGGGCAGGGAAGTAAAATTTCACCGCGCCCGTCGTTAAGGAGGCGGAGCTAGGGCGGCGACGATACCTTTTTTAAATTTTCCTTCTGTTTCCAAAAACACCTAATATTTTACTCTTTTCTTTAACGTTTTTTAAATAAAATGGAAAAATTATCTCCATTATCATTGGTCTTATTTAAAAGTTATTGTAATTTTATTTAAAAACCGTTAGAGAAAAAGGTAACATATTATGTATTTTTGGAAACAGACTGAAAAGCTCTATAGAAATTTTAGAAAATATACATCTTAATTAAAAAAAAAATATTGTCTCCGCCCTAGCTCCGCCCCCTTAATTAATGGCGACACAATTAGCATCCAAAAAGATACTTTTCAAACCATCTAATTATGCAAAATTTTACTTGTCTGTCTCTTTTGGTTCTGGAGATATTAGGGTGAACTCGGATTTTTAGGACACCCTGTATATTTTGTGATGTCTTCATATGCTATCAAACTTAATTGTACAGGGACACGTGACACATCTTGGAAGGACGGAGCACTTTGCCATACACTGTTGCCGGCGTAACGATGTGAACCTGCCCTTTTAAATTTTAAAACCTATCTACAAATTGCTTGCTTTCCGGATATTAAAGTAAACTCGATACATAATTCAGGAGCCTTCGTGATATGTTGGCCTTAAGCTGTTACAGTTTCGAAAAGAAGCAGGCGTCAGTTGTAAATATGTTTATTTATTTATCTGGATGTGAACTATTTATGATTAAAGTTCTTCAAAAGAAAAAAAATGGCTATATGTCATAATGTTGCATCAAAGAACCGTATCGAGTAGTTGAAAAATCCATAAGACGAGAGATATTTGGACATAATCTAACAAAAGGCTCTTTCAATTACCCATATAACCATATATGTCCTAAGGTTCGCAAAATGTGTAGCAGTAGTATAGGGGCGGCCCGTGGGCCTGGCAATTAGGCCTCTGCATGTGCCCTTTCTGCCATACCCCGTTCCTTACTCCTATACACTTACAGTTCTCCCCACGTAAAACTGATACAGCAGAAGGTAGCTGTAAAGAGGATTTTTTATATTTTCCTATGTGCAACACGGACTTTTTGACTTTGTCATTTTAGGTTATATTTTTGACATATATAAACTTTTTATAAGGAGACGGTTTGTTTATTTTTGACTAATTCAAAACATAAGGCCACTAAAAATAAAATCTACATTTCAAAAAACCAAAAATGTTTTATTAACTAAACAAAAGCTACACAGTAATTGGTCTATTTGACTAGCTGATTACGAAAGAAGCAAGTCTACGATAGTAACCAAAGTAAATCGATTTCAAGAAGAAGGAACTGTCCCTCGAAAGGAAAGCATCGGTTTGACGAAAGTTACTAGCCCAAAACAATTAAAAGACCGGATCATGTAAAAGAAACAAATAAAATTAAAAAAAATAACAAAATTAAAAACATATAAAAAAACTTCTTGTCGGTCGATAAAGTTGGTTTCTTATCGCTGTTGGACTTAATTAATTAATTAATTAATCGAGACTGCTTCGCTTCCTCACTTATATAGTTTAATTTTTTTTGCCGCAATGTGACAACTTAGCCTCGAACGTTTAATCCTCCAGCCTAATATTGTTCTCCTGGAAAATTTGATTCAATTTTTAATTCTTTCGCTTTGGCAAATGGATGATTTTCTAGAAAAATAATTGCTTCTTGGTCTTCCTCTGGGCTAGTAACTTTCGTCAAACCGGTACCTTCCTTTCGGTGGATAGTTCCTTCCTCTTGAAATCGGTTTCTTATGTTTACTGTCGTAGACTTGCGTCTCCAATAATGAACAGCTACTTGTCGAATAGACCAACCACCGTCTAGTTTTGCTAAGATTTGAGCTTTATCAAATTCGGAAAGATGCGGCGGCATTTTTTTAAATTTGGATGACATTGACAAGCAAAACATGATGTTGTCAGGACATTGTCACTTATAGGAAGACAATAGGTACTTAAAGTTAATTTTCAGTTTTATCAGCATTCATATCCTTATCTCCATCGAGTTGGCCAATCAAGCAGGTGCACTTTTAAAGTAATGGCGAATGCGTGACTAATTAAATGCACGAAAACCTCGTTAGGTACGATAAGGGAGTCATAACATTACGACCGTCCCTGCATACGAAACGATGTTTTGACGCATTTGATCAGCTGGAGCTGTCACGCATTCGCCATTAGTTTAAAAGTACACCTGCTCGATAGGTCGACCAACACCGATCTTAACTATCCAGACTTTGCTTTGATCGAAGTGTGTGTGTGATGTATTCTTTCAGTAAATTTTTTTATCTTCAAAATCTCAACTTGATCAAGCACGTCTTCTAGCTTTTAATGAGCCCGAGAGTAATGCGTGGCTTAATGCTTTGCCCTCCTCTTCTTTAGGAAATTTATTGGATGACTCGTCTTTTCGTATTTCTGTTGCTCTTCGTCTTGGTCTTCCTGTTTGCGAGTCTCACAGCTGCACTTGTTGCGAAACAGTGAGTAAATTGGGTCTTCATGGTCTTAGCTGCAAAATGATGGACTCGTCACAGTTTGATCAACGTCATTATAAAGCGGTCTCTGGTTTCAGCAGGATTTCCAGTGAAACTAGAACCGTCCTGTATTTGTAGGAGTGACGGAAAACGGGCAGACGGGATCACTTTGATTCCTTGGAAGGGGGGGAAGAACTTTAATTTGGGATGCCACCTGAAGGGACACGCTTTGCAGCTCCTATCTTAATAAAACTTTTCATGAATCGGGAGAAGCGGCTAAGATAGGAGAAATACAAAAAAGGACAAAATATAAAGAGCTGGAAGACAGAGGATTTTTGTTTTACACTTTTGCAGTGGAAACCCTAGGTCCATGGGGTGATGAAGCTAAAAAATTATTTTCTGAAATAGCAAAAATAATTGAAACAAAAAATGCTAGAAGTTTCATCACCCAGCGGATCAGTATCGCCATTCAAAGAGGGAATGCGGCCTCAGTGCTGGGGACCTTACCCGAAGAACAAGAATTGGAAGAAGTTTTTTATTTATAGTTTTTTTTATGATTAATTTTAATTTTGATATTTTTTTTAGTTTTAAACCAATTTTTACAATTTTATAGCTATATATTTATGATTATTGAAAATTATTCCAAATAATTTTTTGCATTTTGCCTTCTACATTCATTACTAATATTTTTGTTTGTTTTTATGTTATTTCTGTATTTCTTAATTGTTCAACTGATGATCTTTATTTTGTGTTGTTTTAATAGTATTTAATTGTTCATTTGATTTGTAACTATTTTTGTAGCAGTATTAGTTTTGCTTTTAAGTAGTTTTTTACTTTTTAGTTTTAGTTTTTAATCAATATATTTAATTAAAATATTTTTTATCTGTCTTGAGTTTTTAAACAAAATACCACTGTAGGTTCAGGAGACGATGAGAAAACGGCTGCAGGCAAATAAACGATTTTATTCTATTCTTGCTGAGAAAAAATCTACACAAAATGAAGAAAAAACAAGAAGAAACTATTGGCAGACTCCGTGATAGGGAAGATTTACTTTTTCGGTCTTGTCACGTAAATAGCTATATTACACTTACAGGTCTCTTCAGGTATACAGGCGTTCCAGCTGGTGCAGTACTCACTCTTTTTGACAAAGAAATAAATATGTTAGAGGGAGATAAAGCAGTAAGAAGTTGGAATGTGGACTTAAATTATAATCTATATTGAGGAAAATTTATATTTTATTTGGTTTTTTACTGTTGATGTAGTTATTTTAAAGAAAGAACTACGTTTTTTGAACCAAGGAATTTTAAGAAGTATTACTCCTGAAAAAAGCAATTAGTGTAAACGTGTGTTTAAAAATCATCAGATTTTTTGTAACCCTGCCAAAAAAATCGCATTAAACCTTATAAAAAACACGACTGATTTTGAACAGTTTTCATAAGGTTTATAAGCTTTTGTGACGCAAAATTTTAGGATTATAAAAGTTTCCAATAATTTATGAGTTATGTCTTTGATTTTGGTAAGAATTTATGTGATATAAAATTCGATAAGCGCAAACATTTTTTTTTATGTTTTATGGTTTTATAAAAGCACCATCAATTTTCAACTCAACTTTTATAGGTTTCTATAAATTCTATAATTACATTATTTTCCTTTTAAAATATATTATGGGATTATATAAACCGAAAAACACATAAAATTTTATAGGTTTCTATGATTACACCCTTGTTCTTTTATAATGTTTTAAGAGTTTGCAAAAAATCGTTTTTTCATGAAATTCTAGGATATTTTATGATCAGACCAACTCATACAATTTGACAGATTTCTATGAAAATTTATAATTTTGTGACAAAAACAATTGTTTTTATAAGTCTTTAAATAGATTTTATAGTCAGACAAACTTACAACATTTTATACATTTTTATATGTCCACCCTGCCAAAAAAATGTAATTAAATCTCATAAAAAACACACATATTTTTTCTCAATTTTTATAAGGTTTTGTGAGGTTAAATTTTAGATTTATTAAAGTTTGTAATAATTTATGAGTTATGTCTTTCATTTTGATGAGATTTTCTGGGGTTTCATTTATCTGTTTTTTATCTGATCCTACATATAATCCGACAGACTTATAAATATGCATAAAATTTTTTAGCACAAACCTTTTATTTTCAAATATTTCATAGATTTATGAAAGGACAGTTTTCTAAGATATTTTATAATCAAACAGACCCATTAAACTTAACAGGTTCCTATGATTACACCCTTGTTTTTATAATGTATTATGAGTTCGTATAAGCACATTTTTTATGAGACTTTTGAGATATTTGGGGTTGCTAAAAACACGCAACTAGTTTTTTTTTTAGTTGTTATAAGTATGCCTATAGATTCTATAGTAAGAAAAATTCACAAAGTTTTGTATGATTTTATGTGTCCATCTTTAAAAAATATATGCTATGAGTTTGAATATATCCACAATTTTTATGGAGTTTCCAGGGCATTTTATAATCTAACAGGCTCATAATGTTTTATAGGTTTCTATAACCATTCTTTATAATCTTACTTACTACATATGGATAAAGCCTTTGAAATAGGCAAATCTCATAAATAATCCGTTTTTTTCGAGCACCTGAAAACTAATTAAAAAAGCTATATTTAGTATACTTACTTACTTCCACTAAAAAATATTTTTTGGTTCATGAACTCTTATAAAATATTATAAAAAAAACACAAAATCTCATAGAAACTTATCAAAATAATAAGATTTTACCTGCCATATGCCCTTTAAAACATATATAAAGTTGTCGCAAATACTTTTAGTTGTTGTAAATACTTTTACAATAAAAAATACTTTTTGGTTTATGAAATCTTGTGGGATTTCATAAACAATGCCTAAAAAATCTTATAGAAATTTGTCTCATCCACAGCTCCTAGCTCATAATATTTTATAGGTTTCTATGATCATTTCTTTATAATCTTACTTACTACACATGAATAAGGCCTTTGAATCTCATAAATACTCCGTTTTTTTCGAGCACCTGAAAACTAATTAAAAAAGATATACTTAGTATACTTACTTACTTCCACAAAAAAAATTTTTTGGTTCATGAAGTCTTATAAAATAATATAAAAAAATCCTCACAAAATCTCATATAAACTTATCAAAATAATAAAACGTAACATATATATTAAGTCGTCGCCCACCTGAACTTATAAAATCTTATAATAAAACTATGATCAGATGATCTGTCGTAAATACTTTTATAGCATACATCATGAAATCAGAATAATCTTACAAAAACTGTCTGAGGAAATTGTAAAAAGAGACAACAAATTATTATCAGCTCATTTTATAAAATCGGTTTTATATGCAAATATGAAAAAAACTAGAAAAAGAGGGCAATATGAGTTGCCCAGCTTTGGTAAAACAAGAACTGTCAAATGGCATCCAATCGCACACACGCGTCAAGCTACCATACTCCGAGTACCGGCCCATTATCTTGATAAAAGTTGGAAGAAAATAATAATGTTTTATAGTTCAATCCACTTAAAACTTTAAAAATCGCTACCGGCGATTACATGAACGCGGCAATGCATGCGGCAAACCGTCTTAAGAAAATTATCCCAAGATTTAAGGGGCTGCGGTAAATAAAGCACAGACTTTTTAAAGTAATTGAGCTCGTAAAAATACCCCTCTATCCACTTACAAATTGATCCTGTATATAAAAAGTCAACTTGCTTTTATTTTTATTTATTTTATACTTTTGGAAATAACCTCTGGGTCCCAAATAACATTGGAGGAATATTCATGTTGTAGGAATATGCCCTCAAAGTTATTTTTGGAATATTCTATTACGAATATGACAGGAATGTTACAGACCTATTTTTTGTCGAATATTCTTTAAAAGTTTGTGATAGTTATATTTCTTTGATAATAAGATAATAATATTTCCGATAACGTGATAATCCAGTTATTTTTATGAATATTCCTAAAAATTTCAGAATTTTGGCATGTTTGCTGAAAATATTACTATCTTGTTAAAAGAACGCGATTTAAATTATTTATAATTGTAATTTAGTTCAATGTCATCTATTGTAGGTAGATGGTACTGGAATCAATATGTTCCCTATGTATCAGGTAATATTTACCATACATATAAGACAGCAAAATGTTATTTAGGTAATCTTTTGATAACTAATGTCATGTAGTACATCAATATTATGGTGATACATTGATATACCCAGCATGAATTTTCAGCTATAGTCTTGCCCTTTAGTAGCATATTTGGGGGATATTCATGTGGATATCTACTGCATATCTTAGGATTTCCATCTCGTGGCCATCTGACATTTGTTTGAAAGTTTGAGACAATGATGTGTTTGAAATTAACTCTGTGTTTCGGACTTCCATTGTCTATATTTTATTTATACACGACGTTTCGATCAGTACAATCTCTGATCGTCTTCAGGTGCAAACTACAATCAATTCCTAAGGCTACGGCTAAGGAATTTTCGTTTCTTCCAGTGTGACTCCTTGTGCAAAACCTTTGCTTCTGCCCACTTCATTCGGTGATTTCGTGGTTTCATCTTTTTGGGTATTCGTCTGATGTTCCTCAAGCCTAACAGATAGTGGTCTTTTAGTTTCGCCTATGTATGATTCACCACACTCACAAGGAACTTGGTAAATGCATTCCTTATTTTGTTTGTTCTCCGGTTTTGTTTTACTAAGAAGGCTTCGAATTGTATTACTAGATTTCAAAGCTGTTTTAATATTAAAGTTTTTCGCTACTCTTCGAATTTTCTCTGATACTCCTTTAACGTATGGGATTGTAAGGAATGCATTTGCCTGGTTTTGGTCTTGTAATCTCTGTCCTGTTTGTTAAAATTTAGAAATAGTATCTGTTATAAGTTTCAGGCTGTAACCATTCTGCTGCAGATTCTTCTTAATGTTTCTTATTTCGATTTCCAAGTCATGAGAATTGTTACAAATTTGAACGGCTCTGTTATACAAAGTTTTGATTATGCCTCGTTTGGTTGTAGCAGAATGATTTGAACCTTGATTTAAATATTGTCCTGTGTGAGTGGGTTTACGATAGACTGTTGTTCTGATGTCGCTTTCTACTCGTGTGACAAGTACATCAAGAAAAGGAATTTGACAATTTTGCTCCAGCTTCATTGTGAAGTTAATGGTGGGTCTTATGTTATTTAGGTGGTGAAGAAATTCTGAAAGTTGTTGGTCATTCCCGGTCCAGACAATAAAAGTATCATCAACATATCTCAGCCAGAGCTTAGGTTTATATGCTGTGGTATCAACCGCGTGTGATTCGAACCACTCCATGTAAATATTGGCCACCACTGGCGAAAGCGATGAACCCATTGGCAGACCGTCTTCCTGAGCATAAAACTTTTACTTGAAAATAAGAGTTATGTAGGCAGCACTCCAACAACTCCATCACTCCCTCCAGCGGTAGGCTGGTACGTTCATAAAGGGATTCGTCATCAACCAGTGACATGTTTTGAATCACAAGATCATAGCCATATTTTCTTGAAATATTACCATCATTTTACTAAAAAATAATTATGAGAATATTATAGTCATATTTTGGGGAAGTGCTTAGGTATATTACTATAATTTATTAATAATATTATAGTCATGTTTCACGGCACATTTCTATCACATTTTTATCACCTGTATGAGCTAAAACCTAACTTATTGCCGGCATCTGTTAGTAATATTCCCAATGGTAAAATGTAAAATTCCTCACATTCTTGGTTCTCTAATTACATTACAGAAATGTTTAATTGTTATGTGGAGTGGCTATTTTTGATTTTCAGCGTCATTCTATCGTTTGTACTAGTAGAGATATTTTAATCAAAATGTGAGTCACTTGGCGTTTGATGGAAATCTGCTAGAGAGCGCTCCCTTCTATCGATTTTTTTCAAATCAAAAGATCACTATTCTTGAATTTCGAAAAAACTGATGCTACACAATACGAATGTTGCCTCCTTTACTACTACCGGGTGGGCCATAAAAACCGGACAAAATGTTTTCCGTTATAACTTTCGAACCATGCCACCTGCTCTTTGCAGGGAATTGAGCAAGACTATGAGTAGAAATATTTTTTTATCCGCCATATTAAAATCTAAGATGGCGTAAAGAAACAAACTTTACCTTTCAAAGAGCCACGTTTATTCTTATGTTACGGAAGATTTTTGGATTATTTTATGAATTCGTAAAAAAGCCCTGTTTTTGCCACGTAGAACAAGGTGCAAATCATTAAAATCGGTTAAGTGGTTCCCAAAAAAATTCAAAAATTTTCAATCAGTGTTTTTCGGATTATGTGATTGCCGTCTCAATTCTGTCTGCATACATTTTCTCATAAATTCATTATTAGAAAACCGATTTTAATGAAATAACAGGCATCATGGCGAAAATCGATTGTTTTTTAATCACTGCTATTGAAATTTTCCGCCACCTTCAAATCCAAGATTGTGGACAGAATCAAACTTGACCCTTCAAAGAGACTCGTTTATTCATATTTCCTGAAAACTTTTTAACTTTTTTTTTATACGTAGAAAAGTTCTGCTTTCGCCACGTACAGCGATATATAAATCATTAAAACCGGTTTAGTGATTCTTAAAAAATTAATTTTTGTTTCCGTCACTTTTTTCCAGATTATACGATTACCTTCTCAATTCCGTCTGCAATAATTTCCTCATAAATAAATAATTACTGAAGCGATTTTAATTTAATAAAAAGCATTATGACAAAAATCGATTGAACTTTAAAGACCACTGTTGAAATTTGTCGTAATTTGTAAACCCAAGATTGCGGACAAAATCAAATTTGACCCTTCGAAGACGCTCGATTATTCTATGTTTCGATAACCTTTCCGACTTTCTTTAAATTCGTAAAAAAGCTCTGTCTCGGCCGCGTATAACTAGGTAAAAATCATTAAAAACGGTTTAGTGGTTATTAAAAAAATTAATTTTTTGAGAACCACTAAACCGATTTTAATGATTCGTATTTATGCGCGTTGGAGAAAGGGCATTTTTAGGTTTTTGAAACGAGAATATACGAGCTGTGTCCGCCATCTTGGGTTTCAAAATGGCGATAAATTTCGATAGTGATATTTTAAGAGTTTTTGATTTTCGCGATGATGCTTTTTGTTTTATTGAAATCGGTTGAGTATCAATTTCAGAAAGCAATCGTATAATCTGGAAAACAGTGATGGAAACAAAAATTAATTTTTGGAGAACCACCAAACCGATTGTGATGATTTATACCTCGTTGAGCGTGGCGAAAGCAGAACTTTTGCACAAATTAAAAGAAATATTTAAAAGTTTACAGAACATATAAATAAACGAGCCTCTTTAAAGGGACAAGTTTGATTCTGTCCGTCATCTTCGATTTCAAGATGGCGACAAATTTCAATAGCAGTAGTTGAAGGACAATCGATTTTTGCCATGAGGCTTCTTATTTCATCAAAATCGGTTTAGTAATAATGAATTTATGAGTAAAACGTCCGTAAAACACTGATTGATTTTTTTTTGGGAACTACTTAAACGATTTTAATGATTCGCACCTTGTTCTGCGTGGCAGAAACGAAGTTTTTTTATGACTTCATAAAAAAATCCTAAAAATTTTCGTAACATAAGAATAAACGAGGCTCTTTGAAGGGTAAAATTTGTTTCTGTCCGCCATCTTAGATTTTAAGATGGCGGAAAAAAATTCCTAGTTAAAGTCTTGCTCAATTGCCTGCAAAGAACAGTTTGTTGCATTAAAATCGGTGGTATGGTTTAAAAGTTATAACGGAAAACATTTTGTCCGGTTTTTTATGGCCCACCCGGTATACTTTACTACTCTACTATAATGACCCTGCTCTTGAATTTTCCGAAAAAAAAGCTGTAGCGATAATAGGGACTTATTGGGCGTACATTTTCGCGTTCCCTTATTAAGGAAAATTGATATTTGACATCTGAGCATGCGCGTGACCTGTGTTTTTATTAAGGGAACCATAATAAAATACGGTGTTCCCTTAATTCGGTACAATTACCGTACGTCCCTTATCTTTAAACATAACCTCAATTAGCACGGATACAGTGATGCTTGGTTTGTTTTTCGACACGTTTTAATATTCTTTGCATTTTTAGTTTTTTGTCTTTAAAATTAATGTAAAAAAATGAATATATTGGAGAAACCTACAAGGTTGAGGTTCAGTTACACTGACGATATAATTATTTTGCGGGAATTTATCAGGGAAAATTCCTACAAGGTTAGAAATTTTAGGTTAGGAATAAGGAAAAGTAATGCGACACTTTTTGTTTTAATGTACCCAAGTAACAATTTTTATTTGCCTTAGTTGCCATAACTAAGAAATACACTAAAATTAACGTTGCATAAAGTACAAAAACTAGTCATTTGTGCAACGGCCGCTATGATGGACAAGAAAACGACGCCACACCGTTGTTATTAACTAGGGTAAATTTGGCAACCCTCTAACAACTTTTATTTTTACTGGAATATTGTGGGGTTTTCAACGACCGTAATGAACGACGGAACACCGACGCCATAAGGTTGTTAATTAACTAGGGTTAATTTGTATACCCTAGCCGTTTACTCAACGTCAACATAGTTGGTCTACTAGAGACATATTAGAGGCACACAAAAATGGTGAGGGAGACATAAATTCAAAAATTCAGTTTCCAAGTGACCAGTAGTCAGACTATCTTAAAATATAAACTAAGGGCCGTTAAACCGGCCCTAAAAAGGGGCTGCGTCCATAAATAAAACACGGCAAGGGGTGGAAGGGGGAGAAAGTTTTATAAAGTAACTGCGCTCCGTAACAGTTTTACTCCAAAAATAATGTAAAAAATAATAAAAATCTAATTTTTAGGGGGGTTTTCCATATTCATTAAGTGTTGTACAATTTGCAAAAGTATTACCAGGAAGGAAAGAGGGGTTAAAATTAGGATAAAATGATGTTATATAATTGACCGACCATGCAGGGGCCACCACCCTAAACGTTTGTGACGTCACACAATCAAAAATCGCAACGTAATTTTGTTAGCAGCTGTAATTGTTTGATTTGTTTTTCTGCCTACAAACTATGTAACGCCCCTCAAGTGACCCAGAGTCAGACTATGGTCCCTGACCGACTGTAGATATCAAGTAACGAAGAGTCAGATTACCTTGAAATTAATTTGTGGGATTCTTCTTTTGATGCAATGGTGTGCACTAAATATATCTATGTCCTTTTCTAGCTTGTATAAATATAAAGGATAGATATAATTAATGCAAATTGTTGCAGCAAAAGGAAAAAGCTATTAGCACTTTCGCCCAATTTAAAAATATAAGACAACTATAGAGGGCACCTCTTTACTCGCAAAATGGTTAGGTTTTCAGTTTGCCGCCATACTGTTTTCTTTTCCTGATTTGCGCAGCTACACCATGTGTGTAAATCGTTAAAAGAAACTAATTTTATTGCTGGATTTTGATGATTTTTAGTTAATTTTGGAAATTTTTGAGTATTCTTTCAGATTGGTTTAAAGCATTTTTAAAATTCTTAGTGTTTGAATAAAAAACTAATTTAGCAAAAAAGTAAGAAGGATTGAAGGCCCCCATATTTTTTTAAGTTAAAATGTCCATTTTTGACGGAAAACTAAGGTTCGTTGTTAAATTTAGTTAGTGGGAACCTTTAAAAAGTCACTTTAATGTAATAAATTATCTGAATGTTACCCAGCTGCGTATTTTAGAATTATTGATAGATGGTGTTTGGAAATTAGTCCATTTGTGGTTGCAGAGACGTGGATGTCTTGATTTCAAATCAATTATATTAATAAAAATCTTATCCAGAGGGCACTTCAGTCGTAGTCGCTTCGGCGACGTTGTGGAAACTTTGCTAGCGACTCTAGTCGCAGGCAACGTCAACACAACTCAAAAAATCTCCGCCAAATTGGTTCAAAAGCGAGTTGCTAGAACGTTTATACGGGGTTTTCACACAACGTTAAGTCGCCTTTGGCAACGTTAAAACGTCGACAAATTGTTACTTGGGTATGGTTAAGGTTCAACCTAAATAAAATACGGTTTTCCCTTATTATGGTAAAACCTTATAGTGTAACGCCCAATAAGTCCCTAATAACTCACCCAATCAAGTTAGGCTGGAAGAAATGCAGAGCCAAAAACTTTTCTGCGTCAGGCATGCGCAGTATATTTTTCGTCTTTGACCTTGCCCAAGGCCAACCTTGATTTTTACATTATTTTCTTTGTTTTTCAAAGTTATTATTGTTACACATTTTGCGACTCTTGGGCCATTACACAAGGTGTTTCAAATTCGATGCTCACCATGGGGATCTCCTAAACGGTAGTAGATACGAAAAGATTTAAATTAGGGCAAAGTTGCGCAATTTGATGCTTTACCCCAAACTAAAAATAAAGTTTTCAAAATCCGAGTAGTTCCAGAGATAGACGAAAAAAACCGAAGTTTTCAATTTTAGTTTTTATATTTTTCCGCCTTTATTATTAGAGTTGTTAAAAAATCCTTAAAACTTTCTACAGGCACCTTTTTAGGCTCTACCAGACGAGCTATTAATTTTTAAGATTTGACATTTCAGTTTAACAGGACCGCTGTCAAGTTCATTTTTTCTTATGGACACATCCTTTTTTTCTGACCGTTTTGTTTCGGAAGCAAGCAAAATATCATTTTAAAACATTATTTTAACAGGGAGCTTGTTGTTTCGGGCTTAATGACCATCATCAGTTAAAAAATCCCGTTATACAAGACAACTTAAAAAGCGCTTGTAGTAGTTTCAAAAATGGCGCCAGCAGGCACGTGTAGTCATCCATAAAACCTTTTAAAAAAAAGTCAAAATTTGTTAAAAATTTTTCCAAAGTTTTTCAAATTTTTTTTTTCTATATTTTCCATTTTTTTTTTTGGTTTAAATGTCGCCTAAAAATTTCCCGTATAAAAAGATTTAAAGAAAATTACATTTTTTCTTTTCAAAATTTTTCAATTTTTTTTATTTCTTTTGTTTAAAATGTAATTATCTACCTAAATGTGAAAACCGCGTGTCGCTAGCTGCTACGGTTCGTGAGTTATAAATTTTTTTTATCAAAAAAAGAACGGCTTTTGAGTAATCCTGTCCCAGACAGACAGACACCATCCCAAAATTTTGTAGATAACTATAATTTTGTAGATACTACTACACTTTTTAAGTTGTCTTGTATAACGGGATTTTTTTAAACTGATGATGGTCACTAACAACAAGCTTCCTGTTAAAATAATGTTTCAATATATTGCCTTGCGTCCGAAACAAAACAAGAAGAAAAAAAAGAATGTGTCCATAAGAAAAAATGAACTTGACAGCGCTCCTGTCAAACTAAAATGTCAAATCTTAATAAAGGCGGAAAAAAATAAAAACTAATATTGAAAATTTCGGTTTTTCTCCGGAACTACTCGGATTTTGTAAACTTTATTTTTGGTTTTGGATAAAGCATCAGATTGCGCAACTTTGTCTTAATTTAAACCTTTTCGTATCTCCTACCGTTTAGAAGATTCTCGTGGTGCGCATCGAATTTGAAACATCCTGTATAGGGTGGGCCAAAAAATTTGTCACTTTTTGAATGCACTATAACTTAGGACCCAATTGGGAATTTTCTAAATTTTGGGCTGTTTTTATAGACAAAAGATGAAACTTTACTGGCGCGACTCAAAATTTGACATACGTCGAAATTCCAAGATGGCGGAGAGCTTTAAAAAAATGAGTAAATTTCGGATAGAAGAAGAATGTAGTTCTCCTTGTCACCGTGAAGTTAAAATTTTCAATTAACGCCCATCGCTTTTATTATGGTACCAGAAAGATAAACAATTATTTTCTACTTTTTAGTGCATTTAATAAAAGCTTGTTCTTCAAAAGTTTTTTTTTATAAAAATTTATTTAAAACTTCAACTAACCTTTTAGATCCTAAAATATGATATAATAAATTCCTTAATACACCGGTATTCCCCCACTCTCCCTTAATTGCGTCAATTAGCATAATAGGGTAGACGAAGCAAAGGTCAACTCCAGTGTCCCTTTTTTCTTTCGTAATTCCGACTAGCGCTAAGTGATTTTAAAATTTATTTAGGCCACCGTTAAGTAGTCGCCAGGACGTGGGCTAGCGCGAGCCATAGATATAGGAGAGTGAAATAGATGACGCCTCGTACCTCCGCGACCGTTATTTTCTCTTCGGTAGTTTAGTAACAAAAAAATGGCAGCAGCATCCAAAAAATAAAAAAAAAAACATATTTTTTTTATTGAAAATGCAATTATCTATCTTAATGTAAAAACCGCGTGTCGCTAGCTGCTACGGTAAGTAAAGTATTCAGCTCTGCGCCAGAGAATTTTTGTGCCAAATTTGATAAAAATCGGTTAAGCAGTCTTTTTTTGACCCAAATAACATATTGTTAGTTGAAATAAAAAAAAATTGACGATCTCAAAAGCCTCCATACTATGTACGGATCGCTAATAACACAACTTACCTATGAAGTTATGTTGATCCGATAACGGAAGTCTTACATTCTTCCACCCCTTTAACGTAACGACATCGGACCAGCAGTATTTTTGTCCGCTTTGCGATGTAGGCCCAATGTATATTTGCCGACGCAGCGTTAGACTGTAGCCTGGCGTCGGACCAATACTAAATTTTACTTTACTGACATCGGCATACCGTCGCCGTACGATGAAGGTTTCTATGGTTTACCCACATGGTACCGACCATCCTCCTATAAAGCTGCTTAATTTGGTCAGTCTAACGTAGGTAAGCTGGCTACGGCCCGACATCGGTAAACTATTCAAGTCCGACATTGGTTTCCTAAAGCGGTCCAACGTCGGCGACAATGGAAAACCACAAAGGTCCGATAATGGGTGGATAATAAGGCCCCAAATCAGCCTCTCAAAGCGGCCCGACGTCGGTGATTGACGAAGGTCGGTCGGTGGTTGCTTGACACGATCCGAAATTGACAAACTACAAAGTTTCGATATTGCGGTTGCTTAACCAGTCGGTCTGGTTTAAGTGGCAGAAGAGGTGATTCTGTTATCTCGTAAAGTCCGCATTCTAGTTTTGAAATATCTTTGCTCATTATATATATAATATTATCTTCCACTGTACAGAGAACATAGTGACATGGCGCCAACTCTACATACTAGAAACTATTAAACAGTTTAAAAATTTTAAGGTGACGTAATCGGACCATCGTCGGTTGCCCTTTCTGTTCCAATCAAAAAAATTTCCAATCGGACCATCGTCGGCCCTAAAGCAGATAAAGTGATCGTTGGCATAAATTCGACTACAGTAAATCGGGTCATCGTCAGTTGCCAATTCTCGCCCGATTAAAGAAAGTTCCTATCGGACCATCATCGGCCCTAAAGCAGATCAGTTTTGTGTTGGCATAATGTCGACTATAGTAATCGGGCCATGCTCAGTTGCCGATTCTCGTTCGATTAAACAAAGTTCCAATCGGACCGTCGTCGGCCCTAAAGCAGATAAAGTGGTCGTCGGCATATAATGGCCCGAGTTACTATAGTCGAGTAACTCGGGCAATCGTCAGTTGCCGATTTTCGACCGATTAAACAAAGCTCCAATCGGACCATCGTCGATCCTAAAGTGGTATCAGCATAAAGTCGACTGTAGTAATGTGGACCTCTGTCAGTTGGCGATTATTGACCGAAAACTGAAAATCGCAATCTGTCCAACATCGGGCCAGCATGTAGTCGCCGATGCCGACACAGTGTCGACGTTGTCGACATTGGCCCAATTCAATGACGACGATTTGTGTTTGCTAGGAATGTTGTTCAACTTAAAAAAAAAGTCCAAAAAATGGATTAAAGCTAAGAATAACGCAAAACAAACGGACAAGAATAAGTATGTCTCTTTTGTAGCCAAAACCAAAAGTACCCAGCAAACACGGTTCCCTCGGACTTTCGTTGGCCCGATGTCGATTGCCGAATTTGCCGTCATCGACGTGATGTCGATTTACGACATCGGACCAGCAGTATTCTTTATCCGCTTTGCAATGTAGGCCTAATATATATTTGCCGACGCAACATTAGACTTATCGGCATACCATCGCCGTTCGATTAAGGTCCAATATGGTTTAACCACATGTTACCCACCATCTCGGTCTAACGTAGGCAAGTTGGTCTCGGCCCGACATCGGTAAACTATTCAAGTTCGACATTGTACGAAAGGTCCGTCGGTGGTAGCTTAAAGCGGCCCGACAATGGCTAACCACTAAGGTCCGATAATGGGTGGATAATAAGGCCCCACATCGGCCTCTCCAAGCGGGCCGTCGTCGGTGATTGACGAAGGTCCGTCGTCGGTGATTGACGAAGGTCCGTCGGTGGTTGCTTGACACGATCCGACATTGGTAAACTACAAAGTTTCGATAATGCGGGTGCTTAAACAGTGGGGGTGGTTTAAGTGGCGAAAGAGATGATTCTTGTAGAGAAGTACCACTATCTTGTCAAGTCCGCATTCTGGTTTTGAAATATCTTTGCTCATTATATATATAATATTATCTTTCACTGTACAAGGAACATAGTGACATTAGCGCCATCTCTATATACTAGGAAGAAACTATTAGGCAGTTTAAAAATTTTATTGTGACGTACTATCGTCTGTTGCCGGTTATCGACCAATCGAACAAAAATCTGATCAGGCTATCGTCGCTCCTAAAGCAGATAGAGTGCGTTTCGGCATAAAGTCGACTATAGTAAATCGGAACATCGTCAAATCAATCAATCAATCAAACAAAGTTCCTTTCGTCGGCATAAAGTTGACTACAATAAATTGGGCCATCAACGCAGTTGCCGATTCTCGACCGATTAAACAAAGTTCCAACCGAACCATTATCGACCCTAAAGCAGATAAGGTTTGCGTTGGCATAATGTCGGCTATAGTAAATCGGGCTATCGTCAGTTGCCGATTCTCGTCCGATTAAATAAAGTTCCAATCAGACCGTCGTCGGCCCTAAAGCAGATAAAGTGAGCGTCGTCATAAATTCGACTATAGTAAATCGGGCATCGTCATTTGAAGATTTTCGACCGGTTAAACAAAGCTCCAATCGGACCATCGTCGGTCCTAAAGTGGCGTCGGCATATAGTGGACTGTAGTAATGTGGACCTCCGTCAGTTGCGGATTTATTGACCGAAAACTGAAAATCGCAATCGGTCCAACATCGGGCCAGCGTGTAGTCGCCGATGCCGACACACTGCCGACGTTGTCGACATTGGCCCGATTTAATGCTGACGATTTGTGTTTGCTGGGTAGCGAAAACGAACACGAGTAATGTCAGCTGGAGACCCACAGATAAAGATTACTTAGTTTTTCAGAACAATTTTGATCAACAAACCTTAATTGGAGAAAAACCTAACATAGCAAAAAAAATCAGTTCTCAATAATCTTAAATCGGACCACTCAATCAAAATTCTTCCTGTAGACAAAGGAAATGCAACTGTAGTAATGGACGCCACCACCTACGACCAGAAAATTGAAGAGACTCTACAAAAGGAAATTACAGATAAATAACTCAGGAGTCGACCCCCACCATAGAAAAAAAATCTACCAAACTCTCTACACAGAAAATAATTCAACGACATTCGAAGGAGCAAACTCACACCGCAATACAGCAAATCACCGCATATGTATGGTCTTTCGAAAATTCATGAGAAAATCATGCCTCATAAGAAAATTTTGCCAGTTCTCGCAATTCTCCGCCAAGAAAAGTCACCATCATTCGTCTAAACTTCAAAGCACTTCGTGGACCATTTAACGACATCAACCTACAACCTGACGACCAGTTTGTTAGTTCTGACGTCGAAAGTTAGTACACGAAAGTACCACTGGAAGAATCACTCCAAATCATTGAACAGAAGGTACTCAAAGACAACCACCTCTGTCACAGAACTAATCTACTAATCAATGCCATTATGGATTTATTGTAATGCTCTCTGCAGAGTTCTTTCTTCCAGGAAAAGGATATATATTATCGACAAGAAGAGGGTCTATCCATGAGATCTCCACTTTCGCCGGTAGTCCCCAACCTCTTTATGGAAGAAGCTTTATGAACATTATGGCAGAGACCCAAACATGAACGACATATTCATCATTTATAAAAAGAACAAAATCTCACTACAATTCTTCAATTATATCAACAGCATAAGCAACTGCATCAAATTCACTTTGGAAATAGAAAAAAGTTGTCAGGTCCCTTTTCTCGACGTTGTAGTAATTAAAAATAATTCAATCATAATCACTTTAGTACATCGCAAAGCAACTCACACTGGACAATATCTAAACTTCAACTCAAACCACTCCAAATCAACCGAACTGGGAATTGTAAAATATCTCATAGATCGAGCCATCTACATCTGCAATAGAGGAAGACGCTTTAAATAAAGAAAAATCCAAAATTCGATTCGATCTGCGAAAGAACGGTTTCTCCAATGACACGACCAATAAAATGCTTCAAACTATACCAACGCAAAGTGCGAAAGACGTAAATATTGAAAGAAAGGCGACAGTTATAATTCCATACATCAAAGGAATCTCAGAAAAGATAAGAAAATAACCACAAAAATAAGAAGTCAATTAACAAAAACTAAACCACAACGCCATAACACGAAGAACGTCATCCATCTACCAGGTAGCAAGCGAGTGTGGAGATGTCTACATCGGAGAAACCAGCCGACGACTCATGGAAGATCGCCTTACGGAACAAAAACGCAAAACTCGAAAAGGGGACACAACTGGATTGAAAATAGCTCAACATGGCTGGGAAATCAACATCATATGATCGTTGCCAAGGATATTTGGAAATTCATACGTTTCGGAGGTTACAGATTTCAACTGCGAAACAGCGGAACCATCTAAGTGTCATGATGATTCACTGGAAAACAAGTTAGTTTTATATTCACTGAACACATGCTAGTATATAAATTAAGATAGTCTTACCGCTGAATGCACCGCGATTGGCTATCTAATCCATCCTTTTTCTCTCTTGATCCCACATAAATGAACAAAGAGAAAGCTTGGATTAATATTTTTACGGTGCATCTGGGGGTTAGTCTTTGTTAGTATTCACCTGATGACAACTGCAGACATATAAGTATTCGAAACGTTGTGAAAAAGTAAAAACAAAGACAATGGAAGTTCTACTACCGTAAAAATGGCGACACCCATATGGTGTTTGTTAAAATTTAGATCATTGAAATCGTTCTATTTCTCTTTGATTTCTATGAGCGCTGGTCACGTCATTCTCGAAAATTAAGATTCAGAGTGTGACCGCTTGAAAAAGGTAATATTTAAAGTCTTCTACGACTAATTAAAAGCGAACTCTGCGCGAAAATAAATATTTTCAGCATCAGGGTTGAATTAAGAAACTTTCCAGATTCCAGCACGTTTTCTATGGCAAATTACATACGGTTATGGGATTTCGCTAAGATGTTGCAGATTTCGTTATCCTCGTACAAATCCATAATTGCCCTCAGTCATTCGGTTAGTGATTTTCGAGATACTGGTGTTCAGATTCAAACACCTTCGTATATTTTTTTCTTAAAAAAATTTTTTGTAGAGGGAAGGGGGGCACAATTAACCATGAAGCACATTCAGCTACCCCCCTAACTTAAAACGAGATTTGAATTTTTCGCTTCTAATGATCACATATTGCTTGAAATTTCAAGATTTTCCAGTGCAGAAAGTTTTGTTCTTTTTAAGTGGATGGTAAGGTAAGTAAGTTTTTTCAAAACTCTTTAGGTTTAGTGAAATATTATTCGGTTGCCATTATTTTAGGTGATCTTAAAATTTTTTAAATTAATTCCATTCTAACCTAAAAAAATAGGATTTATAAAAAAAATCTTAGGGGGCAGATTCAACCACCTTGCTAGGTTTTTCCCCAACTCAATTTAAAAAAAAAAACGACTTTTTTACTCGTAACTGGAGTTGGTGTATACAGAAATGAATAAATGGGTTAACTTTAAGTCGGAAAGTTAGGTATTTATAATTAACGCTTAAAATATATAAATTTTAAACTATGTGAGATCTCTAGAAAGACCGTGTCTGTGCATTAAATATATATTTTTTTAATTTTGGTTGTGAGCTTCTAACCAAACAATATAGATAACAAAAATCCAGTTTTTTTTATTATTTTTTAATTTTTTAAAATACACCCAAAAAAGAACAATGACATTCCACACAGGGAAAAATACTTAAGGTAATAATAAATACTGACTTGGTTTGACTTATAAATGAAATTTAACATATTTTTGTTTTTATGCTATTAATTTTTGGAAAATGTTGTAATATTTATAGAAGTTTTTATGTTATTTGGTAATTTATTATACATCTTTAGTGCAAAGTATTAAATTTTGTTTTTTCCTAAGTTTCTTCTATTTCCCCTTAAATAAAAATTAGTCGCACCTCGAGTGTTGTGAAAATGAATTTGATTGTTATTAGTTTTCGCAAAACTGTCAACATAAATAAAATTGTGTGATTTTTTTAGATTTCGTTTTTTAGAATTTTAAAATTTTTATTTTTTTCTCAGATTTATGACCATTTAAAACAAAAAAACAAAAAGTATGACCATTTAAAACAAAAAAAAACTGGAAAAACGGTAGGCAATTTTTAGAATTTTTGTCTGGTTGTTTGTTTGTCTGTCAAACCCAAAGTTTGCGAAACATGATATATACTGGAGAACAAAAAAAAAAAAATGCAACACCGGAAAGGACAAATATTTTTATAGTAATTTATTTGCATTACATTACAATACATTAGGATGCTCTTAGTAATTGATTAGAGTTCCAAGAAGATTCCTCCATGATAATCATCAAAAAATGAATGATGAGTGTCGCCTCCATGGTTATTTAAACACTCGTTTGTTCTATAAGATGCTCTATATCATATTAAGGAACACTCATCCAAATCCTCCTTACGGCATGCCACAGTTCATCTAAGTTTCCAGGGGGACGTGGTAATCGACTAAGATTGCGCCCTAGGCGATCTTGCTGACCATTCCAAAGTCTCTATGCTAAGTTCATGTAAGAAGTCCATTGTGCCACGAGCAGTATGCGGTCTGGCATTATCTTGTTGAAAGATCGCATTTAAGATAGTTTGTAGGTAGGGATGTAAAACTAGCTGCATCACTTCATCGATATATCGCCGATCAGTCAGATTGCCGTTGATGGGGACTAGAGGTGATCTGCTTCCTAAACATATAGCACCCCATACCATGATACTTTGCTGTCTTGCTGTATCACGTTCAACAGTAAAGTCTACATTTCGTCTCTCACCTCGAAATCGCCTAACGCTCATGCGTCCATCATGGCCGCCTAAACAAAACGTGGATTCATCGCTGAAGCTTATGGTATTCCATTCGTCATTCCAGTTTTGCCGAGCTCTGCACCACTCCAAGCGGCGTGCCTTACGTTGTGGGGTCAAAGGTACCACCAAAAGTAGACGGTAAGCCCTCGGCCCCATACCAAGCAATCTTCGATTAACTGTCAGCCTTGAAAACACTCGTCTTGTAGCTGCAACTAGAAGATCTCTTACGTGGCGTATACTGTCCCGTCGATCTCTGAGAGCAAGAAGTCTGAGATGCCGTAAATCACGACCTAATAATCTAGGGCTCCCAGAGAGAGGATTTTCTCCAAACTCTTAACTATTGATGGATTGGCATTAACCCTTCTTGAAATTTTCCGAAACCAAAACCAGCCTCTTTCATGCCCACGATGCGTCCTTTTCGAACTCGTTTAAATGATGAAATTGTTGGCGACCGCGAACTCTTGGCATTTTTATTTTTTAAGTAAACTGTAAGCAATCGAAAATGGTCAAAAACTACGAGAAAAATGATTTGAAATGTTCAGAAAAGGTCTTTTATGTGTTGGTTGTTCTTGAAAATTAATAGAAAAAATCTGTGAAAAAAGGAAAGATTAAAAACAAAAAATTTATTAAATATTTATTTTGAAATAAGGTATACACACAAATAATTTTCATTCAAATAATTATCCATTTGCATTTTTTTTGTATTTTAAAACGTTGTTTTTTTGTTTACGCAGTAGTTATCTGCTATTTTGTAAAAATTGATTGATTGTGCGCTCTTTTCCTCTACCGGTAAATTGTACTCCTATTAACATTTAAATAAAGTATTTCACTAACTTTTTACGCATGACTTCCGGAGGTAAGGTTACATACATCTAATAAAAATCTATTCACGATACTTGCTGGTTCACGAAGTACACAGAGAAAATGCTATAAAAGCAAAAAACTATATTTAAAGAGTCCCCACAAAAAACAACTTTGCTATAACTGCAAAACCTACTTTGCTAAAATGACCGTGACTTGTTGTCTATTTCAACGAAGCACTTTTTAGATTTGAGGGAAGCTTCAAATGTCCAGCTGGGTCCTTTAAATTTTAGGACGACTCTTAAAGCAGTTTTTTCTTGAATTTAATGTCAGTGAAATTATAGTGTCATTCTACTTCAAAAATTTATTTTCAACGTCAAAATCCAGTCACATAAAATTCTTAAATTTATTCAAGAAACTCAGATCATGGCCCCACACACGACGAAGGAATTGAGAGCACGGATTGCAATGAAGCTGGAGAACGGATGGTCTCTTGCAGCTGTGGCAGAACATTTCAATCTCAACCGGAATACTGTATTCTTGATTAACAAAAGGTGTAGGGAAGAAAGAATGCTAGAGAGGAGAGGAGGATCAGGCAGACCCGCAGTTTCCAGCCAGGATGAAGATGCAGCTCTCATTCAAAGACTCGAAGAGGACCCTTTTTTAACAGCAAAACAAGCAAGGATTTTGTCTCAGTTCCCAGGATGCAAGACAACTGCTTTCAGGAGGATAAAGAGATCACACTTAAATTGCCGTGTTGCAGCTACTAAAACTGAGCTCGCTTGCTTTTTGCTCTGAATTATATCAACAGAGATCAAGATTTTTGAAACCGCGTGATTTTTACGGATGAAAAAACCTTTCAGTCATCAAAGAAAGGCAAAATTAGAGTGTATAGGCCAGATAACGCCAGATTCAATCCACAGTATGTGAGTCACTACCGAGCAGCTGGTCATTTTAGATGGATGTCAGCGAGAGGATTGGGGGTGATATGGAGAATTGACGGAAGATTTGTGGGACAAACCTATTTAGAGATATTGAACAATGTCATGCTGCCAAGTGTGGAACAGGTTTTTTCCAGAAAACAATTTTATATATCAACAAGATAATTGTCCGGTTCATACCGTGAACATCATAACAAGGTAGTTACAAGAAAACAATGTTGAATTGCTTCCTTACAGCCCAGATATGAACCCAATAGAAAATGTTTGGAGTGTTATTGTATACAGACTCCAACAACGCAGGTTCTTGCCACAAGAAATCACAACGATATGGGAAGACCTTGTAGGCCAAGAAAATTTCACGGTGTCTTTCTATGAATCAATGTTTCAGAGATTACAAAACGTTATCGACGTAAACGGAGACATGACAAAATATTGATTTTTTTTTGTAGTTTTTTGTTATTATTATAACAAATACATAGACACACACAAAATGTATTTATTGTTTTTCTGAAGTCGTCCTAAAATGTAAAGGACCCAGCTGTCCATTAAAACTAAAAAGCAAAGTGGCAGGTCTTGCATTATTTTTTGCAAATTGTGTTCTGGATGATTTGGCCGGTTTGAAATATGATTTTTAAAAAGAAATTTTGATGCTAAATTTTTTAGAAAAATGCTTTTAAATTTTCTTTAACATCCAAAATATTTTATGCACTAAAAAAATCCGAACAGCAAATTTTCTTTTGCAAGAATAGTCACCAGTACTTTTTATTTTACATGTATTTCGGTGACTAATTTAGCACCGGAAAATATTTTTTCAATATTCAAAAAAGTCTTTAAGACAGTTTGGGGTTTGATACCCCAAACTGTCTTTAGAACTCAAATGTGGTCCCAAATTACCGTTAGGACTCCGCTGAGATCCCAAACTGTCTTAAGACTTCGGTGGGGCACGAAGATTATGCTGGGACCATAAACTGTCCTTAAAACTCCGTCAAGGTCCCAAACTGTCTTTAACACTCGGCTGGGGCCCCAAGATTACTCTGTAACCTCAAACTATCTTGAAGGCTCCGTTGAGGTCCCAAACTGTCTTTCAGATTTCATTGGGGCACCAAGACTACAGTGGGTTCCCAAACTGTCTTTAAAATTCTATTAAGCTCCCACACTGTTTTTAAGACCAGGCTGGGACCCCAAACTATGTTTAGAACTCTGGAGTAAGGTCTTAAACTATTTTTAAGACTCCGTTGGGATCCTAAGACTACTATGGAACCTCAACTGTCTTTAAGACAGTTTGGAGTACTAAACTGTCTTTAGAACTCCAATGGGGTCCCAAATTGCCTTTAGGACTCCGATGAGGTCCCCAACTGTCTTTAAGACTCCGCTGGGCACCAAGATTATGCTGGGACTATAAACTGTCCTTAAAACTCCGTCAAGGTCTCAAACTGTCTTTAACACTCGGTTGGGGCCCCAAGATTACTCTGTAACCTCAAACTGTCTTGGGGCCTCAAGACTAACTCTGCGTGAAATTAATAGCAAAGTAGAGAGATTATAGGTTATGTACTAATAATTTGTATACATTATGCGTTAGGTGGTCTTTGCATTTTAACCCTGCTTGACTTGTAGTTCAGTTAAATTAGACGAAAAATGTGATGAATTATGCAATCAAAACGGGAAAGACGAAATTTTAAGTGAGTGTTATGTGGTCAATGGTGAGTCTAAATCCAAAAATGCGACCTCCTACTCCTTAAAAGCCGCCATTTTGATTTTAAGGGATGAATTTGTTTTTTGGATATTACGACGTTAATACACTTTTTATTGAAAAAAGTGTCGTAACTAACTTTACGGGGGATAAAATTCTCTACAAATTTGCATCTATGCAATTTTTCGATATTTGCAATACTTAATTAACTACAGGTAATTAACTGAGGAAGAGGGGCATGAAAAATCCTTAATTTTGGAACAACTCCCATTTTTTCATCGCGATACAAAAATCGTCTTAACAAAAGTTGTAGCATAATAATAACTCATCGATCGGACTAATGATCGTCACGCAATAGCGCGTCAAAGTCATTAAGTCGCGCGCTGCATAATCGGGGCCATTGGGCCCATCAGGCGACCGATACCCTGGCTCGCTTGGGCTACCGGATTATCGATAAGATATTTTTGTCAAAAAACGTGTCTACATAAGCCGAAAAAATTTATGCTCTTTTGTAAATACATTCGCTCGTCTGTGAAAATCGGGAAACACTTCGCTTGAAAAAAGTCATCAAATCAGTTTGGAAGCGACCAGCGTTCCAAAATGAGTTACTGCTTCGTCTGTAACGAGTCCTTGAGGCTCAGCGAAAATCACATTATCAAAGAAAAAGGGGTACGAACTCTCATAAAATCCGCGAATATAAGGGGGGACGGAGAAAATGAGCTCATGTTAAACGACGTTTTGACAGTGACTGTGCACGTGGCTTGTTACAAAAACTACATTAATCCAAAGATGGCACTGGCTGCAAGGTATGTAAATAGTTGTACAAATGTTTAACGGCGCAAGAACAATCCAGAGATAATATAAATTTGTCAATCGATTTCAATACGTCATCTACCACTCATTATCTATCTCTGGTTTCTTTACTGTATTCTCCTGTTCACAGATTGCGCCGCGAATCATTGGGGATTAGGGTCACTGGATCCTAAAACCTGCGGCTGGGACCGCAGGTCTCAGGATCCAGTGACCCTATGGGGGATTGTTTATCACCTAGGTGATCGAATTGAGAACAGTGACAACTAGTCAAATGGCCATACACACAGACCACTTAAGGGTTCTAAAAAGTAGCTTTTCACCAAAGGAAAAATTATTAAATAAAACACAAAAACCAGGCCGACGAACTCCAAAACAAAACGACAAAACTAAGGTTATGAAGAATGTCAGGCAGACACACTGACATTGGTTAGTTGCAAATACAGTGAGTCGACCAATTTCGATGTTTGCATGGCATAATTTTTTTTTCCTGGTAAGGGGTGTTACCTAGGTATATATGCTAGATCTCTCTTAGCCGAATACATTTAGGAAAGGAGAACACTAGAAACTATGCCTAGGGTAAGCTCACAAAAAAAAGACGTGGGTGGTTAATTTTGATGGTGGCGGTATCTATAATATAACCATTTAAGTACTTTTTGATGCTAGGCGTATAACTAATATTGATAGGTAACCAGTATAGTCCATGTTTTTACATTTCCGCATGTTTTAGCTTTAGAGGAAAATAATACTCAATTTGTTTTTTATTAGAGGAAGAGGATTACAAAGCTTATTAATACAATCTAAAGAGTTTTTGAAATTAGGTGTCCATTATTTGGAAAATTACAAATATTTCCAATTTAGTTTTACAGGTCTCTATAAAGGGTATTTCTGACTGTTTCTGACGTAATATGGGCGCGCCAATTTTGAAACACCACAGAAGCTAAAACAGTTTTTTTTCAAAAAATAAACAACATTTTAAAAAAGTACCAAGATTTGATGGAAAAACATAGTCCAATAAACAATTTAGGCAAAATTTCAGGCCATTTGGAAGTCCCGTTTCCGAGAAACATGCGGAAAAAGAATTGCCTAATAAACGGACCCAACAGCGTTGCCGGTTTAACGATGTAATTGGGCCGTTAATAAATCGATAGGAATTTATTCTGGCGTTATTTCAGAAATTACATCAGAAATTACGATTCAATTTTTAATACCGATTTTTTCCAAATTTTCCATTTTTCAGACTATGAGATCTGTTAAATCCTAGGATTTTCGGACTGCGGGATTTGGAATTTTAGATCCGAATCTCCAATTTTGGGGATTCAAACATGCAGAACCAGAATTTTTCAAAATTATGATTCCTTCTTACATTTCAATATTTTCTAATTTTTCTACTCTTCACAAAACAATTGAAAGGTTTTCAGACCATTAGTTCTGTTCGATCTCAAAATTTTCGGATAAAGAGATTTGGAATTGTTGAATCTCCAACTTTGAAGATCCGGAAATTTAAAAATAAGATTATCGGAAATTTGAAATTTAACATTTACGTTTTGATTGAACATTCCGATTATTTTCCATTCTGATAAATTCTGATATTTTTAAAATTTTTCAGTCTTCAAAAAAGGATTAAAAAGTTTCAAGACCATTGGAGCTGTTTGATCTCAAATTGTTCTGCTTGAGAATTTTAGAATATCCAATTCTAGGGATTCTGAAATTCAAAAATAGAATCATCGGAAATGCGAATTTCAAAATTTACGTTCTGATTTCGAATTCCGGTACTAATCAAGATATTCTTAAAAAAAAATAAGAAGATTTCAAACCATTAGATCTGTTCGATCTCAAGATTTTCAGTTTCAGGGATTTGGAATTCTATAATATCCAAATGTGAGGATTTCAACTTGCAAAATTATATTTTACGGAGATCTATATTTTTTTAAAATTCTAAAAGAATTACAAGGTTTTCAGACCATTGGATCAGTTCGATCTTAAAATTTCCGAGGTGGGAGAGTTGAAATGTGAGAATCTCCAATTTTGTTGAATATAAAATTCAAAAATAAAATAATCGGGAATTCAAATTTCCAAAATGACGTTTCAATTTCGAATTCCGCTACTTTTTTAAATTTTCCAATTCCCGACACACTTATTTTGAGATAAAAAATTATGCGAATGATAAATTATTCATTCATTTTTTATGCAGAATAAAATAGCAAACGAACCTACGCTGGATCGAGTGCGTCAATTTGTATCAACAGCCCCACAGTGCGCGACTTAATGACTTTGACGCGCTATTGCGTGACGATCATCAGTCCGATCGATAAGTTATTATTATGAAAATTTTCATAATTTCAACCGCTACAACTTTTGTTAAGACGATTTTTGGATCGCGATGAAAAAAAGGGAGTTGCTCCAAAATTAAGGATTTTTCATCCCCCTCTTCCTCAGTTAATTACCTGTAGTTAATTAACTATTGCAAATATCGAAAAATTGCATGGATGCAAATTTGTAGAGAATTTTATCCTCCTTAAAGTTAGTTATGACACTTTTTTCGATAAAAAGTGTATTAACGTCGTAATATCCAAAAAACAAATTCATCCCTTAAAATCAAAATGGCGGCTTTTCCACAAGGGGTAGGAGGTCGCATTTTTGGATTTAGACTGACCATTGACCACCTAATACCCACACACAATTCCGTCTTTCCCGATTTGATTGCATAATCAAATCCTAATTTGACTGAACTATTGGGTGAATCGTGAATTGCATGCAAGCCTCATCTTCTCATCGCGCTGTGCAATAAAGCAAGATGAGAAGGTGGAACTTGCATGCAATTCAGGATTTTGCACCATGTCAAGAACGCCGATGAAAAATAGGAAGTTTAAGAAGTGCTTACCTATCTTTGAAAACTTTTATGTAATCTTTCAACTGTTAATTTTAAACAAACCAAAAAGTCACTGGGAAAAAGATACACGATTCTAAAAGAGACGCTACACTTAACCTATACAATTCTAAGAATAATTTTGACAGAATTAATGGTACCTAATCGAAGTGTTTTTGTAACCCCAATCGAGCAATTTTGTAAGTTGGTCCTGGTAATCAAAATATTTAGTAAAGACAATCAAGCAAACTTTATAAAATGTCCTATATGATAGTTCTAATCATGTTGTTTTATTGCTGTAATCAAAAAATTTAGTTAATAAAAATGTTCGATTGCTGCAACAAAATATAATGACAATCCAAGCTCTTTTAATAAAACGCCTTTGATAGCTTTAATCTAGTGGCGTCGATTGCGATAATTAGAAAATTTAATACCTATTACAAAAACAGCCCAATGAAACTTTTTGATTGGATCATTTTTCTCGGTGTATTTGAAACAAAGAAGAAGTTAAAAAACCTCCAAATCAGTTACTTCAACCGAAAAGAAAATAAAAAACAAAAGATCAAAAGTTCTTGGGTGGAAATAACGAAAATTCAAACTTGGATGAGCATCCCACAAGGAACACACAAAAGATCAAAGCGTTCTTTGTTTTAATTGCCTTAGGAGCATAATCCTACTGGAAATATTAACCCGCCAGGACGAATTCGTATCAGGTAACTTAGATGAGTAAGTACCAGTGCGGAACGATGCCTATTTGGGAGTGGTTCAGGTTTGGAATTCAAAGTTTATGATGGTGTTTAATGATGTATAGTGGAGGGTGACCAGTGAAACTACTGATGAGCCCACGCTGGTTACCCAGGGCGAAACATCTTTTTATCATTTCTTTTTTCACTTTGATCTTTTGTGTGTTCCTTGTGGGATGCTCATCCAAGTTTGAATTTTCGTTATTTCCACCCAAGATCTTTTGATCTTTTGTTTTTTAGTTTCTTTTCGGTTGAAGTAACTGATTTGGAGGTTTTTTAACTTCTTCTTTGTTTTAATTGCCTTAGGAGCATAATCCTACTGGAAATATTAACATGCCAGGAAGAATTCGTATCAGGTAACTTAGATGAGTAAGTACCAGTGCGGAACGATGCCTATTTGGGAGTGGTTCAGGGTTGGAATTCAAAGTTTATGATGGTGTTTAATGATGTATAGTGGAGGGTGACCAGTGAAACTACTGATGAGCCCACGCTGGTTACCCAGGGCGAAATATCGTTTTATCATTTCTCTTTTCACTTTGATCTTTTGTGTGTTCCTTGTGGGATGCTCATCTAAGTTTGAATTTTCGTTATTTCCACCCAAGATCTTTTGATCTTTTGTTTTTTAGTTTCTTTTCGGTTGAAGTAACTGATTTGGAGGTTTTTTAACTTCTTCTTTGTTTTAATTGCCTTAGGAGCATAATCCTACTGGAAATATTAACACGCCAGGACGAATTCGTATCAGGGAACTTAGATGAGTAAGTACCAGTGCGGAACGATGCCTATTTCTGAGTGGTTCAGGGTTGGAATTCAAAGTTTATGATGGTGTTTAATGATGTATAGTGGAGGGTGACCAGTGAAACTACTGATGAGCCCACGCTGGTTACCCAGGGCGAAACATCGTTTTATCATTTCTCTTTTCGCTTTGATCTTTTGTGTGTTCCTTGTGGGATGCTCATCCAAGTTTGAATTTTCGTTATTTCCACCCAAGATCTTTTGATCTTTTGTTTTTTTTTTCGGTTTATTTGTGCAAGGGGAGAACATATAATATATTTTTTATTGAATTTTTAAAATATTAACGGCTACTTATTTGGCTTACCCGTCAGTGGTTTAAGATAAACTCCGATTCTATTATAGTTTTGTAAAATTTTAAGTCTGTTGAACGATTCTGATGATCAAAATCCGTATCGAAAGCTTTTTATAAAAAACAATTTTGAGAAATTTTCTGCGTCCGATGAGTGCTTTTACATTAATTTTCTGGAACAAATAAAAGTAGATTAAATGCGGTTCTGGATCGTGGGCCACATTAAGTCGTAATAAAAGCTTTCTGGAGCGCCTTTTCTTAACAACAGCAAAAGAGAATTGTCTGCTGACTTAGACTGTGAAAGGCTATTATTTCATATTAATACGGGATGCTTTTAATAGCTCGGCCGTGTGGGAAGGCAAAGGGCAGTAAGAGGCAGTTTTGAAAAACGCGCACTTTTAGGTTTTCTGTAAGTTGATGTGTGGCGGATTATGAGTTTGTTTTATTGTACTACATAAGATGATGGAATGTGCAATAGGGTTCATGCGTTAAAAAAAATACCGAGTTTATTATTTATTTCTTTCTTTCTCACAACATTTTTCGCTGATTCTTCAATGTGTAATTTCGTTTAGTTCTTAACACTCATCTGGCTTAAAAAATTGTCTTTGTTAAATTTAGTGATTTTTTGTTTTTTGTATTAATTCTAACAAAACTAGTTAAACTTCTTTTTTAATTTTGTTTATGTATTCATCTTTTATATTTGTGACAGTTCTATTTAAGTGTGATTTTATTTTTTTTTGTTTCACAGCTACTAACAGTGGGCACTAATCCATGTATTGTAAATTATTGACTTTGTAATCTTTAAGGCGCATTTACACAGACAAACTTTCCTTTGATGTTGAAGTGCCGACAAACATTTACACGAGCCTCTTGAGCAAAATGTTCAAAGAAATGTTCGAGCAAAATCGCGTACAAAAAAACACACGTAAATTTTGGAGAGAATGTTGAGCAAAATTTGTTTGAAGAAATGATGGTAATAAAAATTTCTTACAAATTTAAATTTTATAGTTTTATGGGAATTCATTGAACTTAACTGAAAATAGAAAGACTAAGTTTTAAAACAAGGTATTTTTAATTAAGTGCTTTCCGACGGAAAAACGATTTGATGTCGAAATTCACATTTTACCTCATAAGCAACTTCGATTGACCTGATTTTTATAGGGGATATGCCAGTATACTTGTAACTTTTTTGGGGTTGTAAAAAAACGAGAATAAAAAAATAATAATTGGCACTTATTTATTGCTGTTGCCTGTAAAATGTAATGATAAAAATTTACGTTTAAAAAAATATCTCTTTATTTTACTTCCTAATTTAAAACACAATACAATAATAATTAAGTCAAAAAACCTATATACATTTTATTAAATCTCAAATATATGAACAAAAGCACGTTCGGTCTAAATAATACCCGTTTATTACCCACTTTTACAAACCTACGATCCCGGCCCTTGTCTAAAAAAATATTATTTAGCAGTAATAGACTAGACTGCTGAATCGGAATTTTGCTCCATTGCATATTGTTTGTTCAGTGTCAGTAATCGACCTTAATTATTACATTAAATTGACAGTAAATATCTATCTTCAGCATTTTCATGAACCTTTTGCTTTTTTAAGCAACCGTTGGGGCCTTAAACTAACTAGGTAAATCTGGTGTGAGGAATTAAAAAAAAAACAATCAAAGCTAAGGGTAAAGTAAAGTTACAAAAATATGTTTAAAAAAAATCCCCTCCCCACCACTCCTCATAAACGTGAGGCGCGGATTACCGCTTAAAAGTGCAATTTTTGAGTTTTTTGCCGATATTTGAAAAACTCAAAATTTTTTTCGAAAAGAAAAATTTTGCTGGGTTGTTTTTGAATTTAGGAACAAATCCTTGGAAATAAAAAAAACTCACAAGAAAATCCCAAAAATCCGGGAAAAACCCTAAGAAAAAAAATATTATAAGTAACCCTAATCCATGTGACAAAACTGATAGCCAAGAATAATGTTTCGCTTGCCGTCGGCTTTTTTTCACAAAAATTTGAAATAAAAGTTGGTGTTCCATTTTTTTAAAGAATTGAGATTACTGATCACTGAAATTTTATTTATTCTCATCTTTAAAAATATGTTTCCAAAACAGATAGCAATAATTTGCTCAAAAATTTACCCGAACAAAATGTTCAAAGAAAAGCTCACAAAAATGTTCACGCAAAAAATTTTAGATCTTTTGCACGAGCTTTTGTTTGAGCATGTTCGTCTGTGTAATTGCGCCTTTAGACTGCTTTAGATGCGAAAGCATAATTAGCATCAATAAAGAATTGAATTGAATTGCATTGAATAAAAGTCACTAAGAACTTAAAAATGATAATTGCTTTAGTTTTCTGATTCCAATGAAAAAAGCGATGAACGCAAATTAAATTTTAGCAATAGTAATAAAAAGGTGCTCATCACAAGTTTGGTACCAAGTTTGATACTTACTAAATTCAAAAGGCACCGAAATTTTAATTAGCGCCCATCGCTCTTATTAATATTAGAAAGCCTTTTAAAGCTTGTTATTCCAAAAACATTTTTTACTTAAATTTATTTATAAAGCGCCTATTGTCGCTATGCATCGAACCGATGCAATTTATTATATGCATCTTTTATTTGAAGCATGAAGCTCTGAGGCACACTAGGCATCTTTTTTTAGAGGAAATGTCATTTTAGCCAACATAACAAAATCACTAGTCAAAAAACCGAAATAGCACTAGTTTTTTACCTGCTTTATTTTCTTTTTTTTATGCCTAACCTTAATTTTTGATTTTGTATTTTGAGTTATTTAATTTTTTGTCAAAAGGGAATAAAAGGTGGAATATATGTCGGAAAATTTGAAAATAAAACTCATAACCTAACATTCATATCTGATCGGCCAGTTAACAACATAAAAAAAACGGTTGGCATTCAAAAGGTAACTAAAAAATTTCCCAGCATGCATGCAACTTTCTGATAAAAATAGTTCTATTTTCGCGCATTAATTAAATTGCATTATTGCATTGCATTATATCACGTTTTATTTATCGATTTCATAGTGTGACACCCAAGATGCATGCAACTTTCTGAGAAGCATGAAATGGTTGCATAGTGAGAACCGAGCTTAATAGAAAAACAAAAGTGGCATCTAGTATCCTTTGCCTTTACAGGACGGCAACTTTCGGGGGGGCAGCGCCTCTAATGCGTTTTTACTGTTTCGCCATTGCTTTGCTTCAAGATTGATCGCGCTTCCGAAAAGTTAATTTCTCGCTCATTTTGCCCGACGAGCCATTTAAATTATAAACTCGCGTTTCAAATGAGATAAAAGCTTTTGATGTTGATGGATTTGCGTTTTAACTATTTACAAACTTTATAATAACAATCTTAAACCCAAATTGCCGTTTTTTGTTTCGGATCAGTAATAAGCTTAAGGGCTAATTTTACAAACAAAGGTAAAAGTCCAGATTAAACCATAGTTTAAACTTCAGTTTAATCTTTTTTAGAAGTCGCATTTAAACCACGGTCACGGAAGCAAAGAAGAGCTGTGGGATTAGCTGTGGTATTAGGAGGACAACAAGTTTTTTTCTACTTTAAAAAGACTGCATTTTTTTGGCATATAGGATTGCTTATCTTTAAAATGGCATCGACTAGAGCCAAACCCAGCATAGAATTTGATAAAAATCAGTCCAGTCGTTTTTGAGATATCAGCGTTGGTTACAGACAGACATACAGTCACAACAAAAAATATTCAGAATTGTCAGAAACGCAAAGACTTTCAGTTATACGTGTGCCATGAGCTCGGTGTGAGAATAAACTTATACTGGTCTGTGGGATGTTCCAACTCTTATCGAATTTCCTCACACAATTTCGCATGTCTCTTTAGATATTCTAAAACCTCTTTTTAAAATCTACATCGTCGTACTCCTTCAAGGGATTTGTTCTAGGGCAAATAATTTTTGGTCTTCGTGGGGCTTCGAAAATGTCAATTATTTCGTCATCAACTTCATCCAGTTGATCAAAAATAAATTCTAAGTCATCGATCACAGCGACATTACTAAATACTTACAGTTTTATACCAAAAACAAATAACCTAATAAGTTACCTAAAGATTCTAACCTCAAAACCAAAACTGTTTTGAGGTTAGAATCTTTAGATAACTATTAAACTGAAGTTTAACAAGCACCCAGACCGCCGGTAACGGTTAAACCGATGTTTGTTGGTAAACTGCACCGTAAAAAAATTGACATATGTGGTTTAAACTGAAGTGTGACGTTTACAAGGGCGTCGATAAGGGGGGGGGGGTAATGGGGGTAATTACCCCCCCAAGATAGACTTTTGACAAAAAAAAAGTTTTTTGCCTACACTTGACGAAAGAAAACAAAAGTGTATTATCACCAATTTTATTAATTAACTAAAAGTACATAATTATAATATTTATATATATATAAAATATATATTATTTTTTAGTTCAAAGCTTCTTTAAAAAAGGTTACTTTAGGAAGAATACAAGAATTATGTTTATTTTCATTAAATATAACCTTAGTTTTGTTACCTTATAATTCTTGGACGTTTAACTATGAGTTGGAAAATTGCGCCTAAGAGGGATTTAGATCGAAAATCATATCAACAGCGTAAAGCAAGTTAAGTACACCTTTTTAAGGTACTGTCAAAATCAGTGTAAAACAAGTAAAATTAATTTTTACCTAAAACCAACGAATATTACTAATTTTACGACCATCTCAACACGATTTTAATGGCTCATTTGCGGTCCTAGGATAATAATAAAGCTTAGACTTAAACCACAAGATGGCGTGACGAATGATGACACTTTATTTTATAAGAGCAGGAATTGACGCAAAAATGTGAATTATTTTTCTATATTTTTAAAACAATAAATATTTATTAGACGTAAATAAATCTAATTTAATTTTAGTACCTAACCAAAATAAGTCCCGTTAAATTGACATATATTCTAAAAAAAAAATCTTTGTTTTTAAAAATATATATAAAAAGTTCCTTAGTAACCTTTTTGTTTTGACGTTTTAGATAGAATGTCATTAAAAGGTTATAAAGGTTGTTGACTTAAGAGAAGGGAACCCCACTATATAGCACAACCACAATATGGCAACGTTTGTTTGAAAAATTAACATTTAGGTTATTTTATTTGTAACCATATTCTGTTAAGGCTATGGTTTCTCTCTAATATTTTGCCAGAGTGCACAGGGAAAAATCAACATCAGAATTAGCTGAAATTTTGTAGGGGTGATCATAATGCTTAACAAAAATATCTAAGGATTTTTCAAAATTCTCAATTATTTTTTATTCAAAATAAAAGCTCTGGTGCTGTCATCTATCCCAAAAGTCTCAAAATAATTGCGGTTTAGAACGAACCCGATTTACAAAAAAAATAGAGAAATACTCACAATTTCCTCTGGATTACATTTTTCCTTTTTATATTTCCTTGCCTTAGCGAAAATAAAAACTAAGTTTCATTTTTTCTAAAAGCCTGTGCACTCCGGAAAAGAAAACCGATCAATCAATCACACTTCATTTCAGTTCAAGTATTGGCCGATAGATCGCAGAATTTATACGATTCCGTGGTAATTGCAGGTGTTTAGTCAACAAACTTTAAATCGGACCGCAGTGGGATAGAAGAGTATTTTTACGTTTTCTGACAGAAAACCATTCGAGGTTATGTTTATCTATCAAAAATATGTTTTCAAAAACATTGTTCTAAAACAAGTGTGAAACCACTCCGCGTGTGCGGTCGCCCGCCGAAAAAGGCCTAGCGCTGCGCGGGCATTACCCCGAGTCTATCAAAGGACCAAGAGAACTTTACTGGCTCGCTGGGAATACTGAGAATTAGCATATAAACATTCGGTGCCCATAACCATGCCCTAACCCCACATAATTTTGTTTTTATGTTGATTCAACCATTTTTTTTTAATTTAAATTATAGCGGCATTGTTATGTGCAAGTGTACTAGTTAAATCTTGGAGTGCAAAGGATAGATTTTAGAATCTCTGTTTCAAAAACACACGGATACTTGAATACTAACAAAACCGGTCAGTAAAGCTCCATTTAGAGGTTGGAAAGATTTGCTAGTTGTTGACGCTCCTGTTTAAAATAGAATACGATTATTTCGTCTAGTGCCAGTAGTCGATTTTTAAATCTGCAGGCTTTTGAGTTAATCTGTTGTCGTTATCAGCTAGCGGGAGTGTTTTTAATTCAATTATAAATGCATCTGAAAATGCAACCTTACACATTAAACCCAGTTACTTTAATACGTAGTTGGGTAGCGTGTTTTTAGCAGCTAATTCTGCAATAAATGGGTTTCTTTTATTTTAGTCAAGTCAAAATAAGTAACCTAACCCCAAATTTTTGACACGGTGCTAAAAAATCTCTGGTGTCCCACTGTGAATAAATATACATAAAGTCTCCGCGTTGCCATGGAAAACAAATTCAATGACGTAAAATTTTGCAAAAAAATCAGGTCGACATAGATAAATTGATTTTCCGTACTACAGTGTTGCTAAAAACAATTCCCCAGATTGTAACTACAACCTTAAGATAACCAGGGCCACTGACACTGACAAAGTCGCACTGAAAATATCTGCCACATTGGTGACACCTTCATAAATAAGGATACTTTATTCACAAAGTTTCCAGCCACTATCATGTTAAGTAAACTGATAATCTGGGTTTTATTTTTTTTGTTTATGGTTGAAATAAAAGTGTAGACAAATCAAGTGAATTTGAAATAAGAAATTCGCTTAAAAATTGAAGTTTTACACATAGAAAACAAAATCAAAATTCAGTGTTTCAAATACCTGAAACAGTGGTTGCCATATTGTGCAAAATAGCAATTTACGTTTTATGGAAATCATAGCCAAATGAAGAATACTAGAGAAATTATTTTGCGTACAAGCCTAAAATTTTTTAGAAAAAAAAACTTTATTTAAAAAAAATAAATTCCAAAAGTAAGATTTGGCACATTGGGAGTCACATAATTAGTATGTGTGTAAAATTTCAGCTTTCTAGCACTTATTGTTTGGCCAGGATTTCCAGAATACAATTTGCCCTGGGGGTCCTGACTCTTAAGAGTGTTCGCGTTTGATATTTTATAATAATTTCTGATATTTATGATGACATTTTCATTGGTCATATTTAAAGTAGGTGTAGTACTTTTAAATCTCTCAAAATTTTAACTTTACCGTGTCAACATATATTATTGTGCCCTCTATACATTAAGGAAATTCTTTCAAATTTTTCTCTTCACAGAGACATAATTTATTCAATAAATAACAGGAAAAGAAAGAACATTGCTTTGCTTTCACAGCGTCTGACCAAAACTAGAAATAGTACCGCTAGATAGAGAAGTGGTGGCAATTGAGGTGTATGATTTCATCTACATTATAACTACTATAAAACTGTAGTTTACATCCATACGAATTAAGGAAAAATATTGTGATTCTCAGGTGGTGGGGCTTTTTCTACGGTGAAACCTTAAACTTTCAAAAAATATTAGCTCTATGAAGTCATTTCATATCTTTTCTGATTAGTGCTATTGTGTTAAGGGCGTATAACTATGAGATACTAGACACTTAAAGTAAATATTTCAACGCATCAGTATCGGTATACCTAACGCGTTCGAAACAAAGCCAAAATACACATATTTTTGACTTGTTTATGTGACATTTATGCTTTTTTGAAGGGTGCGATGACAGAACTGCTGATTGAAACCGTTACGTACGTTCGTGAGTCCGTAACGATACGTACATCCTTCCGTGCGCAACGAGATTCTGTCGTCACACCCGTCAAAGAAGCAGGCATCGTTTGAAACATGGCATGAGCAAGTCAAAAATGTAGTGTATTTTGACTTTGTTTCGAACGCATTAGGTTTACGGATACCGATGCGTTGAAATATTTACTTTAAGTGTCTACTATAACGGCCCTCCCATTGCTTTTTCCGAGAAAAATGCGTACCGATAATAATTCTCCCAATCAAGTTGACCTGGAAAAAACCCATAGACGAGGAGTGTAATGGGCAGGCGCGTCGATTGCGTCAGTAGTAAAAGTAACTGACAACGATCTGACAGCAAAAATGTAGGTTTATGTTGAACCATATATGTATGAGCTTAAATATACGCCCTTGCAATGCTTTCGGCGTGCACCACTTTGTAAGCAGGATGTCCTATATATATGCCAATACGTTTCTCTTTTACTCTTTTATGACTCTTATTGTCTCTTTCTGGCGTCAAAGCTTAGCGGTTCTGCACATGCGCGGCCATCGTCATCGGTTAACCAACCAAAATCCAGAAAGACAGCTGTGCAGTTGTCAAAATTTTTTGATTTTTTTACGTTTTTAAAAAATCAGTATTTTCTATTTTTAAATAAATAAATATATGAATAGAAATAATTTTTAGGTATTTTCACTTTTTTTCCTTCAAATTTTAAGAAAAAATACCTACCAACCTGTGGAACTTCACTTTTGTTGTTTGGCGGCATCCACAAACACATCACGTCTTTTTATGCGGCGACATCTAAAGCTCCAAGACATAAACAGTTTTTATTATAACTCCTAAAAACTTTCGCGTAACCAGAAATTAAAAATATCACAATAAAAAAATTTGCATAAACGAAAACACGGAAAACGACTAAGTGTGATCAAAACAAATCAACAAAAATGGCGTCTCGACCGAAGGGCGAAGACGAAGGTCGCGAAACCGGCCGCCTCGTAAACTTTTCGCGCATGTGCATAGGCGCGGATCTAAGACGGCTCCATGGCCTGCTAGATTTTAGATCTTGCTTACAAGTTTGGCCTGGGAAAGGCCTATATTTAACCTCATACATATACAGGGTTCCTAAGCAAATCCTTAGGGGGCCAAGCAGCCGTGTATAAGACGCAGACAAACGGAAAAGCACATTAGGCAGAAAAGGATGGGCATGGGGGACATCTTACACGTAGTAAATCCATTCCTGGTTGTTGTTTTCTAATGTTTTCCATTTTCATACCTTTAGGACTGGAATACAAATTGTTTTTGCTCGACTTTAATACCAAACTGATGAAAGATATCGTAAAAAAAAATATTTTTCGGCTTTTCATTTTGTAACCATTGTCCTTACGCACTGTTTACAGGCTGGGGACTGAGATACATGCAAATGCCTAACCTAAAGCGTTCATACACGGCCGGAGAAATCGACTGAGATATTTCCGTAGAAACTTTATCAAGCAAATAGGACGGGTTGACGCCTTCGAACGTCCAACCCGGGTTTTGCACTTTGATTCGAAATCAAAAAGGAGGAACAGTCAGATGTGGGGCCGTGCACAAATTACGTAACGGTGATTTTACCCATTTTTGACCCCCTCCCTATGTAATGTTTTGTAACTGTTTGGCACGCCACTCCCCTAATATTACGTAACGATTTCAAGACCACTATCCCCCCCAAAAAAAAAAACTTTTCACTTATTTTCATTTCAAATTTTCTTAGTTTCACACAAATGCAAACGCTGTCGAAAATCCCCCTCCCCCCTACGTAAAGTTTTGTAACCCCCTCCCCCCTATGACCATTACGTAATTTGTGCACGGCCCCTGTAGTCCCAGTGGAGGAGGGCGAGAAAATTGATATTTTTTTCTTAAAAATTATACTCTTTAGACCTATTTCTTTGCGTTCCCGAAATTACGTAATTTTTGAAAAAAAATTGTAAGCGGCGCCATTTTTATTTCGTGCTTTGTTTTTCTAACATTTTTGCGTTCGGCTAATTTAATTGAAAAATTTTTGCCTGCGGCGCCCTTTATCTTCTCACTCGAAACCAAGATCCCCCGTTTTAGGAAAACTGATCCCGTCTCTGTTTCTAAATTTTTTCGAATAAAAGTAGAGTATGACCATGGGGGAAATAATTTTTTTCTACGGTATGACGAAAATTTCGAGAAAGTTGAAGAAAAAAATAAAAAAAGTGGCAGAGCTCAAGTTTTTCGTAAAAACAGCGTTTTTTGTAAAGAAACAGAGCAAAATAAATCTTTTCACCCCTTTTTGGATGTTAAAAATATTGGCAGCCCCTTATTTTTCGCTTTTACCCTCCCGCTAGTTTTGAAGAATAGGTTTGCTACATGTTTCGAGATCATGTCATAAAACACCTCGAAAATATCAAATGTAGTGTAGGGCCAGCTTTATTTCAAATCAATAATATCGCAAGCAAAAAGCTCTGCAGGAAAAACAGCGCCGTTTATTGATTTCTTTGGCTGCTAGTGCTAGCTGCATGGTTTGGCCGTTTCCGGATAGATGTCACTAGTAGAACAGAATGGAAAGAAATTTAATTAAAAGCGAAGATATTTCTTTCTAATGTTAACAACCTCACGAGTTTATCGCTCAGTATCGTAAATAATGGACCCCGCCGCCTCCTTTAAGCAAGAAAAAGCTGTGGTTTGGACCTGAAAACATCTAATTTTTAATTATGTGGCCGCCATCTAGCGGAATTTGCAGACATCTTGTCAACGGTTATTATGGCAACTATGATTTATGCTCACAATGAAAGAGTGGCGACAATTTTTTCTCATGAAAGCAGTCCGGAGATAATAACAAACTGGCACCATTGCTCAATATACCTGTTTCTTTTGTGCGCGCAGAACTTTTTATGCCATTTCTGTTTGATTTAATGAAATCCTATCCCTAAGGAAAATCTTAGGAACCCTGTATATGTGCTCAACACAATAACAAACAAAATGGCAAAACCATAGTTTTCTCCGGAAGTGGGTTCGGCACTTGGGGCCATGTCCTCGTGTAACGGGTTTACATTGTAGATTGAAACCCTCGAGTAAGGTTAAACTTGCGGTTGGAGATGTTTTATCCATAATATAATAAATAAATTCAATTAAATAAAATCAAAGTTTTCGGACAGACAATGTCGTTAAAAAAATTAAAAAGAGAGTTTTACCAACAGAAAACTGTTGGATTTTTCGCCTTCTCCACGGACTGGTTTCAGACACAGTCTATCCACCAGAACTGGTGGAGATTATAAAAACTTATGTTGCACTGATGATCTCTAACAAGAGTGAAACGCGTGTCTGTGTCTAGTCTCCAAGTCGCACCCGGTATGTATTCTTGTGGTACTCCGGTATATTTTATAAAGTTCGTTTTTTTGTTATCGATTCGTCCTAGTAGAAAGCCCGACTGGCGAATGGTCTGAAACCAGTCAGTGGTAGAACTGGTGGAGAAGGCTAAAAATCCAACAGTTTTCTGTTGGTAAAACTCTCTTTCTTATTTATATTTAACTCAAATTAATACTGTGTCATCAAATTATCGTAAGGTCACTACGACATCAGGCATGGATTTGTTAGTGAATGCGCAGTAGATTTTTGGTTTCAAGCCAACCGCGGTTCAAAGCCACCCGCGATTTAAAAAAAAAATTATTACACACCTCTGTGTGAGGGCGTTTTTTACAAGGAGGCCCCAAAACTTGCAAAAAATATTTTCTATATGAAGTATTTACCAAACACATACATACGCTGTTAAACAACTATTCTTCTTGCTAATGCCTCAACAGGTATTACATTACAAACAAAACACCTGCCTCGTTTTGGTCACAGTTCCATCTCTGTGCACCTTTACATCCACTGTGAAGCGAATCCAAAAAATATTCACGACGATTCGTTCGTTTTCCAGTTTACCGACTAGTTTCGATCTCGTTGGATTTCATCAGGACAATGTAGGTTTCTCAGAAATGTCCGACTTCTTGTTTTGATTATCCGAAACACAATCCAGATTCCCTTTACAGTATAGGTGGAAAAAACCCGGCCTTGGGTATGAAACTAAACAAGTAGATTCATGAAGGTTGAGTTTTGAGAAATACAAATTTAGCCCAATTCAAGTAGATTTTTTTTCTTATCTTGGTATGGCCCTTAAAATAATGGAACTAACAAGAAAAAATATCATATGAGTTCATTTAGCAATTATTTTTTGCAAGTTTTGGGGGCTCCCTGTAAAAAGCGCCCCCACCCAGAGTGTGTGTGACCCTTAACATAATAGCGCAAATCAGAAAAGGGATGAAATGACTTCATATAGCAATTATTTTTTCCAAGTTTGGAAGCCTCCCTGTAAAAAACGCCCCCAACCCAGTAAACGCACTTGTGACTTTAAGCTAACATTTATATAAATCTAAGGTTCATATATTTATGTAAAATATGTTACATCATATTTACGTAAATCTCACATCAAAATATTTTTATAAAAAAATTATGTAAACATTACGTCAAAACTTTGACTGTTAATTTAGGTCATCCTAGGCAATGTTAATTTTACGTAAATAATATAACTTTATAAAAAAATTTACGTATATATTACGTAAATAGTGGGACCCTTATTTTCACATAAAACATATTACCTCCCTGTAATATAAAAAATTATATGTAATATTTAAATAATCTAATTTACGTAAACGTTACATAATATTGTTTACTTTAAATAAAAGTAATAAAATTTACATAACTATTATGTAAAAATTTAGACATTACGTTTACATTTGTGTTTTACATAACTATTATGTAAAACATTTTATGTAATATTTATATCATCTAAATTACGTAAATGCTCTATAACATGATTTACGTTACTTTGAAATTTACATAAATATTATGGAACAATGTGAACCTTAAGTGTACATTTAAAATTTGACATAATTAATTATGTCAAGTAAGTTATATAATTTCCCTCTAAAATTATTTATGTCAAATTAGAGTCCTAAATTTTACATAATTATTATATAATCAATTGAACCGTAGGTTAACAATTGAAATGTTACAAAAGCATTATATATAAAACATTTTACGTAAGATTTATATCATCTAAATTACGTAAACGCACTATTACATGATTTACGTCATATTAAAATTTTAAAATTTAGTTTGCACCTTAACTTTACATTTACAATTTTACATATATGTTACATAACATGTTTTATGTATTAATTCAATGTTATTCAAGTTATGTAAATTCCTTTTAAAATGATTTACATCAAATTAAAGTCCTAAATTTTAATTGAACCCTAAGTTTTTCAAATAATACATAACTATTATATAAAACATTTTATGTAATATTTATATCCTCTAAATAAGGTAAACGCTCTATAACGCGATTTACGTCACATTAAAATTTCCAAAAATATTATGAAAATGATAGAAATTACCAGTGTTTATTAGTTTCTTCCTAGTAGGTAGATATGGCGCTAATGTCAGTATGTTCCCTGTACAGTGGATGATAATATTATATATATAAAGATCAAAGATATTTCAAAATTAAGATGCGGACTTTGAGGTATTGACTAGATCTCTAAAAGAATCACCTCTTTCGCCACTAAAACCAGCCCGTCGGACCGACGGACCTGGACGGCCAGCCTCAAGCTGCATGCTCTTAGCTGCTTTCGAGCTTGTGATTATCTGCGCAAAATGATCATTAGAAGTACCTACTCGAAATTTGAATAGCCTATCACGAAAATGTAAAAAAAGAAGAATTAAGATTATGTTGACCATAGCAAAACTATTTTTTTGGTGTTGATCGGTGTTGATCAACGTCGTGTGTTCTTGCGTGTTGTGTTTGTAATTTAAGGTTATGTTTGACCCAAGCAAATTAGGAGCTGGCAAGAATAATTTTACACTTTTTTGTTATGATTTTTTTTGGTTCCTAGTGTTATTTGAAACTTTTTATTATTCTACATTTCTCTCCATTTGAATATGTTTATGAAAGATTCTGCGATTTTAATCTCAAACCCTATTAATTAGCTAATTATTCCTTGGGCCTTCCTCCTTCCGTCCCCATAAGAATTAACATGGGCAAGGAACAGGGGCGGAGGCTTGAAGAAGGTCTATGAATTTAGCTCTTACGGCTATATAAAATATATTTCGTTAGGTACCTCTCTTTATTTCAAGTTTTTTGTACACTGAAACTGGAACATTACATTTATAAGTAACGCCGTTGTCCGCATCGAATACAGGGACCGCTTGCAGGTCAAGCCAATGAAAAAAATCAAAATCACACGTTTTATTTAAGAAAAAATCAAAATATTCTTCGAAAAAATAATGGTTGGTACTTCACAAAGATCCAAGGATCGGTGGGTACAAAATTTTTCTCTCTCTCAATAAATCACAGAGCAGTTATTTTAATCACGTGATAAAATTTTGGTCACGTGGTTTTTGTGATGTGATCGCCTGCTGCATAAAATTTATAGCTGGATCAGTTGAGGTGTAAAGGGGGAAGGAATTTGCGCTTTATATTTTGATACACCTACGTTCTTTTGACGTTTTATCGATCTATCTCTCTTTAGCTCAGACATGCTGACACTTCTCAACTGGCCATAATATACTATTTTTTTGTGTTTTTCCTTATTTCAAGTTTATGTTTTATATAAAAATAAAGGGTTTTAAATATTTTTTAGCTGAATATTTAATTAAAAAACTGCTCATATATATTACTTTGAAAAAAAAGTGGTTGGTAGGCTATAGTCTATTCTTTTAGGCAATGATCTGATTGATTTTGCGTAGATGATCACAAGCTCGAAAGCAGCTCATGTCAGACTTAGATAGTTGACGCTTTGCGCATGTCATTCAGATAAGTGTGACTTAAATTTTACCTTATTAATAAATAATTGTAATCTCTATATGACCTTCAATTTACATAACAAAATACACCTGTTATGTAAAATGTATGTAGTTTTTACTTAACTCTTACGTAACTTGGATTTAATGTTTATGTAAAAGGTGTGTCAATTTACTTACATCACATTTATGTAAAAATTAGGTGGGCTTTGCGCATGGCATTATGCAGAGTTTTCGCACCTTAATGTGACTTAAATTTTACCTTATTGTGACCTCTGAGTGACCTTAAATTTACATAACAAGGTAGTAGTAGTAGTAGAGAAGGGGCGGCGCAAAACCTGGCAAGTCGGCCTCCCTGGGCCCTTTCTGCCCTACCCCGAGCCTGCCCCTAATCCACCGCCTGCACCACTGGTCTGGCAGTCTGCTCATCTGGTTTCACTGTTCTTTTTGCAAAGTAGAGTATTTTGTCCCATTTGAGCGTATGCAGGTCCTACTCATCCAGGGTCGGGGAACCGAATGCCTGGGATCTCGTCCTCTGGTATGCCTCCCAGTTCGCTTTAACTCTTCTGTCTCTGTCTCTTCTGCCCGCCCGCAGGCCCGGCAGGTCGAGTCATTTTCCACCGCGATCCGGGTCATGTGCTTCCTTAGTCGGTTGTGACCTGTTATGATTCCTGTCAGCAGACCAGCGTCCCTTCGTAATCTCCCCAAAAGCCATTTTTGTCTGGCTCCATCCGGGTCCTTCACGAAGTCCCTGGTCGGTCTGCATCCTGTTCCTCCTCTCCAAGGGATCGTCATGGCATCGTTGGCCCATTTATTGAGTCGACTTTGCAATTGCCTCTTGATTGTTCCTAGGAGTGGTTCTGGTGCTTGCCCCGATCCTGGCGAGCTCGTCGGCCTTCTCGTTCCCCGGCACCCCCATATGTCCCGGTACCCAAATAAGTGTCACTTGTTTGCCCTTTCGCAAGGATTCTAGTGCATCCGCACATTCCTCCACCAGGGTGTTGTTAATCTTGGGCGCCCTTAGTGCCTTTAGGGCCGATTGGCTGTCGGAGCATATATAAACATGCTCCTCCCTACCGTTCTTTATTTCCTCCATGGTTGCAGCCATTATCATGGCATACACCTCTGCCTGAAAGACCGTGGCTTGCACTCCGAACGGGTAGCTCTTTCGAACCTCCTGGTCTTCTACGTAAACAACCGATCCTGTGGTTTGCGTCTCCGACAGTTTCATAACAAGGTAAATCTGTTATGTAAATTTTACGTAATATCTATATAACGGTGTTTACTGGGTAGCAATTATTTTTTCCAAGTTTGGAAGCCTCCCTGTAAAAAACGCCCCCACCCTTAGGGGTCCAATATTTTTTCTTGTTACCTTGGTGTTAAAATAATAGCACTAATCAGAAAAGAGATGAAATGAGTTTATATAGCAATTATGATTTGCATGTTTTACATTGTAAAAAACGCCTCCACCTGCAGGTGTGCAATAATTTTTTTTATTATATTGATGGGGCCCTTAACACAATAGCACTAATCAGAAAAGAGATGAAATGACGTCATAGAGCTATTATTTTATCAAAGTTTTGGAACCTCCCTGTCAAACAAGCCCCCACCTCGAGGAATGCCATATTTTTTTTTGTTATCTCGGTAAGGACCTTAACATAATAGCACTAATTGTAAAAGGGATGAAATGACTAACTTTTTTATGTATCATAAATATTTGGAAAAATATTATCAGCAAGCAATCGCTACGGAGGATTGCTTGCTGTTGCCTTAAAATTAGGGCCACGTAGTATGAAGCTCCAATTGGGGGCGGTGCTGCTGCGAACTTTACCTTTTCTTAGGAGTCATGTTACAGTGACCTTATACTTTTACAGGTTTTTACTTTATACCTGCTGAACGGTACAGGATTCTGTATTTACGGTGTGCTGCACTTTTCAATTTTGATATTTTTGTTTCTCGGTTTATTTGACAGGTGGCGCACACAGTTACTACGTCCACAAGGATTACAAAATTTTTGTTTTAAATTCTAGAGGTGTGCATGGTCACTGTGTAGCTTCAACTGCCAGGTATAATCCTATGACTACCTGATGATTTCTAATAAGGATGAAACAGGTCTGTAGGTGTCTGGATTCTCCATTAGACATTGGAGGCCTGGTCGTAATGAATTGAGAAACAGAAACGCTTTGTCCGATATGCCACGAGTGTTACTTTCAATATTTTTTTTGTCATCTTTGGTGTTCCTTTATCAAAACTAATAAAACTTAAAAGGGTAGGAGGCGGTTTCGATACGTAAAAAATTAGAATAAAAGCATAGCTTTTAACATATCAATATATACAAACAAAACTTAGTAACTACAAGCGAGTATTTGGTCTCAGATTTAGGGGGGGGGGGGCTACTCAGATTTGAAGTCGTTTATTTCATACATTTTTTATTTTAAAAATGTTTTAGAAAATTACATTAAAACTGTAATTTTTGAGAAAATTGCTGTAAAAAATGCGTTTTTTGATTTAAAATTAAACTGGTTAATGGTTTCAAAGCGCAGCAGGCGAAAATTTTTAAGAAAATGACACTACAAATGCCATTTTTAACACAAAATTGAACTAATACCGTAAATATCAAAGGTGTTATAGCGCTGCAATTTATGCCCTACTTTTGATTTTCTAAATGTTTTCATACAAGATTTAAAGCCAGGGTAGATACTGTACAACAATGTCAATTTCAATATGTCTGTTGATATGCAGGAACGCTAAGCCCGTCAGACGAATTTCCGTCATAGTGTTTTTACTTATCTTTTGAATCTTCTGAGGCATGAGAAGCCTTTCTGACGAAGCACTACTTACTGTCAAACATCCAAGAACATTCTAATCAACGGAAAAATATTGCCACACTTGTTCATTGCCTCGAAAACGTTATCAGTTATGTTTTGATTTAAGCTTTTGCCTACTTCTGACCAATATTGTTTCCAAATACTGACTTCTCCCAATAAAAGTTCAAGAATTTGTGTTTTGGATTAATAAAACAGTTTATAGTATTTAGAAACGACTTTAGTTAATTTTGCCTTGATTTTGGCTTCATGTTAAACAAAAATACTTTTTTTTGTGTCCGAATTGATTTTGTCTAAAAGTTGTTTATAAATAGAAACTCTATAATACTGTTCTGTGTTTTCCGTGGAGTTCGTCATGCGTTTGTATATTCTTGGTCTGACGGATTGAAGGTCAAACTGTCCCAAAATATTGTGGAGGGATTCTAAAATGTATTTAAAGGAACTTTTTGCCATTTCTCATTTTTTCTTCTTCAGGGTTATTACCGCCAGCATCTTTGATGTTGTTGTTTACTTTTTTCTGGAGCAAAGGGGCGGGGGGGGGGGGGGGCGATCGCCACTATGCGTACTACCGCATTAAGATTTTTAACGTTTTACCAGACAGGTTTATAGACTTTGAGTACAAAGAGCATAAAAGAGTAGGTAAACAGCAGTAGTCTGAGTTTTCTTTTATTTAGCTTAAACGAATGACAGATTTTGTTCCGGCACTGGCACTCATCCATTTACAATCGAATAAAGTAACGCCACTGTGAAGTGCCCATTCCGCGTTAATGAGATTTTACTCGGGGCTACCTGCCGGTCGGTTGCCTTCCGGCGCCTAGCTTCTTGACACATGCGCCGGCATTTCTTTGGCGTCGCCACGACGAAAGTCCACTCGCTCGCGTCGCGGCGCTTTTCAGTAGTTGTTGTTTGTTGTGGAGCGCTTATTTGGCCCCCCATTCATACGATCTTTCGCCGAACAGTCGGCTCGCCGGTTAGGGCAGGTGCATAGAGCGATTCGCGCGCAATATTTGAACCTCATTTTAAACGTGGTTTAGAAGATTGTTTACAAACAGACTTGGGTGGATTTTTTTGAACTTGAACTCAGAATTTTTTTAAGTGTTTCCTGTTGCACGCTAAAAAACTCTAGATTTAACAGTTTGAGGAGAACGTTTTCAAATTTTGTTTTTCGGTTTACCTAAATTTAAATTATTTGGTGCAATTCCGGGAACTTGAGGAATTCTACATGAAAGGTGAGTTTTTTAGGAAATGTTTTTATATTTAAATCTCATTTTAAACGTGCTTTAAGAGATTGCTTAGAAACTGACTTGGTTGGATTTTTTTGAACATTTACTGAGAATTTTTCGAAAGTGTCCTGTTGCATTCTAAATAAGAGAACTCTTAAAATTTATTGTTTCCAGTCTACCTACCTAAAATTAGGCTAATTTAGCGGAATTACGAAAACTTGGGGAATTCTATATGAAAAGTAAGCTTTTGCGGAGACGTGTTCATAAAAAAAATCTTGAAAAAGGAATCATGTAAGATAAAAGAATAACTTTGACATTTTTTAGGACTTTTATAGATAAGAAGTTTCAAAAAAGATTGACTTCTATGTGAATCCTGAATGAATAAAAAAGTGGTAAAAATAGGCTTAATAAAAAATAAACTAACTAAATTAAAAAAAAAATATATATAGCATAACTGTCACCCTGCATATAACTGATTTGCACAGAAATAGAAAAAGTTTTATTAGGGACTTATTGTGCTATAAGGTTTTACCATAATAAGGGGAACCCGTTTTTTATTTAGGTTGAAACTCAACCATACTATAAAAACAGTGTTATTGGAAGTCGCATTAATTGTCCTTATTCCTAACCTAAAATTTCTAACCCTGCAGGGATTTTTCCTGATAAATTCTCGCAAAAGAATTATATCGTCAGTGTAGCTGAACCTCAACCAATCCGCAGGACCGTTTTTGTTTATAAACAAAAAACTAAAAATGCAAAGAATATTAAAAAGTCGTGTCGAAAAACAAACCAACCATCACCATTATCCGTGCTAATTGAGGTTATGTTTAAAGATAAGGGACGTACGGTAACTGTACCGAATTAAGGGAACAGCGTATTTTATTACGGTTCCCTTAATAAACACGCAGGTCACGCGCATGCTCAGATGTCAGATTTCAATTTTCCTTAAAAATGTACGCCCAATAAGTCCCTAATGTCGCCTCCATGTTGACTAACAATGCGTACCTAATGCATCTGCAATTACACCATGAATTAAAATTCAGTCGTTTTTCTACCCACATAAGCAAGACCTGCTTGTTTTGATGATAATATTGTGATAAACACCATAATTAGATGAGTTTAATTGAAATGATGGTTCTAAATAATTTAGAACAGGTTTGGGTCAGTGACTTTTCTTTTTCATACGACCACATATGAAAATAGCGAAATTTGCACTCTTTCCTGTTTCAGAAAGGTGCATATTTTACATGCATATTGATTTTTATTTTCGTTACTAGAGAAAAATTACTTGTGAATAATCCTAGATAATGTCTGGAGTCCAATATTTTGAAGAACATATTTTCTTCTCTAGAGAATAAAAAGCTTTTTTCTCTTAAGATAAAAATTCTTTTTGTCTCTGGGGACGAAAGAAAAAGTTGGTTTTAAGAAAAACAACAAGGAAATTCGGGTTAATATTCTGTGGTCGTAGGAAAAATAGCGTACATAACTCGTTAGAAAGTGACATTTTTAAAGTCGTGTGATTTTCGTTTCGCACCTGTGTGAAATATGTCACTTTCTTCAATCGTTATCTAATATATTATTGCATGTACAAGGTGTTGAAACCAAGAATTTTTGCGTAGTTTCGGGTAGTTTCAGGAGATGAAAAGCGAAAACTGAGCCTTCTTGAGATGTTCGGATTTAAAGAAAGGTCACCAGAATTTTTGTTTAAGTCTATGAGAATGCCGCATATGTCAATCAATTTTCGGGCATCAAGGTTTTCCATTTTGGGCCTCTATGGCTTTTTAAAATAGGTATGAAAATTTAGTACAATTCTTATCATTTATTTATTAAGATATATTTTACAACCCCAAACTTTTGTTATTTTCATCTAGTTGTGTAAAGTTACCAATGCAAAACTTACTTTTTATCGCCTTTTAGATAATGCATGGCATAATTGTCTATCATGGCAAATTTTAAATTTTGACATTAAATTTAATATTTTTCCACAGTGTTAACTATGTGATTTCCCGAATTCTTCAAAAAAAGGCATCTTAAAAATACCAGATGTTTGAAAGAGATAGAAAAACGCATTAAGTGTCATAAAAAACCATAATGTCTTTGTAAAAAACATCCCTGATTTTTGTCAGTTTTTGTGAGGTAAATTAAACTTTATTAAAGTTTGTTATAATTTATGTTTTTGATTTTGGTACGATTTTATTTCATATATCTCTTTTTATCTCCTTCTATAATCTGAAAAACTTCTAAATATATATACAATTTTATAATACAAACGTTTTATTTTCAAACGAGTTTTCAAATATTTCATAGGTTTATGAAGGAACAGAGATTTTATAATCAAACAGACTCATTAAACTTATTAGGTTTCTACGATTTTTTATAAGGTATTATGAGTTTGTTTAAGCACATTTTTTATGAGACTTGAAAGATTTTATGATCAATCAGACTAATAAAATTTTATAAGTTTCTTTGAACATTTTCTTTTATTAATACTTTGCTATAGGTTGGTAAAAACACAAGCTTTTATAAGTCTTCCTATGAATTTTATAGTCAGATAAACTCACAAAAATTTATATGCTGTTCATCTTTAAAAAATTATATACTATGGGTTTGACTTACATCCACAACAAAAGGTTTATAATGTTTTATAGGGCCTTTGAAACAGACAAATCTCATAGAAACGCCACCTAAAAACTAATCAAGAATACTATACTCAGTACACTTCCTGTCGTAAATACTTCCACAAAAACAATATTTTTTCTAATTATGAAATCTCCTAAAAATTATCAAAGTAACATCTCTCCCACAGCTTCTGGCGATAAATAAGTACTTAACCTGTGCAAGCCCACGGTGAACTGAACTTCGTTTAATCGGACGAGAATCGGCAACTGACGATGGCCCGATTTACTATAGTTGACAGTATGGCAATGCAAACCTTATATCTGCTTTAGGGCCAATGATGGTCCGATTGGAACTTTATTTAATTGGTCAAGAATCGACAACTGTTGATGGCCCGATTTACTATATTCGACTTTATGCCGACGACCACTTTATCTGCTTTAAGGCCGACGATGGTCCGATTGGAACTTTGATTGGTTGAGAATCGGCAACTGACGATGGTCCGATTTGCTATAGTTGACTTTATGCCGAAACGCACTCTATCTGCTGATCAGATTTCTGTTCGATTAGTCGATAACCGGCAACAGACGATGGTACCTCACATAAAAATTTTTAAACGGCTTAATAGTTTCTTCCTAGTAGGTAGAGATGGCGCTAATGTCACTATGTTTCCTGCACAGTGTAAGATAATATTATATATATAATGGGCAAAGATATTTCAGAACTAGAATGCGGAATTGACAGCTTTGATGGTGGTACTTCTCTACAAGAATCACCTCTTCCGCTACTTAAACCACCCCGACTGGTTAAGCACCCGCATCGGAACTTTGTCGTTTGCCATTGTCGGGCCGCTTTAAGCTACCACCGACGGATCTTCGTCAATCGCCGATGTTGGACCGCTTTAGGAAACCAATGTCGGACTTGAATAGTTTACCGATGTCGGATCGAGACCAGCTTGCCTACGTTAGACCGACCAAATTAAGCAGCTATACGGGCGGATGGTCGGTACCATGTGGTTAAACCATATCGGACCTTAATCGTATGGCGACGGTATGCCGATGTCACCAAAAAGTAAAATTTACCATTGGTCCGACGGCGGGCTACAGCCTAACGTTGCGTCGGCAAACATACATTGGGCCTTACATCGCAAGAGGACAAAAAATACTGCTGGTCCGATGTTGTAAATCGACGTTATGCCGATGACGGCAAATTCGGAAATCCACATCGGGCCGACGAAGGCCCGAGGAAACCGTTTTTGCTGGGTACCAATTTTTTTCAAGTATTAAAAATGAACTCAGTCATCTTTTCTTTTAGGCACTTACTCTTCATTTCAAATTCGATCAGACCAATATTTTGACACTGACAATGACAGTTCCACTTAGTTTCTGTCTCTGAATGTCAGTCAATAATATTGAAATTGGTTCCGAGAATTTGGAATGAATTGCAGTAAAAATACGAGCTCTTTAAGATAGCTAACCGTAAAATGAGTTTGTCCGTGACGAGACGCGAAACCGAAAAGCCAATTGTTTTACTACAATAAATTTAAAAAATTCGTGTACAAAAAGAAAGGTTGACAAACACTCGCCTCATAATTGTACTAAAATCCGACGATCGCAATATTTCAAAAACACTTTTTCTACGAGCGTGCGGAAAATCGAATTTTTAAAAATGACGTTATACCGTTTCCCATGCGCGGCCACACTGACTTAAAAAACTCGTCACGTGGTGCGATATGAACTTATGTAGGCATATCTTGCTTAGATCACATGATGCGGTTTTTGAAATCGTTTTTTATTAAGGTCTTTTTGCTACTTAGGCTCCATTCTACATTCATTCTTTTTTATTATATGAGACAATATACGTAGTTTTAACTAGTGTTTTATTTTTATTTTTCTTACCTACATATTGACATAGACCATAAACTACCTACTTAAAACTAACAAAACTAGATAAAATATTTTATAAACAAACATGTTAAAAACTAAAAGTCAAAAGGTACAACAATATAAATAGTCCACTTAAAAGCTACTTTCTAGATTTAACCACCGAACATTTGATATTTGGTGAATTAACGGAGACAAATGTTGTAACAATTCTCGAGTGGGCAACTGTATTAACGTCCATTAAGTTGGGGGGGCATCAGAGAGGGACACAAAAATACTTACTCTGTAATTCGTAGCTAATTTGTTGGTAATTTGTTACTAAAGAATAAAATTTGTAGCTGCGGACGTTACCGAGAAAATGGGACACCTCTCACTTAACAATTAAGCTAAGGTGACATCCCATAATAGCGACATAAAGCTATTTGTAATTCATCGCGCTATACGTATCCGCATCTAGCGAGAACCAAGCACATTAATTGGTCAGAAACTTGTACCACGTTCGAAAAGCGCAGATATATGCTAATCTATGGTGTTTTTGAACGCGATAGGTGTTGAGATGCGTTAGGTATCACGTATCGTTACGGCACACGTATCGTATCTCAGCACCTATTGCGTTCAGAAACATCTTAAATTAGCATATATCTGCTTTTTTCGAACGTGCTACAAGTTTCTGACCAATCAATGTGCTTGGTTCTCGTTAGATGCGGATACGTATACCGCGATGAGTTACAAATAGCTTTATGTCTCTAATGAGTCATACACCATAATTTGTAGCCCGATGGGTACACTTGATTTCAAAAAAAATTCATGAATGAATTTTTTCCTATGCCACAAAATTTAGCTTTCCATTAGTCTATACTATTATAAGGCACCACCAGCTTAGTATGCCTGACAGCTTAAAACTCAGTGTGACATCCTTAAAAATGCCACAGATATCAACATTTACAAAAGTTCAGATTATCACTCGAGTTATAGAAGAAGAGCGGCCACCCAATTTGGAGTTGATAAAATGAAGATAATGCGATGGAAAAAGCGCTGGATTGAAAATAATTCTACGGATAGGAAAGATGGATCAGGACGACCAAAAGTAAGTTCTGAAGTGCAAGATGAGAGACTTATTGACCATCTTAGACGCTTCTTTAGCAACAGTAAATAAAAGAGTAACGAAATCTGAAGTCTTTTGTCGAGTTGCTGCAAAGAAGCCTTTTCTAACAGAAGAACAAAAACAGGCCAGAGTGATTTTTGCACTGAACAATGTTCTTCGTGATAATGACTTCTGGGAGAGGGTGGTTTTCACTGACGAAAAAATTTTTCAATCATCTTCAAGCAGCAGGAGAATTTTAGTTTATCATCCACCAAATTCTAGATTTGAACCTGAATATACAAACCAAATTAAAAAAGCTGGACATTTTTCTGTAAACATGTGGGGCTGGTTTATTTCTAGAGGTTTGGGTTTTTTTTTGAGAATCGAAGGAAGATTTAATAGTAAACGATATATTGAAATCCTTGAAAACGTTATGCTGCCATCTGTATAGGCTTTATATGAAAATAATGACTTCATTTATCAGCAGGACAACTATCCAGTACACACGGCTAATGTTGTTCGCCAATGGTTTCAGAATAATAATATAGAAATACTTCCTTGGAATATACTTCCTTGGAATAAATACTTCAATGGAAAATATATGGGGTCGAATCGTTAAAATAACATACCAAAGGAATTGAAGACCACGAAATGCTGAAGAGTTAAGCGATGCTATCAGCTCTCAGAAGACCATCAGCATTTTCAAAATTTAACGTTTTCAATGCCCAGTCGTTTGCAGCTTGTAATAGAGAAAAATGGTGATCCTATTAAATACTATCCTGATTGATGATCCTATTAAATACTAAATTATTTATTTTAGTTCTTTTTTAAATTAAAATAATTAGTATTAAGTTTACCATCGTTTTTGTCCTAATCCAAGTTTCCTATTCGTCGAATTGTTTTCAATCCAGCGCTGTTCACATTCTATTATTGTTATTTTATCAACTCCAAAATGGGTTAGCGCCCTCTTTATAGAACAGCCTTCGTCCGTTACTCGACCGATAATTTGATATTGTTCAATAAAGACTTAACTAAAACATTATTTTTGCTGATTTTTTAGTATTATGCGAAATTCAATATAAAAATAAGGTTGCCTTTGGGGCCCATTTTCTCGGTAACGGCTGCAGCTACAAATTTTATTCTTTGGTAAAAACTTAGCAACAAATTACCTACAAATTATTGCATCGGTATTTTTGTGACCCCCTATAATGGTGATGGTCCCCCAATTTAATGGAGGTATTGTATTATCAATGATGAATACTGCCAAATACGATAACTGATTTTGACACATGGTGTTCTTTAAATATGTTTTTATAATAATAATATAATAAAAATATTACACAGAATAACCAAATAACCTAAATAACCTAAGTGAAACTTGTCTATGGGTTCATTCATTCACTTGTGATGACAACCATTTCCACCCGAACTTCGACTAGAAAAAGTGACGATAACAACAATTTAGAAAAAAAAAAGATCCTAATAACTAAGGGGACATAAAAATAATTAAACAAGACTCAACACAAAAAAAATGGAATACATGTGCAGATTTTTTTAAAAACAGCTGAACAAACCAACACTTAAAAAAAAAAAGATCAAAAGATCTTGAGTGGAAATAACCAAAATTCAAACTTGAATGAGCATCCCACAAGGAACACACAAAGAACCAAAGGGAAAAGAGAAATGATTAAACGATGTTTCGCCCTGGGCAACCAGCGTGGGCTCGTCAGTGGTTTCACTGATCACCCTCTCATTATATATATTAAACACCATCATACACTTTGATTTCCAACTTTGAATCACTCACAAATAGGCATCGTTCCGCACTGTTACTTATTCAAGTTACCTGATACGGATTCATCCTGGCGTGTTAATATTTCCAATCAGATTATGCTCCTAAGGCAATTAAAAACAAAAAATAAGTTATAAAACTTCCAAATCAGTTACATCAACCGAAAAGAACCTAGAAACAAAAGACCAAAAGATCTTGGGTGGAAATAACCAAAACTCAAACTTGGATGAACATCCCACAAGGAACACACAAAGGACGAAAGCGAAAAGAGAAATGATTAAACGATGTTTCGCTCTGGGCAACCAGCGTGGGCTCGTCAGTGGTTTCACTGATCACCCTCTCATTATATATATTAAACACCATCATACACTTTGATTTCCAACTTTGAATCACTCACAAATAGGCATCGTTCCGCACTGTTACTTATTCAAGTTACCTGATACGGATTCGTCATGGCGTGTTAATATTTCCAATCAGATTATGCTCCTAAGGCAATTAAAAACAAAAAATTAGTTATAAAACCTACAAATCAGTTACATCAACCGAAAAGAACCTAGAATCAAAAGATCAAAAGATCTTGGGTGGAAATAACGAAAATTAAAACTTCGATGAGCATCCCACAAGGAACACACAAAGGACCAAAGCGAAAAGAGAAATGATTAAACAATGTTTCGCTCTGGGCAACCATCGTGGGCTCGTCAGTGGTTTTACTGATCACCCTCCCCATACATCATTAAACACCATCATACACTTTGATTTCCAATTTTGAATCACTCAGAAATAGGCATCGTTCCGCACTGTTACTTATTCAAGTTACCTGATACGGATTCGTCCTGGCGTGTTAATATTTCCAATCAGATTATGTTCCTAAGGCAATTAAAAACAAAAAATAAGTTATAAAACCTCCAAATCAGTTACTTCAACCAAAAAGAAACCAAAAAACAAAAGATCAAAAAATCTTGGGTGGAAATAACGAAAATTCAAACTTGGATGAGCATCCCACAAGGAACACAAACCACTGATGAGCTCACGCTGGTTACCCAGAGCGAAACATCGTTTAATCATTTCTCTTTTCGCTTTGGTCCTTTCTGTGTTCCTTGTGGGATGCTCATCCAAGTTTGAATTTTCGTTATTTCCACCCAATATCTTTTGATCTTTTGTTTTTTTAATTTACAGGTATGTCGTGACACCTGTTTTTTTGATACTGGCCGCCGCTACTTCTGATAAGGAATTTTTTGGTTAAGCGATAACGTACTTTGATTTATTTATTATTTTTAAAACTATTGGTGAATATACTTAGAAAAACAAAGTGCTAAATTTATATATAACGAAAATTATAACTTCGATGAGCATCCCTCAAGGAACACACAAAGGACCAAAGCGAAAAGAGAAATTATTAAACGATGTTTCGCCCTGGGCAACCAGCGTGGGCTCGTCAGTGCTTTTAACTTCTTTTTTTGTTTTTAATTAAATAACAATTCCGTGATTCAAAGTTGGAAATCAAAGTGTATGATGGTGTTTAATGATGTATGGGGAGGGTGACCAGTGAAACCACTGACGAGCCCACGCTGGTTGCTCAGGGCGAAACATCGTTTAATTATTTCTCTTTTCGCTTTGGTTCTTTGTGTGTTCCTTGTGGGATGCTCATCCAAGTTTGAGTTTTCGTTATTTCCACCCAAGATCTTTTGATCTTTTGATTTTAGATTCTTTTCGGTTGATGTAACTGATTTGGAGGTTTTTTAACTTCTGTTTTTGCAACCAACACAAATGTGACCATAATTGATACAAGGAAACAGGTGCTTACAAGCGCGTACCTGGGCTTAAATTTAGAGGAGGAGTGTTAATCAAATTCAAAATTGTTTATTTATCCAAAATTTGATGTCAAAATCATGCTCCAATACGCCGCAGGCAAACTTTTTTAAGAAAATAACAATTAAAATGCCATATTTGACACCAAATCACAGGCAAAATGTTTTGATAAAGTTACATTAAAGAAACGAATTTTACACGATATCGTAAAAAAGAAAGGTAGTACAGAGCCGCAGGCGAAAAATTTCGCAATTTATGATTGTTTAAAAATTTTTGTTAAAAATTAAAGTCTTGTATGTTATTCCCTATATATTTTATTTCTGCTTTTATTTGATTGTGCCAATTGTAACTAGACTTTTAGGGGAGAAACGGGGTTTAACCCCAAACCCCCCCCCACCCCCTCTCGTTGCGCTACTGGTTATATTTGAGTAAAGCTAGTACAATCGTCGATTAGAATAAATTTTAGCAAATCTTACTGACTTAATATATTTAAGTTTATTAATAGCAATTGTAATTTAAATTTTAACAATTTTCAGGTGGTATTATTTTTGCTACAAATTATAACTACAAATTATTTTTTTCAAGATTTTTGAAAAGTTCTAGCTTTAATACTAATTTAGTCTCTTCCCTGTACAATATTATTGAGATGTTTGACTTCTTATAATGTGGTTTTCCATTGAAAGATACGTTATTTTTATTTTATATTATTCTTTTTTTTTAACTTTTGCTCCCTACAAGGACCGAAGAGTGAGCCGCGCCAAAGTTTCTGAAATTTAGTGGAATAGTTCGACTTTCCGGACTTCGGTCGACAAGAGAAACTTTAATCCACTTTGGATTTAATTTTACTTCTAAATTGATGTGGATATCGTGGAACCAAAAGAACAACAGACTCAACACAAAACGGTAAATTGCAAACATTTTTCTCCGTTAGAAAATATTAGGGAAACGGCGATAATTTGCTGGCTGGAGGAATTACTAGGAATATAGAAGCATTGGGCGCCCATAAGCCCACATAATTTTGTTTTCATTTTGATTCAACCATTTTTTTTTTAATTTAAATTATTGCGGCATAGTTATGTGCAAGTGTATTAGTGAAACCTTGGAGTGCAAAGGGTGGATTTTAGATCCCAACTTCAGTTTCAAAAACACACGGATACTTAAGTACTAACAAAACAGGTCAGTAAAGCTCAATTTAGAGGTTGGAAAGACTCTTGCTAGTCGTTGACGCTCCTGTTTAAAATAGAATACGATTATTAAATCTGCATGCTTTTAAGCTAACCTGTTGTCGGTATCAGGTAGCGGGAGTGTTTCCAATTCAATCATAAATGCACCTGTAAATGAAACCTTAAACATTTTATACTTATCTGCTTTAGCGGCGCAGAACATAAATTAATATAAATAAAGTCTCCGCGTTGCCATGGAAAACAAATTCAATGACGTAAAATTTTGCAAAAAAATCAAGTCGACATAGTTAAATTGATTTCCCCTACAGGGTTCCTCAAAACAATTGCCCAGATTGTAACTACGACCTTAAGACATATTTTGCCTATTACTGTTAGGTAGAATATTCTTTATGGTGACTGAAGAAAACAGTGTTCATGTTGTAAATATTAGGGATATAAAATATGATAAGAAACCATACAATATTTTCGTCAGAAAATAGTCCGCAGAATAATCCCTGCTACATAGCAAATTATGATAATTTTTATCTCAGCACCGTCGTGCTTTGGAAAAAGTTATCGACAATTTGGATGTATATGGATAATTATTCGAATGAAAATTATTTGTATGTATACTTTATTTCAAAAGAAATATTTGATTCATTTTTTGTCTTCTAATCTTTTCTTTTTTCACAGATTTTTTCTATTCATTTTCAAAAACAACCAATACATAAGAGACCTTTTATGAAAATTTTAAATAATTTTTCTCGTAGTTTTTGGTCTTTTTAGATTGCTTACGGTTTACTTAAAAAATAAAAATGCCAAGAGTTCGCGGCCAACAATTTCATCATTTAAACGACTTCGAGGAAGAACGCATCGTGAGCACGAAAGAGGCTGGTTTTAGTTTACGGGATATTGCAAGAAGGGTTAATGCCAATCCATCAACAGTGTTAAGAGCTTAAAGAAAATGGTCCAATGATGAGAACTTGTTACAAGGTCGTGATTTACTGCATCTCAGACTTCTTGCTCTCAGAAATCGACGGGACAGTATACACCAAGTAAGAGATGTACTAGTGGCAGCTATAGGACGAGTGTTTTCTAGGATGACAGTTAATCGAAAATTGCTTGGTATGGGGCTGAGAGCTTACCGTCCGCTTTTGGTCCTACCTTTGACCACACAATATAAGGCTCGCTGCTTGAAGTGGTGCAGAGCTCGGCAAAACTGGAATGACGAATGGAATACCATAAGCTTCAGCGACCGAATCCAGGTTTTGTTTAGGCAGCCATGATGGACGCATGAGGGTTAGGCGATTTCGAGGTGAGAGGCGAAATGTAGACTTCGCTGTTGAACGTGATACAGCAAATGTTTAGGAAGCAGATCACCTCTAGTCCTCATTAACCGCAATCTGACTGCTCGGCGATATAACGATAAAGTGCTGCAGCCAGTTTTACATCCATACCTACAAACTATCTCAAATGCGATCTTTCAACAAGATAATGCCAGACCACATATTTCTCGTAACACAATGGACTTCTTACATGAACTTGGAATGGCCAGCAAGATCGCCTGACTTGTCGCCTATCGAACACGTATGGGATATGATAGGGCGCAATCTTAGTGGATTACCACGTCCCCCTGATAACTTAGATGAGCTCTGGCATGCTGTAAGGATGAATATGATATAGACCATCTTATTTTGTCAATGCCGAATAGAACAAACGAGTGCATAAATAACCATGGAGGAGCCACTCATTATTAATTTTTTGATGATTATCATGGAGGAATCTTCTTGGAAATGTAATCAATTGCATTGCATTTTTTTGTTCTGCAGTATATATATATCCAACCAACCTTTTATTGGCAGCTAACTCAAACCACTTTCACAAAAAACAGTAAAGAGAGCATTTATTCTTATATATTCAACACGCTGGAATTCAGATTCTAAATACTTTTCTGAATTCAGAAATGCATTCCGGATTTGTAAAGCCGGACTCAAGCAATGCTTTAACTAATTTTAGTAGTTTTTGGTACATTCCATATATAAACTCTATAGAACTGATAATTAACTAGGCGCTAGAAATCATTAATTTTTTTTGTAGTATGAATAACATTAATTCCAGAACTATTGAAGTTGATGTGGGTGTACCACAGGGTTCAATACTAGGTCGTATGCTGTATTTAATTTATACATTTGATACTGGGGATGCTCTAACGAATCTGTGATATTTTGAGAAAAAATAGTAGATGATTTAAAATATTTTTGTCGGCACTTACTGAATGACCTTAAAGGCTGGTTTGAAGGTCACCGTTTATTACTAAACGTTGAACACATTTGTTTGTTTTTCACACACAACAAAATAAAATAGATCAGATTGATTTCTAGTTGAATGGTGCTAAAATTGAATCGGTTGTTAGCATTTTAGGTTAGACGTCTTTGTTGCTGTCTTATTTATTTATTTAATTTAAATTAATTTAAAAATAAACTTGAATTATTTTTATTAAATAAATGTTTGTATAGTGTCAACGAACTATTGTGGAATAAATATATATTTAGTAGTTTGTCTTTAATAATTTAGGAAAAACTTTAGTTGTAATTTTTAAGGGTCCTTATAGAATGTAAATTTATATTGAAGGAAAATAAATATATCTATCTATCTAACTTTGTTCATTTCAATCCGATTTTATGGCATAATATCTCATTTGAAAGATAATTTTATTTGCTTTAAATTGTCTTCCCTTGCTTTTTTTACTCCCTTTATCCCCCAACATTTCGTGATTTACTCAACGCACAGCTAGAGATTCAAAGATTTCTTAAAATACGTAAAAAACTTTTTGAACATATTGGCACAAAAAAATAGCTGTTAGACATTTTTTCCTTTTTAACGCTCTTTACTGTACTACTTGCTTTGCTTGAAGTTACACAACCTTATGGACAAAAACTGACACTTTTTTGGTCCAAATCATTAAATTTCTTGGACATTTCTTATTTCATACATATTTTATTTAAAACCTATTCAAAATAAAATCTCTTTCCTATATAATAGACAATGTTTTTAAATGTAAATAACGCATATAATTATGAGATACTAAAAACTATAATAACTTTGAAAAACACAGGAAATAATTGAAAAATCACGGTTGACTAAGGACACTAATCCTAGAGCAAGCTCTAAAGGAAGCAAAGCCTGACATTTATTTTGACACATGCGTTGTCATTTTTGATTTGTTTGCCTCTCTTTTGTCATCGGCGGCTCGTTATTATTGTATATAGTTTTTTTATCAAACGATTTAATTTTATTGTTTATTCCTGTTGTGGGCCAGCCTGCAAAAAATAGTCCTGCGGCGGAGTTCAGCTCTTTCAAGTACCTATTAAAGGTAAGTTATAATGAGTGAAGAAGTATTTTTATTAGGAAAATCAAACAGCAATAGAAGGAGAGCTTGGCTGGAAGTCTTCGGACAAGACTTTAAGCAGCACGATAATTTGGGGATTTGTGAGGCAAGTTTTAAAACAGTACCTATTTTTACCCCGACGATAGTGCTTAATAAAGGGAAGTATAAATTCAATTCCTTGTGTATTTGCGTGCCTGGTGTATGAACATGTGTGTCCCATTTTATATCCGAAGTTAGTAAAAAAATTACGGCGTTGTGAAAGTTGATCTTTAGTCGAGTTTAGCTATTCTTGGTAAAATAACATTTTTTAAAGATATAGGTATATAGTTATTTAGTTTATGATAAGAATTTAAGTACTTCTTTTGGGGCAAGTATTCGCCTGTATATATTTTACCGTAAAACCCCGATTTCAGTTAGAACCTGGTTTTCCTAAGAAAAAATAGTTTAGATTAGGTCAGTTGGATAAGGTCAAATTAAATACTAATCTAAACTTATATAATTTAGTCTAATTTAATCTAATATAGAGTTAACAGTTATAACTAGTTTTTACTAGGAAAAACCGGGTTTTAACAGTAACATATAGGTACTGTGATAAGAATGCGTGGTATTGGAAAATATTTTAAACATTATAAATCTAATTTGAATAATTTAGATAACTTTAATCAGTTTTCTGTAATTATTACGGAATAATTATTTTTTCTACGTATAAGTATAAATATAATAATCAAAAGAAAGAAAAAAACTGTTTTAATTATTACTTGAAATACAGTGACACACAATCTGTTATTAGTACACCATCATCATACCAACGTATGGTACGGTAGTTCATCAAAAATTTAGTTGCTATCTGGGTCCTAAAACACCTACATCTACAAAAAAAAGGATTTTTTGTCGGTCTGCACACATGATAGAGAAGGCGTTATGTATTATGATTTTAACCAAAATTTGGTACTAAAGTGTTTTTTTGGCGACCCACCAAGTAAATGATGGGGGTTTAGGAAGAGAAAAGTGTGAAATAGTTGAAAAAATTGTAACTTTGAAATAAATATTTTTCTGCAGTTTGGTTCAAATTACTAAGAGCTTTAGTTTTTCAAATATTTAAAAGAGGCGTTAAAATATTTTTTTTAAAAACATAATTTTTGAAGCAAAGAATCAGATATCAATATAAGTTTCCACATTTTAGTTCCTGTGAATACTACTTACCTGAAAATTTTGTTGTCCGGTTTTACAGAGGATTTACCCAACTTTTCGTATTGATAATTTATTCATAACTTTAGTAATTCTTTATCAAAATACAGAGAACCCGGACTAAGAGTAAAATCTGTTACATTTATAATTTTTGCGTATATTTTTTACTTCAGTAACTCGCGACTGTATGATAATGGACTAGTCGTGCTTTCGAGAAATACTTTCTTATCGTATTTATCATTCATTAAAATATTTAAAAACAAACAAATCAAAAATGACTAGAGCTTGCTCTAGGATTAGTGTCCTTAGGGTTGACTCTAGGCGAGGTCAAAGGCAAAAAATCTATTGCGCAAGCCTGAGACAGTCTGCTCGTTTCCAGAAGAGTTTTTGGGTTTGCATTTTTTACAGGCTAACTTGATTGGGAGAGTTGTTATCGCTAGGCCTTTTTTTTTCGGAAAATGTAAGGGCAGGGCCGTTATAGTTATAGTTATATGAAATAACCTAACCCAATCCCTACTAAACCGACCTCCTTCAAAAAAAGCTGCGACCGTCCCTGAACTACCACTACAACTACCAAAATTTGCTGACAATTTGTTCACAACCTTGCTCTTGGTGTTGCACATATCAAAGTTCTTGTGAGCTTCTCGTAAACATTTAGTTTCCACGCTTTTCTATGATCTCTGGTGGATACCATCGGGCTCCAGAGCCGCGTTTTCATTACTTAGTTTAAATTACACTGTTGGCCTCTACTGTACGGGCTTTAATGAAAAACTCCAGTTAATTAACTGACTAAAGGAGCTTCAAATCCTCCCGAAAATCGTAATAAAAAGGGCTTTCTAAACAGCACTTTAAATGGCACATGTTAACCTTTAGAATACTTCGTCAAATTCTGCTGGGCTAAGAAAGGCAAACAAAGAAATTTTTTTTCCTATGACCACATATGAAAATGGTGGATTTCACACGATTTGCATCCTTAGAAAACTTTTAATTTCACCCGCGTGCAGAAATTTTTCCGCACATGTGTGGAAAAGTGTACGATGACGCTAACTGTCAACATACTTTTCCGCACATGTGTTGCAAAGTACTTTTTCATGTGCGGAAAAGCAGTTTAATTTGATTTGTGCAAAATTAAAGACCAATTTTTACAAAAATTAGTGTAATTCATCAGAGTTCGTAGGAAAAATGGCGTACACAACTCGATAGACAGTTACTTTCTTACACTCGCGTGTTGTTTCACTCGGCTAGCGCCTCGTTCCCAACATTCACGCTCGTGTTAAATTTGTCACTTTCTTGTCTTATCTCTCTATATTATTTTACCTACTACCAACGAATAATACTAATTTTACAACCATCTCAAATGGCTTATTTACGGTCCTAGGATAATAAGAAAGCTTAGACGTAAACCACGCAAAAATGTTAATTATTTTCCTATATTTTTATGACAATAAATATTTATTAAACGTTATGTTGGGAATTTGGAACCTTTGGTTGCACTAAAACAAAATTATGATTGTTTTCCACAAACCAAAACTACACTTTTTTGCACTCGAAACTGTATTGTCTTCCGAAAATCCACAAGCCTGGAAAATCGGTTAGACCTATAGTTTCTGCTGTAGGATCACCTACTTACAACATTTCGAAATGGCTAGCAAACGAGTTTGAAAATTTACCGATAAAGCAAAAAGGTTTTTCTGTTCAAAATTCCCTTGAATTTATCAACAAAGTTAAAGATATTTCACTCCAAGAAGGTGAAATTTTAATCTCGTTTGATGTTAGTTCGTTGTTTCCTAGTGTGCCGATCCCCAATACCTTACAATACCTAGAGGAACTACTAAGAAAAAACAATCTAGAAGACAAACAGACTTTAGAATACCTATCTTTAACAAAACTCTGCATGAATCAAAATTACTTTCAATATAAAAATAACTACTACCAGCAATTAGAAGGAACCACAATGGGTAATAGTTTATCACCTTTTATCGCAAACCTATTTATGAGCAAATTTGAATCAGATATAAGTAAAGAATTTCAGTATTTCCCCAGAGTATGTTTCAGGTATGTAGACGATGTGTTTGCAGTATTCAACACTAAAGTAACTAATGTTGAAAATTTTATGGAAAAAATAAATAACAAATTTCCCACTATTAAATTTACTTATGAAACAGAGAACAACGGTACACTGCCATTTCTAGACACTTTAGTTATAAGAAATAAAAATAAATTGGACTTTGACCTATACAGAAAAGGCACGGCCACCAACAGGTATATTCCAAATGACTCTTTTCATTGCTTACAACATAAGCTTGCAAGTTTGCACTTTTTAACATATAGATTAGTAAATTTCCCCTTAAACAAAGAAAGATTTGAAGCAGAAAAGAATAGGATTAGGAATATAGCTGGCGAAAACGGTTACGACGAAGGCTTAATAAATAAGCTGATAAATAGACATTCTTTTCAAAAGACCTTTCGGAATTCTACCTTTTTCAGACAAAAAGATACCTGCGACTCAAAATTTGTATCAATTCCTTATAATCCTAATTATACGAAAGGATTACACAAAGTATTTAATAACACCGGTCTTAAATTAGTATATCAATCCGGTAACACAATAAGAAGCTTACTAGGAAATCCCAAGGATAAAACTACAGTTCTAGAAAAAAGTGGAATTTACGAAATTAGTTGCATGGATTGTGACAAAAAATATGTTGGCCAAACGAGACGCTCTATTCAAACACGTTTTAAAGAACACTTAGCACACTTAAAATACGGAAGAACAGAAAAGTCAAGTGTGGCCGAGCATGCTTTTGAAAACAATCATAGATTCACATTAGATAACCTAAAACTTCTAAAAAGTGTACCAAACAAAAGACTTTTGAATGCATATGAAAGTATGGAAATCATTAAATCCAGAAATAGTTTAAATAAAGATAGAGGACCCATCCCGTTTAGTACTCTTTATTCTTTGGTCGAGGGGAGAAAGGATTAAAAATCGTGATCAATCACAAATTATTAGTCTTATCTCCGCCCACTAAAGGATTGTATATAAGATAGAGCGTAGATTAATTTAGTTCATTGTTTATCGTCTCCTGATGATGCTAACATTGTTAGCGAAACGCGCGTCGAGTGCAAAAAAGTGTAGTTTTGGTTTGTGGAAAACAATCATAATTTTGATTTATTAAACGTAAATAAATCCAATATAATTTTAGTACCTAACCAAAAATAAGTCCCGTTAAATTGATATTAATTAAGAAAAAAACCTTGTTTTTAAAAAGATATATGAAGAGTGTCCTTATTTGTTTTGACGTTTTAGATAGAACGTCATTGAAACTTCAGGACACGAAAGTAGTTGATCTAAGAGTGTTCTGATATTTATGATGACATTTTCATTGGCCAAAGGTAAAGTATAGTACACTAACTCGCATGTTATGGTCATTACACGCTCATATAAATTAAGACACTCGCCTACGGCTCATCTACGCGTTTAATGACATCCTTCAAACACCATCATACACTTTGATTTTCAACTTTGAATCACTCACAAATAGGCATCGTTCCGCACTGGCACTTATCCAAGTCACCTGATACGGGTTCGTCCTGGCGTGTTAATCTTTCCAATAGGGTTACGCTCCTAAGGCGATTAAAAACAAAAAAAGAAGTTAAAAAAACCTCCGAATCAGTTACATCAACCGAAAAGAATCTAAAAAACAAAAGATCTTGGTGGAAAAAACGAAAATTCAAACTTGGATGGGTATATTCCACAAGGAACACACAAATGACCAATTATCCAAGTCACCTGATACGGGTTCGTCCTGGCGTGTGAATCTTCCCAATAGGGTTACGCTCCTAAGGCGATTAAAAACAAAAAAAGAAGTTAAAAAAACCTCCGAATCAGTTACATCAACCGAAAAGAATCTAAAAAACAAAAGATCTTTGGTGGAAAAAACGAAAATTCAAACTTGGATGGGTATATTCCACAAGGAACACACAAGTGACCAAAGCGATCTTTTGTTTTTTAGATTCTTTTCGGTTGATGTAACTGATTCGGAGGTTTTTTCCCCACTTTTTTATTTTTAATCGCCTTAGGAGCGTAACCCTATTGAAAAGATTACAGACATAAAGCTATTTGTAACTCATCGCGGTATACGTATCCGCATCTAGCGAGAACCAAGCACATTGATTGGTCAGAAACTTGTAGCACGTTCGAAAAGAGCTGATATATGCTAATTTAAGGTGTTTCTGAACGCAATAGGTGCTGAGATACGATACGTGTGCCGTAACGATACGTGATACCTAACGCATCTCAACACCTATTGCGTTCAAGAACACCTTATATTAGCATATATCTGCTCTTTTCGAACGTGGTACAAGTTTCTGACCAATCAATGTGCTTGGTTCTCGCTAGATGCGGATACGTATACGGCGATGAGTTAAAAATAGCTTTATGTCGCTATTAACACGCCAGGACGAACTCGTATCAGGTGACTTGGATAAGTGCCAGTGCGGAACGATGCCTACTTGTGAGTGATTCAGAGTTGGAAATCAAACTGTATGATGGTGTTTGAAGGATGTTTGGAGAGGATGACCAGTGGAACCACTGATGAGCCTACGCTGGTTCCATTCAAGTTTGAATTTTTGTTTTCTCCACCAAAGATCTTTTGATCTTTTGTTACCTGCATAACTGTTTTATCCTTATTAGGAATCATCAGGGAATCATAGGATTGTACCTGGCAGTTGAAGCTACACAGGCAACCATGCACACCGCTTGAATTTAAAACTCGGTTTGTAGTTTCAACTGCCAGGTACAATCCTATGACTCCCTGATGATTTCTAATAAGGATGAAACAGGTCTGTAGGTGTCTGGATTTTCCATTAGACATTGGAGGCCTGGTCGTAATGAAGTGAGAAACAAAAACGCTTTGTCCGATATGCCACGAGTGTTACTTTAAAAAATTTTAATATGAGTTTCTTGGACAATCTGTCGCAAAAAGTCATCTTAAACAAATATAAAGAAAACAAGTATTATTAAATCATTTATGACTTATACTGTACGATCCTATATTTAGCTTGGTAGGAAGGTTAAAAACAAAATAATATTCCTAAAACTAGAATGATAGATTTTATTCCAAAAAGGACCCCGTTGGCTTTGGGTTGGAATAGACTGGGCGTTTGCTATGTTGTAGATCTGTTCTCCCTGATCAACGTTTAAACAGACCTCTTTTTGATCCGACCCACGCACGGTTTGAGAGATATAGGTGTTGAAATTTGGAGATTTCAGATTTTAGGGATTTTTCGCAACTTTTTGCTACTTTCAGTACACCAGTTTTTAGGTAGAGAACCAGGCTATTGAATGCAGTTGCAAAAATTTACATATTTCATTTACGTCACTCTCAGTGGCGGCACAAACTTGGAAAACGTAAAACACTTTTTTCAAAATGCAATTTTTCGTAAAATCGCTGATTAAAAAAGAACAAACGGTAAAATATTTTTATTTTTTGATATGTTATAGAAAAATCTTTAGAAAAAAAGAAAGAGGAGCTACGTATGTATAAGCTCATCACACTTTGTAAAAACCGCCCGTGAACCTAGAATATTCTCGGGTTATTGTCCTTATTTCTACGATTTATATATGTATGCAATGCTAGAGACCAGAAGGCTCAGTCGATTTTGACATACATTGTTCCAGCAGAAAATCATTTTTACCGCCCTAGCCCACACGGGAGGTATTTGTTTTCATCGAAAAGAAAAGTTTTCGAGATATAGTACCTCTGAGACTCAGAGCACTCCATCGGTACCACTTTTGTCAAAAATTGGCCGAGCCTTCTGGTCTCTAGCGTGGCATACACATATATATAGGAGAAATGGGGACAATAGCCTGAGCATTTTCCAGGTTCACAGGCGTTTTTTACAAAGTGTGATGAGCTTATACATACAGAGTTCCTAAGATTTTCCTGAGGGATAGGATTTCAATAAATCAAACAGAAATGGCATAGAAAGTTCTGCGCGCACAAAAGAAACAGGTATATTGAGCAATGGTGCCGGTTTGTTATTATCTCCGGACTGCTTTCATGAGAAAAAATTGTCGCCACTCTTTCATTGTGAGCATAAATCATAGTTGCAATAATAACCGTTGACAAGATGTCTGCAAATTCCGCTAGATGGCGGCCACACCATGAGATTATGATGAGAGAAATTAGAGGTTTTCAGGTCCAAACCACAGCTGTTTCTTGCTTAAAGGAGGCGGCAGGGTCCATTATTTACGATACTGAGCGATAAACTCGTGAGGTTGTTAACATTAGAAAGAAATATCTTCGCTTTTAATTAAATTTCTTTCCATTCGGTTCTACTAGTGACATCTATCCGGAAACGGCCAAACCATGCAGCTAGCACTAGCAGCCAAAGAAATCAATAAACGGCGCTGTTTTTCCTGCAGAGCTTTTTGCTTGCGATATTATTGATTTTAAATAAAGCTGGCCCTACACTACATTTGTTATTTTCGAGGTGTTTTATTCTTCTAAACTAGCGGGAGGGTAAAAGCGAAAAATAAGGGGCTGTCAATATTTGTAACACCCAAAAAGGGGTGAAAAGATTTATTTTGCTCTGTTTCTTTGCAAGAAACGTTCTTTTTACGAAAAACTTGAGCTCTGCCACTTTTTTATTTTTTTCTTCAACTTTCTCGAAATTTTCGTCATACCGTAGAAAAAAATTATTTCCCCCATGGTCATACTCTACTTTTGTTCGAAAACATTTAGAAACAGAGACGGGATCAGTTTTCCTAAAACGGGGGATCTTGGTTTCGAGTGAGAAGATAAAGGGCGCCGCATGCAAAAATTTTTCAATTAAATTAGTCGAACGCAAAAATGTTAGAAAAAACAAAGCACGAAATAAAAATGGCGCCGCTTACAATTTTTTTTCAAAAATTACGTAATTTCGACAACGCAAAGTATAATTTTTAAGAAAAAAATATCAATTTTCTCGCTCTCCTCCACTGGGACTACAGGGGCCGTTCACAAATTACGTAATGGTCATAGGGGGGAGGGGGGTTACAAAACGTTACGTAGGGGGGAGGGGGGTTTTCGACAGCGTTTGCATTTGTGTGAAACTAAGAAAATTTGGAATGAAAATAAGTGAAAAGTTTTTTTTTTTTTGGGGGGGGGGTAGTGGCCTTGAAATCGTTAAGTAATATTAGGGGAGTGGCGTGCCAAACCGTTACAAAACATTACATAGGGAGGGGGTCAGAAATTGGTAAAATCACCGTTACGTAATTTGTGCACGGCCCCACATCTGACTGTTCCTCCTTTTTGATTTCGAATCAAAGTGCAAAACCCGGGTTGGACGTTCGAAGGCGTCAACCCATCCTATTTGCTTGATAAAGTTTCTACGGAAATATCTCAGTCGATTTCTCCGGCCGTGTGTGAACGCTTTAGGTTAGGTATTTGCATGTATCTCAGTCCCCAGCCTGTAAACAGTGCGTAAGGACAATGGTTACAAAATGAAAAGCCGAAAAATATTTTTTTTTACGATATCTTTCATCAGTTTGGTATTAAAGTCGAGCAAAAACAATTTTTATTCCAGTCCTAAAGGTATGAAAATGGAAAACATTAGAAAACAACAACCTGGAATGGATTTACTACGTGTAAGATGTAGTGACAATATCGCCCCATGCCCATCCTTTTCTGCCTAATGTGCTTTTCCGTTTGTCTGCGTATTATACACGGCTGCTTGGCTTGGATTTGCTTAGGAACCCTGTATATAACTTATCTTCTTTTTTTCTCTGAAGATTTTTGTATAACATATCCAAAAATAAAAAATAGTTCACCGTTTCTTCTTTTTTAATCAGCTATTTTACGAAAAATTGCATTTTGAGAAAAAAGTTTTTTTTTACTTTTTTCAAGTTTGTACCGCTACTGAGGGTGACGTAAATGAAATATGTCAATATTTTCAACAGCATTCAATAGTCTGGTTCTCTACCTAAAAACTGGTGTATTGAAACCAAGTTAGCTGCTTGAAGACAACAAAATAGGCAAAAATATCTCTGAAACCGTAGGTTGGATCAAAAAGATGTCCTTTTAAATGTTGATCAGAGAGAACAGGTCTAACATACCAAACGCCCAGCCCATTCCAACAGAAAGCCAGTAGCAATGCTAAGTGATCAAACTTTTCTGTCGGGCCGTTTTTAAGATACAGGGTGTTTAAAATGTCTTGTTTTCCGTACATTTTCCTCTTTTAAGCCAGTTTATGTATCCATTTTCTTTTTTAAATAGTTTCTCCAAATTGATTTTCCTGATTCCTCTCTAGAATTTTAGCTAGAATAATTAAAATTATACTGGGATTTAAGATACAGAGGGCGTCAGAAGTTATACGTAGGTAAAGTTTTTTTTTCAATTTAGGCAATTTTTTAGGTTAGTATTTATACTTTCAAAATTATCATATCAAAAATCCTTAAATTCATGATGTAAATTATATTATACAGGGTGTCCAAAAATTGTTATTAAGTGTTTCTTATTTTTGTCCTATTTTAGGCATGGTTTATAGTAATATAACTCACATTCTAATGGATTTCTTCTTTTACTTCGTTAAGATCTTCGACTATACACATAATAATACACAAAATTTAAAATACAAGGTGTGTCCTGACTTTAATGTTATATTATGATGTTACATTTAAAGTATTCCTTTTTTTTAAACGTTTGCCCAAAATGAAAACAAAACTCTACGTACATATTATAACTTTTAACGCCTTCTGTATCATAAATCCCAGTTTGTATTGTCCGAAATTGTAAAGAAGAATCAGGAAAATTAATTTAAAAAAAAACATTTAAGAAAGGGAATGAATTTATTACATACACTGGATTAAAAGAAGGAAAATGTATAGAAAACATGACATTTTAAACACCCTGTATCTTAAAAACGGCTCTACAGAAAAGTTTAATTTTTTCAATTTTTTCTAATGAGTCCAAGCACAAAAACATATCAAAATTTTAGCGAATTTGGTCGAGACCTTTTTCCCCATGTTAATGGTAGCTGGTTCTTTAGACATCAACTTTCTCATTTTAAATGGAACACCAAGTACATTTATAAAATTTCAAAAGGTCTTTTCTTTCTGATTTTTGACTGACGTAAGGCTCAATTTTTGACAGTTATTCTTTTTTTACCCCCAGACGCACCGTAAAAATATTCGGATTAGTTTAGCTAATCCATGCTCCCTCTTCGTTCATTTATGTGGGATCAAGAAAGTATATTATATTTTATTGTAAGAAAAAGAGTAACAAAAATATAGATCATAGGAGTCTTTATATTTTACCTATTATTTACATTTTTAATATCTACCGTGTGTATTCACTGTTTGTTTTTGTTTTTTTTGTCAAAGCTTGACATATTTTACTAACCAAAAAAAATATTTCAAAAAGTCTCTGGGGAAATTATAAAAAGTGACAACAAAACATCAGTTCATTTCATAAAATCTGTTTTACATGCAAATATGAAAAAAATAGAAAGAGAGGGCAATATGAGTTGCCCACCTCTGGTAAAACAATAACTGTCAAATGTATAGAGGGCCTAACGTAAGGTAACTGCTCTTTTTTTACCTTTATCAAAAACTCGATTTTACCAAAAATACCAAAACCTTGACTTATTTGGTAACGAATTAAAAAAAATTGTTCATGGATGGAATTTTTTTTGCACACCAATGTTAAAAAATTAAATAAGGATACAAATGCTCTTGTGTAGCGCCGACGCCGTTAATAGTAAAAGTGGTAACTTCAATGGACATTGTGTCTTAGTTTTTTTGATAAGGAAACTCGCGTGGACTTGGCTACACTACGGGCTTTAATAAAAAAACTTCAGTTAATTCACTGACTGAAGGAGCTTTAAATCCTCCCGAAAATCGCAATAAAAAGAGACTGTTCTAAACAGCGCTATGCAACATGTTAACGTTTACCTGTCCTCAGAGCTTCGACGTGTCGCGCCGCGCCGCGCCGGTGGGATCTAGCGATATCGACTGACTGTCGACCACTGTCGCTGGGTGTCGCAAAATATTTGTTTATTGAGGTTAGATTTTTGTTTAAATAATAACACCATTTAACCATAAACCGGAATACGTTAATTGCTTTTTATCTTTGGCGTAAAGAAAAAAAAGAGACAAAAAAGAGAAATACCAGAGACAACTTAATAACTTACGAAGACTAACAGAAAGATGGCACCGCGCATTAACTACGTTAGTAATCCTTGTATTAAGTAAACACCTACCTTACCCCGTTCATCTCTTTCTACATGATCATGAAAGAAAGACAGAACATTTTTTAATATCGAAATATATTTAACACAATTTTAATTTAGTACTTGCCGGTTTTTGCCACCGCTTGTCAAAGTCTGTCAAGCCTGGCAAGCGGATTTTTTAGATTTTCAAAAGTGAGTTATTTTAATCAATTTTGGTTGGAAATCGCGCGAGTTTATGGGATTAGCTATATAGTGGATTAACAACTTATTTTAAAGTCTAAAATGCCATTCAAGTCAGGCTGGATCACTAATTGGAGTTCAGATTTTTGCGAACCAAATCCCTGAAGAAAGTATTGTGATGATTTATACAGAGTTAAGCAAGAAGATAATAGGTTAAAATACAACAAAAAAGAGATATAGGTTAAAACATTTATAAAATCTGTAAGACTTTTATACTGGGATTTTTTCCCAATTAATAAAAGAAAATAACATAATAGAATGTTGTTACCTTTAATATTTGATAATATTCCTCAACATAGTTTTAGATTTTTAAAGGGTCCAAAAAACTTTTTGTAAGGTAAAGAAAGCTTTTTAGCTGCATGGAACAGTACAAAGTTGATTACGATTTGTGTAGCTAAAACCTTTCACTAAACACTAAAAAGTATGGAAAAACTGTTCCTGTTAAGTTTTTTCATATCTTTTTATCATTAAATTAGTAAGTGTTTGTAAAAAATGAACCAAAAGAATATATGTATTTTATTATGCGACTGGCTGTATAAGTAGTTCCTTCCTGTAGCCACCGGCTGCGCTCATGTCGCCGACAAACAATGTTCCCGAAATATAAAGGCGCAATTACACAGACGAACATGCTCAAATAAAAGCTCGTGAAAAAGATCTAAAATTTTTTCGTGAACATTTTTGTGAGCTTTTCTTTGAACATTTTGTTCGGGTAAATTTTTGAGCAAATTATTGCTATCTATTTTGGAAACATATTTTTAAAGATGAGAATAAATAAAATTTCACATCAGTGATCAGTGATCTCAATTCTTTAAAAAAATGGAACACCAACTTTTATTTAAAATTTTTGTGAAAAAAAGTCGATGGCAGGCGAAACATTATTATTGGCTCTACTGTGAGTTTTTCAGATATCGGCAAAAAACTCAAAAATTGCACTTTTAAGCGGTAATCCGCGTCTCACGACTATGAGAAGTGGTGGGGAGGGGATTTTTTTTTAAACATATTTTTGTGACAATACTTTACCCTTAGCTTTGATTGTTTTTTTTTAATTCCTCACACCAGATTTACCTAGTCAGTTTAAGGCCCCAACGGTTGCTTAAAAAAGCAAAAGGTTCATAAAAATGCTGAAGATAGATATTTACTGTCAATTTAATGTAATAATCAAGGTCGATTACTGACACTGACCAAACAATATGCAAAGGAGCAACATTCCGATTCAGAAGTCTAGTCTATTACTGCTAAATTATATTTTTTTAGACAAGGGTCGGGATCGTAGGATTGTAAAAGTGGGTAATAAACGGGTATTATTTAGACCGAACGTACTTTTGTTCATATATTTGAGATTTAATAAAATGTATATAGGTTTTTTAATTTGACTTAATTATTATTGTATTGTGTTTTAAACTAGGAAGTAAAATAAAGAGATATTCTTTTAAACGTAAAATTTTATCATTACATTTAACAGGCAACAGCAATAAATAAGTGTCATTATTATTTTTTTATTCTCCTTTTTTCACAACCCCAAAAAAGTTACAAGTATACTGGCATATCCCCTATAAAAATCAGGTCAATCGAAGTTGCTTATGAGGTAAAATGTGAATTTCGACATCAAATCGTTTTTCCGTGGGAAAGTACTTAATTAAAAATACCTTGTTTTAAAACTTAGTCTTTCTATTTTCAGTTAAGTTCAATGAATTCCCATAAAACTATAAAATTTAAATTTGTAAGAAATTTCTATACCAACATTTCTTCAAACAAATTTTGCTTAACATTCTCTCCAAAATTTACGTGTGTTTTTTGTACGAGATTTTGCTCGAACATTTCTTTGAGCATTTTGCTCAAGAGGCTCGTGTAAATGTTTGTCGGCATTTCCACATCAAAGGAAAGTTTGTCTGTGTAAATGCGCCTTAACACAGTATTGGTCACTCTCGCGTAGCTATTACTTTGTCTATCAGAAATACCCGCAGAAAGAACACTTCCCGACACATAAAACGCACACAGCATATATTTTAGAAATTTTGCTTGCTTATTGTTACCGACTTTTGTAGGTTAACACTTTCAGATAACATAAACAAATTTTGCTAAGGAGACTGAAAGTATTTTTATCGATATTTACTGGTTTTATAGTTTTAAGGTTGCTGTTACGAAATATAAAAGCACTTTTAAGGTCGTAGTTACAATATGGGGAATTGATTTCAGCAACACTGTACGGGAAATCAATTTAACTATGTCGACCTGATTTTTTTTCAAAAAATTTTACGTCATTGAATTTGTTTTCCATGGCAACGCGGAGACTTTATTTATGTTTATCCACAGTGGGACACCAGAGATTTTTTAGCATCGGGTCAAAAATTTGGGGTTAGGTTACTTATTTTGACGCGCGTTCTGCCGCTAAAAAACCAAGTAAAATACTAAAATAAAAGAAAACCATTTATTGCAGAATTACCTGCTAAAAAATCGCTACCCAACTACGTATTAAAGTAACTGGGTGTAATGTTGTATTTACAGGTGCATTTATATTTGAATTGGAAACACTCCCGCTAGCTAATACCGACAACAGATAAACTTAAAAGCATGCAGATTTAAAAATCGAATACTGCGCGTCAACGACCAGCATGAGTCTTTAAATAGAGCTTTACTGATCTGTTTTGTTAGTACTCAAGTATACGTGTGTTTTTGAAACTGAAGCTCTAAAATCTATCTTTTGTACTCCAAGATTTCACTAGTACAATTGCACAAATTAAAAAATGGTTGAATCAAAATAAAAACAAAATTATGTGGGGTTATGGGCGTCGTATGTTTCTATGCGAATTCCTAGTAATCCCAGCGAGCCAGTAAAGTTCTCCGGTAGGGTTGCTGCTCATATCAACTTTGGAATATATCATTTGGGATAAAGGACTATACAAAATAACTGAAAATGTCCAAAAAAACGAAACAATTTGAAAGAAAAACATGAAAGAACTCTAAATATGGCAACTATCGCGGCTATAGGAGAAAAAGTTGAAATAAATTTAACTCTGCCAGCAGAGCAGCCAGAGATAAATGAGTGGGGGAAATAGAGGAAAAGCTGCTTAATTGCTATTGGTCAAAAAAGTGTCGCTCGCGACACAGACTACTTGGTCAAATTTTCCTGGGCTAAAAACGAAAAACGTAGCTAACTGCTTTTTTAAACCTTTATAACAAACACTATTTACTGAAAATAACGAACCATGACTTATTTGTAGATGTCATACCAACCTAAAATTACCAAGTATTTAGCATTCTAACATCGAAAACCAAAACAAAACTTTAATTTTTAATTAACAATGCGGACGGGAGAGAAAGAACGAACTGGACTCACCATTAATTAACGAATAAGTTTCAATCAAAGCCAAATCGTAAAGAGTGATTAACTTTGGAGCATTGAGGATTCTTAATTGGAATCAGAAAAAGGATTTCCAGTGAAATAGTTGCCGATCCGAAATGCGGAAACCGTTTGGAGCACATAGTTTTGTAGGGATTTTATTAAGGTTTAAGGCCCCCAGAGGCATGAAATATCAATCTCTAAAGATCGAATTTGCCCCAAAAATTAAGAAAATAAAATGGTTATCTAAGACTATTTTATTACTTAAGCCCCCCCCCCCCCGAAACCCCTAGGAATAATTTTTGCCTACGCCACCGACTATAGGAAATGGAAACTTTAACGTAGCGGGTACTAACTTTGATCTCATCGATGGAACTATCATTAGACAGTTAAGCTTGGTCATGACACGCGCGACGTGCCTAGCGGTAGACGTGGAATTTTCCGGATCGGACGTTTCTGTCTTTTACATTTTATTACCATGAATTTCTATCTTGTTTTCATTGGTTCAGCCGTTCGTATACCAATCAATTGTGGAATTGATCAATCTGGGTTTTAAAAAATCTAAACATGTTTCAGTGCAGTTTTTGGTCGTTACTAATGCCTTTGCCTGTGTGTCTCATAATATTCTTTGCACAAAACTTTCTTATTATGGTTTTACGAAGCCAAGTGTGACCTCTGATTTATATAGACATTTTTAGTTAATGTCGTCTGCTCGAATTCAGTTGGAAAAACGCTATGTTAAACAGGGCTTACCACAAGGATCTGTGCTTGGTCTCCTACTTTTTCTTATTTATGTGCCCGACATCCGAAATGCTTGTCCTTATCCTGTGGTTCTTTATGCAGATGACACAACGTCTACCCAGTGTAACCCCTGTACTAGAGAACTTGTTGGTAGAACATGTATTTTACTGGACCTCTTAAAGGATTGGTGAGTTGTAATAAACTTAGTGTAAATCAGTCAAAAATTGAACATGTAATTTTTTCAATCAAGAATGTTAATTCCGTTTCAAATACAGATTTAAAAGCCTTTGTTAGATTTTTGGGTACGACCATGGTTGCCAAATTGACTTGGGAAGAACATGCAAACAGATTGTCTATGATCATATCGCGAGATACTTACCTTTTAAGATCACTGTCAATGATGGTCGGCTTTGGAACTCTTTTCACTTGTTACCACGGTTTGATACAATGGGGCCAATCTTGCCATGCGCCACTAATTTTTAGGCTTCTTCAAAGGCGATTAGAATTGTGGCTAATTTAGGTTATGGGGATGATTGTCGGGAAGCATTTAAGAAACTAAAAATACTTACTATACCGTCCCATATGTCCTACTGTGTCCACTGCATGTAAAACAACATATATGTGACTATAGCACCAATAAAAATAATCACAATTCTGCAACCAGAAATCGCAACCAACTAACTATTCTATATCAAAGACTGTCAAGAACTAGAAATGGTATTAACTATTTTGGCGTTAAATTTTTTAATCTGCTCCCACTGCTCTATGGTATGCAATCTTAATTTTAAAAAGATCATTAAAGGGTTTTTGGTCAATCCAGCATTTTAGCGACTTCTTTTTAGCAGACTTTTCTAGCTCAAGGCAAGAAAATATAATTAATGACTAAGACCGTTGTATGAATAATGATTTTTTATACTATCCAGCAAATACGGTTGCCACGGGCCTTCGTCGGCCCGATGTCGATTGCCGAATTTGCCGTCATCGGCATGACGTCAATTTACGACATCGGACCAGAAGTATTTTTTGTCCGCTTTGCGATGTAGGACCAATGTATGTTTGCCGACGCAGCGTTAGACTGTAGCCGGCCGTCGGACCAATGGTCAATTTTACTTTTTGCTGACATCGGCATAACGTCGCCGTAAGATTAAGGTCCGATATGGTTTAACGACATGGTACCGACCAACCGCTCATATAGGTAATTGGTCGGTCTAATGTAGGCAAGCTGGTCTGGGCCCGACATCGGTAAACTATTCAAGTCCGACATTGGTTTCCTAAAGCGGTCCAACGTTGGCGATTGACGAAGGTCCGTCGTTGGTAGCCTAAAGCGGCCCGACAATGGCAAACTACAAAGGTCCGTTATTGGGTGGATAATAAGGCCCCATGTAGGCCTCTCAAAGCGGGCCGACGTCGGTGATTGACGAAGGTCCGTCGGTAATTGCTTGACACGATCTGACATTGGCAAACTACAAAGTTTCGATAATGAGGGTGCTTAACCAGTCGGGCTGGTTTAAGTGGCAGAAGAGGTGATTCTTGTAGAGAAGTACCACCATCTTGTCAAGTCCGCATTCTAGTTTTGAAATATCTTTGCTCATTATATATATAATATTATCTTCCACTATACAGGGAACATAGTGACATTAGCGCCATCTCTACACACTAGGAAGAAACTATTAAGCAGTTTTAATGTGACGTATCATCGTCTGTTGCCGGTTATAGACCAATCGAACAAAAATCTGATCAGGCCATCGTCGGTCCTAAAGCAGATATAGTTCGTTTCGGCTTAAAGTCGACTATAGTAAATCGGGCCATCAACAGTTGCCGATTCTCGACCGGTTAAACAAAGTTCCAATCGGAATATCATCGGCCCTAAGGCAGCTAAGGTTTGCGTTGCTATAATGTTGACTATAGTAAATCGGGCCAACGTCAGTTGCCGATTCTCGTCCGATTAAACAAAGTTCCAATCGGACTGTCGCGTCGTCGGCTCTAAAGCAGATAAAGTGGGCGTCGGCATAAAGTCGACTATAGTAAATCGGGTCATCGTCAGTTGCCGATTTTCGACCCATTAAACAAAGTTACAATCGGACCATCGTCGGCCCTAAGGTGGTGGTGACATAAAGTCGACTGTAGGAATGTGGACCTCCGTCAGTTGCCGATTATTAACCGAAAACTAAAAATCGCAATCCGTCCAACATCGGGCCAGCGTGTAGTCGCCGATGCCGACACACTGCCGACGTTGTCGATATTGGCCCGATTGAATGGCGACGATTTGTATTTGCTGGGTAGTTTATTGTTCATTGTTAAATTAAGGTTTCTTTGTTTGTTTTTAAAATGTTTTAACTTGTGCTAATTAATGCTTTTTTAAAAACTTAATGAGTGTAGCTGTTGTTTTTTATTAGCTCATTGTTTACTTTAAGATTAGGTTTGTTATTAACATCAATAGAGAATTGAATTGAATTGAATTGAATCTCTCATATTTCTCTTCTTCGCGGTAGCAGCATAGAGAACACGTTATAGAACGTAAGCTTACGTCTGCTGTGGACGTAATATGTATATGCTAAAAACGTGCAGAACAAAATGAGCACTAAATTAGCTCTAATTGGTTATATAGGTTCTAATAAAAAAATCGCAAGTTGCGCTGCTAGCTTCTTGTACCTCGTAATCTCCCTAAAACCGCTGCGGGGTAATATAGTGCAGTGTCGAGTATCGAAAATGCCCATAGAGTGTCCGGCACAACACTTTGGGCCGGTAATGAGCTTTTCCGACTGATCAGCAAACTGTGGAACTAGCTTTTCTCTTCAAGACATTTAGGCCGATAAGTCTGCATTATATAGCAAGTAGCTATATTTACTTGACCGAGAAGTCAACTTAACAGGGCGATGAGCCTTGTATACCTGTGGAAAACTGTAAAGTCGTATGTTGTACGTGATTTTTTTCAATCCGACTGAATAAAACCAAAAAATTTGCGACATATTTAGGAACGAGACTTACCTAAATCAACAAAGAATCAACGTGAGTAATAGGTACTTATTCTGATTCTTCCACTTGCAATCAGTTGCGGCTTGCGGCGAAGTAGACTCTTGCAGGCTGAGTCGGCGAGGCTGACACATAGTGTGTATCTAACGCAAAATCATGATTCCAATGCAGCTATTTATCAGATCAGCGAAAGGAAAATCATTGCTCATAAATGCGCAGTTCTTATTGGTCGATGTCGCTAATTTCTCTTACAATACTAATGACAGTATTTTAATTAGTTGGTGCCTTTTTCCCTAAGACCAGTAGAAAGAAATTTCATCAACAGACACGTCATTAGTATCATTTTCGCAGGAGTTGGCAGCGTCGACGAATATGATCTGTGCGTTTCAGGGAAATAATTGTTTTATCCCTGATTTCAAGAAAACCTCACAGGGAAAATAAAATAATTCCCACAAATGTGCGGTTTCCATTGGTCGTTGATTTCTTTCACAGTAGCTTCACAGTAGCTACCCAAGTAGCACAAAGTGCTGAAAATCAGTTGTAGAAGCGTTGCCTCAGCCAAATCTGTAGCAATATGGCTTTAGCTGTTGTCTGTGGCAACACTTCTACAGTATTGGAGAAAGTTTGTAACAACTGTTTTTACCTCTCATTTTTTGGTTGCCTCAATGTTGTGGGCAGCAATTTAGCTGTGTATTTGAAGCTTAAAATACAACTGAATTGTATGTATGTATGTAAAATGTATTAGAGAACATATTTTTATAAATAAATAAAAATTAGAAAAAGGAAATATGGATCACAAAGTTTTAAGTCATAATTATTAACTTACTTATTTGATATCATGATAATTTTTTTATTTTACATCATTTTCAGGGTTTATTTGAGTTGTTTTCCAATGGTCTCTTACAGATTTTAACAAACATTTAAAAAAATAAACAGTATGTTTTTTTGGACTTCACAGTTAAAAGACATTTAAACAAGAACAAAACAAGTTAAAAACCAAAAATGTTTAAAATAAATTATTTTATGCCGTTAACAAAGGTACTCTTTTTCGTACTGTGATACTAATACCTTTTGTAATACGTCATAACCTTAAATGACCTTAAAAATCATGGTTTAATGTAAATAAATATAATTTTTCAAACAAAAACAATTGTTTGAGCAGTGTAAGTATGATGATACTCTATTATATATTATTTGAGAACAAGGATTTTGAAAAAAATACTCTAGATCGATATGACCTTAAGTGACCTTAAAAAACTTGTTTTATGGAGTTAAAATATCTAAGGATAATTTATTAAAAGTTCCAGATAATGTACATATAAAAATATATTCAGACTACAAACTTCGATACAAACTATAATACAGACAATCTTAAAATACGCATTCTGATTTTTACATCCCCCTTTGATATTACCACACGCAGGTGTGCAAGGGAGACCAAGTCAGTGGCAAGAACATCTTAAAGTGTCCTCCCACACCAAAAGACAGCTTACTCCATTTTGGAGTCCATTTATTATTTATTAAGGTCTAACCCCAGTTTTCAGGTGTATGAATATTTTCTGTACTGGAAAGCGACCTACTCCTTATTTGCCCAGTTTGATAAGCAGCTCGTTTGGAATGCTCCTTAACGCTTCCGTGTGAGGGAGGTGTTGAACTGAGTGGTCGCTCTCCTGGGTATCGTTGATGCTAGAAGATTCACTGTTTATATTGTACATAAGAACAGTGAATCATTCTTTAAGCACATATTCAGGGAAAATATGACTACTCTCTTTACTGGCTAGATCCAAATAAAAACCATAACTCTTTCGGACCTATAGCTTGTAAATTAACAAAAAAATAACTACCACATCTGTATCTGAGCATCCGATAGCAGAGATTTTGCCCCATTAGCACCAAGTCTTTGACATGCAATAATATTCTTCCATCGGCCTCTTCCATGGATCTGCATAAAACTCCATTTAATTCCGAGTTGCTGTTTCCTATAAAAATATTTCCTACAAAAATAATTAAAAGGCTATAAAACATATTTGCCTATAGTACTAAAATAAGAACGGTAGACATTAATGAATTTGCCAAATACGTAAACAGCTCTTCTTTGTTTTTGGCGTCTCTAAGTTACTTTTCCCAATTGGGTGGAATCTTAAAAAACAAAAGATCAAAAGATCTTGGGTGGAAATAACGAAAATTCAAACTTGGATGAGTATTCCACAAGGAACACACAAAAGATCAAAGCGAAAAGGAAATGAATAAACGATGTTTCGCCCTGGGTAACCAGCGTGGGCTCACCCTCCACTAGTGGAGGGTGACCAGTGAAACTACTGATGAGCCCACGCTGGTTACCCAGGGCGAAACATCGTTTATTCATTTCCTTTTCGCTTTGATCTTTTGTGTGTTCCTTGTGGAATACTCATCCAAGTTTGAATTTTCGTTATTTCCACCCAAGATCTTTTGATCTTTTGTTTTTTAGTTTCTTTTCGGTTGAAGTAACTGATTTGGAGGTTTTTTAACTTCTTCTTTGTTTTAATTGCCTTAGGAGCATAATCCTACTGGAAATATTAACACGCCAGGACGAATTCGTATTAGGTAACTTGGATAAGTAAGTACCAGTGCGGAACGATGCCTATTTGTGAGTGGTTCAAGGTTGGAAATCTAAGTGTATGATGGTGTTTAATGATGTATAGTGGAGGGTGACCAGTGAAACTACTGATGAGCCCACGCTGGTTACCCAGGGCGAAACATCGTTTATTCATTTCCTTTTCGCTTTGATCTTTTGTGTGTTCCTTGTGGAATACTCATCCAAGTTTGAATTTTCGTTATTTCCACCCAAGATCTTTTGATCTTTTGTTTTTTAGTTTCTTTTCGGTTGAAGTAACTGATTTGGAGGTTTTTTAACTTCTTTCTTTGTTTTAATTGCCTTAGGAGCATAATCCTACTGGAAATATTAACACGCCAGGACGAATTCGTATTAGGTAACTTGGATAAGTAAGTACCAGTGCGGAACGATGCCTATTTGTGAGTGGTTCAAGGTTGGAAATCTAAGTGTATGATGGTGTTTAATGATGTATAGTGGAGGGTGACCAGTGAAATTACTGATGAGCCCACGCTGGTTACCCAGGGCGAAACATCGTTTATTCATTTCCTTTTCGCTTTGATCTTTTGTGTGTTCCTTGTGGAATACTCATCCAAGTTTGAATTTTCGTTATTTCCACCCAAGATCTTTTGATCTTTTGTTTTTTAGTTTCTTTTCGGTTGAAGTAACTGATTTGGAGGTTTTTTAACTTCTTTCTTTGTTTTAATTGCCTTAGGAGCATAATCCTACTGGAAATATTAACACGCCAGGACGAATTCGTATTAGGTAACTTGGATAAGTAAGTACCAGTGCGGAACGATGCCTATTTGTGAGTGGTTCAAGGTTGGAAATCTAAGTGTATGATGGTGTTTAATGATGTATAGTGGAGGGTGACCAGTGAAACTACTGATGAGCCCACGCTGGTTACCCAGGGCGAAACATCGTTTATTCATTTCCTTTTCGCTTTGATCTTTTGTGTGTTCCTTGTGGAATACTCATCCAAGTTTGAATTTTCGTTATTTCCACCCAAGATCTTTTGATCTTTTGTTTTTTAGTTTCTTTTCGGTTGAAGTAACTGATTTGGAGGTTTTTTAACTTCTTCTTTGGGTGGAATCTTATCTGAAAGAAGTTATAAATAATAACTTTGCCACAGAAATTTTATACCCACAAAATTACAAATAAATTATTACCTTTGTCGGGTAGCTGGTGTTGCCTTAAGCCAGTTCCTCTTTGTTCTTGACAAGAATTTTTATGACTATTTTCAAGATACAAATCTCATGGTATATCAAATCTTCTTGCTTTAACAGACTTGGCAACATTTTTTACATAGTTTTAGTACGAGCATAGTTTTAGATAGTCATTTTATTTTTAATGTTTTGAGAAAATTTAATCTTTTACTTAGTACTAAAATAACAACGGTAGACATTAATGAATTTGCCAAATACGTAAACAGCTCTTCTTTGTTTTTGGCGTCTCTAAGTTACTTTTCCCAATTGGGTGGAATCTTATCTGAAATAAGTTATAAATAATAACTTTGCCACAGAAATTTTATACCCACAAAATTACAAATAAATTATTACCTTTGTCGGGTAGCTGGTGTTGCCTTAAGCCAGTTCCTCTTTGTTCTTGACAAGAATTTTTATGACTATTTTCAAGATACAAATCTCATGGTATATCAAATCTTCTTGCTTTAACGGACTTGGCAACATTTTTTACATAGTTTTAGTACGAGCATAGTTTTAGATAGATATTTTATTTTTAATGTTTTGAGAAAATTTAATCTTTTACTTAGTACTAAAATAACAACGGTAGACATTAATGAATTTGCCAAATACGTAAACAGCTCTTCTTTGTTTTTGGCGTCTCTAAGTTACTTTTCCCAATTGGGTGGAATCTTATCTGAAAGAAGTTATAAATAATAACTTTGCCACAGAAATTTTATACCCACAAAATTACAAATAAATTATTACCTTTGTCGGGTAGCTGGTGTTGCCTTAAGCCAGTTCCTCTTTGTTCTTGACAAGAATTTTTATGACTATTTTCAAGATACAAATCTCATGGTATATCAAATCTTCTTGCTTTAACGGACTTGGCAACATTTTTTACATAGTTTTAGTACGAGCATAGTTTTAGATAGATATTTTATTTTTAATGTTTTGAGAAAATTTAATCTTTTACTTAGTACTAAAATAACAACGGTAGACATTAATGAATTTGCCAAATACGTAAACAGCTCTTCTTTGTTTTTGGCGTCTCTAAGTTACTTTTCCCAATTGGGTGGAATCTTATCTGAAATAAGTTATAAATAATAACTTTGCCACAGAAATTTTATACCCACAAAATTACAAATAAATTATTACCTTTGTCGGGTAGCTGGTGTTGCCTTAAGCCAGTTCCTCTTTGTTCTTGACAAGAATTTTTATGACTATTTTCAAGATACAAATCTCATGGTATATCAAATCTTCTTGCTTTAACGGACTTGGCAACATTTTTTACATAGTTTTAGTACGAGCATAGTTTTAGATAGATATTTTATTTTTAATGTTTTGAGAAAATTTAATCTTTTACTTAGTACTAAAATAACAACGGTAGACATTAATGAATTTGCCAAATACGTAAACAGCTCTTCTTTGTTTTTGGCGTCTCTAAGTTACTTTTCCCAATTGGGTGGAATCTTATCTGAAAGAAGTTATAAATAATAACTTTGCCACAGAAATTTTATACCCACAAAATTACAAATAAATTATTACCTTTGTCGGGTAGCTGGTGTTGCCTTAAGCCAGTTCCTCTTTGTTCTTGACAAGAATTTTTATGACTATTTTCAAGATACAAATCTCATGGTATATCAAATCTTCTTGCTTTAACGGACTTGGCAACATTTTTTACATAGTTTTAGTACGAGCATAGTTTTAGATAGATATTTTATTTTTAATGTTTTGAGAAAATTTAATCTTTTACTTAGTACTAAAATAACAACGGTAGACATTAATGAATTTGCCAAATACGTAAACAGCTCTTCTTTGTTTTTGGCGTCTCTAAGTTACTTTTCCCAATTGGGTGGAATCTTATCTGAAATAAGTTATAAATAATAACTTTGCCACAGAAATTTTATACCCACAAAGTTACAAATAAATTATTACCTTTGTCGGGTAGCTGGTGTTGCCTTAAGCCAGTTCCTCTTTGTTCTCGACAAGAACTTTTATGACTATTTTCAAGATACAAATCTCATGGTATATCAAATCTTCTTACTTTAACAGAGTTGGCAACATTTTTTACATAGTTTTAGTACGAGCATAGTTTTAGATAGTCATTTTATTTTTAATGTTTTGAGAAAATTTAATCTTTCACACGATATTCTAGGAGGGGGGAGGCTTGCGCTCCTAAGCACCCCTCCCTGCGTAGGCAACTGGTGAAAAGTCATGTAACGTTATAATGATGGGGATGTTATTTCTTTATGATCGACTATAATTACTTCTAAATAAAACAAATGTTTCTTTTAGTTAAGGCTATCAATAAAAAAAATGGCGGCATCTGATTTCTTAAAGCAAAATTTGGGATGCGCTTTAAATCAAATAGGTTTTAAAAAATATTTTGTACCTTTACACCATTATAGAACAAATAATTCTATGTTTATAAAAAAAGGTTTTTTCTTTTATAACATGATTTTCAAGGTCATTTAAGGTCACAGCAATATAAAATTTTTTTTTTGAATTCTACGAACTCGAAATATATATAATCGAAGAATTTATTGGATTTATTTGGACCTCCAAGGCGAAAAGTCAATGGAGCCTCGGGTCAAATCGACTAAAATAATATTCATAACAACTGTGCCAATTATTTTCATGCTTGTATCATCAAAGGCCGTTTTTTTCCAAAAAAATCCGTTAAGCAACGCGGCTATTAAGATTAGTGGATATTTTTTCAGTGCAGTAGGATCTGTGCGTTTCAGGAAAATAATTGTTTAAAAAATGTATGGGTAGTGGCTGCGTGCACTTTAAATCCAACGAAAAAACTGCACAAAAGCGCGAGCGAATTGTCTCTCGTTACAGTACACCTAGCTGATGATTCCCTAATAAGGACGAAACGGCGTCGTCCTAGGTTCCACTCTCTGTGTGAAAAGTCGAAGTTCGGGATGTTCATTTTGCACTAGTACAAAAAAACTTGTGTTATGTGAGTCGATGCCTTGTCACCTGACATATAATAAATACACTGTGGCGTAAAAGTGGCCCAGGAAATAATACATAATAATAATAATACATAATTACCTTAACGGGCTCACTCACAGTGAAACATATCGCAACATGTTTCGTGTGCCCCTTAACTCACTCAATTTTTATGGAAATTGTGTGTCGGCTAAAAAAAGGCCCGTAATATACACATGTAAAATTTCCTGGGCCACTGTTACGCCACAGTGTATTTATTATATGTCGGGTGAGGTAAAAATTTGTCCTGTTCGTAATTGGCCTAAAATCAGACGGGATGAGCAAGCTTTTCTCATTAGTGTAACCGGGAGGGCCATTCGCTCGTTAGCGTCGAGTGAAGCAGCAGACGTTGGGGCCAGTAAAACCGCACGCCGTTTCATTAGTGCTAACAAGCACCCATTTTTGGGGATCGAACCTACGTTACGTTGATTTAACAGAGAAATCAGACGGGAATAGACCGATTTTCAACTGGTGCGCATCCAAGTTTAACCAAACACCATAACTGCCGCCATTTTTATGATAGCTTCCCCTAAATTCTCCTTTAATCAGCATAATTAAACCAACCAAGCTTTATCTGTGTTACGATTGCTGACTTTAGTCGTGTTCCTTTTCGCTTGTTCTTGTTTTGTAAGCAACATCTCCCTAATAACACATGACGTCCCCGGGACGTCCTTTTTAGGTCCCAACGTCCCAAGACCTTTTAAGAGTACGTTTCTAAAACGTACTTTTAATGTCATTTTTACGTATCAAATATTAAAAAAAATTTAGTAAAAAAAATGAAGTATCTTTCAGAAAACTTTTATTTAAAATTTTTAAAAATATATTTTTAAGCAAAGATCCGTATTAAGCAACTCTTAAAAAGTAAGTCTTTAAAATGTACTGTATTGGACGTTTTAAAAACGTTTAATTTTTAAGATTATAAAAACGTTCTTTTTTTGTCCAGAGTGCGTCATTTTATTTTTTACTTTTCTCTTTTTAGAAATATCGTAGTTTGGAGACTTGCTCTCTCTCTCTCAAAAAATCCGTTCGAGAACGTTTTTAAAATGTACTGAATTAGACGTTTCAAAAACGACAAATTTAGACATACTTAAAGTGTATTGTTTGCATCGTAAAAATTTGATATGTAAAAGGACTAAAGTAGTTACTCATAGAGGTAGGGATGCTCATACTTCAAATTTTTAAGAATATAATAATTAGGTATACAGGGTTCCTAAGATTTTCCTTAGGGATATGATTTCAATAAATCAAACAGAAATGGCATAGAAAGTTCTGCGCACACAACACACTAGTTTGTTATTATCTCCGGACTGCTTTCATGAGAAAAAATTGTCGCCACTCTTTCATTGTGAGCATAAATCATATTTGCAATAATAACTGTTGACAAGATGTCTGCAAATTCCGCTAGATGGCAATTAAAAATTCGATGTTTTCGGGTCCAAACCACAGCTTTTAATTAATTAGAAAGAAATATCTTCGCTTTTAATTAAATTTCTTTCCATTCTTTTCTACTAGTGACATCTATCCGGAAACGGCCAAACCATGCAGCTAGTACTAGCAGCCAAAGAAATCAATAAACGGCGCAGTTTTTCCTGCAGAGCTTTTTGCTTGCGATATTATTGATTTTAAATAAAGCTGGCCCTACACTACATTTGATATTTTCGAGGTGTTTTGTGACATGATCTCGAAATATGTAGCGAACCAATTCTTCAAAACTAGCGGGAGGGTAAAAGTGAAAAATAAGGGGCTGCCAATATTTGTAACACCCAAAAAGGGGTGAAAAGATTTATTTTGCTCTGTTTCTTTACAAAAAACGTTTTTTTTACGAAAAACTTGAGCTCTGCCACTTTTTTTATTTTTTTCTTCAACTTTCTCGAAATTTTCGTCATACCGTAGAAAAAAATTATTTCCCCCATGGTCATACTCTACTTTTATTCGAAAAAATTTAGAAACAGAGACGGGATAAGTTTTCCTAAAACGGGGGATCTTGGTTTCGAGTGAGAAGATAAAGGGCGCCGCAGGCAAAAATTTTTCAATTAAATTAGCCGAACGCAAAAATGTTAGAAAAACAAAGCACGAAATAAAAATGGCGCCGCTTACAATTTTTTTTCAAAAATTACGTAATTTAGGGAACGCAAAGAAATAGGTCTAAAGATTATAATTTTAAAGAAAAAAATATCAATTTTTTCGCCCTCCTCCACTGGGACTACAGGGGCCGTGCACAAATTACGTAATGGTCATAGGGGGGAGGGGGGTTACAAAACGTTACGTAGGGGGAGGGGGGTTTTCGACAGCGTTTGCATTTGTGTGAAACGAAGAAAATTTGGAATGAAAATAAGTGAAAAGGTTTTTTTGGGGGGGGGTAGTGGTCTTGGAATCGTTACGTAATATTAGGGGAGTGGCGTGCCAAACCGTTACAAAACATTACATAGGGAGGGGGTCAAAAATTGGTAAAATCACCGTTACGTAATTTGTGCACGGCCCCACATCTGACTGTTCCTCCTTTTTGATTTCGAATCAAAGTGCAAAACCCGGGTTGGACGTTCGAAGGCCTCAACCCGTCCTATTTGCTTGATAAAGTTTCTACGGAAATATCTCAGTCGATTTTTCCGGCCGTGTATGAACGCTTTAGGTTAGGCATTTGCATGTATCTCAGTTCCCAGCCCAGTGCGTAAGGACAATGGTTATAAAATGAAAAGCCGAAAAATATTTTTTTTTACGATATCTTTCATCAGTTTGGTATTAAAGTAGAGCAAAAACAATTTTTATTCCAGTCCTAAAGGTATGAAAATGGAAAACATTAGAAAACAACAACCTGGAATGGATTTACTACGTGTAAGATGTAGTGACAACATCGCCCCATGCCCATCCTTTTCTGCCCAATATGCTTTTTCGTTTGTCTGCGTCTTATACCCGGCTGCTTGGCCCCATAAGGATTTGCTTAGGAACCCTGTATACTTTTCCAACAACTCATAAAAAGTACAACACGTCTTTAAAATGTATTGGAATGGACGTTTTTACAACGTTCAATATTTACCCTTTTAAAAACGTCCTTTTTTCTCCAGAAAATTCGTCTTATGGATATTATTACATAAACAAAAAAATACTGGGTAGAATTTTTACACTAGAAGGTGTAACTTCAAAGTTCAAGCAGCGTGGAGAAGTTAGGGTTTTTATTTAAATTGATCAAAACGGGCGTACAAAATAGACCTATGATTTGGGGTAGCTGACCATCTACAAAATTTTTAAAGACATTTTTGTAGCAAGATATTTTCTCATTTTTAAGTAAATTGAAAAAGGTATTTTATTTAGAATTAAATTGCATTACCAGAAAGTTACAGTTTGAAAAACGTTTCTTAATGTCGTGTCTCAGTAGACGTCCCAGGGTGTAAGAAAAGTGGACGTCTCCGAGACGTCGTTAAAACGTCTTTCAGACATATAATTCCCCAAGAGTACGTCCCTAGGGCATCCGGTAATTCCGACTGGAACTTTAAAAACTTATTTTAACTTTAATGAGAGGTTTTAAAACGTTTTAGAAACTTTAATAGGTCCCTGAGGGACGTCCAAGGAACGTCCTTTTCATGTCCTGGGAAATTATGTTTGGGTCCTGAGAACGTCCCGAGTACGTCTTAAAAAAGTCCAGGATCGTCCTAATAAAAGCGGGGAAAAACGATAATTTAGGGACGTTCAAAAACAGTTTTTAAACCCGAGACGTCTTAAAAACGTGTTTAAGACATATGGGTCCCCAAGAGTACATCTCCAGGATTTTTCACTGATAAAAATTAGAAAAAAGTAAGTTAAAAGGTACCTGGGCCCAGCGGCGTCATTTCACATTAATCTTGGGAATGGGGGGGGGGGGGGTATAGCTAGCTCAAATAAACACAAAAAACCAAACAAATTTCTTGGTAAAACATACATTAAAAAAAAAAACAAAAAAGGTTATACCTAACCATTAAATTAATGAACAAAAGGAAGATGGCTGTGGCACTGTAAATCTAACGAAAAAACAAGATTTTTTTGCACTTCAGTGCAAAATAAACTTCCTGAATTTCAATTGCAGGTGGCAAAATTAATATATGTGCAGGATCGATGCTACCTACAGTAGGTATTTTCTTGGTTTCCATTGTTCACAGAGAGGGTGCCATTGACAGGATTTTTGGCACATAAGCGCGACCGAAATTCTCTGTCATTGTTGTGGTACACCTAGCTGATGAGTCCTTAATAAGGACGAAACATTGTCGTCCTAGGTTCCATCCTCCGTGTGAGCAATCAACTGGGTAACGGCGATGCATTATTCCAGCAAATTCGTCAACTAGTTTCTCCAGGTCAAATTCTTAAACCATGTTTGATTGATTTTTGTGTGCGGATACTCAGGGGGGGGGGCAATTGTCTTCTTTTCCAATTGACGCCGCTGCCTCTGCATAAATAAGATATGCTGTATGTTTATGGAAAACATAACGAACGAGGAGCGATACCATCGGAGGTAACGAATGAAGAAGGTCCAGAGGTTGTTATTGAATTTAATTGAAAAGTACTTGATTGTCCAAAAAAAATTACATGTAATATTTTCTTATTGATAAAGTGAGTAACCTTAAAATTAATTATCAAATCTAAATTCAAATTAATATTTAATATAAATTCAAACTAAAAAAAAAACATTGCTATCAAATTACCCACATAAAGATAAATGAAAATTGTCATTAAAATTACATTTTAGACATTGTTGCAGACATATATACATAATATAAAAAATAAATAATAATAGACGCTTCAAAGACAGTTTGAAAGTAGTGTTATAAAACAAAATAATTTATGTTTCGAGCCATTGCAAATGATATAAAAAAAACTAACAGTATTAAAATAAGAAGTTAAAAAAACATCAAAGCAAGGATAAAACTAAAATAACCATACATATAAAAAAGAGATACACCCATCAATGTTAAAATGAATGGGGTGATATAGGATAAAAAGGTAAGTAAGACAAATATTAGACCTGACTAAGAAATTCATGTATATTGTAAGAAATTTTTTCCAATAAAAGGGATTTTAAAAATTGTCGAAATAATCTCAAGTTTTCGAAGTTCCCAATTTGTAGATCACGGTAATTCCATTAAAAATAAACGAGTTTTTAACAATACTGGAGTGTGGTATGGGTAACCGAATGTAATCATTTTGCCGAGTACTATAGGCATGCTGTTGTCTAGAAAAGAAGTGTTTATTTTTGTAGATATGCAGTTTTCAAAATAAACAGGGTTGACAGAGTAAGAATTTCATGTTTAATAAAAAGTGGTCTGCAGTGCGTTCTTGGGTGTGCGTTTGTGAGATTTCTTACTGCTCTTTTTTGCAAAGCAAATCTCAAATGATATTCCACTAAAGCAAATAAACATTTCGTGTGACCGCAGTGCCAAGTTCAAGGAAGGTAGTGCGCTAGCTTTTTGTGCCGTAAATATGTAAATAAACATCAACGGGATTGCTTCTTCCTCAGTGGTACTTCGAAAAAAATACAAAAATCCAGACTCTTTCAGAAAACTAAACAAATACATGACAAATACTGAATTGTTTCTGTCAAACAACAACAATCGTCTGACTTCGTGACTTCGAGCCGATGACGCTGGCGCGGCGCATGTGTAGAACAGCGTTACGAGATAATAGAGAGAGAAAGTAAAGGAACATCTTGCTTACTTTGTGCATGCTAAAACATTTTTTTTACATTTTAACTTCATTTTTAGTAAAGATATTTCTTCATGTACGCAAATCGTGTCATTTTTGAAGATATTTTTGTGTTACTTAAGTGCAGAAAATAAAAATAAGTTAACAGCTGTTTACACTTTAAAGAAAGGAAGGTTGTGTTGCCGATTTTGACGTAGCTACCATAAAAATGGCCGCCCAACAAATTTTCACGCTCGCACAGTTATACATATAGCAGTGGCGGTCCCAGCCATTTGAAAAGGGGGGGGGCGGTTTCGATACGAAAAAAAACTAGAAGCATAGCTTTTACGAAGAACGAAACTTAGTAACTACAAGCGCGGATTTGGCCTCAAATCGAGAGGGGGGATTCTCAGATTTTAAGTCGTTTATTTTTAAGAAAATTGCACTGAAAAATGCATTTTTTGATTTAAAATTAAAATAAAATTGTAAATATATCAATGGTTTAAAAGCGCAGCACTCGAAAATTTTTAAGAAAGTGACACTACAAATGCCATAAACATCAACGGTGTTAGAGCGCCGCAATTTATGCCCTACTTTCGATGTTCTAAATATTTCCGTACCTACCCCCCTTGAAATCTGCGCTTGAGTAACTACGTATCATTTTTTCAGTTATAAAAAACATAGATAACAAACAAACCACAAACTAAACCTAATAGCTAAATACTTTTTTTTTTAGATTCAAAAAGCTCTTAAGTTGAAACATTATCTTTTTTATTGCTTATCTCAAATATAAGATGCCTATCTTAAAAAGTTCGTTTCCAGTTTTTTTGGGCAAACAGGTCAATGACTCGCTCAATGTCAATTTCAATATGTCTGTTGTTATGCAGCAACGCTAAGCTCGTTAGACGAATTTCCGTCATAGTGTTTTTAAGTACTTATATTTTAGATCTTCTTAGGCAGAAGAAGCTTCTTTTTGACAAAGCATTACTTACTGACAACTGAACTGAAAAATATCGCCACACTTGTTCATTGCCTCGAAAACGTTATCATATATGTTTTGATTTAAGCTTTTGCCTACTTCTGACCAATATTGTTTCCAAATACTGACTTGTCCCAATAAAAGTTCAAGAATTTGTGTTTTGTATTAATCAAACAGTTTATAGTATTTGGAAAAGACATTAGTTAATTTTGCCCTGATTTTGGCTTCACGTTGTATAAAACTTGGTATGAATATGTCCTGGTCAAAAATACTAAGCGTCTCGTTATAGAACCTTGATTTTATGTCCGAAATGATTTTGTCTAAAACTTGTTTATAATTTGAAACTCTATAATACTGTTCTGTATTTCTAATATCGTGGTTTTCAAACTGTCCCAAAATACTGTGGAGGGATTCTTGAATGTCTTTAAACCCTGCTAAAAAAACCGCATCAAAACTTTTAAAACCTGTTCAAGTTTTCAACAGATATTAAGACATTTGATTAGCTTGACGAGATTTCACCGGCCAGATTTTTGCGTCGTGAAAACTTTTAAAAACTGATGAACTTTTACCATATTTTCACGAGAAATAATTTTTAGCTCTCAAGAATTGACAAGATTTTAAGGGATCCTACGAGGGATGTTTTACAAATGGCATCTAAAACATATTAAATCTGGTAAAATCTTGTCAAATGTCTCCAAGAGATTTGATGCGGTATTTTTGGTAAGGAAGGAACGTTCTGCAATTTCCCGTTTTTTCTCCAAAGACTTCAGGGTTACTACCAGCATTTTTGTTGTCTACTTTTTTTCTGGAGCAAGGGGGGGGGACAGCCACTGTATATAGGAGGCGCTATCTGTTCCATTTTTCTATAACTATGTGCTTTAACAGGCATGATAATTTTATTTATAGACATACTAGAGCCACAATAACAACAATCAATTTAGAAAGGGTCCTGCAATAAGTTGTAAGTGACATTAACAGTTGTACAATGAATAAACCCTTGCTAAAATACCGACCTAGTTGGTATAGTAGATACATACCTGGTCTATCAAGCAGTGTCCCAATTCCTGAATTTTCTAGGAAAGGTCGCACGGGAACGGTCACCTCCTTGATATCGACCAATAACGGGCTTTAAAGTTATCTGAAACCTATCTGACCACGGCCGAACCTCACCCGATTGCCGTGTGTCGAAGGAAACTTCCTACACTTTCATACACCTGCCTCTGAGCGGGAGAACGGGCGCTCTTGAAAAACGATAATCGCGTTAGCTTGCGCGTGCACCGTACAAGTTTGGCAGCTTCTGAGCCTTCTTATTGGCGAAACGAAGGATGTGAACGTTCCCAGGCGACCATTCTCTCTAAATTCAAAAATTGGCATCCAGGAGGACCCGGGTTCGATCCCCGGGGCGTTTGGTAGTCTACTTGGACTTTTTATTGCAAAATTACAAGATTTTGTGACAAAGGAAAACGCCGTATGAAGCGGAGTAGGTCGTGTTAACTAGAAGGCAGGCTAACACGATTCCATACGGTCCCACATGGACTATAAGAGGACGGTACCGTGTGAGCCATATATAGATAGTGGAGCACGTTAAAGATCCCTAGCTCCGACAAAAGGGTTTAGGTCTAAATCCCTCTAGAAAAAAAAACTGTCTTCCTAGGGGTTGCTCATCAGAACGGTTTGGCGAGCGGGGTAAGAAGGCTTCACATATAAATATTTCGGGACTCAGGTGACTTAGAGTCAGAAAATCCTGGGTTCTACCACTTGCCAATAAAAGAAGACAGTAGCAGCAGCAGCGGCAGCCCTTGTTAAAAGAAAGGTTGAATTTTACCAAAAAAAAACTTTTGAATTTTTGGCCTGCTTTACTGGTTATACCACCAGCTAATTTCAGAGCTACTCCATCAATCAGTCGGACTTTCCGGTGAGACAAATCTGTTGTCATCCGGCGTGAATACCGGCTTTTATAGCAAACAAACCTTTACATCGGAGTACCACAAATACGCTGGTGCTACCTGAAACCATACCATAAGTTAAAATTACCTCTTTTTTATATTTAACTCCACCATTGTTATGAGAAATTTATTGTTTATTTTGTTCTTGCTGCAAGAATCTGTCCAGTGCAAAGCATTCAAAGTTCTACTAAAAGTTATGGGAGATACGTTTCATCAATGTTTTATATTTATTTCTTTCAATTTCTCCAAATATCTTATTCTTTCAAAGGGGAGATAGCGGATAAAGGGTCATTTGAATTTCAATTTACCGAAATGGACCTCCGGCCGGCATTATTATATTAAAGGCACGTCTTATGTTTTTGCTCTTCTTTCTCATGATTTCGATTTTCGATTGGGCATGGCAAAACTAATATTGTTTAAAAATAAATGGATAAAGAAATTTATTCAACACGGTCGTACCTTAAAGGGAAGAGAACAATAGCCAATTGCACCAACCAGTACCCTCTCCAGATAGGCCGATCAACTCATACCGATTTAGTGTCCTTTTATCCACCTTCGCCGCCATTTTCACTCAAAAGTGACAGATAATCCATTAGTTTTCTGTCAAAATGGCGGCGAAGGTGGATAAAAGGACATTAAAACGATAAGAGCTGATCGGCCTATGTGGAGAGGGTAATGCACCAACCTACATAAGGTCTCCTTAGCGTTATGCAGATCTTAAGTTAAGAATCTCATTTGCAACAACTTCAAAAAAACCTTAAGCACTCCTTAAGGTATTCTTTTGGAAGTCCAGCACCGCGACCACCTATTCTCTCCTATTTATTTTTCACCCTTTTTTATTGCGTTTATAGTCGTCCCGAGGTAAAGTCCAGGACATAGGCATCTCTAATTTTTTGACATATAGGTCGCGATTCTTCAGAAACGACAAAAAAATCTCACCCGTCAGAATTTTAGAAAGTGGCGATTTTTACTTATCGGTTCGTTTAAAATAAAAACACAGTCTCCTTCATATTTATCCTAACGTTGTAAAAGAAACTGCGTCATTTTTTTAATAACATTTTGTAAATTTAATACTTTAAAGATATTCTTCAGAATTAGTTTTACGGCGGAGCTAGTTTCCCACTACGCGTACCAATAGGCGTCAAAAAGTGTTGAAAATTTTCACTATGTGAAAGGAAAGACAGAATTTGTGTGACTTCGGAGCAGTGACAGCGACATATTCCATGGCTATCTATGGTTTTGTATGTTAAAAGTTATAAAGGTTTGTTTACATTTTTAAATAAAAAAAGGGTTTTTTACAAAAGCTGCCTACAAAAATTAAAGTAACATATTTTTTATTTACTGGAACAGCATTAAAAAACTCAATTTTAAGAAATATTAGCAAATAAGTCCTGACCAAAAAGCACTTAGTGTAAACTTGTGTTTAAAAATCGTCGGATTTTTTTTTAAGGGCGAGATTTTCTGAAGGTTTTTGAAGAACCGCGACCTTTATGCCAAATGAAGTTCGTCGAAAGTATTTCTTGTCATTAACAATTAAATGCAAACAGATGACATTTTGTGTGTCTTCAGACATCCCTTTTTTATGTTACTGTCATCTGACATATACAGGGTGTTTTAAATTCGATTTTCATCATGGGGATCTCCTAAACGGTAGGAGATACGAAAAGGTTTAAATTAGGGAAAAGTTGCGCAATTTCATCCTTTGCTCAAAACTAAAACAAAAGTTTACAAATTCCGGATAGTTCCGGAAATAGGCGGAAAAAATCGAAATATTCATTTTTAGTTTTTATTTTTCTGCGTCCTTATTCTTAAAGCTGTCAAAAAACGCTTAAAACTTTCTACAGGCACTTTTTTAAGATTTACCTAGTGAGAGGTCCGTTTTTGAGACTTGACATTTCAGTGTATCAGGAGCACTGTTAAGTTCATTTTTTCTTATGTACACATCCTTTTTTTCTCCTGCCGTTTGGTTCATAAAGGATGATAGATAACATTTTGCAACCTTATTTTGACAAGTCATCTGACGTTTTGGGTTTATTGAACATCATCAGCCCAAATTTAAGTTTTGCTTTTAACTTACTACTTTTAAAAATACGTTTTTTCTTTGCTTTTTAATGTTTGAATTTGGGCTGATGATAATCAATGAAACGTCAGGTACTTGTCAAAATGAGGTTGTAAAATATCTCTTATCCTTCATGAACCAAAAGGCAGGAGAAAAAAAGCATGTGTCCATAAGAGAAAATGAATTTTACAGTGCTCCTGTCAAACTGAAATGTCAAATCTTGAAAACGGACCTCTCGTTAGGTAAAACTTAAAAAAGTGCCTGTAGAAAGTTTTAAGCGGTTTTTGACAGCTTTAGGAATAAGGGCGCAGAAAAATAAAAACTAAAAATAAAGATTTCGGTTTTTTTCGCCTATCTCCGGTACCACCCCGAATTTGTAAACTTTTTTTTTGGTTTTGAGTAAAGCGTCAAATTGTGCAACTTTGCTTTAAACCTTGTCGTATCTCCTACGGTTTTGGAAGACCTTGTATATGCTAAAAAGAGAAGACCCAAACGTCAAAAAACTAGAGCTCCCTATGTTCGGGAACGATCCCGCTTACTCGACCTGCTGGAGGGCGGAGGAGACATCCCGTCACCTGGACGTGTATTCTTGAAAGTCACGCGATCCGGTCTTTCTCCCGTGCGATGAGATATATCGCATGGGATCTATCACCTCCCACGATTGAAAAGCAATTTAGTAACCAATATATTCCAAAAAAACCTCTTTATAGGGAGACCTGCAGACCCAGCCTCCGTTCAGGTAGTGCAGGTGGTTTGGGGTCCCTTTCGGAGTAGGGCAATAAAGATTGCAAATTCACTGGCAAAAAGGAACTGTTGGGGCCTCGGTTAGAGCTTATTTGCCAGGCCTTCAGGCCGCCCCCTTTCTCTACATCTACTTGAAAGACGATACTGACCTTATGGAGAGTGATATTGAATTGCTTGACCTCTGGTTGAGTTTGGCATGCCGAGAAAAATACAATAGAAGTAATCCTCAGCAGTCCTATGAATGCTCTCTATGTAGTCTTCTTTGGAGTGAAAAATTGAGTTAGGAAAAAAAAACATACAAAACAGACAAATGAAAGTTACCAGATTTCTGCTATGCTGCCAGATTTAAGAGCGGCCTAGCTTAGAAAACCTCAGAAACGAATGGTGTAAACCAAAATCAGTTTTGAGAATTTAGGGATACTTAATTGAACTTTCCTAAAGTAAATTTTGGTGCATTTGGCTAAAAGGGGGTACTTTATTTAATATCTCGAAGAGCATTTTGTAGCCTATTTACCAAATCAATTGATAAAATAAATTGACACAAATCGCATCACGTGCAAGATCACAATGAACAACCGGTAGTTTCTAGAAGATAATCAAAATGAAATGGCATGACAATGAGACTCAGATTTTAGTTTTAGCGGAGTAAATTTTCACTTTTTGGAAGTGAATCTGGGGAATTGTTTTTAGCAACGCTGTACGGGAAATCAATTTAACTATGTCGACCTGATTTTTTTTGCAAAATTTTACGTTATTAAGACTTTATTTATGTTTATCCACAGTGGGACACCAGAGATTTTTTAGCACCGGGTCAAAAATTGGGGGTTAGGTTACTTATTTTGAGTTTTCGCGTTCTGCGCCGCTAAAAACCCAAGTAAAATAAAAGAAAATCATTTATTGCAGAATTTCCTGCTAAAAAGACGCTACCCAACTACGTTTTAAAGTAACTGTGTGTAATGCTTAAGGTTGCATTTACAGGTGCATTTATAATTGAATTGGAAACATTCCCGCTAGCTGATACCGACAACAGGTTAACTTAAAAGCATGCAGATTAAAAAATCGGCGCTAGACGAAATAATCGTATTCTATTTTAAACAGGAGCGTCAACGACTAGCAAGAGTCTTTCCAACTTCTAAATGGAGCTTTACTGGCCTGTTTTGTTAGTACTTAAATATCCATGTGTTTTTGAAACTGAGGTTCTAAAATATATCTTTTGCACTCCAAGATTTCACTAGTCTAGCACATAACTATGCCGCAATAATTTAAATTAAAAAAAAATTGTTTCTATGCGAATTCCTAGTAATCCCAGCGAGCCAGTAAAGTTCTCTTGGTTCTTTGATAGACTCGGGGTAATGCCCGCGCAGCGCTAGGCCTTTTTCAGCGGGCGACCGCACACGCGGAGTGGTTTCATATTTGTTTTAGAACAATATTTTTGAAAACACATTTTTGAAAGATAAACATAACCTCGAATTGTTTTCTGTCAGAAAACGTAAAAATACTCTTCTGTCCCACTGCGGCCCGATTTACAGTTTGTTGACAAAACACCTGCAGTCACCATGGAATCGTATAAATTTTGCGGTCTATCGGCCAACACTTGAACTGCGTGTGTCTCCCAAATTTAATGAAGTGTGATTGATTGATCGGTTTTCTTTTCCGGAGTGCACAGGTTTTTAGAAAAAAGGAAACTTAGTTCTTATTTTTTATAAAGCAAGAGAATATAAAAAGGAAAAATGTAATCCAGAGGAAATTGTGAGTATTTCTCTATTTTTTTTTGTAAATCGGGTTTGTTCTAAACCGAAATTATTTTGAGGCTTTTGGGATAGATGACAGCACCAGAGCTTTTATTTTGAAGAAAAAATAATTTAGAATTTTGAAGAATCCTTCCTGTTAAGCATTTAAAAATGATCACTACCGCAAAATTTCAGCTAATTCTGATGTTTAGTTTTCCCTGTGTACTCTGGCAAAACATTAAAGAACAAGGCGTTGCCAGTTGTACTTATTTTTACTTAAATTCTGGGGAGAAACTATAACCTTAAGCGGACAATTTTCAGTATTTATCAGGTGAAAATAAATAACTGAAAATAAATAATAATCTGTAGTAATATTAAAAGTGTTGAGGAAATTATCAGAAATCTTCACCATGGTTTTTGCTTTAAAAGCCGCTTTGTTCCAGGAAAAGGCGGCCCCCACTTGCCTGCTGCACACGTTTAAAGTGAGCTCAATAAATGGGCAAACAATGAACCTTGATAATCCTCAGTGGCGGTCCCAGCCATTTGAATAGGAGGGGGCCGGTTTCGATGCGAAAAAAAACTAGAATAAAAGCATAGCTTTTATGAGGAACATATCAATATATGCACACAAAACTTACTAACTACAAGCGCGGATTTGGTTTCAAATCTAGGGAGGAAGGTACTCAGATGTTAGTCGTTTATTTCATACATTTTTTATTTTAAAAAATGTGCCAAAATTTTTGAGAAAATTACATTAGAAATGCAATTTTTGAGTCGAATTAAACTAAAATCGTATATATCAAATTGCACTAAAAAATGCATTTTTTTATTTAAAATTAAACTTAAATTTTAAATACGTCAATGGTTTTAAAGCGCAAAAGCCGAAAATTACAATACGATACTACAAATGCTATTTTTAACACAAAATTAAACTAATACCGTAAATAGCAAAGGTGTTATAGCGACGCAAATTATGCCCTACTTTTGATTTTATAAATGTTTTCATAAACAGTTTAAAGTCAGGGTAGGGAGGGTTAACTACTCCCCTATCCCCCTGAAATTCGCGCTTGAATAACTACGTATAATTTTTTCAGTTATAAAAAACATAGATAACAACCAAACCACAAAGAAAACCTAATAGCTGAATACTTTTTTTTTGAGGTCTAAAAAGCTTTTTCTAAGATCTAAGCTTTTGCCTACTTCTGATCAATATTGTTTCCAAATACTAACTTCATCATTAATCAAACAGTTTATAGTATTTATAAACGACCTTAGTTAATTTTGCCTTTATTTTGTTTTCACGCTGTATAAAACTTGGTATGAATATGTTCAGGTCCAAAATACTTTTTTTTATGTCCGAAATGATTTTGTCTAAAACTTGTTTATACATAGAAACTCTACAATACTGTTCTGTATTTCCAATGGTTTTCGAGGTAGGTACGTCATGCCTTATTCCTGGTGTGTATGAGTGATTCTAGAACTTTCTGCCATTTCTCGTTTTTTCTCCAAAGACTACAGGGTTATCACCGGCATCTTTGCTGTCTACTTGTGTCTGGGCCCGAATGGAGCCAAAACTAAATGGCTCCTGAGCAAAACTCGAAATGAAATGATGGAAGGAATGCGGACTAGACAAAATCGGCTGAACGAACACCTGTCATGTATCAGAGTAGCAAGTGATCCTGTCAGTCTAGCCTGCGGGTTGGAGGAGTAATTGGCTCGGCACCTGAGAGGAGAGTATCTTGAATTAAAAGCCGATACATGCCTGTACAGTACTGATTCAAATCGTGCTAATTAAAAAAAAAACTTTGCGACTTTGGAAACAAAATCTGGAATTGAGACCAGACTTTCCAATCCAACACGTACTAAACCGTCTTCCCTCCTTCACAAAAAGCTGTGACCGTTACTTTTTGCTTTTTTTACCGTGCACTATTTTGTGCCATTTTTGGTAATGTAATACACATAAAACCAAGAGAAAGACAGCCAATCGTCTCGTATCAGTGTGATGCTAACAATTTGCCCGCGCTCAGACGCCGGAATCAATTTTCTCAAGCCGCCAAAAGGGTAACGAGAAAATAGGAAACGAATACTACATTCCAAAGTTAAAACGCAGTATCTCCACATTTAATGATGTTAAACTGTTGTGCATTTACTGTTTTTTCGTTGGTCCACCAGGTAAAAATAGCGGCCTGATTTAATTTTCAATTCTTAAAACGTTAAAAGTCGTGCATTTTTTTACATTTAGTGGTTACTAATGATGAATGAGAAAATTTTAAAAAAATATTGTTATTTGTAAGTAACAACATATAAATTTTTGGTGAAATGGAATGAAACAATTTGATTTTTAAACAAAAAATAAGTTAAAAAACCTCCAAATCGGTTACTTCCACCGAAAAGAAACTAAAAAGCAAGGGATCAGAAGATCTTGGGTGGAAACAACGAAAATTCAAACTTGGATGAGCACCCACAAGAAACACACAAAGGACCAAAGCGAAAAGAGAAGTGATTGAACGATGTTTCGCCCTGGTTAACCAGCGTGGGCTCATCAGTGGTTTCACTGGTTACCCTTCACCATACATCATTAAACACCATCATACACTTTGCTTTCCAACTTTGAATCACTCACAAATAGGCATCGTTACCTGATACGGATTATGCTCCTAAGGCAATAAAAAAAAAGTTAAAAAAATCCTCCAAATCAGTTACTTCAACCGAAAATAAACTAAAAAATAAAAGATCAGAAGATCTTGGGTGGAGATAACGAAAATTCAAACTTGGATGAGCATCCCACAAGGAACATGCAAAAGACCAAAGCGAAAAGAGAAATGATTGAACGATGTTGCAGCTGGTGAGCCCACGCTGGTTACCCAGGGCGAAACAACAACTAGGCATCGACTACGGGAGTACCTAATGAAAGTATTTGAAGTATAACTGTTTGTCTCGAAGTTGACCACAAGAGCGTAAAAGTATTATTTTGCACCTTGTTTTGCGGTAATTAATATATTGGAATTCGCCTGTTTCGACCAATATGTCATTAATGTTACGTCAAATTGATGTGACTAAAGTCACCTCAAAAAGCGGGTCAAACCCATCTGATACAGACGTCGAAGAGACATTGCAAAAATCACGTGATTGGTCGAATTTTTGACGTCTTCTCAAAGTGATATAGACGTGTTATTATTGTCAGGGAAAGTGACTTTTTAAAGTTTCCGTCAAAAATTTATCTTGAAAAAATAAGCGGCCCTTCAATCCTTTTCATTTCTTTGCTACATTATTTTTTTATTTAAATACTGAAAATTTTAAAAATGCTTTAAACCTATTTTAAACTGTAGCCAGTCTAAAACTAACTAAAAAATCATCAAACTCCAGCAAAAAAACAAGATTTTTTTAACGATTTCAAAGAATCAGAAGAAGAAAACAGTATGGGGGCCAAAATCATTTCTTCGTTTACTGAAAACCTAACTATTTTGCGACTAAGGATGTGCGTTCTATAGCACGTCAAATACAGTTATATTTTAAAATTGGCCGCAACTGTATTGATAATTTGAACAAAATCGTCTCGTAAAGAGAAACGTTGAAAGAACGTAAATTAATTAACTCTAGTTAATTAGCAACGTTTTGGCGTCGTTGATCCGTCGTTCGTTGCGGTCGTTGGAAACGCCACAATATTCCAGTAAAATAAACGTTGTTAGAGGTTTTCCAAAGAACCACGCACAATTTAAATGGAAACTGGATCTCAGTGGGATTTCAACGCCGTTTAAGTATGTTATTGGGACACTCCCTGAGAACATTTTGTCTTATAGAAACAGATGTCGATATCTACAGGGTGAGCCCATAATAGCTGGCAAAGTTTGGGATGAGCTTATTATTATCATGCTTATGATGACCGACATCGGAAAAAAAGCATCAATTCAAAATATTATATTTCATTTGACGCCTGTCAAACCCTGTCGAAATGACTGAAAAATAATTAATGAAATTGAAGTTTTTGGAAAAGCCAATACCTTTTTTTACTCTGTTGACGATATCGAATAGAAAACCGTAAAAAAAGTGACAGTTGTCTTAACTGTCATTTACTCGATCCCATAAATTGCAGTTGAAAGTGTCACTTTTTTAACTTTAAAAGTGTAAAAAGAAAGTATTAGCTTTTCCTAAAATTCGTTCATAAATTATTTATTTGCCATTTTGACAGGGTTTGACATGCGTCAAAATTAATAACATTCTTGAGTTGATCGACCTCAATTTAGTGTAGTTCGAGACCCCACCCGTAAATATGTGTAATCGGACTAGTGGTTTTCCCCATAAGAATTAACAGTCACTGTCACTTTTTTTACGGTTTCCGATTTAATGTGTTTAGCAGAATAAAAAAGAAGCTATTCACTTTTCCAAAAACAATTTCATTAATTATATTTCCGGCATTTTAACAGGGTTTGACAGGTGTTAAACGAAATGTCATGTTTAAATTCGGCATTGTCATTTTAGTGGAAATTTATGCTTTTTTTGCCGATATTGGTCATCATAAGCGTGATAATAATAAGCTCATCACAAAATTTGGCAGCTATTGTTACCTCACCCTGTAGATATCGACACCTGTGTCTATGAGACAAAATGTTCTCAGGGACTGTCCCAATAACATATTTGAATGGCGCTAAAGCCCTCTGAGATCCAGTTTCCATTTAAGTTGTGCGTGGTTCTTTACCCTAGTTAATAACAACACACAAATGACTAGTTTATGTAATTTATGCAACACTAATTTCTTAGTTATGACAACTAAGGCAACTAAAAATTGTTACTTGGGCAGGGGGTTGCAAAAATGTCTCAGACATGTCAGGGACGCAGTAAGTCCAAAATAGTAAAATGTGGAGTTACTGCATTCCAGCTTAGGATGGTCGAATAGTCGGCGTGCGAAGGTACAATCTAAATGTCGGTTTTGATGAAAAACGTGATCCGAATCATCGAATAAACAAAATGGCGACCGAATTTTCGTTTGGGTTTTCAGTTATTGATTATAGAAATTGAACATTCGCGATTCGCCTACAAATAATGACCCAACGCCTATTGATACTTTTACCATTCGCATGCGGTAAAGTGTATTTTAACGTATAGTTTGACCATCGATCTAGGAGGCTTATTACACAGGCCGACGTCAGTTTAGTTAGAGAAAGGAGAACCATTTTTACGGACTAATTTTGGAACGCTGATTATGGCAATGATAACAGTTTTGCTCGATTAGCTCGTAATTTCACGTTATGCGTGGCTGCCATTTTTACTATATTCTTAAAGGTCGGCTTGAGTTTCTATCAAAATAATAGTTTTGGTAATGGTTAATTAATGGTAGTGGGCCGGGGGAGCCTTAAGCACTTTATCATTGGCTATTGTTTTGTCCGAGCAGGTAAGACCGCCTCGTCTATGTGGCGACATGGCGCGGAGTCGCGGATTTGCTCGAACCTTCTAGACTATGAGGCGCTTAAATATATAAGGCGCCGCGCCAGCAGTGTCGCGTATTTTACGTGTGTTTCATTGTTTTTGATTTCTTAATTTGTGCTGTTGTCTTCTTAGTAGACACTCTAGCTCTACATTGTGTGCCGTTTTTCCGCTTTTGCAACATGTCAGGTTCTTCTCGTAAGTTTGTAAAAATTCACCGGAAAGAAAGTAAAATACCTTTTGCAATTTCCATGATATGGAGAGCGCCCCGGAATCGTCATGGCGACTGTTATTTTTGTTTGACAAATACAATAGGAGCTTATAAGAAGAAACAATGTGCCATTCAGTATCCAAACTTGCCATCCGCAATAAGACCAGTGCGGCATGGAGAATCTTTACCGATACCTACTCCGCCAAAAAACTGGGAAACAATAGATATTACAGAAAGATCGACTGACAAAAGATTGCCAACAGAAACTTATGAGGATACAACAACATCCTCGGATGAAGATACGAGAGACAGTACCTTTCTTTTAAAGAATGAACTTCACCTTATACAAACAAAATGAAATGATTTAGTTAGAGACTTGCAACTTTCAAAAGAGAAAGCTCAACTTTTAGGTGCCAGACTGAAACAGTGGAATTTGCTGGCTCCGGGAACTACTTACACTCAATAAAGAAAAAGGAATGAACCTTTTTCAGAATATTACAAAATAGAAGTTTTACTTTGCGTATGCACGGTTACAAATTCAACACAATCCATCCGAATGGCGTATTTTCATAGATTCATTAAAATACAGTCTCAAAGCAGTTTTACTGCATAATGGGAACATAAGGCCGTCTATTCCTGTGGCACACTCTATTTCGATGAAAGAAACGTATGAAGATCTCGAACTAATTCTAAATAATATTAACTACAAAGAACATAGCTGGCAAATTTGTGGAGATCTGGAAGTTATTGCAATATTACTTGATATGCAAGGTGGATTTACAAAATACTCTTGTTTTTTGTGTCTTTGGGACTCAAGAGCTACAACTAAACATTACTTACAAAAAGAGTGGCCCCCTAGAGTCATTTAGGCCCGGTACTAACAATGTCAAGTATGAGCCTCTGGTAGATCCAGCCCAGATCCTGCTGCCCCCTCTTCATATTAAGTTGGGCCTCATGAAGAATTTTGTCAAAGCTATGAACAAAGAGGGCGCAGGATTTAGTTACCTTAAACAGTTCTTTCCAAAATTAAGTGATGCTAAATTAAAGGAAGGAATTTTTATAGGACCTGATATTCGTAAATTGATTCGTGATGAATTGTTTGGACGGACTTTAAATGAAAAGGAGTTAGATGCATGGCGTGCCTTTGTCAATGTTACGAAAGCTTTTTGGGCAAAAATAAAGACGAAAATTACGAAGGACTGGTGCAGCAACTTCTGGTCTCATATAAAGCTTTGTCGCATGTCCTTAAAAATCCACTTTCCTCACTCACATCTCGACTTCTTTCCGGAAAATCTTGGAGATGTTAGCGATGAAATGGGAGAGCGGTTTCATAAGGATATAAGAACGATGGAAACTCGATGTCAAGGATGTTGGGAATCTGCAATGATGGGAGACTACTGCTGGTCAGTGAAAAGAGAAGATCCGTCGTTTCATAAAAGAAAGAAGTAAAACTGATGGTCTTTTTTGAATTTTTATTGAAGTACATATTGCACACATTCTGTGTATGTAATACTATTATACTGACTTAATAAATAGTTTTTAATTGATTTTATTTAAAAAATAATAGTCGTCGATAAATGTATTCTAGTTCTACTGGTGTATTTATCAAATTAATTCCGTATTCATCCTCACTTACGTCATTTATTTGGCTGTTAAACATGATAATATTTTATGCGCCCAGTAAATAATGGTAAAATTGGCAACTATGCATTACACAAAAATACGAGCTAATGGAGGAAAACGGTTATCATATTCGCACTCAGCAACCCTAAATTAGTTAGAAACAGTGGATTTTCTTTCTGTAACTTTTCAAAAGTTCAAAAACGTCGGCCTGTGTTATTATTCATGGCCGCTATAAAAATTATTTTAATCTAATAGATACATCCTACACCTAAAAAATATATTTTCTCATAGAATAAGAAACACAAATATAAGTTAAATTTATAAAATTGAGTTTAACAGGTACATACAAATACGGGATAGTAAAAAAATTAACAAATTTTAACAATAAATAATAACAATAATTAATAACATAAGTCAGTTTCACTATCACTGTCATCATTAAAGTCTATGATAATTTTTTCTCTGAGTAGCAGATCTATATCTACATATGATTTTTCTATTTTGTGGACATGAGCTACGCAATTTTCCCAGCTTTTACTTAAAATATTCTGTTCCGCCGACCAAATTAAAGCTACCACAGAAGAATTTAAAGTTGGCGAAACATTAGTTCTTTCAACCGCTGGTTTTAGCTCATGCCATATGTGTTCAATTGGATTGAACATGCAATGGAAGGAGGAAGTCTCCACACTGTGTGGCCCATTTCTTCCACCAAAGTATCACAATAGTATTGTTTTTGTACTGAAAATGCTTTAATTATTTTAAGCAATTGTTTCTTGGTGTAGCTATCCTCAAAATACATATTATTTTCTAATATGTAATCTTGAATGGTAAGTTTTGTGTCATTTGAAGACGGAACTTTATTTAGCATTCTACTGTGGGAGTTCGTATTATCCATGACAATTACACCATTTGGAGGTATATTGGGTAACAGTTCATTCTTGAAGCAGTCTTCAAATAATTCTGCTGTGGTATCGTCATGGTAGTCAGTATGGCAATCCTTTATATTTTTGGCATTTTGGCACTTAGTATAAACCCATTTTTTGTTCTAGCATGCATTATTGTGATATTTAGTTGTGCAGTGACCAGATGAATCTACCCAACCTTTATCTGGAACTTCATGGGTGTCAAACTCGTGTATTGCAATTAAATATTCCATCCTCCATTTTTTTAAACGGGGCGATTCCATAATCACTTGCCGTTTATTAATTTTTTTTTATTTTAAAATCGTTTTTCAAAATACATTTTCTCAGTGTCTCACGGCAACACTGTATTCCTGTATCATCTTTTTTTAAATTAATGTTTGTAAAGTAGGAATCATTTATTCCCTATACATTTGATATCTTTTTCTACGAATGATATCCACATCACCCATGTCTAATTTCTTAGGAGTATTAGAATCCTTCCTTTTTTTTCTCCTAACTATCGGTTTATTTACTACACGCCACACTGTTTTCACCGATCTTCCTGTTAAAGCTGCCGCCTCCTTCACTGCATCAAATTTTGATAACCCACGTTCAAGAAAGGTGGTATAAACGCCAAATATCACTTTTTTTGTATGAAGTGACGAAATATCGCGTTTAGATTGTTATTTCTCTTGTAACGCCATTATTCCCCGTATCTCCACATGACGTACTCGGTTGTTCCTCTCACGGACGAAACAATGATTATTAGGGTAAGGGATTAGCATTTATAATGAGTCTCTTAGATACTATGGTCGTACTACACTCATTTGGGTGCAACACTAAATATGCTGTAAATTGACTACGTTTTCAGAAAATTAAAATACCTACGGATATTAACATTTTTGAGGCTTATAGGTAAACTCTTGTACCTAAAACATTCGTAAAGTGTGTTTACTGCCTTTCCGGCTTGACCGAACTTGCTGCGCTTCCTTCGGTCAACTGCCGTCGGGTGCGCAAAAGTATCACTTTCCGTACTCGTTAGGTAAATACCTATTACATGGTCCGCATAAGCAGGATACATCTTAAAATCAAAGAAATAGATAAAGATAAGCAAAGTTGCCGATTCAGTAGATATCTGGTGGCGCGCAGTGAAATTTTTGCAGTAGGGCGAGTTTTTAATTCCGCCGGTACGAACAAACGAGTTCGAAAAGTTTTTGTTGTCCATTGGTAGAGTTAGAAACTCTTGAACAGATTCCTTTGATTCACCGATTGCCACCAATGCCCACCGACTCCGAAGGTCGATGGAAAATATGGAAAATATCAGCTGTTTTCTCATTTTATGTCGGGGTTTTATATGGCAGTAAAAAGAAGCCGTGCTTGATACTTGAAGCTTGATACTCTAAATCATACTTTATTATTGTCAATTCTAAATTTTGTACTTCTCTTTTTTGTTTCTCTAGCAGTGCTATTCAACTCATGAAAAATTTTTTGATGCCTAGAACTCAAGCAGTATTTTATAATGGGTTAAAGTCAACTTTTTTAGACATTGTGACAGGTGTTCCTCAGGGGTCAGTTCTTGGTCCTCTGCTCTACTCCTTATACATTGCGGACTTTCCACCTGTGTTTTTGTGTTGTCTTCGTCATTATTTCGCCGACGATAATCAAAATTATATTTTATTTTCAATAGCACAAGCTGTGACAGCCATAAATTTAGAATTAAACAACGTTTTAGAAATGTCAAAAAATCACTGCCTTCAACTAAACACTAAGAAGTCGGGAGTAATGGTTTGTGGACCTGGAAAGCACAGAGAGGACTTTGATAGTACATACAGAGAGCAAATTATGTAACCTCCAATCACATTTTTTGTAAGATTTGCAAAGTCTATTAACAAATGTTTACAAAGAGGATATCTCAATCTAAAACAAATTTATCAACATCGACAAATTTTATCAAAAAAGGTAAAAACGATGCTTTGTGAATCTTATGTCCTCTCCCAGTTTAGTTACTGTGATACGGTGTATGGTCCCTGTCTGAAGCGGGCTGACTCTACAAGGATTCAGCGTCTGAAAAATTCTTGTCTGAGGTTTATTTATGGAATTCGAAAATACGATTCAATATCTCAAACTCTAAAGACAAGTAAATGACTCAACATGTACAGTAGGCGATACCTTCACTCTGCTACTTTATTTTTTAAAATTATCAAAACTAAAACCCCAAAATATTTACATACTAAACTACACTACAGAACAGCTGTTCATAACCTGAACCTTCGTTCCAAGGGTAGTTTGACACCCCCCAAACATACGCATAAATTTTACAAAAGATCTTGTTCATATCAAATATATTCTTTTGTGAATAAATTACCTGGTAAGTTTCTAGCTACCACTAGTGCACAATCTTTAAAAAAAAAAATTTTCATTTTTGTTTAGAGAACAGAGAATTTTTAAATATTTATTTATGTTCCATAAAAAAAATCAAACAAATCCCTTAATTGTTTCCCTGTGTATAACTAATTTTTTAATAATAGATAATTTAATTTTGCTGAATACCTTCTTCGTTTTCTTTTTTCTTTTGGGTTAGATGGAAGAACAGACGTCTGCTCTGGGGCTATCCAGAAGTAAACGAACTGAATCTCGCCCAGTTGTAGTTATTATTTTCTTGATTATTTATACTTTCTAATCTGTAATTTTATTTTCTAATAAATACATTTATTAATTAGCTTCCTATTTTTTATTTGTTTTGATTTATTTACGAAAAACCTGCAAAAATAATTAAGGTCCCTATTCATCTGTCCATCAGTCGATGCCACCGAAACCGAAACAGCGTTAAATTTAAAAACGTGCCCGTACTAAAGGCGCGCGGTGATCAAAATGATCCAAATTTAAACTTAAAACGATTTTGATCGCAGACTTTACGAAGTAAGTACTCTTAGGCTTTTGTCTTGGCGCGAAGGCTTGATATGATCCACTGTTAATTTAGCTGACAAAGTGACCTTTCACTAAAATTTTTTTAATTTGCGATCCATTTTGGAGCCTACAGGTTTTATAAGCAGGGCACCTCTGTTCCGAAGGTGTTTACTTTGTGGTTCTAGGAACGGGGTAATTGCGACCCTAAATTTTCTCTCCATCTTAATGTGTAACATGACAACAGGCTTGTAGATTGTACAAATCGCGGAAGTCATTCCAACTCTCTAGCACCTTACCGCCGTCAGATGGTAAAACGCTGTATTGGCGGTTACAGCGTTTTAGCCTAACACTGATAATTTAATTTATCTCAAAGCGACCTCCCATCTAATGTAACTTTTAATTTAAAAGGAATTAATTTTAAATTATAGTGTAGAGGCATATGTCGATAATTTCTATCCCGTGGGATTTTTAATGAAGGAGTTTTGTGACTATGTCAGATTGATAGCTCTTAAGTCACACAATCAAGGATTACCGAGTGTTTTGTTCACAAAAATCATAAAAAAACAACTTTGGCAACCGAGGCATGGTTATACTCGATTCCATATAACTCAAGGACGAGGATTCCAAAAATTTCCCATTGAAGGTCATCCACCCTTAAATGACCTTAAAAATCGCAAAAAACGATATTTTTGCCGTTTTCTCTTCAAAAAATCTTAATAATTCGACGTTTTGTCACACTAACTTCAAATGTACCTCAAACTATTAGGCATATATGCCAAATTCGATCTTTCGAGTTTGATGCAGTTTGAAGCTTTATGACCTTGAAAAATACCCCAGTAAAATTAAGATATTGCAAAAATAACATACTAAAGGGTGCTACTAATTAATTATTAAAGCGAAGAGGACCAAATTTGGTAGGAAAGATAAGAAGGTCGAGTCCAGTAACATTGTTAAAAAAAATTTGGTTCAGCTGTGATGCGTTTCAATATGGCGGTTAATATATCAAAATGGCGACCTACAACCACATTTTATTTTATCCATTTTTCTTAAAAAAACGAAAATGACAAGGTGGCCATCAGTTATTGTTGACCTATCACCGCTTACTATAAAAAAAAAAGTTTAGTTGATATATGGCCATGATTAACTTTAAAAATACCATGTACAAGTAAAAAACCAGTGTTTTTTTCAATTAACCACTACGCAAGAACTTTAAGTGCCGGCGATGAAATTAACATCTTAGCCATAACTAAACCCATCATTTTAAACCTCCCTATCATTTTTTTTTTGATCGGGCGTCCAAGATGTTTATGCTATACCCCGGAAAAAATGACCTATATGTCGTTTTTATTAAGTTTCGGAACTGTGAATTTTATGTTCTACTCACTTTTGTAGCCAACAAAGTCATTTAAATTACCTATAAGAGAGTTAGCAGAAGTTAGATGTGCATTACCATATATACTGGATCAGGTGTTTTAGATGCTATTTTCTAAAATGGCGGTCCAAAAACAAAATAAAAAATTCTAATTTTCCATTAGGTCATACTATACTATATTAACAGAAATATTGAAACGCGTCATAGCTGAACTACTGGGGTATGTTTTACGGTCATGAAGCTTCAAACTGCATCAAACTCCAAGGATCGAATTTGGCATATATGCCTAATAGTTTGAGGTACATTTGAAGTTAGGCTGACAAAACGTCGAATTATTAAGATTTTTTGTAAAGAAAATGGCAAAAATCTTGTTTCTTGCGTTGTTTATAAGATACAACGTTTTACCATCTAACGGCAGCTTAGCAAAGATAACAAGGCCAAGTTACCAACATTATTTTTTGGAGGGATTGCTCTCTTTCTATTTTCTCTTTAAAATATTTTCTTTTAACGACCGTATGTAGCCAAAAAAAAAATGATTTAGTTAAAAACCCCATTAAAAAAGTTTTAATTAGTTATCGGAATACGAGCACCATTATTCGTTACTTAAATTTTCATTTATTTTTCCAAGGACGTGAAAAAACACGAGACAAACAAAATAAAAAAATTAACAAATTTTATAACACCATCAGTATCAACTTTCTAAATTAGATTTTACCTATTCAGTGGAACCAAAGGGACTCCCCAGACAGCACAAGTACGTACCATGTACGTACCTGGTACGTAACTTTGCGGCGAAGTGTACGTCCATAGTACGTACATTTTTGGACTTACGTACACACGTCTACATCCCAAGGACGTACTATAAACGTACTTCGTCTAACGAATTGTACGTACCTGCTACGTAACGTGGTACGTACTAAGTACTTACCAGCTACGTACTTGGTACCTTTACTTTTGTACGTCCTTTACATGTCCCAACATGGGACCAAAAAAAGACCTAAAATGGACGTATGTACGTACTAAGTACGTAAAAAACTCCTTACATGTACGTAAATAGTACGTACCTGAGATGTCGTACATTACTTACTAAGTACGTCCTATGTACGTACATTTCAGTTACGTACAATTCAGGTCCTAGACTGGACCAAAACTAAATTGACTGTAATTGGGCTTGGGTCAAGCAAGGATATTTTACCAGTAATTAAAAAAAAAAGTATTGAACACACCGGGAGTTGCACCCGCGGTGAGACACAAATACTATACCACTAGACCACCACCTATACATAGAAAACTCTGCTAAAATTGTGATATAATTTATAATGGTTTTTACTTTGTTGTCTCGCTCTTATAACGTGTACGCTTATGTATAGGGTACGTACTATGTACGTACACATTTATACTTACATAGTACGTCCATAATTGGTCCCAGGACGTACTTACGTAAAATTGAGGTCCCTATGGAACGAAGTGTGGAAATAGGACAAACAAACCGTTTTTCCATAAGCTGTAAATTTCCCAAAAATGACAAGCGATGCAGTTATCTAAAAAAGATACTGTCAAATCACATATTAGAATTTTTGAGAGATCCGGCCTAGTCGTGACAGTTCTTTAGACAAGCAATATTAAGGTATATATTTTAGACCAGAGTCACAGATGTCATCTCAGAAGCCATATTTAGTTGTTTGAATATTTGTGTAATTGTTTATAATAGATACGTACATAGTACGTACGCTTATGTACATCCGTAGTACGTACGCTTATGGACGTTCAGTATACGTCTGTAATTGCATGTTTGAGAGGTAGTTCTAAAATGTACGTAAAATTTACCTACATAGTGTACGTACTATGTGCGTACTATTTTGTACGTACATAGTACGTCTCTAATTGGTCCCGGGACGTACCGAGGTAAAATGGACATAAAATGTACGTCCCTGGGACGAAGTGTGCTGTATGGGTCAGGTTCTCCCTTTCGAAACAATTAGTGCGGACGCCAATGAATTGCCATTTTAACTCCCTCTCCCAAGGAACAATTTGTCGACGTATTAACGTTGCCAAAGGCGACTTAACGTTGTGTGAAAACGGCGTATAAACGTTCTAGCAACTCGCTTTTGTACCACTTGGAGATTTGTGTTGACGTTGCCTGCGACTGGAGTCGCGTGCAACATTTCCACAACGTCGCCGAAGCGACTACGACTGAAGTTTCCTCTGGATAATATTTTTATTATTATAATTGAGTTGCAACCACAAATGGACTAATTTTCAAACACCATTTATTAACGATTCAAGAATACGTAGCTTGGTAACCTACAGTTAATTTCTCGGTTAATTTTAAAGTGGCTTTTTAAAGTGTCCCATCTACTAGATTTACCATCGAACCTTAGTTTTCCGTCAAAATGGCGTAACGGCGCAAATCAGAGAAAGGAAACAGTATGGCGGCAATAACCCTTTCTTGGTTTACTGAAAACCTAATCGTTTTGCGACTAAGGAGGTGCCCCCTATAATTGTCAGAAACAGTTATATTTTCATATTGGCCGCAACTGCATTGACTATATCACCACAATTGTCTCGTCAAGAGAAACGTTGAAAGAACGTAAATTAATTAACTCTAGTTAATTATCAACGTTTTGGCGTCGTTGATCCGTCGTTCGTTGCGGTCGTTGAAAACCCTACAATATTCCAGTAAAAATAAACGTTGTTAGATGGTTGCCAAACTTGCCTTAGTTAATAACAACGCTTTAGCGTCGTTTTCTCGTCCATCAAAGCGGCCGTTGCACAAATGACTAGTTTTTGTACTTTATGCAACGTTAATTTTAGTGCATTTCTTGGTTACTACTCTGGTGGAAGAGTGCGTAGAAGCACTGGAAGACTTGAGTCAAGACAAAAGAGTTACAGTGATGTGGGTACCGGGACACACGGGAGTGTCGGGCAACGAAAAGGCGGATGAACTCGCTCGGATCGGGGCCAGCACTCAATACGTGGGGCCGGAACCACTCTTAGGTATAACAAGGAGACAGCTGCAAAGTCGACTCATTAAGTGGGCTAATGATGCACTGGTGGACTCCTGGGAGAACGAATTAGGATGCAGACAGTTCAAAGAATTCGTCGACGGACCGGACGCGGCCAGACTCAAATGGCTCCTGGGAAGGACACGAAAAGATATTGGACTACTGACAGGGATGCTGACCGGCCACAATCGACTCAGTAAGCATCTGACTCGCATCGGGGTGGGGAATGACTCCATCTGCAGTGCCTGCGGGAGGGCGGAGGAGACATCCCGGCACCTCGTTGCGGAGTGCGATGCATACCTAAGGATGAGGCATCAGGTACTCGGACAACCGAACCTGGATGCAGAGGACCTGCGAGCTCTCAGGTAGGCCAAAGTACTGGACTTCGTGAAGAGAACAGGAAGGCCCGGAGAGCCCACTACCGTACAAGAGGTACAGGTGGTGGATTAGGGGGCTGGGCTGGGGTAAGGTAAAAAGGGGCCGCCCCCTAGTTACTACTACTACTACTACTACTAGTTACGGCAACTACTTAAGGCAACTAAAAATTGTTACTGGCTCCTTCTTGTTGTCTTAGGTAACGAGACAAGGCCTGTCCACAGAAAAAAATCGGATTTTTTTTACTGACGTGTACTTTCTTTACAAAATCTAACAGGATTTATTTTACTCAAAAATTATTTAAAAATACAGTTGTGTATCTTTATACCTAAATGTAATAAACTTGTACACAGTAAAATCAATGAATAGCGATCTTTCCCTCAAAAAGGTAATGGTAACCGTAGATCCGGATTTCGCACTTGTGGTGCTCATCAGTACTATGCTTAGAATTATTCATTGATTTTGTTATTTATTCACCCTCACTAAATCCCTTTTTAGTACACAATTTTAGTTACAAACGTGCACCATAATTCGTGGACGAGAAAAAAATTATCAAAAAATATAAAAATTTTATAACACCATCAGTATCAACTTTCTTAATTAGATTTTGCCGATTCAGTGGAACAAATGGAACTCTAGCTCTGCCTTTCGGAAAAATTACTGCGAACGCCACTGAATTACCACCCTAACCTCCTCCTCCTTTTTGTCGTGTTAGGTAACGGGACAAGGCCTGTACACGGAAAAAAATAGGATTTTTTTTTACTTACGTGCACTTTCTTTACAAAACGTAACATGATTTGTTTCATTCAAAAATTATGTAAAAAAATTACATTTTGTTTTATATTTTAAAGACAGTTGTGTATTTTTATACCCAATTGTGTAAAACTTGTTCACAATTTTAGTTACACAAATCAACGACGTTTAACAAGCACGAGGCTAGGTTTATTTTAAATAAATGCTAACTTTTAAAGAGTTTATATTAGGAAAATATAGGTTTGTTTACTTTTGTCGCTGTACTTATGTAGCGAAAAAAATATTCAGTTAAAGACATGCATGCACCATAATTATTTACTTGAATTTTCATTTATATTTCCATGGACGTGAGAAAACGAGACCAAAAATAATTAAAAAATATAAAAATTTTACTTTCTTAATTATATTTTGCCGATTCAGTGGAACAAACGGGACTCAAGTTCTCCCTTTCGGAACAATTAATGCGGACGCCACTGAATAACCAACCTAACCTCCCCCTTTTTCTTGTTGTGTTAGGTAACGGGCAAGGCCTGCCCACGGGGCAAAAATCGGATTTCTCAAAAATTGTGCTAAAATATACATTTTTAAAATGAAGGGAAAATTTTAGCGCCCTAATAAATGTACAGAAAATTTTTGTGGCGTAGAGGGCAAAGGGTAAGGAACTAAATCGGAAAAAAGTTATTCCTCCACCAGGATTTGAACACGGGACCTAGAATACCAGTCTAATGCTTTACCAAATGAGCTATCGTGGACATGGGGTTTTGATTGGTTATACGCGGAAATCCTTTCGTCCGATTCATTTGTTAGTAGTGGGGTGATCTTTGAAGTCTACTGCGGCTTTAAAAACCTAGAAATGTCATAAAGACAAGGAGGTACACATTCACGATTATTAATTGTACGGAATTTCTATTTATCTATTAACCAACGATACACGACATATGGCGTTTGGAGGTGTCACATGGCGAATTTCCAACTAATAATCAAGAGTGTGTACGTCCTTGTCTTTATAACATCTCTAGGTTTTTAAATCCGCAGTAGGCTTTAAAGACCACCCCACTACTAACAAATGAATCGGAGGAAAGGATTTCCGAATAGCAAGTCAAAAATGCAGGTCCTCGATAGCTATGTTGATACTTTGATAGAGCATTAGACTGGTATTCTAGAGGTCCCGGATTCAAATCCTGGTCGAGGAGAAACGTTTCCCCGATTTATTTCCTTTCACCCTTTACCCTGTGTAAATATATGTTTTTTTTTTTGTATACCTTCATTAAAAACATGATTTGACTAACTGTCTGCAGATAATTAAAGCGTGGCGTTTTTGGTTACTGACACATGCCAAAAAAGATTTCTGTCCGTTTTTTACCCCAAAATTAAAGATAAATAGCGGAATATAGTAATATTGAAAAAATCTAATTATTCTTTCCTAAAAATAAGTCATTTCCGCCAGTTTTCACCAAGAATTTACGAAAAAATTATTTAAAAAGATCATCAAAATATCAAATTGTCAAATATTAAAATGTCGCAACAATGAACGTCATCGAGTAAAAAGGCACATCGCTATGGAAACCGCATTGTTATTTCATTTACCAGCCGCCTTGATTTATAGTGGAAAGATGGTTTATACCTTGCGAAAAGTGCTCTTCGTTTGAGATTTTTAATAGTAGTTTTAACAACTAGTGTCTAAAATAGTGCTTTTTTTTACCAGCGTTGATTTAAATAACGAGCGCAGCGAGGTGTTTAAAAACGCGAGTAAAAAAGGCACAGTTTAGCAGCGAATTGTTAACACTATTTGTTTTAATACCTTTATTAAAAAATCCAAGAAAAACAGGAAAATACTTTTAAAAATCTCGAACGAAGAGAACTTCTCGCAACACACCATCTTTACACTATAAATCAAGGCGGCTGGTAAATAAAATAACAATCGTTTCCATAGCGATGTATCTTTTTACTCGGTGACATTCATTGTTGCGACATTTTATTATTATATATTTTTAAATGATTTTCTATTTTCCGCTATTTCTCTTTAAATTTGGATTTTTTATCCAGATAGAAATCTTTTTTTGCACCCGTTTTTTTGCGTCGGTCGGTAACCAAACACGCCATACTTTAGTTATCTGCAAACAGTTACTAAAATCATGTTTTTGATGAAGGTATTAAAAAAAAGTATTTTTCGGTTTTTCTTGGATTTTTTGATAAAGGTATTAAAAAAAATAGTTTTAGCAACTCGCGGCTAAACTGTGCTTTTTTTTTACTCGCGTTTTTAAATAGCTCGTTATTTAAACCAACGCTTGTAAAAAAAGCACTATTTTAGCCACTAGTTGTTAAAACTAATACATTGTAGATTTTAAAGACAGTTATGTTTTTTTTACCGAATTGTGTAAAACTTGTACACAATTTTAGTTACACAAGTTAATGAAAAAAATTACACAGATATTTTTTCCGTGTAGATTTTATACACTACACAGGAGCAATCGTTTCAGGTCTTTAGCCTTTAGAAGGACGAGGAGGTTTATTGTAAATAAATGTTAACTTTTAACGACTTTAAATTGAGAAATTATAGGTTTGTTTACTTTTGTTGCTCCATGATAAATGATTTAGTTAAAGACCCCATTAAAAAAGTTTTTAATTAGTTAATAACATGCGTGCGCCATATTTATTTCGTCACCCGTATTTTATTGTATTTTTCCATGGACCAGAAAAAAAAACAAGACAATTTAATCAGAGAATATCAAAATTTTATAACACCAACATTATCAACTTTTTCAATTAGATTTTTCCGATCAAGTGGAACAAAGTGATTTTCCCGAATGTTGCCGGCAGCCATAGAAAAAGGAAAAAAAACAGAAGGGTCGACAGTATTGTTTGCATTTTTGCCCAATTTAGTTTGTGGCACTTAACTCGCAAGGGTTAAAAGTAAATTTGTACACCGGCAATCCTTGGGGGGGGGGGTGGAGCCTCCCCCCACCTTAATGTTGCTTGCAGTTGGGAAATGTGAAGGTTCGGTTGGGAAATTTAAGTACATTTTACATAACATTTTGTTTTTCTAATTTCTTCAAACAACAATAAAAAAATTTTCAAAGTTTCAGGTTACTTTGGAATCGCTTATAATATTAATTGAGAAAATGGCCTTTATCCTCCCCCCTTTCTGACAATTTATTTGAAAAATCGACGGTTTTTTAAAAACAGTGAATTTTTTTGCCTGCGGTGCCCTATTGGGTTGAAAGTTGCATTAATTTTAGAACTTTTGCATAAAATTATTTCTCTTTGCTTTTACAAAATTTTGAGGTTACGCCCCCCCCTCTTTTTTTTAGTTTTCTTAGATATGTTTATAAAACTCTAGACAAAAACCAACATGTAACTGGAATATTTTTTGATATGTCCAAAGCTTTTGATACTATAGAGACATTAGTTTTGTAATTGATAAGATATACGCTATTGATATTACAGGTAAAATATTAAAATTAATAAAGTATTATCTAGAACATCGTAAACTATGTGTGATTCTAGGTGAAAAAATGTTACAGTTCCAAGATGGACATGGGAGCACCATAGGGCTCAATATTGAGACCACTTATATTTTTAATCTTCATAAATGACCTGCATTTCATCTACAGCTGAAATGCATAGCCATGTTTGCAGATGATATAACTATAGGCATTTTAGCCAAAACATTTTATGCGATTTTTAAAAGTTTACTTTCTCAAGGGGTTCAAAATAAGGGTGAAAATGTTTTAGTTCTGGAAGCAACTTTTTAGTTAGCTGTTTCAATTAGGGATTAATTAAAAATTTAGGGATTAATAAGTTGTCATTTTGATTACCTATAGGAAATTGTCGCCTCTCTTTGCTTGTACCATAAACTCCCACTGGTGTTAAAAACTTTTGTTTGTGCCACTGTTGGTATTTTTGACTTTAATATGTATTCTCATTTAGTTTCTTTTTCTTAGAGACATTTTTCCATTCTCTAAAATTTTCAATTTGAGGATGTAAATTAGCACAAATTAAATCGAAAATATGGATTCTTTTCGTTTCAGGAGCGATCTTATTTAGATAAGTCGAAGAGCGATCTCGGCTGAGAAATACCAGCTTATTTTGAACATTATTTTCTTCTTTTAAAAGGCGGTATTTCAATAAAAAAAATTTATCAAAAAAAACTTTTAAAGAACAAGCTTTTATTAAATGCACTCAGAAGTAGAAAATAATTTTTTATCTTTCTTAAACCATAATAAAAGCAATGGGCGCAAATTAGAAATTTTAACCTTTGGTATTGTATTTCAGCCACATCGACGATTCACCTGAGAAATAGTTGTGTTACTCTATAACCTAAGGACATTTTCAAAGGCTTGCCAAGCACGGCAATCTCACCTGTTCTTAGCTTCTTTAGATGAAAGCATTATGTTTATCATTTGAACACAAGAAGAATTTAGTTCTTCTTTTGTAGTTCTCTCTTTGTCACCGTAAAGTTAAAATTTTTAATTTGCGCTTATCGCTATGGTATAAGAAAGACAAAAAATTATTTTCCCTGCATGTAATAAAAACTCGTTCTTTCAATTTTTTTTTTATAAAAATTTGTTCTTTAATTTTAAATTTCTACCCTAAATCGACCATTCTAAATCCGCCATATTAAAATTTTCAAATTTGTCCATCATATCCCCTTCCCGAAAAACCCCTGTATGCCAATTTTGATGTAAATCGAACAAACTAAATATTTTCCCCCCTCCACTTCAGGGAAGTGTGTACCTAATAATACCATATTATTGTTTTGTCGCCGAAACTATAAACGCATACCAAATTTAAACACACACCTTTAATTTTTAGATTTGTACCCTTAATCGTCCATTTTGAATCCGCCATATTGAAATTTTCAAATCTGATCAAAAATTCATAATCCCCTTTCTTAAAAACCCTTGCATGCCAATTTTGATTGAAATCTAAATCTTTCTCCCTTTCCACTTCTCTCGTTAGAGGAAGGTGGGTACCTGAGCATACCATATTATTGTATTTTCACCGGAACTATAAACGCATACCAAATTTGAACACAAGCCCATTTCCAAGTGCCCCAACACACCAAATTTCAACGAAATCGGGCGTACTTCAACTGTACCCCCCTCCACCTCCTTCGAGTAGTGGGGAGCTGTCAATTTCACCACACTATATTCTTGTATTGTCACCGCAACTATATAAGCATGCCAAATTTGAAGCCGATCGGATGTCGGGAAGTTGGTCAAAATTAAGTTGCAGGATTCCACCCGAACAACATATCTAAATAGTTTGTTCGTTACATACAGTGCAAGTTAAATAAAAGTTTGTAAAAAACAAGCTTTTTTGCTATTGTATCTCCGCGTTTTAAAGCGTGCGGGCATTTACATGGTTATAACAGTGGCGCAACGAGGGGCGTTGGGATTAACACCCCCCCCCCCCCGACAAGCCTGGTTGTGGTCACACTTTTACTTAAAATGAAGTTTTTTTTATTCTACCTCCCCCCTCCCCAGAAGTCATTTTCTGGGTGCGCCACTGGTTATAACTTTTGTTTTAGTGAACCGATTTGGACAAAATAAAGCCCAAAATATTGTCCAGAAACTAAAGAAACAGTAGCAAAACTGCTATGAAAATCGATTTAGTAGTTTTCCCGTGATGCCGGTACAAACACGCAAAAATTCTAAAAATTGGATTTTTTGTAATGATATCGTTTACTGTGTAGTATCCTTAAAGAGAGAATTGTTTGCGGATTTCAAAAATTGCAAAATATACAAGGAAATTAAAAATCTCAGTTGACTTCCCAACAAGCATTTGGACGTTATATTACGTTATGGTCACGTAGGGCAAGAAATACCTGACGTCGGGTCCGACGTCCATCAGTCTTTCTGAGGACTCGATTTAGCACCTAAGTAGGGAATCAAAATTTGAGTCGTTTCGACGTTGGGTGCTGCACAATGTTTTGGTCAAATATTACGTCAAATTACGTAGACCCACGACCCAAAGTTTTACTGTGCAGACCAAGTTTAAACTTATTAGGTAAAAACTTTTATATGTCTAAACAAACACATCCCAATGAACTGTGGATGACAATAATTATCATCTTAGTTATTGTAGGTAACTGAAAAAAGTTAGTTTTACACATTCTATGGATGCCAATCTTCCAACGAAGGTCAGTTTACTGATAAATATAATTAAAATAGACATTAAAAAAACAAAAACCCACAAAAATAATTCAAAAATATTAAGAAATTAATTTTGAAAAAATTAACCTAAAAATAAAATCTTTATAAGGAAGCCCGTTTCTTATAGTAAAACAAATGCATTTTAGTTGCCAACAAATGAGTTAATTTACATATCAAGCCTTTAAAATTAAAAAATAAAATGTACTGTTGTAATGGCGCATCGATGCTAAACGTTTAAAATGGCGTTTCGGGCGCTGACCAAGAACACCTCCTGCGACGTCGCCTTGTAGAACGACCCGACCTAGAATATTGTAGTATAATTGTAGGTCACGCAACCACGTCGGTGGACCTCGGAATAGTTACATTTAATAAATAAAAGTTTGGCAACGTCAATTTTATTACAATTCTACTTTTAAACTCATACTAAATATAACGTCACATGAATTGGACGTTATACCGGGTGTCCCGAGGTGACTGGCCTACAAGATTATTTTGTAAACTATACAATAGAAACTTTTAAACTTTCTATTCTAACATATGTCCATGTAAAGTATATTTATAAAATACTTTCGTATTTGCAGTGTTGCCATTTACAGAAAATCTTGGCAACCACCAAATTTATTGACGTCCGTTTTCACTTTGGCCTAACCTTAAATTTTATTCTAAAAATTACGTCGCTGAAATTAACGTTAATTTACGTCGCTGATAAGTAGCGAGTATCACCAACATTTGGCTACGTCAGTTTTGGTAAGTATCGACGTTACAACTGATGCAGTAGTTGTTGGCGACGTCAGGTCTTAGTAAAAAATACGTTGTTTGATGGACAAACCAACTGCTGACCTAAATTTGCGCCAAAACCGACGTCATGTTAGGTTGTAATTAGTCGGAAGTTAGAAAAATGCTGCTTGGGTTGTTGTTGGATATTTTTATTCAACCAAATTCTAACCCGCTAGAAGCACCGTTCCGTTTAAACAATCCACCATGTATATGTAGATATATGTACTATACACAGGGTTCGACAGTTATTGTCTAGGGTGCCGAAATAGTGTGTATTGCAGAATGGCTAGTAAATGAGAGCGAAAGAGATAATAAACTTGAGAAACCGATACGCTGTTGCCGATGTCACCCACAATTAACTAAAAGATTCCCAACTTAGATCCCGTCAAATTTAACGATAAATGTTGCATTCAAAGGGCGTAAAATTAGAATCCGCTAAATTAAAATGCCTATTTATTCACAAACTACCAATTGACGTTGCTCTTTCACTGAAGCTGCGAAGAGTGTGAGCCTGACCTCCCTTAACCAGTTACGCTAAAGTCCCGCCTCTACGAGACAATTTATAGTAGCAGTCTCGCGTTGTCACGAAATGTCTTCTTGAAATAAATATAAAACAAAATTATACTTTTTTAAAATAATAAAAAAAATTAAACAACCTAGCGCAGTCTTTCAATCCTTAACTCTCTACTCTTTCTACTTAGAACCCTTTTTGTAACCGTGTTCACGTCTTGTTTAACTTTAAAACGAATTTAAAGCTGTAATTAAATTTAATAACAAAGGGTGTTTTTTTAAAAAAAATCTTATTCTTGTAGACTGTTATTTTACAAAATTTGCCGATGAAACGGGGCTCCTCTCCCCGCGCCTCAGATGTACAGAGACGCGAAGGGGCGTCTGCTCTTCAGGTCTTGCATAAAAAATATTTTCTTATTTAATAAAAATTTTTGTAAAAACTGCCCAATGAAGCATTGAAAGGCATGGATAAGCCTAGTTTTTTTTGCGTCATTTTTAAAACAATGATCGAGATGACAGTAACTACATTTTCATAGGCTACTTTGATACGCAAAATCATTGTAGTATACAGTGGAGGACTAAACGCAAAAACACGTCGATTGAGTTTTTTTCTGTGGTTTCCAGGAATACTAAAAAAACTTTTTTTTACCCTTTTTAGAGGGTGAAACCCAAACCCATTTAATTTTTTTAAACGGCATGATAGTACTTGTAGCACATTGCTGAAATGCTCTTTAAAAAAAAAAATTACCTGTACATTTTTTTTTAATTTTAACTTAATCCCAACTAGCAATTTTTAGTTGTGCAAGTTGTAAAAATTAGAATTGCACTAATTTTAAACGTTGTTTTACAGATAAAGAATAGTTATCATGGCGAGGGTTGACAATGTCGACTATTATACGACGCGTAAACGTTTATCATAACTTCAGTCGCCATCAACTATTTATGACCGTCTATTGTACTAACAGTAATTCCTTAGTTGTGAAGGCGCCGACTACAAACCGTTGTGTGCTTTGTTGGAGACGCGGGCGCACCTGTTTTCATCTAACCAATTTTTCTGTTATGTTTGCAACAAACCAATTTTGAAGCACTGCTTTCTGTCATACAAACATCAATTAATTCATTAAAAGTAACTAAGAAATGTTTTGTAAAGTTTCTATTAGTTTTGTTTGAACATTTTGCACTATGAAAAGGAACAAATTGTATAAATATTCATCGATATTTTGACATGTGACAGCTGTCATTGAAAGTGATTCCCCAGTGTGGCGGAAAAAAAGAAGGTAAACAACAAGGACGGAAATTAAGTGAGTATCAGAAAGCCAAACTGTGGAGCAATTTCGATTGGGGAAAATAATCTTAATCTAGGGCGCGCTTGTTTTTTAGAGCTACGAACTGTACATTTGACAGTAAAGTACCGTCTGTTTATATATTTTGGCATTGGTTCGCATGTTATGATGATGAAAAACATGATATGACATAGAATATCATTTTATTTTAATAATATTATAGTGTATTTATCATTTTACGTAATGAATAATATTTTGAACAAATAATTGTACTCCAAACCCCATTGAACTATTACTTCAACTGTAGTCGCGATCGCGAAGTTGACTCAACCAAAAAATCATCCACCAAATTGGTGCAAAAGTGGGTGGTGTTTGAGTAAAAGTAAATTGCTAGTTGGGATAGGTACCTAATTTTTATAAAAAAAAACTTTTTTTGAAGAAAAATTCTGGCCTGTCAGTTACTTGTAACTAGCAGAATCGCCAGTCATTTTGCATAGTTTTTTGCAATATATGCTTGAACATCTCCTATAAATTGTAGCTTTGTTAAAGCAACATAAGAAATTCATTAAATATCGTAAGTATATGCCAGCCTGTCACGGAGATGCAACTATCGAAATCGCCTGTCCATTATTTTCTGATATTAGACGTAGACACTATAAAACTTATTAAAATTATAGCTTTGTTAAACCAAATTATTTTTAGTTTTTTTTTTAATTTTGAAAAATTTATTTCTCAAGGAAGCAACCCGGTATTGATTGGCAGGTCAGTACCATTTTTATTAACGAATATTAAAACATATTTTTACAAAACTCTAGCCTTGCTAAAACACCTTAGTCGATTTGGGGATAAAATGAACCTGAATATACGCAACTGTTAATTGACGGTGAATTTTTAAAACCCATTAGTTTTTAATGACCCAGCCTTCATTACCGTCTTTTTGTTTCTATAATAAAAAATAAATAAAATAAATGTTTTCCATTTCGCCATTTTAATGTAACCACTCTCCTCTTCTGGAAATTAACGAGTCGTGCTTAATTAATGTGGTTTTAAATGCCTTTTTAAACGCTCTTTCAAAATATATTTAAAGACATAGAGAATAAACGGCCTATCTCACATTTTCATAAAATAAGTTGTTGTTTCTACTCCATTTTATCAAAGTTTAGCTGAATACCCACAGCTTCAACGGCGGCTTTTTCGAAATTTTTATCAAAACTGTTTGCTACGGTGGCCCAAACGGGAACTTCCAAGTTTTTGAACGCGCTTTTTTTAAACCAACTAACTTTGCATCTTTGAGTGACAGCACAACAGCTGGTTTCTTCAAAATAGAACGTTATTTAGTATAATTTATTTTTCACCTATAATTATTTATATAAAGAGTTAATTATTAGGTATCAAGATTATTATAATAGTCAAAATATTGATAATTTTATATATAAAATATCTGCATTTTTTTAGGTAATTTTATTGTTAAATATTCAATAATCTGCAATAATAATAGTCAAAACGTTGTTAATTTTATATTACCATTTTTATGCAGCATGCAACAAATTTTAATTTACTGTGCTGCATTTATTTACTTATTACTTTCAATAAAGTTAAGGAAATGGTCGAAGGGAAAACTTAACCTTATGCTTTTCAACACTGAACACTACTATGATGGATCTGAGTGTTCTAAAACAAATACCATTATTTTTGGTAAGCTTGTTTATTTTTCCTCCCATTTCTATATTTTATTTATACACGCCGTTTCGATCAGTACAATTTTTGATCGTCTTCAGGTGAAAACTACAATCTATTCCTAAGGCTACGTACTTATATACTATGGGAAATCACTCAACCGTGAAGTTTAAGAAGTTGGCTCCGCCCAAGGAGGGGCTTCCTAATAATTGGGATTTCAACACTTGGTTTACTGAAAATATCCTAATTCTGCCCAATAAAGGCAGCTTCAAGGAATTTTCGTTTCTTCCAGTGTGACTCCTTGTGCAGAACCTTTGCTTCTGTCCACTTCATTCGGTGTTGTTTTGACCATGCGTGTTCGGCTGATTTCATTGTTTCACCTCTTTGGGTATTCATCTGATGTTCCTTAAACCTAACAGATAGCGGTCCTTTTGTTTCACCTATGTACGATTCGACACACTCAAAAGGAATTTGTTAAATGAATTCTTTATTTTGTTTGTTATCCGGCTTTGTTTTACTAATTTAATGTATGGAATTGTAAGGAATGCATTTGCCTGGTTTTGGTCTTGCAATCTATGTCCTGTTTGTTGAAATTTAGAAATAGTATCTGTTATAAGTTTAAGGCTGTAACCATTCTGCTGCTGATCCTTCTTAATGTTTCTTACCTCGATTTCCAAGTCATGAGAATTGTTAAAAATTTGAACGGCTCTGTTATACAAAGTTCTTATTATGCCTCGTTTATTTGTAGCAGAATGATTTGAACCTTGATTTAAATATTGTCCTGTGTGAGTGGGTTTACGATTGACTGTTGTTCTGATGTCGCTTTCTACTCGTTTCGCAAGTACATTAAGAAAGGGAATTTGACAATTTTGATACTCTATTGTGAATTTAATGGTGGGTCTTATGTTATTTAGGTGGTGAAGAAATTCTGAAAGTTGTTGGTCATACCCGATCCAGATAACAAAAGTATCATCAACATATCTTAGCCAGATCTTAGGTTTATATGTTGCGGTATCAACCGTCTATGATTCGAACCACTCCATGTAAATATTGGCCACCACTGGCGAAAGCGATTAACCCATTGGCAGACCGTCATCCTGAGCATTAAACCTATCTTTCACCTGAAAATAAGAGTTATGTAGACAGCACTCCAACACATCCATCACTCCCTCCAGCGGCAGGCTGGTATGTTCATAAAGGGATTCGTCATCAACCAGTCTCTGTCTCATAATATCTAGCGATTCCTTTATCGGGACATTGGTGTATAAACTTTCGACATAAAAACTGACAAATTTATCCTCGGGTCCTAAAACAAAAGATTTAATTTAATTTAACAAAATGGTTGGAATTTTCTACAAATGAAGTGGTCTTGCCTACAGGAGGTTAAATAATTTTCAAAGGTAATTTAGACAGATTGCTTGTTGGAGAATTTCTGGAACTTGGGCGTAAGGGCATTGCATCTTTGTGAATTTGGGGAAGTTCGTATAGATAGAAGGCTTGCTATAACGTGGTGTAAGTTGAGATCTTGTGTTGTCCGGAATATATCTGGAATACTGTTTTAAAGTTCTATAAATTGGGAGAAGGTGATAGTTTCCTTTGTCAAGTACCTCTTCAGCTTTCTTGTCATAGGTTTCCATGTCTAAAATCACTGTTGCATTGCCCTTATCCGCCGCCGGTAAGATTTTAACTGGTTTGTCCTTTTGAAGATTCTTCAACGCAATTTCCTTTGTCTTGCTTATGTTAGAAGTATGCTTAATAGGTTTGTCAATAATGGTCCTTACCTGACGTCGGAACTCGTTGGCATCTTGCCGTGGAAGAGGATGACTTTCTATGGCGGTGATAATATCGATGGTGGGTATCTTCTTAGGAGCGATGGAAAAGTTTTCTTCTATGGGTGTCAATGTCTTCTGTGATGCATTAATGATGGTTCTTACAGTGTCGGTGGTCGATTGGCTTTGTGGATGTTGATGAGCGAGTTTCCTTTGGTGCTTTGCTTGCCAGGTCTGTCGAAGATGGTTGCAGATTCGTGTGATTTTGTCCAGAATTGGTTGATAATCTTCCTCCATAGTATTTTCTCGAATCTCTTGAAACCGTTTCAAACAAACCTTATTTAGAGCTTACATAACTAGCAACAGAAAGGAATTATTTTTTATATGTGTATCCTTTGCAAAAATGTGATGTAATTATTTTGTAGTCCTCTCCTGTGAGTCTTGCCTGGCTTTGTTAATATGTCGGTTAATATAATCTATAAAAACAGGAATTGTAAGAATTTGAATTATCACTGAAAATACATACATACAAAAATAAAATTTTTTTGTGCGTCTTACAGCTTACTTTTTACGGTGCGACTCTGACAGCAGCTTAAAGCCTGGTTTACCTTGGAAGTTAATGGATAATTCACTTCTCTAATACATTTAGCACTTATATAGACACTTGTATTAGGATCAGTTGATTTTAATTTTAAGGATTCTAAATTAAAGATATACATTGTCCAGTTGGCGTATCTCTGTCTCTTTATTCGATGTGAGAGTAAAACAGATAGAGATGCTTGAACTCCGAGAGCGAACTGCGTTTATAACCCCTGATTTATAAACACAATTGGCGTTCGCAGTTGAGGAGTTGGCGCTATCTATCTTTTTATCCTTATTATAGTAAGAAGTGAAAGAGACAGAGATGCTCGAACTGCTCAACTGCGAACGTGACATGCGTTTACAGATCAAGCTTAAATAAGGTTTTATGCAGGTCAATATAGAGCAGAAACCAACAATGGTATTAGTTTTGGGACATTCAGATCCATCATAGTGTTAAGTTTTCCCGTCGACCATTTCCTTAACCGGCTGGAAAATCAAAAAATAAACAAGCAATAAGGTTATATTTACAAAAAACCAGCTGTTGTGCTGTCACGCAAAGATGAACAGTTGGTTGGTTCGAAAAAAGGGCGTTCAAAAACTTTAAAGCAAAAAACTTGGAAGTTTCCCTTTGGACTACCGTATTTTGCTATAAAAGGTCATAACTTTTTTTCTGTGAACCAATTTTGATGCAATAAAGCCTATGGAATTCAAGGAATGAAGTAGTGACACAAATTCGTTTAGTTATAACGGTTACACTAATTTTAATCAATTTCGGATATACTTAAAGCGAATTCTTTGGTGCTGTCAAAAATCATTTCTCTTTTCGCTTTGGTATTTTGTGTGTTCCTTGTGGGATGCTCATCCAAGTTTGAATTTTCATTATTTCCACCCAAGATCTTTTGATCTTTTGTTTTTTAGTTTCTTTTCGGTTGAAGTAAATGATTTGGAGGTTTTTTAACTTCTTTTTGTTTTAATTGCCTTAGGAGCATAATCCTATTGGAAATGTTAACACGCCAGGACGAATCCGTACCAGGTAACTTGGATAAGTACCAGTGCGGAACGATGCCTATTTTTGAGTGATTTAAAGTTGGAAATCAAAGTGTATGATGATGTTTAATGATGTATGGTGGAGGGTGACCAGTGAAACCACTGATGAGCCCACGCTGGTTACCAAGGGCAAAATATCGTTTAATAATTTCTCTTTTCGCTTTGGTCTTTTGTGTGTTCCTTGTGGGATGCTCATCCAAGTTTGAATTTTTATTATTTCCACCCAAGATATTTTGATCTTTTGTTTTTTAGTTTCTTTTCGGTTGAAGTAACTGTTTTGGAAGTTTTTAACTTCTTTTTTGTTTTAGTTGCCTTAGGAGCATAATCCTACTGGAAAGAGGGTGGAGGGTGACCAGTGAAACCACTGATGAACCCACGCTAGTTACCCAGGGCGAAGCATCGTTTAATCATTTCTCTTTTCGCTTTAGTCTTTTGTGTGTTCCTTGTGGGATGCTCATCCAAGTTTGAATTTTTATTATTTCCACCCAAGATATTTTGATTTTTTGTTTTTTAGTTTCTTTTCGATTGAAGTAACTGATTTGGAGGTTTTTTAACTTATTTTTTGTAAAATAGAATACGACTTGCGCACTGATATTTACAAGTGAATACGTAAAAAAAATATGCACTGTAAGTTTCCACCATCAACATTGGGAATTTATTCGTTATTTTGATAAAGATCTGTGGCATAGGTCGTTTATGCTTCTCTTAATGTCTTTAATTCAAATGAAAAGCGGCGGTTTTATATTTTTAAATGACGAAAAATGGAAACAAAAATAATATTTCACCCTTTTATAAAATTTAATCCGTCGGAATGGAGAAAAGCGGTCGCGGAAAGGAAAATATTGCTAGCTTAATTGGTTCAAAAATGAGAAAGAAGAGTAACTGTAAAGCATTAGTGGAAAATAAGTAAAGCTCTATCCTGAAAAATGCTTATCCGTGGGACGCCCACGATTTATCAGAATGTGCAAAATCAAACCCGTTCAATAAAAGGCAGTTCAATTATAAAATCATTCACTATAGAAACTGCAATTCGTTAAACCAATTTTTTACCCGAACCTTATTTCTTTAAACCCATTCAATAAAAAAACTCGTAATTTGTCAACCCATTATTTTTCAAAACCGGAATTCGTAAGACCCGTTGTTTATAAGAAATTTCTGATAAATTGATTGCGCAGTCGCCAATAATATATGTACAGGAGGCGTACACGCAGGTGTCGCGACGCGGAGTTTCGATAGTTTGTGTATAGATGTCACTTCCATTCTAGTTAAGAACAAATTTCTGAAACAACGGCTCTTACGAATTCCGGTTTTGAAAAATAATGGTTTGGACAATACCGTGTTTTATTAAAAATAGGTTTTACAAATTACGAGTTTGATTTTGAGTGAGTCTGATGAATAATGGTTCGATTAAAAACGGGTCTTATTAAATTCGAATTTGTTATTGAGTGGTTTTGAAGAAATAAGGTTCGGATGGAAAATTGATTTAACAAATTGCAGTTTTTATGGTGAACCATTCTTATGATGAAAATTTTTATTAAATACGGTCTAATAATTTACTGGTTTGAGAAACTATAGGCGTTCTATCCATAGCGCTTGTAACAGCTTTCATTCAACGGTCATGAGTTTTTTAACATATTTTTCAAGTGGCATGCAGTATTCGAAAGTTGGCTATTATCAGCCAGATTTGGAGGCCTGATTTTTAAAACCTTACGAAAATATCCGCGTACTTTTGTGCGCTAAATAATAGTTAATTTTAACGTCAGTGTCTTTCTGTACACCGTGTGAAATGAGACGTGAAAAGCGCCGAATTTACCACTAGGCACATTGGGTAATTACCTAGGGGCGCCCAGCCGAAAAAGGGCGCCGGCGCGCGGCGTTCCGGCGCTTTACAAAAAAAGGAGTAACTTTACCTGAGTTTAATATATCAATCCTTATTAGTTAACAAATCTTGACGGTTGTTGGTGGCTAGCCGCTTCGGCGTGCTGCCATTGACTAATTGAGGTGGCTTTACAAAACAATCTCGAAAGGTGGCATATAGATGGCTAGCCGCTTTGCTATATTAGACACTTATAGTGAGATTTACTAAAATCTAACACAAGTCTAAATATTTTACACCTATGGGGGGGGTACTCAATTTTAAAACCAATTTTCAAAAAACATATAGAAAAGACACAAAGTTATTGATTATTTTGTATTGTTGTTGCAAAATGAGACAAAAAAAGTGCTATGTATTAAAAAACTTAAATGCAAGTTTTGTTTACATTTCTGTCACTGTCGAAATGTCAGTTACAAAATATTAGCTGCGTTCAAATCACAAATAGCGAGTTCGGATCTCTTATCTCTGCTTGTACTTTGACTTGCACCAACCTCTAGTGATGTAAGCTAAAACTTTGAAATGAGTGTGCTTTGAGTAAGGAAAGTTTTTGTGACTGAGGTTTTAAATAACCTCAATGTTTTAATTTTAGTTTGTAAATAGATTACTATAGTTGTTTTGGGTTTTCTTGTTTGGTATATTTTTTGTGCATAATCAGTGACCTTTGCTTATGTTTGTTTTGCCTCGTAGTGCCTTCATAAATATATTTTTTGAGCCGAAAACGGGTTCAAAATATGGCGTTTTTCTGGACAAAATTGGAGCTGTTTTATTGGTTAATGAACAACTTGGGATATTAAATTTCATATATTCACCATTTGCCATTTTGAAACCAGTAAAAAAATAGTTTTAGGACATTTTCTTCTAAAATATGGCATATTTTAAGAAGAAAAGCAGTTTTTCAGTGGTATTTTGCAATAACGACAGAAAAAATACTTTGTGTCTTTTCTGTACGGGTAAGTGCTTTTTGAAAATTGGTTTTAAAATTTAATACCTCCCACAGGTGTAAATATTTAGACCTGTGGGGGGTACTATTTCAGATCTTAGTAAATCCCAGTGTAAATGTTAAAGTAACAAAAATCATATTTAGACTAGACCTTGATGTTATTTATGGGTATTTTAATCAGCTCATTTAAATTGCAATATCGCTGAGTTTGTTGATCAAATAACTTTCTGGTTTTGACGCGGTGGCGGAAAAAATACTTTCTGCGACAGATAAGTCCTTATAAGCAAAGCTCATATTAAACGCAATCTATCATGGAATTTAATTTCGTTTGGACGAGGGCCTTAAAGTTATTTAATCAAGTGGTATTGCGAACAGTGTGTGTGCCAACCCCTAAAAGAGCGCAGCTAGAGATATTAAAGGCAGCAGCAAAGGGAGACGGGGGTTGGACGATCGGAATTTTTCAATATTTCACGTTATGTCCGAGCGCCATATTATATTTCACAGAGTCGCTAAATAAAAAATGCGCGCAGGGTGTTTCACAACTTTCCAGCAAGCACGGTTCCCTCGGGCCTTCGTCGGTCCGATGTCGATTGCCGAATTTGTCGTCATCGGCACGACGTCGATTTACGACATCGGGCCAGCAGTATTTTTGTCCGCTTTGTGATGTACAAGTCGTTTAAGATTGGGAAGTCACAGGAATTGCAACCAGGTGGTTATTTTCGCCGGTTAGAATATTGTGAGGTTATGAGGAATAAATGTGACAGGAACGAAAATTTCCTATCAAAAGTTTTTTTTAGTGACGAGAAGACATTTAAACTTCATAACTCTCACAATCCACAAAATAGCCGCTATTGGTCCCGCGAAAATAAACATCTGCACGCAAGTGTTAGAACGCAACATCCTCAAAAATTAAATGTTTGGAGCGGTATTGTCGTGGATCACATTATTGGACTCTTTTTCATTGAAGGGAATTTGAATAGCCAAAAATATGTTGATCTTCTCCAACACCAGGTTTTACTACGGTTGAGGGAACTCAACATAAATTTGGACGAATTGTGGTTTCAGCAAGATGGCTGTTCATCCCACAATTCACGCCAGGCTACAAATTACCTTCGTCAGGTATTTGGTGATAGAATAATTTCCACGCATGGAAATATCCGATGGCCTCCTCGATCACCAGATCTTGCGCCAAATGATTTTTTCCTATGGGGTTGTTGGCACAACAAAATTTTCCAACACCCTCACTTACGGCCTACGACTATACAGGAGTTGAGGGCCTGAAATGTTGGCTGCAACGCGCCAAGAGTTTTACAATAGGTTGGGATATTGTGAGGCTCAAGAAGAGAACAGATTTGAACATCTAATCTAATTAAAAATTAGATGTTTTCAGGTCCAAACCACAGCTTTTTCTTGCTTAAAGGAGGCGGAAGGGTTCATTATTTACGATACTGAGCAATAAACTCGTGAGGTTGTTAACATTAGAAAGAAATATCTTCGCTTTTAATTAAATTTCTTTCCATTCTGTTCTACTAGTGACATCTATCCGGAAACGGCCAAACCATGCAGCTAGCACTAGCAGCCAAAGAAATCAATAAACGGCGCTGTTTTTCCTGCAGAGCTTTTTGCTGGCGATATTATTGATTTTAAATAAAGCTGGCCCTACACTACATTTGATGTTTTATGACATGATCTCGAAACATGTAGCGAACCAATTCTTCAAAACTAGCGGGAGGGTGAAAGCGAAAAATAAGGGGCTGCCAATATTTGTAACACCCAAAAAGGTGTGAAAAGATTTATTTTGCTCTGTTTCTTTACAAAAAACGTTTTTTTTACGAAAAACTTGAGCTCTGCCACTTTTTTTATTTTTTTCTTCAACTTTCTCGAAATTTTCGTCATACCGTCATACTCTACTTTTATTCGAAAAAATTTAGAAACAGAGACGGGATCAGTTTTCCTAAAACGGGGATATTGGTTTCGAGTGAGAAGATAAAGATAAATTTTTCAATTAAATTAGCCGAACGCAAAAATGTTAGAAAAACAAAGCATGAAATAAAAATGGCGCCGCTAACAATTTTTTTTTAAAAATTACGTAATTTCGGGAACGCAAAGAAATAGGTCTAAACAGTATAATTTTTAAGAAAAAAATATCAATTTTCTCGCCCTCCTCCACTGGGACTACAGGGGCCGTGCACAAATTACGTAATGGTCATAGGGGGAGGGGGGTTACAAAACGTTACGTAGGGGGAGGGGGGTTTTCGACAGCGTTTGCATTTGTGTGAAACTAAGAAAATTTGGAAAAAATAAGTGAAAAGTTTTTTTTTTGGGGGGGGGTAGTGGTCTTGAAATCGTTATGTAATATTAGGTGAGTGCGTGCCAAACCGTTACAAAACATTAGATAGGGAGGGGGTCAAAAATTGGTAAAATCACCGTTACGTAATTTGTGCACGGCCCCACATCTGACTGTTCCTCCTTTTTGATTTCGAATCAAAGTGCAAAACCCGGGTTGTGTGTTCGAAGGCGTCAACCCGTCCTATTTGCTTGATAAAGTTTCTACGGAAATATCACAGTCGATTTCTTCGGCCGTGTATGAACGCTTTAGGTTAGGCATTTGCATGTATCTCAGTCCCCAGCCTGTAAACAGTGCGTAAGGACAATGGTTACAAAATGAAAAGCCGAAAACTATTTTTTTTACGATATCTTTCATCAGTTTGGTATTAAAGTCGACCAAAAACAATTTTTATTCCAGTCCTAAAGGTATGAAAATGGAAAACATTAGAAAACAACAACCTGGAATGGATTTACTACGTGTAAGATGTAGTGACAACATCGCCCCATGCCCATCCTTTTCTGCCTAATGTGCTTTTCCGTTTGTCTGCGTCTTATACACGGATGCTTGGCCCCCTAAGGATTTGCTTAGGAACCCTGTATATAATATTATCTTCCACTGTACAGGGAACATAGTGACATTAGCTCCGTCTCTACATACTAGGAAGAAACTATTAAGCAGTTTAAAAATTTTAAGGTGACGTAATCTGACCATCGTCGATTGCCAATTCTCGACCAATCAAACAAAGTTCCAATCGGACCATCGTCGGCCCTAAAGCAGATAAAGTGGTCGTCGGCATAAAGTCGACTATAGTAAATCGGGTCATCGTCAGTTGCCGATTCTCGACCGATTAAACAAAGTTTGAATCGGACCATCATCAGCCCTAAAGCAGGTAAGGTTTGCGTTGGCATAATGTCGACTATAGTAAATCGGGCCATCGTCAGTTGCCTATTCTCGTCCAATTAAACAAAGTTCCAATCGGACCGTCGAAGGCCCTAAAGCAGATAAATTAGGCGTCGGCATAAAGTCGACTATAGTAAATCGGGCCATCGTCAGTTGCCGATTTTCGACCGATTAAACAGAGTTCAAGTCGGACCATCGTCGGTCCTAAAGTGGTGTCGGCATAAAGTCGACTGTAGTAATTTGGACTTCCGTCAGTTGCCGATTACACTGTCCAACAATGAAAATGTTTCGGGCTCAAAAATAGCTAATTCTTAAGTATTTTCATCCACTGAATTCAAAAATCACCATAAAAATTAGAGATTAGCTCTAGTTTTGGAGATAAGGTGATATTTTACATTTTATATCCTCTAAAAGCATCGAAAGAGAAAATAATAGAAAGGGCAGAGAACTGGATAGGGTTAATTTAGCTATCGATATTTGCAATACAGCCCTACTATTCTCGATATATATAAGAGGGGACTCCCTCCTTTCCGAAATAATTGCGTATTTGCGCGTCTTTTTATTTAGGGCGACTGAAACCTTACAGTTCAGTTTCATATTTCTAATCGAACGCACAGTTAATGTAGTGTGTATGGTATTGTTATAAAACTAGATACACGGAGACACAATATATCATCGCAAACTGACTATAGTGTTTATGCTGTAAATCTAAGGTTTACATTTTACATACAATATTTCTGTTTTGTTTAGTGCAAAATTTGTTGTTTAGGAGTGTTTTTAAAGTAAAACTTATTGTATTAACATGTCTCGTAAATGTGTAAATTCAGTTAACAATTTTTGTTATATTTGTGGAGAAATAACGTTTTCTTCACAGAAACGCAATTTGACGCCTCTTGTGAAGACTGCTTACCAACATTATTTTGGAATGTAGGTAGGAGACCAGGATAAGTCATAGGCATATATGTTGCAACTCGTGTTCAGTTCTATTACGAGAATGGTTTAAAAATAAAAAACGATCGATGGCTCTTGGGGTGCCCATGGTTTGGCGGGAGCCTACAAACTACATAAATGACTGCTATTTTTGCTTGACTCCGCCTATCAATGCAGGATTGTCAATGAAAAAAGAGGAACAGTTCAATATCCGAGTCTCCCATCTGCTATTCCATCTATACCACATTCAGACAGTTTACCAATTCCTAGTCCACCTCAAAACTATGAATTGGAAGTAGAGAATAAAGACAATGTGGAAGATGAGGAATGCCTTCAGTATCACACAACCCTGATTTTGAAGAAAAATATGATCAGCCACACAGATTGAGACAGTCTGAGTTAAATGATCTCATTCGAGATCTTGACTTGTTACAGGAGAAGTCAGAACTTCTTGGATCAAGGTTACAGCAATGGAATCTTCTTCAACCAGATGTCAGGGTCTCTAAGTACAGACAGCGTCAGCGGAATCTGTTACCTTTTTTAAGAAGGAGAATAATCTTGTTTTTTGCTGTGATATTAATGGTCTGATGAAAAGTTTGAAAATGGAGCATAATCCAACTGAATGGAGGCTATAGGAAGGCATCTTTGTTGGACCAATAATACGTGAACTCGTAGAGGATCCTGTTTCGAACTAGTTCTGAAAGGAAAAGAAATGGAAGCTTGGGAAGCTCTTAAAGGAGTTATGTATGGATTTTTAGGGGGCAGAAGAGAGGAAATTTACACTCCATTGGTAAAAGTACTTCTAGAAAAGTACCATCAACTCGGATGTAATATGTCACTAAAAGTACATTTTCTCCACTCCCATCTTGATTTTTTCCCACCCAGTTGTGGAGCTGTCAGTGGCGAGCATGGGGAAAAATTCCACCAGGATATTTCTCTCATGGAACGGAGATATCAGGGCCGCTGCAATGAAGCAATGCTCGCGGATTACTGCTGGTTTATGTATAGGGATGCTCCAGAAATTACTTACAAGAGGAAAGCCAAAAGACAGCGATCTCATGAAGCCAATTCATTCTTCATATATTCAACCACCGGTGAGTGTTCTTTTTTCATTTATAGTGTGTAACTGTTATTAAAAATACACCTTTTAATATTGTTAGCATACATAATTAATATTTTTACCTCATAATCCTTATTAAATGAAAAACACATTATTTTTTATCACAAAAACTAGAGCTAATAAAAAATTTTCTTTGTCATATTCGTTTTTCGCAACCCAAAATTGGTAGGAATTAACTCATAAGTTGAAGGACACAAAAAAAAATTTTTGTTTTACAGTGTTATAGACCGAAAACTGAAAATCGCAATCTGACCAACATCGGGCCAGAGTGTAGTCGCCGATGCCGACACACTGCCGACGTTGGCTTTCAACTCGATTCATGCCGACGATTTGTGTTTGCCGGGTTATGTCAAAAACTTTTAGAGCGTAGTAAGTGGCCTGCAAGTCATACAAAAATATCTTAAAAAAAAAAACGATTTTGCCGTTTTCAAAAGCAAAAACTAATGAACAGATTTTGATGGGAGGACATAGGCTTTACTTCATCAAAATCGATTTTCGGAAAAATTGTGACTATTTAAAGTGACAAATCGGAAAAAACCAGCGGGCAAAGCGTAAGGCGGGAAGAAGGGGAAAATATGCAATTTTAAACACGTGAACACTACTACTAAATTGCGGACAACCCATTGCATTGTAGTCGGTTCTTATTTGACGTCAGCCAGGCTTATAAAATGCATGTTTTTAAACTTTAAAATTGCTTCACTTTTATCGTTGGTAATACAAATTAAAAATGTATATTTTGATTAATCCTGCAATATATCCACACTTTTATTTCCTTCAAACAAAACATATCCATTTAAAAAGTTTTATTGAAAATAATAAAGCCAAAACAAAACGAAACTTACTCAATTTTATATGGAGGGAATTTATAATTTGTTTTTGAAATGGATGTCACTCACCGTTAGAGCACCTGTAATTTATTTGTGTTAAATGAATGCAGTCTCGCCGTTTATAAAGTAATACTTACCTTGCGTTGTAGAATTTAAAAGGTTGAAAAAAACGAATAAACAAAAGTTTAAAAACCCCAAAATCTCGGTGTTGCACAGAGTGTATGGATATATAGCTTGGAGCTTGGTGAATTATTTTTTTCCTTTTTAGAATTAAAGTCTTTAATTTTAATTGTATTAGATATAGTTTAGTTTAGTTTTATTTCATTCGATCAAGTACCATAACTACAGTATTGTAAGATTTAAATAAATTTTTATTAAAAAAAAACTTTTAAAGCTTTTATTAAATGCACTCAAAAGCAGAAAATAATTTTTTTATCTTTCTTATACCATAATAAAAGCGATGGGCGCAAATTAAAAATGTTTACTTTAGGTATCGTATATCGGTGACATCCACAATTCACACAAGAAACAGTTGTATTACTCTATAACCTAAGAACATTTTCAAAGGCTTGGCAAGCACGGCAATCTCACCCATTCTCAGCTTCTTTAAATGAAAGCATTATATTTATCATTCGAATAGAAGAAGAATTTAGTTCTTCTTTTGTAGTTCTCCCTTTGTCACCGTAAAGTTAAAATTTTTAATTTGCGCCTATCGCTTTTATTATGGTATAAGAAAGATAAAAAATTATTTTCTAATTTTAAGTGCATTTAATAAAAGCTTGTTCTTAGAAAGTTTTTTTTATTAAAAATTATTTTAAAATTTTTAGATTTGCACCCTAAATTTTCAAGACTGATAAAAAATTCATATCTCTTTCTCGAAAAACCTCTGCATGCCAATTTTGATTTCGTTGAGGGAAGTGTGTATACCTAATAAAACCATATTATTTTATTGTCGCTGGAACTATAAACGCATACCAAATTTGAACACAATCGGATGTGGATAGGTCAGTTAAAATTGGTTAGCAAAATATGATCAAAAATAGTCCATTTTGAATCCGCCATATTGAATTTTCAAATCTGATAAAAAAATTCGTATTCATTATCCTCAAAAGCCCCCGTAAACCAATTTTGGTTGAAATCGGACAAACTTAGGTGTTTTTTGCTCTCCACTCGTCCTCGTCGGGAGCTGGGGTACCTAATAATGACATATTATTTTATTGTTACCGGAACTATAAATGCATGCCAAATTTGGAGGCAATCAGATGTGTTTTAGTTAGTTAAGATCTGATTATAAATTCGTTATCTCCATCCCCAAGTGCCCCAACACACTAAATTTCAACGAAATCGGACGTACTTAAACTATACCCCCCTCCACCCCCTTCGAATAGAGGGGAGCTGTCAATTTCATCACACTATATTCTTATGTTGTAAAAATTATACAGTATGAACCTTATTGTTGTACACAGTGTTCCCGACAACTATCTCTGTTATTAAGTGCACATAATGATGGCATGGATCTTTTCTGAAGTTTCAATATCCTTTTAGATTCGGTAAAATTTTCTCATAAGATAACAAAATATCGCACCCGATACTGTACTCTTAGGGCTACTTCAAAGCTGACTGTTTCTCTAATATTTTTTATGACATAATCAAATTGACTCAGTTGTGTATCTATAAGTTGTGCTATATGAGGCTTCCAGCTCAATTGCTGACCCAGGACGACTCCCAAGAAGGAGACATGCTTTTTCGATTTTATGTTGATGTTTTTGTGGTTGATGAAAATACTTTTGGACTGATGGTTACTGAAATGTATTATCTGAGTTTTCCCAACATTCAGCAGTAGAAGTTTTAAAACCAGTCCTCAGCAGAATCTTAGCAGTATTTTATTCATTTTATACAATTGTCAACACCCGTCTCATAAAAGTTACAAGCTCACCTCTCATGATATTTATCATCTCATTTGTGTAAATAGTATAAAAAAGAGGAGCTCTGAGGAATTCCCTTTTTAACTGTTTTATAGTTTGATGGCTTTTTAGTTCCGTTATCTGCGGTTTCTGTTACACACTGTCCGCATTTCTTTAGATAGGATTTTATAAGTTTAAAGTTCTGTACCCTGGACCCCACACATTTCGAATTCCTTGCATAAAATCTCACGATCGACGCTGTCGAATGCCTTAGTTAAATCATGGCAAACTGCCATTTTTATTTTTGTTCATGGATTCTAGTATTTTTTCTAAAGCAACATATACATTTCTAATTTTGAAGCAACCCTTCATCATTTTTATTGGTTCGAAAACTTTGCTTAGGTTTGGAAGTAAAGAAATTGGTCTGTAATTTTTTTATTTAATTTTTGGGAGCTTTTTTATGAATACGTTTAACTAAGGCAATCTTCAGCGCCGAGGGCAAGATTCCGGTTTTAAGTGACAAGTTAATTATATTTGTGAGTGTAAATAATATTTTATAAACCCTTTAAAAGTTATTTGCATAAAAATACCGCCCATATGATAGGTATGAATCTATCTGTATTTTATTTTAAATTAGAATTTTGTAACTTTAAATTAAAGTATTCTTACAAAGTCAAAAATAAAATATAATATACAAATAATAACGAACCTTTTTTCTACACAAACTGAGAACCAGCATGGGGTTAAAATATCGCAGAACACCCCGTAAATATTCTAGCGCTTGTCTGTCTCTCTGTCTGTTTGTTCCTGCATCATGCAAAAACGACTAGACCGATTTTAATGGGACTTTCACTGATTCATACCCTGGACTCCTGGAGGGCACATAGGTTTTATTTCATCAAAATCGGTTCACGGGAACAAAAGTTATGGGGTCTCCAGATAGTATTTAAATAAAATTGAAAAAAGTTATTAAACTAGAATATTTATAATTCTAAAAGCTTGATCTCACGTCACCAAAGTGCTATTATCCTTGGTTGTTACATTGTACATGCAGCGGTAACCAAATAAAATAAGATTTTTTAGGCTTGCCCAGCAAACACAAATCGCCGGCATTGAATCGGGCCAATGTCGATAATGTCGGCAGTGTGTCGGCATCGGCAACTACACTCTGGCCCGATGTTGGTCAGATTGCGATTTTCAGTTTTTGGTCAATAATCGGCAACTGACGAAGGTCCACATTACTACAGTCGACTTTATGCCGACACCACTTGAGGACCGACGATGGTCCGATTTACTATAGTTGACTTTATGCCGAAGCCCACTTTATTTGCTTTAGGGCCGATGACGGTCCGATTGGAACTTTGTTTAATCGGACAAGAATCGGCAACTGACGATAGCCCGATTTACTATAGGCGACATTATATCAACGCAAACCTTATCTGCTTTAGAGCCGACGACGGTCCGATTGGAACTTTCTTTAATCGGTCGAGAATCGGCAACTGATGATGGTCCGAATAACTATAGTCGACTTTAGGCCGACGAGAATCGGCAACTGAGACGATGGTCCGATTTACTATAGTCGACATTATACCAACGCAAACCTTATCTGCTTTACGGCCGATGATGGTTCGATTGGAACTTTCTTTAATCGGTCGAGAATCGGCAACTGTCGATGGCCCGTATAACTATAATCGACTTTATGCCGACGACCACTTTATCTGCTTTAGGGCCGACGATGGTCCGATTGGAACTTTGTTTGATTGTTCGAGAATCGGCAACCGACGATGGTCCGACTAAGTCACCTTAAATTTTTAAACTGCTTAATAGTTTCTTCCTAGTATGTAGAGATGGCGCTTATGTCACTATGTTCTCTGTACAGTGGAAGATAATATTATATATATAGTGAGCAAAGATATTTTAAAACCAGAATGATGACTTGACAAGATGGTGGTACTTCTCTACAAGAATCACCTCTTCTGCCACTTAAACCAGCCCGACTGGTTAAGCACCCGCATTATCGAAAATTTGTAATTTGCCAATGTCGGACCGCTTTAAGCTACCACCGACGGACCTCCGTCAATCGCCGACGTTGGATCGCTTTAGGAAACCAATGTCGGACTTGAGTAGTTTACCGATGTCGGGCCGAGACCAGCTTGCCTACGTTAGATCGACCAAATTAAGTAGTTATGGGCGATACCATGTGGTTAAACCATATCGGACCTTAATCGTACGGCGACGGTATACCGTTGTCAGCAAAAAGTAAAATTTACCATTGGTCCGACGGCGGGCTACAGTCTAACGCTGCATCGGCAAACATACATTGGGCCTACATCGCAAAGCAGAAAAAAAAAATACTGCTGGTCCGATGTCGTAAATCGACGTCGTGCCGATGACGACAAATTCAGCAATCGACATCGGACCGACGAAGGCCCGAGGGAACCGTGTTTGCTGGGTAGGTAGCTTTGTCAATAATGATTTTTGTATCCTGGACAATAAAGCATGTTTACTACTACTACTATTAACGTTACTACTGCTAATAATTAATTTTTTACTACCAAATGCCCCAAATTTAGTTGTTCAAATTCTTTTTGACATCTTTTAACAAATAACGCTTATATGGGAACTCTAATTTATATATTAAAAGTAAATATCCCGAAATAAAATAATGAATTGCTGAATATCCGGCAGTTTTGTTGGTTTTCGTTTTATTATTTAATTTACAATATTTTAATTTAAAATGAATTCGTCGCCCAGATTCGATATCGATATTTCAAATTTATGTGTGAACATACAATTTTCAAACCTCTATGTCAAGGTTTGCTAAAGCCTTTTACACACTTGGGACGTCAGGTGTCATTATTTGTACGGGTGATTTTTTATAAATGCACACTGCCCTAACATTTTTATTAACTAGTTGTCACAGAAAAATAAATCAACAAATGACATACTCATGAAATTATGTCTCAGTTTTTTTTTTAATTACACTGTATACGCAGGTCATTCTTTTAATAAACATCCGGTTCATCCTCATTCCAAAAATGCCTCATAGGTATGTTACCTTCGCCATTGAACAAACCCAAGGAACAATTTGTCAACGTTTTAACGTTGCCAAAGGCGACTTAACGTTACGTGAAAACCGCTCATACAGACCGCTTCAAGGTACTGCGAACATAGGGCGAAAGAAGTCTAATTTGCCAGTGTACGTACATGCAGAGACACCGCACGCCTATCAGTGAAGCAACCAACACTCAGGCTTCCGATCGCCATTCGTTGCCGTTCGCCGCCGTTCGCCTTGTATTTAGTACGCCTCTAACCACGGTGCTGTGTGGAGCGTAGTCAATGAAACCGGAATTTGGTCAATAAATACGCAAATTTTTATAACGTAATTTTCTTATTTTTTGTCACTGATAAATAAGAGCGTTTTATTTTCAACTGCTCAGATTTATCAGTGACGACGTGTTACAATGAAAATAATAAGGAGAAACAAAATAAAAGCAAGTTCTCAAAATAAATTAATACATTCTAAAAACCAAAAAGATTCTCCCAGTCAAAAAAAAATTAAAGCAAATGTTCGAAAAGTCATCCTTGCTCGGCTAGACAATATCCGAGCCTACTATAAAAACCCCTTCCAACGTTTCCAAGCATGTTAGGGGTGATAATTTGAAAAGCTTCTTTAAACACAGATAGAAGTCATTAGGAGCAAGATCGGGTGATCGAGCTGGCTATAAAATAGTTCCCCGTGTACTTATAACCCGATTAGGAAATACATTATCAAGATATTCCCTAACAAGGCCAACATTGTGAGCGGAACAACCATCTTGTTGAAACCATGTTTCACCAAATCTTACACCTAACAACTGCCTAGCAGTTGGAATAATGTGCTGCTGCAGTAGATCCAAGTATCTAGGACCATTCAAATTGCAATTGCCGTTAATAAAAAATGGCCCAATTACGTGTTCCCCTACAATACCCCCCCCAAACATTTAGTTTTTGGGGATACTGTGTTCTTACGTCAAAATACAAATGCAAATTTTCCCTCGACCAATATCGAACGTGTGTTGGGTTATGACGATTTGACCATTTGACCATCTGCACTTTTTCGGCAACTTCGTAGACATCCATTTTCGGTTTTAAAAATGTATTATTTCATTTAAGAACTTACCCATCTGTTTCTCGAGCAAAGCAGAAATAAAACAAAATAATAAAAACAAAATGAATTTCCAAAAGATAACACTGCAGCGTGCTTCGAATCCACCTCGGTCGTACGGCACGGAGAGTAAATTGGACTTGATTCCCCCTATGTTCGCAGTAGCTTGAAGCGGTCTGTATAGTATAATTTATAGTCCGACGCCGAAGGACGCCTTAAGGTCTCATTGACGGAGGTGTCCTTCGAGAAGGCATATTTCCAGGTAGGGTTGCATCGGCGACGTCGCAAAAATGATGCTGGGTTGGTGCAAATAAACTATTGACAACTTCATTGTTATAATTTTTGTGGCCATTGTTTCGTTATTTTTAAAATTTTTGTTTTTTTTTTGACAACAAAAATTAATAAAAGTAAAATTCAAATGGAGGGCACTATAAAGGGGCCCACAGACTGCTTTTTTATTGGACGGTTATGTCCGACGAGCAAATATGGTCGAGCAAAAACGATGGATGCGAGTTGCACACAGACTTCGGTTTAGTTTTATTATATTAATATATCGAACATCTTCGACGGACAAAATCAGGCGAAGCCAGATATTTGCATCGGTTTTGTACGCCAGCAAAAATGACAATTTTTCGCGCACACACTTCGGTCTTGCGTCGTTTTTGCTCGACCAGATTTGCTCGTCGAACAAAAACGCAGTCTTTGGGCCCCTTAAGACCCTACACTAGCCAGGAAAAGGTTTTTTTCGCTGAACTGATTTAAAGATATAAGAATACTTTGAGTTCACGTATGAACAAAAAAATGTATGTAAGATAGTTTATTTTATTTGCGTCTTACTTCCTACTTCATAATTTTCAGAACTAAGAATCCAACTTTATAAAAGGTACATACAATACAATATATTTTATTTGTTCTTATTTACCTTACATAGGTGTTGAACTTGTCAACTAAAGAAAAAGAAAAAATAAGTAACTATATATATAGGGTGTCTCAAAAGTCTTAGTCCCCCCTTATATCTCCAAAAGCTCTTGAGATATTGTAACAATACTTTGGAAACTTCAATAAGAGACAAAATGGAAATAATCTAGAGGAGCGGTATTGCCGCCCCTTTTTCTGGGGCGGCCTGGGGGCGCCATGCTAAAAAAGTTAAATCCATCCTAATGTCATTATTGTTGACATCTGTCACTCCTGTCAAAAATTATTGGGAATAATTTGATATATTAAAAAGTCCCCCCTTAAATCTCCAAAAGCTCTTCAGGTATTATAAAAATACTTTGGAAACTTTATTGAGAGGTAAAATGGAAAAAATATAGAGGGGCGATATCACCGCCCTTATTTCTGAGGCGGCCTAGGGGCGGCTTACTAAAAAAAAGTTAACTGGAAACGCATATCGAGTCGTAGCTTATTTTAAAGGTCTTTAGAAATGCTACAGAAAAAGACGCATTGCACCTGATCATAGAAAAGAACAATTTCTACTTTGTCTGACCATAGAAATGAACAATTTCTACTTTGTCTTCATTCAAATGACGCATTTTGAATAAAAAACATTTTAGAATTGTACGTAATATTTGTTTGACAGGATTTTCTTTTATTTTATTATGATGCCATGGAATCAGCCTACTAGATGTAGGTCCTTATTTTTTTCTGACAATAACGCAACACATTAAACGGAAAAACCAAGAAGATACTGCTTGATATGTTAAATTGTTTAAAATAACTTTTGACAGACGTCAATATTATTGATGTTGGTATGCAGCATTTTCAGAGACTTTTAAAATGAGGTGCGACTCGATTTCTGTTTCCATTTAATTTTATTTTTTTCAGTATGCCGTCTCCAGTGCGGCCTCAGAAATAGGGGTGGCAATGCCGCCCCTGTAAATTTTTTCCATTTTGCCTTTCATTAAAATTCTTAAAGTAGTGTTACAATATCCCAAGAGCTTTTGAAGATATAGGGAAAGACTAAGACTTTTTTATATATCAAATTGATCCCAATAACTTTTGACAGGAGTAACAGATGTCAATAATATTAACGTTAGGATAAAGCATTTTAGGAGACCATTAAAATGTGGTGCAACTCGATATGTGTTTCTATTTAACTCTTTTTAGTATGCCCAAAGTATTGTTACAATGTCTCAAAGGCTTTTGGAGATATAGGGGGGGGACTAAGACTTTTCGGACACCCTGTATACATAAAAATATAAATACAAATCATGTAACTTTTCCTTATCAAGAAAAGAACTGTCAGAAAGATAAAAAAGTAATTATAAAATTTTAATAAAAAATAAATCTTGTGGGCTGCAAAAGGTATTCTGGAGAAGAATGAATTTTACAGAATTTAATTAGTAGGTTTTTTTCGGGCCAATCTTTGACCGATTGAGGAAGGTTGTTCCAGATTTGCTGTTTAAGGAATTTTGAATAAATAGACACTTAAAGTTAATTTTCAGTTTTATCGGCATTCGTATCCTTTTCTCTATCAAGTCGACCTATCGAGCAGGTGTGCTTTTAAACTAATGGCGAATGCGTAACAGCTCCAGCTGATCAAAATCAAAAAAATCGTTTCGTACGCAGAGATGGTCGTAACGTTACGACTCCCTTATCGTATCTAACGGAGTTTTCGTGCATTTGATCAGCTAGAGCTGTCACGCATTCGCCATGATTTTAAAAGCGCACCTGCGTGATTGATCGACTCGATAGAGATAAGGATAAGAATGCTGATAAAACTGAAAATTAACTTTAAGTGTAGTTTGCCTTTTCTGTTAGCTAGTTCTGGGGACACTGGGAGAGACCCCGGTTGTTTGGGTGATTAAATTTATCTTCGATCATGGGTAGTATAATGTGCAGTGTGGAGTTTTTTGAAAATCTATATCGGGCCTTTGGTACCCAGGAACACTTACGATCTCTCTGTGTCGGGCCTCGGTACAAATAAGTAGATATTATAACAATGGGGAAATATAAAAACCCTTTTGTTGATTTTAAACAAGTGTTTTATTTAAAATGTAATAAACATCAATAAAAGAACGAAGTTCTAACACTAAAGAACCCTTTGGAAGACGACGTCATTGCAGGGACTTCTTCTTCCACCAGATCAATAAATTCCAAAAAATCATCCATTATTTTCAGGATATCTTAAAAAGCAATCCACAAAAAACCAGTTATCAAAACAAACCCAACAATATTTCTGTTTTTTTAACCTCACATTATTTGTCAAGGAAGGCCGAAGGAGGCTCTTTAGCTACCTTGATGTAAGAATTCCTTCAAGGGTGACTTTCACCCGAAGGCCTCCATAAACGAACAAGGGTGCCTTGAAAGACGGCTATAAATTTGGCCCCTAGCAACTTGATTTGCACCAATTTGGCGGAGATTTTTTGAGTTGACTTTGCCTGCGACTAGAGTCACGTGCAACGTTTTCATGACGTCGCCGAATTTATGTCTCCCATCCACTAAATTTACCAACGCACCTTAGTTTTTCGTCAAAAATTGATATCTTAGCTTTAAAAAACAAATACTGAAAATTGTAAAAATGCTTTAAACCTACTCTAAACTGTAGCCCATTTAAAAGAATACCTAAAAAATTTTAAAACTAACTAAAAATTCACCAAAAAAACAAGATTTGTTTAACAATTTACACAAATGGCGTAGCGGCGAAAATCAGGAAAATCAAATAGTGCTTTACTGAAAACCTAACCTCTATAGTTGTCAGACACAGTAATATTTTGAAATTGACCGCAACCGCATTGATTATTTGGCCGCAATTGTCTCCTAAAGAGAAAAGTTAAAAGAACGTAAATTAATTAACTCTAGTTAATTATTAACGTTTTTGCGTCGTTGATCCGTCGTTGTTGCGTGTGTTGAAAACCCCACAATATTCCAGTAAAATAAACGTTGTTAGAGGATTGCCAAATTGACCATAGTTAATAACAACGGTGTGGAGTCGTTTTCTTGTCCATCATAGTGGCCATTGCACAAATGACTAGTGTTTGACTTTAGTGTATTTCTTAGTTCCAGTAAAATAAAACGTTGTTAGAGGGTTGCCAAATTGACCATAGTTAATAACAACGGTGTGGAGTCGTTTTCTTGTCCATCATAGTGGCCATTGCACAAATGACTAGTGTTTGACTTTATTGTATTTCTTAGTTCCAGTAAAAGAAAACGTTGTTAGAGGGTTGCCAAATTTACCATAGTTAATAACAACGGTGTGGAGTCGTTTTCTTGTCCATCATAGTGGCCATTGCACAAATGACTAGTGTTTGACTTTAGTGTATTTCTTAGTTCCAGTAAAATAAAACGTTGTTAGAGGGTTGCCAAATTGACCATAGTTAATAACAACGGTGTGGAGTCGTTTTCTTGTCCATCATAGTGGCCATTGCACAAATGACTAGTGTTTGACTTTATTGTATTTCTTAGTTCCAGTAAAAGAAAACGTTGTTAGAGGGTTGCCAAATTTACCATAGTTAATAACAACGGTGTGGAGTCGTTTTCTTGTCCATCATAGTGGCCATTGCACAAATGACTAGTGTTTGACTTTAGTGTATTTCTTAGTTCCAGTAAAATAAAACGTTGTTAGAGGGTTGCCAAATTGACCATAGTTAATAACAACGGTGTGGAGTCGTTTTCTTGTCCATCATAGTGGCCATTGCACAAATGACTAGTGTTTGACTTTAGTGTATTTCTTAGTTCCAGTAAAATAAAACGTTGTTAGAGGGTTGCCAAATTTACCATAGTTAATAACAACGGTGTGGAGTCGTTTTCTTGTCCATCATAGTGGCCATTGCACAAATGACTAGTGTTTGACTTTAGTGTATTTCTTAGTTCCAGTAAAATAAAACGTTGTTAGAGGGTTGCCAAATTGACCATAGTTAATAACAACGGTGTGGAGTCGTTTTCTTGTCCATCATAGTGGCTATTGCACAAATGACTAGTGTTTGACTTTAGTGTATTTCTTAGTTCCAGTAAAATAAAACGTTGTTAGAGGGTTGCCAAATTTACCATAGTTAATAACAACGGTGTGGAGTCGTTTTCTTGTCCATCATAGTGGCCATTGCACAAATGACTAGTGTTTGACTTTAGTGTATTTCTTAGTTCCAGTAAAATAAAACGTTGTTAGAGGGTTGCCAAATTTACCATAGTTAATAACAACGGTGTGGAGTCGTTTTCTTGTCCATCATAGTGGCCATTGCACAAATGACTAGTATTTGACTTTAGTGTATTTCTTAGTTCCAGTAAAATAAAACGTTGTTAGAGGGTTGCCAAATTTACCATAGTTAATAACAACGGTGTGGAGTCGTTTTCTTGTCCATCATAGTGGCCATTGCACAAATGACTAGTGTTTGACTTTAGTGTATTTCTTAGTTCCAGTAAAATAAAACGTTGTTAGAGGGTTGCCAAATTTACCATAGTTAATAACAACGGTGTGGAGTCGTTTTCTTGTCCATCATAGTGGCCATTGCAGAAATGACTAGTGTTTGACTTTAGTGTATTTCTTAGTTCCAGTAAAATAAAACGTTGTTAGAGGGTTGCCAAATTTACCATAGTTAATAACAACGGTGTGGAGTCGTTTTCTTGTCCATCATAGTGGCCATTGCACAAATGACTAGTGTTTGACTTTAGTGTATTTCTTAGTTCCAGTAAAATAAAACGTTGTTAGAGGGTTGCCAAAATTACCATAGTTAATAGCAACGGTGTGGAGTCGTTTTCTTGTCCATCATAGTGGCCATTGCACAAATGACTAGTGTTTGACTTTAGTGTATTTCTTAGTTCCAGTAAAATAAAACGTTGTTAGAGGGTTGCCAAATTTACCATAGTTAATAACAACGGTGTGGAGTCGTTTTCTTGTCCATCATAGTGGCCATTGCACAAATGACTAGTATTTGACTTTAGTGTATTTCTTAGTTCCAGTAAAATAAAACGTTGTTAGAGGGTTGCCAAAATTACCATAGTTAATAACAACGGTGTGGAGTCGTTTTCTTGTCCATCATAGTGGCCATTGCACAAATGACTAGTGTTTGACTTTAGTGTATTTCTTAGTTCCAGTAAAAGAAAACGTTGTTAGAGGGTTGCCAAATTTACCATAGTTAATAACAACGGTGTGGAGTCGTTTTCTTGTCCATCATAGTGGCCATTGCACAAATGACTAGTGTTTGACTTTAGTGTATTTCTTAGTTCCAGTAAAATAAAACGTTGTTAGAGGGTTGCCAAATTTACCATAGTTAATAACAACGGTGTGGAGTCGTTTTCTTGTCCATCATAGTGGCCATTGCACAAATGACTAGTGTTTGACTTTAGTGTATTTCTTAGTTCCAGTAAAATAAAACGTTGTTAGAGGGTTGCCAAATTTACCATAGTTAATAACAACGGTGTGGAGTCGTTTTCTTGTCCATCATAGTGGCCATTGCACAAATGACTAGTGTTTGACTTTAGTGTATTTCTTAGTTCCAGTAAAATAAAACGTTGTTAGAGGGTTGCCAAAATTACCATAGTTAATAACAACGGTGTGGAGTCGTTTTCTTGTCCATCATAGTGGCCATTGCACAAATGACTAGTGTTTGACTTTAGTGTATTTCTTAGTTCCAGTAAAATAAAACGTTGTTAGAGGGTTGCCAAAATTACCATAGTTAATAACAACGGTGTGGAGTCGTTTTCTTGTCCATCATAGTGGCCATTGCACAAATGACTAGTGTTTGACTTTAGTGTATTTCTTAGTTCCAGTAAAATAAAACGTTGTTAGAGGGTTGCCAAAATTACCATAGTTAATAACAACGGTGTGGAGTCGTTTTCTTGTCCATCATAGTGGCCATTGCACAAATGACTAGTGTTTGACTTTAGTGTATTTCTTAGTTCCAGTAAAATAAAACGTTGTTAGAGGGTTGCCAAATTTACCATAGTTAATAACAACGGTGTGGAGTCGTTTTCTTGTCCATCATAGTGGCCATTGCACAAATGACTAGTGTTTGACTTTAGTGTATTTCTTAGTTCCAGTAAAATAAAACGTTGTTAGAGGGTTGCCAAATTTACCATAGTTAATAACAACGGTGTGGAGTCGTTTTCTTGTCCATCATAGTGGCCATTGCACAAATGACTAGTGTTTGACTTTAGTGTATTTCTTAGTTCCAGTAAAATAAAACGTTGTTAGAGGGTTGCCAAATTTACCATAGTTAATAACAACGGTGTGGAGTCGTTTTCTTGTCCATCATAGTGGCCATTGCACAAATGACTAGTGTTTGACTTTAGTGTATTTCTTAGTTCCAGTAAAATAAAACGTTGTTAGAGGGTTGCCAAATTTACCATAGTTAATAACAACGGTGTGGAGTCGTTTTCTTGTCCATCATAGTGGCCATTGCACAAATGACTAGTGTTTGACTTTAGTGTATTTCTTAGTTCCAGTAAAATAAAACGTTGTTAGAGGGTTGCCAAATTTACCATAGTTAATAACAACGGTGTGGAGTCGTTTTCTTGTCCATCATAGTGGCCATTGCACAAATGACTAGTGTTTGACTTTATTGTATTTCTTAGTTATGGCAACTAAGGCAACTAAAAGTTGTTACTTGGGAATTGAAAAAAACATAAGAAAGGTGGCTCTTATCCGCCAGGTCACATCTAATTTCTCATTTCTCACTTCTGACGTCACAAGCGGAAAATTTTTTAGTCTTAGCGTCCCTCTATCCGTCAACGTATTTCATAGTTCCCACTTCCCATTCCTGACGTCGTTGCAAGCGTGACATTTTTCATTTGTTACGTGCGTCAATCCGCCGAAAGTGTACAAAATTTGGAATAATTAAATTAAAAAGTGCCTTTGAGGCTTTAAACTGGTCATTTTTCTTAGAGTCTGAAGATATTGTTTATATGGCTTATTTTTTGGTCAAAACTTGATAACGTGATAATCAAGTTATTTTTATGAATATTCCCAAAAATAATACTTTTGTCACGATTTTGGCATGCTGAAAATATTACCATCTTGTTAAAAGAACGCGATTTACATGATTTATAATTGTAATTGTAGATGGCTCTGGAATCAATATGTTCCCTATGTAGCAGGTAATATTTACCATACATATATAATAGCAAAATCTTATTTAGGTAATCTTTGATAACTAATCTGTGAGAGGTACATCAATATAATGGTGATACATTGATATATTTGGTGGATATTCATGTGGATATCTACTGTATATCTTCTCTCTGCATCTCGTGGCCATCTGACATGTTTTGAATCACAAAATCATAGCCATATTTGCTATATGAAATATTACCAAATTTGCCAAAAAATAATTCTGGGAATATTATAGTTACAGTTTGGGGAAGTGCTTGGGTATCTTACTATAATTTATTAATAATATTATAGTCATGTGTCACGTTACGTTTTTATCCCATTTATATCACCTGTATGAGCTAAAACTTAACTTATTGCCGCCGTGTATTAGTAATATTCCCAATGGTAAAATGTAACATTCCTATCACATTGTTTGTTCCCTAAGAATATGAATATTACATTACAGAAATGTTTAATTGTTATGTGGGTAACTCGCTATTGAGAAACCGGCCCTGCCTTAGCGATAAAATGGCATAACTTGAAAAAAGTAAAAAACCTTAAATGCCTCAATTACACAAAAAATTAAGTAAAAAAAACTTATTCTAATAGAAAACCAGGAAAAAAGAAAAAAATCCATATCCAAAAAATTTAAACACAGTAAATTCCAGACTTAGTGTGTAAATCCACCTTAATACACAATATCAAATCCAAATATTATTTCGCGGCAATATCATAAAACTTGGTAACGGGATTTTTGTTTACAAAAAAAATTATTAAATCCTCGATAGAGAGGCATTATACAGGGTGTTTCACCAAGACCTTACTTACCCCCAGATGCACCGTAAAAATATTCGGATTAGTTTAGCTAATCCATGTTTCCTCTTTGTTCATTATGTGGAATCAAGAGAGGAAAAAGAATGGATTAGATAGCCAATCGCCATTAAGTGCCTACGGTGCATTTAGGGGTAAGTGGCCTGCAAGTAATATGCAAATATATCAAAAAATTGGTGCTAGAAAGCACGGATAATCTACCATAAAATAAATTATTTTATGTTGAAAGGAAATGAAAATATTTCGAAAATTGTAGTTTTGAAAAATTTGAACCTAATAACAAAATTTTTAGGTATTACCCAGTAAACACAAACCTTGCGAGCCATAGGTGGCCTGCCCGCGGTTTACCGAAATGCCACTTGCTTGCCGAATACGGCAGCCGCGGCGGAGTGCAACTGGTAATGTCCGCTCGGCCCTTGGATCGCCACATGCGTTGGTGAACCGCCAGTGTTTTAAATAAGACGGCTGCACAGACATCGCCGCTTGCACGCCGCCGTGGCGTTCAATGCACCTGTGGCTAGAACGCTACAATACACTGGATAATAACCTGCTGCATTCGTACCTTTACCGGCGGCCGCCAGACCATTGCCGATAGATCTATCGGCAATCCGCTAGTGGCTGTAAAGTGGCCGCCCGGACATCGCCGCTTGCACGTTCGCGTAGGGTTAGAATGCTACAAATCATTAGAGGAAATCCTGCGAATAGGTGACGGCCTGCCATCAGATGGTGGATGGCCGCATTCGCACATTTACCGGCCGCCAGAACGTTGCCAACAGCATCATCGCCAAACTGCTAGTGGATATTAAATGGTCGCTCGGCCGCCGTTTGCACGTCGACTTAAATACCACTAACCAGCAGCCTCGTGACAGCTGAGCGCTTTGCAAGTTCTTGGAGCGAGGCATCACCATTATATTTGTATAGTACCTATTTTAAAAATAATTTTCAAAATCTTGGCCATCTATATGTATAAAATATTATGTACTGAAGAAATATAATATTGAAACGAGCGCCATCTGCCTTCTAGACTGACAGATATTATAACTGTGTAATGATTAAGTGCTCGTCTAGATGGCTCTGGATAAATGCCGACCACGCAACGATTATATTTTAAGTAACAGCACGCTTGATTGTCGCGTCTGGCTAGTAAGATGATATGTCGAAGCGGCTAGCCACCTATATGCCACCTTTAAGGATTTTTTTCATAAGGAAACCCAAACCAATCAAAAGCAGTACCCTTGATTGCCACGTCTGGGTAGAAGGATAATATGCCAAAGCGGCTAGCCACCTATATGCGACTTTTCGGGATTGTTTCGTAAAGCCATTTTAATCAATCAATGGCAGCACACTAGATTCCCTCGTCTGGCTAGACAGATAATATGCCGAAGTGGCTAGCCGCCTATATGCCACTTACTGGGATCGTTTTGTAAAGCCATCTTAACCAATCAATGGCAGCATGCTTGATTGCCTTGTCTGGCTAAAAAGATAATATATCGAAGGGGCTAGCTACCAATATGCCACCTTTCGGAATTGTTTCGTAAAGCCGCGTTAACCGATCAATAGCAGCTCGCTTGATTGCCTCGTCTGGCAAGAAAGATAATATACCGAAGCGATTAGCCACACGTTTTCCACCTTGTGGATTTCTTTTGTGCAGCCACCTTATATTTACGGGTGGCATCACGCTTGATGGCCATGTCAGGCTAGAAATGCAATTTGCCAAAATGAGTTAGCCACCCCTGCGTCGCTTTCTGCAAGGAATCGGTAAGCAAGTGGTTTACCGACTGATGGCTGCCCACCAGTGCCGCCTAGAAACCGCTTTCTTGCCGTAAGTATTTAGGAAAACCAAAATCTGAAAACCGCATATCATTAATAGCTGCTTTACTTCAAAAGTTATGATTTTTTTTAAATATATTTTCACGTTTTTTCAAAGAACTCGCAAACTAAAGCTCCCATGAACTTGGACTTTATAATAAAATTTGAAATCCGTATTCATGGAAACTTAAATCTGAAAACCGTCTTTCACTACTTGCTTTTGTTTCAAAGTTCCAATTTTTTTTAAATACTTTATCCTTCTTTTCCCCCCTTAAACCCCTCACCACCCTACCCGAAAGTTGATGAGTTCATGGAACCGATAGAGGATTTTTTTACCAAATTTCGTTTAAATCGATTAGAGCGTTCTTGAGTTATCGCGTATACAGACAGACACCAGACAACAGGTGTTTTGGAACCTTAGTATCTCATTTTTGATAAAATTCAGGGAATAGTCCCCCATACCATTAAAAAACGATTACGCTGATTTCAAACATGACTTTACCACTAAAAGTATGCAAATGATTCGTTGAAGTATGATACATATAAAGTGACAAAAACCCCTAATAGCTAAATATTCTCATAACTAAATAAAAAGGTCAAATAATGACAGACCTCTATCAGTGGCGTAGCCAGGGGGGGTTTTGGGGGTTAACCCCCCCCCCAGGAGTTCCAACCCATTCTATAGCTATAGCTCTCACCTTTTTTGACCCTTTACTCCAGTTTTTGACGTATGTTGGTGTGCTGTCTTAAATTTTAAAAATTTTGCCTGCGGTGCTATGACGTCATTAATTGTTACAATTTTAGTTTAATTAAATTAAAAGTTTCATCTACGGCGCATTCTTGGCATCTAACCCGAGGGGTGGCTCGGTAATGCACTTTGGTGTACACGCCGATGGCATTGCAAGGCCTTTTCAGGCATTTTGAAGCATTATTTCGAGGCATTTCGGGAGCATATAGAGGCATTCCATGCACTTAAGGCAATTTATGACATTTTTACCAGGAACATCTAGTAAAAAATGCCTTTTGGTGTGAACAAAATGACGACGGAGCCACCTCTCGATCTAACCCAATCTACTTTTTCAAAAATATTTTACAAAAAACCTAAGAGATCAAAATTCTTAAAGAATTTTTTGTTTTTTTTTGTCAAAGTTTTTGCCTGCGGCGCTATACCAACAAGTAGCATTTTAGTATAATTCTTTCAAAATTTTAGCCTGCGGCGCATTTAAGTGTTAATTTTTAAAAAGATCTGCAAACGAGACTAGATTAGATTTTCTTTTAAAAATAAGTATTTTTGTTTTGCATACACTAAAGCAGGAGACTCTTTTTTTATATTTGGTGGTACTTTTATGAGTTGTAGTCAAGGGGGTAAAAGCTGACTTGATTAAATTTGTGGTACATGAAGTTGTACCATGTTGGTACAACTTCATGTACTGCGGTATGAAGTATGGGCTAAAATACAAGGAAAATAGACTATAGCAAACACATTCAGAGTATTCTGTATTCATATTATATTATATATTCATAGTATTCTGTATTCTTCATATTTGTTGCTACACACTTGTTTTTTATTTATGCTTTTAAAATTACTGGGATTTACTTATATTAAATGCTAGTGAAACTTAACTCTCAAAATTTCGGAAATTCAAAAAAAAAATCTAACCAACAAAACGCACGTCAGAATCAGCTGTTAAATTTTTCTTCTTTCAATGTGATGGAAATTAGCAAACTGATCTGATAATAAAAATCACTTTCACTTTCCATAATCAGTTCAATCAGAAAGAAAGAATATCTGTAATGTGAATCTCGGGTCCGCAAATAAAAATTAAAGTAACAGTCTTCATTACGACCAGGCCTTCGATGTCTAATGAAGAATCCAGATACTTACAGACCTGTTTCATCCTTATTAGGAATCATCAAGGAGTCATAGGATTGTACTGAATCCTGTACTTTTCAGCAGGTTTCTTCTTTATAACCTGGGACACAGCAACCTTGAACTTTAACTTCTAGTTTACTATAATTATCAACCCTAAAATAATAAACAAAAATAAAATTATTAAAAGTTTTTATTTTAAATTTTTATTAATTAAACTATATAACACCTAAAATCTACTAATCTAACAATTTTCTTTAATTCTAAAACAAAATTTTATTATTTACTGCATTAACAAGTTCTACCGCACGAAGCTGCCTGAATGCAGTACGAAGTGCCTCTTCCAATTTCCTTCTAGTAGTTGGGCGATTTCGAAATACAAGGTCTTTGACTCTCCCCCACAAAAAGAAGTCGTCGCAAGGGGTCAGGTCTGGAGACCTGGATGGCCAATATATAGGACCTTTATTTCCGATCCAGTTTTCGGCAAACACAATGTTTAGCAAATTAGTAATGTCTCGTGCATTGTGAGGAGGTGCACCGTCATGTTGAAAGTATAGCTCATTATTTTGCTGAAGTGGTAAATTGTCAATAAACGGAATCACCTGCTCTTCTAAAATTTGTTGGTATCTTTCGGCATTTAAATTTCCATCAAAAATATATGGCCAAATAATTTGTCCTCTGTAGATGCCTACTCATACCTTAAAACTGAACCTTCCCTAATTCGCTTGTTCCACCATAATATGGGGATTTTGCTGTTTCCAGTAATAGCAGTTATATCTGGTGAATATTCCATCACTAGAAATCGTTGCCTCATCCGTCCAAATAACTTTTCTGGCCAAATCGAGGTCTTCTTGGCTTTTATTTAGGTACCACCTGCAAAATGCACGTCTTGGAGCAAAATCTTGTTGGTGCACCCGTCGGGGTCGATAGGGCCTAAACTTGTGTTTTTAAGCACCCGAACGGCATTGCTGCGTGGAATTCCAGTGTTTCTCTCCATAGCCCTGGTGGAAGTATTCAGATTAATATCTATTTCTCCTAGAAAAGTTAGTTCTTCCAACTCTCTATCTCTGACTAGGCTTCTATACGTCCTAGACCGCGGTTTTGTAAAGGATCCGTATTCTTGTGCATGACGTTTTAACTTCAAAAATATTTTTGAGCTAGGTTGCCTTCTTTCCTGACACTTGGGCTCGTTTATCATGGCAATTGTTTTTATTTGATCATAGCTACCTAGATAAATACCCTAAAACTGCATAAATACAGCCTACTATGGTAATTATTAAAAATTGCAGATATCTGTTTAACTACTTAATAAAAATAGGTGTATGACACATCGTTTAACAGGAAATTTTATTACAAAACTAATTTTTTTTTTAAATATTGGGGTATTCCATTTCAAAACAATGTAACTGTGTTATATCTCGTGAACTAAAGGCTCTAAGACAAAATCGGTGAAACAGGTAGATTTTTCCTTAAAAAATCTTCAAAAAATGTTTCGAATGAAAATCTCTATCTTTACAATTCAAAAAGTTGTAGAGGGTTTTTAGAAACGCACATTTTTGACAATCACCCTGTAGCTCAGAAACTTCTCTTGAAATCGAGCCCGTACAGTCGAAGGCGAAAAAAATGTTTTTAAACACCGACCAGTATTACGACTCACGTCTTTCATTTTTATACATAAGTTAAGAAACACGCTGTATAGGGTGACCCAAAAATAAACGGACCTTTTTTGACTGTCCGTTAGTTAGAAAGTGTTTGTAGGTATTTTTGACCCTCTCTTTTATGTACGCCACTAGTGAGAAACTAAACTTTTGAAAGACTTCTCTCTTGAGTATACTGATCTATCGCTTGTCAACATCGGTTAAGAAATAAGAAAGTTATGCATTGTTCAAATGAGTGCGTTTCGTAAACCAAATTCAGTCAGGCTAAATTCTTACATTTGAAACTCAAACTCTTAAAGTCATGGAGAGTGAAAAAAGTTCCTTTTTTTTGGACCATCCTATATGAAACCTGTGCGCTGTGCTGGGTGTTCGATATTATTTTTAATTTAATTTTGTACAAACAAATTCTCCGTTTAATTAAGCCACACGCGTTGATTGTTTTTTTTTGAGGACCGATTTGCTTTCAACGGTGATTGCTTTTCAATATTTATTTTCAAAACTTTAACAAATTTTAAATATAAAAAAATGAAAATTTCTAGCGGCAAAAACAAATAAATAAGAGCAGCTAACAAAATATAAGTTTATTGCTCAGTAATTTTTTCGGGTTTGTTACATTTTGGTAGCAATAATAATACGTCAAACATGACATGTAGGGTCAAAAATGTGCATAGTTTAATTAATAGGAAGACAAAATCTTAGAATATTGAACTACTAGAAGGAGCTTTTTTTCAGACCTAGGGCAGGGTGTTTGAGTTCAATATCTTCTGTTTGAAAGTTTGAGACAATGATGTGTTTGAAATTAACTCTTAACTCCATTGTCTATATTTTATTATACACGACGTTTCGATCAGTACAATCTCTGATCGTCTTCAGGTGTAAACTACAATCAATTCCTAAGGCTACTTACTTATATCCTGTGAGAAATCACTTAACCTTGAAGTTTAAGAAGTTGGCTCCGCCCAAGGAGGGGCTTTCAAATATTTGGGATTTCAACACTTGGTTTACTGAAAATACCCTGATTCTGCCCAATAAAGGCAGCCTTAAGGAATTTTCGTTTCTTCCAGTGTGACTCCTTGTGCAAAACCTTGGCTTCTGCCCACTTCATTCGGTGTTGTTTTGACCATGCATGTTTGGCGATTCCTGATTTCGTTGTTTCACCTTTTTGGGTATTCGTCTGATGTTCCTTAAGCCTAACAGATAGTGGTCTTTTAGTTTCGCCGATGTATGACTCACCACACTCACAAGGAACTTGGTAAATGCATTCCTTATTTTGTTTGTTCTCCGGTTTTGTTTTACTAAGAAGGCTTCGAATTGTATTACTAGATTTAAAAGCTGTTTTAATATTAAAGTTTTTCGCTACTCCTCGAATTTTCTCTGATACTCCTTTAACGTATGGAATTGTAATCTCTGTCCTGGTTGTTGAAATTTACAAAAAAGTATCTGTTATAAGTTTAAGGCTGTAACCATTCTGCTGCAGATCCTTCTTAATGTTTCTTATTTCGATTTCCAAGTCATGAGAATTGTTACAAATTTGAACGGCTCTGTTATACAAAGTTTTGATTATGCCTCGTTTGGTTGTAGCAGAATGATTTGAAACTTGATTTAAATATTGTCCTCTGTGAGTGGGTTTACGATAGACGGTTGTTCTGATGTCGCTTTCTACTCGTGTGGCAAGTACATCAAGAAAAGGAATTTGACAATTTTGCTCCAACTCCATTGTGAATTTAATGGTGGGTCTTATGTTATTTAGGTGGTGAAGAAATTCTGAAAGTTTTTGGTCATTCCCGGTCCAGATAATAAAAGTATCATCAACATATCTCAGCCAGAGCTTAGGTTTATATGTTGCGGTATCCACCGCGTGTGATTCGAACCACTCTATGTAATTGGCAGACCGTCATCCTGAGCATAAAACCTATCTTTCACTTGAAAATAAGAGTTATGTAGGCAGCACTCCATCAACTCCATCACTCCCTCCAGCGGTAGGCTGGTGCGTTCACAAAGGGATTTGTCATCAACCAGTCTCTTTCTAATAATATCTAGCGATTCCTTCGGGACATTGGTGTATAGACTTTCGACATCAAAACTGACAAGTCTATCCTCGGGTCCTAAAACAAAAGATTTAAGAATTTTAACAAAATGGTTGGAATTTTCTACAAATGAAGCGGTCTTGCCTGCAAGAGGTTGAATAATTTTCAAAAGGAATTTAGACAGATTGCTTGTTGGAGAATTTCTGGAACTTGTAATTGGGCGTAAGGGCATTGCATCTTTGTGAATTTTGGGTCCGTATAGATGGGGAGGCTTGCTATAAGGTGGTGTAAGTTGAGACCTTGCATTATCCGGAATATATCTGGAATACTTTTTCAAAATTCTATAAACCTTACTTTCGATTGATTGCGTGGGGTCTTTTGAGACAAGTTTGTAGTTTCCTTTGGCAAGTACCTTTTCAACTTTCTGGTCATAGGTTTCCGTGTCCAAAATCACTGTTGCATTGCCATTATCCGCCGCCGGTAAGATTTTAACTAATTTGTCCTTTTCAAGATTCTTCAACGCGATTTCCTCTGTCTTGCTTATGTTAGAAGTATGCTTAATAGGTTTGTCAATAATGGTCCTTACCTGATGTCTGAACTCGTCGGCATCTTATCGTGGAAGAGGATGACCTTCTATGGCGGTGATGATATCGATGGTGGGTATCTTTTTAGGAGCGAAGGAAAAGTTAAGTCCTTTGGCAAGTAAGTTTTCTTCTATGGGGGAAATTCTCCCATCAACAGCCACAAAGCCAATCGACCACCGACGCTGTAAGAACCATCGTGAATGGGTCAAAGAAGACATTGAAACCCATAGAAGAAAACTTACTTGCCAAAGGACTTAACTTTTCCATCACTACTAAGAAGATACCCACCATCGATATCATCACCGCCATAGAAGGTCATCCTCTTCCACGACAAGACGCCAACGAGTTCAGACATCAGGTAAGAACCATTATTGACAAACCTATTAAGCATACCTCTAATATAAGCAAGAGAGAGGAAATCGCGTTGAAGAATCTTCTTCAATTCCATACGTTAAAGGAGTATCAGAGAAAATTCGAAGAGTAGCGAAAAACTTTAATATTAATACAGCTTTTAAATCTAGTAATACAATTCGAAGCCTTCTTAGTAAAACAAAAACGGGGAACAAACAAAATAAGGAATGCATTTACCAAGTTCCTTGTGAGTGTGGTGAGTTATACATCGGCGAAACTAAAAGACCACTATCTGTTAGGCTTAAGGAACATAAGACGAATACCCAAAAAGGTGAAACAACGAAATCAGGAATCGCCGAACATGCATGGTCAAAACAACACCGAATGAAGTGGGCAGAAACCAAGGTTTTGCACAAGGAGTCACACTGGAAGGAACGAGAATTCCTTGGAGCTGCCTTTATTGGGCAGAACCAGGGTATTTTCAGTAAACCAAGTGTTGAAATCCCAAATATTTGAAAGCCCCTCCTTGGGCGGAGCCAATTTCTTAAACTTCAAGGTTGAGTGATTTCTCACAATATATTAGTAAGTAGCCTTACGTCGTGTGTAAATAAAATATAGACAATGGAAGTCCGAAACACAGAGTTAATTTCATTCAACATCTTCATCTCATTGTTGTCATGTTAAATTAATACATTTTCCCCTGTTTTTAATATTATTTAAAATACCTTCAATAATGTTTAGTTCCGGTTAATTGAATGGTCTAGATATAGTAATAAAAATCTATTTTTCTATAAAAAAAAACCTAAAAATGTATTCAAGTAGGATGTACAACTATAAAAATAAGAAAAACGTGCTATGGAAATCCCTATTCACACTGAAATTAATGACAAGCCGGCAACACAGATTTCCTGCCTTTGTTTATCAATAATCGCCAAACATGACGAATTCTAACCTAATATTTAGTTAATATTTTAATTTAACGTACCTGTGAAACGAAATACTGCGGTCCCTCGGCTTCTGTTTCAACTTGCATATAATAATACACTTCGGAACCTTTTTTCGCCACAAACTTTTCACAAAAATATCAAAAAAACACTATTGACAAGTGCTGAAACTTTCACTGTCAAAACAGTAATGACATTCCAGGAAAAATCGAGAAACCGCAATAAACAATCAATGCTGCCACGTTGACTACAAAAGAAGATGTTTAAGGAAAACACATGTTAAATTTTCCAAAAACGTCGAAAGTTTCAAATAGGTTGTGAGTATTATATATTAAACCTCATTAATTAATTAATGAATAAGCCTCAAAACTTAATCCAGGGTAACCAGATCTTCTAGTAGTTCAATCTTCTAAGTTTAAAATGACCAATCTGTAAACTTTTAGAGAGATCTCCAACTTTTTAAGAAAAGGAAATAGTGTTGGAACCATACCGTCTCCGAAGACAATTACTTTGTTTATACGAGCCTCTTAAAGCGCTTTTAAATACAGACGTTTTTTGTCATGTGAACAACACTAAAACCATTTTAAGCACTAAAGCGATTTAAGAAATCGGTTTATCGCTTTAAAACCGATTTTAGAGTCGGTACCCTCATCTGATCCAGAACGGAGAAGTTTTTATCATGGTTCTATAAGATTCAATAGAAGGCCAATATTTTTTTCTATAATATTTTATAATCTTCTAGAAGCAGAGAAGACTATATAGGAAATATATAATATTTTATCAGCTTGTATTTTTAGAATAATTTATAAGATTGGATAAGACTATATTTACTTTTATGAGAATCAGGGATGTTTTATAAGACAAAAGTCTGGGACATAAGGGTGTCGGCTTAGAGAAGATTTTATGAACGCACAAATACACATTTTTAAAGGAGATTTATGGGAATGGAGTATTGAGGCTGTTTGAGGAGATTCTATCAGCATCGCAATTCTAGGAGTTCCTATAAGCAATGATTTTGGAGAAGTTTCTATGGGTTCTTGTGGGGTCGGATTCTAGGATATTTGATACCCACAAAGCAAAAAAATATTGCACGTATATCCAGCGTATATACGAAAACGGAGAAGGATATTGCCCTGGATATCACCCAGATATTCACCCGACGTGCATAGAACCTCCAAAAAAGATCCACTTTAGATGCAGAGGTACCCATTAGGTAACATCCACTGAATATACGTTGTAAGTATATTCTGAAAATGTATTAAATACTAAAATATTCGAGTTATATTCTATTACACCAAATTTGATGTTCTATCCATTATGGTATATATTTATATAGTATATCCTCTCGATATCCGTCATGATATACAAAATGTATATTTGTCCATATATAACAATGGTATATCCATAAAATTATATTCTTCTTGTGTCCATAATATTTTATTGAGGGTATATATAAGATTTATATTACTGCAATATACTAATCCTTATAACACTGATGTATTCAATGAAGAATGTCCATTACAAATCTATGATCATACATATAAGGTATATACGTTTTGTATATACCCTAAATATATTGTCATTTATATTACAACAATATACCCACTTAGCACAATAACAATAATAGGTTGCATCCTAAATTTAGAAAAATTAACGTGAGTAAAATTAACATCAGAAACACATGCTCTCACATAAATAAGCATTTTTAGATGTACTTTAAAATGGTAGAAAATATCGTTTTTTATGGTATTTATATATCCAAAAAATATACGGTATCACGTAAAAAAGTGCTGTTTGTTAGTAAAAAAACCTAAAATGCCTAAATTTAATTTAAAAAAAAATAAAAACGCCTTGCATTGCTAAACATTTTTAACAACAATATTTTCAAATTTTGAAAGGTTTTTTAATAAGAAACAAACACTTTTTCCTCATTTCTTAATTTAAGCAGTTGAATTACATTTTTTTTTATTTTATTTAGAAAATACAGAATTAAGCTTTCCATTAAAAAATTTAGTTTAAGTCAAAGTGAGCAAAGCAGTATATTAACACTCGCAGGCACCATATCGCATTATTACCAGTACATATCCTCATGTTTACCTCTATTCTTTTTGGTGGTTGATATCTGTCTCTATCTGCAGCATCCTTAGTCAGTTTTTTATGACAATATGAAGCTTTGTATTCGTGGTAGTGCGTTAAGAAAGGGAATTTCTTCTTGCTGCAGCTACATCTGGAAACAAAATATTTTTATAAATAGATAATACGTGACATATTCATTTTTTAATCATTTTTTATGAGTTTTTATTCAGTTTGCTGGTGGCACAAAGCAATATTTTATAATAAAAAAAAACTATGAAAATGCCATGGGCAAAAATTTTCTTAAAAATGTATTATTTTACTCTTTTAAATACACTGCTGTAAAACAAAAATTTTAGAAATAATTAAGTTTATAAAAAAAATATGATGTCAAAACTTTTAAAAAAGTAATGTTTAACTTTAGTAACAAATATAAGTAAAAAAAAAATTATACAAGTTCTGTAGAATCAACATAAAATGATTATGCCATTTTCTGGCAAATTAATGCGTGAATATCCTGAGCACTTTTATATGGGACCTTTCGGACATCATCGTTTTAGTTTTTAACAAAAGTAATATATAAAAACTAAAAAGAACAAATTATAAAAAGACCCACACAAAAAAAATCTTTTGTAGCATCTCAATTTTGCGTTAAACTGAATTTAAAAAAAAGTTCCCGACAGTTTATACTATTTACCCTGCAAACTCTAGATGTTAAGATGGCCGCCAGGATTATTGTTTTTTTCCATGTAAAGGAACCAAAAATATAATTTGTGTTGTTTCAAAATTGAGAGGCATGGTAAAAGCTACCCGTATTTCCATCAAAAGTCTACCTGAAATAGAAATTTGGTGATTAACCGTTACCATTCCTACCGATTTTATCAGGGCAAAACTTATTTTTGAGTAGTCTTAAATTGTTGCTAATAGTAAAATAAAACATTAATATTTTATATAGGGAATTTTCACAGATAAATAATAATCAATTAATAATGAATATTGTTCGTGGATCTCCATTTAGGTAGGTATTTCATTTCCTGAAACCTCGTCCAGATTTGGATCTTACCTAAATTATTTATGTTTATAAAATGGCCTAATTTTTGGTATGAAAAAAATGGCCAAGATGCATTTTTTTCTGACTCCACCATTTATGAATAAAAAAACTTTAATCGGCTTTATGCGCTTACCCTGCAGTCCCCAAGAGATATAAAGTTACAAAAAGATAGTGGGAACAACCAACCAAATTTTCATCAAGTGTCCATCTGAAACAAAAAATCAAACCATACAACTTACATACCTATTTGCTTTTAGAGGTCTAATAGGAAAGCAGAAAAATAAAAGTTTGAAAAGGATTCTTCTTTTACAATACACATAAATAAATAAAATAAAAATATAGGTAAATAAATTTAAATTAATCAGCACAAAACTTTGATAAATGTATAGAAATGTGGCTGCCAGTGATTTACGAGGTGATTTATCAGCTTTCTAATTTAATATTTGGTAAACAGAAAAACCAGTTTTTTTTACATTTTCACAAGAAAACCAACCAATATAACCCCAACAAACCCAACTCAGCCCTAAAAAAGGTTGTTTTTGCTCTAGATATAACCGTCGTAACACTCGTAACTTTAGACACTGTGAAACAAAGATGCAAAATACACTGCCTCCCATATAGGTCAATTTTCTTTTAATTTTACAGTATAAACCTAGCTTTAGATAACACAACACCTGCTATTCCTGATTGACATTGATCCTTCTCTGTCCCTTTTTTACACAGTGCATCAACGTCGAAAAGCAAAGTTGAACCAACCATTTTGAGCCCACGCGAATAAAACAACTTCAATCGCGTTTATCTACTTACCTGCAACAACTGGATGTAAGATAGCAATTCCCAGGTGGACAGTCCATTGCAGTTTAATCCAATCGATAATAAAAAATATGGTTTTTTGCTACAAAACTTTAGAAAACGGCACAAACTCACTTGAATTAAAACCACGTAGTACATGAGCTAACGAATCAAAATGCGTAGAGGAAAATCGAGCTTGCAGGGTCGTATACACCGCTAAGTGGTTAATATTTAAGGCTCCCCCACTAAAGGAATCTTTTAATACATTTCATTAATTTAGTGGTTTTTGATTCACTGAGATAAGAAAATATATATAAGACTAGGGACCATGTGTACCGACAAGTTAAGTGTCCACTCGGAGAGAATGTGACTCGCCAAATTTTGAGAAGATGTTAAGTCACAATCTAACACGCGTAAAAAATATGTTAACTATAGCAATATACCTACGATTTTTTAAAGATATATAAAGCAAAAAAATGTTGTGATCTCTAATGCTAAAAAATGTAATTATATATTAAAACAATAATATATTTAATAAAGTATTCCATTCCACAAAACAAATATTTGGGCATATTTATTGTGCAAATGTTCAAATGATATTTTGCTAGGATATGTCTGCCTTAAATATAATAAACAGAGAAACAGAATATACTCAAACGGATACACCCTGAATATTGGGAAAATATTCATATTTTTTTATATAATTTCTCGCAATAAATTTTATCTAAACAATATGTAGGTAGCATTTTAAATGCAGAGGAAAATATTAAAAACCTTTTTTAGAGAATATTACGTGATAATTATAAAATTTATATATTTAGTTTATATTAAGAAACATTAAATATTTGGGTAATATTTTATTTTAAAATATTAACTGATATTCGTTTATAAAATATAGCGCATATACACTGAATATACAGTAAATATCCGTTCAGGTTTCCTTTTTTTGAAACGAATCATGTTTTTTTTCTAATATATATAAAATATACATGTAACATACAAAACGTATATCCTAATTTTAAATATCTTTGTAATATACAATATCCAAGGCTTGCTATGTGGGTAAGATTCTATCAGTATCATGATTTTAGAAGATCCTATAAGGAATGATTTTGGATAAGTTTTTATGGGTTCTTGTGGGCTCGGTTTCTAGGATATTTGATGAAATTCTATGAGTATCGCGATTCTATGAGTTCCTTTAAGCAAGTATTTTGGAGAAGTTTTTATGGGTTTTTGTGGAATCGATTTTTATGATATTGGATAATGTTCTATCAGTATCGTGATCTCAGAAGATCCTATGAGGAATGATTTTGGAGCAGTTTTTATGGGTTTTGTGGGATCAGTTATATTTGATGAGATTCTATCAAAATCGTGATTTTAGAAGATTCTATAAGGAATGATTTTGGAGAAGTTTCTATGGATTCTTGTTGAATATGTTTCTAGGATATTTGTTGAGATTCTATAAGTATAACCATAATTTTCTTAATTTTTTGTACGATCGGTTTCTAGAATATTTGATGAAATTCTATCAGTATTGGCATTATAGAAGATACTATACGTAATGATTTTCGAGAAGTTTTTATGGGTTCTTGCTGAATCGGTTTCTAGGATATTTGATGAGATTCTATAAATATCGTGATTTTAGAAGATCCTATGAGGAATAATTTTGGAGAAGTTTCTATCGGTTCTTGTAGGATCGGTTTTTAGGATATTTGATGATATTCCATCAGGAACGTGATTCTATAAGATGCTAAGAGATTATGGAGAACTTTTTTCTCTCTCTATCCGATATTTTGGAGAAGTTTATATGAGTTTTTATGGGATTGATTTCTAGGATATTTGAGGAGTTTTTATCATGACATTATAGTGATTTTAGAAGATCCCATAGGCAAGAAGATTTTATCGGGGTTTGGGACCTCCTCCAATCTTCGCAAAAACTAATGCCATAACAACTCATATAATCTCCTCGAAAATCATAGACCCATAGACACAATAAAATCTTCTAGGATCTCATCGAAATCTGTTCCAAAACCCAATAAAATCTCCTCGCCCATACGACCTTCTAAAATCACCATAACGATAAGACCTCCTCAAATCTTCTAGAAACCAATCCCATAATAACTCATATAATCTTTTCCAAAATCATAGAACCATAGACCTAATAAAATATCCTAGGATCTCAACGAAATCTGTTCCAAAACCAACCCAAAACCCGATAAAATTATACAAGAATTCTATAATTTTTTCATGAGATTCGATGGGAAAATTTCAGCAGGGTATAAACACTTTAAGACGCTTTAGCGCACTGCTTTTAAACTAAATAAATACTCAACCCTGATTTTACCGAAAAAGCTGTCGTTAACTTAGTTGTTTTATTTGTTTTTCTTTCAACAAATCTAACATTTTATGACATTTAATAAAAGACGAATAAACCCTCGGAAAAAGCAATTTTATTTAAAACCGCCCAAGTAACAATTTTTAGTTGCATTAAAATTAACGTGGCATAAAATACAAAAACTAGTCATTTGTGCAACGGCCGCTATGACGGACGAGAAAACGACGTCACAACGTTGTTATTAACTAGGGTAAATGTGGAAACCCTCAAACAACGTTTATTTTTACTAGAATATTGTGGGGTTTTCAATGACCGCAACGAACGACGGGTCAACGACGCCAAAACGTTGATAATTAATTAGAGTTAATTTACGTTCTTTTAACGTTTCTCTTTACGAGACAATTGTGGCCAAATCAGCAATGCAGTTGCAGTCAATTTCAACATATAACTGTAACTGACAACTATAGAAAGCACCTCCTTATTCGCAAATCGATTAGGTTTTCAGTAAATCAATAAATGGTTATTGCCACCATGCTCTGTTTTCTTTTCCTGATTTGCGCCGCTACGCCACTTGTGTAAAAGTTAAAAAAATCTTCTTTTTTTGTTGGATAATGAAGATTTTTTTGGTTATTTTTAGTAAATTTTAAGTATTCTTTTAGGCTATAGTTTAAAATAGGTTTAAAGCAAAGCAAAAGGTTCGTTGGTAAATTTAATGGATGGGAAACTTTAAAAAGCTACTTTAATTATAAATTACCCAAGCAGCATTTTTCTGACTTCCGACTAATTACAACCTAACATGACGTCGGTTTTGGCCAAAATTTAGGCCGGCAGTTGGTTTGTCCATCAAACAACATATTTTTTTACAAAGACCTGACGTCGCCAACAACTAGTGCTATGTATGTTGGACGTCATACTGAGTGTTCCAAGGTGGGTGCCTATTAGATTATTTTAGAAACTATACAATAGAAAATTTTCAAACGTTTTATTCTAACATAAGTCCATGTAAAGTATATTTATAAAATACTTTCGTATTTGCAGTGTTGCTATTTAAAGGAAATCTTTACAAAAACTTTGTTATTTTAAATAAAAAAACTCCGTATATTTTCGCATTTTTGGATTCTACAAAAAATTCTAGGTACATTTCATGCATAATGTCCTATACCTATTTTCAACTGTTTTTAAAATATTGACAGGTGAAAATAGCCATGTTATAACTTTGACAGCCCGTAACATCATAACGGTTAAGGATAGGAAAAAACGGCTATCGTTTTATTTTTAATCCAGGGTTAACTTTACCTTGGAATATTTTAACTCTGAGTTAAATTTAAAAATAGTCTAAAACGATAGCTTGTGAAAAACCAAAATACGAACGTGAAAACTTGTCAATAAATCCAATCTAAAAATGCAAATATATACAGGGTGTTTAATTTAAAATAACAAAGTTGTTGCCAAGGTTTCCTGTAAATGTAAAAGTAAAAGTTTCTATGGTATAGTTTCCAAAATAATCTAATAGGCCACTCACCTTGGGACACCCGGTGTAACGTCCAATTCATGAGACGTTATAATATTCAGTATGAGTTTTAAAGTAGAACTGTAATAAAATTGACGTTGTCAAACTTTTATTATTAAATATAACTATTCCGAGGTCCACCGACGTGGGTGCGTGACCTAAAATTATACTGCAATATTCTAGGTCGGGTCATTCTACAAGGCGACATCGCAGGAGGTGTTCTTGTCCGAATAGGTAAATAATCATTACAAATTTAGTCGGCACCCGAAACGTTTAGCATCGATGCGTCTTTACAACAATACATTTTATTTTTTAATTTTAAAGGCTTAATATGTAAATTAACTCATTTGTTGGCTACTAAAATACATTTTTTAAATGCCTATAATGTTTTACTATAAGAAACGGGCTTCCTTATATTTTATTTTGAGGTTATTTTTTTTTAAATTAATTTCTTATTATTTTTGTGGGTTTCTGTTTTTTTAATGTCTATTTTAATTATATTTATCAGTAAACTGACCTTCCTTGGAAGATTTGGATCCATAGAATGTGTAAAACTAACTTTTTTCAGTTACCTACAATAACTAAGATAATAATTATTGTCATCCACATTTCATTGGGATGTGTTTGTTTAGACATATAAAAGTTTTTACCTAATAAGTTTAAACTTGGTGTGCACAGTAAAACTTTGGGTCGTGGGTCTACGTAATTTGACGTAATATTTGACCAAAACGCTGTGCAGCACCCGACGTCGAAACGACTCGAATCTTGATTCCCCACTTAGGTGCTAAATCGAGTCCTCAGGAAGACTGATGGACGTCGGAGCCGACGTCAGGTATTTCTTGCCCTACGTGACCATACCGTAACATAACGTCCAAATGCTTGTTGGTTACCTAGCTACGTATTTTAGAGTAATTATTAAATGTTGTTTATTATCCAGAGGGCACTTCAGTCGTAGTCGCTTCGGCGACGGTGTGGAAACGTTGTACACGTCCCTAGTCGCAGGCAACGTCACAACAACTCAAAAAATGAAACGTCGATAAATTGTTCCTTGGACGTCCTTGAATAAAACCGGTTTAAGGCGCGTATAAGTATTGTGGAGTTTTAGCAAAAAACTTTTCTGTTCTAGCAAAAACTTTGTTATTTTGGCAAGGTTGTTTTTACTAAAATTTTACTAAAAAAATCTCAGTTCATTTTTTAATCGGGTACGTAATAGTAATTTACGTTACAAGGCCGGGAAATGATCTATTAAAGTACAAGTCTAGCACTTTAATGACATTTTACGGCCGTGTATCGTATAACGTTTTATTTCATACTGTTAGTGGGAAATCCATTATTTTATTCTTATTTTTTGTCAGTTACTTTACCGGACTAGTCATGTAATGTATCATTCCCCGGACTGAAACCAATAACGTAATGGAGTATATTACAATGCAGTATGAAATAAATACTCTTGCAGTAATGCAAGTGTAAGTTTCGGAAAGTTGATAAAAATAAATCGAATAAACGGAAAATTGGTTCACATATTATTATCCCTTTTCAATCATGATGTCAATCCGTCAGTCAATTTTATAAGGAAAATCTAATAGAAAGTTTTTCAATCCTATATATAGCAGCCACTTTTGGGAAAACCAATTTAAAATAAGGAAAAAATCTATATGTAGGTAACTGACTATATATTATACAGTAAAGTTGGAGATAAGTTTAAGAACTATAACACATTTAGCCCTTTGGAGCTCTAGTTAAACAATAAATAAGTTTTATCGGTTGATACAGTGGCGTACGCAGAAATTGATCATGGGGGGCTGAGGTTCCTGTCGTTGGATTGAATAGAACGCCTATGATTTATCCATATAACTATGAGATAATATAACTCTCCCAATCAAGTTGGCCTGGAAAAACCCCATAGACGAGGAGTGTAATGGGCAGGCACGTCAATTGCGTCAGTAGTGAAAGCAACTGACAACCATCTGACAGCAAAAATGTAGGTTTATGTTTACTAGTTTTGTTTACTTCTGGAAAATTTATTAAAAGAGTGGACACTACCGTCAAAAAGATTGAAAAAGTGTTGTCTAATTTTTTTCGTAACAATAACACACACAATCACAAAAAATACCGCCACAAAATTTTAAAACACAAAAACTGCAGAATAACATAAACAAAATGGCAAAACCATACCTCGTCAAAAATGTAAACTTTTCGACAATGCCCAGTTTTCTCAGGAAGTGGGTTCGGCACTTGGGGCCATGTCCTCGTGTAACGGGTTTACCTTGTGGATTGAAACCCTCGAGTAAGGTTAAACTTGCGGTTGGAGATGTTTTATTCATAATATAATAAAGAAGTTCAATTAAATAAAATAAAAGTTTTCGGACTGATGATGTCGTTGTTATTGTCACCAAATTAATACCTTGTCATTAAATTATCGTAAGGTCACTACGACAACGGGCATGGATTTGTTAGTGCATGCGCTGTAGATTTTTGGTTTATGGCCTGGTGGCCCAAACAATTTCAAAGCCAACCGCGATTTTGAGTTTTCTTCTTTATTTCTCAAAGTTATTTTCGGTGCACATTTTGCTGCACTTGGGCCGTTATACTGTGATTTATCAAACTAAGAATTTGTCAAACCGTATTTAATAAAATTTTTCATTGTAAGAACAGAACACCATAAAAACTATAATTTGCAATTTGTTAAACCAATTTTTTGTCCGCTATAATCGAACCATTGTTCATTAAACTCACTCAATATCAAACTCGTAATTTGTAAAACTTATTTTTAATAAAATCCGGAAAGTGTCAAACCATTATTTTTCAAAACCGGAATTCAGAAAACCCATTTTTTATCAGAAAATATTTGCTAAATTAATTGCGCATTCGCAGGTGGCGCGGCGGCGCACACTTGGCTAAAAGTATTCACAAGTAGTGTTAAATACTTTGTTTATAGATGTCACTCTATTGTTTTTAACACGACTCCGGTTCATGGATTATTGGAGAATGCGGAGAATCAAGTTAGCAAAAATTTTCTGATAGACAACGGGTTTTACGAATTCCGGTTTTGAAAAATAATGGTTTGACAAATTCCGGGTTTTATTAAAAATGGGTCTTATAAATTTCGAATTTATTTGCTATGTTTTCATGGATATTGAATTCGTTTTCAATATGTTTTGAAAACTTTTTTTTCACGAGTTTTCATGACAGGTTTTCAAATCGATTTTGAATCGATTTGAAAACGGTTTTCAAATTTTGATATTTGGCAGCTGACATGTGTCATAGTTGTCAAATATTCATTTTTGAGTTTTGGTACTTTTTTTTAAATGTATTTTATTCAAAAGATGATGTTGGCCCTTGCCACACATTTTTTTTAAATTTCAATTGCTACTCTGTTTGCAAGTGGAAGTGAAGAAAGAAATGCTGGACTGGTATATGTGCATAGCACATACACTTTCGAGCCAAATATTTTTTTTATTTTCCATAATTAATTTTTTTAAAGTCTTTAAAAAAACAAATCGTTAGTTATTTAAGTAAGGTTATGTTATTAATCTTCTTTTTTTCTATATAATCCACCAAATTTTAGAATGCCGGTTTCAATGTTTTACATCTATTTCTCTCTCTCCCTCTCAAAAAGAGTGAAAGCAATAAAATATAATTTGGCGGCTGTCTGGTAATCCGACGCAATACGCATGTGTAAACTCAATCCCCGTTTTCATGGAAAATCGGTATTTCGATCTCAATACGATCTTGATCCAACCCTAAAAATTTTCAGGGTCGGATCTAGATTGAAATCGATTTGAATACTGGAAAAACAGGTGTTTTCATGGACGGTATCGGATTGAAATCGTTTTCAGAACGAACTCAATTCCCATGAAAACGTAGCAATTATTGAATGAGTTTGATGAACAATGGTTTGATTAAAAACGGGTCTTATAAATTCCGAATTTATTATTGAATGGGTTTGACGAATTGCAGTTTATATAGTGAATGATTTTGTGATTGTACTTTCTTTTATTTAACGGGTTTGATTTTGCACATTCTGACAAACCGTGGACGTCCGTTGAATAACACTATAGTTTCAAAAGTCGAAAACCAAATTATCAATTAAATATAGATGAAATAGGTGAATAAAATAGTTATTTACATAACAAGTACAGAGAGTGATACTTTTCTGCACGCTAAGGCACTGGCCCGAACGACGCAGAGCGGAGTTCGGTCAAGACGTCAAAAGACACTTTTTGCACGTGTCAGGACAACATTATATTTAAATTTTTAGGTATTAAAATAGCAAAAAACTCTTTTTTTTGCATTTTTTTTACATTTGAGTTGAAAAATATATCTAAAAAGTCGAATTGGAACTAAAAAACTATTTCTTATTCACACCGTGCGCGAAAAACCGGGTAAATCCATTTCCGCACGGCGTGCGGGAAATGCAACTTCCCGCACGCAAATGCGTGCGTAAAAGTGTCCTTTTATGCAACCTAGCAGGAAAAATAATCAGTTATATACGCATACGTCTCTCAAAAAAAAAGCTGTTCGCCTGCCGCGGACCAAGCGATCAAGTTCGCGGTTATTGAGTGAATGTGATCGGTGAACGCTGCCTGCTTCACTTACAATTATTATAATCCATAACAAAGTATCGCTTACGAATACAATGAACTTTAAAGACTGTATTACTTGCTAGTACTTTTTACGGATACATAATATATAAATATATATACCCTTTAGAGCTATATAAAGATAGAATACTGTACTTCAAAGTTTTAACACAAAACAGCCCATTCTAAATACCGAAATTAGGAATAACGTTTAATTGGAGATATTTTTTGTGGGTAGATAGCGTCGTCAGCATTTCATTTGCTACTATTTTTTGTGGATACATATATAAATAGCCCTTTGTACCCTTTACAGTTATAGAGATAGATAGCTCTGCTCTCCGATGACTTCGTCTTCCAATTTTCTACTCTATTACGAAATGTAAGTCCATCCAATTTTGAGGATCGATCACGTGATTGGAGTGTCTTTTCAGGTCCAAGAGACAGGCAGCTACGTTAGCTTAGTATATTAGAGAATATAAATAACAGTTGGGTTGGTCAATTTTTGCTGTCAATACTGACAAAAAAAATAAAACATCTTTTTTCTACGAGCGTGCAGAAAATCGTATTTTCCGCACTTGTTAGGAAAATAGCTATTGCGACGGATTTTTCAGAAAATTCTCAAAATTTTTATAAAAGTTTGAAAAAGTTTCTCCAGTAACGAGTAAATTCTCTGAAAATAAACAGCAGCCTACTGCGCCTTTTGCAAAGAAAATTATAAGGTCAACCAATAACTCGAAATCTAATTACCCCCCTAGATTTAAGACCAGATCCGCCGTTGTTTAAACAAAAAAAAATCAATCAAAAAGATAGTTGATTCCCATTCTAATCGGACCAATTTTGACAATAATAATGTGTTTTTAAAATAGGAAACAATTTAGATTGTTTGTTTGAAAGTTTGAGACAATGACGTATTTGAAATTAACTCTGTGTTTCTTGTCTGTGTGTCTTCCTTGTGACTTCCATTGTCTATATTTTATTTATACACGACGTTTCGATCAGTACAATCTGAGATCGTCTTCAGGTGCAAACTACAATCTATTCTTAAGGCTACGCACTTATATACTATTGAAAATCACTCAGCCGTGAAGTTTAAGAAGTTGGCTCCGCCCAAGGAGGGGATTCTAAATATTTGGAATTTAAACACTTGGTTTACCCTGATTCTGCCCAATAAAGGCAGCTTCAAGGAATTTTCGTTTCTTCCGGTGTGACTCCTTGTGCAAAACCTTTGCTTCTGTCCACTTTATTCGGTGTAGTTTTGACAATGCGATTTCGTTGTTTCACCTCTTTGGGTATTCGTCTGATATTCTTTAAGCCTAACAGATAGTGGTATTTTTTGTTTCATCTATGTATGATTCACCACACTCACAAGGAACTTGGTAAATGCATTCCTTATTTTGTTTGTTCTTCGGTTTTGTTTTACTAAGAATGCTTCGAATTGTATTATTAACTTTAAAAGCTGTTTTAATATTAAAGTTTTTCGCTACTCTTCGAATTTTCTCTGATACTCCTTTAATGTATGGAATTGTAAGGAATGCATTTGCCTGGTTTTGGTCTATCCTGTTTACTGAAATTTAGAAATAGTATCTGTTATAAGTTTAAGGCTGTAACCATTCTGATGCAGATCGTTCTTTATGTTTCTTATTTTGATTTCCAAATTTTTTAAAAAAAGGAGAAAATCTAATTGTTTAAGTTTTTCATGAATATCTCAAAAACTAAGACACCCACTTAATAAAAGACTTCATTTCCAGAAAGGCAAATCATCATTCTCTAAAAGTCAGTGGTACGAAAGCAGTAGCGGCTCGTTTTGGAAAAATGTTAAAATTTCAGCTTTTTCAACTTCTTTACAAGTTACTTTTCTTTGTTCTGGTGTTTAGGTTTGAATTCCGAAATCATATTTATTACCTTTAAAAATTGACCCATTATCTTACCTTTCTTGTGCTGATTTTTAAAATATTCTTTGGTACAGATTACGCTACACGTGGCCTTTTTAGCATAAAGGGTATTGAAATAATTGTTTTTTTTTAAATCTGCAGCATCAGGGACTTTTTTTTTTGCTTTTAGATATGTTGCCATTTTTATTGTTCCGTATAATTTTCGAATAACGTTTAAATATACCTTTTAATCTTGTCACATTTTGTTCACTTTTTTTTCCAGTTGCGTCCTCTTTGAAAAATCCACAAATTCAAAATTGTGAAAATTTTTGTCAAAAAATAACAACGCAATATCTCTCGCTGTCCTTTCTACAAACTTTGTGGGATTTTGATAAGGCTGCGTTTTTTTATAGTTCGATTTATTTCCTTTTAGGGCTGCTCTTACATATGCTAAAAAATTGGGGTACGGTTAAGCTAGAGAGGTTCTTCTATACCCATGCTAGTCAAAAGTTTGTACGAAAATCGCATATTAGTCTGGACAATGAGGAGTTTAATTAAGGCAAAATAATAATTAAGTACTGAAACTTGGCTGAAATAAGTATACCCTTAGATAATTTTTGATAAATGATGGTACCGTAAAGTCTTCTGAAAGGGACCCTTATTTTCGAAAATAACACAAAGATTGTTAAAGGTTTAGAAATTACGGTAGAGCGATGAAATTTGGCAAAAATGGTCATTGAAGCCGCATTTTTTTTTGTCGTGTGTTAATTACTCGAGGTCTCTCTCCTAGGACCCCATCTGATCTGATAATTTGGGAGGGTGGGAATTTAACCTCATAGCACCTAGGTCTCATTAGACCCGTTGTGCATCCTCCTATAGGGCTTCCCCCTAGTTTGTTAGCCATCCTACGCCTCGAACGTAGTTGATAACGTCGCCAAGGGGAGCCTTCCTTATGTTGGCTGGTGTTGGCCAAAATTGGTCGAGAATAGCCTTTCGGGTAGATGACAGCGCTGGACAGTCGCAGAGAATGTGTTGTACGGTTTCATCTTCTTGTTTACAACCTCGACATAGAGGTATTTCAGATAACATTATTCTGTTGAGGTGTTTATTTAGTTGGCAGTGGCCGGTCAGAATGCCTGTGAGAAAGCGCAGGTTCTGTCTGGTCATTGATAATTTTTTTTTGCTGATGTTTAGTCAGGGTTCTAGTTTTATCCTCGAACCTCAATTCTCGACGTTAAACAAAAAATAGGAAAATATTAATAACAGCCATTCAAAAAGTGACAGAACTATCAGATTTGACTTCTAAACAAAAACGAATACATTCTTAAATAAATCAATGATTTGCCTTTCTGGAAATGAAAACTGTTCTTATTTAGATGTCTTAAGTTTGGAGATATTCATGGAAAACTTGAGCAATGCTTATATTTTAACCTTTTTTATTAAAAATTCGGTTACCGCCCCCCTAAGAGACGTAGGCCGAAATTATTTAGCTTTGAATTGTAACATAGTCCAGGGTCCGTATTCTTGATGGCCTGTGATGTGAGTAGTCACCGGTGAGCATTTGCCTCTTTCACTTTTCACAAGGTTCAAAGCAGGTGAGAAGTTTCGAAATTTGTTTACACTCACGGACACGGGTGTCAAGAATACAGGCTATGGTGTCAGGCCATAAAAGTTTAAACAATCTTACACATTTTTTGAAAAATTCAAAGAAATAAACGTACTATTAATAACAAAGGGTTTTTCAACGCTTGGTTTAGTTAGTTAGCTTAGTTTAGGTCTTAAAATCCCTGAAACTGCAGCTTCTTAGCTTATTGTATCTCTCGCAAGTAACATTTATTTTTTTATAGTGGCCATCAATACCTTCTGGCAACTACTTAATAAAAGAAAAAGTTGTATTAGGTTGTCTTTAAAACCTTTTCAGGACATAAACCCCTTATACGTCTTAAGTGTCAGTTTTTATAAAGGGATACATTACTACTTTCACATGAGTTTTAGTCTTAAAAAATATCTTTAAAAACATTCTCTAACACTTTATAAAGTAGTACAAGTAGTTTTTAAATTGTTGTCAGAGGGTTTTAACGCGTCTAATTTGACTCCGCCCCTTATTCATTTAACCATATAATATATATGGTATTTGCTTTCCTTCTTTAAATGCATCAAGTCAAATGTTTACAGAAATAACGAAACTTTTGATGAATATTAATTTTGACAAATATTTAAAGGTTATATTTTTATAATATTTTATTGATGTTTATATCGATTCTCTACGAGAAATCGTATAAGCCACGTCGTCTTTATCGTGTAGAATTAATTTTTGCCTTCTAAAAACATGCGCGCTTGATAAAACCGTAATTTAAAGAATTTTTAACAAAATTTAAGGAGAAAAAAGTAAGGTTAGTTTTCTTAAAGTTCCTGTAATTCAAACAATAGTGAACAAATAACAAAATGCAGGTCAAACGATTAATAAATTAACTATTATTACATAACTTATTATACTGTTTGGAATTTAAAGTCAAAAATACAAAATTTTTGAATTATGAAACAGTTTAGAAAAATGGCTGCCAGTCAGATATTTTACGTCAAGTTTTATAAGGGTTATCAAAACCCTTATAGAATCCCAAGAAGTTGTGATTACCATTATATTGGTCTCCCTCGATAGTGATTAATTATTTGGTAAACTGTAGTCCTAGTGGCCACTTAGCCATTTTAACTAACCAAAATGTTTTCTTTGATATTTGACAGCATCTTCCGTCATTGTCAGTGTGCGCGGATAATTTCGCCAGAAAAATTTGTTTCTTTTAAAATAAAATCCATAAAATGTATGGCTTTAAAATCGTGCACACGCGCGAACAACATAAAAATATTCTGGCCCCTTATGTATTGAGCACTTGGCCTTTTGCGCGTCTGGTGCATGGCTAATTTACTTAGTCACGCTTTCTCTTCAAAGCAAAGCTTTTATATTAAAATTATTGAAAAGGTTTTGGTTACTACCTAACAACTTAAAAAACTCTTACACATGAAAAGCTTAGGGTAGGTTTTTATTTCTATCATATAAAACTTAAATAAAAAAGAGTTTTTAAAATGTTTTGCTAACTATTTTATAAAACTTGAACCACTTTAAGCTAAAAGTTTTATTAGAATAGTTTTTAAAAGGTTTTGATTACGATCTTATAAAACTTGACAACTTTACACTAAAAGTTTTATCAGAAATGTCTTCAAAAGCTTTTGATTGCTAAATTATAAAACCAAAAAACCAAAAGTTTTATATGGAGGCTTTTTAAAATGTTTTGTTTGCTATATTATAAAACCTAAGACAAAATTTTTATAAATATAGTAATAAAAATATTCTGATATAAATTTTGGAAGAATAATGCTCATCTGGTTTTTCCATTACCTTTATAAACATTAACATCTTAAAGTTTTGTTATAAATATTCACGACCACTATAAACCCCTTATAAAAAAGTTCAAAAATAATAAAACTATGTAGCAACCTAAAATGTTACTTGGGCTTGCTGTGTGCCTTCCTAATCTAAGAGGTTTGACGACCTCGCGAAGAGCAGCAGCCCTTTTATTAGGTTTGTTTGGCAGTTACCTTCTCTGGAGGGGTTGTTCTCCAGGAGGTTTTGTGTTCTGCAGAAGGTTAGTGCTGGGCACGGCTCATTCGTCATCCTCATCACATAGTCTGCACCCGTCTCTATTTAAGTTAAGTTTAAGTTAATAGCCCAGTCACTTGTCTGATTTCTTTTTTATTCAGTTTAAGGATTTCACAGGTGAGTGGTGTTGAAGGGGATGCCACCATTCTTTTGCTGTGGTTTTGTCCCTATATTGAATGCCAGTGGTTTCGATGTGCTTCGTGCACCCATCCCACCTATCAACGCGTAAACGTACAAAAAATTTCGTGAGAAATTTAACAGGTTAGGAGACACTTTCGCAAATATGGCTTTTGGCTAATGAAAATAAACTTCTTCAAAGTCAGAGCATCCTCGTTTTTATTTTGCGAATTTGCTTTCCGAACTTGAAATTTCATCGCACGACGCTACGGTTCATACAACGATTTTCAACTTGTAACGTCAACTGCGAACGCCAACTGCATTTATAAATCCTGTTGTTTATATAAACGGCTGCCCTTTGCCCTACTGTTTAATATACTTTTCATAAACTGTGAGTCTTATCCCGTCTGAAAGGCCGCGCGTGAAATATTTAAGAACACTGCAATTTGCCATAGTGCCACTTACTTGATAAATAAATTTATACAGGGTGAGTCATTATTTTAATCGGCTTCTTCAAATTATTAAGACATTTTTTCCTTTTCTAGCTGATATCTCGACATAGCGTATTCAAGGTCACACGATAGGCAGTATAAGTTGGACATGGTCACAGTCAGTGCCATTATTTCTCTTCAAACCTTGCTAAACTACGTTAGTTAAAGGCCATTTTAAACGTAATACAGGCCGTAGAATAGAACAGAATAGAATAGAATAGTCATTTATTTTTCCATAGACAATTAAAAACAATTCAGTGAGAATAGTAAAAAAATTTACATGAATCTTTTTAAAAAAAGTGTAGATATATATATATATATATATATAGGCCTATGCTAGGAAAACACTAAAAGTTACAATACAAATACACAACAACGATTAACAATATGACGAGCGACATCACATAAAACCTATCACCAGTCAGTGCAATCAAAAAACTGTTTTATAAACTATAGAAATTATTTTCAAGAAGAATTCGTTTTAGATTTTCCTTAAAAATATCCTGACTTGTCAGGTTTTTCATTCCAGCCGGAAATATTTTACTGCCCAGTATTTTCGGAGATTTTAAAGTTATAGTCAGTTTAGGAGAAAGTATATAGATATTTTCTCTCTGTCTAGTATTCATATTATGTATGTGATTTATATTGTCAACTGGGATTTAGTTTTGAATATCAATTACGTCATTTCCAAGACAAATATACCTGGCAAAGTTAGAATTTTCAATCGCTAGATGAGTCTCGTAGCTCCACTCGCTCAATTGTTCGTATGACTTTCTTTTGAGCTCTAAAGACATGATCTGACATTAAAGAATCACCCCAGAGGCACAATCCATATCGCAGTTTAGATTCAATATGAGCCTAGTACAAATTGAGCAACTGTTTCCTTGTCAAGATATCTCTCAAGTTTAAAAACATGTAGTTGATACTATTTATCTTGGTAAACGTGACCTTGATCAAAAAGAAGCTCACGAAAGACCGCAGAGATGGGATTTTGATGTCGTTACTCAAACGGAAGTCCCTTATATCTCTCAAACGACTTACCCTATAAGGCCTATAATTTTTTTTACGAGAAATCTCCATAGACACCGGACTCTGGTGGTCTACCGAATGTGCCCAATTCATCCTTTCTTCAGGGCGCCTACGGACTAAAACCTCTCCGCTGATTTGATCTCAGGAATATAATGTCACTATTTCGCCGTTCACTATGTTGATCTCTTAGGTGCTTTTGTCTTCGTGTTTGATTTTTAGAATCGTTCTTATTATATTATGTCCCTGGTTCCATTTATCTACGTTTTGCATTATTTCTTTGTAGATGTTCCCCACGGTCATATTCTCTATCTGTATATCATGTCTTGCTATTTGGAGGTAGTTCTCAAATCATTATCAAAATTAACGTATGTTCTGCGTCATCTATTCTTTGACAATACTCACATATTTGGTCCGTTTTTCCTATTCGCTTTGTGTAGGTCCCAAAAGAGCTTGTGTCATATAGTAATCCATTTTTTGTGTTTGCAAGCTATCCATGTTTTAATGTCGGGAATAAATCTTGTCGTCTATTGTCTTTTTTCGGTATTTCGATCCCATCTTGCTTGCCAGGATACCAGTGTTTTCTTTATCGCAGTTTCTTTGCTTTCTTTACTATGGCCATTTTTGTCTTCATATACAATTTCTTCGACAATTGGTCTATGAGCGGGATTCCTGTTAACCTGAATTGCTTCCGTTGATATCGTTCGGTAGCCGCAGGCTACTCTTAGTAAGGCTTCCCGTTGCATTCTTATTAGCATGTTTTTGTACTTCTTTCTGCGCAGTACTGGAATCCATATCACTACACCATATGTCACGGTTGAATGGATTACAATGTATAGGAATTTCCTCTTGCTCGTACTGGGCCCGTTTATCTTGGGCATAAGTCTTTTTAGTTTTAGCGAGTTTTTTAGTTGTATTTTTACTGGTTTGTTACATATGCTTTCCGAATTTCTAAATTTCACCGATGTGGATTCCATTTAGTCGAAAACTGACAGCCCTGTCTATTACCATCAGATCATCCGCGTATCCTACTATACCCACGCCCCTAGGGCGTTTTAGTCTAAGTATGGGGTCATAGTATATATTCCAGAGTAGCGGACCTAATACCGATCCTTGGTCTATCAGTCTAACATAATACAAAAATTTTTCGGCCTCTGAACAGGGGGCCCTGAACATGGGTCAAATCAAATCAAATCAAAATATACTTTATTGTCATGAAAAACGGATCATTTGACAAAGCAGACTAAAGCTAAAATAATGACAAAGTCATATGTAATAAGAATAGACTAAGCAAAAATGACAATTTTATAACAAGTCTAAATAAAATTTTAAAATTAATAAAATTACAATAAAAGTAAATAAAGAATAAAATACAATAAATAATATAATACTACAATAAACATTACATTACAAAACAACACTTTTTTAGATGAAAAGCACAATATATTAAAAATAAATAAATAAAGGCATAAAATTAGTTATATCAGAGCAGATTTCCATAAAACTCAGTCAACGGATTACTAATCAGGAGCATTTTTAATTTTTTTCTGAATTGTTTTGACAGATGTGGCAAGTCTAATTAACAAGGGCAAATAATTGAAGACTTTCCTACCTTCATAAATCAGTGATTTTTGGGTTAAAGTAGTTTTTGGTATATGTAAGGCTACCTAAAAATTTTGACGCGTGAAACGTTGGTCAGATATTTTTAAAGTTTTTAAAAACAAGTGTAGCAGTCTCAAGTATATAGAGAGATGTAAGTGTTAGGATTTTTTGTTCAATAAAATGTGGCTTGCAAGATTCTCTCTGATGGACCTTAGTTATAGATCGGACAGCTTTTTTTTATAAGACGAATAAAAGTTTTAAAAAGTACTGATGGGCAGAACCCCAGAACGGAATCCCGTATCTTAAATGGGACTCGACTAAGGCAAAAAAAACGGATCTAGCGATCTCAGGGCCTAATTCAGCGCTTGCAGATCTAACAGCGAAGCATCCAGACGAAAGTTTTTTGCTTAGTTTAACTATATGCTCATCAAATTTTAATTGATTGTCAATATGCAAGCCCAAAAATTCGAAATATTTCGCTAAATTTGGATTTGGTTCGTCCCCTTGTGGATACATTTTGCGAATTTTTTTGTTGGGTTATAGGGGTAGGTTCAATCAGAACACCAATATTCTTTTAGCGATGTTTCGGCGCGGGATTGCGTCTTTTTCAAAAAAATGTAAGTGAACAAACATTATGTTAACCTATTTTTTTTTGTACTTACTTAAGAGCTAGGTGAATTTTGTTGGTGGTGGTGTGTTGATCCATTTGGCAGTGTTCTGGAATAACTGTTGTAAGCAACATAATCTATTAATAGATTATTCCAATACGTAATATTTATTTATGTAGTAGTTACATAAAGATTACGTTATTTACTTAATATTACCCCAATTTTACCTTGCAATTTACTTTCTAGTTACTAGGTAATCGATATATACCATTTCCCAATTTTTGTTGCCATGTATTATTTACGTTATTTTAATTACATATTATTTACGTGAAAGTAGGGAATTTTGTGCATGACGTTATGCAGAACATGGAAGTTACTTTTTACCTTATTGTGACTTACAGTTTACCTAGAATTTATATAACAAAGTAATCACGTGTTGTAACTTTTACGTAATATTTACGTAACTGTATTGGCTGGGTATTTACCTAAAAGACAGCGTTTAAAAGTAATGCAACTCTAATTTTGTCAACTTGCACAATCACCGGCGTAACTAGCTCTGTGACCTGGGGGGGGGGGTCTAGGGAGGCCTAGCTGACAGTGCTTGAAATTGAGGAATAAAAGACAGTAATGTTTTTTCAAAACTGTTTAATATTATGCATTATTACCTTAAATTAACCGTAACTCTATTAAACTCAACTCAGCTGTTTATAAATTAACTTAAATTATGTGAAAGTCGTGAAAATATTTCCAAAACGTGGTCTCTGGTAATAGACACACTGGAAAATCGGGTTTGTCCCATTGTAGTTCTGGTCCAATTTTTTATTCTACGCATCGCAGAGAAGCGTCGTTCACACTAGCCAAACTAATAGGAAGAAAAATAGCAATCTGAATTAATTTGTAGAGGTTCGGACAAAAGTCTTGCCTAATATACTCTTTGACAGATTTTAAATTTATTTCTAAAATACCAAGATCTCAGCTTCAAGCATAGATACATCCACACCTGCAATCGTGGGGTCATTTTCAGTCAGTTTCTTTGATGGTTAACTTAAACAAATCATCTACCGATTTGGCCAAAAAAATAATTATATTTTTTTTTAGTAAATTTGTTAAATAGAAGAGCCAAGTTCCCCTACTCCTCCAATACATTTTTTATGAGGCCGATTATGTAGCTTTATATTCTCTAGACTAGTCAGACACTAAGGCGTAGAAGTCTATGGGATTTTTTTTGAAAATTTGGTTTTGTCAGTCTTTTCGGACATTTTTATGTATTTTTTTTTTGTTTACGCGTTAACATAAAACAATCCAAAAAGACTGACAAAATCAAATAACAAAAAATCCATAGATGTCTACGCCTATGACGATTTAGTGTCTGACCAGTGTAGAAAGTATAAAGCTACATAATTCGCCTCATAAACAAAGTATTGGAAGAGTAGGGGACCTTGGCCCTTTCATTTAAAAAATTTACTAAAAAAATATATAAAAATTTATGAATTTAAAAAATTCTTATTTTATTACTAGAAGCAGCAAATACAAGCGGAGGGTCTAGTTGGAAATGCAATTTTATCTAGTGTAAGATTCAGTAAAAAACAGGGCCTTTTTTTGTATATGTCAGTAACAGTGGCGTATCAAAGATTTTTGGTATATCTTGAAATTAATTTTTTGACATAATTTAGGTCATTGCTCTTAGATCAACCCTTCCAAGTTTGGTACTCGTATGTTGAAAAATCTTGATGAAAATGCTAAAAAGGAATATGCAAGAAATTGTTCAAACTGTCATCATTTTCGCTTTGGTTTTTTTAATTTCTCTGGTAGAAGGAGTGGTTTAAGCTACACTATCACTATTTACTTATTGATAGAGCCTTAAATTTGCCACATTTTTTCTATTGGTCCCTTTTGAAAGCCTATTTAAATAGTTTATGATTTTTTGGTTGCGAAAAATGCACATACAATGCCTCTAATGTATTAAAAAAAGAAGCTGCTGGTGCAACTTTTATACATTCATCAACAACAACTAAATTAAGTCTATGTGCCAAACAATGCATGTATATTGCCGAAGGACGATCTTTTCTTATTAAACCTTAAAGACCTTATGTTTCCCAGGCATTACACTAGCCCCGTCATATGACTGATAACTACTAGGTTATATTTTTTGGGGGCCTGGAAAGCTATGAGGGGGGCTGGAAAGCTCTGGGGGGGCCTCTCTGGTCTCTCCGTAGTTACGACGGTGTGCACAACTAAAAATTGCTACTTGGGTTATTTACCTCATGGCCCTGTAGTTTTTATATACAATGGAATAGGTCTTCCATTAAGCTTTATTGGCAATAGATAAAATGGAAACACATCAAGTTGAAAGTCTGGGAGAGACAAATAGACCGTAGTTTATACAAAATTAATGGGAAAGCTAGTCTCTCGAACCCGATCCAAGTCCTAGTAGATTACTGTCTCAATAAAATAATAGAAAAACGTTTTCCAATTTTCTCAAATCAGAAAACTCTTAGAAAATAATTGAAATGGTTTTTTTGGCGTTGCGCTAATGCAAATAAAGCAAAATAAAGATTTGGATAAAGGTTACACAACTGAAAATATAAATAACTTTATATAAAAAAAGCTTTTCAAATACAAGCTTTTATAAAATATAAAGTGCACTAAAAAGTAGGAAGTTTGATCATGTTGACTCAATAAATTAATATTATTGATCATATTATGATTGTTCACAAGAATCTGAATGCACTATAGAGCAGAAAAATGCAAGGAGAAGTAAATCCAACCTAACATCGCTTTTATTATCATGATATTAGAAGGCTAAACATTATTGCAGCTTTTTTTATTTGAAATTATTTTTTAGTTTTTTAAATTTGTACCCTAAATCGTCTATTTTAAATCCGCCATATTGAAATTTTTAAATCTGATCAAAAATTCATAATCCCTTTCCTTAAAATCCCCGCTATGCTAATTTTGATTGACATCGAAAAAACTAATTCTTTTTCCCCTCCACTTCCCTCGTTAGGGGAAGGTGAGTACCTGATAATACCACAGAAGATCACTCTTTTGTGATAATACCATATTATTGTATTGTCACCGGAACTATAAAGGCATACCAAATTTGAAGACAATCGGATGTGTATAAGTCAGTTAAAATTAAAACAAAATTATGATTGTTTCCCACAAACCAAAACTACACTTTTTTGCACTCGACGCGCGTTTCGCTAACAACGTTAGCATCATCAGGAGACGATAAACAATGAACTAAATTAATCTACGCTCTATCTTATATACAATCCTTTAGTGGGCGGAGATAAGACTAATAATTTGTGATTAATCACGATTTTTAATCCTATCTCCCCTCAACCAAAGAATAAAGTGTACTAAACGGGATGGGTCCTCTATCTTTATTTAAACTATTTCTGGATTTAATGATTTCCATACTTTCATATGCATTCAAAAGTCTTTTGTTTGGTACACTTTTTAGAAGTTTTAGGTTATCTAATGTGAATCTATGATTGTTTTCAAAAGCATGCTCGGCCACACTTGACTTTTCTGTTCTTCCGTATTTTAAGTGTGCTAAGTGTTCTTTAAAACGTGTTTGAATAGAACGTCTCGTTTGGCCAACATAGTTTTTGTCACAATCCATGCAACTAATTTCGTAAATTCCACTTTTTTCTAGAACTCTAGTTTTATCCTTGAGATTTCCTAGTAAGCTTCTTATTGTGTTACCGGATTGATATACTAATTTAAGACCGGTGTTATTAAATACTTTGTGTAATCCTTTCGTATAATTAGGATTATAAGGAATTGATACAAATTTTGAGTCGCAGGTATCTTTTTGTCTGAAAAAGGTAGAATTCCGAAAGGTCTTTTGAAAAGAATGTCTATTTATCAGCTTATTTATTAAGCCTTCGTCGTAACCGTTTTCGCTAGCTATATTCCTAATCCTATTCTTTTCTGCTTTAAATCTTTCTTTGTTTAAGGGGAAATTTACTAATCTATATGTTAAAAAGTGCAAACTTGCAAGCTTGAAATGAGTCATTTGGAATATACCTGTTGGTGGCCGTGCCTTTTCTGTATAGGTCAAAGTCCAATTTATTCTTATTTCTTATAACTAAAGTGTCTAGAAATGGCAGTGTACCGTTGTTCTCTGTTTCATAAGTAAATTTAATAGTGGGAAATTTGTTATTTATTTTTTCCATAAAATTTTCAACACTAGTTACTTTAGTGTTGAATACTGCAAACACATCGTCTACATACCTGAACCATACTCTGGGGAAATACTCAAATTCTTTACTTATATCTGATTCAAATTTGCTCATAAATAGATTTGCGATAAAAGGTGATAAACTATTACCCATTGTGGTTCCTTCTAATTGCTGGTAGTAGTTATTTTTATATTGAAAGTAATTTTGATTCATGCAGAGTTTTGTTAAAGATAGGTATTCTAAAGTCTGTTTGTCTTCTAGATTGTTTTTTCTTAGTAGTTCCTCCAGGTATTGTAAGGTATTGGGGATTGGCACACTAGGGAACAACGAACTAACATCAAACGAGATTAAAATTTCACCTTCTTGGAGTGAAATATCTTTAACTTTGTTGATAAATTCAAGGGAATTTTGAACAGAAAAACCTTTTTCCTTTATCGGTAAATTTTCAAACTCGTTTGCTAGCCATTTCGAAATGTTGTAAGTAGGTGATCCTACAGCAGAAACTATAGGTCTAACCGATTTTCCAGGCTTGTGGATTTTCGGCATACAATACAGTTTCGGCATAGTGGGATTGCTTACTTGTAGTTTATATTTAATATTGTCAGTAATAATATTGTTACATTTTTTAATTGTGTTTTTTACTTCGTTAATCATTTTTGGTAAGGGGTTCTTTGGGACTTGTTTATAGGGTCCATTTTTTATTAGGTCAGCATAGTCAGTTAAAATTGGTTAGCAAAACATGACCAAAAATCGTCAATCTTGAATTCGTATTCCTTATCCCCCAAAAACCCCCGAATAGCAATTTTGGTTGAAATCGGACAAACTTCGTTTTATCCCTCCACTCCTCATATTATTGTATTGTCATCGGAACTATAATCGCATACCAAATTTGAACTTAATCGGACATCTAGAAGTAACGAACGTTCAAACATACATACATAGAGGTTAGGTTAAATAAAAGCTTGTAACAAGACTGTGGTTCTATTTCGCGTTTGATGTAGATGCATACAAAAAAAAAAAATTTTATGCAGAAATTTTAGAAAAAAAGTAAAATCAAAATTTTCTGCAATCGCCAAAATGAGCATCGACCATATTACTATGAAACCGGCCGATTTTCGAAATTTGTAGCTGTTTTAATAGAAAAAAGATGAAACTTTACTAAAACGATTCAAAATTTGACATTTGTCAAAAATCCAAGATAGCGGAGAACTATAAAAAATGCGTGAATTTCACCCCCCCCCTGCAAAAAAATTTCTGTGCAACCCTGGACTTGATTTTTTTCAATGAGGCAAAAGCCCCATGAGATATTAGTTTGTCTAAATTGCTTATGAGATAAAAAAAACAAGCAAAAATCGGGCGATTTGGTTATAGCGCGTTCAAAAAGTGACAAATTTTTTGGCCCACACGTTGCAAAATGCGTAACAATAATAACTTTGAGAAAAAAAAGAAAATAATTTAAAAATCAAGGTTGGCCCTGGGCAAGGCGAAAAATCTACTGCGCATGCATGACGCAGTCGACTCGCATCGAGAAGAGTTTTTACATCTGCATTTTTTCCAGGCTAACTTGATTGGGAGAGTTATTAGGGTATTTTTGGTCAATGTTTTTGAATTTTCGTTATAGTTATCGTTATTTCTGACACTGCGTAGTTGTTAAATGTCATTCCGTAGTGGTTAATCGTCATAACGGAGTCCGGTAATTAGAGTGATAAAAATTATGTACTCATTTCAACCATGATCAATAAACCGGACTTTAATTTGTGAGATAAGCGATCCAAAAAGTACCTAATTCATAATTGAAACCTTAGATTAAAAAAAGAAAAGATACCTGGTCCAACGAAAACTTCTTGGCAAATAATAACCACTGTTTATTTACAACATTTGCCAACACCCGGCAAAATCAAAACAATGAATTAGAATAAATTCCATATCGTTCTAAAAGAGAGGGAAAGTGACGGAGATATGTAGGGTGTGACGCAGTCACGAAAACAAGCCTAAATGAACAGGTGAATGGCAGAGCGATCATCGGTTTTGCCGCGGTCAGTGTTGAACTGTGAGTTTGTGAGTGCTGTGAGTTTGACTGTTGAGTGATCCATTCCTCTCGCGACTTCGAAAATTACGTCCCAAGCTCTCTCAGATAATAAATAATTAGTGTAGGGGCATATTATGATAATTTCTATCCCGTGGGATTTTGAATGAAGGAGTTTTGTGACTATGTGGGATTGATAGCTCTTTAGTCACACAATCAAGTGTCACTGGGTGTTTTGTTTGCATCCGTGTAGAAGGGGTTGATATGACGTCATTTTTCAAGATCCTCCGAGCTTAAATGATTTTGACACTAGCATTTTGCCATTTTCTCCACAAAAGATCTTAATAATTCGACGTTTAGTCAGACAAACTTCCAATGTACCTCAAACTATTAGGCATATACGCCAAATTCGTTTCTTAGAGTTTGATGCAGTTTAAAGCTTTATGACCTTGAAAAATACCCCAGTAAAATTAAAATATTGCAAAAATAATATACTAAAGGGCGCTATTCATCAACTATTAAAGCGAAGAGGACCAAATTTGGTAGGAAAGATAAGAAGGTCAAGTCCAGTAACACTGTTAAAAAAATTTAGTTCAGCTATGATGCGTTTCAATATGGCGGCTGATATATCAAAATGGCAACCACGTTTTATTTTATCCAATTTCGTAAAAAGAACTAAAATGACAAAGTTAAACCTTAGACCTTAAAAATAGCATGTACAAGTGAGAAACCAGGTTTTTGTAATGTTTTTTCCAATTAACCACTACGCAAAAACTTTAAGTTCCTGAGACGAAATTAACATCTTAGCCATAACCAAACACATCATTTTAAACCTCCCTATCATTTTTTTGATTTGGCGTCCAAGGTGTTTATGCTATACTCCGGTAAAAATAACCTATATGCCTGCCGTTTTTCGTCGAAACTGTGTATTTTATGTTCTACTCACTTGTCTAGCCAACAAAGTCATTTAAATTACCTATAAGAGAGTTAGCAGAAGTTAGATATACATTACAGTATACTGGATTAGGTGTTTTAGATGCCATTTTCCAAAATGGCGGTTAAAACCGCATACAAAATTCTAATTATGCCAGTAGGGTATGACTATACTTGTTTACACCGGGTATTTTGTTCGCATCCGTGTACACAGTTCCTAAACTTAATAAAAACGACAGGAATATAGGTCATTTTTACCGGGGTATAGCATAAACATCTTGGACGCCAGATAAAAAAAATGGTAGGGAGGTTTAAAATGAAGTTTTTCGTTATGGCTAAGATGGTAATTTCATTTCCGATACTTAAGTTTCTGTCTAGTGGTATACTGGAAAAATTACTACAATAAGGTGGTTTGTAAAAAGTATTTTCAAGGTCAATCAAGGCCATACATCACCTAAACTTTTTTTCGTAGTAATCGGCGATAATTCAACAAGAATTGATGGCCACCATGTCATTTTTGCTTTTTTACGAAATTGAATAAAATAAAATGTGGTTATAGGTCGCCATTTTGATATATCAGCCGCCATATTGAAACGCGTCATAGCTGAACCAAATGTTTTTTGACAATATTGTTGGACTCAACCATCTTATCTTTCTTACAAAATTTGGTTTTCTTCCCATTAATAGTTCAACTCAAAGAATCGAATTTGACATATATGTCTAATAGTTTGAGGTACATTTGAAGTTGGTCTGACAAAACGTCGAATTATTAAGAATTTTTGTGGAAAAAAAGGGCAAAAATTTTGTTTTTTGCGATTTTCGAGGTGATATAAGCTCAAATGACCTTGAAAGTTAATTTTTTCGAATCCTCGTCGTCAATTTATATGGAATCAAGTAAGTAAGTAAAAGTTGTATTGTTTATGATTTTTTGGCTGCCATCTTGAAAGATGACGTCATATCAATCCCTTCCACACGGATGCGAACAAAACACCCGGTAACACTTGATTACGTGACTAAAGAGCTATCAATTCCACATAGTCACAAAACTCCTTCATTCAAAATCCCACGGACTTACACATGCCCCTTCACTAAATATAACCAAAGTCTCTGTAGGCATCGGGTATTTTTAAGTAGTTCATCTAAGATCGAAACAGTAACGCCTAATTTTTAAACGAGTTCGCGTTTGCAGTTGAAGTTCGCGTTCAGCGTTCGTAAGTTCGTAGTTGGGAGTTCAGAAAACACTATTTATAAACGCAGTTCGTTGCTGAAATTTGATTGGTCTTTCTAAGGTCAAGTGAATATGATGCGCAGAAAGAAAGATTTAATTGAGTCAAACAAATATTGGTTTACCATGGTCTTAACAAATATTTATTTGAATCAAAAAAATATTTATTTAGGTCAAAAAAATTTCTTTAAGTCAAATAAATCTTGCAAGACAGAAATAAGACAGAAATAAATATTTCTTTGAATCAAATAAATACTTGTTTGTACCACGGGAAACAAATATTTATTTGGCTCAATTAAAACTTTTTTTTGTGTAAAACAGATTAAGATCATAATATAACTTAAAAATCGGAAAAGCTTTTGCCCATTTGAAAGTGATTCTTGTTGATAGGTATTTTGAAAAAAAATGGATAGTGAATATGAAAAACTGTTTGGCTTCTTTTGGCCACAATTCTTATATATGTAGCCCACAAAAAGACGTAGAAAAACTTAAAAATTTTAAATGACAGTTGACAGATGTATTATGTGACGAAATCCTTCATTTTGATTGGTTGATGCGAACTTCACCAACTACCAACATAAAATTTGGTTGTCTCAGAACTGCGAACGCGGATGCGGATAATTAAAAATTTCGTTTTTAGGGCCGTAAAAATAAAGACATGTTTGCTTTATAAATAGCAACTTAATTTAACAAATTTAAATAATTCGACCCGCTTAATGTCGCTCCCATTAAAATCGGCGTCGTCTTTTAGTCACAGTTTTTTAATTATACAAGTAAGGACTACTGTGTACTACAGCTACCCAACGCACATAGTCAATATTAGGGACTTAACGGTACCTATATAAAATGGCATAGCCTGATTTAAATTAAATTTAGCACTAATTTTCATAATGTTTGGAATTAACGTTAGTTATGTCAACTTTATCGCTGGCACAATATGAGCATGTCTAGATGACAATAGTAGTTGCTTACATTCCTGCAGAACTGTCAAAAATAGTGCTGAATTTATTAAAGTCAGGACTTGTACCGATAAGTCCCTAATATACCTACGAAAGAAAGGCGCAATGCTTATGAAGACTGTAGACCCGAAATGGATTGCAGACTTAAGCCGAGAATAAAAACATCTGAAACAATATCAAGAAAAGAACACATGAAATTTTTGTAAAAATTACCACGTTTATACGTTTAGACGCACCATACAAGGACGGCAAAAATTCAAAATTTGAAAGAAACATTCAAGGGACCAAAGCGAAATAATTAAACATTGTTTCGCCCAGGGCAACTAGCTTGGGTGGATTAATTAAGTGTTATATATTAAAAAAGTCGAAATACGTAAAAATCCAAAAATATTATTATTGTTTGGGTTTGGTGGCTCTAGCTTAAGTTGGGTTGGGTTAGTTATAATAATTTTCTCTTGGATTTGTTTTATTTTTCGGGGTTATTATTCTGGTTTTTTTTCTGGGATTTTTTTCCCGTTTTTTTCGTTTTTTTTCCTAGATTCCCCTCCCAAAACATTATTCAACACCATCTCACACTTTGATTTGCAACTTGAAATCACTCACTGGGCGCATAAAAGTGGGCGCAGTGAACTGGGCTCAGGACCAACTAGGTGCAAGGCCAAGTGGGGCCCAGTTGGTCTTGCGGCCACTTGGTCTTGTGCTCAAGAAAGTTGGTCCTTCGCCCACTGGACCACGCCCACTTGTCACGGTTATGTTAAATTTTTACGAAGTGTTGATTTTAACATACCATTCATATATCTTAAAGTAGTTTTAAAATGGCCAAAATCATTACAAACTGTTTAAATTTTTCACCAAAAAGTTTAAGGAATACCTATTAGCAAGTTTCAATTGACAAAATTCGTATAGTGGTCAAAAGCTGCTTTTAAAATAATTAGTTTTATGGTTTTTTACATCTATGGATTTTCAATTCAATTCAATTCAATCGTTTATTGTTTATAAAGAAAATATACATTTTTTGTAACAAAGAGCTGAGTATAGGACTTTTACTCCATATCATGGGATATTAGTATATTATACACCAAGGGACTAAAGTGTAACTTTTTATCCCTTCGGTCGGGCTACAATTCGTCGAGGGATAAAAAGACACTTTAGTTCAGAGGTTTATGAATTATTTTTCAAACTTCTGTATTATCTTTTACAAAAAAAAATTACCGAAAAAAATTTAAAAAAACAAGTTCAAAATAATGTTGGATGATAGACAATTTGGACTATATTCGAAAAGTGTGCAAAAGATTTGGTTGCCAAGTTATTTGTGGTGTAACAAAGGCGTAAACAAAACTTAGTTGACAACTACATTTTTTTCCATAATGGTGAAGCCATGATGCCATATGTTTTTCACTTTTACGCCATGATTTTGCTCACATTTTAAAGCTTTCTTTCCAAACTTTCGATTTCTAGAATAAAAAACTCAAATTTTTCAAGTTTTCACCGTTTTTTTAGCGTTCAAAAAAAGTACTGCCAAAAATCATTTTTTCTCTGTTAAAATAAAAAATATTCAAAGAGAGAGGGCAGAATTTTAGAGGTAGATGGAGAGATAATTTAGTAAATTGCAAAAATATTTAAGGTTGTTGAAAAAGTATTTTAGAGAAAGGTGAAAATAATTTAAGGCAATCGTTTAATAAAAATTTCTGTTATGTCATCTTGAGTAATGACGTGCATATGATTTTTATTTAGCCATTTTTATGCAAAAACCAGCAAAAATTGTAATTTTTGAAAGCAAAAAGTGTGTGAGATATAAGGTGGTATTAATTTCTTTCAATCAGAGTTCTTTACAGTCTTTAAATTTACCAAAAAACGTGTCCTACTATAAGTATATTTAGGCACATTTAAAAATCAAAATTATCTAAATTATTTTAAAGGTGATCATGGCTTTACCATTATATTTTATTTAATTTATGGGCAAGCCATGATGGTAATTTAAGGCTTAAAATATTTTAGCATAATTTAAGGGGTAACGTTTTTGATGAAGCAATTTTTTACTATGTTTTTCACATTTGTACGCCATGATATTGCTCACATTTTAAAGCTTTCTTTTCAAACTTTCGATTTCTAGAATAAAAAACTCAAATTTTTCAAGTTTTCACTGTTTTTTTAGCATTCAAAAAAAGTACTGCCAAAAATCATTTTTTTCTCTGTTAAAATGAAAAATATTCAAAGAGAGAAGGCAGAATTTTAGAGGTAGATGGAGAGATAATTTAGTAAATTGCAAAAATATTTAAGGTTGTTGAAAAAGTATTTTAGAGAAAGGTGAAAATAATTTAAGGCAATCGTTTAATAAAAATTTCTGTTATGTCATCTTGACCAATGACGTGCATATGATTTTTATTTTGCCATTTTTATGCAAAAACCAGCAAAAATTGTAATTTTTGAAAGCAAAAAGTGTGTGAGATATAAGGTGGTATTAATTTCTTTCAATCAGAGTTCTTTACAGTCTTTAAATTTACCAAAAAACGTGTCCTACTATAAGTATATTTAGGCACATTTAAAAATCAAAATTATCTAAATTATTTTAAAGGTGATCATGGCTTTACCATTATATTTTATTTAATTTATGGGCAAGCCATGATGGTAATTTAAGGCTTAAAATATTTTAGCATAATTTAAGGGGTAACGTTTTTGATGAAGCAATTTTTTACTATGTTTTTCACATTTGTACGCCATGATATTGCTCACATTTTAAAGCTTTCTTTTCAAACTTTCGATTTCTAGAATAAAAAACTCAAATTTTTCAAGTTTTCACTGTTTTTTTAGCATTCAAAAAAAGTACTGCCAAAAATCATTTTTTCTCTGTTAAAATAAAAAATATTCAAAGAGAGAGGGCAGAATTTTAGAGGTAGATGGAGAGATAATTTAGTAAATTGCAAAAATATTTAAGGTTGTTGAAAAAGTATTTTAGAGAAAGGTGAAAATAATTTAAGGCAATCGTTTAATAAAAATTTCTGTTATGTCATCTTGAGTAATGACGTGCATATGATTTTTATTTAGCCATTTTTATGCAAAAACCAGCAAAAATTGTAATTTTTGAAAGCAAAAAGTGTGTGAGATATAAGGTGGTATTAATTTCTTTCAATCAGAGTTCTTTACAGTCTTTAAATTTACCAAAAAACGTGTCCTACTATAAGTATATTTAGGCACATTTAAAAATCAAAATTATCTAAATTATTTTAAAGGTGATCATGGCTTTACCATTATATTTTATTTAATTTATGGGCAAGCCATGATGGTAATTTAAGGCTTAAAATATTTTAGCATAATTTAAGGGGTAACGTTTTTGATGAAGCAATTTTTTACTATGTTTTTCACATTTGTACGCCATGATATTGCTCACATTTTAAAGCTTTCTTTCCAAATTTTCGATTTCTAGAATAAAAAACTCAAATTTTTCAAGTTTTCACTGTTTTTTTAGCATTCAAAAAAAGTACTGCCAAAAATCATTTTTTTCTCTGTTAAAATGAAAAATATTCAAAGAGAGAAGGCAGAATTTTAGAGGTAGATGGAGAGATAATTTAGTAAGTTGCAAAAATATTTAAGGTTGTTGAAAAAGTATTTTACAGAAAGGTGAAAATAATTTAAGGCAATCGTTTAATAAAAATTTCTGTTATGTCATCTTGACCAATGACGTGCATATGATTTTTATTTTGCCATTTTTATGCAAAAACCAGCAAAAATTGTAATTTTTGAAAGCAAAAAGTGTGTGAGACATAAGGTGGTATTAATTTCTTTTAATCAAAGTTCTTTACAGTCTTTAAATTTACCAAAAAACGTGTCCTACTATAAGTATATTTAAGCACATTTAAAAATCTAAATTATTTTAAAGGTCATCATGGCTTTTAAGGCTTAAAATATTTTAGCATAATTTAAGGGGTAACCTTTTTGATGAAGCAATTTTTTACTATGTTTTTCACATTTGTACGCCACGATATTGCTCACATTTTAAAGCTTTGTTTTCAAACTTTCGATTTCTACAATAAAACACTAAAATTTTTCAAGTTTTTACTGTTTTTAGGTGTTCAAAAAAAATACTGCCAAACATAATTTGTTCTCTGCTAAAATAAAAAATTTTAGAAAGAGAGGGTAGAATTTCAGAGGTAGATGGAGAGATAATTTAAAAATATTTAAGGTTGTTGAAGAGAGACAGCAGGCTATAAAAAAGTATTTTAGATATGGACATAATTTAAAGCAAATGTTTACTAAAAATTTCTCTTATGTCATCTGTCTGTTATCTTGAGTGGTGTCGTGCATATGATTTTTATTTTGCAATTTTTATCCAGGAAAGAGCAAAAATTGTAAAGTGTGTAAAACATAAAGTGGTATTAATTTCTTTCAATAAAAGTTTTTTACAGTCCTTAAATTTACCAAAAAACGTGTCCTACTAAAGTGTATTTTAGTAAATCTAAAAATAATTTAACAGGTATTTAAGAAAATTATTTTAAGGGTCATCATGGCTTGACCACTAAAAAATATATATATTTTTTTTGATAAGTCAGCGACAATAGACATACCAAGAAAAGTTATGTTGTTTATAATTGTTTCAACTATTACTTCAAAATTTCCATCAATATATTGTCAAACTTTAAATGTAAAAATGAGAACTTATTTTTACCAGGTCAACCGTGAAAATGGGAGCGAAATGATTTAGTAGACAAAATCAATTTAAAATATTAAATTTATTAGCAGTCTTTGAGTTTAAAAAAGCAAAACACCCGTGGGATTCCCCTGGATATTGGAAATGTGGTAGAAAGTTTCTTCTTCAATGGATTAGTAACCAAAAATATCTCCAAAGATGTACCTGATGCTGCCCCTGTAAATATTTCAAATAATTCAAACTGCAGTATTACCGTCTTTATAAGTAACTTAATTTTTACTTGCATTAATAAAACTTGTTCAGAAATAACCCTGTGTGTAAAGTACACTTGATTTCAAAAAAAACTCATACATGCATTTTTTCCTATGCCATAAAATTAGCTTTCCATTAGTGTATACTATTATAAGGCACCACCAGCTTAGTATGCCTGACAGCCTAAAATTCAGTACATCCTTAAAAATGCCACAGATATCAACATTTACAAAAGTTAAAATTATCACTCGAGTTATAGGAGACGGCTGGTTTATAAGAAGAGCGGCCACCCATTTTGGAGTTGATAAAATGACGATAATGCGATGGAAAAAGCGCTGGATTGAAAATAATTCTACGGATAGGAAAGATGGATCAGGACGACCAAAAGTAAGTTCTGACAAAATCCTTTTTCAACGTCGGTTGAAGCAGCTAATGTAACATTATTTCCGGGTTCTTTAGCGACAGTAAATAAAAGAGTAACGAAATCAGAAGTCTCTTGTCAAGTTGCTGCAAAGAAGCCTTTTCTAACAGAAGAACAAAAACAGGCCAGAGTGATTATTGCACTGAACAACTTTCTTCGTGATAATGACTTCTGGGAGAGGGTGGTTTTCAGTGACGAAAAAATTTTTCAATCATTTTCAAGCAGCAGTAGAATTTTAGTTTATCGGCCACCAAATTCTAGATTTGAACCCGAATATACAAACCAAATTAAAAAAGCTGGACATTTTTCTGTGAACATGTGGGGCTGGTTTAGTGCTAGAGGTTTGGGTTTTTTTTGGAGAATCGTTATATATTATTTTTAATAATTTATGTTTATAGGTACTCATAAATCTCTTAAATTCGCATCTTATTTGTCAAATCTAGTTCTACTTGCATGTCTATATTCTACACTTTAATACTTATATAATCTTGTCAAATCTTCACAACGCTTTATCCTATTTATTATAAAATCTTTTAAAAACGTCCCTTATTTTAGACTTGTGAAATCTTGTAATATCTTATCAAAATCTTGCTTTCCAAACCTTATGAAATCTCATGTGTCTGGTGTAACTTCATGAAACATCATAAGAATTTGTCAGTTTTCATGTGGCATAGATTTTCGCCAGGTCAAGTCTCTTCCAACCAATAAAATATCTTAAAATCTCATCAAGACTTGATCAGTTTTTAAGAGTTTTGAAGTGGTTTTTTTTTGGCAGGGATGGTTTTACTCTCCGGGGGCCCTCTGCCGCTCTCATATCATCACAACATCATCTGGTCATAATCATATATTTTCATATTTTGTTTCAATTTAAGGTCATAGTTACAATCTGGAGAATTGTTTTTAGCAACACTGTACGGGAATGTCGACCTGAGTAATTTTACAGCATTGAATTTTTTATGTTTATCCACAGAGATTTTTTTAGCACCAGTTTGCATTTACAGGTGCATTTATAATTAAATTGGAAACACTCCCGCTAGCTGATACCGATATCAGGATAACTTAAAACTCGACTTAGAAGCATGCAGAATTAAAAATCGGCTACTGACGCTAGACGAAATAATCGTATTTTATTTTAAACAGGAGCGTCAACGACTAACAAGAGTCTTTCCAGCCCCTAAAAGGAGTTTTACTAACCTGTTTTGCTAGTACTCAAGTATCTGTGTGTTTTTGAAACTGAAGTTGCGATCTAAATCCCTCGGAGTATTACCCGCGCATCGCCAGGCCTTTTTCGGCGGGCGTCCGCACACTCGGAGTGGTTTCATATTTGCTTTAGAACAATGTTTTTGAAAACACATTTTTGAATAAACATAACCTTGAATGATTTTCTGTCAAAAAACGTAAAAATACTCCTCTGTCCGTCCGGAATCGTATAAATTCTGCAATCTATCGGCCAACACTTGAACTGCATGTGTCTCCCAAATTCAATAAAGTGTAAACGTTTATGATTGATTCATCGGTTTTCTTTTCCGGAGTGCACAGGTTTTTAGAAAAAAGGAAACTTAGTTTTTATTTTCTCTAAAGCAAGGAAATATAAAAAGGAAAAATTCAGATATTTAAAATTGATCGCCCCTGCAAAATTTCAGATAATTCTGATGTTTAGTTTTCCCGGTGCACTCTGGCAAAAGATCAAAAAATTAAAGAACAAGGCGTTGCCAGTCTTTTTTTACTTAAAATCTGGAGAGAAACTATAGCCTTAATCCCGGTGTTTACTTGTTATTAGCTAATTATTCTTTCTTCGACATGTCACCCTAAAATAGGTAAAGGGGCTTCCCCCAGACGCTTCATTTCCGCTAAACAATTAGCATCCCAACATCCAAGTGATAGGGTTGCCCGTTATAGCAACCCTTCCAACCCTTGATGTGTCATTCAGAAAGCATGTAAGAACCCTTCAAACTTACAAGTACCAATCTGAAGGAACGCCGGCGGGCACCTATGTCCCCAGGATTTTTCCATTAGTAGTGGTCCGCCATAATGCCTACACTACTATAATACATCTCATCTGGTGGCCCGCCATTTTGCCTACACTAGTCACTATCACATCACTTTCTAAATATCGACTGATTATTAACTCAAACTCTATGATTTATTCTCAAATCACCACATGTTTAACAAAAGCTCTTCTCTCGTCCATGACCGAAGCTCAACTGTCTTTTAAAAACAAATTTCAATATTTTCATTGCCTGCCCCATAAGCAATAAATATTATAACTCAAGTATTTAGGTTTCAAAAATAAAATAACAAACGTTAAAATAAAAGTCAACGTTACATGTGTTGGTTAAAATACTAAATTTCAGTTTATCAGTATCATTATCATTATTATATCAGTATCATTTTCTGGACTAAAACCGGTAACGTAATGGAGTCTATTACAATACAGTATGAAATAAGGTTAATTAGCTAGGCTATACGCAAAATTTGACCATATTTAGTTGTCATTACTGATTAATTGCTATTAAACTGTGACATCTATTCTCGAAATCAAATCTAAATGCTAACGATTTAATTATTTTAAGCATTTTAAGTCTGCCTCTTTAATTATCTAAATTGGATCGCAGGATGCTTAGTACTAGACAGTTTGGCAATAAACCGAAAGGGTTTTTGATTACTTTTTACAAACGTTGCTTTCGAAAATTGCCTCTGTAAAAATAAAGTACGTGTATTGTAAGAAAAAGGAGCACTGAATGCCTTTTGAGCAATCAAATACTGTGTCGCCGTTAGAAATGTCGGGACGTGAACATGAGAGAAATGAATCCGCAGACCTTCTGGCGGGTGAAGCAGCTTCCACTATCTTTGTCGGCCCAGGACCAGCCTTTGAGTAGCACCCTAGACTCTCAAACTAAATGAACCATAACTTCCGCCAGTATTGGAGAAAATTTCCAAAACTGGCGCATTCCGAAGAGTTCATTATAGAACTTTGAAGGAAAGGGGGCCGGAAAACTTCCAAAGCTTACCGGATAGTAGTAGTAGACCGTAAGAGGACCTAATTTTGCCTGACACCTCTTTGTCGAGGGCAGGGATCTTTAGACTGCGTAGCAAGTATACACAGTGGACCGCCGGCTTTACACCCCCTCCGAAGGGTGGTCCTGCTACATGTTAGACTTGTACCTATCTAACATCGCTACCGTCCCAGCAGAACTTGGTTGACGGTAGACTTTTCTCCCCAGCAGCCCGCCGTCATATAGGTTCACCCGAAAATCGAGGTCCCGGTTTCGCTGGTCGAAGTCGCCGTCGGAGTCTTCAGATGCATCTCTTTGGAGTGGTCCTGCTACCCGAAGGTGGTACCGCCTCTTCCAAGTCACTTTCTGTCCACTCCCGCTACCAAATCTGCCGGAGTCCAGCCGCGTCCCATGGAGTCCCGATCTCGGAGAAGTCCAGGTCGTCCTTTTTTTGGTCACCAGCTAGTCTTCTCTACCCAGTTTGGTGGAGTCCTCGGCCGTCCACCTTTGAGTTCCGCAAAGTTTTCGGTGCAGTGTCAACCGTGCCGCCTACTTGTACCTCGTTTTTTGTTACTCTATGCACAACGTCAACTACGGAGCTGCTGAGAAGTGGGGCCGCCCGTCGTCATCTCGAGTCACATTCGGTGTTGTGTGAAGCAATGTGTACTTGCCGAGATCCGATCCTGAAATCTCTGTTCTGCAGGCTAAGACGCTGTTCACTGGTCTACGGCTTACCGGATAAGAGATCTGAACAATGGTTGGTCAGTTTACCGCACTGCAGGTCGGTCGCCCACGGTTCATCAGAATGGGCAAAATCCTATTAAATAAAATAAAGTTCAATTATAAAATCATTCAATATAGGAATTTTTTATCCGAATCTTATTTCTTCAAACCCATTCAATAAGAAATTCGAAATTTATAAGACCCGTTTTTAATCAAACCATTGTTCATCAAACTCATTCAATATCAAACCCGGAATTCGTAAAATCCGTAATTTATCAAAAAAAATTTTCTTAATTAATTGCGCATTTGCCAATAATACATGAACCGGAGGCATACACGCAGGTGGCGCAGCTGCCCGGAGTTTTGATACATTTGTCGCTGTTACGAGCGCATACTTACAGGTTGTGTTCAATAGTTTGTGTATAGATGTCACTTGCATTCACCCGTCTTGCATTCATGTGTTATTGGCGAATGCGAAATCAATTTAGCAAAAATTTTCTGATAAATTACGAATTTTACGAATTCCGGGTTTGATAATGAATGGTGAATCGTGCTTGCGATGAATTTTTTTATTAAATACGGTCTGATAAATTCCTGGTTTGATAAAATTAGCAATGTAATGTGACCATTTGCGGACGTTTTACAAAAAAAAGTAGCGATCGTGCGAAACCCAGAAAAGTCTGTGGAACGTTAAATTGACTTCTGGATCTTTAATTTGATTGAAAATTTGAGGCGTGTTCCTTCCTTCCATTATCCATTATCCCTATCCATTGTAATATCCATCGCAGCCGAGGCAATCACAAAGTTTTATCAGGAGAGAGGCAGTCGACTGAAACATTGAACTAAATGACAACAAAAGACAGTCTCAAAAAGGTTTACAAATAGTTTAACAAAAATTGTTTTAAAAATGAACATATTGGACCATCAAGGGAACTACCATAAAAGAAACACAGCCACCATTTAAAACAATGGACGGGGACCCACATTTTTACAAATTATCTCAACAAACATAAACAAATGCATTTTACTCTGTTGGGACAACACTTATTCAGTTCCTAGAGTTAGTTTAGATTTGTTATCCTTTATTTTAGGGATAAATAAATAGGTCTGACTGAATCGGAAACAAAACTATTTTTTTTTCAACAGACTGAAAAGTACACACTTTCTGTACAATTTTTTGTACGGAAAGTGCAACTTTACAAATATGAGGACAAACATGGTACCGAAAAATAAAACATAGACCGGAAAAGGAAGAAGAGACCGGAAAATGATCATTTTTCGGTCCCATTTTTAGTCAAGTTGGCTATGATTTGTGTTGCCACTTTTAAAACTTTCTTTCGGTATTTTCTTAATTTTTTTTTGTAATTTTATTTTATTATTTTTTTAAAATTATATTTATTTATTTTTTAACTAAAAAGTTTATTAATGCCCTCTTGGTGTAAAAATAGGCAAATATTAGTTGTCTGAAAAAAAAGTACGCACGGTAAACGACCGGAAAGTGTATTTACAGGTCTCCGCCTGCGGCTCGCCCTGTAAATTTCCTACATCGACCTGTAAAGACCAATTTTCCGGTCTAGTGACATAAATACCCATTTTGGTTACCAAAATTACTTAAAACTAGTCATAAATAGGAAGCAATACAAAATAATATCAACATAGCTCAAGTCTCATTTTACATGAACTTGTTTGTTGATATGATATGTTGTAAGGCGTGATTTTGTGTAAGGATGTATCAGGATATCAAGGTTTCCATATTTTTTCCAGTATATTTTAGTGCACTGGGAATCAATTTCGTTTCTCTAATATTATAGAGCTCGTGACCGCCATAGAGCAACGAGTTTAGAGGCTTAAGCTGCGTTTACACTCTCCCTTACAACTTTTAGAGTGGGTAAGTGTAAGGAGTCGTTTATTTTTACGATATTGCTTACCTACTTCTAAAAATGGGGTGGTTAGTTTTATAATTTTGGGAATTTCACTTTTAGTTAATACAACATTAGCTATCCCAGCAAGCATTTGATATACAGCGTTCGACAGTTTAAGTCTGGGGTGCCGAAATAGCGTGTATTGAAAAAGAAGCGCGATGGCTAGTAAATGAGAGAGAAAGAGATATTGAACTTGAGAAACCGATACGCTGTTGCCGATGTCACCCACAATTAACTAAAAGATTCCCAAGTAAGATCCCGTGAATTTAACGATAAATGTTGCCTTCAAAGGGCGTAAAACAGTGATTATCAGTATTTTCTTATTTTAGTTTGAAATTAGAATCCGCTAAATTAATTAAAGTGCCCATTTATCCAAAAACTGTTACTACCGATTGATAACCAGTTATGCTAAAGTTCTGACCTCGGTCCTAACTCGACGAAACAATTTCTCGTAGCAGTCTCGCGTTCTCTTGAAATATCTTGTTGAAATAAGTTTAGAACAAAATTATACTTTTTTAAAAAAATCAAAAAAATTAAAACAACGTAGCGCAGTCTTTCAATCTGCAACCCTTTCTACTTAGAACACTTTTTGTAACCGTGTTCACGTTTTGTTTGACTTTAAAACGGATTTAAAGCTGTTATTAAATTTAATAACAAAGGGGGTTCTTTTTTCTCTTGCAACTTAATTTTGACCAACTTCCCGACATCCGATCTGCTTCAAGTTTGGCACGCTAATATAGTTGCAGTGACAATACAAGAATATAATGTGATTAAATTGACAGCTCCCCCCTACTCGAAGGGGGTGGAGGGGGGTACAGTTGATGTAAGCCCGATTTCGTTGAAATTTGGTGTGTTGGCGCACTTGAGGATGGCGATAACGAATTTGTAATTAGATCAAGTGTGTAAGTGGAGGGGGAAAAAGATTTAGTTTGTTCGATTGCAATCAAAATTGACATATAGAGGTTTTTTTGAGGAGGTTTGGTATGCGTCCCTCTAACGAGGGAAGCGGAGGGGGAAAAGATATTATTTTATACAATGTAAGCTTCTTACCATTTCTTCTATATTTTGTTGTTTGCAAATTTATAAATAAAATCATGTGTGTAACCTTAGATTAAATAAAGAAATGATACCTGATTCAACGAAAACTCCTTGGCAACTAATAACCACTGTTTATTTACAAAATTTGCCAACACCCGACAAAGCCAAAACAATGAGTTGAAATAAATTCCATGTCTTTCTAAACGTTAGAGAGGGAAAGCGACGGAGATATGTAGGGTGTGACGCAGTCGCGAAAACAAACCTAAATGAACCGGTGAATGGCAGAGCGAGCGTCGGTTTTGTCATTCTTGAACTACGAGCATACATTTGATGTGCTTTGGCTGTTGAGTGATCGATTCCTTTCCCGGTTTCGAAAATTAGGTCCCAAGATTTCTTAGATAATAATATAACCAAAGTCTCGGTAATCATCGCGTATCTTTTCTTTATTTAATGTAGGTGTATACTGGACGTTTAGTTTTTAATTTTTTTACCTACCGTACCTGAGAACAACACGTAATAAAAGAAAGTTCTTATGTGTTCTTATTTAGGGAATTGTTAAATAAATAAACAGGGAGAATTAAAGTGGGTACTTAATTTTTTTTTTATTTGTAACGCACTGTAACCATTATAAAGGATATCGCCTTATTTAAGTAAAAATTTTGATTTGGTAGAATGCCTGATTTTTATATATGTTATAGTACTCACCTTTAGAATAATTTTGTTTTGTTGCACCAACTTTCTACACCTTCCAAAAGTACCTGAAAGGTAAAGTCGAAGTTGTCAAAACGGCACTTTTTAGGAATCTTTTATTTAGTGTTTCTACCGACCTTATTTGCCAGGGCGCTTTTTTTTTAAATAAAATTCAAAATGCCAAAACTGTTGGATTCGCCATGTTGAACTTTTTTATTTCCCATCCGATTTAAACGAAACCCTTTTAAAATTATATAGCGGTGCCAAGACACCTATAATAAAAGTAAGTTGATATCTTCTATAGGCCACATTGAACTTCATTGTTTTTTGTCCGATTTAAACAAAACTTTAGTTATACATAAGATTTTTTCAAACGTTGATTAACCTGGAGAGACCATCATAAGGGGCCAAATATTTTCAATGCTACATTTTGTAGCTTTTTTGTAGTTAATTTTGTTGTTCTATCTATTTTCGAGAACCACGTAGCTTAACCGTTAAGCTGAAGGGCAGTTCTGCTAAAGTTAGAAAGTTTAAATAAACACCACATTTTGTAGCTCGGCTTGTTCGAGGGGATTATATGTTAAAAGTTTTTAAAATGTTCCCAGATTTTTTTTATTTAAAATAAAAAACGGTTTTTTTGTTTTTACATAGTATGTAATTTGTTGTGGGGTTTTTTTAAATCAAATCGGCAGCAAAAATTTGACGGAAATGCCTCCTAACCCAACCCAACCCAACCAAAGTTATAGGGTGGCCCCTCAGCTTATCCGTTAAGCTAGGGGGATTCTGGTTTTCTCAGAAACGGCTACAGCTACAAAAATAATTTAACCGTAAGAAAATAGCTACAAAAAAGCTGAAACCAATACCGTTTAAAAAATTATAAAACTTTTGTATTTAGACTTTTTTTTCTCTCATCAATAATAAAGGCGCTAACCAGGGGTTCAAAATATAGCGAATCACCCTGTACAAAAATGAAAAATTTGTGAATTTTTAAAAATTGTCCGGTTTCTTATGTTTTATTTGGTATGATCTCAAATTTAAGAGCTGTCAACCTCTGGAGTCAAATTTGCATTAACACCCAAAAAACAAGGACGCCTCTAAGCGAACAGACTATACAGGGTATCTTGATTGCCATGGGCCACTATTGCTACCTGGTACATTGAAAATCTGGTTTCAGATTAAAAAAATAAATATTCTATCCCGAGGTACGGGGGTTTTTCGAAAAATTGCACAAAACTATTTTATCAAATACCTCAAAAAGTATAATTTTTACAAAAAATTCGTAAAGAAAATTTTTTTTGCATTTTTGACGTTCTTCAATTTGGTATTTTTTAAGAAAATTTGCTGCGTCTAGTTTTCGAGATATTAACATCAACTTAATTTTTTTAAATACGGACCTCAACTTTTTATTCCATTTTTCAAAATTTCCCTTTTTTATGATTCTAATGGTGTGTCACATGTCCATATTAATTTGCATTTTAATGGTTATTTATGATTTTTCGCACTTTTGCCGTTTTATCAAAGATGGCTTAAAAAGCAAAAAGAAACCATTGCTTATAAAAGCCTATGTTGCGTAATACAGCTGTTAAGGTAAGTTTAAATCAACATGGCAGCGTTTTCCAAAGGTGAAAAATTAGATTTAATTTTTTGTTATGCAAAAGGATTTCGAAATGCTGAAAGAGCGCTCCAAATGTATCAAAATTCGTACCCCGGAAGGCGCGTACCAGATCGAAAAATTAAATTACAAGGCTAGAGCGAAATTTGCTACTGCACGGATTGAGTACGGTGTTGCACGGAACCGGCAGAGGACGGGGAAGATGAAACAAATATCAATAGAGATTTTGAAAGAAATTGAAAAAGAACGGTTAGTTTTAAAAAACGTGTTAAAATAATAATAAATACTGTTAAATAAGTTTAATTTAATGAAATGGTCAAAAGTTTAAATATTTAAAAAGTTAGTAAATAGTTTTTTTTCATTAGACGCTGCATCAGTCTGTTTATGTTATTAAAACAGGCAATTGTTTTATTGGTCGCGTAAGCCACCTCTGACACTCAATTTTTTGTAAACTCAATAAAAATTAAATTTTATAAAAAGGGATTTAGTGAGGGTGAATAAACACCAAAATCAATGAATAGCGAGCTTTCCCTCAAAAAAGGTAATGGTAACCGTAGATCCGGATTTCGCACTTATGGTGCTCATCAGTACGGTGCTAGGAATTAGGAGATGAAATGATGAAATGATGATGGAAAAATATGACACAGGATTCATGTAAAAGACAACCATCTGTCAAATTGCAGAATTGGCAGATGTACCTTCATTTTGAAGGAAAATTAAGCGTCTCTACGGAGACAGATATAATTATCTTTACAGATATCCTAAGCTCTGGAGTTAATAAATTTAAAAAGGGATTTAGTGAGGGTGAATAAATAACAAAATCAATGAATAGGGAGATTTCCCTCAATTTGACAGATGGTTGTCTGTTACATGAATCCTGTGTCATATTTTTCCATCATCATGTCATCTCCTAATTCCTAGCACCGTACTGATGAGCACCACAAGTGCGAAATCCGGATCTACGGTTACCATTATCTTTTTTGAGGGAAAGCTCGCTATTCATTGATTTTCTTAAATTTTATTTTTTATCATTAAACCTCAAACAAATATGGAAATGTGATACTTCGTTAAAATAAAAAAAAAAAGTTCTTTAAAAAATGGAATAAAAAATACAGGTCCGCATTTAAAAAAGTCAGTTTATGTTAATATCTCGAAATCTAGACGTCGCAAATGTTCTGAAAAACTACCAAATTAAAGAACGTTAAAAATGCAAAATGTTTTTCTTTAACATTTTTTTTTTGTAAAAATTATACTTTCTGAGATATTTGATAAAATAGATTTCAGCAATTTTTCGAAAAACCCGCGTATCTCGGGATAAAATATATTTTTTTAAAATCTGAAACCAGATTTTCAATGTCTCCCAAAAACTGCAATAGTGGCCCATAGCAATTAAGACACCCTGTAGACAACGAGGATATCCTCGTTGCTATAGATTATTAAAAATATCGACCATATTGTGCAACATACGTTACAGGACTCCTACGCAAGCGCATTTGTGATATTCTTGACAATCTTAATACCCTTAATTTGTTAATACGTTTCATATAAATTTGTACTTCTTGATGTTAATGAACAACCTGCAGTGTGTAAAAATTTTCATTTGATTAAGTCACATTGTTAAATCATCGTCAAAGAACCTCATACAAAGAATCTCATACTCAAGGTTATTTTTATCGCATAAAACTCTATGACACACTTCCTGAGAGTATTAAGGGCTTGGAGTACAAAACTTTCAAGAAAACTATGAAATCAATTTTAGTGGGTCATGCTTTTTACAACCTGGAGCAATTCTTTAATACTAATTTTTCCCACTTGTGATATTTTAAAGTCTGACATACATTTTTCTTTTTAATTGTAAGTCTTTGTTTTTTGTAACTATATATATTTGTTTTGTTCGTAAAATTTTGTAGGTTTGTAAATCCTGTAGTTCTTTGTCTTTTGTGTATTTATTGTTCAAATATTTTTTATTTTTAAATTGTTTTAAATTTAATATGTTAATATCCCTACTAGGTATTGTTGTAGTTATTTTCCTTTTGTTGGCATGTTTTTTTATACTTTACTTAGTTATTTTAATTTTATATTTTTAGTTTTGTGACATTTTTCACATTACTGTATTAGATATTATTTTGTGTTGTAAACTTGACTTGTGGAAGTGCGAAAGCATATTTAACACTAACAAAGAAATCTTGAATCTATTTATCTTTGTTAAGATATACACCTTTTTTTAGAATTGTAAGACCAATTGCTTCTATTTTGTATACACACAGTTTTGAGTGAACGTAAAAAGGCCTTAAGAATCGCTCGGAATAGCGGCCCTGTGGCGTTATTAAATTCAAAATGAAAAATTGGCCAGTTTAAAAATTGAATGGCCGCACATCACCGATCTGTGTCCGAAGAAAACTCAAAACAAGAAGAAAATTTTAAGTGAATCGCTTTAATTACATTTTGTAGTACAGAATTCGTATTTGTTGAAATTGACAGTAGGTGTTTTGTTGGGGTTGAGTTGGGTCGACGAAATTTGCGAAATCCCTTTAAAATCGAATCGGTTTAGTACAACTGGCAACGCCTTGTTCTTTAATTTTTTAACCTTTTGCCAGAGTGCACAGGGAAAACTAAACTTCAGAATTAGCTGAAATTTGGCAGGGGTGATCATTTTTAAATGCTTAATAAAAATATCTGAAGGATGTTTCAAAATTCTTAATTATTTTTTCTTCAAAATAAAAGCTCTGGTGCTGTCATCTATCCCAAAAGCCTCAAAATAATTGCGCTTTAGAACAAACCCGATTTACAAAAAAAATAGAGAAATACTCACAATTTCCTCTGGATTACATTTTTCCTTTTTATATTTCCTTGCATTAGCGAAAATTAAAACAAAGTTTCCTTTTTTCTAAAAGCCTGCGCACTCCGGAAAAAAAACCGATCAATCAATTACACTTCATTAAATTCGGAAGACACACGTAGTTCAAGTGTTGGCCGATAGATCGCAGAACTTATACGATTCCATGGTAACTGTAGGTGTTTTGTCAACAAACTTTAAATCGGGCTGCAGTGGGACAGAAGAGTATATTTACGTTTTCTGACAGAAAACCACTCGAGGTTTTGTTTATCTTTTAAAAATGTGTTTTCAAAAACATTGTTCTAAAACAAATATGAAACCACTCCGCGTGTATGGTCGCCCGCCGAAAAAGGCCTAGCGCTGCGCGGTCATTACCCCGAGTCTATCAAAGAACCAAGAGAACTTTACTGGCTCGCTGGGATTCCTAGGAATTCGCATAGAAACATTCGGCGCCTATAACCCCACATAATTTTAATTTTGTTTTTATTTTGATTCAACCATTTTAAATTATTGTGGCATAGTTGTGCAAGTGTACTAGTGAAATCTTGGAGTGCAAAGGATAGATTTTAGAACCTCAGATTCAAAAACACACGGATACTTGAGTACTAACAAAGCAGGTCAGAAAAGCTCCATTTAGAGGTTGCTAGTCATTGACGCTCCTGTTTAAAATAGAACACGATTATTTCGTCTAGCGCCATTAGCCGATTTTTAAATCTGCATGCTTTTAAGTTAACCTGTTGTCGCGGTTAGCTAGCGGGAGTGTCCAATTCAATTATAAATGCATCCTTAAACATTACACCCAGTTACTTTAATACGTAGTTGGGTAGCGTTTTTTAGCAGGTAATTCTGCAATAAATGGTTTTCTTTTATTTTAGCATTTTACTTGGTTTTTTAGCGGCGCAGAACGCGAAAAGTCAAAACAAGTAACCTAACTAGAGATGTGTGATGATCGAATCATGTTTGCTCGATATAATTCGATCAGTCAAATGAGTGAAATGACCGACGAAGACAGAATTAATCAAACGTGTAAATCAAATCGGAATGAATCAAATGACTGACTGACCGACGGAGACAAAACAAATGAAATGAAACTCAACGCGCGAAGAGAGGAAGACGGACAGGATAATCGGTTCAATGAAAACAGCGAGCATGGAAATAGGTCGATCATTTCGTTCATTCGTTCCTTTGATTCGAATTCCTGCGCGCGGGGTAAAAACTGCATGAAAATTATGGGTTATAACTGATACCTATTTTAAAATCGGGAATCGAGACTATTGAAAAATACAAAGACCTTTTTTTTTTGGTCATTATTTTTTTTAATTTTAATTTCAAATGATTGATTCAATGATCGATTCAAAAGATTCGATCATTTTAGAAACGAATCACTGGTCGATTCGTTCAGTACAAAATGATTGATTTACCCATCTCTAAACCTAACCCCAAATTTTTGACCCGCTGCTAAAAAATCTCTGGTGTCCCACTGTGGATAAACATAAATAAAGTCTCCGCGTTGCCATGGAAAACAAATTCAATGACGTAAAATTTTGCAAAACATTCAGGTCGACATAGTTAAATTGATTTCCCGTACAGTGTTACTAAAAATAATTCCCCAGATTGTAACTACCACCTTAAATGTGAAATCGCGACACAAAGAACCCCGCCAATTTCTTATGTAGCGTGGGCACCCGTTAAATTTTTTAAAATTTTAATATCTTATAGGGGAGGGTCCGACAAATATTTTTTATCATTGCTACTCCTCCCAATGGATACAGGGAGAGCCAGAAAATAAGGTACAATTTACATTTATCGTGTTCACACTTTGGCCCCTATTTATACAGAGAGGCTCAAAAAAGTTGTTCAGAATTGGGGAAAAATCGTTATTTTTTGGAAATATTTTTGATGGTCTTTAAAGCAATAAAAAATTAAATGGTTGTCAATTTCATGTCTATGTAAGCAGTGACGTACCAAAAAGACTTTTCTTAGGGAGGAGGAAGCGGGGGAGGGGGGGTTCTACCGGCTCATACGAAAATATTAAGTTTTCTTTTACCTACTTAAGTCTAAGGTATAGTTCGCAGTAAAAATTATGGTGGATAGGTAACCCTGGCAATTTTTTGATAAGATGTGCATTTTTTCGTCCTGAATACGAAATGGACAATCCTGTACCTCAAAATTGTGGATAAGGACTCGACACACCAATTCAAAGGTGGGCAATTCTGGAGGTCATGTGATGGATAGGGTAACCCCCACCATTTTCACATATATATGTGGTATAGTAGTAACCCCAGACCAAAGTTAACTGGTCTGCCGGACCTCATTCATGGATAAGGGTTCGGCACACCACTCTAAAAATGGGCACCATGAATGAGGTCCGGCACACCAGGTGATTTTTGGTAATAAATGTATTTTCTCATCCCGAATACGAAATGGACCTTCCTGTACCTCAAAATTGTGGATAGGGACTCGGTGCACCAATCCAAAGGTGGGCAATTTTGGAGGTCATGTGATGGATAGGGTAACCCCCACCATTTTCACATATATGATGTAGTAATTGCCTATCTTTGGATTGGTGTGCCGAGCCCTTATCCATAATTTTGAGGTACAGGATTGTCCATTTCGTATTTAGAACGAGAAAATGCACATATTATCAAAAATCGCCGAGGGTTACCTATCCATCATATTTTATGCTTTGAACTCTCGCTCTAGTAGTTATAAATACAAACTTTAGGCTGACTGTATTCATCTTTTCAAAAAAGGTTAGTAAGGGAGGGGGACTCAAATACATTTAAGCCGGATCATAATATTTAAAATAATGTTACATTATCCCATCATATCATATTTGAGTCGCCCCTCCTTACTAAGGTTTTTTTAAAAGATGACTCTGCAGTAAACGTAAAGTTTTGTATCTGTAATTACCTATTGATAATTCCAGTAGGTAAAAGAAAAGTTCATAGTTTTGTCGTCTGTAGAACCCCGCCCCCAAAACAAAAAATTGACAGAAATTAACAACCATTTATTGTTTGCTTCGACCATTTATGAATAATGTTTTTACCCTCCCTGTATAAATACGGGCTAAAGTGTAGATACAAAAAATGTTAGCTGTGCTTTATTAAACAACATAGTTAAAGTTCATTTTTTAACATTTCGTAATTTTCGTAAAAACAAGGATTTAGTGAGGTACAAAAATAGTCAATTTTTGAACTTTTCTGGCTCACCCTGTACCTTTCACCCAAATATTTGTCTGACACTCTCCTACAACATATTAAATTTTGAAAAAAATTGACGAATGCCCCCGCTACACAGAAAATTGGCGGGGTTCTTTTACCCTAGTGGACACTCCCTTGGTTTTTTAAATAAATTTTATTTTGATATAAAAACCGGCCCATTCCCAAGTTACCTGAAACTGAAATATTTTTTTTTTATTGTTGTTTGAAGAAATTAGAAATAGAAAATGTTTTGTAAAATGTACTTAAACTTCACAACAGAAACCTTCATATGTCCCCACTCAAGGCTTTCCCCCATCCCCCCCCCCCCCCCAAAGGGAATGTTAAAGATTCCCATTTTTTTATAGTTAAAGAAATTAGAGATAAAAAATGTTTTGTAAAATGTACTTAAATTTCCCAACCAGAAACCTTCATAGTTCCCAACTGCAAGCAATTGAAAGCAATATTGGGGGGTAATCTTCCCCCCCCCTCTAAGGGATTGCCGGTGGATAAAAATGAAAATACATTTTGAAAAAATACGGTGGACTCATTCAATACTCTTTACATTTTTGGTGATCGTGATTGGTTAAATATGTAGTAGACTGTCATTTTAAAACCACTTTGAAAATTATGTGCTAGCGTTAAGTAGTAAGATATTAAAAAATGTCTATTTTTGTCAACAGGTATGTGGACAGCATAGGTGCACACTCAGAAGCTTTTGTCAAGAATACAGGTAATATCGTATTGAAAAAATGTCCTTTGAGGATTAATCGCCCACTGTTGTCAGTGGAATATGTCGAGTCTGGATATCCACAAACAATCAGTCACCAGACCGCGCGTTTTCAAAACACTAGCATTATATTAAAAAAATCAAAAAAGCTGTTCATTAAATTTTAATCATATTTTAAAAATGGTTCATTAACCTTATACAAACAGTGGTTCATCCTTACGACAAAATTCAAAAAGTTTATCGGGATATTTTTTACAAATTATTATTTTATTTTGTCCTATACATTCCAAATTACCTAAAAAACTTTCTTAAGTCATATGAAATATTAATTTAGTAGGCTAGAAAACACGACAAAAACAATTGTTGTTCGTGTACTCAATAAAGAAGACTCTTTAAGCTTGTCAAGTCTTGGATATAAAAATTCACAATATATGTTGATAGCCTTTATAAGTTAAAAATTTAGTTCAAGATTTTGCGTTTATAAATTAAAAAAGAGAACATTTCTATGATTTATTATTTTTTGTGTAATAAAATTAAACTGTACTAAAGTTTTAGAAAGGAAGTCCTCCTTTCTTATATATACAAAAAAATAAGGCAGTATTTCAATCCCTGTAAAAATCTCGTCGTACTTTGTTCAACTTTTTTAAATATAATGATATAAGTAAAGAACGTTTTGATATGAAGGTTGTGCCATAAGAAAAGGTTACAAATTTTTTTTTATCATTATAACTAATCTAATCATTTGCTTGCATTCAAAATTGCACCTCAATTAGCAGAAACAAGAGCTTAATATTGTTTGCATTATTTGTAACAATCAACTTATTAAATTAAATTTCTTATATATAATCTAATATATGATTTTTGACATAAGGCTATATGGACGCCGAACCACTGTGGGTTGGTAAATATATAAAAAAATATAATTCTTTTTTCATGACTTCTCTCAAAAGTTATTTTTTTTGGTCACGCCTATGGAGAATCATACCAGAAGACGACCAGGGACCGTTTCTTTATATTTTTTTTAAAAGATTCCTGTCAAAAATGTAAGAGTTTTCATAAAAATACTTTTCACATAAATCATTATTCTTATGCCGGGTTGCGTTTCCCTCAGTTTTCAAAGTAAAATTAAGATAATATAATAATCTATAGAATAAAAAATACTTATTTAAAAGGTTAGTCAAATAAATGCATAAAATAAATAAAAAATACAAGCGTACAAGTACATCACGGGAGAATAAACATTATTATATAACCAAGCAATTAATCTATGTAAATCATGATATGACAAAGTCATGTTCACGAAACTCCACTCCTCAAGATAATAAAATGTCTGTTTTGACGAAACTTCTTTATTTTATTTTTAAACTCTTTTAGAGAAAGATCTTTTACCTGTTGAAGGCAAAAGATAGTAAAAGTTGTAAAAAATTTTAGGTACATTTTATGCACAATGTCCTATACCTATTTTAAACTGTTTTTAAAGTATCGACAGGTGAAAAAACGGTTTTCAGATTCCTATCAGGCTATCGTTTTATTTTTAATCCAGGGTTAAATTTATCTTGGAATATTTTAACCCTGAGTTAAATTTAAAAATAGTCTGAAACGATAGCTTGTGAAAAACCAAAATACGAACGTAAAAACTTGTCAATCAATCCAATCAAAAAATGCAAATATATACAGGGTGTTTAATTTAAAATAACAAAGTTGTTGCCGAGATTTCCTGTAGATGGCAACACTGCAAATACGAAAGTAATTTATAAATATACTTTTCATGGACTTATGTTAAAATAGAAAGTTTAAAAGTTTCTATTGTATAGTTTCCAAAATAATCTAATAGGCCACTCAACTTGGGACACTCGGTATAACGTCCAATTCATGAGACGTTATATTTAGTATGAGTTTTAAAGTAGAATTGTAATAAAATTGACGTTGCCAAACTTTTATTTATTAAATGTAACTATTCCGAGGTCCACCGACGTGGGTGCGTGACGTACAATTATACTACAATATTCTGGTCGGGTCGTTTTGCAAGGCGACGTCGCAGGAGGTGTTTTTGTCCGAATAGATAAATAATCATTACAAATTTGGTCGGCGCCCGTAACGCCATTTTAAACGTTTAGCATCGATGCGCCATTACAACAATACATTATGTTTTTTCATTTGAAAGGCTTAATATGTAAATTAACTCATTTGTTGGCAACTAAAATGCATTTTTTAAATGCCTGTAATGGTTTACTATAAGAAACGGGATTCGTTATAAATATTTTATTTTTAGGTTAGCTTTTTTTTAAATTAATTTCTTAATATTTTTAAATTATTTTTGTGGGTTTCTGGTTTTTTAATGTCTATTTATTTATATTTATCAGTAAACTGATCTTCGTTGGAAGATTTGGGTCCATAGAATGTTTAAAACTAACTTTTTTCAGTTACCTACAATAACTAAGATAATAATTATTGTCATCCACATTTCATTGGGATGTGTTTGTTTAGACATATAAAAGTTTTTACCTAATAAGTTTAAACTTGGTGTGCACAGTAAAACTTTGGGTCGTGGGTCTACGTAATTTGACGTAATATTTGACCAAAACACTGTGCAGCACCCGACGTCGAAACGACTCGAATTTTGATTCCCACTTAGGTGCTAAATCGAGTCCTCAGGAAGACCAATGGACGTCGGAGCCGACATCAGGTATTTATTGCCCTACGTGACCATAACGTAATATAACGTCGAAATGCTTGTTGAGTACATAATATGGAGGCTATTGGGATCGACAAAAATTATAAAAAAACTTGTAACTCACGAACCGCAGCAGCTAGCGACACGTGGTTTTCACATTAAGATAGAAAATTGCATCTTCAACCAAGAGAAAAAATAAAAAAAAATTTAAAAAACTTTTGAAAAAAATTTTTGATTTTTTTTATGGATGCTGCCGGAACAACATTTCGCGTCAAGTTCGCATTGCACCTCTATTCCATATATGTATATTTATAGTATTGGGTATTTAAATTTTTCCTGCGTATATGTTTGTTTATTTCACATATCTTCGTACCAATATCGTTTTAGACATCTGGGTCTGTTGCCGAAATACGTTTCGGGCATATATTTCGATATTTTTCAGCCAATATGGCGATTGCTCCGAGCCATTCGGCCTGATATATTAGATTAAAAGAGAGCAATATTATGTAAATATCGTGGAAAACTCAGATATCCAACATGAGAGGCTTTTTGACTTTCGCATTATTTTGGAATGCTTTTTAAAACAAAAAAAGGCAGAGTTTCTTAGGTGACATTCAATATATGGTGGATCAAAAAACTGTTTTTTTTTTGGGGAGAGGGGATGAGCAATTGTTGAAAAATGTTGAGGTCACCGATTCAAATGTTTGAATATATATGATATGATCGCTGTTCTTAGAAAGAAATTTTAACCTATCAAAGGTGCCTTCCTTTCAAAGTTCAGCCAATTCTGATGTTTATTTGACTCCAAAAATGACCCGCGCATTTTGAATGTCACTTTAACATTTCCTGGCTTCACAAACAGAAAAAAAAGGTATATCTACTCTAAAGGTCATAGTTATGAATGGGAAATGGTTTTTAGCAACTCAGATGATCTTGACCCGAACACCGTGACAGAACTGCAACTATATTACAACCCTTGAACGTTCTTAGCAGCGGCAATACCAGGATGGAATGCATGACAAAGAGAAGAATTCCGAACGGAATTAAGCAGAGAACGGAATTAAGCAGAGAGGCGACGGTCTGCTACACGGATGGCTCTAAACTGTCAGCCAGGCAGACAACAGGCGCAGGAGTGTACGCGAAAAGCCTAGAAGTTCAGAAAAGCGATCCACTTGGAGAACAGGCTACGGTGTTTCAAGCGGAGGTATATGCCATTATCGGAGGTCAGAAATGGCAGGAGGGACATATACATATGATTCGACAGCCAGGCTGCCCTCAAGGCTCTAAGTGCACCCAAAATAGTCAGTAGTCTGGTGGAGTAGTGCGCTGAAACACTGCAAACAGTGGCTTCAGAAAAGAGACGAGAAGACGTTCTGGAGGCAGGAGTCAAAGTGCAGATAGTCCAAGCTATTCGTGGATGGTCCAAATGTAGCCAGAACTAAATGGCTCTTAGGCAAGACCCGAAAGGACATTGGACTGCTCACAGGAATGCTGACTGGGCACAATCGGCTGGACAAACATCTGACGTAAATAAGAGTAGCAAGAGATCCTGTGTGTCTCGCTTGCGGGCTCGAAGAGGAATCGGCGCAGTACTTGATAGCAGAGTGCGAGGAAATGTAATTCGATTCTGCGATCACTTTTTTCAAATTCGTCAATGACGTCATCATAAAAACCTGGACGCTCTGACAAGCTTTGGACAAGTTTATTTTCAATGGACAAAAGCGATATTTGCGAAAGTCTCTCCTGACCTGTTGAATGGGCATACCTAATTTCAAAAAACAATATGAACGAAAATAAAAATACTGTATTGATAATACTAATAATTGATTTAATTGATAACTTAAATAAACATAAAAAACAAAACAAATTTTTTAGTAAAACATACATTAAAAAACAAGAAAAAAGCTTAGATCTAAACACTAAATTAGTGAAGTGAACACACGGAAAATGGCTGTGGCTGTGGCACTATAAATCTAACGAAAACACAAAAGAGTTTTTTGTAGTACTGAATTTCAATTGCAGATGTTATAATTATATGTCTCTCGCAGGATCGATGCTATCAACCTACTGCTAACTACAGTAGGTATTTTCTTGATTTCGGTTTTTCACAGAGAGGGCGCCATTGACAGATTTCTTCCGCTTCCGCACTTAGATGATGAGTCCCTAATAAGGACGAAACGGCATCGTCCTAGGTTCCACCCTCTGTGTGAGCAATCGAAATTAGAAATATTGGAGAAATAAAGAAATTTCGTAATCATTGTAAAAATATTTTATTGCCAGAGGCATTTTACTTCGTAGAATTGTTTTTAAACCATGTCTTTTGATATTAAATTGTAAACAAAATAAATGCGAAACCTAATTGTAAGTTGGTTCTGATAAAGTAATACATGTTTGTGTAATACTACCTTAAAGTAAATTATATTTTATCTAACGCTTCAACTTATATTTGTAAATTTCTTCTTTTACCAGTTTTATTCCTTGGAATTTCTTTTCACAGTTTTTTTATTTTTTATTTTATTTTAACTTTTAACATTTATGTATGGGTAGATGGCGCTCGCAGCCTAACAAGAATTGTAATTTTTCCCCAACACTGCCGTGTCCTTACTAATTTTTGGTGTACTGTGACCTACTCCAATGATAGCTTTCACGCCCGCCTAAAGCACTCGACCGCGACTCGGTGCTCGATGCATGACCTCTCGACGCACACTAAAGCAGACATACTGCTTCTGCCGGCGTAATATAGCTGCAGGCTACAGAGAACTTAGCAGCGGGGATAGCTTTTCTTAAATTTTTCTAAAGTAGAGAAAAGCCGCGCGCATACGACACGCGGGCAGACTTTCTGCTGCGACTCGGTTTGAGTCAAGGCCGCATTTGTTATGGAATTGATATTTAAAATAATTTTTAGCATTTTTAATACAATCTAAAGCAACTGTTTTCTATTTCAAAAATTACGTTTTAGAAAATGATGTTTTTCTAGGGAAAACACCGCTTCCCTTACTTCCATGGACCGCACGCCGCTGGTTATTAGTAATATCGTTAAGTATAAAATAGGATTTTCCACTAAACGTAACAAAATTGATTAATTGAATAATAAATACTCTCCATTAACTGAATAACTAAATAATTTGGTTTTATCGGAATTATATACGATTAAATCTCCCATAATTCCCCAAGAGTAATACTTAGTTATAGCGCCCCTAGTTTTAGCTTGAATGTAATTTTAACACACCCCAAAAGGGTTGCTGAATACTGTTTAATTTTGAAATTTTAGAACGATGTAATTTTGTGGTGTGCGATACGTTTTGCTATACAGTTTTATCTAACATTTTCTTTAAAATTGAGTTTGTTGCATATACAGGGTGTTTCAAACTCGATGCTTACCATGGAGATCTCCTAAACGGTAGGAGATACGAAAAGGTTTAAATTAGGGCAAAGTTGCGCAATTTTGCTCAAAACTAAAAAAAGTGTACAAATTCCGGATAGTTCCGGAGATAGGCAGAAAAAAACCAAAATCTTCATTTTTAATTTATATTTTTCTGCGACCTTATTCTTAAAGTTGTCAAAAAACGGTTAAAAATTTCTACAGGCACTTTTCTAAGATCTACCTAGTGAGCGGTTCGTTTTTGAGACTTGACGTTTTAGTGTGACCGGAACACTGTCGTAAATTTTTTCTTATGGACAGATCCCTTTTGGCTCCTGCCGTTTGGTTCATAAAGGATGACAGATAAAATTTTGTAAGTTTATTTTAAAAAATCACGAACCTGACGTTTTGGATTTATTGACCATCATCTGCACAAATTTAATTTTTGCTTTTAACTTACTCAGGATATTGTGTTATAACCAAATAACTTTACCTAAAATTTTAAAAATACTTTTTTTTCCTTGTTTTTTAATCTTCGAATTTGGGCTGATGATGGTCAAAACGTCAGATACTTGTCAAAATGAGGTTGTAAAATATCTTTCATCCTTTATGAACCAAACGGCAGGAGAAAAAAAGCATGTGTCCATAAGAAAAAATGAACTTGACAGAGCTCCTGTCACACTAAAATGTCAAATCTCGAAAATAGACATCTTATTAGATAGATCTTAAACAAGTGCCTGTAGAAAAATTTAAGCATTTTTTGACAGATTTAAGAATAAGGGCGATTTTTTCCGCCGATCTCCGGAACTATCCGGAATTTGTACCACTTCTCTTTTAGTTTTGAGTAAAGCATCAAATTGTTCAACTTTGCCCTAATTTAAGCCTTTTCGTATCTCCTACCGTTTAGGAGATCCCCATGGTGAGCATCGAATTTGAAACACCCTGTATATGAATGAGGTTATTAATAGGGACTTATCGGTACATAAAGTCGTCATAGCCTGACTCGGCACTATTTCTGACAGTTCCGCATGAAGGTTGAAAGGTTTCTGACATTTTTCTGATGTAAAAATGTCATCTAAACATGCTCATATTGAGACAAATTAAACTTAATCCCGTCCTTTATTAAAAGCAAGCACAAAAATTATGAAAGTTGACATTATTTTGATAGTAAAGATGACATATTTAGACAACAACAATGTCAGAATACCTTTAAACTTCGTGGAGAATTGTCAAACATAGTGCCGTCTTTATTAAAGACAGGCTATGCCGACTTTATGTACCGATAAGTTCCTATCAGGGGCTTTTCGGCACATAGCGTTGTCATAGCCTGATTTCAATAATGTCGGCAGTGTATTTTTGACAGTTCCGCACCAACGTTTAACAACTACTGCACACTAGGCACATTACCCATCTGTGTAGCTATTCTTGAAGTCAGGGGGAAAACAATTATCTCTCTGAAACGTACAGATCCTATTGATCGACGCCACCAATTCCCTCAAAAATGACACTAATAACATGACTTTTAATGAACTTAGTTTCTACTGGTTTTAAGTGACAGAAATAAAAGATGCCAATTTCTAAAAAGCAAAAGATCAAAAGATCTTGGACCAAGGACCAAAGCGAAAAGAGAAATGATTAAACGATGTTTTGCCCTGGGTAACCAGCGTGAGCCCATCAGTTGTTTCACTGGTCACCCTCCATCATACATAATTAAACACCATCATAACCTTTGATTTCCAACTTTGAATCACTCACAAATAGGTATCGTTCCGCACTGTTACTTATCCAAGTTACCCGATACGGATTCGTCCTTGAGTGTTAATATTTCCAGTAGGATTATGCTCCTAAGGCAATTAAAAGAAGAAAGAAGTTAAAAAATCTCCAAGTCAGTTACTTCAACCGAAAAGAAACTAAAAAACAAAAGATCAAAAGATCTTGGGTGGAAATAACGAAAATTAAAACTTGGACGAGCATCCCACAAAGAGCCCTGGGTAACCAGCGTGGGCTCATCAGTGGCTTCACTGGTCACCCTCCACCAAACATCATTAAACACCATCATACACTTTGATTTCCAACTTTTAATCACTCACAAATAGGCATCGTTCCGCACTGGTACTTATACAAGTTACCTGATACGGATTCATCCTGGTGTGTTGATATTTTCAGTAGGATTATGCTCCTAAGGCAATTAAAACAAGAAAGAAATTAAAAAACCTCCAAATCAGTTACTACAACCGAAAAGAAACTAAAAAACAAAAGATCAATCAAAAGTTGAAAATCAAAGTGTATGATGGTGTTTAATGATGTGTGGTGGAGAGTGACCAGTGAAACCACTGATGAGCCCACGCTGGCTACCCAAGGCGAAACATCGTTTAATCATTTCTCTTTTCGCTTTGGTCCTTTGTGTGTTCCTTGTGGGATGCTCGTCCAAGTTTGAATTTTCGTTATTTCCACCCAAGATCTTTTGATCTTTTGTTTTTTAGTTTCTTTTCGATTGAAGTAACTGATTTGGAGGTTTGTTAACTTCTTTTATGCCAATTTGTGGAAGAAATCAGCGGTATTGACCAATGAATTATTTTCTTCTCCCTTATCTCAAGAATAGCTTGCTCCTCCCTCTCTTCTAACACTTTATAACACTGTCTGCTACCACTCTTCTCTCAACTTGCTGCTAATATCATGCCACCTATGAAGTTAATGCCATCCTTTATTAATGGTCGGCACAAACCACGGCACAAACATACCTCCGGGAAGATGGCCGCAGTTTGATAAAATTTCTCAACGAAACTCATCGCATCGACAACGTTTGTTACCCTTTAGTTTTTTCTAAAATTAATATTATTTTTTCCGTGGAAAGTTGGCCGCAGTTTAAATAAAATTTAAAAAAAACACAGCTTTCTAGATCAGTTTTAGTTTTTAGGTTTAGTTTTTTTCATTTGGTGCGACCCATGTTTTCCAGAATTAAAAAAAAAAGCCATTCAAGCACTCTCAACAAATAGCGACACCCACAAAACAAAAAAAAATTCAGTGGTGACTGAAAATTTTTTGGTGAGGTTGCCTTCACAAAATAGAACAACGTTTTTGTATTGTTTGAATTGTAAACAAGACTTGTTTATATCCTCCTTGCTAGTCATCTAATTTTCTCATATTAGGCATTCCCATTAAAAAACATTCAAAAGTCTACAAGTATTCCCAGCAGTGAAAAGCCCATCACTAACCATGTTTAACAAACTTCACCAAAAATTGGTCATAGTTTATTTCTGTATTTGTTCCCAAATTTTAAAGGAACTCGCGGTGCTCATAGGTAAAATTTTGTACCTAACACATGCGTAAAGTGCCTTTACCGCCCTTGACGACTTGCCCGAACTCCGCTACGCGTCGTTCGTGCAACTGCCGTCGCGTGCGGTAAAGTATCACTTTCCGAACTTGTTAGGTAAAATACTATTACAGCACCGCGCCCAAAAAAGCTCTGGCCGGATAGCTCGAACGTAGGTTTCGGGTAGCACTGGCAACCAACAAGAGCCCAGTTTAGTTGCAGAGGCTATTTAACATAAAAAAAAACAATTTTATCATAAATCAGTCCTGATAAGAATAACTGCGGTTTCTTCTTTTTAATTGGATAAGAGTACTTAGGTAAAAATTTAAGTGAAACTGTCCTGAAAAATGCAAGGATAGTAGTTGTTTAACCCTCGTGCGGAATTTTCAAAAATAGACTTTATTAAAGTCAGGCTATGCCAACTTTATGCACCGATAAGTCCTTAGTATTTTGAAAAAATATTTTTCCTACTAAGGTGCGTAAAAGTGCACTTGCGTGCGGAAAGTGTGACTTTCCCGCACGACATACGGAAAATAATTTTTCGCACACAGCGGAGGTAATAGTTATTTACCTAACTAGTGCGGTGAGTGATACTTTTCCGAACGCGACGTCAGTTGCACGAACAACGTGAAGCGGAGTTCAGGCAAGCCGTCAAAGGCGGAAAAGACACTTTTCGCACGGGTCAGGTAGAAAAAAAAAATTTTCTACTTGGGTAAACTAGTTTTTTAAATTTTATTTTAAATAATGAAAAAAAAAATGCGGTGGAGAAAAAAAAAAAATTCACACACCGTGCGCGAAAGAAAGACACAGGGTAAATCCATTCTCGCATGTGCACTTTTACGCACGCTAGTAGAAAAATAACTATTTTCATGTTAACCACAGTTTTTTTAGACCAACTTTCTCCTGGAACCTTATAAGCATGTTCTCCGTAAACTTTAGTTTAAAAAAATTGAAAAATTTAGTCAACAGCGGATTAGTGTATCAATTTTTATTATGTTTCTTAACCAATACTTTCATGGTTCATTTTCACCAAGCCATTTTTCTAGGCCATTTATTTCATAACTTACTAATTTAATCTAAAATTATAATTTTTGATCCAAAAAGAATATTTGGTCTTTCAAAACAAAAATTTCTTATATTTTTTAAATATGTGACAGATTTGTTAAAAATTAATAACGTCGAAAGCAACTTTTCTACTTTGCGTGCTTTATTAAAAAGAAACAAGTTAAATGGTTATAAAAAACAAGAAAAAGTAAAGGAATTTTTGAAGATGGACACTTGAATATCTTACAAAGTTTTTATTGAATGAATGAAAAAGATTTAAAAAAAAATAAATTTATTACAGAAAAAAATTACGGTTACTCCGGGGGTCAGATTCTTGACCTGTGTAACGCATGTAAATACGCACACGGATTATACCAGTGATATTCTTGAACCAGCGTTCACCGATCACCCAAAAACCGTGCGAATTTGATCGCTTGGCTCGCGGCAGTGCATACAAAGAACTATTTTATTCATTTCTTTAATTTATTTTTGATAATTTTGGTTTTTCACCGGGGAGCGTTCAATTCACAGAAGTGAACGTTCCTGCGCTTGGGATTCCAGAGTTCAGCTCCTGATTTTTATTCTAGATGAAAGTAATCCTCATCGTAATTAGGACGAACCAAAAAGTGTTTCAAATTAAAAAAAAAGTACTTATAGTCCAAGTAATCTAGAATTTTATTTCGAAATCGGAGCGGACAGGATGAAACTTTGAGGGTAGTTAGGGTCTATATAAAGAAGCTTAAACCCAAGTTTTAGACTTCATCCCCCGGGAGGTTTCTCCGCCATCTTGGATTTAGGAATGCATTTATTTTTCGCGATTTGCGGCTTAAATATGCAGTTTACGGAAAAGTATGTCCAGTGATTTATTGTAGATAATAAGATTCCCCATCGAAATTATGGGCATAAAAAAATTCATAAATTCATTACTTAAACAATTATGATCATATTAGTGAAAAATTTAGGGGTTGAACTACAGCTTTTTGACTTTTTTAGCCTTCCTGTGCCATTTATATAAAAATATTATCAGGAGATAAATGTAGACTTTGAAAAGCTCTACAATATTTATCTCTTAACTTTTTTGCGTATCATTCTTCATTTTCGCAGTGCAGTGCTCCGAATTCGCGCGCGCTTACCCCTAGCACCTGAAAGTCGAGCGCGGTGCGGCTGATATTATAAACCGAATCTCGCAGAACTACTTTGGTATAGGAGAAGGCTCAATGAAACTTTGTGAGTAGTTTGGGTACATAAGCGTTGCTGTTGCCGTTTACGAGATATTTTTATTTCATTGTAATGGGCAAAATATATAGGCCAAATATACTATGTGGTATATTTTTCTTATTTACTAGGGGGCCCACACACTTTAATGCCTGGGATTTAGAGCACAGCTCAAGCTATCATCGGTCGGCTTTAAACATTTTGTTGCTGTTGCCGTTTACAAGACATTTTTATTTTATTTTAATGAGCAAAATATATACGCCAAAAGTACTATGTGATATATTTTTCTTATTTACTAAGGGGCCCAAACACTTTGATAGTTGGGGCATAGAGCACAGTTTTAGTTATAATCTGACGAATTTAAACGTTTTGTTTCTGTTGCCGTTTACGAGATTTTTTTATTTCATATTAATGGGCAAAATATATAGGCCTTATATCCTATGTGATATAATTTTTTTTATTTACCAAGGGGCACAAAAACTTTAATAGTTGTTGCATAGAGTAAAGTTTTAGCTATAATCCGACAAATTTAAACATTTTGTTGCGGTTGCCGTTTACGAGATATTTTCATTTCATTTTAATGAGCAAAATATATATATTTTTTTATTTACCAGGGAGCCTACACACTTTAACGCCTGGTGTATAGAGCACAGCTCAAGCTATCATCTGACGGGTTTAAACATTTTGTTGCTGTTGCCGTTTACGAGATATTTTTATTTCATAGTACTGTGTGGTGGCCTATATATTTTGCCCATTAAAATGAAATGAAAAAGTCTCGTAAACGGCAACAGCAATAAAATGTTTAAATTCGTCAGATTATAGCTAAAACTGTACTCTATGCTCCAACTATCAAATAGTTTGGGCCCCTTAGTAAATAATAAAAATATATCACACAGTACTTTAGGCATATATATTTTGCTCATTAAAATAAAATAAAAATATCTCGTGAACATCAAGAGCAACAAAATGTTTAAACCCGTCAGACGATAGCCTGAGCTGTGCTTTATACAGCAAGCATTAAAGTGTGTGGGCCCCCTAGTAAATAAAAAAAATATACCACATAGTACCTTTGGCCTATATAATTTGCCCATTAAAATGAAATGACAATATCTCGTAAAGGGCAACAACAACAAAATGTTTAAATTCGTCAGATTATAGCTAAAACTGGGCTCTATGCATCAACTATAAAAGCGTTTGGACCCCTTAGTAAATAAGAAAAATATATCACACAGTACTTTAGGCGTATATATTTTGGGCATTAAAATAAAATAAAAATATCTCGTAAACGGCAAAAGCCACAAAATGTTTAAATTCGTCAGATTATAGCTAAAACTGTGCTTTATGCTCCAACTATCAAAGCGTTTCGGCTCCTTGGTAAATAAGAAAATTATATAACATAGTACATTTGGTATATATATTTTGCCCATTCAAAATGAAATAAAAATATCTCATAAACGGCACCAGCAACAAAATGCTTAAATACGCCATATGATTGCTACAGCTGTGCTCTATAGACCAAGTATTAAATTGTGTGGGCCCCTTAGTAAATAAGAAAAATATATTGCATATTACATTTGGCTTATATATTTTTCCCATTAAAATGAAATAAAAATATCTGGTACACGGCCACAGCAACAAAATATTTAAATTCGTCAGATTATAGGTAAAACTGTGCTCTATCAAAGCGTTTGGGCCCCTTAGTAAATAAGAAAATTATATGACATAGTACATTTGGTATATATATTTTGCCCATTAAAATGAAATAAAAATATCTCATAAACGGCACCAGCAACAAAATGCTTAAATACGTCAGATGATAGCTAAAGCTGTGCTCTATAGACCAAGCATTAAAGTGTGTGGGCCCCTTAGTAAATAAGAAAAATATATTGCATATTGCATTTGGCCTATATATTTTGCTCATTAAAATGAAATAAAAATATTTCGTAAACGGCCAACAGCAACAAAATATTTAAATTCGTCAGATTATAAAACTGTGCTCTATGCACCAACTATCAAAGCGTTTGGGCCCCTTAGTAAATAAGAAAAATATATCACATTCAATTTGTCCTACATATTTGAAGAGAAAAAAAACATGTTTTTTTAAATAAAAAAAAATCTATGAATATTTTAAAAACTCTTAATATGTGATTTCCTCGACTAAAGTGAGCTACAAAATGATGTGTTTAATTGAACTGTCTAGATTTAATAGAACTAAAGGTTTTCTTGGAATCGGCTGCAGCTACAAAAATAATTTAACCGTAATAAAATAGCTATAAAAAAGCTGAAACAAATACCATTTAAAATAAAGTCCCACAATAAGTTAAACAGCATGTAAAAGCAAAAAAATCGGTTTTTATTAAATTAGAAGAAATCCATGATTATTTTAAAAACTTTTAATATGCGATCCCCTACAACAAGCCGAGCAACAAAATGTGGTGTTTATTTGAACTTTTTAGCTTTAGCAGAACTGAAGTTATGGGGTGGCCCCTCAGCTTAACCGTTAAGCTAGGGGGATCGCGATTCCTAGAAAACGGCTACAGCAACAAAATTAATTTCACTGTAACAAAATAGCAACAAAAAGGCAACAAAATGTAGCATTGAAAATATTTGGCCCCTTATGATGGTCCCCCCAGGTTAACACATTGTATCTACGCAAGTCTATTTTTTACCTATTTAAAATTGTTTTAAATCTCCCATAAAACACGCTAATTAAAACTAAATAAAACAACACGCATACCCCGCGCTGTATAACACATGGCTAATTTGGCTAATTGTCCTCTAATTAATTAATTAATTAATTTGGCGCTTCTGTGTAAACTAGACTGGATACGATAGCAGGCGCATGCTGCAGTAATTAAGGCGAAATTCCTGCTTGCTGCTGCTTCGTATTAAATATACCGCGTTAAAGACAGAGGCGTAACCAAAGAAATTAAAATAAACTACACAAGTACACATTCCATACATTAAAGGCAATTTTTCCAAATCAGTAACAAAATTCAAACAGTTTTTACCCAGCAAACACAAATCGTCGGCATTGAATCGGGCCAATGTCGATTGCGATTTTCAGTTTTCGGTCAATAATCGGCAACTGACGAAGGTCCACATTACTACAGTCGACTTTATGCCGACAACACCTTAGGATAGACGATGGTCCGATTGGAACTTTGTTTAATCGATGGAAAATAGGCAACAGACGATGGCCCGATTTACCATAGTCGACTTTATGCCGACGCCCACTTTATCTGCTTTAGGGTTTACGACGGTCCGATTGGAACTTTGTTTAATCGGTCGAAAGTCGGCAACTGACGATGGACCGATTTACTATAGTCGACTTTATGCCGACGCCCACTTTATCTGCTTTAGGGCCGATTTACTATAGTCGACTTTATGACGACGACCACTTTATCTGCTTTAGGGCCGACGATGGTCCGATTGAAACTCTGATTGGGTGGTCGAGAATCGGCAAATGACGATAGTTCGATTTACTATAGTCGACTTTATGCCAAAACGCACTCCATCTGCTTTAGGACCGACGATGGCCTGATCAGATTTTTGTTCGATTGGTCGATAACCGGCAACAGACGATGGTAGGTCACATTAAAATTTTTAAACTGCTTAATAGTTTCTTCCTAGTATGTAGAGATGGCGCTAATACCACTATTTTCCCTGTACAGTGGAAGATATGAGCGAAGATATTTCAAAACTAGAATGCGGACTTGACGGTGGTACTTCTCTACAAGAATCACCTCTTTCGCCACTTAAACCACCTCAACTGGTTAAACACCCGCATTATCGAAACTTTGTAGTTTGCCAATGTCGGATCGTGTCAAGCAACCACCGACGGACCTTCGTCAATCACCGACGTCGGCCCGCTTTGAGAGGCCGATGTGGAGCCTTATTATCCACTTATTATCGGACCTTTGGGGTTTGCCATTGTCGGGCCGCTTTAAGCTACCACCAACGGACCTTCGTCAATCGCCGACGTTTTACCGCTTTAGGAAACCAATGTCGGACTTGAATATTTTACCGATGTCGGGCCGAGACTAGCTTGCCTACGTTAGACCGACCAGATTAAGCAGCTATATGTGGTTAAACCATATCGGACCTTAATCGTACGGCGACGGTATGCCCATGTCAGCAAAAAGTAAAATTTACCATTGGTCCGACGGCGGGCTATAGTCTAACGTTGCGTCGGCAAACATACATTGGGCCTACATCGCAAAGCAGACAAAAAATACTGCTGATCCGATGTCGTAAATCGACGTCATGCCGATGACGGCAAATTCGGCAATCGACATCGGACCGACGAAGGCCGGAGGGAACCGTGTTTGCTGGGTACGGTCGGTATTAACACTCCAAAAACGCTTTGGCGCACTACTTTTAGCCTAAAGAAACAGGTCAGTCAAGCCCCACCCCCCCTCGAAAGAAATTCCGAACTAATTTTAAACCACTTTTAAAAATTTTGAACCAGCCTCCTTCCTGGTTTTTTATATTCAAAATGGGGGGTGCAGGCGGACGTCAAGCTACATCACCCTCATTTAAGGCGTAGAAAAAAATTAAAAGCAACTATCCCAGAATTAAGAACTAATTTTGAACTCTTAATATCACCAAAGAGAATTTCGAAAAATCCACTAGTAATACTGTTTTCTTTAAATATGGTGGGGGGTGCCGGTTGACGTTAAGCCACATTCCCCTCAAAAAAATTTCGAACTTTGATATACTTATAATTTTGAGCTAATTTTGAACTAATTTTGTACAACTTTTAAAAAATTTTAACCACCCTAATTTCTGTGATTTTTTATATTTAGGGGAGAACGGGGCTAAAACTCACAAAATTTGGTTGTTAATTTTTTGAGAAATCATTTTTGGACCTATTAAAGATACTTCTGGTGTAATTTGTCACACTGTTATTTGGCTATACAAGGACACTAAAAATGTAGTTAAAAATAACGTAAATTAAAATATTTCTTGTGTGACATCTTGCCTCCATCATGGGGCATATTGTCTTACGGAAAGGGGTAAAAAGTCACACAAAAATGAGGTTAGTTTTTATTTAAAGCAATGCAAAAGACAGGTAAAAAAAGAAATAATACATCATATGCTCTTCAATTTGTCAATTATCTTTTCGGTTCTGACAAACATACCTTGGTGTACCGGGACTGCGCAGTTTATGTGCCCATAACTTACAGACTGCACATTGAATCCGAACTTCTTTTGAGTACTTAACTATTGGAAAAAAATTTCAAGGAAACAAGACAAAAGCTTTCTTCATCATCTTTCTCTGATTCTTCAGAGGACTTATTTTTAAAATTTTTTGACTTTTTATTTTTAATATTCGATCCCTTTTTATTTCCTGTTAAATTCTTCTTTACACATTTCTCTTTGCGTAGTCTGTCTCCAAAGCCTCTTTCTCTGGTGTATCAGTTAACACAGCCGACTTTCTTTTCTTTCTATTTGAAACCTTGTTTCTTGCAGCTAGAATTTAAGGTAAGTGTTATATATATATATATATTAAGTGTCTCAAACCAGTACTTTCATAGTTGAAAGTCCTTAGTTTTTTAAGAATGACCAATAAAACACCTACTGATTGCCAGTTGTTTTGCTCTACGTTTTTGGAAACGCTGAGCACTTTCATTATGATAATACCGTTCCTCGTCATTACCTACTAAATCCGATTTACAACTCTATTTCTTTTAATATCAGAGTAAAAAGTCACACAGGACAACTTGACTCAGAACGTATGAAACAAGTTGACCCAAAGGCTCTTGTTGTTTTCTTTCTAAAATATCTACTTAACCTAATTGTATAAATAAATATTTTTTGGGTGACTTTTTAGAGAACAACTAAAGGAGTCGTAAATATAATAAGGCATTTTTAAATTCTCGCAATAAGATAAAATACAGGGTTTGTATTATCAATCAAAATAAATAATTCCTTTTTTTTTTAAAGGTCTTGGTTTATGGGTTGAGGGATCTTGTTAATGAAACGTCCTTTTTTTGAAATGCCAACGTTTCGCAAAATTTATTTGCTTCTTCAGGGCTATTTAAGACGGTCGTTCCATGTGTCGATTTTATTGCCAATAGACGTCATTCTGTAAGGAGTAAAGAGGCATTATTTTGGCAGAAGTGCCGTAAAATTTTGATTAAAACTTTAAAAAAAAACAATAAACAAACACATTAAAAAATAATAATACTATGGCGAGTCTTTCGTTCGTAGAATGCAAAATCGTAAAACGTACGATTTTTTGTACAGTCAACGAAACAATAAATTTTCATACAAAAGTGTTTTAGTTCAAAATTTTCCTTCTTGCTTGATCTTTTTTTTTGAAAAATATCGATTTATATTAAGATGTCATTAACTGTTTTGTTACAGTAAACAAAATAATAACCTTTTTTGAAAAAATCTATTTCTAAAGTCAGATTAAATCTAACAATTAATACAAATTAAACCAAAAGAATCCAATAATATGTGGTATGTTACTACGCAAAATATACAGCGTTTCCCAAAAGTTCAAGTCCACCATAATATCTCCAAAAACAAAAGAGGCAGCATTTCACATAATTAAAAAAAAGAGTTCACTCTTTGGAATCTGCCAGTTCCGGCAATTAACTCCAGATAATTTTGCGATAGTTGCTTTTCATTTTTCTCTACACTTTAAATCAGGGGGGTGTAGCTTGACATCCGGCTGCACCCCATTTTGAATATTAAAAAAAAACCATGAAGGAGTGATGTTCAAAATTACTAAAAGTGGCTCAAAATTAGTTAGAAAAGGGGGGGGGGGGTGTGGCTTGACTGAACTAAAGATAAAGTTAACCCTGGTTTTATCGAAAAATCTGTTGTTAACTTAGTTTTTCCATTGCCAATAGCACCGTGGTGTTAAACCTGGTTTAAAGTAAGTGTTAAGAATGTGATTCTACAATAAACTTAAAAGATAAAGGTGTCACATCCCAAACATCAATTGAAATTAAACCAGGTTTACCACTGCGGTGCAATTGGCTATTATTTGTTTTGTGGTTAAACTGACATTTGATGAAGGACGTATACAAACCCTCGAAGAAACTGATTTTATTTAAAACTGTCCTAATATAAAACCGGTTGTGGGCGCGTATAAACGAAGTAGCCGAAACAGTACTGCGAATTATATTTCAACCCTTGAACTACGCATTCGTTTCTCAAATTCAATGAAAATAGTAACTTTTAATGAAATTTTCTAGTGTGGCTACTTTTTTAATCGAGATCCCCGATCCATCTAAGTAATCTACTCTGATTAGGCTAGTCGAGTTAATCTCCACTTCTGCCCGATTTGGGATTAATTTTTCCCCCGTAAAAATAAGGTAGAATACTAAATAATTTTATTGACGAATTTTGTGACCCAAAATTAAACTTGAACAAGTTAAAAAAAAATAATTTTAGGCAGATAAGTTATTTCATCTATTTTTTTCTCCCATAAAACTCATATTTTATGAAAGTTTGTTATATTTCATTGAATATTATTTAAGTTTGATTCTGATCTGCTTGTTGTACAGTCAACTAATCAATAAATTTTCTTCAGAATCAATTTGACTGTTTTTTAATATTGAACGTTTGCACTAATATTCATACTAAGTAACAAGTTTTCTTTTGTCAGTGGAATAATATATATTTCTATTTTATAGGTGTTTCACAAGGTCTTAATTTGATTAAAACGAATTACGTTAGATATAATTACTGTTATAAGAAGAAATACAACGTTATGCGTGATAATTATTTATATACCGATCTAAGTTTTTGTTCAAGTTAAAATTCTTGCAGAATATTTTAAAGAAATAATGAGACTGCTCGGCGGCCTTTTCCGAATGAAAACCTAATGGTTTCTTTGTGACTTCCATAAATTCTGGGATATGGTATATAACAGTGTGTATTTCGGGGGTATATTTTAGCTAAGCCTTTTTTATTTCTGTTTCAAACTGCAGTATATAAATGGCATGGTTTGCATCCAAACAATTTTTAAAACAGCTAGTAATCACTCTGTTGAAGCTTTTTAATACTGGTATACAGGGTATCCCAAAAATCCGAGTTCATCCTAATATCTCTAGAAATAAAAGGGACAAAGATGTAAAATTTCACATAACGAGATGGTTTACAAAATACTATCATTTTGGACGCTAATTGTGCCGCCATTTATTAAAGGGGCGGAGCTAGGGTGGAGACAGTACTTTTTTAAAGTGAGATACTCTGTATATTTTCTAAAATTTAAATAGAACTTTTTATACTCTTTCCAAAAATACCTTTTATGTTACCTCTTTCTTTAACGGTTTTTAAATATAATGACAAAATCTTTTAAATTAGTATCCAAAAAGATACTTTTTTGTAAACGAAATCATCTAATTATATGAAAGTCTGCTTCTTTTGGTTTTGGAGATATTAGGGTTGACTTGAACTTTTGGGACACCCTGTATATTTTGGGTAGAAGTAACTAATATAGTACTGTATTAATATATTTTGGGTAGTAAAATACCACATATTTTTGGGTTCTTTTGGTTTAATTTGTATTAATTGTTAGATTTAATCTGACTTTAGAAATAGATTTTTTTAAAAAAGGTCATTATTTATTATTCAAAAAAGGTTATAAATTCATATTTAAAAAAAAAGATCAAGCAAGAAGAAAAATTTTGAACTAAAATACTTTCGTATGAAAATTGATTGTTTCGTTGACTGTACAAAAAAATCATACGTTTACGATTTTGCATTCTACTTCTTTTTGATTAGGAGACATCGACATTCATAAATGAGGAGTTGCAAAGTATATATATTTTTTGTTTTGAAAATAATACTTTTGCTAAGTGTGCAAGAATAAGTCGTTAAAAATTTAAAATAAACAATTGAGGTTAGCATTCGACTAAAATTTAAATCGATTTTAAAGTAATTCAGTTCTAACTCCGTGAATCAAACTAAGTAAATGGTTAGTTTTTCGGACAGATACAATGTTAACCTTTAATAGGCGGAATTCGAAAAATTACACATGGGACCGGCTGGGGTCGAAAAAGACCCCAATTTGGTTTTGATTTATTAATTTGTGATACTATTTTGTTACTATTTTTTTCTTCAATAAACATACCTAAAAAGAATAATATAGTGTTAAACTAATATTTTGAAACTAAAAATATACTTAAAATAAGAACTCAAAACATTTAAAATATTTGAACGAAATTTTTATTAATTTTGGCAGCCGGTACATATTATTTGAAAAAGAGAGTGGTCTGGACAGACGTATTAGTTGCATTTGGTACAAACTTTTTTATATTTTCTATCTTTGGTTCTGTTGCAAAGATGGCATCGTGATCCCTAACATTTGGCGTGGGTTGATTTTCAGTCGCTTCAGCTTGATTTTCATCTTCTCGGGATAGATCGGGAAAAACTGCAGTCATATATCTTTTCTTGACTATTTGAATCTGTTTGTTGCTGTATCGCCTAGTAACTTTCTGTTTTATGAGCTCTTTTCCCAAGTCTAGAAGAAATAATTTACGTCTCTGCGGTTTTGCTTTATTCCAATCTGGAAATTTCAACCGATACGAGCAACATTTAGAAGATTTGCAAATATTACTACAGGCCAGCGATTAAACCTTCTTTTCACAGAGTACTCGCTTGCCACCTTGTCTGTAGTGTCAATACCTCCTTTCGTTCTGTTAAAATGAAGAATAATCTCGGGCTTATTGCAGAATTCTGCACCAGATACTTCATCCTTCATATGCTCAGTCGACAGCAGAATAACGGCCGCATTTTTCTTCGGGACATATGATACTAAAGTGCAATTTTTCTTAAAAGCAAACATACTTGAATTTACATTTTTATACGGAGCTGGTAAAAGTTCTGATGGTATGAAAGTCTTGTGTTTTCAAAGAGTTCCAGACAAGTTTTCTCGCCCAGAGCTTTTCGGCAAGTTCCAAACTGACAAATGACTGACCAAATCCATTACTACTCTTTGGCGTTGCCCCTTTTCTGGATTCTTTTGTTATTTTCCTGAAACAAACAATGGCTTTTAGCAAAATAATTAAACCACAGCAAGGACTATATTTTTCAAGATAAATACTCACCTAAATATACCTGAATGTTGCAAACGAATCAGGTGTCGCAGTCGACCAAAGCCCATACTTTTAACCCGTATTTGTCTGGTTTGCTTTTCATATACACTCTAAAAAGCGCTCTGCCTCTAAAAGGAACTAGTTGCTCGTCAACGCAAGCATGATTGCTTGGAGAAAGGGATTTCTTACAGTTTCTGATGAATATTTCGAATATGTCTCCTATAGGAGCTAATTCATCAACGGCTTTCCATGTTGCTCTCGTCTCAATGTAGTCAAACCTCAGAAAAGATGTTATTTCTTTGAAACGGTCCCTCCTCACACTGAACGGAATCTACGAACTCTTTAGAAGAGCGAAGAGCACCAAGTGTTATCAAAAGGCCGAGGTATACCTTAATCTCTGAATCATCAACAGGTGTAAATTTTCTTCTTTTGTCTAGATAATCTTGATTTCATTTATCAAAAATGGCTTATCTTTTTCTATTTGTCTCCACAACTATTTTTGAAACAATATCGGGAGAAATTGCTACTGTAAGGGGTAAGTTCCACCTTTTTAGTCAATATATTAGCTTTCTGGCGCTTGACTGGTGGTGTTTCCACTGGATGCTTAGAACATTCTGTACCATTCGCCGCTACATAAATTGGGCCTTTACGATTATCAGTATTATTTGGGACGGAGTCAGAATTATCAGTATTATAGTCGAATTCGATCACATCCTCCGCAGATTGAACCTCTTGGACAATATCCTCATCTTCTAAATCGCTCGCAGCATCTTCGTTCACCCACGTATGAAATTCTGAGTCATCGTTCTCAAGAAGATATAACATCTCCCTATCCGTCAACGGCCTGTGAGTAGGCAAATTTATGCCCATTTTTAAGTCGCATGTGCTACGCACTCCAGCACAGATACAACTAAACTGAAACGTTTGGATAACACACTATTTATAACAAATGGATGGGATTCCCCGTACTAAAAATAAATGCGTGAAGTACCGAAAAGGCATGGGATTCCCCGAAATAGAGATAGATGGGTAATATACCACAAAAAGTTGAGGCGGAGCGGGGTCTTAAGGGACCCCAATAACCAAAAATGGACGACTAATGTTAAAATTCAAATAAAAATATACATCCAAAAAATATGCACATTGAGTGAAGAAGTTTTTATAACTCAAAAAAATAGACGAATTATCCACAAAAAAACACATGGTGGGGTCCGCTTATTAAAGGTTAAAATATTGATATGGTGTTTAAACCTATAACATTTTCATGGCTGGCTGAATCTTTTTTAGAGGAAATTATTATATTGTTTTTAATTTGTGCAGACTTTCTGTAAATATGACTTTTTACAAGGTTTGTTATAACATCTTTAACAGTCAAAGATTCAGCTTTCAAGTTAGGTACTTACATTTTTGCGAGAATATACCTTATGCATATTAATAACTGTGAATATTTTTCTGGATTAATAAGTGAAAATCTTTGTGTCAAAAATTTAACTGGAAATTTCCCTAGGGTCAATTTAACTGAAAATTTTACACGAAAAGTGGAAATTCCGTTTTGAAAATTGCATCTGGAAATATTCCGGGGATAATTTTAAATCAACATAAACTTAGTGTAGTTGCTATTATAATTAGTTGGTATAGAGCTAAAACAAAATTGCTACAGTAAACAAAGTACCTACTGTTTCGATTTGGTCGTCGTTTTCACAGTCATTTTAAACTTTTTAAACAAAAAACAGAAATGGCCCGTTTCGGTAATGTTTCTTTAAATGATATGAATGAAATTGCGGAAAATAGTACTCCCGTCAATACTATAAAAAGTAGAAAATCGATTTGGCAACAGTTCCAGCAGTTCCGCAATCAAAAAGGATACTCCTTGGTGGAGGAAAAGTGCACAACCAACATACTAAACGACGCACTAAAGGGCTGGGCCTTTAACATAAAGAATGCCAATGGGGAAGACTACAAGGAGTCAGTAATAAAAGTTATGTGGAACAACACTGGTAAGCAACTACAAGAGATCTATTTTACGAAATTTAGTACCAAGCTTGATCCTTTTAAGGATATCGAGTTTGCAAGTTCTAGAAAGGCAAGAGATTCAATGAGGAGGAAACTGCAATCGCTTCCAGAAAAACGGAAAATGAGTGCAGCCGCTCTTACCAATAAAGAATACCAGGCCATTATATCATACTGGACGGAGGACACACCCGTTGGACTTCAAAGAAAATTCTACCATTTAGCAGCGGTAGAGTTAGCGTGGAGAGGGGGCGAAGCTAGCAACCTCCTTTGGTCTCACTTTCGCAAAGAAGTCCACAATGATGGAACGTTTACAAGTTAGTTGGTTTAACTTTCCTGGTTATTTCTTATGGAAATAAAACTTCAATTGGGTTTTTGTTGTTTTAGGAAGAGTGGAGTATAATCCAATATTTTTAAAAACCGCCCAAGGAGGATCCCAGAAGTGCAACGAGAGTAAATGGCTTGTGCAAAATAAAAACCAACCAGAGTTTTGTCCGGTACGTTTATACGAAAGCCTCATGGACAAAAGACCTCCAAACGCAACTACTGACAGATTTTTTTTGACGCCCAATCCAAAATTTTTGCTTAAGAATATCTGGTCTAAAACCGTCCCAATAGGAAGAAATACGATTTCTTCTTGGACTAGGGACTCTGCTGAACGTACAGGGCTTGACACTCAGATTACAAAAATTACGAATCACTCGAACAGGTCCACTACAGTGAGCCAATTAGCAAAATCAGGAGTCCAAGAACAGCAGCTTATCAAAATAACAGGCCATGGAAACGTTAACTCAATAAAACCGTATCTTCAACTGGATAAAGACCACCATGTGTTATTAATTCAAGGTTTGAGAAAAGATACTACTTCGTTGTCAACTGAATCTGAAGGTTGCAACACTGGAATCGGCAAATTCAATGTCCATCAGAGTTTTCAGAATTACATCAGCCCCAAACGACAGCTATGACCAGCAAGAATCACACTACCCCTGTTACTTATCAAAATTGTACATTTTAGAGCAATTGTAGTTTTTAGAAGCAGGACTAAGTTTAAGTTTTATTTTACTATTAGCATTAGAAAAAATATTAATTTTTATTAAAGTATGGTATTATTTAAATAAATAAACATATCAAAATCAAGTTTTAAGCAACTACCTAAATAAACTTTTATCAACTCGGGAAATTTCCGATCAAAACATAACACGGGCATAAAATATTTCCTAATGGAAATTTTTCAAAATTTGGTCTTTAGCCAATTTTTTTTTAAAAAAAGCATTCGTGCATCAAAAAAAAATCCCTCACCCTGCGGGTTCGGGATTTTTTCATGTGCAATGCACTCATGCTTTTGTTATAAAATTCGTTTCAGAAAAAATTTTCAAAAATTTCTGGAAATATTTCATGCACTATATTTCTACTGGAAATTGCATCTTATATCTTTATTTGGATTTTTTAATGTTTTAAATAAATTTTGTTTCACTCGGTATATTTTCTATCAGAATATAACGCGTGCATGTCAAATTTTCTTCTAGGAAATTTTTGAAAATTTCGTTTTCAGCCAATTTTTTGTAACAAAAGCTCTCGTGCATGACGCCAGAAAAAATCCCTCGTCCTACGGGTTCGGGATTTCTTCAGATCGCATGCACTCAAGCTTTCGTTAAAAAATTGGATTCAAACAAAATTTCCTGGGAATCTGACATGCATTCACATTCTTTTTAACATCCTACAATTTTAATGGTATAGTGCATGTCAGGAAATTTTTGCATGCGATCTGAAAAAATCCCAAACCGTGATCCAAAAAATGTCCACTTATTAATCCAGAAAAAATTTCTAGTTATTAATATGCATAAGGTATATTCTCACCAGTATTATACCGGATGCCCCTTTGGCAGCGCCGTTGTGCTTCATTTATCGTTTTTGCAGTGTATATGCTTGTTTATCTCATAGCGAAAAGCCATATGGTACGTATAATTAATTTATTTCATTATGAAATAACTAAAGTGTATAATATAGAATATACAGACTATACAGACTATATGATATTCCTCATAAAAGATTATAAAAAATAACGCATAAAACACTGTAAGATTTCGTGATCTATGCTCACATAAATTTATGATGTTATATAATTTCTGACTGGTGAATGTGGAACACAAATCCCGCTTAAGATTTCATCATATCTCACGAGCCAGTTGGTTTACAACAGTTTACAATATTTTATGATTTCTAATATGACAATTCCTCATAAAAGTATAAAAGGTTCTATAACAACTATATTTCTTGAAGCCCTTGAATATCAAATCTGAATTGAATAGCGTTCTTACTCAGACACATACATTGCGCACCCTACATGAGAACTGTCGAACCCTGTACACCAACGTTGAATTATTAGTCTAACAATGAGATTTACTAAGATCTAAAATAGTACCCCCACAGGTCTAAATATTTACACCTGTGCGGCGTACTAAATTAAAACCAATTTTCAAAAAACACTTACTCATACAGAAGACATAAAGTTATTGATTATTTTGTATTATTATTGCAAAATACCACTGAAAAACTGCTTTTTTCTCAAAATATACAATATTTTATAAAAAGGTGCTCTAAAACTAATTTTTTTACAGGTTTCAAAAAGGCAAATGGTGAATTCGAAAAAAATTTGGCACATAATAGCTTCATTATTAGTGTTTGAGGTTATAAAGATGGTGATTTCTTAGACCACCTCAGGGAGGTGGTTTAAATTTATAGCCCCCAGAAAGAATTGTTTTGTGGCATTTGGTAATAAGTTCGTTTATAATTTCCCTAAGTTACCGTTTTTATAAGTATTAATTTACCTTATTTAATATCCCAAGTTGTTCATTACCCAATAAAACACCTCCTATTTTGTCCAGAAAGACGCCATATTTTGAACCCGTTTTCAGCACAAAAAATATATTTATGAGGGTACTACGAGGCAAAACAAACATAAGTGAAGGTCACTGATTATGCACGAAAAATGTACCAAACAAAAAAACCCAAAACAACTATATTAATTTATTTACAAACTGAAAGTAAAACATTGAGGTTATCTAGAACCTCAGTCTAACTTTCCTTACTCAAAGCTCATCATTCACTCATTTTAAAGCTGTAGCTTTCATCAGTAGATGTTGGTGCAAGCCAAAGTGCAAGTAGTGGTAAAAGATCTGAACTCGCTGTTTGTGATTGAACGCCGCGCTAATATTTTTAAACTGACATTTCGACAGTGACAGAAATGTAAAAAAAACTTGCATTTAAGTTTTTTAATACATTTCATAAATAAAAACACCTTTTAAATAAATACAAAATTAATCGACTAATTATTTTATTATTACTCATCTAAATCGTTGTGTGACATCAAGTATTAATTGGAAAAATTAATTAACAAGGGTAAGTTTTAATTAGAGACTATTTAAACCCCGTGTGGGTTTAAATTTTTTAATTTCCTTTTCTTCTAAAGTGAAAATTTTCTCTTAAATCTAATAAAAGATTGTGTTAAGATGATTATTAAATAAACAAATTTATTAAAATTCTTCTCATAAATCGAACTATGTCCAAACACAAGGAAGGTTGGTTTAAAATGCCTAAAACCAAAAATTTCACTTAAACTTAGTACCGTTCTAAAATAGACTAAACCTTTTTAGTAAATCCCACCGTAAGTGTCTGATATCTACCTCAAACAATGGTAATAGATACCCTGATCGATTTTAGGAAAATATTCAGGTAATTACGAATAACTTGACCGGCAGTCTAGTAGTTAAAAGCAATTTACATGTTAAACATCATATACCCTATAGTATTTACCTGTCTCTATTGAAGCCCTCTTTCTATTCTGCGGAGACGTAAATAAATTGCACCTCATGCTAGAGTTGATAGAAATCCGACTTTCAATTTGGTGGAGAAATCCCGAAAAAATTGGCTGTTGCGCGTAATCCCGAATGTCCACTATAGCGAGTAGGGATGGACCAAATCATTTATAGTGTGAGATAGTTTAAATTAGGAGAGCAAACTAGGGTTTCGAAGTTCCATTATATTTATTTTTTACTTTTTCACAACGTTTCGAATGACTAGTATATCTGCAATCATCATCATAAAACCGAGTTTTTCATTTGTGTTAGGTAAGGCGAATTTCCATGGATCCGCGTATTGGTTGCTTATTCTTCTTATCTTCTTTGAGATTCCTTTGATGTATGGAATTATAAGAGTCGCCTTCCTTTCAGTATTTACGTCTGTCGTCCTTGTGTTGGTATGATCTGAAGAGGTTTATTGATCATGTAGTTGAAAAACCCGTTCCTTCGCAGATCGGATCGATGTTTCTCTTTTCTTTATTTAGAGCTTCTTCTGTATTGCAGATGTGGGCAGCTCGATCTATAAGAGATTATGGAATTCCCAGTGTGGTTGGTGTAGAGTGGTTTGATTTAAAGTTCAGATATATTCCAGAATAAGTTGGTTTGCGATACACGGAAGGGTGATGCAGTTTCTTAGCCATAGTTTGGGTCTCTGTCATGATGTTCGCAGAGCTTCTTCTTCAAAGGATTCCATAAAGATGTTGGTAGCTACCGGCGAAAGTGGAGACTATCTTTCTGTCAAAAATACCTGTCCTTTTCCTAGAAGTGAGACTTCTGCAGACAGCATTTCAACAATTTCATAATGGCATTGATTGGTAAATTGGTTCTATCAGAGAAGTGGTTGTCCTTCAGTAGCTTATGTTCAATGATTTAGAATGATTCTTCTAGTGGTACATTCTCGTACAATCTTTCGACTAACAAACTGGTCGTCAGGTTGTAGGTTGATGTCTCTAAGAAGGTTGACGAAGTGCTTTAAATTTTTTGACGAATGATGGTGACTTTTCTTGAAGAGGGTGGATGATTAGTATAAGATATTTAGCAAGATTATAAGTCGGACAATTGCGAAAACTGGTTATTGGTTGAAGAAGCATGTTTTCTTTATGAATTTTCGGCAGTCAGCGCTTTGCTGTGGTTCGGGGTGAGTTTGCTCCTTTTAATGTCGTTAAAGTATCTTCTGTGTTGGTGGAGCGTTTGGTAGATTTTTCTTTCTTTGGTGGTGGTTGGGTCCTGAGTTATTTCTCTCTTATTTTTTTTGGTAAAGCTTCTTTTCTAAGAAACTGAATCACATTAACTCTCGAAAAACAAGAAAATTGTCAGGTCCGTTTTCTCTAACCATAACCACTTCTGTATATATCGCAAACCAACTCATACAGGACAATATCTAAACTTCAAATCAAACCACTCCACATTCCACATCAACCAAACTAGGAATTGCGATCTTTGATAGACCGAGCCACCTAAATGTGCAATACAGAAGAAGCTTGAAGTAAAGAAAATGCAAAAATTCGATCCGATCTACAAAGGAACGGTTTCTCCAAGTACACGATCAATAAAACTCTTCAGACCACACCAACACCAAGGACCACAGACGTAAATACTGAAAGGAAGACGACACTTATAAAATTCCATACATTAAAGGAATTTTAGAAAAGATAAGAAGAATAGGCAACCTAAACCATCTTCAGAACGACCACAACAATAAGAAGTGCATCTTCGGAGGTAACAGATTTCAACTGTAAAAGGGCGGAGCCAACTAAGTGTAAACATAGGTTTATGGTTTACTAAACTAAGATAGGGTGATCTTAGGTTTTTGTTAGTATTCACTTGATGACTATTTCAGATACATAAGCATTCAAAACGTTTCGAAACAATAAAAAATAAAGGTGGAAGTTCGAAACTCCAGTTTTCTGTCAAGTTCAACATTGTCTACCACCCTCAAACAACAGTTTAAATTATGTTTAAACCAATCCCATCATACATATAGACTGGGCCCTGGATCAAACTTAATTGGTTAAATGGGTTTTGTTTTAAAACATTATTGAGTGGAATTTAATGTCATTCTATTATGGCAACATCGCTTGCCTCGTTTTTTTTTTTTGAAAACATGTGTGTGATAGTTGCGGGTACTAGTCAGGAGCAAAGTAAAAAATAAAAATCGACTAAATATTTCGATTTTTTTACCTATTCTGTGAATTGTTTAATACCTAATGCTTTTTTTTTGAAGGGTCTCAAGGGGAAATCTTGCATAAGACGCCCGAACTACTTTTCTGACACCTAAAACACCTCCATTGTGACTCCAACCTGCCTGGTGGTAAGCTACAGTCACTGCACTGCAGCCATTTCTGACTTATTGTGCACCCTCTTGGTTCCTAGGCTAACCACTCCATTAATTTTATCCCCTGTACAAGTTTGTACAGGTTCTTAATGGAGTAGTCCCCAGTCAATATTGGGTCTAGTTCAACTTCCCCAAATATTAAGTGCTTTTTGCGATCCAGTACCTCGCATTGGCATATTACATGTTCTATTTCCGGTTCCTGATTGCATAGACAGATAGATACATTTATTCGATTTTTTTACAATGGTCTTCTTAAAAAAAATACATTGCATACCCCTTTGGGTTTAAATCCTGTCAAAATTCTTAAGCTAATATTATCACAATGTTAACATAAAATAAGTAGCATCAAAACATTGAAAAGAAAAAAAATATTTATTATATATAATGTGCAGCTCATGTCTCCGTGATACAAGCCCATGTTGTTTAGGTGAACTTTAACCGCCATACGGCCGGTCATGAGTCCCATTTGATAAAGGCTCTGCTGTGTCTTAGCCCCTGTCTTTCTAACTGATGGCTTTCGTGTTTTTCCCTTATCCAGAGTTTCACCAGTACATTTTGGTACCCCCAGGGCTGGTTCTGATCCAATATATTTCTTTTACGATTGTCTTGCAAGTTCGTCAGCTTTTTCGTTGCCTTGGATACCTCTATGTCCTGGCACCCATACTAATGTAATTTTTTTATGTTCCGCCAGTTCCATTAGTTCAGCAAGGTATTCCCAGACTAGCCTTGAGGTGACCTTTGGGCACATAAGCGCCCTAAGGGCTGCCTGACTATCTGAGTATATAGATATGGTTTGACCGAAGTATCCCATTCTATTGTTCTCTCTTGCGCATTCTAGGATGGCAAAGATTGCTTCTTGGAAAACTATCGGCTAAGATCCCAGTGAAAAATGCAGATCTCTCTTAGGTCTTTCCCCGAATATTCCTGCCCCACTGCCTTCATCAGTTTTTGATCCGTCTGTGTACCAGATCAGTTCTCCCTGTGGCAGTGGTTGTTTTGTCCTGACCACGCTACTCTTTTCTGTATAATTACTTCTAGAGTTGGTCCGTATAGGTACTTTGATGACATCTGGTCTGATCTCATGTGTAGGATTGGTATATCTAAGAACTTCTCCTCTCTATTATGCATAGTTTTTTGAAGACGATAGAGTCCGATCTTTGCCTCTCCCTGTATCACCAAGTAAAGTGGGGGAAGGTCTAAGGGCACCTCCATGGAAGTTGTTGGTGTAGTTCTCATTGCACCTGTGACGCTGAGGCAAGCAAGTTTTGCAGCCTGCTTAGCTGAGCATCACAGTCTGTTACGTTACTTTGGGCCCATCCCTCGACAGCTGAACTTCCTCATTTCCCAGAGTTAGAGGTATGAGTCCCTCTAAATTTCTTCTTTTGGTAAAGGGGATTATAACTGTCTTCTGGGAGCTGATGATTAGTTTTTTTCTATCAGCCCATTGTTCCACAATCCTTAGGGCTCATTGCATTCGATCCCTAATGGTTGTGTTGAATTTTTCTGGAACCAGAATGACAAGGTCATCTGCGTATCCTATCACTTTGAAACCCAACTGCTTTAGTGTCCTAAGAAGCCCGTCCATCACAAGATTCCATAGCAAGGGGGAGAGAACTCCCCCCTGCGGACATCCCCCTGCCACCCGGACTGCTACAGTGTTACTTAGCAGTTTAGTAAATAATACCTAATGCTTTTAACAGGTTTTATTAAGTTTTAGAGATACCCAAAAGGTAATGGATTTTTCAAAGTAGAAAATTCAAAATTGTTTGTTGGCATAAAAAAAATCCTCCAAAATAAACTCAAAATTAAGCAAAAATTCGCGACAACACTGCGTTAAACCGCAGCCGTTATCTCATGCCAATACTGTAATTTACAATTCACCAAGCGTATGATGATGTCACTACCATTCATTGTAACGTCACTTCCGTTCACAAAAGTGGATGGTTAAAAACATTTTTTTACTTGGAAAGTGAACAACTTGATACCCGAAGCTTACGGAGACTTTTTATTATTTACTACGTTAAACAAATAAAGAAACAAACGAAGAAGTAGAACTAGCAAAAACTAACCTCAAAATGCATTAGAAAAATGTCAAAAAAGTTTTTCAAAACGCATTCAATTCCCTTCAAGAACACGAAAAGAGAATCGTATTGAAAACGTATTCAATTCTATATGAAAACATAGTAATTATTTGGGCAATTACCTACTTCGTTTATACGCACCTAAAACCGGTTTTATATAAGGACGTTTTAAATAAAATCGCTTTGTCCGAGGGTTTCCGTCATTAAATGCCATTAAATATAAAATCGATTTAGTGCTTAAAATAGTTTTAGTGATGTTTATACGACAAAATTTTCAAACCGTTTTTATTCAAAAGCGCGTTAAGAAGCCCGTATAAACAAAGTAGATAATTGTTTACCTTTCTTGTGACTTAGACTGCGTTCAATAACTCTCTAGTAGCCCTAATGAAAAAAACGAGTAGGATCTCATGAAAGTTGATGAGATGTATAAGGTTTTATAAGAATCTACTAGCCACGTTGTCTTTCTTGTAAAAACTGATAGAATAAATTTCTACTTTATGAGATTTTTTTTGATTTGTATAAGTTTGTTTTACATACCGCACAGAAAACATATAAAATGTGATAAAACATCATAAAATCTCGTCAAACTTTTTAAAAAGATTTCGAACATTAGGCTTTATTTCTAAAATGCTTTCGCCCATCCCTAGTTCTACAGAGTGATATCACTAGGTTTTATCAGCGTTATTATTTCCTTGTCTGATGTCACGGCGTAGGAAAAGCGAATTGACAATTTTCCAGTCGGTTTCCCACCCGTGGAAGGAAATGGAAGGCTTCTCGTGGAAATAGATTTTTCCACCATTCGATAAACAGTCGGACCACCCGAGTCCGCACACTCACACACACACACATCCATACATGGGCATAGCTAAGATTTTTTTTCAAGGGGAGTGGGCAATTGCTTTGAGGAAAGTAATCATAGTTGAGGGGAAAATCTGGCTTTAAATCTAAATTATACTCTATTTAAAAAAAATTACACGTTTGGAATGCTGCGGATGAAATGAAAATGTTTATAATTAAACTACAAAATTAAATATTAAGGCGAAAATTAACTTAATTTCTGTATAAACTTCATAATTTTTGATTACTTTAGATGCCCCGCAATTTTTAATATTAAACTACAGGCGAAAAGTTTTTGACGTGTTTCTGTTATTTGTAAAAAAACTATTCCAGGGGGCTATAACTGAAAGGTAACCTAAACTTGAGCTTAAATAAATTCATAATTCTAAAGATTCGAGGCATGCCTAAAATGCATCAAAAACATTATTGCAATCACGTTCAATATAGGTAAGTACCTATTTTTCTGTCTGGTGGATTTTAATTTCTTTAAAAGCAGTGCTTAGTTCAGACTGTAGAGTATAGGGGGCTGTGCCCCCCCCCCCGCCCTCCTTCCTACGCCCATGCACACACACACATACGCTTACTTACTTCTCTTTATCGTATTTTACAATCTGGGAAGTAAAAGAAGCTAAATCAAAGCCATCTGTTGAACTGATCTCGAGCATAGGAGGACTTAAACTGTGTGCAGAGAGAAAGAGGAAGACAGCCTAGACAGGGCGACATATTTTGAAAGAATTGAATGTGTGTAAGGGTTAATTAACAAGTGTTAACTTACTGTAATATTAGGGAATTACAAAACTTCAAATATGGGCGAGTTTTCGTTAAATGTACATTTTGGGATATATTTTTGTCCAGACAGGTCAATTTCATCGATTTTTTATTCTTTGTGATAGAACAGTGTAATAGACCGCAAAAGAGTTCTAGAAGTTCATACATTACAAAAATTAACTTTCTAGAAGTAGTACTCGTAAAGTTAATCTGAAATCAGGAAGGAAGACAAGAAAGAAAGAAAACATTGTCTTTCTCATAACGCATCTTCCTGGGACTTTTATGACCCACTGATTTTATCTTTTGCAAACAGTGTTTTCCAGAAATACTGTTAAATGATGGCTTGTAGTGTAAAAAATAAAACAGTTGATTAGGAACAAACTGTAACACTGCTACAAACAATACAAGTATTTTTTATTATTTTTAATAAATCTTTTACTAAATATTTATCTAAAATATCTTTTCCCACTTTCTTAAAAGGAATTTGTGATTATGATTATAAAAACAATATATTTTGATCCGGAGATTCAGTAACTTTACTAAAAAATTAACCTGGAAGAAACGTTATGATAATGACCATGCGTTAGCGTAATGACAAATCTGTAACGAATCCCAAAACATTTTTAATGAAAGACAAAAGAAACAATTAAAAAAACTTAGCTAAATTTATACTCCTGCAAATAAAAAAATAAATATAAAAAATCTTATGTGTAGGTAAAACTTCTGGTGGTTCAGCACGTAGTGAAGAGATTTCGTCTTTATCTTCACATATGTAGTGGCGTTTAGTGACCGGTTTTGGCGGATTTATTTTACATAGTATACCATCTGCTGGAATTGTCTGGCAATCAGCAGATATCGGCCAACAGAATTTACCAACAAAACGTGTTGGATGGTTGGATGCATGAAATATACCTTCAGTTGATCGTCCACAACATCTTCGATGAATCCTGCATAACACTGATCGCAATAAACGGCGGCTATCCACTCATTTTTGTTGGTGTTTTGTTTTTGTCAAATATATCCGTTAAAACATTGTCCTCACTAAACAGTATTTTCTTTAATATTTTTCTTCCTGCTCTTTTTTATTTCATTTCAGACTTTCTTCCTTCATCTTCTTCAATCTCTCTTGAAGCTCGGAGGCTTTGCTGGTATTGAACATGATCCTAAGACAAAGAAGCAACATGAAATAGTCATTCTCCTAATGCTAAAGATATATGGAAGAAAATTAGGGTAAAGACCAAGTATACCATTAGGTAAAGGACATCTTCCTTTTCTGGTTAAATTTCGAAAAAATGAGGTTAGATAACTAAAACATCTGTTGCTATAATATAAAATAAAAATAACAATGATAACTTATAAAACAAGAGTTCTATATAGCGTTTTATAAGGACCAAAATTGAACGCGAAAAAATCTTACCTTTAAATAATTTAGAAATCAAATTCCACACACTGCACACGTGCTCACTCTTGCTGCCGAACTGACAAACTAGATGGTCTTTAGGAATACCGTGAAGTTACCCCCACCTTATGTCTCTGCTTTGACGCAGTCGGCAAGGAAGACGAAATTTTTGAATGTGACCTTTAACATTTTTTAGAAATTACACTACTTTGTAGAAAAAATATTATTTTTTCGTATATGAACCGAAGAACTTTTAGTTTTTCAAAAACACTATATTATTTTAGAAGAAAGTTGCAAAAAAATAGAATATAATAATGCAAGTTTAAAAATCGGCTTTGGGGACAGTTAGATAACAGGACATTTCGCCTAGTTTTTCTGCCATATTTTGAAAACCGACGTAAACATTTAAAAAATTATGCAGGATCCTCAAAGGAAGGAAGTATTTATATATAATAAATATCAAAGTGAGCAATAAAAGTTAAAAATAAAAATAAAATTAGCTGGGGACAGCAAATGTACATTTACCAAAAATTCGCCCATATAGCGGGTTCCTGTAACATACTAAGAACCTTCTTTAGATAAAATGTATAAAATTTTATTAAAGTTACCTACCATACCTTTGACAAAAAAACTCTTAAATATTTATGTTATTAAGTAATACTCCTATATTACCTATATTACATTATAGTTTTTATCTACAGAAGGTTTTTAGTATTTTACAGGAATATTTAAAAAAAGAATATTCTAGTCATATTATTACTACATGAAAAATCTCACGTATGTGTAAATTCTTATTAAGATTTTAAAATTTTTTGTGTGATTTATGCAGTTGCAAAAATCGGTTTTTGTATTTTAAAGCCTTATTTTTCTTTTTCAAAAAAAACTTGGGTTTCAAGAACTTTTATAGTTAGTTTGTAGATTTCAAAAGCTGGTTTTCTAATTAATTTTATGTTTTTTCATATTTAAGACTAATACATGTATGGACTAAAATCCAACGTTCCCCATACTAAGGGGGCCAAAGTCCCAATGTGCTATGTTACCTTTGTGGTCCATAGCGACCTTATTTTTAGTTTGATTTAGAAACGGCCTGGAACAAATTTAGGTGAATCCTTATATTACTTAAATATAGCATATTTGATAGAAAAGTCATCTTAATTTAGAATTGGTGAGAGTTATTTTTAGATAAATAGTACAAAATTGCCAAAAATATTACTTACTTATTTAATATATTTGTTTATCAGTAACTGAGTATCTTTAATTTTTTTCGTTGGTTGGAGTAGATATTTTATAAAAATTAAACACTACATGAATATGTGGTAATGTTGTGTTAAGGCAACGCCTAAACGAAATGTGTAATAATTATCTGAAATAAAGGATCTGAGAAAAGTTTATTTAAAAGGACTCTACCTAAAGGATAGAATCAAATTCGGATATATGGAGAGGGCCAAGGGAGGTAATTAAAAACTTCTGTTATATTTCATAAATAACTACTCGGTACTCGGTGCAGCCCTAGTTATTTTAGTCCCCAAATTGCGAGAACAAAATTAGGTCAATGATTATGGAATTATTATCAGGTATTATTTAACATTTTACGATACATTTTTTTTGGGGGCTATTTTTTGGCTTTTCTTTCGGGTCTGTTTCTTTTTCGGGGGTTATTTTCGTTTAATGTTAAGGCGAACCCAAACCATATTTCCCAGGCTGGAAACACTAGATCTAAAAAAAATAACGAAATGTATTTCGAACTATTTATCTATCTAATCTAAATAAATAATTCAACACAGCTCTAACCAGACGACGACGACGACAATCCAACAGTCTTAAGTCACCTTTAGCTATATTCGATTACGGCCACAAAAGCGACATAGATTTGACAACACTGCTTTGCTGTTTTTGGCCAAACTTTCCGGGCAGAATATCGGAAACGAGAAAACGGAATCTGTTGAAATTTGGCAGGAATGTTTATTTTTGAATTCCTCGCAACCGTATCCAGACAGTTTTTTGCTGGACTCTCTCATTTTCGAAATAAAATAAACACAGCTAACAATAGTCAAAAATCTTACCTGGCTTTTTCTTTAGTTAGTCGTTAGTCGATAATATAGAAATCTGTTTTTTTGGATTTTTTTATTTTTTGAACAAATAACACCAAATTTTGAAAAATCCTTTGGATAAGGTTCTAGATTTTAATAAATCCTGTTATCTGATAACAAAAAAGTTACGGTTTTTTTCTTTGTAAGCAATATTCTGCCGGAATTCTGAAACGCCAAGGTCACGTAATTAAGTAGGCCCAAGGAAACTGAAGGAAGTTCGATTGCGATTGCGAACATGCGGCCAATAAATTGATACATGTCAAGTGATAAAAATAATACGGACAATTTTTATTTTTTTGATGTTGAATAATGATTTTTCTTTTGATTCCTTTTAATTTCGAGACATTGCAATCCATGAAGAATGAAGCCGAGCATCAAAATCTTTTAAAGAAACATTAATAAATGGTTACGTTCCTAATAAGTTATACTTTTCTCACATATGGTGTTCGCACCGTGTGTTAGTGATGCCACCTATTGTTGATTTTTAAAAAAAATAGCAAGTCAGTGTTGTCAAATCTATCCCGTTTTTGTGGCCTTAAAAGTGGTGGAGTTTTGACCTCCTATATACAATCATTAAAATATTTGCAGGAAGGTTGTCAAATGTTCAAACGTATATTCTTTCAATAAGCACTAAAGTCAACCCTGTAATATGACATTTTTAAAGAATTTTATGATGTGTGCCATATAGGAAATGGCCAAAACGTGCTTTTTCCAGATTGTTTTAGAATTTCATGTTTATAGCTTCTTCTTGTGTGTGAAAGACCAATATTGACAGCTTACACAGCACCATCCTATGTGGTCTCGCATTTAAAAATGTGTATCCCACGTTTGATACAAGCTCATATATTTTATCCTTAAAACACCGATTTTCACTTAAAAGATTTTCCTCCAAAATCTTCCTTTAATGCTTCTTAAAAGACTTTTACTTCCAACATTAGGGTCGATCCATTTTCTAAGCACTTAATGGTATCCCTGCTTACTTTTAGAACTATATTCTTAAATACTTTAGCTCTTTTATACCCTTTTCGAGATTATAGATTTAAATAAAATCAATGCTAAGATCATTTGCATAGTTCGTATTTTTGAAGCCCGGCAGACAAGATAAGCTAGAAGGAGAATGATGGAGCACACAACTAAAAATTTTTATAACTTTTATACAGGGTGAGTTTTTTTAAAGTGATGCAAAGGAATTACTTTATTGTTTGTCATTGTATTGTGGCGATATGGATTAGTTTTTGTTTATTGACTTGATTGATTTGATTCTGATTATGTTTTCTGAGATTTCTTTGATGTATGGAATTATAATTGTCGTCCTTCTTTCAGTATTTACATCTGTTGTCCTTTCTGTTGGTTTGGTCTGAAGAGTCTTATTGATCGTGTAGTTGGAGAAACCGTTCTCTCGGAGATCGGATTGGATTGTTAACTTTTCTTTATTTATAGCACTTCTATCTATAAGACATTTTGTATTCCCAGTTTGGTTAATTGTGGAGTGGTTTGATTTGATCTAAACTTCAAACTTCAACTTGAAGCTCGCGCAGAACACAAACGCAAAACTCGACAAGGGGACACAACTAGCTCAACATTGCTGGGATTATCAACATCATATGGAAGAGAAAGAGGCAAAGATCGTCGCCAAGGAGGAAAATCTATTCAAGCGAAAGTTCAAAGAAACAGCATTCATATAGAGGAACCAGAATGTATATTCTCAATAAAGGGTCATCATCAAGTATATTTAGAAACCCATACTTTTCGGAGGTAATACCCAATGAGCATTTTCAGAAACCTCAGGTGACAAAAATTTATATAATTATTATAAAGAGGGTTCCATTAATGCCCTAGGGTATTTAGAGGTTTCCTATATTTGTTTTATTAAAGGTTCTAAATTGATGGTACCATAAAACTGGTGTTAACAATATTTCCACGGACATCTTTATAAAACTTAAAGTCATCGGTAACAAATGTTATATAAATTGGTGTTAACAATGTTTCCACCAACATATTTATAAAAATATAAGTCATCAGTGACAAAAGTTATATAAATTGGTTTTTGAAATCTTTTTAATAACCCATCTATAAAACCGTAAGTAACTATCAATTAAAGATATATAGATTGGTTTTTAAAATGTTGCTATCAACTCACTTATAAAAACTTAATTAACCAACAACCAAGAGACACTTATAAAAACTTGGGAACTCACACACAATAGGTAATTATATAAATTGGTGCCTGTAATATTCTTATGAACTCATTAATAAACCTCTTTTGCCTATTATTTCTATAATATTTTTATTAATTTCTTTCTATAGTGATTATAATACCACTGTTTTTACAACAAAAAAACAAAACAAACAAGATTTTTTAGGTTAATTTTGTGACATCAAAAGGCTCGTTCTTGGGACTTTAAAAGGTGCGTTTTTGCGACATCAAAAGGCGCGTTTTTGCGAGATACCATACCATCATTATCTGGTTTTCATTACATCAATCTGAGAGAGATAAGAGATCCAAATCTTCTCGAGATAGTTTTCGATGACAGGTATCGGGATCCAGCGTTTCCCATGCGTGGCCACCCTGACTCAAAAAACTCATCACGTGGACCGACATGAACTTGTATAGGCAAATCTCGCTTAGACTACGTGATCCGTGTTTTGATTCGGGGAACCCACGCATAAGAAACCCATAGATGGGAACCAGGTTTTAGAAAAAGAGAACAATATAGTTACCGTGTTAAGTTCGCAAAAATGCACCATGAAACTTCGAGTGCATACAGTGCGAACGGCTGGTCGGCGGCAATTGTGAATACATCACCTTACGACGCGACGGAACGCAGCCTCAAGGTCCGTTTCTGCGAGTTTGACATAATTACTATTATCCTCTTTTTCTAAATGCATTCATCTGCCTGTACACCCTTCGACCCCGCAATCTAACTATCTTCTTGAGATAGTTACCTCTGACAGTTATGCGGGGTTGAAGGGTGTGCAGGCGGGTATTTTTCCTGGTATGTGTAGTATGCTGGATCTCTCTCAGACGAATATATTTAGGAAAAGAGAACAATGGTAACTATGTTAAGCTCGCAGAAACGGACCTTCAGTGTTCAACACTGCGCCATCTGCAGCCTTTTGTTCCAACTAGCATCATGTTTTAAAACGTTGATAAAATAGTGTTGAAAGAGGTAAACAGTGATATAATTGTTTTGTTTTTTTTTTATAGAATTGTCGTAAATTTTCGCCATTTTGGATTCCAACAATAGGTTTTTGACCAGAATAAAAACGTTATTTATGGAGTTTCAACATGTGTTTTAATTGAAATATTGCTTGCTTAGAGTTAAGAACAAAATACAAAATTCAATATTTTTACCAGAAAGCAAAAAACATATGCGAAAAAAAAGTATTGTTTAAATAAATATTTTTTCCCCGTTTTAGAGTAGGATGACTGGGAAAACAGCTTTTATTTAACCTATAGTATATAAATATTCATATTCCTGCTATTGTGGATTATTTGCTGTAACTTCTATATTGACAAAAATGCTCATTGGGTAGTCCGGTGTAACTTTTATGAAAGTCCCAGGGTTGTTTGCAATTATGATGAGGAATACTTGCGCAAAATATTATAGGACTGCGCCCCCTTGAGGGCCCCACATACCCATTTTCTCTAATTTTAATACGTTAACGCATATGTTTGGGATTTTGCAAATGTCTCCTGTACTATTTACTTTTGACATATGAAAAGTATGTCATTATAAAGAGGACAGATTGCCCTATCTAGTAAAATAAAGGCAATTTTACCAGATTAATTATTGTGGCACCAGTGGCGTTCGTAATTTAAAAAAAATACAATTTTCTTTTTTTTGCACTTTAGATTTTTTCTTATTTTTACATTTTTTTAAAATCGGGTAGTATGCGGGGTAAACAAAATAACTTAAAAATATCTTCAAATTTTGCCCTTTCTAAAAATGTAAAATTTTTAAAAATCAGATTAAAACTAAAAGCACTAGCAAAGTTTCAATTATTATTAATTAGGAAAATTTGCTTTTTTTTAGTTTTTCGCATGGACATGTCATTTTTGCTGGGAAATGCAGAAAGATAATTCTTTTCCGTTTTTTTCTTTTTCATTTATACAAAAGATACTTACCGTCACTGTTGGATGTACTACTAGTCTGTATATGATGGAAAGTTAGAGTTTGCGAGACGCTCAAACATAAATAAATGGATTCAGAAAAAAAGGATGTTTTTGCTTAGATTTTCTATTTGCGACGTTCCTTATCAATATGAGAAGAAGATTTGCTGATTTTAATCTGACGTAACTCATTTTTCCTTTTTCTTTATTTTAAGACCTTCCAAGTTAAAATCCTTCGTTTACAATTTTTGCTATATGACTTTTAGTATACACGTGCAATATGCAGTTTTTTTGATTATAGAATTTACTCAAAATAAAATTTTAAATTAAAAAAAATACCCCCTCCCTCGTTCCCGCCGTTACGTAAGGATTTTCAGCAAGTTTTTGCACATTTGTGTATACGTAGGTACATATTATTACACATTATTTAACAAAATAAATTTTACAGTCATACCCCGCCCCCCTTACACTCCCACTCTCCACTACGCTCGGTTTTTGGCGCATGAATGCATTATAATTATTATAATGCACGCCGAAAAATATATTCTATTGCCGAAACTCCCCCCCCTCCCATCCCTCGTTCTCGCAGTTACTTAATAATTGTCAGCAAAGTTTTGCACATTTGTCTATACGTATTATTACATATTATTGAACAAAATAAATTTTACGGTCATACCCCCCTTTACAGTCGTACTTCCTCTCTTCACTACGCTCGGTTTTTGACACATGACGGTTTTAAGATTAATTACATTATAATGAATTACTATTTAGTAGCAAGTAAGTTCCTACGCCTCTCGCTCATTTTTTTTAAAAACCGGTTCCCACCGACTTTTTCGTGCGTGCCTGCGCACGCGACGCATGACTCATAACATTTCATATTGACATCATGTGAAGCGTGAGGGCACTCACGGATAAAGTAGTAGGTGGGAATCGGGTGTTACATTTGGCAATTCAGATGTACTTAAAAAAAGGACATATTTATCACTCGCACACCGAAAAACTTTGCAGGGTGCACCCTTATAGTTGTGTATACTATACTGTTATACTGGGGTAATACCCAGTGTTTAAGTATAATAATTAAAATCAAAAAGTTGTTACCAACTCCACAGTTATAATAGTATATTTATAAAGTTAAGCCACTTCCTTACCACCACACTCCTTACCAATGGTTTCTCCTTTATTTGATTTAAAGAGATCGCTGCGTCACAACACCAAATCAGTTTTGACAGAATGTCTTAAGATAGACATTGAATGGCCCGATGAAAATGAAGTGGACGTAGGAAATTCAAGTGCATATATAATTGATATGATGGCATTGATAAATTTCGAAAAACGATTGGGTGTGGTTGAGTGCACTTTAATTCTAACAAAAAAACAGGAGTTTTTTGTACTTAGTGCAAAATGAACATTCTGATCTTTGACTTTTCAGCTTTTCACACAGAGGGTGTTTTTCATAAATGTAAGTAAGATTAATACTAAATTGTAATTGTTATTTTTTTACAACAAAATTATAAATATACTATTATAACTGTGGAGTTTATAACAATTTTTTGATTTTAATTATTGTACTTAAACACTGGGTACTACCCCAGTAAAACAGTATATTATAACACAACTATAGGGTGCACCCTGCAAAGTTTTTCGGTGTACCAGTAATAAATATGTCCTTTACTTAGGTACATCTGAATTGCAAAATGTAAAAAAAAATGAGCGAGGCGTAGGGAAAGGTGTAATAACTTACTTGTAACTAAACAGTAAAACGTAAAACTCATGTGCCAAAAACTGAGCGGAGTGAAGAGGGGAAGTACGACTGTAAGGGGGGGGGTGCGACTTTTAAATAATGTGTAATAATATGTACGTATACACAAATGTGCAAAACTTTGCTGAAAATCATTAAGTAACGGCGGTAACGAGGGATGGAGGAGGGGGTAAATTTTTTTACTTATAATTTTATTTTGGGTTAGTTCCATAAACAAAAAACTATACATTTCGGCAACAGAATATATTTTTCGGCGTGTATTATAACAATTACGGGTACGACTGTAAAATTTATTTTGTTAAATAATGTGTAATAATATGTACGTATACGCAAATGTGCAAAACCTTGCTGAAAACCTTTACGTAACGGCGAGAACGAGGGAAGGGGGGGGGGTAACTTCTTTTTAATTTAAAATTTTATTTTGGGTAAATTCCACAAACAAAAAAACTGCACATTTCAGTAATAGAATATATTTTTCGGTGCCCAGAAACATCTTTCAACCGTAAAAATCAAACAATTCGTGTCGCAAGGCTATACCAAATGTCGCATATAGCAAAAATTGTAAACGAAGGATTTTAACCTGGAAGGTCTTAAAATAAAGAAAAAAGATAAAAAAAAACAAAATGAGGTAGGTAAGATCAAAATCAGCCTAGATCTTCTACTCATATTGATAAGGAACGTCGCAAATCCAAAATCTAAGAAAAAACATAATTTTTTCTGAATCGAATTATTTACGTTTGAGCGTCTCGCAAACTCTAAGTTTTCATCATATATAGACTGGTAGTACATCCAACAGCGACGGTAAATGTCTTTTGTATAAATTATAAAGAAAAAACGGAAAAAAATTATCTTTCCGCATTTCCGAGCAAAAATGACATGTCCATGCCAAAAACTAAAAAAAAACAAATTTACACAACTAATACTAATTTAAACTCAGCTTGTGCTATTAGTTTTAATCCAATTTTTAAAACTTTTGCATTTTTAGAAACAACAAGGTTTGAAGATGTTATTAAGTTATTTTAGGTTACACCGCACGCTACCTGATTTAAAAAAATGTAAAAATAAGTAAAAATCCAAAGTGCAAAAAAAAAATCTAAGAAAAAACATAATTTTTTCTGAATCGAATTATTTACGTTTGAGCGTCTCGCAAACTCTAAGTTTTCATCATATATAGACTGGTAGTACATCCAACAGCGACGGTAAATGTCTTTTGTATAAATTATAAAGAAAAAACGGAAAAAAATTATCTTTCCGCATTTCCGAGCAAAAATGACATGTCCATGCCAAAAACTAAAAAAAAACAAATTTACACAACTAATACTAATTTAAACTCAGCTTGTGCTATTAGTTTTAATCCAATTTTTAAAACTTTTGCATTTTTAGAAACAACAAGGTTTGAAGATGTTATTAAGTTATTTTAGGTTACACCGCACGCTACCTGATTTAAAAAAATGTAAAAATAAGTAAAAATCCAAAGTGCAAAAAAAAAAATGTATTTTTTTAATTACGAACGCCACTGGTGCAAACCAGGTGTAAACTCTATGGTGCTAGTGTAGAAGATTAGGTATTCTTAATTTTTGTTAATATTCACCTGATAACGATTGCAGCAACATAGGCATTCGAAACGCTGTGAAAAAGTAAAAAAAATACAGACAATGAGAGTTCGAAACCCTAGTTTACTCTCAAGTTCGACATTGTCTAACCTCTTCAAACAACAAAAAGAAATTACTTGTTCTATGCCATGTTTTGAACCTAATCCGGATAGAAATGTAGGGATGGACGTAACATTCCGGAAACACAGAAGCGTGACAGATTTTTCTGAGACCCCCCCACAAAATGTTTTAGGATGCTTAACTGTTCTACTCGATATTTTTTTTTCGACAACAAGAAACTTAATGAATTAATGTGAAACTCTGATGCTATATTTGATTATTACAAATATTTATAATATATACTGGAGAAGAAAAACAATGCAACACCAGAAAGGACAAATATTTTTAAAGTAACTTATTTATATATTAAGTAATATATTTACATATTAATACATCAGGATGCTATTAGTAATTGATTACATTTCCCAGAAGATTCCTCCATGATAATCATTAAAAAATTAATAATGAGTGGCTCCTCCAAGGTTATTTATGCACTCGTTTGTTCTATTAGGCATTGACAAAATAAGACGGTCTATATTATATTGAGGAACACTCATGCAACTCCTCCTTACATGCCATGCATGCAACAGTTTATTTAAGTTTCCAGGGGAACGCGGTAATCTACTAAGATTGCGCCCTATCATATCCCATACGTGTTCGATAGACGACAAGTCAGGTGATCTTGTTGGTCATTCCAACGTCTCTATGCCAATTTCATGTAAGAAGTCCATTGTTTGAAATCTTGTTGAAAGATCGCATTTGGGATAGTTTGTAGGTAAGTATGTAAAACTGGCTGCAGCACTTCATCGATATATTGCCGAGCAGTCAGATTGCCGTTGATGAAGACTAGAGGTGATCTGCTTCCTAAAAATATAGCACCCCATACCATGCTACTTTGCTGTCTTGCTCTATCACGTTCAACAGCAAAGTCTACATTTTGTCTTTCACCTCGAAATCCGCATAAACAAAACCTGGATTCGTCGCTGAAGCTTATTGTATTTCATTCGTCATTCCAGATTTGCCGAGCTCTGCACCACTCCAAGCGGCGAGCCTTATGTTGTGGGGTCAAAGGTAGCACCAAAAGCGGACGGTAAGCCCTCAGCCCCATACCAAGCAATCTTCGATTAACTATTATCCTTGAAAACACTCGTCCTGTAGCTGCAACTGGAACATTTCCTACTTGGCGTATGCTGTCCCGTCGATTTCTGAGAGCAAGAAGTCTGAGATGCTGTAAATCACGATCTTGTAATAATCTAGGGCGTCCAGAACCCGCAGACGCTTATAAGTCTCATCATTGGACCATCTTCTCCAAACTCTTAACACTGTTGATGGATTGACATTAACCCTTCTTACAATTTCCCGTAAACCAAAACCAGTAAACTGAAAGGAATCCAAAAAGACCAAAAACTACGAGAAATGATTTAAAATTTTCAGAAAAGATCTTTTTTCTGGTTGTTTTTGATACACACAAATAATTTTCATTCAAAACAATTATCTATCTACATGGTGTTGCATTTTTTTTGTTCTCCAGTATATAATAAAACTAAAGTATCGTTCATACAAGACATAGGCTAGGTTGTTTAAATTTTTGTTACAGTCTTAATAATAAAATAGATAAAACCACTGTTTCTTATGAAAGTGGTCATGCAATGTTTTGGATTATGCTTTGTCCTCGGCTTTGTCATAGGTTTAGTCGAAGTTCTAAGGCAAATTTGGCAACTTTCAACTTTTGTAACTAAAACTACGACTATTAATATAACAAATATAAGTGCGCATGCCCGAGTTCCAAATTTTAAGTATGGCGCCCAACTACGTTGACAGGAATGAAATCAACATTTTTAAAAATTTTCTACAGGCAAATGAAAAGCAAAAAACAAGTTGCTGAGTGTTTTGTATGTTCCAAAAAAAAATTGTTTCTATTAAACCTTTTTTTCCTTTAAAAACTGCAAAAAATAAAAGTAAATAAAACAAAACATCAAAAAAGTTAGTTAGTTAGCTAAAAGCGAGGGTTAAATACACTTGCTTAGTGATTGAAGTTTGGGGCTTCTGCGCAGATATGCACGCGACCAATAACCATATTTTTATATTGATTTTTCTTTTTTAATTTGTAATATGACCACTAGATGGCTCACGTTTAAATTCGCGATAACCGTACTGTTGATTTTTTGTTAGTTTGTAATATGATCACCAGATAGTGCTTAAATATCTGTTTTTTTTTATTTGCAACCAGTTTGCGTTTAACTTTGAAAAATATGCTTTTTTGCTAGACACAAAACAAAATTGTTAATTATGTTAAGTTAAAACAAAAAAGCATATTTTTAAAAAATAATTTACAAATTACCCATAATAATGCACTTGTAGTACAAAACCTGTGGCTGTTTTATTATAAAAGATTATGGCATATATTTCCAAACATATTAGTATGATGTATTTTTGATTGAATTTGTGAAACAAAAAAAAATAATCAAAAGATCAAAAAATTCTCGGGTGAAAATAACGAAAATTCAAACCTGGATGATCATCCCACAAGAAACACACAAAAAACCAAAGCGAAAGGGTAACCAGCTCGAGCTCGTCAGTGGTTCCACTGGTCACCCTCCCCATACATCATTAAACACCATCATACACTTTGATTTCCAACTTTGAAAAATTCACAATAGATATATTTTTTATTAGGATCATCGCACGGTCTCCGCAGCTTTGAACACAGCATACTCTAACTCTTTGTTTCTCAACCATTGTAATTGTAATCACAATTTTTTGAACAGGAAAAATCACAAAATCACTTTTTATAAACCTTGGCGAACCTCACTTTCCAAAATGGAACTCATAGTTATGAGTCATAACTGACATTCTGTCACTTTTGTCATAATGTGCCTTCTGACGGACAACCGTAGAAGGGGTAAGAGGCGCCAATCTAAATAATATTATGTTGGCAGTTCCTTTGCACGCGGAATATATTTCCTTAATCGATGGTAATGATTGCAGTCAGCGGTTCTGTCACGCATCCACTAGAAAAGAGAGTCTCGTTTAAACATGGCATAAAAACCTGTCAAAAATTTAGTTAGTATAAGGAGTAAGTAGTGCTTTTGAGCACTGCTGTACCCTTTTCTCGAAACTACTCAAGTCATTTTCATTCCATCTATATTTTCACTTAAACGCATCTCAAACTTCTAACAGTTGTAGATCCAAATAAAATAAAGTAAACAGATCTTCCAAAAGGGCCTGCCTAAAAAAGAAATACATTCTTATCTCTCAATTGTATATATCATAAAAACCTGTCAAAAATTTAGTTAGTATAAGGAGTAAGTAGTGCTTTTGAGCACTGCTGTACCCTTTTCTCGAAACTACTCAAGTCATTTTCATTCCATCTATATTTTCACTTATACGCATCTCAAACTTCTAACAGTTGTAGATCCAAATAAAATAAAGTAAACAGATCTTCCAAAAGGGCCTGCCTAAAAAAGAAATACATTCTTATCTCTCAATTGTATAGGGTGTCCTAAAAATCCAAGTCCACTCTTATATCTCCCGAACCAAAAGAGTCAGAAAAGTAAAATTTAAAATAATTAGATGGTTTCTTTTTAGATGCCAAGCTAGGGCGGAGACAATCCTTTTTTTAAATGAGATAGGTACCTTGTATACTTTCTAAAATTTGAATAGAGCTTTTTATTTTGTTTTCAAAAATACCTAATATGTTACCTTCTCCTCTAACGGTTTTTAAACAAAATGAGAAAACCTTTTAAATAAGAGCAATGATTTAGACAAAGAATCACCGATCTGTTTTCTTGTTTAACTCATTGGTCTTATGGAGATCATTTTCCCATTTGATTTAAAAAGCAAAAAGTAACAAGTTAGGTGTTATTGAAAACAGAAGGAAGAGGTCAATTTTAATTTTCCAAAATATACAGGGTATCTCATTTAAAAAAAAATTGTCGCCGTCCTATCTCGGCCACCTTAATGACAGGCGCGATGATTAGCATTCAAAAAAATAATTTTTTGTAAACCATTTAATTATGTGAAATTTTACTTCTCTGCCTCTTTTGGTTTTGGAGATATTAGGGTGAACTTGAACTTTTGGGACGCTCTGTATGTTATACTTAACTGAAGTATTGTAGAAATATATTAACATTTACAAAGCTCGTTTAAAAAAATTATAATTTATTGAAAATCTTTTTAAACCAATTGGTAGGTAGGTTCAATTTTTGTATTTCCAAAAATCCGACATTTCGTAATTTTATATAAATCCCACTTGCCATAACCCTTCTTAACCCCTAACGAAAATGAGTGAATGAAAATCGTTTGGCGCCGCGCCGTACGTACACCAGCTACATAGCTATAACTGGCAGCTTTTCAGCTGTTTTACCCACCCGACCCTTCTTCACTATAATAGCCTTAGATCAATAACAGCATAGATACTAAAATTTGCTAAAATTAATGATTCTAAGTCTCTTAGTCTCTCTTTCAAGGCTAAAGATCTAAATTTTCTCTGTTACTGTTTAACGTAGAAAGATGAAACAAAAACTGAAATAATTTTGAGGTTATTGGCCATTCCTTTTATTTGATTTTTTTTACAGCTGTCGCTGTCGTTTTTAAAATAAAACGTCTTATATATTTTTTCAATTTTAATTTCTACAAAAAATTACCTTTCTAACGATAAACACTTTGAATCTGCCCTTTAATAGTTTTCGAGTTATTTGCAGTTATTTTACAATTAAATTAAATTCTAGGGTCAATTGATAGTGAAGTACTTTTGATAAAGTTGATAATGGAATTTTGGTGCCCTTATAAATTTACAGAAAAGATTTGTAGCGTAGAGGGCTAAGGGCGATCCATCCGATTTATTCCCTCATCCTTTGCCCTTTACGCCACAAATATTTTCTGTAAATTTATAAGGGCGCCAAAATTTTCCCTTCATTTTATAAATATATCTGGCTAAAATTAAGTTGGAAATTCGCCATCTAACACCTCCAATAAAACACTATATGTCGTGTGACGTTGGTTAATCGATGAATAGAAGTTTCGTACAACTAATAATCGTAAATATGTACCTTCTTGCCTTTATACCATCTCTAGATTTTTAAAGCCGCGGTGGGCTTCAAAGATCACCCCACTACTAGCAAATGAATCGGACGAAAGGATTTCCGAATAGCCAGTCAAAACTGCATGACCTCGACGGCTCAGTTGGTAGAGCATTAGACTGGTATTCTAGAGGTCACGGGTTCAAATCCTGGTCGAGCGGAAACTTTTTTCTTTGCCCTCTACGCCACAAATCTTTTCTGGAAATTTATATATCCCAGAATTTAAGAATTTTAACGCCAATTCTGAATTTTAATTTTTATTTTGTAAAAATTTAAAGTGCAAATATCTCAAAAACTATTAATGACAGAATTAAATTGTTTGGTATTGTTAGAAAGGTAGTTTATAGTATAACTTATAAATTCAAAAATATATAGTTCTATTAAAAAAAATAATTCATAGTGCCCTATATCAGATCTAGTGAAAGGTGTCAAAAAAGTAATTTCTTCGTTGTGGCATTCAACGTCGGCTATTTCAATCTAGCTTAAATTTATTGAGGAAAATAAGTAACGAATAACAATCGGGGCTACTACAAATTCACGAATGAGAAGAAACCTTAGAGGGACAGGAACTTGGTATTGTCCCATGGTGGTATAAGGAATACTTTCGAACGACACTATAAAAGAATACGACTAAGAAATCGTTTCTAGGGGTTATTATTACGTAAGGATCACTTTTACGCGATATTAGAGAACACTACTACTATAGCAAAGTAGCGAAGCCTTTAACCATGTATCTGTTACTATAAATTTTAGTTGGAAGTCTCAATAAGTATGGTTGTGGGTAAGTTTAAAAATCTAGTGGCAATGTAAACTCAAATATGTACTTGATCCTACGCAGCTGTCTGCACCTTCTAGTCTCACTATGTTTTCTGCAGCTTTACATTTAAACCCCCATTTTGCACCCCGTCTCTTTTTGTGCCGGTTTCACCCCCTACTCGATGGCTCGTGACCTTAACCTAGAGAATTGCTGAAAATGAAAAGCCTCAATTGATAACATTTGTCTAAATATAATCAGAAATAGGGAATTTAATAATGCCCTAAATTAATTTTATACTGAGCGAAGATTTGTTTAACACAAATAAGTATTTACTAAGCCCGATGTGTCAAAAATGATGATATTCCCATGATAACGTGATAATCAAGTTATTTCTATGAATATTCTCAAAAATAATATTTTTGTCAGGATTTTGGCATGTTTGCTGAAAATATTACTATCTTGTGAAAAGAACGCGATTTGTAGGTAGATGGCACTGTAATCAATATGTTCTCGATATAGCAGGTAATATTATTATAAATATAAGACAGCAAAAGGTTATTTAGGTAATCTTTTGATAACTAATCTGAAGTAGTAATTGCACTTTAGTGGAAGACTAATGCATATTTGGTGGATATTCATGTGGATATATATCCACTGCATATCTTAGGATATCCATCTCGTGGCCATCTGGACATGATGTGAATCACAAAATCATGTCCATCATATCCATGTAATATTAGTATATTTGCTATGTGGGATATTATAGTCAGTGCCTAGGTATATTACTATAATTCTTTAAAAAAAACGTTCTGGTCTTATTATAGTCATGTTTCACGTCACGTTTCTATAACATTTATATCACCTGTACAAGCTAGAAGATAACTTATTCCCGGTATGTGTTAGTAATATTCCCAATGGTAAAATGTAACATTCCCATTTCATCTAAGTATTACATTGCACGAATGTTTAATTGTTATGTTAGGCTTCTTTTCCACTTTTATTTATTTATTTTTTCTTAGAGGCTATTGCGAAATGTCATGGTTTTCAAGCACAAAAATATATTTTTAGTTTTATTTGAACTCATATTTTAGGATTTAATTATTTAACGTTACAAGCAAACGTCCATGAACGTTCCACGGGAACGTTCAGGGGACGTTACATTTGCGAACATGTGGGGTTCCAGGAACGTTCCCTAGGGTCGGAAGGAACGTTCCTGGAATGTTTCTGGACCGGACCAGAAAAAAGTAGACAACAAAGATACTGGTGGTAACCCTGAAGTCTTTGGAAAAAAACAAGAAATTACAGAAAGTTCCTTTAAAGACATTCTAGAACCTAACCGCGAAAACCATTGGAAATACAGAACAGTACTTATTATAGAGTTTTTATTTATAAAAAAGTTTTAAACAAAATCATTTCGAACATAAAAAAGTATTTTTGACCTGAACATATTCATACCAAGTTTTATACAACGTGAAGCCAAAATCAAGGCAAAATTCGTTTTTAAATACTATAAACTGTTTAATTAATCCCAAACACAAATTCTTCAACTGTTATTGGGAGAAGTCAGTATTTGGAAACAATATTGGTCAGAAGTAGGCAAAAGCTTAAATCAAAAGATACCTGATAACGTTTTCAAGGCCATGAACAAGTGTGGCGATATTTTTCCGTTTATAAAAATGTTTACTAGTAAGTAATGCTTCGTCAGAAAGAAGCTTCTGATGCCTGAGAAGATTGAAAATTTAAGTAATTCGTCTGAGGGGCTTAGCGTTGCTGCATATCAACAGACATATTGAAATTGACATTGAGCGAGTCATTGACCGGTTTGCTCAAAAAATCTGGAAACTATTTTTTTTTTGAGTTAGGCATCTTATGTTTGAGATTAGTGTTGGGCAGAACCTGATGATTTCAATAATCGAATTCTCGGTATTCGAATAATTTTCAAAATCGGATTATCATTCGAATGATATATCACTTGAATGTTTTTCCAAATTAAAAAGTCCGAAATAAATTTAAAAAAAAATAAGTTTAAATAGGTGTATTGCAATTTCGTTTAAAATAATACATTTTTAGAGTTCTAATATGCTACGAAAAAATGCAAGGAATAAAAAACAGCACTTTAAATCAGGACATAAATATTTAAACGAATTAAAAAACATTTTATTATTCTAAAATACCGTTCTGTAACTAAATCAAAATTTTTGGTAGAAAATTAAACTAATATTAGAAGTTCGAATTCTTCAACTACCATAACCGATTTATACCGATTACTTCAAAAATCGATTAATCGATTATTTTTCATTCGAATGCGTCCAACACTATTTGAGATATGCAATATAAAAGGTAATGTTTCAACTTTTTAAACCTCAAAAAAAGAGTATTTCGCTATTGGGTTTTGTTTGTGGTTTGTTTGTTATCTATGTTTTTTATAACTGAAAAAATTATACGTAGTTAATCAAGCGCGCATTTCAGGTAGATAGGGGGGTAGTTAACCCCTCCCTACCCTGGCTTTTTTTATTAAAACATTTAGAAAATCAAAAGTAGAGCCTAAACTGCGGCGCTATAACACCTTTCATATTTACGGTATTAGTTTAATATTGTGTTAAAAATGGCATTTGTAGTATCATTTTCTTAAAAATTTTTGCCTGCTGCGATTTGAATTCATGGATATATTTACAATTTTAGTTTGATTCTAAATCAAAAAATGCATTTTTTAGTGCAATTTTCTTAAAAAATTTTGCCTGCGGCGCTACGATACCGTTGATTTGTGCGATTTTAGTTTAATTCGACTCAAAAATTGCATTTTTAATGTAATTAAAGTAAAAAGTTTGAAATAAGTAACTTAAAATCTGTACCCCCTCCCTAGATTTGAGACCAAATCCGCGCTTGTAGTTACTAAGTTTTGTTTGCATATATTGATATATTCCTCATAAAAGCTATGCTTTTATTCTAGTTTTTTTCGGATCGAAACCGACCCCCTCCTTTTCAAATGGCTGGGACCGCCATTGTTAAAATGGTTAAAAACACTAAAAATTGAACTAGCCTGTGAACTGTGAACTAAGGGTGAATTTGAATAAAAAATGCGCTTCTTCCAATTACTTAATCTAAAAAACTGGTAATCAAATTTGTATCAAATTTTGTACGATGAAAGCTTGAAGCATTATCTCGGAACCACTTCACGGATTTTGCATAATTTTAAGTTTTTTACATAATTTTACGTATCCAAAAATGTTTAATTCACGGTAAAAATTATCGATTATTTTAAAAAACTAAATAAAACAAGATATATATTTTTTTTTGAGAAACCACGCGAATGGTCTGTCGGGTAGACCAGGGTGCTTAATCTTGACGGGTAGGGAGTAGAAGTAGGCCGGGTTTGCTAAAAATTTGGCGACACTGTATTTTTGAAAAAAAGTTAAGAGAGGGAGCTACTCCTGAGAGAGCACCCATGTTCTCTTAGTAAGACCCAGTAGCAGAGGTCGATCTCCGGGTATTCTAACCTAATTTTTATATTGATTGATTGATGTTTTTGTTTTTTCTGAGCAAAAGCGTAATCATAGAAGGCTAAAATGAATGTTGAAGACTTCAACAACATAATTTTAAATGATGTGGTTGTGGAAGATGCTCGGGAAGTCGTGGAAGATGTATTGGAACAACTAGGGGTTCCAAGTGATGTTTTGGACAAAAGAAACCCCTTTGATTTAACGGAACATGAATATGTCCAATTATTCGGATATCTCTTTCCATAAAATAACGCTTGCCGCACACGTGAATGTAGTACATATTCGGTCTAGCGCAGATAAATTCTATAGGCAGATCTGTTTGTTTTTTTTTTTTGATAAAGGCCTGGATTTTTCCACGTTTTCTTTTACAACTTGTTTCACCATTTGGAAAAAATAACACCAAACGAAAAAAATTTTGGTTGGTTTGGTAGGTCAAAATGTGTTGCGTTTTGATTGGTTACACAAACTGGCAACCGTGTTCCCAGGGATTATATTGACCCGCCCCCTCCCCATATCTCAAGAATGCGTATATTTGCTCGGGGACCTTGAGCTAGGGATCAATCCCCGGAAGCTCCCCGGGGATTCTCCCATCTCTCACTTTCAAGAATAAGCACCCAGAAGCCTCCGCTGTGCAAAATTTTGTTAATTTTTGATGTGCGGTTTATCTGTTTAAGTAAACAAATTGTTTTTGGGACTAAAATTAACTCTTAAGTGTTATTACCCATTTTAAAGTGTTCTATAGTACGACCATGGATCTAAGAGACGTTTTTGGCCGAATTAAAATTAATCAACTTTATTATTATTAGGGTTTGATTACGTTACAAATTAATTTTCTTAAAATAATTAGGGCAAGCTTAAGATACTAAGCTGATTTGTAGTTTTGAAAATCAGTTAGCAGTTGGTGTTTGGTTACAAAAGAAGTTATTTGTTGTTAATTGTGATTGTATGAAAAATGTTTCGTCCGTGGGAGGAACAACCGAGTACGTCACGTGGATATACGGGGAATAATGGCGTTACAAGAGAAATAAGTGATAAAAAACAATTTAAACACGACATTTTGTCACTTGATACAAAAAAAGTGATATTTGACGTTTATACCACCCTTCTTGAACGTGGGTTATCAAAATTTGGTGTAGTGAAAGAAGCGGCGTAAAATTATGTACACACACAGTGTAGCGTGTAATAAATAAACCGATAGTTGGGAGAAGACAAAGGAGGGATCCTAATACTTCTAGGAAATTGGACATGGGTAATGTGGATATCATTCGTAGAAAAATATGTCAAATGTGTAAGGAACAAATGATTCCTACTTTACAAACATTAATTCAAAGATTAAAAAAGATGATACAGGAATACAGTGTTGCCGTGAGACACTGGTAAAATAAATTTGAAAAAACGATTTTAAAATAAAAAAATTAATAAACAGCAAATCATTATGGAATCGACTCCTTTAAAAAAATGGAGGATGGAATATTTAATTGCAATACGCGAGTATAGAGAAAGTAATATGGATATTGTTTATCTAGATGAAACTTGGTTTGACACCCATGAAGTTCCAGATAAAGGTTGGGTAGATTCGTCTGGTCACTGCACAACTAAAGTTCCATCAAATAAAGGAAAGCGCATAACAATAATTCATGCTGGAACAAAAAATGCATTGGCCTTATCAGCCAAATATATAAAGGATTGCCATACTGACTACCATAACGATACTACAGCGGAATTATTTGAAGACTGGTTCAAGAATAAACTGTTACCCAATATACCTTCAAATAGTGTAATTGTGATGGATAATGCGAGCCACCACAGTAAAAGGCTAAATAAAGTTCCGTATTCAAATGACACAAAAAATCCCATTCAGGATTACGTGTTAGAAAATAATATGTATTTTGAGGATAGCTACACCAAACAACAATTCCTTGAAATAATTAAACTATTTGTAGTACAAAAACAATACTATTGTGTTACTTTGGCGAAAGAAATGGGCCATACACTGTTGAGACTTCCCCATTACCACTGCATGTTCAATACAATTTAACACATTTGGCATGAGCTAAAAGCAGCGGTTAAAGGAAATAATGTTTCGCCAACTTTAAATTCTTCTGTGGTAGCTTTAATTAGGTTGGCAGAACAGAATATTTTAAGTAAAAGCTGGGAAAATTGCGTAGCTCATGTCCACAAAATAGAAAAATCATATGTAAATATAGATCTGCTACCCAGAGAAAAAATAATCATAGACTTTAATGACGACAGTGACAGTGAAACTGACTTAAGTTAAAATTTGTTAATTTTTTTGTACTATGTACCTACGTACCTGTTAAACTTAATTTTATAAATTTAACTTATTTTGTAGGGTTAGGATGTGTCTATTAGACCAAAATAATTTTTTTATTTCAAAAAAGAAATTGTTAGACTGGACCGACAATAAAACATATTATCTTCTTTACCTTTAATGTGATTCGTGGTAGAAATTCACTGATCTATTACAACAGTGCGTCTCTGCTTCCATTCGAACACCCGCTGCGTCGCAATAAATGCTTATCGGCCATGAATAATAATGAGTCTCCTAGATCGATGGTCAGACTAGAACGTCCTAATTTATGCTTAGCAGCTTAGCAGAAATTCCTTGTTTTGTAACAGCCTACTCTGACGACGATGCTGAAGATGCCTGAGAAATAAGTGAAAGATCTCCATTGGAGATTTTTTAACGCAATAGATATTTTTTTCACTTCATTCCATTTGAGAACTAATGGGGCTTGGACCTATATCAATAAGACTCTTTTGTGACTAGAACGTCTGTTATGTTTATGATAAACGTTTAAGTTTTTCTTGTTATGGATTTAATGGCGAGAAAAAAAGGAAACATGCTTAATAGGAAAAACGAAGTAAATTACCAAGGCGGTATTATGGCGGCGCCTTCATTTCATTTCCCGTTCAAAAGTCTTGACTCGGATCTCCTAAAGATAAACTATCCGACCAACACGAAAATGTAATTAACTCGAGGGTGTATCGGGCCATTGACAAGCCAACTCACTGACGGATAAACAGACGAAATGCTACAGCTAGTGCTAGAGTTGGAAATAGATATGATATGAGGAAAATTAAAGCCGCTAATCGAAAACTACCGAGTCGATTTCGATTTATTACCGGTCCTGTTTGACCTTGGTCTTAAAATTTCCCAGGGGTGGAAGCAAAAGAAGGAGATCTCTGTTGTGTACAGATAATTGTTTATGTTTAAATGTGTATGTAATCAAAAGACTTTTAGGTTCATGAATTTCGGAATTGAAGTTACATTTTTGATATCAATATTGCTATGACGTCTCTATCACCTGATATTAACAGAAAAATTCAATGTAGATAGCGCATATTGTGATGTTCCATGCCTTGAGAATCGGAACAAGGCTATTTAAAGTGATTTATAAGCCATTGACCAATAATGACCGGTCATATTTGGTCAAGACCAATGCATCTAAGCCACACTGATTTGAACCGAAATAGGGGAAATTGTACAGTCATTGATCAGCTGTTTTACTTTTGATCTTGACCGAAGATCTCGGGAAGAGCGATTTTTAAATTTAATTAGGTGCTTTGCCCCATGAACAAACTTCGATCAGGATCTTGATCTGAAGCTGAGTTATGTCTTTGGATATCCGATTTAAAGGTGATTCTAGGTTTTGTGTGGAAAATTATCTATGGCGAACAACTATGGGACTATAGGGCTGCGCCCCATTTATGCACTACACTATGTTACTGTTGAACTTAAGAGGTTGGGTGGGTCCTAAGCCGAAAATTCTTGCCTTTGGCCCTATTAGTGAAATTCTCCAACCAGTCAGTTTGACAGTTCCATCCAAGAGAACGATCTGTCGTTATGGTTATTGTGAACTACGTCATAGCCTAACCTCAAAATCAATGGCCAAAAGAATAACCGGGGTCAAACACTTTGCTGGCTCAGAACGGTAGCGTTTTCAAGGCCTTCTTTAAATCAAAAATTAAATCGAAATCGACTCTGGAGTCGTTTTCTATTTATCATGTTCTGGTTGACCTGATCCTAAAGTTTGCCGGAAGCATAAACACGAGAAGGATATTTTGAAAACAAAAGATCTCGGGTGGAAAACAACAACCAATTTTTTTTTATTGTGTAATATCTTTTTTTTAAACTTTTATTTTTATGAACTTCGTGATCGTTTAAGCCCAAACATAGCGAAATGTCTAAACAACATGGCAGTTATTTTGATACTGAGCACAGAAAAATTGGTTGGTTCACAACATATCAATTTAAAAAAGAAGTTATAAAGATTAAAATTTAATTTTTGCTCAATTCTATCCAGTTTATTAAACTCGACTCGACGAAAAATTATTAAAATTACTGTCCATGTATATCAAAACACAAGAATTAAGAACCTGCTCATGCCATTCTTTGATTAAACAGCAGATTTCAATACCCTTGAATGAATTTTTCAACATATATTTTTGGATAAAGAGTTCAATATTAATTAAAAGAAGTTTAGGTTAGTTGACAAAAAAGACAGATTTATCCTATGGCCGCTCTCAAAATGGCGTTGATTAGTGCGTCTCACGTAATTTGGATGCGCAGTGGTCCAACCCAAATAACAATTTTATGACCAATGACCACATACTTCACCTAAATGGACGTTAATTTGGGTGTATATATTAGTGATCTTCAGACGGTCGTGCATATTACGACAAAATTTCGTTGCTTTAACGTTAGATAATACTGCAGTGACATTGTTACCGTCTACCCAACATTTAGCCGACCTGTCAGGCGTTGATGCATTTTCTAGTAAACCAGTGACGTCGTGTGGACGTTTTTATGAGACTCTAGTTACGTTCTGCCGACGTATCAACGTCTAAACAACTTTCACATTACGTGAACTTGCGACGTTTCTGGCCTGTCTTGCGACGTTTTCCGGCCGGAGCTTTGACGAACTTAAGTGCCCTTTTCTTGTGAAGAAGAAAAGTTTTTTGTCTGCGGCACTTATGTACGGCAGATCGCCCTATCTCTCTCTAGATTTTAAATAACTGGCTCAACTGGTCAGGGGCTTAATTCTTGAATCTCGAGAGAAGGATATGCTTGCCTGGGAAATGGGACCGATCCCTGGCTTTGGAGTCGGGGAGCGGGAACATCCAAATTTTGATAGAATGGAATGAGCGATGACCGCTCAAGAAGACGTGGTATCATTCGACACAAATCTATGTCGTTCCCTGCTCAAGAATTAGGGTCCTGACAGAGAGATGACATTATCCTACAAGTATATGGGCAAAAAAGGAAGATTGGTGCTCTTTAAACAGTAATGTCTGATCCACAGCTTCACTTCTTGCCGCTCGCTAAAAATACTTTTTGCTTTTGCTTCCAAGAAGTAGGATCTTTGAAGTGTCTTTATTTCACAGTTCACCGATTATTTATTTGAGAAAAATCGAATAAAAAGTAAGGTTATGGGGACTGTCATCGGCGGAATTGTTGAAGCGTTTTCAAGTCGCATGTTGGGTTGATAGTAACCAACGGTCGTGGCAAGTGGTTCATTTGTTTGACGACTGTAGTCCACTTACGTATATTTTTTTGAATTCTCATAATATTCGCCATATTTGATGCCGTCGTTTATGTTCGGAGTGGCCCCCATTGTTTATATTTACTAAACACGGCAAAAAATACTACAAACACCATTGAATGGCATTTTGGAGACTTTTTATGTTCCGGGCGACATAGGTATTTGACCAGGGAGTCGTAGAAAGAGGGCTTTAGTAGCATACATGTTTTTTTACATTAAAAAAGCAATATTTATCGTTTAAACACAAAACAAATCAAGGGCGCGCGCGTTTTTTTATTCCTTTTCTAAGCATATTTGTCAGTAAACCGAATTGTGTTTTTAAATTTTGCTCCCATAGTGGCCATATAAATACTATATAATAAACGGTAATTATCAAACTATAATTTTTTGTTTACCATTTTCTAAAGTGTATAAAAATAAGTTCATTTTAGTAACCGAAAATCTCAAAGTTTGAATGAAACATCACCAAAAAATCAATAACACAGAGGGCGCTAGTGTCACAGTCACTGCACAGCGACGTAAGGACTCAAAAATCATCACCATTTTGGTGTAAATCCGGGTCGGCATGTTGGCTAAAACGACGTCGCATCATAACGTCGGGTCGCGTTTAACAACGTCGCTATGCCGTTAAATTGTTGCTTGGGAATACTCATCTAAAATATCCAGCATCTTTGTTTAAATAGCCAATCCTGTGATGATCGCTGCTTGAGAATCGAAACCGTTCTATCACTTTGCACGTATACCAAGTGAACCCTTAGGTAATTTTTGAAATATGTAGCGACCATGAACTCCGATGCAGAGGACCTTTATTCTCGAACATAAAATTAAATTTTAATTAAAATTTACTAGGACATCAACAAAATTTGTGCCTAATTTGTTTCTTTTATCAAATTTTTAAAAGATTTTATGACTTTTGAGCTTATTTTAGAGGACTCGCTTTTGTTAAATAACTTCGGGAATTGGGATTCTTTGCTAAAATCCGTATGTCATTTTTCATTTGGTAAAACAAAATTGATGTTTGTTACCGGCGATCTCTTGGGGGGGGGGAGGGGGAGCCTCCTCTTCCCAATGTTGCTTGCAGCTGGGGAATATGAAGGTTCAGCTAGGAAAATTAGGTACATTTCTTCAAATAACAATAAAAAAATCTTAAAGTTTTAGGTAACTTGGCAATCGCTTTTAATATTAGTTGGGAGATATCCCGCCCCCACAATCAAATGCCGTCGGATCGCCGGTGATTTTGGTGGCTATTTATCATAAATATTAGTTTATGAAACGACAAATATTTGAGCCAAATCTAATAGCTCTATTGATTTTTGGAAAGTTGTTATTGAGAATTTGATTTTTTTTAGTTTTTTTGTTTAACGTCAGGAGTTGGGACCTTGAGAAAAGGACCTAAAGTAAGCAACAGATGCCAAATTTTATCTTTTGAAATTTTAAAAATTTTGCATTTTATTCTCAAAAATTACCTAAGGGTCCAGTTAGTATTCGTGCCAAGTTTCATTGCTTGATTATTTTTTGCAAGGTTGGACCAATTACCAACGGTCTACTATCATATAGATATGGTAGTAGGTACTAGTTGATTTTAATACCAGCAGGTAAAAAAATCGTTTCGCATGTTTTTCTGGATGGGTTGGATTTATTTTTAGTTGTTACATAACTATTGCCCTCTTAGCTAACCAGCAGTGCTAAAACTTTATTACTACTTATTTTGAACTTATTCCACTCGAATAAAAACCAATTAAATTTTCTAATTAAAACCCCTTATTACACGACGGGGGGTGTCTTTGCAAGACTGCACGCGAACCAAGAAGGAAGTTGGGAATTAGAAAAATAATTTTTAAGGAATTAAGCTGATTGAAAAAATAGATATTTAAAGTCGAGCAAGAACATAAACGCGATACTTGCGATATTAAATAATTTAAGTTATGGTCATGACACATTAGATTGGTCGTGCCAATTTACCGCTCGATAACTTCGACGACAACGATAACTTCAACGCTATTTGACAGTTCCGAATAGCCTTTTTCGTACAGGTTTTGTACTTGAGTCGTCCGGCTTAGGTCCCCAATTGTTCATTTTGTGCAGAAAGCATGAAATTTGGTACACTTATTCCTTAAAAAATTCTTTAAAATTTTGGTCGAGGAAATCGATGATCGGATGTATAGGAGCCAAGATGGCGGCGATTTTTTAAAAAGAGACGTCTATTTTAAAAAAAAATTGTAGGTTCGCCATCAAAACAGGATTATACTCGAATCCATATAATTCGATAGAGAGGAATTGAAAGAAAATGGTTACATTAAAGTATAACCTTTATAGTCCTTGAAAAGTAATATTTTATTTTAAAAAATGCATTTGGAGAACTTTTTTTAGATAATTTTTCATAGTTTAGTAAGCCGCGACAGGTCTTTTGTTTTAATTTTATAATTTAGCAAGAACAGCAAAATAACTTTTCTAATTAACTTTTTGCTTACAGGGTGATTGGTTTAGTAATACCAGGCCAGTCAAAATAAGAGTTTTAAAAAAAGCTACATTATCATCCGTATGTTTTTTAGTTTTTGAGAAAAAAATGTCAAATTTAGTACAATTATTACAATTGTCAAGGTCAACTCATATTCTAAAAACTTTTTGGATAGGTGGCGCTGCGGACGACGTGGCACCCAAATTTCCGATTTTAAATTTGATGAAAGTTCATATTCTTTTAATAGCTTAGATATGACATGCATATTTAATAAAATAGTCGATTATGTATAGCTAAAGTATGTACATTTTTCTTCAATTCTTCCTAACGACCAAAAATTTGGCTGGATTCTGATAAATTAGAAGGCTCCAACAAATCGATTCAAATATGAAATTCCAAATTCTATCAGGCCGTTTTTACGTTATAGGTCAGTAAAGTTTACCTAACATGTGTTTCGTCGCCCCGAATAGAACTCTAATATACCCTATTGGTCATTTTTTGCGGAAAGCACCAAATTTGGTTCGCTTACTTTTTTAACAATTTTTTAGAATTGTGGGCAAGAAAATTTATGATCGGATGTATAGAAACCAAGTTTGCCGCGAATTCTTCAAAATGGTGATCTTAAATCGAAAGTTACTTATCAAAAAAAAAAATACTTGAATCTATAGAACTTAATGAAGAGAAATTTGACAATACTAGTTAAATTGACGTGCACCTTCGATGACCTTGAAAAGGCCACCTGATAAGGTAGCATTAAAAATTCGTAACAAATTTGATAATTTTACTTTAAAAACTAAAAGAAAACAGATGATAATGTGGCTTTTTTAAAAAATCTTACTAAACCAATCACCCTGTAAGCAAAAAGTCACTTAGGAGAAATGTGTTGATGTCATGTTAAAATTATAAAAGAAGACCAGTCGCCGTTTTCAGAGTTATAAAACATTTAAAAAAAAGGTTCTGGAAAGTATTTGGTAAGGTAAAATGAAATTTTTCAAGGTCATCGAAGTTCGTCAATTTAACTAGTATAACTTTCGATTTAAGACCGCCATTTTAAAGAATTCGCCGCCAACTTGGTTTCTGTACACCCGATCATAAATTTTCTTGACCACGATCTTAAAAAATTGTTAAAAAAGTAAGCGTACCAAATTTGGTGCTTTCCGCAAAAAATGAACAATAGGGTACACAAGACTACCTATTCGGGGCGACTAAACACATGTTAGGTCAACTTTACTGGCCTATAGCGTAAAAATGGCCTAATAGAATTTGGAACTTCATATGTGAATCAATTTTTTGAGGCCTTCTAATTCAACAGAAGTCATCAACGTGTATATTCAGCCAAATTTTTGGTCGCTAGGACGAATTGAAGAAAGCGTTGAAAAACCCGTTTTTTTATATATTAAAAAAAAATTTTGGCGACCAATGACCATATCAAACTAAAATTATTTTTATGAAAATTTGCATACTTTAGCTTTACATAATCGATTATATTATTAAACATGCATGTCTTTTCTAAGCTATTAAAAAAATATAAACTTTTATCAAATTTAAAATTGGAAATTTAGGTGCCGACGTCGTCCGCAGCGCCACCTATCCAAAAATTTTTTAGAATATCAGTTGACCTTTACAATTGTAATAATCGTACCAAATTTGACATTTTTTCCTCAAAAACTAAAAAAGATAGGGATGATAATGTAGCTTTTTTAAAAAATCTTACTTTGACTTTGACAAAAATTCAATTAAAGAAGTTATTTTAATGTTCTTTCTAAATTAAAAAAATACAACGAAAGACCTCTCGCGGCTTATTAAATTATGAAAAATTATCAAAAAAATATTCTCAAAATGCATTTTTTTAAAATAAAATGTCACTTTTCAAGGACGATAAGGGTCATACCAACAATTTTTTTAAAAATAGGCGTCCATTTTGAAAAAATTGCCGCCATCTTGCTTCCTATACATCCGATCATCGATTTCCTCGACCAAAATTTGAAAGAATTGTCTAAAGGATAAGTGTGCCAAATTTTATGCTTTCTGCACAAAATGAACAATTGATTGCGACTTTTTAATTTTCAAAATAAAATTAGTTTATTGTGGTTTTGCAGTCCAAAGCAAAATGTATACCTTCTTAATTAAGTTTTAAGAAAATGTAAAGGATTTCAAAGACCCAAATTTATTGCGTTTTGAAGAAGAACTTCAAACAGAAAAACGCGTTTGGGTCTGTCTTGGGTACTGACCGCAGCGCTACCCGGTACGAATGACATTCAAATGTCAACAGTGTCAAATAGTGTTTGTAGTCGGGCGTTTTGAGCACGACCAAGAACTCTAATATATCGAAATTTAACGCTAACGTATGCTTTTAAGATTAACTTACTACCCGGTTCCCACCTACGACTTTTTCGTGCGTGCCTGCACACGCGTCACATGAATGTCATAACATTTTATATTGACACCAAGTGACGCGTGAGTGGGCACTCACGAAAAAATCGTAGGTGGGAACCGGGTGTACGAGGTGCCTACCCTATGAACAAGGTGTGACGGATTTATGATGGTTCTTCATTGGTTGGATGACTGAATGACTTTTGAGTGACAACAGTTGTTTTACCAATACTAATTAGATGTTGAATCAACGGAGAAGAATCTTCATCTTAAATACAACGGACTTTGTTGTTGAGCCATTGAAAAAAAAAACTACATCTCTCTGATACTGGAGCATACATTAATGGCTCACTGACTATCTTCACTTGGTGTGATAATACAGTTGTTTAGTCAACTCTAATACGATGTTGAATCGATGAAGTAGGATTTTCACCTTAAATACACCGGGCTTTGTTGTTCGACCATTGAAGAAAAAACTACGTCTCTGCGATATTCGCTCACTTTGTTGGGCCATTGAACAATAAACTACGTCTTTCCGATATTGGTTCACTAACGTTTTCAGTCAAAATATTAATATACCGAAAAAATAATTAAATTCACATAGGAGTTGGAGCAAAATTGTCAAGTTTCTTTTCTCGATGTACTTGTCAAACGAGTAGAAAGCGACGTCAGAACAACAGTCTATCGTAAACACACTCACACAGGACAATATTTAAATCAAGGTTCAAATCATTCTGCTACAACCAAACGAGGCATAATAAGAACTTTATATAACAGAGCCGTTCAAATTTGTAACAATTCTCATGACTTGGAAATTGAAATAAGGAATATTAGGAAGGATCTGCAGTAGAATGGTTACAGACTTAAAGTTATAACAAATACTATTTATACATTTCAACAAACAGGACATTACAAGATCAAAACCAGGCAAATGCATTGCTTAAAATTCTATACTAATAGGTTAAAGGAATATCAGAGAAAATTCGAGGAGTACCGAAATAAAGTTTTTCGGTACTCCTCGAATTTTCTCTGATATTCCTTTAACCTATTAGTATAGAATTGTAAAACAGCTTTTAAATCTAGTAATACAATTCGAAGCCTTCTTACTAAAACCAAACCGGAGAACAAACAAAATAAGGAATGCATTTACCAAATTCCTCGTGAGTGTGGTGAATCATTAATAGGCAAAACAACCACCACTGTTAGGGTTAAGGAACGTCGGACGAATACCCAAAGAGGTGAAACAACGAACTCAGGAATCGCCGAACATGCATGGTCAAAACAACACCGAATGAAGTGGATAGAAGCAAAGGATTTGCACAAGGAGTCACACTGGAAGAAACGAAAATTCCTTGAAGCTGCCTTTATTGGGCAGAATCAGGGTATTTTCAGTAAACCAAGTGTTGAAATTCCAAATATTTGGAAGCCGCTCTTTGGGCGAAGTCAATTTCTTAAACTTCACGGTTGAGTGATTTCCCATAGTATATAAGTACGTAGCTTTAGGAATTGATTGTAGTTTGCATCTGAAGATGATCAGAGATTGTACTGATCGAAACGTCGGTCGTGTGTAAATAAAATATATACAATGGAAGTCAGAAACACAGAGTTAATTTCAAATTAATACCTGTTCTGACAAAGAGCGTGATATATGAAAGAACAAGATGCAAAATTTTGTTTCGATTAAATCGGGCTTTTAAATTTAACTGCTTGACTACTATTGTATTTGACGCTATTTATAATCAAAACTGACGTCTTAGAAAATTGATTGTCCAAGGGCCCAGTTACTCAAGTTTTAATGCATAACTTTGTCTTCTTTCTCTACTTTTTGAAGGGAAATAGACAGATATAAAAATAAAAAATTAAGCAGTAGGCATTGACTGTTTTCTACTTTTATAGGAAGCACAAATAATCACTTGCATAATTGAAGATTGATGGTCCATAAGAAGAGCAGGTATGCACAGTTGTATATACATATAAATAAAAAGGGGAATAAAAAAACACGAGGTTCTAGAAGGAAAATAAAAACGACAGAAGAAGAAGATGCTCAGTTGGTAAATTATCTGAACGAAAATCCAGTTTCGACTTCGACACTTGTTATTTCATAATAAGCGGTGATAAGTCAACAAGAATTGATAGCCACCTTGTCATTTTTGCTTTTTTACGAAATTGGATAAAATAAAATGTGGTTATATGTCACCATTTGATATATGAATTTATTGATATATAACAGTATTGTTGCACTTAACCTTTTTATCTTTTTTACCAAATTTGGATTTCTTCACTTTAATAGTTGATGAATAGTGCCCTTTAGTATGTTATTTTTGCAATATTTTACTCGGGTATTTTTCAAAGTCATGAAGCTTCATACTGCATCAAACTCTAAGGATCGAATTTGGCATATATGCCTAATAGTTTGAGGTACATTTGAAGTTGGTGTAACAAAATGTCGAATTATTAAAATTTTTTGAAGAGAGAATGGCAAAAATCTTGTTCCTTGCGATTTTCAAGGTCATTTAAGGTCGGATGACCTTGAAAGTGAATTTTTTGGAAGCCTCCCCTCGAAATCATGCCCCGGCCGCGAAATTTGTATTTTTTATTATTTTTGGTTTTGATGTCTTATCAACCCCTTCTACACGCATGCGAACAAAACACTCGGTAACACTTGATTGTGTGACTGAAGAGTTATCAATCCCACATAGTCACAAAACTCCTTCATTAAAAATCCCACGGACTTACACATGCCCCTTCACTGCCAGGGAAATCCTGGATGCTGCCGAAGAGGCAAAGATGGATCCTTTGCCCGCGAAATCCAGAAAACTTTACGAAAAAGTATATAAGGACTATTTTTTGTGGTGTTCAGAGAAGAATATTGCTGAAAGTGGATGCCTAAACCTAAAAGAAGACACTTTGCTGGCGTACTTCAGCGAAAAGGCGAGACGAAACAAGAAAATATAATGTTTATTGTTGTTCTTGAAATAAAAATTGAAAAAATAAGACAAAAACTTGCTTCTCATGGCTGGTACATTTATGAAAAAACTGAAAAAAAAATATATCTAGGTAAAAAATCTATTTGTTTGAACGAGCAAAAAGCAAGCCAAACAGAATAGGCAAAATTACTATCAATCGCATGCGCTAAGTGAGCTTTAGGGCGTTAAAGTGCCACTTATCGCTCTAAACCTCAGGCCGTAAAAGGAATTTTTACGGTTATGCATAAAAATAATAAATAGCAAGTAGAAGTAAGCTTACCCATATCTTATATTTCCTTTGGAATTAATTTGGTTAGTTAGTTAGTTAGTAGCTATTTATGTATCTAGTTCATAAAGGAGGCGTTTAACGCCCGCGGCGTGGAAATAAAAACACGAGCCGCTAGTCGAGGGTTTTTAGACGCTGAGGGTGTTAAACGCATTTTATGACTGAGATACACACAATGCTTTATGCAAAATCTCTCTAATATTTTGACAATAGATAAATCACCAGATGACAAATAGTTAATTATTCGAAAGTGACCTATTGTATGGTTATTTCTGTCATTCTCAATCAAGCAATCTGAGACACAAACAGTTGCTTGTCATTAGCAAGCATATCAACAAAGTCATCATTACAAATAATGTTGCGTTTTAGTCGCTATTTTTACCGTTTTTCTTGTAAAATATTATGGAATTTGAAGAAAAAGTAATCCCTAGCGATATACTGGAGGCCGCTGAAGAGGCGAAGACGAATCTTTTGCCGGCCAAATCAAGAAAACTATACGAAAAAACCTATAAAGATTATGTTTTGTGGTGTACTGGTAAAAACATTCCGGAAAGCAACCTAATCGTAAAAGAAGGCGCCTTACTTGCATACTTCAACGAAAAAGTGAAACAACACAAGCCGTCTTCCCTATGGAGTTATTATGGTTAGTTATTATTATTATAGTTATATTTTTTTTTACTATAGGTAATTTTATTGTTGCGTTCGTTTAATAAAAATTATTGAAACAAAAATTTGCATTTTTTCGTCTACAAATTCAATGACTGCTTTTTATAAATAATTAAAAAAGCCCCTAAATTTAACACATGCGGGCCTTAAAATAAGCTTTAACGCCCGCGGGCGTTAAAGTACTGTTTTAACGCCCACGCGGTGTTAAATTGTTTTATTTCGCCTTAAAATGCGGGCGTTAGAGTGCACTTTAACGACCGGTTGTGCATAAAAATAATAAATAAGTCGAAGTACGTTTATTGAACGAAAATGTGACAGTGATTATTTATTTTCAGTGGTTGCTAACTATCACTGCCAACACACAAAAATATTGTGAACATTTGCCTAAAAAACAAAAGATCAAAAGATCCTGGGTGGAAATAACGAAAATTCAAACTTGGATGAGCATCCCACAAGGGACACACAAAAGATCAAAGCGAAAAGAGAAATGATTAAACGATGTTTCGCCCTGGGTAACCAGCATGGGCTCATCAGTAGTTTCACTGGTCACCCTCCACTATACATCATTAAACACCATCATACACTTTGATTTCCAACTTTGAACCACTCACAAATAGGCATCGTTCCGCACTGGTACTTATCCAAGTTACCTGATACGAATTCGTCCTGGCGTGTTAATATTTCCAGTAGGATTATGCTCCTTAAGCAATTAAAACAAAAAAGAAGTTAGACAACCTCCAAATCAGTTTCTTCAACCGAAAAGAAACTAAAAAACAAAAGATCAAAAGATCTTGGGTGGAAATAACGAAAATTCAAACTTGGATAAGCATCCCACAAGGAACACACAAAAGATCAAAGCGAAAAGAGAAATGATTGAACGATATTTCGCCCTGGGTAACCAGCGTGGGCTCATCAGTAGTTTCACTGGTCACCCTCCACTATACATCATTAAACACCATCATACACTTTGATTTCCAACCTTGAACCACTCACAAATAGGCATCGTTCCGCACTGGTACTTATCCAAGTTACCTGATACGAATTCGTCCTGGCGTGTTAATATTTCCAGTAGGATTATGCTCCTAAGGCAATTACAACAAACATTTGCCTAACAAAATAACAAATCGAGTTGCTCACCTCTTTGTAGCTATTCTTGAGATCAGTGAAAAGAAAATAATTTCTCACAAATGACACTAATAACAATAACTATCAAAATTGTATACAAGGCGTAGGTATACCGATACAAATGGGTTTGTATCTTTACTTCAAGTATCGCTTGATTTTACTTCGAGTTCGCTTGGTCAACAGTAAACGACACTAATATTAATAACTATCAAAATTGTATACAAGGCGTAGGTATACCGATACAAATGGGTTTGTATTTTTACTTCAAGTATCGCTTCATTTTATTTCGAATTCGCTTGATCAACAGTGAACGAAAACCTTTAGACCAGTCAGTTTGCCATCTGTATTCTGTTCTAAAACGTTTAATCCTGTTTTCTCATAAGCCGCTTTCAAATAATGAAACCAATCCAGAGCCATGGCAATTATTACACTCTCTCGCAATTTCAATTACAACTTGAAATTACTTTTCGGATTCTTTAATAAGAAGTAAAAATGCCTCAAGGACAATACAATATCGTAAGGTCTAAAGAGTAGAGAAAAAAGTATTTAGTATCGTCGTTATAGACCTTTTTTAGGTCTGTGGTCGTTACTATATAATAGAATACCTAATTGTAACTTTATTTTTCCTTTATCTCCGAAGCACAAACGCCGAATCTCAATTTGTCCAAAAATATTATTTCTTGTTCAAAACAGAAAAATGATGACACAATAATTTCTTTAAGTAAAACAAAGATGTGTACCAATTTTTTTAGTGTAGGGGCATATGTCGATAATTACTATTCCGTGGGATTTTAAATGAAGGAGTTTTGTATTTATATAGGATTGATAGCTCTTTAGTCACACAATCAAGTGTTACCGGATGTTTTGTTTGCATCCATGTAGAAGGGGTTGTCGTCATCTTTCAAGATGGCGGCCAAAAATCATAAAAAATACAACTTTCGCAACCGGGGCATGATTATACCCGATACCATATAATTCGAAGACGAGGATTCCAAAAAATTTACTTTTAAGGTCATCCGACATTAAATGACCTTAAAAATCGCATTTCCAGATTTTTGCCATTTTCTCTTTAAAAAATCTTAATAATTCGACGTTTTGTCACACTAACTTCAAATGTACCTCAAACTATTAGACATATATGCCAAATTCGATCCTTCGAGTTTGATGCAGTTTGAAGCTTTATGACTTGAAAAATACCCCAGTAAAATTCACATATTGCAAAAATAACTAACTAAAGGGAGCTATTAATCAACTATTAAAGCGAAGAGGACCAAATTTGTTAGAAAAGATAAGAAGGTCGAGTCCAGTAATACTGTTAAAAAAATTTGGTGCAGCTATGATACATTTCAATATGGTGGCTGATATATCGAAATGGCGACCTACAACCACATTTTATTTTATCCAATTGCGTAAAAAAAACAAAAATGACAAGATGGCCATCAATTATTGTTGACTTATCGCCGCTTACTATGAAAAAAAAGTTTAGTTGATGTATGACCTTCATTGACCTTAAAAATACCATGTACAATTAAAAAAACAGGTTTTTGTAGTGTTTTTTCCAATTAACCACTACGCAAAAACTTTAAGTGCCGGAGATGAAATTAACATCTTAGCCATAACTAAACAGATCATTTTAAACCTTGCTATCATTTTTTTTTTATCTGGCGTCCAACGTGTGTATGTTATACCTCGGCAAAAATGAGCTATATGTCTACTCACGTGTCTAGCCAACAAAGTCATTTAAATTACCTATAAGAGAGTTAGCAGAAGTTAGATATACATTACTACTATTTTCCAAAATGGCGGTCAAAAAAGCATAAAAAATTGTAATTATGGCAGTAGGGCATGACTATACTTGTTTATAAATATTCATAATAAAATTCAAGGATAAGATTCTATTTAGTCACACATTCATGTGTCACCGGCACTCAAAGTTTTTGCGTAGTGGTAAATTGGAAAAATTACAACAAAAAGCTGCTTTTTCATTTGTACATGGTACTTTCAAGGTCAATAAAGGTCATGCATCAACTAAAATTTTTTTTCATGGTAAGCGGTGATAAGCCAACAAGAATTGATAACCACCTTGTCATTTTTGTTTTTTTACGAAATTGGATAGAATTAAATGTGGTTATAGGTCGCCATTTTGATATATTAGCCACCATATTGAAACGCGTCATTGTTGGACTTGACCGTCTTATCTTTTCGAACAAATTTGGTCCTCTTTCCTTTAATAGTTGATGAATAGCGCCCTTTAGTATGTCATTTTTGCTATATGTTAATTTTACTTGGATATTTTTTACGGTCATAAAGCTTTAAACTGCATCAAACTCTAATGATCCAATTTGGCACATATGCCTAATAGTGTGAGGTAGATTTGAAGTTAGTCTGACAAAACGTCAAATTATTAAGATTTTTTGTAGAGAAAATGACAAAAAATTTTTTTTTTTGCGATTTTCAAGGTCATTTGAGCTCAGATGACCATGAAAGTAAGTTTTTTGGAATCCTCGTCGTCGAGTTATATGGAATCGAGTATAACCATGCTCCGGTTGCAAAAGTTATATTTTTTATGATTTTTGGCCGCCATCTTAAAAGATGACTTCATATCAACCCTTTCTATACGGATGCGAACAAAACACCCGGTAACACTTGATTATGTGACTAAACAGCTATAAATCCCACATAGTTACAAAACTCCTTTATTCAAAATACCACGAACTTACAAATGCCCCTTCACTATTTACAACATGTTAACAAAAACAAGATCTCTGGGTCTATGCTTGAATTGAGAGAAAATTTGCTCCCAGGGAGTAAATTCTCTCGCTACTATGCATCTCATTGGTCCAAATCTTCGGTTAAAATCGGTTTCTCTCACTTTTGCCCGATATTAATCGAACGTAATTCTCTTAGTCAAGAGCAATAGAATTACTTTCGATCAATATCGGACAAAAGTGAGGGAAACCGATTTAAACCGAAGATCTGGACCAATGAGATGCATAGTAGTGAGAGAATTTACCCCCTGGGAGCAAATTTTCTCTCGATTCAAGAATAGACCCTCAGGGAGAATTTGACTAGGCAGGTGTTTTTTTATTTAAAAAAGTTTTGAAAAATTGACAGCCAGTAAGAAAGCTGTAAAACTCACTAAGTTAGGATTCAACTTTACTTCCAAAATATGTCATGGTCTTTAAAAGTCCTGTAATAAAAGGAAGTTGGATGGCATCTGTGTTCTATAAGCAGTGCTCTTTTTTTGTTCGAGTTACGGGGGAAAAAATCTGATTGAAAAAACTGGGATGAGAGTTTTTTTTAATTAAGAAAAAGTTGATAAGAAAAAAGGGTGTTTCTTGCCATAAGTAAATAAGCGTAACAATTTACAAGAAAATGCGCGGGATTAAGTTGTAGATGCGCATAAAAATAATGGCTTTGGGTAACGTTTATCCTGTCCTTTTTTTGGTTGTTATTTTATTTTTTTGTGCAAAAATAATAAAAAGTTTCTGAGAAATGCACAATAATAAAATAGCTTAATAATTTTTATATGTAGATGCCCATAAAAGTAAGGGGTTTGCGTAACGGTTAGCATATACTTTTTTTGTACTTTTGGTTTTTATTTATTTTTTTTTAGCAAAAATTTGTAACAGAGATTTTTAAAAAATGCACAAGAATAAAACAGTATAACAATTTACAAGAAAATGCGCGGGATTAAGCTGTAGATGCGCATAAAAATATGGGTTTGGGTAACGGTTATCCTGTACTTTTTTTTTGGTTTTCATTTTATTTTTTTGAGCCAAATATTTGCAATAAAAAGTTTTTGAAAAATGCACAAGAATCAAATATTTACAGGAAAATGCGCGGAATTAAGCTGTAGATGCGCATAAAAATAATGGGCTTGGGTAAAGATTGTCCTGTACTTTCTTTTGGTTTTTATTTCATTTTCTGGAGCCAAAAATTTGTTATAAAAAGTTTTTGAAAATTGTTCAAAAATAAAACAGCGTTACAATTTACAAGAAACTGCGCGTATAAAAATAATGGGTTTGGGGAACGGTTATCTTGTACTTTTTTGTTTTTTATATTTATATTATATAATATTTTTGTACTAAAAAGTTTTTGAAAAATGCACAAGAATAAAACATTATACTTACATTATCAAAAAGGTATTTTCTTAATGCAAATGGCAGAGCAATTTGCCAAGTTAGGTCCGTTAGGTGGATCGTCATAAATTAAAAAATATAAAATATATGCATGCTTGCGGTTCAATGCAAACAATGTTTCTAAAGTGTCTGTCTAAGGATCTGCTAAAAGACACTTATGACAACGCCGATTTTTAAGTTAATTTACTTCGGAACATATTATATTTTTTATAGTTTTTAATAAACTAAAAAGGACCCCTTTTATCTCCCGTTCGTCAAGCTTGATACACTTTGTGGTTAAGGTGCCTTTCAACTGTATAGTGTGGTATCCTCAGTTTTTGTTAACATACGCATAATCCAAAATGCAATTAGAGTCTTTGTACGAGTTTTGGCAATTTTGAGCAAAGTTGCGCTAGCTTTTGGAATTGGTTATGTTTAGACTCTCATCTACCTGTGCAATAATAACATCATAGTAGTTTAAAACTAAAACGTAACTTTTTACGTTAAATTTAATAAATTAATTAATATTAAAAAGCTATGTGCTTGGGTACCTGAGTACAACTATTTTTTAAAGTGTATCCTGCGAAATTTTTTTTTTAAAACAGGAGCTTTTCGTACGTAAGTGGGATTATTTTTGTTTAAAAACTGAAATTACTTTTGTTGGCTGCTCTATTTTTCGTCATTTTTTTAAACTTTTTAACAAACTTTTTTTATTCTTGATACACCTCAGAACACCAAAATAAATGATGTTGCGAGCGATCATATTTTTCATTATTTCAAATATAACCTTTAGTGGTTTTAGAAAACTCAACAATCACTACGTTTCTACGCGCTTAAAATCGGTTTCTCCGTCCGTCGTTAAATGTCATTGAATGTCAGTATTAAAAAGGTATGCTAACAACATATTTTTCCCTAAAAGTAACCCAACCGAACTCAACCCAACCAGCAATGCGGTAAAGCGTTTTTACAGTTTTTATACCGACCCTAAAATCGATTTTAAAGCGGACAAACCGCTTTCTTAAATCTTAAATCAATTGATTTAGTGCCTAAAATGGTTTTAATTCTAACCGTGCTTATATAAAAGCGTTTCAAGAGTCCTGTATTATCAAAGTAAATGTCGTAATTAGCAAATATTTATTTGAAACAAATAAATATTTATTTAGGTCAAACTAAATTGCTTTAAGTCAAATAAATCATGCTTGACAGAAATAAATATTTAATTGATTCAGATAAATACTTGGTTTGATCATGGCAAACAAATATATATTTGGCTCAATTAAACCTTTCTTCTGTGCATAAATTACGTATTTCACGGCCAGAAAGGAGGGTTGAAGGGTAGTTAAAAGTGTTACAAAGCTTTAAAAGGAGGAGTTGGATTAGGATTTTTGGGAGGGGAAGAACAGCGTATTTTTTAAGTTAAGTATTATTTACTTTTAGTAGAGAGGAGGGGTGGAGGTATTTTAGTAAAAAGTGTTACAAAAACGGTTAGGTATATACATAATTTATGAATGGACCTTTACCAGAAATTTTATAGTAATTTATTTTAGAGTTTAGAGCCGACTTTTGAGGAAAACTCAGCATTTATTATTTATATGTCTATGCGGGAGTTGTTGCGGACATGACGCGACGTATTCCTTCTTGCCACAGTCTATAAAAAAAGGAAACTAAACAGTCAAGTAACTGTCACGCAGAGAGATAGAGAGCCTTTTGTCTATATAGCAGCAGAACTTGTCTGTTAATAATTATTGTTTTTGCTAAAACTTTTTTACAAACTCACTTGATAAACTTACAAAAAATTATGCATATGGGTCGCGATTCTTCAGAAACGACAGAAAATCCCGTCACAATTCTGAAAAGTGGCGATTTTTACTTATTCCCTCATTTAAAATGAAAACACAGCGTCCTTCATATTTATTCTAACGTTGGAAGAGAAACTGCGTGATATTGGTATGGGGGACTATTAAAATCGTGAGATTTTGAATTTTCTTAATTTTATCAAAAATTAGTTAGTAAGGTTCTCATACACCTTAATCGACGAAAAAAAAAAGTTGTTTGTCGGTCTGTTGTCTGTCTGTTTACACGATAACTCAAGGACGCCTTAATCGATTTTAACGAAATTTGGTAAAAAAATCCTCTATCGGCTGACTTTTGGGTAGGGTGGTGGGGGGTTGAAGGGGGGAAAAAGGAGATTAAATATTTAAAAAAATTGTAACTTTGGAACAAAAGCAAGTAGAGATATACGGGTTTCATATTTAATTTTCCATGTATATGGACTACGAATTTTGTTATAAAGTCGAAATTCATGAGAGCTTTAGTTTCGGAAAAAACGTAAGAATATATAAAAAAAACATAACTTTAGAAGTAAAGCAGCTATTGATATGCGGTTTTCACAATTTGGTTTTTGCAAATATTAGCCAAAAATTTTGTTATAAGGTTCAAATCTTTTAAAGCTACAGTTTTCGAGATATTTTCATTTCCTTTCAAAATAAAATAATTGATTGTATGGTGGACTATCCGTGATTTCTAGCACCAATTTTTTTAATCAAATTTTGTAAATTGAATATTTTAAAGATTTTCTGCAGGACTGAAAAGTGTCGAAAATTCTCACCATGTAAAAGGAAAGACAGAATTTTTGTGATAGCTATATCTATTGTTTTGTTTGTTAAAAGTTGTAACGGTTTGTTTACACAAAATTTTTAAATAAAAAACAAGGTTTTTCAAAAAAACATCCTACAAAAATTAAAACTGATATATTGTGTGTTTAATAGAACAGTATTAAGAAACTAAATTTTAAGGAATGTTAGCAAATAGTCTTGACAAAAAAGCATTAAATGTAATCTTGTGTTTAAAAATCGTCAGATTTTTTGTAAGGGCGATATTTTCTTCGCGCTAGGGCAGTCACGCTATTTTGAAGCAAGAACAGGAACCCCTCCTCTTCAAAATGGATGTCCTAGATCCACAAGTGCGATAAATATTGACAAATATCGCCATATTGAACCGTCTCGTCTTCGAAACGGCGACCGAGGCGCTTTCTAAATCCTTTGAAATGTTTTGAACCGTGACGTCATCATTTCGTCGCCTAAATAAAATTTTACGCATATTTTCCAAGCGGTTTTAAAATCATCAGTCGTGAAAAGACGTCTTAGAATCCAGTTATTCTAATCCTCTACCTAGTACCATTCGGTGATGGTGTCAAATGGAGTACACAATCTACGACCAGTTAGGGTCTGATTTTTTTAATATATTTTAACGTTTTTACTCGGAAACTAAAGCTCCCGCGAATTTGGACTTCGTAACAAAATTTTTAATCCATATTAATGGAAACTTAAATCTGAAAACTGTATATCGCACTTGCTTTTATATCCACTACCCTACCCAAAAGTTAATCAGTTTATGGTCAGCCGATAAAAGATTTGTGTACCAAATTTCGTTAAAATCGATTAAGACGTTCTTGCCCAATGAGCATTTTCAGAAACTTCTGGTGACAGATATTTATATAATTATTATAAAGAGAGTTCCATTGATACCCTAGGGTATTTAGAAGTTTCCTACAAGAATTGAGTTTGTATATTTGTTTTATTAAAGGCTCTAAATTGATGGTACCCTAAAGTAACATAAAACTGGCGTTAACAATATTTCCACGGACATCTTTATAAAAATTGAAGTCATCGGTTCAAATGTTATATAAATTGGTGTTAACAATGTTTCCACCAACATATTTATAAAAATATAAGTCATCAGTGACAAAAGTTATATAAATTGGTGTTTGAAATATTTCTATCAACCCACCTATAAAACCGTAAGTACCTATCAATTAAAGATATATAATAGATTGGTTTTTAAAATGTTGCTATCAACCCACTTATAAAACTTAATTAACCAACAACAAATTTAAATAAGATAAGATTGAAAATATTTCGAGAGACACTTATAAAAACTTGGGAACTCACACACAATAGTTATATAAATTGGTGTCTGTAATATTCTTATGAACTCATTCATAAACCTTTTTTGCCCATAAGGTTTTTTCCATAATTTTGTTATTAATTTCTTTATATAGTGATTATAATACAACTGTTTTTAGAACAAAAAAAAACAATTTTAATTTATTTTGGCAATTATAAAAACAAAACAAACAAGATTTTTTAAGGTTAATTTTGTGACATCAAAAGGCGCGTTTTTGCGACCTCAAAAGGAGCGTTTTTGCGACATCAAAAGGCACGTTTTTGCGAGATACCATACCATTATTATCTTGTTTTAATTACATCAATCTGAGAGAGATAAGAGATCCAAATCTTTTTGAGATAGTTGCCGATGACAGATATCGGAAACGAATGCATTTTAAACCCGATTCCCACCAGCGTTTCCCATGCGCAGTCACCCTGACTCAAAAAACTCATGTAGAGGCAAATCTCGCTTAGACCACGTGATACGTGTTTTGATTCGGGGGACCCACGAATGAGAAACGCATAGATGGGAACCGTGTTTTAGAAAAAAAGAACAATATAGTAACCGTGTTAAGGTTGCAAAAACGCACCGTGAAACGTCAAGCGCATACGCTGATACTGCTGGTCGGCGGCAAATGTGAACACCCCGGAAAATACTCGCCTGTACACCCTTCGACCCCGCAATCTAACTATATTCTTGAGATAGTTACTTCTGATAGTTATGCGGGCTTGAAGTGTGTGGAGGCGGGTATTTTTCCTGGTATGTGTACTATGCTGGATCTCTCGAGGAATGCATTTAGGAAAAGAGAACAATGGTAACTATGTTAAGCTCGCAGAAACAGACCATCAGTGTTCAACACTGCGCCATCTGTAGCCCTTTGTTCCAAGTAGCATCATTTTTTATAAGGGTTATAAAATAGTGTTGACCAGGTAAACAGTGGTATAGTTGTATTGTTTTTTTATAGAATTGTCGGAAATTTTCGCCATTTTGGATTACAAAAATAGGTTTTTGGCCTAAATAAAAACGTTATTTATGGGGTTTCAACATGTGTTTCAATCGAAATATTGCTTGTTAGGGTTAAGAACAACATACAAAATTCAATATTTGTCCCAGAAAGAAAAAAACGCGTATGAAAAAAAAAACCGATATTTAAATTAAATTTTTTTTGTCTTTTTCTTAAGTATTTTTGGAGCCCATGAAATTTACGTGAGTGTATTCGAAAACTATACAGTACACACGGGACCGCAGCTGATTTTCAGAGTAGGATGACTTGAAATATAAAAATATTCATATTCCTGCTTCAGCTTATCTCACTTTCATTTTTATTTATTTTAGAAGATTGCTAAACACCATTTTATAAATTTTTTTATTGTAAAAAGAAAAAGAATAATACATAACAACCAAAGGGAAGAAAGATGGAAAATCTATATTTCTAAATCCATAAAAACCTTTAATTTGTTATGTAATGTTGTTAGAACAGTTGTAAAACCTTTTTATATTAATCTCTATACTTGAGGGCTCATAAGGAAGTTTTATAAAATCTATATGTTGTTTTTCTATCTATTACTATGTACCATAAATTTTTATAAGCTGGTGTTGAACAGTTGTTTTTCAAGTCTTTTTTACTCATTTAAGAGATATATTAGAGTTATAAAATTATCACCAACACTAAATAATATAACTTTTGGTTATTTTATGAGGGTTTTATATTATTTGCTGTAACTTTTATATAGACAAAAATGCTCATTGGGTGAGTTATCGTGTATACAGACAGACAACAGACCGATAGACCGAAAGACGATTAAGGTGTTTTGGAACCTTAGTAAGTCATTTTTGATAAAATTAAGAAATAAGAATTAAGTCCCCCATACCATATTGGTATGGTGGACTAAAAATTGGTCAAAATCATCCTGACCCGACGTCATTCCACTAAATCGCACCACTTCATCATGCTTTCTTTGAACTGTGTTGTTGCTTGGCGGCAAAATGAAAAGTTTTATTACTTATTCGGACGTGAAATTGTACCAAAATTAAACTTTTGACAAGCGGGCGTAACGGGCGAGGTTATATTACTTTCTACACATAGGAAAAGTTTATATTTGCGCACGGAAGAAAAACTGCTAGTTGAGGCTAAGAAAGTTTTTAAATTATATGTTAATATTTTTCTTAAATTTTAAGAAAGTTAAACCAAAATCTTATTATTTGCTGATGATCTTAACCCACATAGTGTATTGCAAAAAAAACGTGATTTAGAGGAGGAGAAAATGACGTTCTAACTTTTTTCTCAAATCACGTGTTTTTCGCGTAAAAACATGTGATTTTGAGAAGAAACGTTAGAATGTACTTTAAGATACTCTAATTCTCTCTTTTCAGGAATTAAAGTGGTAGGTGAAAATTTTCATTTGATAACTTTGAGAGCCCGTAATATCAGAACGGTTTTCACGTTCCTATCTTGGTTTTCCACAAGCTATCGTCTAAAATATTTTTAGATTTAACTCAGGGTTAAAATGATCCAAGATTAATTTAACCGTGGTTTAAGAATAGTATAAAACGATAGCTTGTAAAAAACAAAGACAGGAATGTGAGAACCGTTTTGTTCTATCCTTAGCCGTTATGATGTTACGGGCTGTCAAAGTTATAACAATTGCAATTTTCACCTATCAGTATTTTAAAAATATTTCAAGATGCATGAAATGTATCTAGAATTTTTTGCAGAATCCAAAAAGGCAAATATATACGAGGTACGTGTTTTATTTAAAATAACCCAAGATCTTTTGATCTTTTATTTTTAGATTCTTTTTGGTTGATGTAACTGATTTGGAGGTTTTTTAACTAATTTTTTGATTTTTAATTGCCTTAGGAGCATAATCCTATTGGAAATATTACCACGCCAGGACGAATCCGTATCAGGTAACTTGGATAAGTACCAGTGCGGAACGATGCCTATTGGTGAGTGATTCAAAGTTGGAAATCAAAGTGTATGATGGTGTTTACCCAGGATCTTTTGATCTTTTATTTTTAGATTCTTTTCGGTTGATGTAACTGATTTGGAGGTTTTTTAACTCCTTTTTTGATTTTTAATTGCCTTAGGAGCATAATCCTATTGGAACTATTACCACACCAGGACGAATCCGTATCAGGTAACTTGGATAAATACCAGTGCGGAACGATGCCTATTTGTGAGTGATTCAAAGTTGGAAATCAAAGTGTATGATGGTGTTTACCCAGGATCTTTTGATCTTTTATTTTTAGATTCTTTTCGGTTGATGTAACTGATTTGGAGGTTTTTTTAACTTTTTTTGATTTTTAATTGCCTTAGGAGCATAATCCTATTGGAAATATTACCACGCCAGGACGAATCCGTATCAGGTAACTTGGATAAATACCAGTGCGGAACGATGCCTATTTGTGAGTGATTCAAAGTTGGAAATCAAAGTGTATGATGGTGTTTACCCAGGATCTTTTGATCTTTTATTTTTAGATTCTTTTCAGTTGATGTAACTGATTTGGAGGTTTTTTAACTTTTTTTTTATTTTTAATTGCCTTAGTGTTGGGAAGCAGTAACACTAAAAGTAATTGTTCGGCGTACTTCTAGATATGGAAAAAATAACAGCAAAAAATTACATAGTTAAAGGCGTGACAGAGATTGTTTTAACGGTTTTAATGCTGCGATGAGGAAGGCAATGGGAAACCACCTCATTACCGTCCCCAGGAAATATTATCATCATGACTGGAAAACCAAAAGCCAAGGCTCTCAGTCCCCGGCAGGTCTTAAGTGACCAGAGGGTGCTAAGAATCTCCAGACCAGTCATGAAGAAGATTGCTATGGAACGTACAAAGTATGTTTCAGGCTGGAGAAGTCCACAATGTCATCAGAGAAATGAAACGATTGGACATCTTGGGAGTTAGCGAGTTTAGATGGCCTAACTCAGGTAAATGCCAGATAGACAACTACCATGTCTACTACGCAGGCAATGACGGACAAAACCACTATAACGGCGTCGCAATCATTTTGAATAAAGAAATTCAAAAATCCGTTATCTCTTTTGTCCCTGTGTCGGATCGAGTCATATTTCTTCAGCTAAACTCTAAGCCTTTCAATGTCAATATTATTCAAGTATAGGCATTCTACGACCAAGTTCAGACTGCCCTTAATTTTACAAAAAAGACAGAAATCACCATTGTTATGGGAGACTTCAAAGCAAAACTTGGAAACGCCCCCAAGAGAAGAAATTGTTGGGAGATACAGTCTTGGTACATCAAATGATTTTATCGTGTCAAATACTTTCTTTAAACTTCCAGCTATACTTGGACTTCCAAATCTGACACTCCTATCATTAGAAACCAGATAGACTTTATGTTAATTAATAAACGATTTAGAAACATTATTAAATCGTCAAAAACTTATCCTGGTGCAGACGTAGGCTCGGATCACAATCCAGTTGTGGCGAAAATTAAATTTACCCTCAAGAAAAATCATCCCCCAAATAACAAACTCAGACCCAGGTTGGACAATCTTCAAGATAAAGTCGAACTTAACAAAAAGCTTAAAGATATTATTGAGTCTACCGAACAAGATGCAGAAATGGTCTGGACAAAGGTTAAAAAAGCACAACACTCGTAGCCAAGGATGAAACAAGAAATAAAAAGAAAGTTTGGATGACCGATGAAATCCTGGAGTTGATGGATAAAAGACGCAGTAAAAAAGGCAGCGATCAGTATGAAGAAATCAATAGAGCAATAAAAAACAAGATAAGGTCAGCAAAACAAGACTGGATAACACAGCAATGTCAAGAAATAGAAGATCTAAATGCTAAACATGACACTTTCAATTTACACAAACACATAAAGGAAGCGGCCGCATTATTTAATAAAAGACAAGCTGCAATCCTTGTGGACAATCAAGGCAAAATCATACCGGATACCAAAGAAAAATTAAAAGAATGGGGTAGCTACATAGAACATCTCTTTACCGATAACCGATCCGAACAGCCAGAAGAATTCTCAAACCAAAGTATAGATATAACACCAGAGGAAGTAAAACACGCAATATCTTCAGCTAAAAACAGAAAAGCGGTAGGGCAAGACGAAGTATACATTGAGGTTTTAAAGCTAATAAAAAACGAACATTCACTAAATACGCTGGTCAAACTTTTTAACTTGATTTATTATAGCGGTAAAATCCCTGCTGACTGGCTAAAGTCAACCTTTGTTACGCTGCCTAAAAAACATTCAGCAAAGAAGTGTAGTGATTATCACCTAATCAGCCTAATGAGCCATTTGTTACAAATATTTCCAAAGATTATCCACAAAAAAATTTCATCATCAGATTTGAAGGTTTTTTAACTTTTTTTAATTTTTAATGGCCTTAGGAGAATAATCCTATTGAAAATATTAACACGCCAGGACGAATCCGTATCAGGTAACTTGGATAAATACCAGTGCGGAATGATGCCTATTTGTGAGTGATTCAAAGTTGGAAATCAAAGTGTATGATGGTGGTTAATGATGTATGGGGAGGGTGACCAGTGGAACCACTGACGAGCTCACACTGTTTACTCAGAGCGAAACATCGTTTAATCATTTCTCTTTTCGCTTTGGTTCTTTATGTGTTGCTTGTGGGATGTTAATCCAGGTTGGAATTTTCGTTATTTCCACCCAAGATCTTTTGATCTTTTGTTTTTAGAACACTAAAAATACGAAAGTATTTTATAAATATATTTTACATGGACTTATGTTAGAATAGAAAGTTTAAAAATTTTTCATTATATAGTTTCCAAAATAATCTAATAGGCCGCTCACCTTGGGACACCCCCGGTATAGGACAAAAAATATCCAAAGTGCAAAAAGCAAAACCATCAAAATTTGGGATCAGATTCAAAACATCAAAATGCTCTTTGGTAAACTATAATGAAAATAAGCGTTTGTGTAGAGCGCAGTTGCACAATGAGCTCAAGCGCAAAAATGTTATTTTCGCTGGCCCAAAATCTTCCTAATACATGCCCATAACACCTTGTGCACTTAAAAAATCAACCCTTTAAAACCAAAATCGTGTCAACCCAAAACTTCCTTTTCACCAGCGAAGTTATTAACGTTTGCCTGTCAAGACAACTCCACTTAACTTTGGCGACTCCTTCACTCAAGAAGCCAGTGCCAATAACGTCTTGTTAGTACTAGACCACTGGACATCAAAAAAAATGTTATAAATTATTGTTGTATATTAAAACCGTAATTCGGCGAATTGTGATTGGCACTGAACTAAAGCATCCAAAAACGCGGTCATAATAGGATTTGTTCATTTTTTTTTAAACGACCGGAACATTACGACGCATGAAATAATTTCCACTCTCAAGAAAAGACCTTTTTGTTCAATTTTCCGTTCCTTTGATCCTCTTCCGGTCCCATTTTTGGCCAAGTTGGCTATGATTTTTTATTGACAGCTTTTAACTGTTTTTTTCTGGCCGTATAGATACTCCAAAAAAGCTCTTTTAAATTTGTTTTAAAAGTTTTGTTTACAAAAATGGACTCATAGTGTAGGGGCATATGTCGATAATTTCTATCCCGTGATTGATAGCTCTTTAGTCACACAATCAAGTGTTATAATAAAAGATACAACTTTCGCGACCGGGACATGATTATACTCGATTCCATATAACGCAAGAACGGGGATTCCAAAAAATTCACTTTCAAGGTCATCCGATCTTAAATGCCCTTGAAAATCACAAAAACAAGATTTTTATCATTTTTTCTTCAAAAAATCTTAATAATTCGAGGGTTTGCCAGTCCAACTTCAAATGTACCTCAATCTATTAGAAGCTTCATGACCTTGAAAAATACTACAGTAAAATTAACACATTGCAAAAATAACATGCTAAAAGGCGCTATTCATTAACTATTAAAGCGAAGAAGACCAAATTTGGTAAGACAGAAAAGAAGTTAAACAATATTGTTAAAAAAATTTGGTTCAGCTATGACACATTTCAATATGGCAGCTGATATATCAAAATGGCGACCTATAACCACATTTTATTTTATCCAATTTCGTAAAAAAGCAACAATGACAAGCTGGCCATCGATTCTTGTTGAATTTTCGTCGCTTACTATGAAAAAAAAGTTTAGTGGTTGCATGACTTTGATTGACTTTGAAAATACCATGTACAAGTGAAACACCAGCTTTCTTGTGATGTTTTTTCCAATTTACCACTAGGCACAAACTTTAAGCGCCAGAGATGAAATTAATATCTTAGCCATAAACAAACACTTCATTTTAAACCTCCCTACCATTTTTTTGGATATGGCGTCCCAGATGTTTATGCAATACCCCAGTAAAAATGACCTATATGCCTGTCGTTTTTATTAAGTTTCGGAACTTCTACAAGGATGCGGTGGCACATGAATGTGTGACTAAATAGTTGTTAAGTCTTCATCCTTGGATTTTACTACGAATGTTAATAAACAAGTGTAGTCACGCCCTACTGGCATAATTAGAGTAGAACATAAAATTCACAGTTCCGAATCTTAATAAAAATGCATATAGGTCATTTTTACCGGTATAGCATAAACATCTGGGACGTCATATCAAAAAAAATGGCAGGGAGGTTTAAAATAAAGTGTTTTTTTATGGCTAAAATTTTAATTTCATCTCCGGCACTTAAAATTTTTTCGTAGTGGTAAATTGGAAAACACATCACAAAAAGCTGGTTTTTCACTTGTACATGTTATTTTCAAGATCAATCCAGTTCATGCATCAACTTAACTTTTTTTTCATAGTAAACGGCAAAAAGTTGTTGTCGTTTTTGCTTTTTTACGAAATTGTATAAAATAAAATGTGGTTATAGGTCGCCATTTTGATATATAGCCGCCATATTGAAACGCGTCATAGCCGAACCAAATTTTTTTTAACAATATTGTTGGACTTAACCTTCTTATCTTTCTTATTAAAGTTGATCCTCTTCGCTCCAATAGTTGATGAATAGTAATATGTTAATTTATTGGGGTATTTTTCAAATTTATGAAGCTTCAAACTGCATCAAACTGTAAAGATCGAATGGACTGACAAAACCTCGAATTATTAAAATTTTTTGAAGAGAAAATGTCAAAAATCTTGTTTTATAGTTCGGATGACCTTAAAAGTAAATTTTTTAGAATCCTCCTTCTCGAATTATATGGAATCGACTATAAGCATGCTCCGGTGGCGAAAGTTGTATTTTTTATGATTTTTGGCCGCCATCTTGATGATGACATCATATCAACCCCTTCTACGTGGATACGAAGAAAACACCCGGTAACACTCGATTATATGACTAAAGAGCTATCAATCCCACATAGTCACAAAACTCCTTCATTCAAAATCCCACGGACTTACACATACCCTTTCACTATCAGATCTATAAAATGAGTTGAATCCGGACGAACTAAATAGAAGCTGCTTCTACTCTCGATTTGCTGCCTGAAAAATCTAAAGAGCGCTACCAAGCGGAAATTTGATGCGCTTACGAATAGTTGGTTGCATATTTTCGGAAAAACCGACCACACATTTTTAATTGTCAAAGTAAGTATACTATAAATATAGGTAAATAAAACAGAAACCTACAAATCTTTTCATGTGTTGTTTTTTCACTATTTTGCTTGATAAGTTCGCCATGGTCGGCCATATTTGGTCGTCAGTTATCACTGAATTAGCTGAGTGAAGCTAATAGGCACTACGCTTTAATTTAATTTTGCACAAGTTAAAAGTACAAAAATAATTTCTAACCATAAAAGTTTACTTGTTTTTCTTTAGTTTTTAGCTTAAAAACTACTGGCTTTGGCGGCAATGGCTATCTAGCCAAAAAGAAGCAGAAGGCTAACATTTTCTTATTAGTGGACTGTTAATAAATTACGTAACGCGGCTAGGCGTTGACAAAAGTGGTAGGTACTAAAATGTTTTTTGTTATACCTTCATCAAAAACATGATTTTAGTAACTGTCCGCAGATAATTAAAGCATGGCATTTTTGGTTACCGATGCAAAAAACTTTTTTTTTTTGATCACGGGTGCAGAAAGAGATTTCTGTACGTTTTTTACCCAAAAGTCAAAAAAAATAGCGGCAAATAGTAATATTCAAAAAATCTAATTATTTTTGCCTAAAAATTAAGCCATTTCCGTTAGTTTTCACCAAGTATTTACGAAAAAATCATTTAAAAATATCAAACTTTCAAAGATTAAAATGTCGCAACAATGAACGTTACCGAGTAAAAAGGCACATCGCTGTGGAAACCATTCATATTTCATTTACCAGCCGCCCTGTTTTATAGTGTAAAGATGGTGTGTTGCGGGAGGTGCTCTTCGTTCGAGATTTTTATAAGTATTTTTATGTTTTTCTTGAATTTTTTAATAAAGGTATTAAAAACAATAGTGTTAACAACTCGTGGCTAAACTGTGTTTTTTACTCGCCGTTTTAAATACCTCGCTACGCTCGTTATTTGAACCAACGCTTGTAAAAAAAACACTATTTTATCCACTAGTTGTGAAAAATACTATTTCTGATCGTTTGAAAAAAAACTACGTTCTATACACGACCGGAGAAGACACGCTCCGCAGATTTACAGGACTCGCCTGCGGCTCGCCCTGTAAATTTCCTGCGTCGACCTGTAAAGATCAATTATCCGGTCTAGTGACGTAAATACCTATTACACCTTCATTTAGTAAGTGGAGAGGGGAAGGTTTAGTCATGTAGTATTCACCTTGAATTACACGCAACATATACAGACAGCTTCAAGCTACTGCGAACATAGGGGGAATCAAGTCCAATTTACTCTCCGTGCCGTACGACCGAGGTGGATTCGAAGCACGCTACAGTGTTATCTTTTGGAAATTCATTTTGTTTTTATTATTTTGTTTTATTTCTGCCTTGCTCGAGAAACAGATGGGTAAGTTCTTAATTGAAATAATACATTTTTAAAACTAAAAATGGATGTCTACGAAGTTGCCGAAAAAGTGCAAATGGTCAAATGGTCAAATCGTCATAACCCAACACACGTTCGATATTGGTCGAGGGAAAATTTGCATTTATATTTTGACGTAAGAACACAGTATCCCCAAAAACTAAATGTTTGGGGGGCTATTGTAGGGGAACACGGGGAACTATTTTATGGCCAGCTCGATCTCCCGATCTTGCTCCTAATGACTTCTATCTGTTTTTGAAGAAGCTTTTCAATTTATCACCCCTAACATGCTTGGAAACGTTAGAAGGGGTTTTTATAGTAGGCTCGGATATTGTCTAGCCGAGCAAGGAGGACTTTTCGAACATTTGCTTTAATTTTTTTTTGACTGGGAGAATCTTTTTGGTTTTTAGAATGTATTATTTTATTTTGAGAACTTGCTTTTATTTTGTTTCTCCTTATTATTTTCATTGTAACACGTCGTCACTGATAAATCTGAGCAGTTGACAATAAAATGCTCTTATTTATCAGTGACAAAAAATAAGAAAATTACGTTATAAAAATTTGCGTATTTATTGACCAAATTCCGGTTTCATTGACTACGCTCCACACAGCACCGTGGTTAGAGGCGTAATAAATACAAGGCGAACGGCGGCGAACGGCAGCGAATGGCGATCGGAAGCCTGAGTGTTGGTTGCTTCACTGATAGGCGTGCGGTGTCTCTGCATGTACGTACACTGGCAAATTAGACTTCTTCCGCCCTATGTTCGCAGTAGCTTGAAGCGGTCTGTATAAATAATATTAAAGTACGTAAATAAAAGGCAAAATCAAGTTGATAAAACATCTTGAATTTAAAATTAAATTGTTTTAAGTAGTTGTTATAGCAGAAAATTATATTTTTAATCTAAATCGAAATATTAAAATGAACTTTGTGTTTTCTTTTAATTATCGATAAAAAAGCATTAATCCAAACGGAGATTTGAATTTTATTATTTAAAAGAAGCTTTTTTTATACCTTCCTCAAAAACATGATTTTAGTAACTGTCTACAGATAGCCAAAGCATGGCTTTTTTGGTTACCGATGCAAAAAACATTTTTTTTTGATCACGTGTGCAAAAAAAGATTTCTGTCCGCTTGTTACCCAAAATTAAAGAGAAATAGCGTAAAATAGTAGTTTACGAAAAAATCATTTAAAAACATCGTGAAAATATCAAACTGTCAAAGATTAAAATTTACCAGCCGCCTTGATTTATAGTGTAAAGATGGTGTGTTGCGAGAAGTGCCCTTCGTTCGAGATTTTTAATAGTAGTTTTAACAAGTAGTGGATAAAATAATTTTTACAAGCGTTGGTTTAGATAACCAGCGCAGCGAGGTATTTAAAAATGCGAGTAAAACAAACACAGTTGTTAACACAATTTTTTTTTATACTTTTATCAAAAAATCCAAGAAAAACATGAAAATACTTAAAAATCTCGAACGAAGAGCACTTCTTGCAACACACCATCTTTACACTGTAAATCAAGGCGGCTGGTGAATGAAATAACAAATGGTTTCCATAGCGATGTGATTTTTTTTTCGGTGACGTTAATTGTTGCGATATTTTAATCTTGGACAGTTTGACATTTTGAGGATGATTTTTTCGCAAATACTTGGTGAAAATTGGCGGAAGTGGCTTAATTTTTAGGCAAGAATAATTAGATTTTGTCAATATTACTATTTTCTGCTATTTCTCTTTAATTTTGAGTAAAAAACGGACAGAAATCTGTTTTTTCAGCCGTGATTAAAAAAAAAGTTTTTTTTGCATCGGTAACCAAAAAAGCCATGCTTTAGTTATCCGTAGACAATTACTAAAATAATTTTTTTGTTGAAGGTATAAAAAAGAAGTTTTTTTCCATCAGTAACCAAAAAAGCCATGCTTTAGTTGTCTGCAGACAGTTACTAAAAATCATGTTTTTGATGAAGGTATAAAAAAAAGTAGTTTCGGTACTACCTCTTTAGTCTTTAGGTGATTAAGATGTGCTTGAACCAAAATAGTCGCGTTTGTCTTTTAAGATCACAAAAATGGCATAGATTTGACAGTACTGCTTTGCTGCTTTTGGGCCAATCTTTACCGGGCAGAATATCCGAAACGAGAAAACGGAATCTGTTGAACTTTGGCAGAAATGTTTATTTTTGAATTCCTCACAACCGTATCCAGACAGTTTTTTGCTGGACTCTCTCATTTTCGAAATAAAATAAACACGGCTAACAATAGTCAAAAGTTTTACCTGACTTTCTTTAGCCTCGTCGATAATACAGAAATCTGTAACAGCCATTTTTGGATTTTTTTGGTTTTTCAAAAAAATACACCAAATTTTGAAAAATCCTTTGGATACGTGTGTAGATTTTTTGTAAATCCTATTATCTGATAACAAAAAAGTTATGGTTTTTTTCTTTGTAAGCAATATTCTGCCGGAAGGTAGGTCGAAGGAAACTGATCAAAGTGAGTTCGATTGGAGTATTGGAATTCAGGTTCCGCATAGCAATGGGCCACTTATCTAATGGAACATTCGGCCAATAAATTGATACATCTCAAGTGATAAAAATAATACGGGAATTTGTTATTTTTTTGATGTTGAATATTGATTTTTCTTTTGAAAGACAGTGCAATCCAAGAAGCATGAAGCCGAGAATCAAAACCTTTTAAAGAGGCATTAATTAATTAATGGTTACAATAAGTTGTACTTTTCCTCACATATGGTGTTCGCACCGTGTTCTGAACACTGCACGATTACACTCGAAATGGTACTAGTGAGCTATTGTTGATCTTTCAAAAAAAACAGCAAAGCAGTGTTTTAAAATCTATGCCGTTTTTGTCAAAGGTCGCCTCGGCAAGAAAACCTCAAGGCTCTATTATGGAAACGTGTAGCTTTTGCTCTAAAGACCTATCGCCGTCATCTCCTGACGTAATTTTTCTTTCGAATGGAAGAAAGCTGTTTCGTGTCTTACGCTGTGTCCGTCTCGGTCAAGATGTCACAGAAGCTTTTAAAACGCACTTAGGACTTGGGCAAAACCAACTTTTAATGGACCCACTATCACACTCTATAGCCGGAGTAAAAAAATATGTAAAAGCAATCGCTTATGAATAGGGATCTGTTATCACCCAAGTAGCACAGCTTCGACAATATAGAAATCCAAGTCAATGCTGCAAAAACGTTAGCTTGAAAATATCTAGCTTTGTTTAATCAGTATGTTGGCAGGCAATTTTGATTTGCTATAGTGCTATACTTTATTTTCGGGTACCGTAGACGTAGTCACAGGCAAAAAATATTCCTCAATTAGCTGTGACAACTTTTTTTTAAAAACGTTGTGGCAGAAGAGAGCAAAAGCATTGTTGTCATTTTCTTTGCTGCAAAAACGTTTTTCCAGCTTATTTACAGCACGCTTCGTTACTTGGGCAGGCATCCTATTCTCGAGTCCATTCAGATAAACAAGAGTAACATTATTTTTTTTAATTATCAGGACTGGTGCACAGTCTATTTTATTCTAATAATAGGAAGATTGTGGTCAGGCAGTTTAACGGAAAATTTCGTTACTCTTATGGTTACCGTTACCGTAAATAAAGGTAACTTCAAGAGGTTAGTAGTAGTAGTAGTAGTAGAGAAGCGGCGGCGCGAAGCTTTGCAAGTAGGCTTCCTTGGCCCTTTCTGCCCTACCCCGAGCCTGCCTCTAATCCACCGCCTGCACCACTAGTCTGGCAGTCTGCTCATTTGGTTTCACTGTTCTTTTTGCAAAGTCCAGTATTTTGTCCCATTTGAGCATGTGCAGGTTCTCCTCATCCAGGGTCGGGAAACCGAATACCTGATATCTCGTCCTCTGGTATGCCTCGCAGTTCGCTAGAACGTGTCGAGATGTCTCTTCTGCACGCCCGCAGGCCCGGCAGGTCGAGTCATTCTCCACCGCGATCCGGGTCATGTGCTTCCTTAGTCGTTTGTGACCTGTTATGATACCTGTCAGCAAACCAGCGTCCCTTCGCGATCTCCCCAGAAGCCATTTTTGTCTGGCTACATCCGGGCCTTTCACGAAGTCCCTGGTCTGTCTGCATCCTGTTCCTCCTCTCCAAGCGGTCGTCATGGCATCGTGGGCCCATTTATTGAGTCGACTTTGCAATTGCCTCTTGGTTGTTCCTAGGAGTCGTTCCGGCCCTACATACTGGGTGCTTGCCCCGATCCTGGCGAGCTCGTCGGCCATCTCGTTACCCGGCACCCCCATATGTCCCATTACCCACATAAGTGTCACTTGTTTGCCCTTTCCCAAGGATTCTAGTGCATCCGCACATTCCTCCACCAGGGTGTTGTTGATCTTGGGCGCCCTTAGTGCCTTTAGGGCTGATTGGCTGTCGGAGCATATATAAACATGTTCCCCCCCTACCGTTCTTTATTTCTTCCGTGGTTTCAAGAGGTTAAAAATAGAGCTTTTGAACCTAGTCAATCGTTTGGCGGCAAACATAACTTTACTTTTTTTTATTGACTTTTTTTTTACTTTTCTAACCATATCATGGAGGAAAATATTAATTTAGTTATAGGACTAGGAGACAGACACACCAACATAAATTTAGTCACGCAAATGATTTTGCAAGATATCTACTAACGATACGTTAACAAAAAATAAAATCCAAATACACAAAATTTTTGTAAAACAAAACTAACTATTATAAACTAGAAACTTCCACCAAAGAATCACATCAAGTTTGGTTGGTTGTCTTTTTAACGGTAAAGGTATTCGCTATTCGACGCTAATTAGCGCCAGTGGTTACCTTTAATAAAGGTAACAGCCTGCACTGAACCAAAAAAAAGCACCGTTTTGGAAAAAAAATACATTGAGCCAATGTATTTTGTACATGATTTTTGCTCCGATGTAAAGTTTTATTAATATCATAATCAAGTTTACATAAAGTTTATAGCCAAAACGAGTTATTGATTTTACTGCTGCAAGACACAGTTTCAAAAAAAAGTTGTTACAATATAAAGAATCTTTAAGAATGACTTGTATGAAGGGTGTTATGAAATTAAGAATCAAGAGACATGTTTTTATAGCTTTTAGTTACACCTAAGAGTGAATTTAGTAAATGTTACGTACATAAATTTCATAACCTTGTTTATGTATTTTGTATACCCGGTTCATAATTTTCAGTCAATGATCGCCATTTATTAAAATTTTTTAGGGCATTGATTAAAATCGTTAACATGTTTTATTTATTTCATATGCCCTTCATAATCTTCATAACCTGTACATACTATTAATAACAGCTCTCTATAAAATTTCAAGAAATATTTTTCATTGATTTCGTAACTTCCGTTTATTAATTTCAATACTGTATAAGACAATTTTAATAACTTTTCCCCGATTTTTGTAACACTTACGTGTTATTGATGTACAAATATCCATAAAAAATTAATAAACGCTTCTTATTAATACTATGTACGATATTTTTTTTAGTGTGACAGAGCGCTATTGCGCCTGCCCAGAATAAAGGTAAGGGTAACAGACTGAAAAAAAACCTGACCAAAATATCCCTATTGCCTTTGCTGGGAAAACGTTCCATTCCAGCACTGTATGGCAAGGCCTATCAAAACAAATATTAGGGACTTATCGGTACATTAAAGGCTGACTTTATATATTATTTATATATATGCTCTTCATAATCTCCATAACCTGTACATACTATTAATAACAACTCTCTATAAAATTTCAAGAAATATGTTTCATTGATTTCCTAACTTCCGTTTATTCATTTCAATACTGTATAAGACAATTTTAATAACTTTTCCCCGATTTTTGTAACACATACGTGTTATTGATGTACAAATATCCGTAAAAAATTAATAAACGCTTGTTATTAATACTATGTACGATATTTTTTTTAGTGTGACAGAGCGCTACTGCGCCTGCCCAGAATAAAGGTAAGGGTAACAGGCTGAAAAAAAACCTGACCAAAACGAACTCAGTCACATTCATATGTAATAATTAAAAATCTGAGTACGGGACTGCTTAGAACAGAAAAACAAAACCACCGGAAACAAAACCACACCACCAATGGAAATCAAAGTTTTACCACAAATAAACTTTTTACAATCAAGGTAAATCTTATAAAAGACAAATTTTTTTGCTTAGTTGTTAAAAGGAAAACAGCCTTGCTCGTAGAATCTTATAAAAACCTATAAACCAGCAAAAAACTCTTCTGAGGACTTTAGTTTTTTCCGGGTGCAATGAGAAAAAGCTTGCACAGGATGAATATATATTAGGAGCAACATATCTGTAGATTATACGATAGGGAATTAATCAAATGCAAGACAGATGATCGTTGCTACAAAATTCTACGGGTTCACAGTTCAAAAATCCAGCCTTTGGAAGACTCGACAGACACTATACCGATTAGGTACGTATAATGTGCAGAACGAACTCATCCTGGAGGAAAGAGCGAGAGTGCAGACGGTCCAAACTGTTCGTGAGGGGACCAGACGCAGCCAGAACTAAATGGCTCCTGGGAAAAACACGCAAGGACTTTGGACTGTTAGTGGGAATGCTGACAGGGCATAATCGGCTGCGTAAGCCCTTGACATGCATCAGTGTTGGACGACTCCGCCTGCCCAGCATGTGGGTGGGCAGATGAATCAGCGGTGCACGTGATAGAAGTGTAAAGAACACGGTGCCCCACAATAGAAGAGGAGGAGCTACACTCTCTAAGAGAGAGGCAGGATATGTGAAGGGAGTAGGAGGAAAAGGAGGTGAGACAGGTTATGGCAGAAAGGGAACATGAAGAGGCCTAATTGCCAGGCCTGCGGGCCGTCCCTTGCGACTACTACTACTAGGTACACTTGATTTTAAAAAAAATCATACATGCATTTTTTCCTATGCCACAAAATTTAGCTTTCCATTAGTGCATACTATTATAAGGCACCACCAGCTTAGTATGACTGACAGCTTAAAATTCAGTGTGACATCCTTAAAAATGCCACAGATATCAACGTTTACAAAAGTTCAAATTATCACTCGAGTTATAGAAGACGGCTGGTCTATAAGAAGAGCGGCCACCCATTTTGGAGTTGATAAAATGACGATAATGCGAAGGAAAAAGCGCTGGATTGAAAATAATTCTACGGATAGGAAAGATGGATCAGGACGACCAAAAGTAAGTTCTGAAGTGCAAGATGAGAGACTTATTCACCATCTCAGACAAAAGCCTTTTTCAACGTCGGTTGAAGCAGCTAATGTGACATTATTTCCGGGTTCTTTAGCAACAGTAAATAGAAGAAGTAACGAAATCAGAAGTCTCTTGTCGAGTTGCTGCAAAGAAGCCTTTCCTAACAGAAGAAAAAAAACAGGCCAGAGTGATTTTTGCACTGAACAATGTTCTTCGTGACTTCTGGGAGAGGGTGGTTTTCACTGATGAAAACATTTTTCAATCATCTTCAAGCAGCAGGAGAATTTTAGTTTATTGTCCACCAAATTCTAGATTTGAACCCGAATATACTAACCAAGTGCTGGAGTTTTGGTTTTTTTTTGGAGAATCGAAGGAAGATTTAATAGTGAACGATATATTGAAATCCTTGAAAACGTTATGCTGCCATCTGTACAGGCTTTACATAAAAATAATGACTTCGTTTATCAGCAGGACAACTGTCCAGTACACACGGCTAATGTTGACAAAAGTTTTATAAATATAGTAACAAGAATATTCTGATTGCTAATTTTGGAAGAATAATGCTCGTTTGGTTTTTCCATTACCTTTATAAACATTAACATGTTAAAGTTTTCTTTAAAATATTGTTATAAATTGCCATTGAACGAAATATATAGTAAATATAATTCTATGTTTCATTCCAGGTCATACCCTGTCTTCTTCTTCAACCAAATTTCATCCAAATCGGTTCAGCCGTGATTGAGCGACAAACATACACACAAACATACAAATGTTCCCGTTTGTAATATTAGTAGGATATATTATAATTATATTTTCTGGCCGTTTTTGTTTAGAGATATTATAGGCCGTCGGGCCCAACTCCCAGCTGAGCCCCCGCGCCTCGCATGTATCGGCTGGGAAGTAGCAAAGAGTGAAAGAGTGCTTTATATATTTAAGTTTTCCTGAGTGGTCTCGGGGAGTGGACCCTCTCAATCTATTCAATGTGTCTGAAAGTACACTATCTGCAAAGAGCATTTTTAAGGGAAACGGAGTGCCCTTAATGGCACTTCGCTGTTTTCCATCCGTTGCCGGGGCATTTGCTCTATAGTTATATGTATATATAGGTACATATTTGTAAGCTTTTCTTCGCTTACATTAGAATTTTACGATTTAAATTTTTATACGTTATATACAGGATGTTCTACCATAATCTACCATAAATGTCACAAAAAATTTTAAATACAAAAGTTTTATACCATTTTTCTATGTTTCACAATATATATGCCAAATTTGTCAAATGTCATTACAAATACAGTACGTGTAGTTTATTATATTTGTAAAGTCCGCTTTTTTTATGATCTCAGAAATACACAAAATGCCTATACGATAAATATTTTTTGAGATATAACGCATTATCATATGACAGCTAAGCTTGCTTTGATGTCATCTACCGCAATTTTGTTCCTTATTGTGCTTGCTACACAAATGTTTCATATCCAAAAATTATATAATAATTTTCGCAACCTTTGTCAAAATTGTCCAATCGCCCATGGTCTGCTTGATAATTTCTTGTTTGTAGTAATTTGAGTTTGCGGCATAGCCTGCTTGTAACACTAGCAGATAAAAAAAAGTTGTCGACAAATATTTGTCTAGATTTAGCGCATCTAGACAAATATTTGTCGACCCCCAGCTTCGGAAAACTTATCGAAAATGATCCACGACTTCACATCAAAATTTGGCCTTGTGCATATATATCAGATTTCACTGTATGAGAAATAGTTACCTCCGCAATATAAGTATACAATGAGCTTCAGGCTACTGCGAACATAGGGGGAATCAAGTCCAATTTACTCTCCGTGCCGTTCGACCGAGGTGGATTCGAAGCACGCTGCAGTGTTATCTTTTGGAAATTTATTTTGTTTTATTTCTGCCTTGCTCGAGAAACAGATTGGTAAGTTCTTAATTGAAATAATACATTTTAAAAACTAAAAATGGATGTCTACGAAGTTGCCAAAAAGTGCAGGTGGTCAAATGGTACTATCAGGGCAGACCATTGAGACTTATGCAAGAACTTTTTTTGGAGAATTTTGTAAATCGCCCAGACCCTAGTTTATCAACGATTTATAGGTTTGTGCAGAATTTTGAAAAGTTTGGTTGTGTAGCGCCAAGAAACCATAAAAAACCCACTGTTTTGAATGACGAGCAGGAAGTACGAGATGTGATGATTTGCGCTGCAGTGGAGGAAAATCGAAAGTTAACTAGCCACCAAATTGTCGAAGCAGTTGATACGTCTTCAGCCACTGTCTTACGTGTTCTCAAAAAGAATGGTTATCATTCTTACAAAGCGTCAAAAACGCATCAAATTTTTCCGGAGGACAACTATCGTTGTATGGAATTTTGCGAAACAATGATGGAAAGGGCTAATCGTGATGAAATCTTTCTGAGATCTATTCTTTTCACAAATGAAAGCACTTTTCCATTATTGAATCGTCATAACCCAACACACGTAAGAACGCAGTATCCCCAAAAAGTAAATGTTTGGGGGGGGGGTGGTATTGTAGGGGAACACGTAGTTGGGCCATTTTTTATTAACGGCAATTTGAATGGTCCTAGAACCTTGGATCTACTGCAGCAGCATATTATTCCAACTGCTAGGCAGTTGTTAGGTGTGAGATTTACTGAAACATGGTTTCAACAAGACGGTTGTCCCGCTCACAATGTTGGCCTTATTAGGGAATATCTTGATAATGTATTTCCTAATCGGGTTATAAGTACACGGGGAACTATTTTATGGCCAGCTCGATCACCCGATCTTGCTCCTAATGACTTCTATCTGTGGAGTTATATCAAAAATAAAGTTTACGGGCATGAAAGGGCTAATAATTTGGAAGAACTTCGGATTAAAATTGAAGAAGCTTTTCAAATCACTCCTAACATGCTTGGAAACGTTAGAAGGGGTTTTTATAATAGGCTCGGATATTGTCTAGCCGAGCAAGGAGGACTTTTCGAATATTTGCTCTAATTTTTTTTTGACTGGGGGAATCTTTTTGGTTTATAGAATGTATTATTTTATTTTGAGAACTTGCTTTTATTTTGTTTCTCCTTATTATTTTCATTGTAACACGTTGTCAGTGATAAATCTGAGCAGTTGACAATAAAACGCTCTTATTTATCAGTGACAAAAAATAAGAAAATTACGTTATAAAAATTTGCGTATTTATTGACCAAATTCCGGTTTCATTGCCTACGCTCCACACAGCACCGTGGTTAGAGGCGTACTAAATACCAAAGGCAAGTCACGCAAGTGGTGATCGCAAGCCTGAGTATTGGTTGCTTCACTGAGAGATGTGCGGTGTCCCTGCATGTACGTACACTGACAAATTGGACTTCTTCCGGTCTATGTTCGCAGTAGCTTGAAGCGGTCTGTATAAGGTACTACTGTATTTTCTTGCCTGTAGGTACCTACTTTTTAATACGTTTTTTCCTAGATACAATGTGATTTTCTGGTAATTTTTTGAATTATTTGGCTTATGATATTGGGTGGTCGGGAAACGCAGCCTGGCGTAATCATTTATTTTTAGTTGTAATTTTTCTGACAGTCAAAATTAACAAAATCTGACAATATGGTCCCGATTCTTTCTCTAACGTTGTAGGGGAAATATGGATAAAATGACATATACGGGTAAAACGACATAGCGAAATAATCCCGCCCCTAATACGTTTTAGTTTTTAGTTCTCAAACCCACTCTGTAAGATCAAAACTACATAGAAAAATATGGAAAAGCCTAAAATGTAGGTTGGTAGTTCCTAATGAGTTTTGGGATAAGGCTTGGTGTGACGTGTGGTGTGAGACAATACAAAGCCTTTTTGGTTGCGATTGTGATATTTTATTCATGTACTTAAAATAATTTCACAAAGCCCTAACAAACAACCCCACATATATAGCAAAACTAGGAACATACCGGAATGTCCAAAACACATCCTGTGAATGTGCGTATCCATTAAATCTGCAGTAGTAGGTACTTGGTTCTGTTAACTTGCTTGTACGATTATACAGGGTTCCTAAGCAAATCCTTAGGGGGCCAAGCAGCCGTGTATAAGACGCAGACAAACGGAAAAGCACATTAGGCAGAAAAGGATGGGCATGGGGCGATGTTGTTACTACATCTTATACGTAGTAAATCCATTCCAGTTTGTTGTTTTCTAATGTTTTCCATTTTCATACCTTTAGGACTGGAATAAAAATTGTTTTTGCTCGACTTTAATACCAAACTGATGAAAGATATCGTAAAAAAAAATATTTTTCGGCTTTTCATTTTGAAACCATTGTCCTTCGCACTGTTTACAGGCTGGGGACTGAGATACATGCAAATGCCTAACCTAAAGCGTTCATACACGGCCGGAGAAATCGACTGAGATATTTCCGTAGAAACTTTATCAAGCAAATAGGACGGGTTGACGCCTTCGAACGTCCAACCTGGGTTTTGCACTTTCTTAGTTTCACACAAATGCAAACGCTGTCTGTCTCTGTTTCTAAATTTTTTCGAATAAAAGTAGAGTATGACCATGGGTGAAATAATTTTTTTCTACGGTATGACGAAAATTTCGAGAAAGTTGAAGAAAAAAATAAAAAAAAGTGGCAGAGCTCAAGTTTTTCGTAAAAAAAAAGTTTTTTGTAAAGAAACCGAGCAAAATAAATCTTTTCACACCTTTTTGGGTTTTACAAATATTGGCAGCCCCTTATTTTTCGCTTTTACCCTCCCGCTAGTTTTGAAGAATTGGTTCCCTACATGTTTCAAAAAATGTAGTGTAGGGCCAGCTTTATTTAAAATCAATAATATCGCAAGCAAAAAGCTCTGCAGGAAAAACCGCGCCATTTATTGATTTCTTTGGCTGCTAGTGCTAGCTGCATGGTGTGTCCGTTTCCGGATAGATGTCACTAGTAGAACAGAATGGAAAGAAATTTGATTAAAAGCGAAGATATTTCTTTCTAATGTTAAAAACCTCACGAGTTTATCGCTCCGTATTGTAAATAATGGACCCTGCCGCCTCCTTTAAGCAAGAAAAAGCTGTGGTTTTGACCTGAAAACATCTAATTTTTAATTAGATCATCTCATGGTGTGGCCGCCATCTAGCGGAATTTGCAGACATCTTGTCAACGGCTATTATTGCAACTATAATTTATGCTTACAATGAAAGAGTGGCGACAATTTTTTCTCATGAAAGCAGTCCGGAGATAATAACAAATTGGCACCATTGCTCAATATTTTTTGTGCGCGCAGAACTTTCTGTGCCATTTCTGTTTGAAATCCTATCCCTAAAGAAAATCTTAGGAACCCTGTATTACCTGTCCAAACTCTACATAAAAACATCCTAATACCGAAATTATTCCCATTAATTCTTGTGTAATAATAGCGGCATTGTCTTGCATTGAATGTATAGGCATGAAAACGAGCGCGGATAAATGTATGGAAATCTTTACAAAAATTTCATGTCAGTTTTGACAAATGTCAGTTTTGCATCAGTCAAAAGTGTTCAAAAATTATTTTTATTTTTTTTTTAATTGCTGCCTGTGACAGTGTCAAACTTGAGTTTTGCGCGAATTAGGTTATGTTTCGTGTCGCTACCCCTGGGACCGCAGGTTTCAGGATCCAGTGACCCTACCTAGATTTATGCTGTCGTCGATTTAATACGAATCAAGCTTCTGCGGGGGTAGGATGACGCAATAGATGCTTATTTCAACTTTGAGTTTTTTTCGCTGACTTTGTATTTTGCCGAGAAGGTACGTAATTTTATTGTAAAATTCATTTTACTTTTTGATCTGAATTGCTTGGACATGTGACTTGGAATATCTATTAGTAAATAGAAAATATGTACAGGCTGATCCAAATTCGAGGGCTCTCTATAGCTTTGGGCTTTTGCAGCATAGTTAGCCCAAAACTAATATATATGTTACGGGCTCGATTTTCAAGAGAAGTCGAAAACTAAAAACCGCATTGCGATATGTCAAAGCGTTTCTGAGCTACAAGGTGATTCTCAAAAATGTGCGATTTTAAAGGCCTTCTACAACTTTTTTATTTGTAAAGAGATTTTTATTAAAAACATTTTTTGAAGATTTTTTAAAGACAAATCTACCTGTTTCACCGATTTTCTCTTAAAGCCTTGAGTTTCCGAGATATCACACAAAGTTATATTTCTTTAAATCGGATACCCCCAGTTTTCCTAAAATATTAGTTTTCTAATCAAATTTCCTGTCGAACGATGTGCCATACACCTATTTTTATTAAATAGTTTAAAAGATATTTGCATATTTTGATATTTACCATAGTAGGCGCTGTGCGCGCCCCAAATGTGTAAATAAAATTTTATTGTTTTTTTTTTTCATACAAAATAAAGTTGGCTACGACACGAGGGGACACAGCAACCTCGAACTTTAACTTCTAGTTTAGTATAATTACTAACCCTAAAATAATAAAGAAAAATAAAATTATTAAAATATTTTATTTAAAATTTTTATTAATTAAACTATGTAAAACCTAAAATCTACATCTAACAATTTTCTTTAATTCTAAAACAAACAAAAAACAAATTGACGGTCGTTTTCTTGTAAATATATCCTACATCTTCACTTGATGCTATTTTCTGCATTAAGAAGTTCTACCGCACGAAGCTGCCTAAATGCAGTACGAAGTGACTCTTCCAATTCCCTTCTAGTAGTTGAGCGATTTCGAAATAAGAATAACAAAAAGAAGTCGCAAGGGGTCAGGTCTGGAGACCTGGGGAGCCAATATATAGAACGTTTATAAGTAATAGCAGTTATATCTGGTATATATTCCATCACTAGAAATCGTTGCCTCATCCATCCAAATAACTTTTCTGGCAAAATCGTGGTCTTCTTGGCTTTTATTTAGGTACCACCTGCAAAATACATGTCTTGGAGCAAAATCTCGTTGCCGTAATTGGTGCACCCGTCGGGGTCGATAGGGCCTAAACTTATGTTTTTTAAGCACCCGAACGGCATTGCTGCGTGAAATTCCAGTGTTTCTCTCCGTAGCCCTGGTGGAAGTATTCGAGTTAATTTCTATTTCTCCTAGAACCGTTAGCTCTTCCAACTCTCGAACTCTGGCTAGGCTTCTATACGTCCTAGGCCGCAGTTTTATAAAGGATCCGTATTCTTGTAGATTAACTTCAAAAATATTTTTGCGCTAGGTTGCCTTTTTTCCGGATATCTCTGGAAATATAGATTTAACGCCGTCTGTCGATTTTCGTTACTTTCAATATAACATTTTATTTATGTCGTATTTTTCAAAGTTTTCAAACATTTTTATACCTTGACGAAGACGCCACTTTTAACCCTTGGGCTCGTTTATCATGGCAATTGTTTTTATTTGATCATAGCTACCTAGATAGATACCCTAAAACTGCATAGGTCAGAGTTAAACACAGCCTACTATGGTAATTATTAAAAATTGCAGATATCTGTTTAACTACTTAATAAAAATAGGTGTATGACACATCGTTTAACAGGAAATTTTATTACAAAACTAATTTTGTTTTTTAAATTGGGGTATTCCATTTAAAAAAGTATAACTTTGTGTTATGTCTCGTGAACTAAAGGCTTTAAGACAAAATCGGTGAAACAGGTAGATTTGTCCTTAAAAAATCTTCAAAAAATGTTTTTAATGAAAATCTCTATCTTTATAAGTAAAAAAGTTGTAGAGGGTTCTTAGAAACGCACATTTTTGAGAATCACCCTGTAGCTCAGAAACGCTTTGACATATCTCAATGCGGTTTTTAGTTTTCGACTTCTCTTGAAAATCGAGCCCGTAACATGTATATTAGTTTTGGGCTAACTATGTACAGCCTGTCTATTTTAATGCAATTTAAAATTTTATACAACCATTATAGACAAAACGACATACACAGTATGTCATTTTACACATAAAATTTTTCTGCAGGTGGAAAACAATGCCGCGCTCTTATAAAAGATCTTCGCAATGGCATAGTTGGAGTGAAGAATCCATGGCAAGGGCAGTTGAGGCTGTCAACAAAAAAGAGATGGGGTGGCTACAAGCAGCTGAAACATTTGGAATACCGCAAGCAACTTTCAGAAGACACGCGCTCAATAAAAACAAAATCCTTAAACCTAAAAATAAAGGATTGGGAAGATTTAAGACTACGTTTGCGTTGTGCGTCGAAAAACAGCTTTCAGAGCAAATAAAATTAATAAAAACCAGTTTTTTTTATTTAAGTGCAACAAAGTGCAAGAGCTCGCTTATCAACTAGCAGAAAATATGGTTTTGAGATCTGCTTTAATAAGAAAAAGAAGAAGAAGCAGGCCAAGAGTGGTTATATGGATTCCGAAAAAGAAATAAAGAGATCAGCTTAAGAAAGCCGGAACCAACATTGGCTGATAGGGCGCAAGCCTTTAACAAGCCCCAAATTGAGCAACACGAATACGATTTTTCCGTTTCGCATTTACAACGCAGATGAGTCGGGTCTATACACAGTTCAGAGACCTCAAAAAATATATGCCACTACAGGGCGGAAACAAGTGGGTGTGATCACAAGTACATGAGTGCCACTGGCAATTTTGTACCCCCTTTTCTCATATTTCCCCGTAAAAATATGAAAAAAGAATTAACCGATGGGGCACCAACTGGCACTGTAGGTGTAGCGCAAGAATCCGGCTGGATGACCACCTACCTGTTTCACAAATGGAATCTTTCAGTCACACGTAAAGGCAATTCCAGAAGCTAACGTTCCGCTCATTTTAGATGGACACATAAGTCACAAAGGAATTGAGTCGTTAAATTTTGCCAAAGAAAACGGAATTATTCTTTTATGCTTACCAGCTCACTGCACGCACAGAATCCAGCTTTTAGACGTTTCATTTTTTGGACCTCTAAAAACATATTATAATCAAGAAATTACGTTGTGGCCGAAGTAGAATCATGCCAGAGTGGTTACGCACTTGCAGACTGGTTACCTTTTTGACAAGGCATATGAGAAGGCCGCAACTATACAATACGCCTGTAATGGCTTTAAAAAAACTGGAATATGGCCTCTTAATCCAAATATTTTCCACGATTACCTATTTGAGCCATCAGAAAGTACTAATATTCCGGAAGAGTCCAATATGTATGTATGTATGGCCCATTTCTTCCGCATCACAATAGTATTGTTTTTGTACTGAAAATGCTTTAATTACTTCAAGCAATTGTTTTTTGGTGTAGCTATCCTCAAAATACATATTATTTTATACCATGTAGTCCTGAATGGTAAGTTTTTTGTCATTTGAACACAGAACTTTATTTAGTCTTCTACTATGGCAGCTCGCTTTCTCCATTACAATTACACTATTTGGAGGTATATTGAGTAACAGTTTATTCTTGAACCAGTCTTTAAATAATTCCGCTGTGGTATCGTCATGGTAGTCAGTATGGCAATCCTTTATATTTTTGACTGATAAGGCCAACGCATTTGGTATAAACCCATTTTTTTGTACCAGCATGAATTAGTGTGATACGCTTTCCTTTATTTGATAGAGCTTTAGTTGTGCAGTGACCAGACGAATCTACCCAACCTTTATCTGAAACTTCATGGGTGTCAAACCAAGTATCATCGAGATAAACAATATACCTATTACTTTCTCTATACTCGTGTATTGCAACTAAATATTCCATCCTCCATTTTTTATTTTAAAACCGTTTTTTAAAATACATTTTCTCACTGTTTCACGGCAACGCTGTATTCCTGTATGATCTTTTTTTAATCTTTGAATTAAGTTTTGTAAAGTAGGAATCATTTGTTCCTTATACGTTTGATATATTTTTCTAAGAACGATATTTACATCACCCATGGCCAATTTCTTAGTATTAACATCCTTCCTTTTTCTTCTCCCAACTGTCGGTTTATTTACTACACGCCACACTGTTTTTACCGATCATCGTGTTAAAGCTGCCGCTTCCTTTACTGCACCAAATTTTGATAACCCACGTTCAAGAAGGGTGGTATAAACGTCAAATACTACTTTTTTTGTATCAAGTGTATCTCCACCTGACGTACTCGGTTGTTCCTCCCACGGACGAATCATTTTTCATACAATCACAATTACCAACAAATAACTTCTTTTGTAACCAAACACGAACTGCTAACTGATTTTCAAAACTACAAATCAGGCCTATCCTAATTATTTTAAGAAAATGAATTTGTAACGTAATCAAACCCTAGTGTTATAAAATTTCGTAATTAGTCATAAAGTTGATAATTTTTTTTTCGCACTTTTAAATCCGCACCTGTAATTCTCAGAAATGGTAGCATGTTTACAGCTTTTTTTTATTGACTCACACCCCGAACAATATGTGATTATTAGGGTAAGGGATTAGGATTTATAAAGAGTCTCTTGGATCTTTGGTCGTACTATACTATACACAATAATTCCTTACAATAACTCTTTTTTCCATTCTTTAAAAAGGCCATTTTAGCACTCTTTTATTGCTCTTATTAGTACGATAGTCATAATATTGTCATTAATGAGTCGTTTCAGTATAATAAAGATGATATTTAGTAAATTGACTAAATTGATACTTAGGTTTACTATATATATATAAAAATAATGGCTAAATAAAGCGCCCATTACACAGAAAAAAACATAATTCATATGTATGTATACAAAACAATTACAAAAATGTTTACACGCGCAACGATCACATACAGAAAAAAAATACACAAATTGTAACTAGATGTGTACTGGTATATTTTATACACAATTGTGTAATAAGTCCACACAAGTTTTAGTTACAGGACTTGTTCCGTGCAAGAATTACTATGTTTTCACGTGGAACTGAATACGTTTTCAATACGATTTATTCGTTGTTCTTAGGTATAGGTCTTTACCATCCCCCGTAGACATTTTTTCTTTTGAAGGTCATAATAATACAATATTTTTTCTTGACATTTTTGCCGTTCCGTACAAACGCTTGGCCTAATATTTATTTAAAAATTATTTTTCTTAAGTAAATAGGTTGTGAAAGTGCTAAGGGCAATTAGATAAAAATCGTTTTCCGACAAGGGCTAGTAAACGAGCTTTTCTGCGCGCCCTGGCCCTGTGTTCGAAAAAGAGAAATCAAATCTGATGCTCGTTATTATTAACGAGAAACTTAACGAGGTGGCGCCACTGCAGTGGTGAGATACTTATTTTGCTAGTAAGGTCACTAGTAAAATGATAAAGCAAAATTTAATGCGCCGAAAAAGTACACCAGAATTGTAGAGACCTCGGGTCCAAATAAAACCAATAAACTTTTTTAATTATTGTATAAACAAAATTTACGACAAATAATAGGGAAAGCCCTTGAAGTTAACTCTGTCTTTCGGACTTCCATTGTCTATATTCTATTTGTACACGACGTGTCGATCAGTACAATCTCTGATCGTCTTCATGTGCAAACTACAATCTATTCCTAAGGCTACTTACTTATATACTATAGGTAATCACTCAACCGTGAAGTTGGCTCCGCCCAAGAAGGGGCTTCCAAATATTTGGAATTTCAACACTTGGTTTACTGAAAACACCCTGATTCTGCTCAATAAAGGCAGCTTCAAGGAATTTTCTTTTCTTCCAGTGTGACTCCTCGTGCGAAACCTTTGCTTCTGTTCACTTCATTCGGTGTTGTTTTGACCATGAGTGTTCGGCGATTCCTGATTTCGTTGTTTCACCTCGTTCCTTAAGCCTAAAAGATAGTGGTCTTTTTGTTTCACCTAAGTATGATTCACCACACTCACAAGGAACTTGGTAATGCATTGTTCTCCGGTTTTGTTTTACCAAGAAGGCTTCGAATTGTATTATTAGATTTAAAGCTGTTTTAATATTAAAGTGGTTCGCTACTCTTCGAATTTTCTCTGATACTCCTTTAATGTATGGAATTATAAGGAATGCATGCATGGTTTTGGTCTTGAAATCTCTGTCCTGTTTGCTGAAATTTAGAAATAGTATCTGTTATAAGTTTAAGGTTGCCATTTTGCTGCAGATCCTTCTTAATTTTTCTTATTTCGATTTCCAAGTCATGAGAATTGTTACAAATTTGAACGGTTTTATTATACAAAGTACATATTATGCCTCATTTGGTTATAGCAGAATGATTTGAACTTGATTTAAATATTGTTCTGTGTCAGTGGGTTTACGATAGACTGTTGTTCTGATGTCGCTTTCTACTCGTTCGACAAGTACATGAAAAAGAGGAATTTGACAATTTTGCTCTTAAATTTCACGGTTGAGTGATTTTCCATAGCATATAAGACGAAACACAGAGTTAATTTCTTACTTGCGCCTGTTATCCGTAACTGCCCCTACATAATTTTTAAAGCTTAATAACACCGGGTTCCAACCAGTTATTAAACTATGGTTTAAAGATAGAGAATATTCGGTCCTCTGTGTCCCCTTTCCACCTTACCCCGAGCCACCTAATTAGGACCACCTAGGGTTTATCAAACCAGGAATTTATCAGACAGTATTTAATAAAAAAAAATAATCATAAGAACGATTCACCATAGAAACTGCAATTCGTCAAACCAATTTTTTATCCGAACCTTATTTCATCAAACCCATTCAATAACAAATTCGAAATTTAACAGACCCGTTTTTAATCGAAACATTTTTCATCAAACTCATTCAATATCAAACCCGGAATTCGTAAAACCCGTAATTTGTCAGAAAATTTTTACTAAATTGATTGCGCATTCGCCAATAACCTATGAATGCAAGACGGGTGAATGCAAGTGACATCTATACACAAACTATTGAACGCAACCTATACAAGTATGCGTGCGTAACAGCGACAAATGCATCATGACGCCGCGCCACCTGCGTGTACAACACCGGTTCATGTGGTATTGGCGAATGTGCAATTAATTTTGCAAAAATTTTCTGATGAATTACGGGTTTCATGAATTTAGAATTTGGTATTGAATGGGTTGAAGAAATAAGGTTCGGATAAAAAAATGGTTTAACGAATTGCTATTTCTATAGTCAATGATTTTATAATTGAACTTTCTTTTAATTTCTATACTATTATATTTCATTATTTTTTGGGCTTTTTGTTATTGTTCTTTTAATGTTCGCTATAATTTTAATTTAATCTCGTCATCACGCATTTGTGTTAGTCTTTGCTCTTTACACTATTTGTTCTATTTGTGATTTTTGCTTCTAATTGTCTTTTGATACAGTTTTTTTTTAATTGTTCGCTGTAATTTTACTCAATTTTTTTTTAAGATTTAGATTAATGATAAAATTTTGTAACATTTGCAACATGCCTTGTGTTATAATTAGCACCAATAAATGATTAATTGATCGCAACTCGAGTGCTCGTATTCAGATTCGGAATCACCCTCAGTCCGTCTATTCTTGAATCGAGAGAAATTTGCTCCCAGGGAGTCGCTACTATGCATCTCATTAGTTCAAATCTTCGGTTTAAATCGATTTCTCTCACTTTTCCCGATATTGATCGAAAGTAATTCTCTTAGGCAAGACCAATAGAACTACTTTTGATCAATATCGGGCAAAAGTGGGAGAAACCGATTTTAACCGAAGATTTGGACCAACGAAATTTGACTCCCAGTGGGATATTCTTAAATCGAGAGAAAATTTGCTCCCAGGGACTCGAATTCTCTCGCTGCTATGCATCTCATTGGTCCAAATCTTCGGTTAAAATCGGTTTCTCTCATACAAGACCAATAGAATTACTTTTGATCAATATCGGACAAAAGTGAGAGAAACAGATTTAAACTGAAGATTTGGACCAATGAGATGCATAGTAGCAAGAGAATTTAACTCCCTGGGAAGAAATTTTCTCTCGATTCAAGAATAACCCCCTTGGGAGCGAATATTCTCTCGATTCAAGAATAGGCGCACAGATCACTGCCAAATAGATTTGTGAAGTCACTGCTCTGGCTGGTGGTGATCTAAGAGCAGTGTAAATTTTTCGATCCACGCTCAAAAACCGCTCTTGAGCGATCCGAGATAAATCCAAAAAATATTTGCTTTTCGATTTAAGTGACCTTAAATCGTATAAGTCTCAAGACACCACCAGGTGTCAATTTGTTTTAACGGATGATGGTGGAGCAATAAGGAGAGAGTGAAACGATGGAAAGGAGTTTTGCGGCAGAGGAAACCGGCAGGCCGGCTAACGATGCCTCATTAAAATCGCGTAGTCATTATATTTTAAAAGGTCTTTCAGCCTTTTTGCTAGTTTATATGACTTGTTTGTGGCTTTGGAAATAAGTAGGTGTAGAGTCAGTCCGTTTCGAACCTTATTGTAGCACAACAAATAATATTTAATCAATGACCAGAACAGTCGGAATTCCCAAATCTGAAAACTCAGTTTTTTAAGAGTGGATCTAAAGATAAAGTTGAGATCTATATTTGGAAGAATAACGACTTAGTCACTCATTCTTAAACTTTTTAACAGTTTGGTATGTAACCAGTAAACATGGTTATATTACAGTGGCGTGCGGTAGAATTTCGAGCAAGGGAAGCAATTTTTAAAAACCTACCCTATTTGCCCTTCGATTGCTTTTTGCAAATTCGTCAATTACATCATCATAAAAACGTGGATGCTCTCACAAGATTTTCAATTACTGAACTCAGTGGCGTAGCCAGAAATAGGTGCCTATTCCTCAAGCCTTTTGAACTGAAGGGAAGGTAGAGGAGCGATTTAATAGGTGTTAAGTTAGTTTATCAAAATTCTTATTTTTAAAAGCAACTCTCATCTAGTCTCATTTGCAGTTTTTTTCAAAATTAGCCCTTAAATGCGCCACAGGCTAAATTTTGAAAAAAATTACACTAAAATGATATTTTTACTCGTTTCAAATGTCGTTGACAAAACAATTTCTTAACATAATTTTAACAATGTTCAGTATTGGTATAGCGCCGCTGTCAAAAACTTTGACAAAAAAAAATCTTTAAAAATTTTGATCTCCTAGGTTTTTTGTAAAATATTTTTGAAAAAGCAGATTAGGTTAGATGCCACGAATGAATGGGTTGCAATGGTATATTTGTTGCCAAATCATAAATGCGCTGCAGATAAAAATTTTAAGAACAATTATACTAAGAATGATGGTTTGTAAAAAATCCTTAATTGTAAATTGTAGCAGTTAATGACGTCATAGTACCACAAGCAAAATTTTTAAATTTTAAGACATCACACCAAACACACGTCACAAACCGGGGTAAAAGGTCAAAAAAGTGGGGGAGCTGGGTTGCCAACTTTTGAATTTTCAAATACGGGGCGCTAACTTATTTCACATATAAATATAACAAAATTCTGTCATAAAATAAAATCTGTATTTGTCGGAAAATAGCTATTTTCCTAAAAAGTGCAGAATATCCCGTTTTCTACACGCAAATGCCGTTGACAGAACTCCGCTATGCATCGTTCTCTAAACAGCATTTGCGTGCGGAAAAATCGATTTTTGCAATTGTTTTTTTTACGAGCACTAGCGTAAGGAAATTTTAATCTTATCATTTCAAATCTTATAGTTACACCATATCAACCAAAAAAAAAAACTATAAAAATTTAATTTTTAAAATCATATTTATTTTGGCTTTTAGCCCTTTGAATTAACTCAGAATTTTGATTGATGTAATTAAGAAACTGCACAGGTCATATCAAAATTTATAAGAATCTGTATCGCTGACTTTATTAGTTTAACGCTACATCGGTATTTGACGATTTGAAATTAGATGCAGGAATGCGTAAATTAAATTCTCTATTACAAGACTGACAAATTTTTAGCCATTTTTCTGCTGTATAACACTCTTGCCTAATTATGCTTGGTATTAAGGGTTTAATAGAAGGATACTCCTCAAATACAGTATTGATGTCAATTTCTTGTAATTGCAATTTATTGATAATTCGACAAAGGTCATTAAAATCGAAATTTTCTTTTAGATTAAGTTTTTGTAAATGAAAATAAACATTATATCCACAACAATCAAACCATTTTTGTAAATATGATATTGCACGAATTAAAAATTGATTTAGATTATTTATTATGTTAGTCTTCTAATTTTAATAACATATGAAAATTCGGGACTCTTATTGTCCTCTAAGAACCCATGGCGGGACATGGGATTTTTGGTCCAAATACGGGGTAACCCTGCTGGGGACATTGATCATGATTAATTTATTGTAAATTGGCTTGGACCTCCTGGGGGGGTAACCCCCAAAATCCCCACCTGGCTACGCCACTGGAGTATATGTTAATTTGTACGGATAATATCAAATAATGCCGTGAGCTGCTTCCCCCTCGGCTGAAACCTACAATGCCATTCCTATTTGTATCCGCTCCTGTGTGGTTGGCCGCGTACCTGTATCCATAAAAATCTGCGTTAATTTGTCCGTTCAATTAAGTACCGGCCACTTTGACGTCATTAATTAAAAATTTAATCGCGCAAATGTGGGGCCGCGTTCGGGAACAGGCAGAGTGATGCATTGCGAGAGCCGGTCGAATCCGCAACCGAAACCGAAATTAATTGAATAAAATCCGGCTAATTTGCCACGGAAATGCACGGGATTTTTAGTCAGGGGAAGCATGTTTTGTATATACAGAGCGCTTCAGGCTACTGCGAGCGAAGGCCGGAAGAAGTCCAATTTGCCAGTGTACGTACCCGCAGGGACACCGCACATTTATCAGTGAAGCAACCAACACTCAGGCTATAACCACTGTGCTATGTGGAGCGTAGTCGATGAAACCGGAATTTGGTCAATAAATACGCAAATTTTTATAACGTAATCTTCTTGTTTTTTGTTACTGATAAACTAGAGCAAAAAGTCCTCCTTGCTCGGCTAGACAATATCCGAGCCTATTATAAAAACTTCTTCTAACGTTTCCATGTATGTTAGGGGTGAAAGTTTGAAAAGCTTCTTCAATTTTAATCCGAAGTTCTTCCAAATTATTAGCCCTTTCATGACCGTAAACTTTATTTTTGATATAACTCCACAGATAGAAGTCATTAGGAGCAAGATCGGGTGATCGATCTGGGCATAAAATAGTTCCCCGTGTACTTAAGTCGATTCAGAAATACGTTATCAAGATATTCCCGAACAAGGCCAACATTGTGAGCGGGACAAACACCTTGTTGAAACCATGTTACACCAAATCTCACACCTAGCAACTGTCTAGCAGTTGGAATAATATGCTGCTGCAGTAGATCCAAGTATCTAGCACCATTCAAATTGCTGTCAATAAAAAATTGCCCAATTACGTGTTCCCCTACAATACCCCCCCAAACATTTAGTTTTTGGGGATAATGTGTTCTTACGTCAAAATATAAATGCAAATTCTCCCTTGACCAATATCGAGCGTGTGTTGGGTTATGACGATTCAATAATGGAAAAGTACTTTCATCTGTGAAAAGAATAGATCTCAGAAAGTTTTCATCACCATTAGCTCTTTCCATCATTGTTTCGCAAAATTCTATACGACAATAGCTGTCCTCCGGAAAAATTTGATGCGTTTTTGACGCTTTGTAAGAATGATAACCATTCGTTTTGTGAACACGTAAGACAGTGGCTAAAGACATATCAACTACTTTGGCAATTTGGTGGCCAGTTAACTTTCGATTTTCCTCCACTGCAACGCAAATCATCACATCTCGTACTTCCTGCTCGTCATTCAAAACAAATTCTGGGCGATTTACAAAATTCTCCAAAAAAAGTTCTTGAATAAGTCTCAATGGTCTGCCTTGATTGGTGTACTATTTGACCATCTGCACTTTTTCGGAAACTTCGTAGACATCTATTTTTAGTTTTAAAAATGTATTATTTCACTTAAGAACATACCAATCTGTATCTCGAGCAAGGCAGAAATGAAACAAAATAATAAAAACAAAATAAATTTCAAAAAGATAACACTGCAGCGTTCTTCGAATCCACCTCGGTCGTACGGCACGGAGAGTAAATTGGACTTGATTCCTCCTACGTTCGTAGTAGCATGAAGCTCTGTATACTCAGAGGACATAGCGTATTCCGTGGGACTTTTGATGAAGTTTTTACGAAACCTGTTACAGAAAATTACATATGTGGCCCCTAGAGGACAACAGGGGCCAACAAGTGTTTTTAAACTATACCTCATACCTTCCATACTAATGCATCTGCACATCTCAGTCTCAGTCAGTTACAAGCCTAATGTACCGAAAAAAAATTCGTGGCTGTTGACAAGGTTAGGGGATAAAAATTTTTTCGATTTCAATTAAAAAATTATGTTACACTTATCTTTTAGGTCATGTCAACAAAAATGCACCATAAGAGGCACAGTGGACCATTTCTCAATTTTAAATACCCCCAACATTGCCCCAGCCCCTAGGGTCTGTAAGGGAGAGAGATCTAATTTTCACCATTTTCATATTCCAGAAAACACTCGATATTCACATTTAAAACTCATGAATTTGGTGTAACAAATATTATAAAATTTAAAAATCTCAAACCCCAGGGGCGACTCCTAAATATGGACTAAAAATTTTAAATCTCGAACATCTTTTACAAAAAGTGCAAAATATTTTGACCATTACAAGTTCGAGTCAAAACCTAGGTCAAAACACTTACGGTGAGATTTACTAAAAGGGTTTAGTCTTTTTTTAAACGGTCCTGAGTTTAAGTGAAATTTTTGGTTTTAAGCATTTTAAACCAACCCTCCTTGAGTTTTACACACAGTTTGAATTATAAGAAGAATTCTAATACATTTGTTTATTCAATAATCTTTTGTTGGATTTAAGAAGAAAGTTTCAATTTAGAACAAATTAAAATTGAGGTTATATGTCACTCTAATTAAAACTCACCCTTGATAATTGATTTTTCCAATTAATACTTGATGTCACACAATGACTTAGATGGGTGATAATAAAATAAGGAGTAGATTAATTTTGTATTTATTTAAAAGATGTTTTTATTTATGAAATGCAAGTTTTTTTTACATTTCTCTCACTGTCGAAATGCCAGTTTAAAAATATTAGCGCTGCGTTCAATTACAAATAGGGAGTTCGGATCTTTTACTTCTGCTTGCACCTTGGCTTGCACCAACCTCTACTGATGAAAGCTACAGCTTTAAAATGAGTGGGCTTTGAGTAAAGAAAATTATTTTGATTGAGCTTTAAGATTGAGGTTGTTTGTTGTTGTTTACTTTCAGTTTGTAAATAAACTAACATAGTTGTTTTGGGTTTCTTTGTTTTGTATATTTTTCGTGCATAATTAGTGACCTTCACTTTGTTTGCCTCGTAGTGCCCTCATAAATATATTTTTTGTGCTGAAAACGGGTTGAAAATATGACGGTTTTCTGGACAAAATTGGAGGTATTTTATTGAATATTTGTGCTGAAAACGGGTTGAAAATATGACGGTTTTCTGGACCAAATTGGAGGTATTTTATTGATTAATAAACAACCTGGGATATGAAATAAGGTAAATTACTTCTTGTAAAAACGGTTACTTAGGGAAATTTTAAACAAACTTATTACCAATTGCCACAAAACAATTCTTTCTGGGGGATATAAATTTAAACCACCCCCCAGAGGTGGTCTAAAAAATCAACAACTTTATAACCTCAAACACAGATGATGAAGCTATTATATGCCAAATTTTTGGCGTATTCACCATATGCCATTTTGAAGCATGTCAAAAAAAAATTAGTTTTACGGCATTTTCTCCTAAAATATGGTAAATTTTTAGAAAAAAAGCTGTTTTTCAAAGGTATTTTGCAATAATAGTATAAAATAATGAATAACTTTGTGTCTTTTCTGTATGGGTAAGTGTTTTTTAAATTTGGTTTTAAAATTTAGTACCCCCCACAATATTTAGATCTGTGGGGGTACTATTTTAGATCTTAGTAAATCCTACTGTTATATTTTAAGAGCCTATATTTTTTACTTCCAACTTTGCCCCAGCCCCTAGGGGCTGTACGAGGGCAATATTTTTACCATTTTTATATTTCAAAAAAAACACTCAATAGGCACATGTAAACCTCATCATGGCAAAAAGTATGCATATGTGCATATGGACTGTTTTCTGGAATATGAAAATGGTAAAAATTAGATCCCGCAGCCTTACAACTATTAGATTATTGGGACAAAGTTGGGGGTTCTCAAAATTAAAAAATGGTCCACTGCGCCCCTAGTGGTGCATTTTAGTTGTGGTGAAAATATAACAGCTATGAAATGAAAAAATTAAATTTTTTTCGGTATAGTGGACTTGTAGGTAATAGTACGAACTACAAACTGACTGAGACTCAGATGTGCTGGTGCATTAGTATAGAAGGTATAGTTTAAAAATACATTTTGGATCCTGTTGCCCTCTAGGGACCACATATGTAATTTTTTATTACACACGAGGATACGTTGCCGGAAGGCCGATGTATGTGCCAAATTTTATTGGTCTAACTCAAACCGTGTTGAATTTAAGAAAAATAACACTACTTTTTGACTGCAGCATGTTTGGGACTCTTAACAGGTTAGGCAGTGTTCATCAAAAGGCCCACGGAATCCAAATTTTCTATGTATGCCCCCTAAGTATTAAATTCATTACACTAACACTTACTTACCAGTCCTAATAATGTTATCTCCCAGTAAACGTAAATTAAGAGGATATCATATTCCAGCAAACACAAATCGTCGGCATTGGATCGGGCCAATGTCGATAACGTCGGTGGTGTGTCGGCATCGTCGACTACACTCTGGCCCGATGTTGGTCAGATTGCGATTTTCAGTTTTCGGTCAATAATCGGCAACTGACGGAGGTCCACATTACTACAGTCGACTTTATGCCGACACCACTTTAGGAACGACGATGGTCCGACTGAAACTTTGTTTAATTGGTCGAAAATCGGCAACTGACGATGGTCCGATTTACTGTAGTCGACTTTATGCCGTAACTGACGATGACCCGATTTACTATAGTCGACATTATGCCAACGCAAACCTTATCTGCGTTAGGGTCGATGATGGTCCGCTAGGAACTTTCTTTAATCGGTCGAGAATCGGCAACTGACGATGGACCGATTTACTATAGTCGACTTTATGCCGACGCCGGTTCGATCGGAACTTTGTTTAATCGGACGAGAATCCGCAACTGACGATGGCCCGATTTACTATAGTTGACATTATGCCAACGCAAACCTTATCTGCTTTAGGGCCAATGATGGTCCGATTGGAACTTTGTTTAATCGGTCGAAAATCGGCAACTGACGATTGCCCGATTTACTTTAGTCGACTTTATGCCGACGACCACTTTATATGCTTTAGGGCCGACGATGGTCCAATTGGGACTTTGTTTGATTGGTCGAGAATCACCAACCGATGATGGTCCGATTACGTCACCTTAAAATGTTTAAACTGCTTAGTAGTTTTTTCCTAGTATGTAGAGAGGGCGCTAATGTCACTATGTTCCCTGTACAGTGGAAGATAATATTATATATATAATGAGCAAAGATATTTCAAAACTAGAGTGCGGACTTGACAAGATGGTGGTACTTCTCTACAAGAATCACCTCTTCTGCCACTTAAACCAGCCCGACTGGTTAAGCACCCGCAACGCGGGCCGAGACCAGCTTGCCTACGTTAGACCGATCAAATTAAGCAGTTATGGGCGGATGGTCGGTACCATGTGGTTAAACCATATCGGAACCTAATCGTACGGCGACGGTATGCCGATGTCAGCAAAAAGTAAAATTTACCATTGGTCCGACGACGGGCCACAGTCTAACGCTGCATCGGCAAACATACATTGGGCCTACAACGCAAAGCGGACAAAAGATACTGACGACGTCGTGCCGATGACGACAAATTCTGCAATCGACATCGGACCGACGAAGGCCCGAGGGGACCGTGTTTGCTGAAATAGCACCAACACGCGGAGACATACTGCATATTATATATTTATTTCATTTTCACTTGCTTCACTTCATCCGCCGCCACTGAAATTTCTGTATCGAACCAGTCAGCAGCCAACACGTAGTCTTGACGCAAACTTGATAATTTCGTGTCGCAGGATTTTTCGTTAAAGACCTTTTCACCCTGTTTTTAATGGATGAAGTATTAATGTAGCTATGCTCTTGGACTATAAATTAATTGAATAAAATCCGGGTAATTTGGCTAGAACGGCTCCGGTTTTCACAATTTCAGTTAGCGTTGGCGGGCGCAACTTTTGTTTGTTAGTTTCAAGCCCTTTCACCGTAGATAACTAGCCAGATATGCAACTACAAATAGACATTTAGATATAACCATCAACGTACTAACTATAGAATCGGCAGTACAATAATAAATAAGCTACTATTTGTTTTGACCCCAACAGCATAGCTCCCACATAGGTAGACAAAGAAAGAGAGAATTTCAGGGTATGGATTTAATTTCAATTAAAAAAAAATAATACAAAACCTACATTACATCCATAATATTTATTTTCACAGTTAAGAATGTCGTCCTCTTAAAACGCATTATTCTAGTATTGCACTTGTTAAAAATCATTATTTTTATTTTATCTTCTTGGAAAAAAGACCCAAGTCAGGTACCATGTGTATATTTTTAAAACAAATATTCAAATATTTTTTTTTCCTTTTAGATTTTTAAAATTTTGGCTTGTGTAATATTTGTGTTATATTATGTTATATTTGTTTCTTATTTATATACTAGCTGAAAACCCGCAGCTTTACTTGCAATTTTATCCATTTTTTCACGTTTTTCGTGCCTTAAATGGTTATAACTTTTGTTACCGTCAACCGACTTTGATAAAATGAGGGAATCCAGCACTGAATATCCGTTCATTTGTTGCGTGATACTGGAACAAACCGAAAAACAGATAAACAGACAAAGACGCAAACAGACACAAACAGGCAAACAGATAAAAAAAATGGTTTGGTTAGAAGCCAAAATCAAAAATTAAAAAAAATATATTTACTGCACAGAAATGATCTCTCCAGAGATTTATAATATGTACTGAGCAATTATACACTTATGTACTTATTAAAATATTTAAGGAAGTCGCTTAGAAACTTTAAACGCGATTTCAACCAGCTGGGTACGATTTCAAATTTTGCACAGTACTTCGATCCGTTACGTGAAACTTATCGCGATCACGTATCCAAACAAATTTACCTATTCTTTGGTCCCAATTTGTGATCTATGGTCTCATTCAAGTAGGTATATACGTTACGTATGCAGAAAAGTTACTTTTCCGCACGATTTTTCGTTTTGAAAGTTGTACATTCCCGCACGATTTCTTTTTTTTTCCGCACGATTTTTACTCCTTCACACGATTTTTCTTTCAGAAAATTCATTGGCTTAACCATTAACTTAAAAACTCACATGCGTTACTAAAAAAAAACCATGCGGAAAAATAACTTTTCCGCACTAGTGCTGAAAAGTTACTTATCTGCACGAGTTTTGTATTGTTAAAAATGAAGATTTTTAGGACTAATTAAATAATTTATTTAACTATTCTATCTTATGTGTCATTTGCGTATTAATAGTACATTATAAACCTAGGGACTAATGTGCCACATTTAATCGCTAAGAGATTAAACGACACTTTAGTCTCGAGGTTTATATACTATTTTATGCACTATAGAAAAAGATCTTTGCTAAAATTACGTTATTTCTACGCCAAATGGTTCGTCAACTACAAGAAAGGGTGCTAAGCATGAAATCTTGGCCAAGATCAAGTGCTGTTTGGCTTGACTTGCCATAAATTTAATTATAATTTTTCAGGGATTAGTTTTGTTTTAATCCCTGATGGATTAAATTTACTTCTAATCCCTAAGCTGAGAGATTAAATTTATTTTTAATCTCATAAAAACATTTTTTTGATAAGTAATATGGACCAAAACACTCATAGGAGCAACATTGTACCTAACTATTGCGGCAAATGCCTTTTCCACCCTTGACGGCTTGCCCGAACTCTGCTGCGCGTGGTTCGTGCCACTGCCGTCGCGTGCGGAAAAGTGCCTCTTTCTACACTTTTTAGTTAAATAACTATTTTTGATAGGTCACTTATCTTCTTCGACTTTCGATACGTATGCGGATATTGATAAGTGCGGAAATTTTTATGTTGTTTTATGTCTTTAATAATTTTTCAATACTACCACACTTGCAATTTAATTATCCTTAAATTTGGGAAAAAGCTATAGGCACATTTTTTAGACTGGTTACTAAAATAGTGTTTTTTTTATGAGCATTGTAAAAAAGTACACTATAGCTACGGCGAGTTCTCTTAAACCCTATTTTTTTAACCTTTATTTAAAAAAAAATGTTCTGTTGTGAATGAAGGTAAAAAAGGTTATATTATTTGCATTAGACACTTAAAGTAAATATTTCAACGCATCGGTATCGGTATACGTAACGCGTTCGAAACAAAGTCAAAATTCACTACATTTTTGACTTGTTCATGCCTTGTTTCGAACGATTCCCGCTTTCTTGAAGGTTGCGATGACAGAACTGATTGAAATCGTTGCGTATGTTCGTGGGTCCGTAACGATACGTACATTCTTCCGTACGCAATGTTTCAATGTCAAAGAAGCAGGTATTGTTCGAAACATGGCATGAACAAGTCAAAAATGTAGTGTATTTTGACTTTGTTTCGAACGCGTTACGTATACCGATACCGATGCGTTGAAATATTTACTTTAAGTGTCTATTATTGTCAAAGTGTTGAAGTTTTCATTCTTACAATTTAAATCAGACGGTGAAAATTGGAGCAAAGCAATTTAGTGAGAAAAATCAATTAAAAATATTGAATTTATTAGCAGTCTTTGGGTTTGAAAAGACAAATAAAGGCGCGCATCCCCCAGGATATAGGAACTTTGGTAGAAAGTTTTTTCTTCAATGTATTGGTAACCAAAGATATACCTGATGCTGCCCCTGTAAATATTTCAAATCGCAGAATTACCGTTAACCAGTGGCGCACCGAAGGGAGGGGGTTAGGGTTAAAACCCCCTCGAGAAGTCTGGTTACAATTGGCTTAATCAAGAGTAAAATACCCACATAACAATTAAACATTCCTGTAATGTAATAATAATGTAATAATAGTCATATACTTAGAGAACAAATAATGTGATAGGAATGTTACCATTTTTACCATTAGGAATATTACACATGCCGGCAATAAGTTACATACAGGTGATATAAATGTGATAGAAACGTCACTTGAAACATGACTATAATACGACCAGAACGTTTTTTTTTAAAAGAATTATAGTAATATACCTGGGCACTGACTATAGTATCCCACATAGCAAATATATATTGAATATTGCATGGATATGATTTTGTGATTCAAAACATGTCCAGATGGCCACAAGATGGATATCCTAAGATATGCAGCGGATATATATCCACATGAATATCCATCAAATATGCAATAGTCTTCCACTAAAATGCACTTACGGAGTACCATATGGATGTAGGTATATCAATGTATCACCATTATGTTGATGTACTACTTGAGATTAGTTTTCAAAAGATTACCTAAATAACTTTCTGCTGTCTTATTTGTATAGTATTACCTGCTACATAGAGAACATATTGATTCTAGTGCCATCTACCTACAATAGACATTAAGCTAAATTATAATTATAAATCATGTAAATCACAAGATTGTAATATTTTCAGCAAACATGCCAAAATCCTGACAAAAATATTCTTTTTGGGAATATTCATAAAAATAACTTGTTATCTATATAACTATTACAAACTCTTAAAGAATATTCAACAAAAAATAGGTCTGGAACATTCCTGCCATATTCGCAATAGAATATTTCAAAAATCACTTTGAGGGAATATTCACATGAATATTCCTCCAATGTTATGTGGGTATAAGAGCCTGAACTTTAATTTTTAACAGAAATTTTTAAAGAATCATAAATTGCAGATTTTTCGCCTGTGGCGCTGTAACACCTTTCATTTTTATGGTTTCGTGTCAAAATCGAAACTTTTTCCTGCGATTTGGTGGAAAAAATGACATTTTAAGTGTCATTTTCGCAAAAATTTTCGCCTGCGGCGTATTTTAACATTTTTGCAAGCAAATTAAGGGTGAATAAATAACTCAAATTCTCAAAGCTCCATCGATATTTACGACTTTAGTTTAATTTTAACTAAAAAATTGCATTTTAAGTGTTATTTTCTCCAAAAATTTTGCCATCAAATTTTGGATAAATAAACAATTTTAAATATGGTTAACACCCCTCCCCTATATTTGAGCCCAGATCCGCGCTTGTAAGGCCTGTTTCCTTGTATCAATTATGATCACATTTTTACTTCAAATTAAGTTTTTTTATTATTGTTATTTTACCTTGTGATGTAACGTATCATTGTGATGTTCCAGCCTCGCTTCTATTTTACTTCAATTATCTACCGCCTTCTCCATGAACCAGCAATTTATCACGGCCTCGCTAATTAGCCTGACGTTCGCTTCGATTACCAGACTTAACAGTAAGCGGGAATTATGGGCCTTATTTGCCTTATTAGTGCGACAGAAGCCCATTGTACTCAGCATCAGCGTCTCTCTCGTTCCGGGTAAATATCGGTATAAATCACTCAATCTTTGCTAATTAGATAATGTTGATTAATGCTGATAGTGCAGTGACAATATTAGTATACATCAGATCCTTTATGCGTCATAAATGTCGTATATAAACTTGATCAATTTTAGTAAGCATGACTAACGAACTGTCACTGATATGTTAATAAACGGCCATTTCAAGCGGTCGGATTGGACAAAACCCATTACTAGAAAAATCAGCTGTGACTTCTATATGATTAACTATAGGCTATGCAATAAAATAGTTTAAAACAATAAGTTGTAACCAGAGCTTATAGGACGAACCTTTAAACTTTGGGTTGGCGAGACAAGAAAAACATTACTTTTATATATTTCAATTTTTTAGAAAAATGATTTATCATGGCTTTTCCACTAAACTAAAGGCATTGGAATTAAAAGAGAAAGTAGGTTGTTAACATTTATGTTAAAAATTATTGTGAACCATGCAGCTTTTCTTTTAGGTTGGACGGGACAAAAAACACAATAATTGGAAAAATATTATTTGCTTTAGGTCCCAAACTGTTTGTATTTTTTTACATACCAAGAAAAAGTGTTATAGTGGTTTTATAATTTGGAGTTATTTCAGGATTTTAATAAAAACCAGTAGATTATTAAAGCGTATTTTTTTTAATAAAATTACATTTGCTTAAAATGGCCCTAAAGGCATTTGAGGGCTAACGAATACATACTCTGTCAGTATTATGACAATTAGTTTTTTTTATTGGAAGCAATAAACAAGATCACAATTTGATTGAAACATCTCTTCTAGTACAAATCAGTTGAGTGATTAATGCTGATAATGAACCGTCACTGCCATAGAGTCCTTCGAAGACACACTTTGAGAGCACTTTTAATATTTGCTACTAGTGCTACCAGACGTGAATCTGGGCGATCTTTTAGTTTTTCAATGTTACATGTATCTTATGTTACCCTGATGATTCCGAACAAGGATGAAACAGGCCTGTAGGTTTCTGGACTATCTGGTCGTTGTGAATTGAAAAGAAAAATCTCATCTGCAGTGGCGGCTTTAGAGGGGAGCGCGGGGGGCGCGCACCCTCCCCCCTGGGGTTTAGAATTGAAATATTCGTTACATTACATATTTTTATCGAAGAACGTGTGGCGACTTATCCACATCTATTTTATATTTTTAATAATACATTCTAAAAACCAAAATGATTCAATAACCGAGCCTATTGGGGGTGATAGTTTGAAAGCTTCTTCAATTTTAATCCGAAGTTCTTCCAAATTATGCCCGTAAACTTTGTTTTTGATATAACTCCACAGATAGAAGTCATTAGGAGCAAAATCGGGTGATCAAGCTGTCCATAAAATAGTTCCCCGTGTACTTATAACCAGATTAGAAAATACATTATCCAGATATTCCCTAACAAGGCCAATATTGTGAGCGGGACAACCATCTTGTTGAAACCACGTTTCATCAAATCTCACACCTAACAACTGCCTAGCAGTTAGAATAATATGCTGCTGCAGTAGATCCAAGTATCTAGGACCATTCAAATTGCCGTCAATAAAAAATGGCCCAATCACGTGTTCCCCTACAATACCCCCCAAAACATTTAGTTTTTAGGGATACTGTGTTCTTGCGTCAAAATACAAATGCAAATTTTCCCTCGAACAATATCGAACGTTTGTTGGGTTATGACGATTCAATAATGGAAAAGTGCTTTCGTCTGTGAAAAGAATAGATCTCAGAAAGTTTTCATCACGATTAGCCCTTTCCATCATTGTTTCGCAAAATTCCATACGACGATAGTTGTCCTCCGGAAAAATTTGATGCGTTTTTGATGCTTTGTAAGAATGATAACCATTCTTTTTAGGAACACGTAACTTTTGATTTTCCTCCACTGCAGCGCAAATCATCACATCTCGTATGGTTTATTGGCGCTACACAACCAAACTTTTCAAAATTTTGTACAAACCTATGAATCGTTGATAAACTAGATTCTGGGCGATTTACAAAATTCTCCAAAAAAGTTCTTGAATAAGTCTCAATGGTCTGCCTTGATAGTACCATTTGACCATCTGTACTTTTTCGGCAACTTCGTAGACATCCATTTTTAGTTTTAAAAATGTATTAATTCACTTAAGAACTTACCAATCTGTTTCTTTGAGGCAGAAATAAAACAAAATAATAAAAACAACATAAATTTCAAAAAGATAATACTGCAGCGTGCTTCGACCCCACCTCGTTCGTACGGCACGGAGAGTAAATTGGACTTGATTCCCCCTATGTTCGCAGTAGCCTGAAGCTCATTGTATACAGGGTTTCTAAGCAAATCCTTAGGGGGCCAAGCAGCCGTGTATAAGACGCAGACAAACGGAAAAGCACATTAGGCAGAAAAGGATGGGCATGAAGCGATGTTGTCACTACATCTTACACGTAGTAAATCCATTCCAGATTGTTTTTTTCTAATTTTTTCCATTTTCATACCTTTAGGACTGGAATAAAAATTGTTTTTGCTCGACTTTAATACCAAACTAATGAAAGATATCATGAAAAAAATATTTTTCGGCTTTTTATTTTGTAACCATTGTCCTTACGCACTGTTTACAGGCTGGGGACTCAGATACATGCAAATGCCTAACCTAAAGCGTTCATACACGGCCGGAGAAATGGACTGAGATATTTCCGTAGAAACTTTATCAAGCAAATAGGACGGGTTGACGCCTTCGAACGTCCAACCCGGGTTTTGCACTTTGATTCGAAATCAAAAAGGAGGAACAGTCAGATGTGGGGCCGTGCACAAATTACGTAACGGTGATTTTACCAATTTTTGACCCCCTCCCTATGTAACGTTTTGTAACGGTTTGGCACACCACTCCTTTAATATTATGTAACGATTTCAAGACCACTACCCCCCCCCCCCAAAAAAAAACTTTTCACTTATTTTCATTCTAAATTTTCTTAGTTTCACACAAATGCAAACGCTGTCGAAAACCCCCCTCCCCCCTACGTAACGTTTTGTAACCCCCCTCCCCCCTATGACCATTACGTAATTTGTGCACGGCCCCTGTAGTCCCAGTGGAGGAGGGCGAGAAAATTGATATTTTTTTCTTAAAAATTATACTCTTTAGACCTATTTCTTTGCGTTCCCGAAATTACGTAATTTTTGAAAAAAAATTGTAAGCGGCGCCATTTTTATTTCGTGCTTTGTTTTTCTAACATTTTTGCGTTTGGCTAATTTAATAGAAAAATTTTTGCCTGCGGCGCCCTTCATCTTCTCACTCGAAACCAAGATCCCCCGTTTTAGGAAAACTGATCCCGTCTCTGTTTCTAGATTTTTTCGAATAAAAGTAGAGTATGACCATGGGGGAAATAATTTTTTTCTACGGTATGACGAAAATTTCGAGAAAGTTGAAGAAAAAAACAAAAAAAGTGGCAAAGCTCAAGTTTTTCGTAAAAAAAACGTTTTTTGTAAAGAAACAGAGCAAAATAAATCTTTTCACACCTTTTTGGGTGTTACAAATATTGGCAGCCCCTTATTTTTCGCTTTTACCCTCCCGCTAGTTTTGAATAATTGGTTCGCTACATGTTTCGAGATCATGTCATAAAACACAGCTTTATTTAAAATCAATAATATCGCAAGCAAAAAGCTCTGCGGGAAAAACAGCGCCGTTTATTGATTTCTTTGGCTGCTAGTGCTAGCTGCATGGTTTAGACGTTTCCGGATAGATGTCACTAGTAGAACAGAATGGAAAGAAATTTAATTAAAAGCGAAGATATTTCTTTCTAATGTTAACAACCTCACGAGTTTATCGCTCAGTATCGTAAATAATGGACCCTGCCGCCTCCTTTAAGCAAGAAAAAGCTGTGGTTTGGACCTGAAAACATCTAATTTTTAATTAGATTAGATGTTCAAATCTGTCCACTTCTTGAGTCTCACAATATCCCAATCTATTGTAAAACTCTTGGCGCGTAGCAGCCAACATTTCAGGGGTGATAGAGTTGCCCGCCTCCAAAAGGGTATTGGAAAATTTTGTCGTGCCAACAACTCCATAGGAAAAAGTCATTTGGCGCAAGATCTGGTGATCGAGGAGGCCATCGGATATTTCCATACGTGGAAATAATTCTATCACCAAATACCTGACGAAGGTAATTTGTAGCCTGGCGTGAATTGTGGGATGAACAGCCATCTTGCTGAAACCACAATTCGTCCAAATTTATGTTGAGTTCCCTCAACCGTAGTAAAACTTGGTGTTGGAGAAGATCAACATATTTTTGGCTATTCAAATTCCCTTCAATGAAAAAGGGTCCAATAATATGATCCCCGACAATACCACTCCAAACATTTAATTTTTGAGGATGTTGCGTTCTAACACTTGCGTGCAGATGTTTATTTTCGCGGGACCAATAGCGGCTATTTTGTGGATTGTGAGAGCTATGAAGTTCAAATGTCTTCTCGTCACTAAACAAAACTTTTGATAGGAAATTTTCGTTCCTGTCACATTTATCCCTCATAGCCTCACAATATTCTAACCGGCGAAAATAATCACCTGGTTGCAATTCCTGCGACTTCCCAATCTTAAACGACTTGTAGCCGTATTTTTTTAGGATCCATTGGCAAGTATTGTTGGGAATATCCAGTGCCTCCGCAATCGGTTTCGTCGAACATGGTTCATGTGCCTCAACGTAAGCGCATACCATTTCGTCTCGTTCCACCTTGTGTGGAAGAACGGGATGCTCTGGTATTTCGCCATCATGGTAACACTTCCTACAACCATTTATGCACCCGTACCTTTCAAAACGATGATAAATGTTGTAGACAGTTTGAGCCACAGGAACCGGTCGATCTGGAAACGCAAAAACAAAAAGCCCAATGACCTCGTCCGCACTGTCACTTTTTATGTAGTTTTTAATAATAAAAATCTTTTCTTCTCGAGTATACGGCATTTTAAAAATACAAAGTTTACGAAACTGAAGCGACTCGAAAGGAAATAAAAATGCAATGCCTGTGAATCTCAGTTTTTCCTCGATCATCTCATGGTGTGGCCGCCATCTAGCGAAATTTGCAGACATCTTGTCAACGGTTATTATTGCAACTATGATTTATGCTCACAATGAAAGAGTGGCGACAATTTTTTTCTCATGAAAGCAGTCCGGAGATAATAACAAACTGGCACCATTGCTCAACATACCTGTTTCTTTTGTGCGCGCAGAACTTTCTATGCCATTTCTGTTTGATTTATTGAAATCCTATCCCTAAGGAAAATCTTAGGAACCCTGTATACTCTGTATACTCAGGGAGCATAGCGTATTCTGTCGGACTTTTGATGAAGTTTCTACGAAACCCAATATAAAATATAAAACAGAGAACAAGCTCTATGAAAGAAAAAGTGGTCAATCTTTTCAATATATGTATTGAGTACGATGATTGATTGGTACGGCGTCTTTGTCTGACAACTTACAATGACGTGTCGTTTTTAGTAATCCTGCAATGGAATATGAAGCAGAAAGGGCCAAGTAAAGTAAATAATATTATTCCTTTTTAATTTTTTTCGCACTTTAATTTAATACAGCACGTCTCATCGCGCCTTGCCAGTACCAAGTATCATAAAGTTGCCCCAGTTATTAAGCCGATTATGAAACATTTGAAAATTGGTACATAATTGCTTAAATAAAAAAAAGTTTGGTCTTTTAGACTATAAATAATGATTTTTTTTATACTTACGATATATGTATAGATTTGACTTTCAGGTGAGGGGGAAGTTTATTGGAACCGATGCGCACTCCCCTCCCCCAAGACGGAATACTAAGGCCGCCACTGGTTATAGTCACGAAAAATATATCGGTGTAAATCATTCAATTTTTGGTAATGAGATGATAGGGATATTTTGGAACGCTTATTTGACACTTCGTATTGGTTTTGGTAATTACTGCATCTGCGCAATAGCTAAACGTCATTTTGTTGTGGTAATTACCCATTACCACTGCCGTAAGCTACGACTCCATTTCGTTGTGATTGTGGTTATTTTTCTAATTAATTTTAAAAATAATAAAATATTAGCAGGTTCCAACATACAAAACACTTATTTTGTGAAATTAAGCCAAATTTTTCATTATTTCCCATCTCTAAATTTTTTTACAAGTGACAGTTTTTAAATGTGTTCCAAAAACTCTGGTAAAATCGATGCGTGGTAGTGGTAGTGGTGGTTAAACAGAGGACTTAATAGTAGTAGTTAATATTTTTCGAAATATTTGTGATACATTAAAAAGTTACGGTCCTCACCAAGATAACAAAAAAAAATATGGCACGCCTCGAGACGGGGGCTTTTTTTACAGGGAGGTCCCAAAACTCGTAAAAAATAATATAATTGCTATATGAACTCATTTCAACTCTTTTCTGATTAGTACTATTATGTTTATAAAATAAGATAACAAAAAAAAAACAGTATACACCTATAGGTGGCGGCTTTATTTACATACCCCATGATAACAAAAAGAAATATTGGACACCTCTGTGTGGGGGCGTTTTTTACAGAGAGGTCCCAAAACTTGCAAAAAAATAATTGCTATATGAACTCATATCATCTTTTTTCTGATTAGTGTTATTATGTTAAGGGTCCCACAAAAATAAAAAAAAATTGCGCACCTCTAAGTGGGGACGTTTTTTACAGGAAGGCCTGCAAAAAATTATTGCTACATGAACTCATTTCATGTCTTTTCTAATTAGTACTATTATGTTAGGTGCTTCACAAAGATTTCTGGCTGGGGGCGTCTTTAACTGTTATAGTTTCCCAGATATGCAGTCACAAAACATTTATTTTGTGAAATTAAGCCAAATTTTTCATTATTTCCCAACTCTAAATTTTTTTACAAGTGACAGTTTTTAATGTGTTCCAAAAACTCTGGTAAAATCGATGCGTGGTACTGGTAGTGGTGGTTAAACACAGGACTTAATAGTAGTAGTTAATATTTTTCCAAATATTTGTGATACATTAAAAAGTTACGGTCCTCACCAAGATAACAAAAAAAAATATGGCACGCCTCGAGATGGGGGCGTTTTTTACAGGGAGGTCCCAAAACTTGTAAAAAGTAATATAATTGCTATATGAACTCATTTTAACTCTTTTCTGATTAGTGCTATTATGTTTATGGTCCCACTAAGATAACAAAAAAAAAACAGTATACACCTATAGGTGGGGGCTTTGTTTACACACCCCATGATAACAAAAAGAAATATTGGACACCTCTGTGTGGGGGCGTTTTTTACAGAGAGGTCCCAAAACTTGCAAAAAAATATCTACATCTTTTTTCTGATTAGTGTTATTATGTTAAGGGTCCCACAAAAGTAACAAAAAAAAATTGCGCACCTCTAGATGGGGACGTTTTTTACAGGGAAGTCTGCAAAAAATAATTGCTACATGAACTCATTTCAACTCTTTTCTAATTAGTACTATTATGTTACGGGCTTCACAAAGATTAAAAAAAAAATATTACACACCTCTGGCTGGGGGCGTCTTTAACTGTTATAGTTTCCCAGATATGCAGTCACAAAACACTTATTTTGTGAAATTAAGCCAAATTTTTCATTATTTCCCATCTCTAAATTTTTTTACAAGTGACAGTTTTTAATGTGTTCCAAAAACTCTGGTAAAATCGATGCGTGGTAGTGGTAGTGGTGGTTAAACACAGGACTTAATAGTATTAGTTAATATTTTTCCAAATATTTGTGATACATTCAAAAGTTACGGTCCTCACCAAGATAACAAACAAAAATATGGCACGCCTCGAGATGGGGGCTTTTTTTACAGGGAAGTCCCAAAACTTGCAAAAAATAATATAATTACTATATGAACTTATTTCAACTCTTTTCTGATTAGTGCTATTATGTTTATGGTCCCACTAAGATAACAAAAAAAAACAGTATACACCTATAGGTGGGGGCTTTGTTTTTTATACCCCATACATACCCCATGATAACAAAAAGAAATATTGGACACCTCTGTGTGGGGGCGTTTTTTACAGAGAGGTCCCAAAATTTGCAAAAAAATAATTGCTATATGAACTCATTTCATATTTTTTCTGATTAATGTTATTATGTTAAGGGTCCCACAAAAGTAAAAAAAAAAATGCGTACCTCTAGGTGGGGACGTTTTTTACAGGGAGGTCTGCAAAAAATAATTGCTACATGAACTCATTTCATCTCTTTTCTAATTGGTACTATTATGTTAGGGGCTTCACAAAGATTTAAAAAAAAATATTACACACCTTTGGCTCTTTTACTGTTATAGTTTCCCAGATATGCAGTCACCAAGTTAATTTTAAAAAATTTGCAGAAAAAAGTTAAAAATATAGAACTTTTTTATTGAAATGGCAGCACTTAATTAGAATTTAATTTTCTGGACCATTCGGACAACCCTACTACTTTTCTGGACCATTCTAGCATAGTGCACTGCTATCTTTAACGGGTAGCAGTGCAGGTCATATCTCGGAAACTACAAGAGCACAAAGTTTGGTTACTTGGCATTTGATTAACACCTAAATAGCACTTATATTTTCCAATATCAAAAACACGACCAACGTCTTCTTTCATGAGAACTCAAATATGTTTATGACCTAAAGTTAGCAGTGCCCCAAGTTAATTTTAAAAAATATACAGAAAAAAGTAAAAAATTCAGAATTTTCTTATTGATATGGCAGAATTTATTTATCATTTAATTTTCTGGACTATTTGGACCATTCTACAACTTTTCGGGGCCATTCTAGCATGGTGCACTGCTATCTTGAACGGGTAACTAGCAGTGCAGGTCATATCTCGGAAACTACAAGAGCACAAAATTTTGTGACTTGGCATTTAGTTAGCACTAATTTTTCCAATCATAAAATCTTTGTACTGCTAACTTTAGGGACGTGTCAAAGTTGTAAAAAAAAGACGAAAGATATGTTAAAAACAAAAAAAATAACTACAAGTCTGCCCTCCTCAACTCGGAAGCTAGTGGTCCTTCAAAGCCGGTAATTCTTGACAAAATTAACGTCATTTGTATACGGCTGAAAATGCACAGCATTATAGAAGATGAGTGGTAGAGAAAAAAATATAAGTAGGTACCATAATTTAGTTCTTTTAAGGGCTCACGAGGCCTGTCAAATTTTGTGAGTTGCGGTATTGGGTAAATATATATTCTTTTTTGTTTTTTTTTGTGTTTTTTCTTAATACTTGCATTTCCATCCATCCATTACAGGATCAATGCCCAGTGTTGGCAGTTTTTGGCAAAGTTAGGGAAAAACACAAAATATATAACTAACCTACTCTAGCCGGGATTCGAACCCAGGGCCTTCGGTGCGGCGGGCAGATACGCTGCCCACCGCGCTACGGTGGCCGGGTAAATACTATTTAAAAGCATTATTTTTATATACAGGGTTCCTAAGATTTTCCTTAAGGATAGGATTTCAATAAATCAAACAGAAATGGCATAGAAAGTTCTGCGCGCACAAAAGAAACAGGTATATTGAGCAATGGTGCCAGTTTGTTATTATCTCCGGACTGCTTTCATGAGAAAAAATTGTCGCCACTCTTTCATTGTGAGCATAAATCATAGTTGCAATAATAACCGTTGGCAAGATGTCTGCAAATTCCGCTAGATGGTGGCCACACATCTAATCTAATTAAAAATTAGATGTTTTCAGGTCCAAACCACAGTTTTTTCTTGCTCAAAGGAGGCGGCAGGGTCCATTATTTACGATACTGAGCGATAAACTCGTGAGGTTGTTAACATTAAAAAGAAATATCTTCGCTTTTAATTAAATTTCTTTCCATTCTGTTCTACTAGTGACATCTATCCGGAAACGGCCAAACCATGCAGCTAGCACTAGCAGCCAAAGATTTTCCTGCAGAGCTTTTTGCTTGCGATATTATTGATTTTAAATAAAGCTGGCCCTACACTACATTTGATATTTTCGAGGTGTTTTATGACATGATCTCGAAACATGTAGCGAACCAATTCTTCAAAACTAGCGGGAGGGTAAAAGTGAAAAATAAGGGGCTGCCAATATTTGTAACACTCAAAAAGGGGTGAAAAGATTTATTTTGCTCTGTTTCTTTACAAAAAACGTTTTTTTTTACGAAAAACTTGAGCTCTGCCACTTTCTTTATTTTTTTCTTCAACTTTCTGGAAATTTTCGTCATACCGCAGAAAAAAAATTATTTCCCCCATGGTCATACTGCACTTTTATTCGAAAAAATTTAGAAACAGAGACGGGATCAGTTTTCCTAAAACGGGGGATCTTGGTTTCGAATGAGAAGATAAAGGGCGCCGCAGGCAAAAATTTTTCAATTAAATTAGCCGAACGCAAAAATGTTAGAAAAACAAAGCTTACAATTTTTTTTCAAAAATTACGTAATTTCGGGAACGCAAAGAAATAGGTCTAAAGAGTATAATTTTTAAGAAAAAAACATCAATTTTCTCGCCCTCCTCCACTGGGACTACAGGGGCCGTGCACAAATTACGTAATGGTCATAGGGGGGAGGGGGGTTACAAAACGTTACGTAGGGGGGAGGGGGGTTTTCGACAGCGTTTGCATTTGTGTGAAACTAAGAAAATTTGGAATGAAAATAAGTGAAAAGTTTTTTTTTTTGGGGGGGGGGGTAGTGGTCTTGAAATCGTTACGTAATATTAGGGGAGTGGCGTGCCAAACCGTTACAAAACATTACATAGGGAGGGGGTCAAAAATTGGTAAAATCACCGTTACGTAATTTGTGCCCCACATCTGACTGTTCCTCCTTTTTGATTTCGAATCAAAGTGCAAAACTCGGGTTGGACGTTCGAAGGCGTCAACCCGTCCTATTTGCTTGATAAAGATTCTACGAAAATATCTCAGTCGATTTCTCCGGCCGTGTATGAACGCTTTAGGTTAGGCATTTGCATGTATCTCAGTCCCCAGCCTGTAAACAGTGCGTAAAAATGAAAAGCCGAAAAATAATTTTTTTTACGATATCTTTCATCAGTTTGATATTAAAGTCGAGCAAAAACAATTTTTATTCCAGTCCTAAAGGTATGAAAATGGAAAACATTAGAAAACAACAACCTGGAATGGATTTACTACGTGTAAGATGTAGTGACAACAACGCCCCATGCCCATCCTTTTCTGCCTAATGTGCTTTTCCGTTTGTCTGCGTCTTATACACGGCTGCTTGGCCCCCTAAGGATTTGCTTAGGAACACTGCACAATGCTAGCCATTGCGTGTATTCTTGAATCGAGAGAAAATGTGTTCCCAGGGAGTCAAATTCTCTCGCTATTATGCATCTCATTGGTCCAAATCTTCGGTTTAAATTGTTAACTCTCACTTTTGCCCGAAATTGATCGAAAGAAATTCTATTGGTCTTGAAAGTCCTTTAGGCAAGGGAGGCATTTAAAAAAAATTGCCTCAGGCGGCCAACATCCTGGGGCCGGGCCTGTGGTGAGTTGCGGTCCCGTTAAATTTTTGAGCACAACCGGGCGTCAAAGTGTACATTAACGTACGCACTTTCAAGCCCTAGGGCGCCTTTTATTCCTGCGGGCTCTAAAGTTCTAAAATTGCCTAGTTGTCCCGTGCAATCGTTTGTTGTTGTTTTAAGTGACTTGTCAAGTTTATATTTTGAAGTTTTTTTGACTAATGTCATTAAAAAAATTATAAATTGTTTTTAAATATTAGACGTTTTAAGTTATATACAGACCGCTTCAAGCTACTGCGAACATAGGGCGGAAGAAGTCTAATTTGCCAGTGTACATACATGCAGAGACACCACACGCCTATCAGTGAAGCAACCAACACTCAGGCTTCCGATCGCCATTCGCTGCCGTTCGCCGCCTTTCGCCTTGTATTTAGTACGCCTCTAACCACGGTGCTGTGTGGAGCGTAGTCAATGAAACCGGAATTTGGTCAATAAATACGCAAATTTTTATAACGTAATTTTCTTATTTTTTGTCACTGATAAATAAGAGCGTTTTATTGTCAACTGCTCAGATTTATCAGTGACGACGTGTTACAATGAAAATAATAAAGAGAAACAAAATAAAAGCAAGTTCTCAAAATAAAATAATACATTCTAAAAACCAAAAAGATTCTCCCAGTCAAAAAAAAATTAAAGCAAATGTTCGAAAAGTTCTCCTTGCTCGGCTAGACAATATCCGAGCCTACTATAAAAACCCCTTCTAACGTTTCCAAGTATGTTAGGGGTGATAATTTGGAAAGCTTCTTCAAAAACAGATAGAAGTCATTAGGAGCAAGATCGGGAGATCGAGCTGGCCATAAAATAGTTCCCCGTGTACTTATAACCCGATTAGGAAATACATTATCAAGATATTCTCTAACAAGGCCAACATTGTGAGCGGAACAAACATCTTATTGAAACCATGTTTTACCAAATCTTACACCTAACAACTGCCTAGCAGTTGGAATAATGTGCTGCTGCAGTAGATCCAAGTATCTAGGACCATTCAAATTGCAATTGCCGTTAATAAAAAATGGCCCAATTACGTGTTCCCCTATAATACCCCCTCCCCCAAACATTGAGTTTTTGGGGATACTGTGTTCTTACGACAAAATACAAATGCAAATTTTCCCTCGACCAATATCGAACGTGTGTTGGGCTATGACGATTTGACCATTTGACCATCTGCACTTTTTCGGCAACTTCGTAGACATCCATTTTTGGTTTTAAAAATGTATTATTTCAATTAAGAACTTACCCATCTGTTTCTCGAGCAAGGCAGAAATAAAACAAAATAATAAAAACAAAATGAATTTCCAAAAGATAACACTGCAGAGTGCTTCAAATCCACCTTGGTCGTACGGCACGGAGAGTAAATTGGACTTGATTCCCCCTACGTTCGTAGTAGCTTGAAGCGGTCTGTATAAAAAGAGTGCTTATTCCTGGTCGAATCTCGATGCGCATGCTAAAAACGCCATACAGCGTTACGTTTCACCCTTAAACATTTGCGGTGGAACTTACTAAAAGGGTTGAGTCTAATTTAGGACGGTCCTAAGTTTAAGAAAAATTTTTGGTTTAAAGCATTTTAAACCCACCCTCCTTCAGTTTTGGGCATAGTGTGATTTAAAAGAAGAATTTTAATAAATTTCTTTATTGAATAATCATCTTAACACAATCTTTGTTGGATTTAAGAGGAAATTTTCAATTTAGAAGAAAAGAAAAATATAAAATTTAAACCCACGCTGGGTTTAAATAGTAAACACTACGTAGAATAAATTAACCTTGGGGTTACATGTCACTCTAATTAAAACTTACCCTTGTTAATTAATTTTTACAATTAATACTTGTCACATACGATTTAGATGAATAATAATAAAATAAGGAGTAGATTAATTTTGTATTTATTTAAAAGGTGTTTTTATTTATGAAATGTATTAAAAAAAACTTAAATGAAAGTTTTTTTTTACATTTCTGTCACTGTCGAAATGTCAGTTTAAAAATATTAGCACTGCATTCAATCACAAACAGCGAGTTCGAATCTTTTACCTCTGCTTGCACCTTGGCTTGCACCAACCTCTACTGATGAAAACTACAGCTTTGAGTCACGAAAGTTTTTTTGACTGAGCTTTTAGATAACCTTAATGTTTTACTTTCAGTTTGTAAATAAATTTATATAGTTATTTTGGATTTTTTTGTTGGGTATATTTTTCCTGCATAATCAGTGACCTTCGCTTATGTTTGTTTTGCCTCGTATATTTTGAGTGCTGAAAATGGGTTCAAAATATGGATTTTTTCTGGACAAAATAGGAGGTGTTTTATTGGGTAATGAACAACTTGGGATATTAAGTAAGGTAAATTAATCCTTGTAAAAACGGTTACTTAGGGAAATTATAAACGATCCTTTCTGGAGGTTATAAATTTAAACCACCCCTCAGGTGGTCTAAAAAATCACCAACTTTATAACCTCAAACACAAATAATGAAGCTATTATGTGCCAAATTTTTGGCGTATTCGCCATTTGCCATTTTGAAACCTGTCAAAAAAAATTAGTTTTAGGGTATTTTCTTCTAAAATATGGTGTATTTTGAGAAAAAAAGCAATTTTTCAGTGGTATTTTGCAATAAAAATACAAAATAATCAATAACTTTGTGTCTTTTCTGTATGGGTAAGTGTTTTTTGAAAATTGATTTCAAAATTTAGTACCTCCCACAGGTGCAAATGTTTAGACCTGTGAGGGATCTTAGCTTTAACGCCCTCAGCGTGTAACATGTATTTACACACTGCGGGCGTTAAAAAGCTGTACTTTTTGACCAAGGTGCATCAATAACTATTACGCAGTGTTCGGAGATTTAAAATTTCAGCATTGATATTAGTGCGAAAGATTAATGTTAAAAAAGTAACGTTCCAAACGGTAATGGAAAGTACTTTACGCACTTGTTAGGAAATATTTTAAAATATGTATGTATATTTTTTTCAGAATTAAGATGAGACGTCTAAAGGTCGAATTGTGGAAAATCTGAAACCAAGGGAGTCTGCTAATACTATGCACAGTACAGAAAATGGCTCTGGTAAGTATATTTGTCGAAATGTACTTTGCCCCATATTTGATAAGGCCACAAAAACGGCATAGATTTGACTTGCTGTTTTTGGGCCAATCTTTACCGGGCAGAATATCGGAAACGAGAAAACCGAATCTGTTGAAATTTGGCAAGAATCTTTATGTTTGAATTCCTCACATCATATCCAGACAGTTTTTTGCTGGACTCTCTCATTCCCAAAATAAAATAAACACGGCTAACAATAGTTCATTTTTTTAATTTTTTGAAAAAAACACCAAATTTTGAAAAATTCTTCGGATACTGTTGTAGATTTTTATAAATCCTATTATCTGATAACAAAAAAGTTATGAAACAAAGAAGAGGTTAAAAAAACCTCCAAATCAGTTATTTCAACCGAAAGGAAACTAAAAAACAAAAGATCAAAAGATCTTGGGTGGAAACAACGAAAATTCAAACTTGGATGAGCATCCCACAAGGAACACACAAAAGATCAAAGCAAAAAGAGTAATGATTAAACGATGTTTCGCCCTGGGTAACCAGCGTGGGCTCATCAGTAGTTTCACTGGTCACCCTCCACTATACATCATTAAACACCATCATACACTTTGATTTCCAACCTTGAACCACTCACAAATAGGCATCGTTCCGCACTGGTACTTACTTATCAAAGTTACCTGATAGGAATTCGTCCTGGCGTGTTAATATTTCCAGTAGGATTATGCTCCTAAGGCAATTAAAACAAAGAAGGGGTTAAAAAAACCTCCAAATCAGTTACCTCAACCGAAAAGAAACTAAAAAACAAAAGATCAAAAGATCTTGGGTGGAAACAACGAAAATTCAAACTTGGATGAGCATCCCACAAGGAACACACAAAAGATCAAAGCAAAAAGAGTAATGATTAAACGATGTTTCGCCCTGGGTAACCAGCGTGGGCTCATCAGTAGTTTTATTGGTCACCCTCCACTATACATCATTAAACACCATCATACACTTTGATTTCCAACCTTGAACCACTCACAAATAGGCATCGTTCCGCACTGGTACTTACTTATCCAAGTTACCTGATAGGAATTCGTCCTGGCGTGTTAAGTTAAAAAAGTTAAGAAAGTTATGGTTTTTTTCTTTATAAGCGAGATTCTGCCGGAATTCTGAAACATCAAGGTCACGTAATTTGGTAGACCTAGGGAAACTGAGTGAGTTCGATTGAAGTATTTCATTAGTGATGCCACCTATTGTTGATCTTTCAAAAAAATAGCAAAGCAGTGTTGTCAAATCTAAGCCGTTTTTGTCGCCTTAAAAATGTTTATAATATGGAAACGCTCTGAGTTCATGGGCTTATTCTTTTTTGATCTGGAATTAGAAAATATGGGACCCATTTGAGCTTAGTGTGGTGTGTGGTTACTGTGTGTGGAAGATCTGGAATAGTGGTCCCATAACTTCCATAGCAAGATGAAGACGGCTGTTGGTTAGTTGTCCCTGACATCATTTATTTTTGAAATTTTTTGTTTGAAACTTCTGGTTTGTTCGATGTACCCCTCCGCCACTTTCGTCGACTTCCATCCTGCGTGCAGTTTAATATTCGTAATGTTTTCATCAGCTTCGGCGAGCAGGGTGGCAGAGGTTTTTCGAAAGCAATGTCCTGTAAATTGTTCAGCATTAGGCAAATTCAAATATTTGGCTATTTTTTAGGCATCTCCCCAAAAGTATTTTTACCAACAACTTGCCTGGAGAATTTATTGTTTTTATAGTACACAAAAAATCGCTTATGTTCTGTGATGGTTGGTCTCAAAGTTTGATATTTTCTGAAGAGTCCAATACAGCTTGGCAAGGTTTCCTTCCCATCCACTACCATAAACATGAGGTCCACTTTCGTTTTTGTTTCTTTGATGGTAGTTCCTGACGCCTGGTTGCCCCACATATTCCAAAAAGCAAGGCAACTTTTACTAATAAAAATACTTGGTCAGGAGCATTTACTAAAAATCTTTCGATTTCTTCTTTGCCTAAAATTTTTGTTTTTTTCGGCTTATAGCCCTCGCTTTTACGCTTCAAAAATGCTATAAATTTTGGGTACTTACTAATATCAGCATTATGATTTAGATTAATGGTGGTCTTCAACATGCTATAATAACTTCATAGGGAAAACGGCTTGTGTTCTTTCACTTTTTCGTTGAAGTATGCAAGTAAGGCGTCTTCTTTTACGATTAGGTTGCTTTCCGGAATGTTTTTACCAGTACACCACAAAACATAATCTTTATAGGTTTTTTCGTATAGTTTTCTTGATTTGGCCGGCAAGAGATTCGTCTCGCCTCTTCAGCGGCCTGCAGTATATCTCTAGGAATTACTTTTTCTTCAAATTCCATAATATTTTACAAGAAAAACGGTAGAAATAGCGACTAAAACGCAACATTATTTCTAATGATGACTTTGTTGATATGGTTGCTAATAACAAGCAACTGAAAATGACAGAAATAACCATACAGCAGGTCACTTTCGAATACTTAACTAGTTGTCAACTGGTGATTTATCTATTGTCAAAATATTAGAAAGATTTTGACATAAAAAAAAATATTTTAAAATATTTTTTTTTTCAAAAATCTCAGTCATAAGATGCTTTTAACACCCTCAGCGTGTAAAAACCATCGCCTGGCGGCTCGTGTTTTTATTTCCACGACGCGGGCGTTAAACGCCTCCTTTATGACCTAGATACATAAATAGCTATTATAGATGTTAAAATATTTAAGGTATGGGCATGTTTTTCGTTAATTTTAAAAAGTTTAAGAATTTGATATGTATTCGTGTGGTACTCCGGTGTATTTTGTAAAGTTGTTTTTTTGCCATCGATTCCTCATAGTAAAAAGCCCGATTGGTGGATGGACTGTGTCTGAAACAGTGGTGGAACTGGTGGAGGAGGCCAAAAATCCAATAGTTTTCTGTTGGTAAGACTCTCTTTTTTTATGAATATTTTTTACCTATTTTCCAGATATGCGATTACTTACTGTACAAGTAACCCATTATACCGGGTTATGCGCAACATAAGGATGCTATTGTGTTTTATTCCCTGTACTTTTTAAAACGTTTCTTTTTAGATACAGTGTGATTTTCTAGTAATTTTTTTAATCAATAAAAGCTTGTGAGACTGGGCGATCGGCTACAATATGGTTTGCTACATTATTTTTTCTTAAGTGGTGTAATGTTCAATTTTTAGTTTAAATTTTCTTGATAATAAAAATTGACAAACGCTTGCAATTCTTTAGAAACGGTAGAAAATTTCAGCCGTCACAATTCTGGAGCATCTTTAATATTTTATCCTAACGTTTTTTTTATTTTATCCTGCGTTATTTTTTTAGTAACGTTTTGTAAATTTAACATTTTAAAGATTCTGCAGGACTAGTTTTACGGCGGATCTAAATTGCTACTAAGCGTTCGTAAAAAAGTGTTGAAAATTTACACTATGTAAAAGGAAAGACAGAAGTTGTGTGACTTTTCTGAACGCTGATAGTGACATATTCCATGACCATCTATGGTTTTGTATTTTAAAAGTTTTAAAGCTTTGTTTACACATAAAAATATATTTTTAAATAAAATAAGGGTTTTCTAAAAAAATACTGGAACAGTATTTATGCCCAATTGCTCTACGTTTGCTTTAAGGATTCCTTAGCGCTAAGGATCTCTTATCGGTCCTAAGTAGCTGATTTGGTTTGCTCAGATTTTCTTTGTAGTCTAAGGAATACCTAAATTTAAGATGTAAAAAAAATAAAAATGGAATTTTTAAATGACGATTTGGATGGTCTTTCCGGCTAACCAAAGCAACAGTTCGAAATATTAATACCAATGTTTATTTTTTAGAAACAATACACCTGTCTCTTCAATTAACTAAATATACTGAGAACCCTGGAGGACATCTTTCTAGCATTGGGGATTTTAAGGCCAATATACAGGGTGGATTCTTTAAATGGAACGGTGCTTCTAGCGGGTTAGAATTTGGTTGAATAAAAAAATCCAAAAACACGTCAACTGGTATAGCATTTTTTTTAAAACAGGAACCCTGTATATTTTGCAATTTTTGAAATCTGCAAACAATTCTCTCTTCAGCAGTACCACACAGTAGGATCTATCTTTTACGATAATCAAGATATTTTTATCTAAATCTGTATGGAAAGCTTCGATATTCATTCAAATATCCCCCGTAAAACAAGGCATAGACAACAATTCCATGCAAGTTTAAATGCATCTATCTTGGAAACCATAAGAGATAGAGTATTAGTGTGTCGTATTGTCAAAAAGATAATTTTTTTTAGAATTCAAAAATGTCAAACTATACAGGGTGTCCTATTTAAAAAAATATATTTTTTTGCCATACCTCGTAAACAAAGCGACATAAAAAAAATCCAGGATTAAAGAAAATTAAAAATCTCAGTTGACGTGTTTTCAGATTTTTTTATAAAACCAAATTCTAACCTGCTAGAAGCACCGTTCTGTTTAAAAAATCCACCCTGTATGTTTAAATTAATTAATAATTAATATAATAAATTACTGAAGCTGAAAAAATTAATGTAAAAACTGACGCAAAGAATAATTAAAAATAAATAATAATTAAAATAATAATAATAAATAATAACAAAAAATAATGGTTTTATGACAAGCAGCGCCACCCAGTGGTTGAACTTATAACAAGATTAATTCCTAGCTATGGAAAACTTTTTTTTGGCCAGAGCAAACCAATAAAATTTAAGGAATACTTAAAAATTATGGATTTCTTTACTACTCATTACTTAAGCAAATCGCAGAGCAAATGGGAATAAGAAACTAAATTTTAAGGAATATTAGCTTTTGCTAGACGTCAGGACCTGACAAAAAATCAGTTAGTGTAAACTTGTGTTTAAAAATCGTCAGATTCTTTGTAAGGGAAAGATTTTGTGACGATTTCTGAAGAATCACGACCATAATCTGACAATATCAGTGGTTGGTTTTGATTGTTTATCAATCTACAGTGACCTGGACCGGTATTCTCGTAATACGTAACGTTTTGAAGTCGCTAAGCGAAACGAATAGCGAACAGCGCGCTCAGCGGCACGCTGACCGACGACTTTTCGTATTCGCTCTGCCGAACGCGCTACCCTACGAGCAGACAGAATTAAATTCGCTTAGCACATCTTGGCATCACCGAATTTTGCATTTTTATTTCTTGTTAGTCTTGTCGCTCCTTTTCTTTTTCTATGTGTAAGAAAGAGACCATTACGTGATCGATTTCGATCCGTAGTTCAGAAAGGGTAAATCAAATGGTGACTTGCACAAGTGCATGTTGATCCTTTAAAAAATTACTTGATGGTTTGGTTTAGCTCAGTTAAACCCGCCCTTTGACCCTGTAATATAAACTAGTAGCACATTCCCGCACAGTGTGCGGGAAAAAGTTTACCCCGAGACTTAACCGCACACTTACAAAAAAATTCCGCACTCAGTGCGGGAAAGTTTAAATTTATTCCGGCACTCAGTCAGGAAAAATGGTGTTTCCGGCACGGTCGTATATTGATATACGTTACGTATTACGAGAATACCGGTCCTGGACCGGTATTCTCGTAATACGTAACGTTTTGAAGTCGCTAAGCGAAACGAATAGCGAACAGCGCGCTCAGCGGCACGCTGACCGACGACTTTTCGTATTCGCTCTGCCGAACGCGCTACCCTACGAGCAGACAGAATCAAATTCGCTTAGCACATCTTGGCATCACCGAATTTTGCATTTTTATTTCTTGTTAGTCTTGTCGCTCCTTTTCTTTTTCTATGTGTAAGAAAGAGACCATTACGTGATCGATTTCGATCCGTAGTTCAGAAAGGGTAAATCAAATGGTGACTTGCACAAGTGCATGTTGATCCTTTAAAAAATTACTTGATGGTTTGGTTTATCTCAGTAAAACACGCCCTTTGACCCTGTGATATAAACTAGTAGCACATTCCCGCACAGTGTGCGGGAAAAAGTTTACCCCGAGACTTAACCGCACACTTACAAAAAAATTCCGCACTCAGTGCAGGAAAGTTTAAATTTATTCCGGCACTCAGTCAGGGAAAGTGGTGTTTCCGGCACGGTCGTATATTGATATTGATACTTTATTATGTAGCATTTATGGTTAAAATGGTTTCACAATAGTTACTTATATATCTAGTAAGTTATACCTTTTAATTATAGTGAACATGCGTATTCTACATTTTAAGAAACAGAAAATAAAACTCTAAGGTATTTGTTACCCAAAAAATAACCTAACCAATTCAACAACAAACACAGAATTCATACATCCACAAGAGAAACATCGCGCGTCTAAAAATGTATGTTTTCATGGAAGTGTTGAATTAAAAAAAGAAAATAATAATTTTTATGACATTTATGAATAAATACAATGACAAAAGATAAAAAATATAAAAATGGTAATTAGTAAGACACAGAAATAAAGATAGTTACCTATATTGTCTGCGAATTTCATATTTCATGAAAGTTTTTAGTTTATTTTTAAAAGAAAATGTGGTCATGAGCCTAACAAAACCAGATATTTTTTGGTACACAGCCGATGAAAGGTACAAAAAGCACCGCTGACCAATGGCTTTCTTTACCCTTGGTTTCACAGAATTTTGATTGCTTCTATTATACGGATGCTCAATTATTTCGATGGCGATTTTCTTAACAAAAATTTTTGTTGCTATTTTTTGGAAAAAAAAGTTGTCTTACATCGAGCATCAAACAGTAAGTTTGATGGGTAAAGTCGGTCCTTTTTTGTTTAAATTACTTTGGTGAGATGTTGAGAGTCTCTAAATATGTGTTTGTCATCCGTCCCCAAGCTACTAGTAAGGGATTTTCATTTTTTTTATTATTAATAAAAACGCAAAGTAAAAAGCTACTACATTTTCTGCACCACTCTACAAAGTATTGTATGGTAAGAAAATCGTACGCGCGGAGGGCAAAACAGCTGGCAAATGGTAGGTGTTTCCCAAACGGTCGCCACGCGCTGAGCGCATTTCGTCGACGCCTTGCGTTCAATATACGTGAATACTATTTTTGTTACTTTGGCCACGTGGTATGCGAATATTACGTTATCATACGGTCAGCGAGTACGAAACGCTTAGCGTATTTAGTTACGAGAATACCGGTCCTGAGCCGCGTTCGAGCTAGGGCAGTCACAACCCCCTTAAATGAAGTAGGCTTTTTAAATATAAATTAACGTTTTTTAAATAGAAAATAAAGAATTTCTTACATTTTCGTAATCTGCCTTGCGCCAATAACTTTGTTAACTATTTTATTAACCGTTCCGGTCATCGATTTTTTTTAAGTTTTTTTAACCTATTTCATAATTGGTATATACTTTGTATACTCCTAAAAGTAACCTTCTTTAATGGTATTTCATTATTATATTCTAAGGAAATAATAGAATAACATTCTTTTGATGTTCTTTTACGGTAACAGAATAGCTTGTGCACTAAAAGCACCAAATGATGTTTCAGAAGAGAATATACTTTGCATATGCTAAAGATGTAACCTTCTTTAGTGGTATTTCCTTAGACGCGAGTCCACAAAGAGAAAACAGAACTGATCATTAATTAAAAAAATCAATACAATTTCAATGAAATAGGATAATGAAATTGTTTTGCTCTAAATCCTCTACTCTCGCGATTTTACGGTAGCAGAAAGATCGACCTGTTTCAAATCCGGAGTAACAGATTCAGAAAACGAACGAACACGCTACTCGGAGCAGGAGTCCTTTTTGGATCGATCTTGGAGTAAGCAAGAGTGGTTTTAGAGCAATAAACGAAAGCGATATTACTTTCGCCTCTTTCCCGCAACTGCCTCAACATAATTTTTGGACCAAATACCGGTTTCCAACCAGTAAGGTCGTAGTTACAATCTGGGGAATTGTTTTTGGCAACACTGTACGGGAAATCAGTTTAACTATGTCGACTTGATTTTTTTGCAAAATTTTACGTCATTGAATTTACTTTATTTATGTTTATCCACAGTGGGACACCAGAGATTTTTTAGCACTGTGTCAAAAATTTGGGGTGAGGTTAGTAATTTTGACTTTCGCGTTCTGCGCCGCTAAAAACCTAGTAAAATACTAAAATAAAAGAAAACCATTTATTACAGAATTACCTGCTAAAAAACGCTACCCAACTAGGCATTAAAGTAACTGGGTGTAATGTTTAAGGTTGCATTTACAGGTGCATTTATAATTGAATTGGAAACACTCCCGCTAGCTGATACCGACAACAGGTTAACTTAAAAGCATGCAGATTTAAAAATCGGTCATTGGCGCTAGACCAAATAATAGTATTCTATTTTAAACAGGAGCGTCAACGTCTAGCAAGAGTCTTTCCAACCTCTAAATGGAGCTTTACTGACCTGTTTTGTTAGTACTCAAGTATCCGTCTGTTTTTGAAACTGAGGTTCTAAAATCTATGCTTTGCACTCCAAGATTTCACTAGTACACTTGCACATAACTATGCCGCAATAATTTAAATTTAAAAAAATGGTTTAATAGTTATGGGCGCCGAATATTTCTATGCGAATTCCTAGTAATCCCAGCGAGCCAGTAAATTTATCTTGTTTCTTTAATAGAATCGGGGCCTAGGCCTTTTTCGGCAGGCGACCGCACACGCGGAGTGGTTTCTTATTTGTTTTAGGACAATGTTTTTTAAAACACATTTTTGGAAGATAAACATGGTTGTGTTTTTTTTGTAAAAATGGTTTTCTGTCAGAAAACGTAAAAATACTCTTCTGTCCCACTGCGGCCCGATTTAAAGTTTGTTGACAAAACACCTGCAGTTATCATGGAATAGTATAATTATTGATAAATATTAGTATATTCATTGAAGTGTGATGGATTGATCGGTTTTCTTTTCCGGAGTGCACAGGCTTTTAGAAAAAAGGAAACTTAGTTTTTATTTTCGCTAAAGCAAGGAAATATAAAAAGGGAAAATGTAATCCAAAGGAAATTGTGAGCATTTCTCCATTTTTTTTGTAAATCGGGTTTGTTCTAAACCGCAATTATTTTGAGGCTTTTCGAATACATGAAAGCACCAGAACTTTTATTTTGAAGAAAAAATAATTGAGAATTTTGAAAAATCCATCAGATATTTTTGTTAAACATTTAAAAATAATCATCCCTGCAAAAGTTCAGCTACTTCGGATATTTAGTTTTCCCTGTGCACTCTGGCAAAGGATTATAAAATTAAAGAACAAGGCGTTGCCAGTTGTACTTTTTTTGTACTTAAAATCTGGAGAGAAACTGTAGCCTTAAATATCGCGAATATTTGGTCCCTTCTGCACAACCTTTTCTATAAAGCTGAGACCTCTGTCACACTCAATGTCGTGCCGCTCATGTTTTTTTTATATGGCAAGTCACTAAAGTCTTATCAAAATTTTAGAAGGATACAGTTTACCCATTTGGGGCTAGTTGCACCTAAGCTCGAACGCGACTATTAAACTCTGCCAAAGGTGCACTTAAGGAATAGAGAATAAAGAACGGCCGCAAAATTATTCAATTATTCACTTTATTCTTATCGGGGCGATGCAATCGACATAGTAAAATATTCAGCAATTTGTTTTTCTACTTCTATCAAAGTCATAGAAAACTAAAAAAAAACTTTTGTCAGTTTCAAAAACAGACGGATACTTGAGTACTAACAAAACAGGTCAGTAGAACTCCATTTAGAGGTTGGAAAGACTCTTGCTAGACATTGACGCTCCTGTTTCAAATAGAATACGATTATTTCGTCTAGTGCCAATAGCCGATTTTTAAATCTGCAAGCTTTTAAGTTAACCTGTTGTCGGTATCAGTTAGCGGGAGTGTTTCTAATTCAATTATAAATGCACCTGTAAATGCAACCTTAAACATTACACCCAGTTACTTTAATACGTAGTTGGGTAGCGTTTTTAGCAGGTAATTTTGCAATAAATGGTTTTCTTTTATTTTAGTATTTTACTTGGTTTTTTAGCGGCGCAGAACGCGAAAGTCAAAATTAGTGACCTCACCCCAAATTTTTGACCCGGTGCTAAAAAATCTCTGATGTCCCACTGTGGATAAACATAATTAAAGTAAATTCAATGACGTAAAATTTTGCAAAAAAATCAGGTCGACATAGTTAAACTGATTTCCCGTACAGTATTGCTAAAAACAATTCCCCAGATTGTAACTACGACCTTACTGGTTGGAAACCGGTATTTGGTCCAAAAATGATATTGGGGCAGTTGCGGGAAAGAGGCGAAAGTAATATCGCTTTCGTTTTTCAATCTAATGAAGAGTTCAGATACCTGCAGGCCTGTTTCATCTTTATTAGGAATCATCAGACATCTATAAGACTGTACCTGGTATATGAAGCAACATGATAACACCCGTTGAATTTAAATATTTCGTAAAAAAAACTACATTTTTAGAAAGGTTCCGCGTAGTGTCCAAAGTGTTATGAAGTTGCCACGTCAGAATTTTTGGTCAGTTTGAGAACAACGGACAACTTAAAAGCAAATAAAAATGAAATATTTTGTAAAAGCTAAGTTTAAATACTTATAATTGCCCTAATTCAAGAAAATCTAATGAAATATTAGACCTTCAGATATTTGATCGCTATGAAGCTTAAGAGTAGAGATTTTTTTTCTGTCACAGTGGCGGCTCGTGCCTTTACAAATAGATGACGCACTTTTACTTTCTATTTGTATGCAAACATATATAAAATAAAACATACATATATAATATATAAAATAAAACTTTTATGGTAATAGTCTACACATTGTAAAAAAAAAAATTAAAACGAATACCGCAACTGAAGAGAAACAATAGAGAATTAATAGACCACTAATTTATCGTCATCTTATTTGCTTACCGTATTACCGTAATTGAGATGCTAAAAAGAGTTTTTAAACTACAAACACAAATTACCGTAACCGTATTTTTTTGCCCACATACAATCTGCCAATGTAAATAGAATAGAAAAGAAAACAACAATTCCTGTTTTTGCAAATTCACTTTCACAAAAAAAAATAAAAACGTAACTATCAATCAGTAATTTTGATGGTCTATTAACGCTCTAATAGCAATACCATGGCGCGCGACGCTCGATATTACAGTCACAAAATTATAATAGATCCAGCTAAAAAGTTTGCATCACATGCAAACACGCCCAAACCTCGGCGGAAAAAAGACGCGCATGCCGTCGTCATGGCAACCGATTTATGTCGGGATTTTACACTGAGCAGAGTGCCTTGCCGTTTGTTTTGGCTAGATTACAATGACATGGCCAATGGGATAAAGGCGACTCGATCTGAGCCTGCGCGAGTTTGTAACGTTTAGTACATTTTCAGCTGGCGCATGCGTATTGGAGCCCGTCATTAATCCATTAGCCCCTGCCAACTTGATTTTTCGCTTTTTATTATAGGGAAATACACGGGCAGGGCCTTTATAGTATCTCATATAGTTATAAGGGCTGGAAGAATCAAGAAATCGTATTTAGACCGGTATTTAAGAGTTTACCATTTCTAACCAAAAACCGATCATCTTTAAGCGAGCCGCAGAGGGTGGCAGTAGTCTTATTGCAAAACTACCCATTTAAAAAAGCACTCACTGTTCTAAAAAATATATATATTATTACTTTGTCTTTTTGGTCTTTTTTTACAAGGTCGATCTCGCTGGTTGCAAGCCTTTAATTTGACCAACTATAATAGTTTTTGAAATATTGGTAAAATTGTAAAAAAATGGAAAACTTAGATGCGAACCATTTTCGGAGAGCCCGCAAATATTTGCGGATCGAGTAGGACCTGTGCTGATTCTTTTATAAAGTTTGTCTCTATGTACAAGGTGGTCCAAATTCGAGGGGCCTCTATAGCTTTGGGCTTTTGCAGCATGGTTAGCCCAAAACGGGTTCGATTTTCAAGAGAAGTCGAAAACTAAAAACCGCATTGCGATATGTCAAAGCATTTCTAAGCTACAGGGTGATTCTCAAAAATGTGCCTTCTACAACTTTTTTATTTGTAAAGATAGAGATTTCCATTAAAAACTTTTCTTGAAGATTTTTTAAAGACAAATACCTGTTTCACCGATTTTCTCTTAAAGCCTTTAGTTCCCGAGACATCACACAAAGTTATATTTCTTTAAATGGGATATCCCCAATTTTTTTAAAAAATCAGTTTTCTAATAAAATTTCCTCTCGAACGATGTGCCATACACCTATTTTTATTAAATAGTTTAAAAGATATTTGCATATTTTGATATTTACCATAGTAGGCGCTGTGCGCGCCCTAAATGTGAGAATAAAATTTTGTTTTTTTTTTCATACAAAATCAAGTTGGCTACGACATGAGGGGACACAGCAACCTCGTACTTTAACTTCTCGTTTACTATAATTACCAACCCTTTATTTCAATGTTTTATTAATGAAACTATGTAACACCTAAAATCTACATCTAACAATTGTCTTTAATTCTAAAACAAAATGCTCAAATTGAAGGCCGTTTTCTTGTAAACATATCCTACATCTTCTCTTGATGCTATTTTCTGCATTAAGAAGTTATAACGCATGAAGCTGCCTGAATGCAGTACGAAGTGCCTCTTCCAATTCCCTTCTAGTAGTTGGGCGATTTCAAAATACAAGGTCTTTGACTTTCCCCCACAAAAAGAAGTCGCAAGGGGTCAGGTCTGGAGACCTGGGGGGCCAATATATAGGACCTTTATTTCCGATCCAGTTTTCGGCAAACACAATATTTAGCAAATTAGTAATGTCTCGTGCATTGTGAAGAGGTGCACCGTCATGCTGAATATATTTTGCTGAAGTGGCAAATTGTCGATAAACGGAATCACCTGCTCTTTTAAAAATTTTTGGTATCTTTCGGTATTTAAATTTCCATCAAAAATATATGGCCCAATAATTTGTCCTCTGTAGATGCCTGAACCTTCCCTGATTCGCTTGTTCCATCATAATATGGGGATTTTGCTGTTTCCAGTAATAGCAGTTATATCTGGTGAATATTCCATCACTAGAAATCGTTGCCTCATCCTTCCAAATAACTTTTCTGGCAAAATCGGGGTTTTCTTGGCTTTTATTTAGGTACCACCTGCAAAATGCACGTCTTGGAGCAAAATCTTCTTGCCGTAATTGGTGCATCCGTCGGGGTCGATAGCGCCTAAACTTGTGTTTTTTAAGCACCCGAACGGCATTGCTGCGTGGAATTCCAGTGTTTCTCTCCATAGCCCTAGTGGAAGTATTCGGGTTGATTTCTATTTCTCCTAGAACCGTTAGTTCTTCCAACTCTCTATCACTGACTAGGCTTCTATACGTCCTAGGCCGCGGTTTTGTAAAGGATCCGTATTCTTGTAGATGACGTTTTAACTTCAAAAATATTTTTGAGCTATAACATTTTATCATGTCGTACTTTTCAAAGTTTTCAATCATTTTTATATCTTGACGAAGACGCCACTTTTGACACTTGGGCTCGTTTATCATGACAATTGTTTTTATTTGATCATAGCTACCTAGATAAATACCCTAAAACTGCATAGACCAGAGTTAAATACAGCCTACTATGGTAATTGTTAAAAATTGCAGATATCTGTTTAACTACTTAATAAAAATAGGTGTATGACACATCGTTTAACAGGAAATTTTATTACAAAACTAATTTTTTTAAAAAAATTGGGGTATTCCATTTAAAAAAATGTAACTTTATGTTATATCTCGTGAACTAAAGGTTTTAAGACAAAATCGGTGAAACAGGTAGATTTGTCCTTAAAAAATCTTCAGAAAATATTTTTAATGAAAACCTCTATCCCCATATAATCCGTCTTTGCCATAAGCTCTTTGTTTAGTAAACTTTCAGAAAAGTAGGTGAACGTTTAACATAACCACATTTTGCCTTCAACGTTTTTCTTGTTCCGGTGGTTTTTGATAAAAAATTTTCACATTTTCAAGTTTTTATTTCATAAAATGTTGTTAAAAAAAAATAAAAATAATTAGGGGTCTAGTAACTCTCTATTATTGACTGATAGGCACCGCTAGTGCGAAACACAAGTCAGTCTACGGTTTACCTTTATCTTTTTTGTTGTTAACAATTTTGTTGAAATTATTATTATTTTTAAATTCTCACTTCAAATCCACTGTCTTCCTGCTCCAATTTTTCTCAAATCATTCTATAATATATTAAAAATCATACCACCTTATGAACAAAACTGTTGACACTTTTTTTTAGACCAAATCGTGGACCAAATCCTTACAGATATTCTGGACCAAGTGCACAACGAGATTTTTAAATAAAATCTGTATTAAATGAATAGTGCGCAACTCATTTGGTCCAGGATATCTATAAGGATATGATCCAAAAACGTGTTAACTGTTTTGTTCAGAAAGTTGTATAACCTTACGATAGGGTAAATTCGTCCAATATGCCGTGGGGTTTGAAAACTAAACACTCTTTTTTATTTTCTTGTAGAAAAAAAAGCTTAAGTAATCAATCATATAACTTATGAAATATACACATAATTTTTTTGTAAAACAAAGTACCTTCAACAAACAAATTTTAAAAAAATATTCCAAATTTTTTCAGAGGTTTTATATGAAAAACCAACCACTCTTCACTGAATAAATCTTATGTTGTTTTTTAGCAACAACTTGAAAGAAAAAAACAAAAAAATCAAATCCGCCGTATTTCCAAATCATGGTGAAAGACGCGACACCTACTGTTTAAACAACGAGAATGTAGAAACCCAACGAATATACATCGATTCATGCATTATATAACTTTATTTTTTATGATCCTACCATTTGCAAATATTGCCAGACATTTTTTTTTACCAAAAAAAGAACATGCCTTAAAAATTTTCCGACCAGAGTTTTGATCTTAACAGCAATATTTTTGCGATTAAAAGTGCAAAAACTGGAACAACATCACATGCACTACATTTTGCAAAGTAAATATTATCTTCAAATCATGCGATTTATTCTATTCCGTTATATTCTATTCTATTCTATTATATTATATTCTATCCTATCTTATCCTATCCTCTTCTATTTTATACTATTATATTATATTTTATTCTATGCTATTCAATTATATTCTATTCTTTCTATTCCCCGCCAGGGCGTATGTACCGAATTTACCCAATATTAAGCAATGGTAAACAATATGGTATATCTATTAAGCAATGGTAAAATGTACTGGATTTCGGTAAAAATGTGCTCCATCCAAGCTTTAATTTATCTCTGCCATTTATATGTTTTAACAGAAAACGTTCCGAAAACACGAAAAATAGAAAGTAGTAAACAGTGAGCTGGACTTATGCATTTCACATGAAGGGTTTTTCTTTCTTCGATTTTTATATTTATAAGCTTGCCACAAATTACTGCAGAGTGTTTCCTTTGTATTGGCTTATTAATTTTTTAGATAGTTTGCAACTTTTTCTTCCTACAAAGTCTGGGTAATTCCGACGAAAAAGAAAATATGGCATTTCAAGGGAAACAATTAGGGTAGGGGAAGACCGGTCTGGACGTTCTAATATTTTAAAAAAAAAACACAAAAATATGGTGTAAAAGTCAAGATTTTGCTCTGGGACTACTACGTATATTCAACAATAATGTATGTGTGTAAAATAAAATAATTTTTTTTCATCGACCAATTCATCTGTGGCAATGCATGTATTAAATAGAATTGACCAAAAAACATTGCATTGATAAATTTGTTCCTACCCCGTCTAAACTTGAAAAATCTTTTAGGTTTTAAAAGAATGTGGGGAATGAATATTTTATTTTGAACCCCTTTTTATACCCACCCTGTTCCTGTATTAAACTCATTTGTGGATGAGTTTCAAGTATTCACAAGGGTAGGTCGGGTTTGTTTTGTTTATTAATTAATGAAGACACGTTTTCAAATAAAAACATTAAATATGCTCTGTGGAATAATAACTAAGGTTTACAAAGAATGTTTTATGCAAAAGGTAGATAAATGCTCTATATACGTGGCCTTCTTTCTTGCCACATGTTTTAATATTTAGCGTCTTCATGATACCTGGAATTGCATAGAATAGTGGTAAATAAATAGTTGAAAACCTCAGCTTATAACTTAAGGACAGACCAAACATTAAAAATACATAAATTCTCTAATGTTTAAATCCAACAACCTTGAAGATGATTATATGAGCAGGAAAGAGATAGGGTAATAAAACAGCAACACTGTCAAAAATTGCTTTTCCTAGTAACAGTGGCGGCGTGGATTTTGATTTAAATATATAAATGTGAAAAAAGAGACATAAGGTTTGGTTGGTAGGGAACGAAAGAATCAAAACAAAAAAATTTAAAATTACTGCCAGAACTTCGATAACCACAAAAAATTATAATCCCATGTATAGCCCTATTCTAGGAGGCTATTTTTTGAAAATATTCTGAAAATTTGAATTAGAAACTCCCTATGTTGACTTCATATTTGAATTCTCGCTGAAATTTTCTTTCCAATCGTACCCCATATCGTAAGGTTACTTTACTAGCTTTCGAGATATTGGTTTTTAAAATGTCAAAAATTCAATTTTTAAAGAACCATATCTTAGAAACTAAAGAAAATATCTCTATTGTGTTCAATATCGATTTTAAGGGTTTTTATGAGGAAATAAAAAATCCTAAAACTCGATAATAAACACAACAGAGATATTTTCTTTGGTTTCTAAGATGAATTTTTGACATTTTAAAAGCCAATATCTCGAAAATTAGTAAAGTAAATCTTATGGTACGGGGTACCATTGGAAAGAGAATTTCAGCGAGAATTCAAATATAAAGCTAAAATAGGGGGTTGCTATTTAATATTCAGAATATTTTCCAAAAATAGCCCCCCAGAAAAGGGGTACATAGGTGACCTAACTTTTTACGGTAAATGGTAGTTGGCGATGTATTGAAAACCAAAATCTATGTTTTAAAGATTACATATTTTTTTTCTTAAAACCTATTTGTGTATACTGATATATCTCTTTTTTTTATGATTCTAAGTTGAAAACAAAATAAAACAAATTTTCTTATTATAAATTCTTAGAATTGGTGGATTATCCCCCATTTAAGGAAACGCCGTTATGCCCAAATAATTTAAAAAACTAGCAAGTCTTCGATTATCCTTTAATGAAAAATCAATGTTTTTAATTTAGGGTGGAAATGGCTCCAAATACTTGCATTCATTAGCCTACCCGCCATAGTTTAAAGAAAAAATACTTAGTTTATTCGCGCCTATTAAAGCGCTTTTGTATAAGGACGGTTTGAAATTTTTTTCGTATAAACACCACTAAAACGGTTTGAAGCACAAAATCGATTTTATTTTAAAGTGATTTAAGAGAGTGGTTTATCGCTTTTAAGACCGACTTTAGTTAAACACCATAGGAGAAAGCGATTTTATTAAAAAGCGTTCCTATATAAAACTGGTTTAGAGCGCGTATAAACGTAGTAAATGTGTTCACACCAATCCACTATGTCATCATCATCATAGGCAATCCCGATACCGAGTATGATTTTCCTCTATTCTGTATCGTCGCTATCTGTTGTGCGTTTTTTTTTTGCTATGTAAGCCAATTCTCGAGCCGCACACCCTTCCACAGTCCTGGCACACCCAGTCTCTGGGAGCAGCCGGGTGTTGTTGGTCATCCATTCTTCCATTTTGTCGCTTCTTTCTACGCTCTTTCTTTTCCGTCTCTAGTCTACGTCGTTGCTCTTCAAAAGTTTGTGCTCCGTCATGGTCTGTTCGGCGCCATGAAGCCCTATCATTTGCCGTGGTCTCGAAGTTGTTTATATCGATATGACCCTTCATCCTATTGCCTTTGAGAACGTCCTTGTACCTTTTTTGTTGACCTCCTTGATTTCTCTTTCTCTCCTTCAGTTGTCCATAAAATATCTGCTTTGGGAGACGTGTTTAGGGCATGAGGATAATGTGACCAGTTCAACGAAGCTAGTGCTTGAAGATAAGGGCTTCTATACTAGTTGTTCTGGCTTCTTCTAAAAATGATTGTTCGCCGGTCTTGCCATTTAATTCTCAGGATTCGTCTTAAACAACTTTGGTGATATTTTTCTAGTCGTTTGATATGCCTTCTGTAGGTGGTTCACGTTTCGCATCCGTATGTTAGAGTTGGTATTATAACTGAGTTGTAGACACGAATCTTGGTCTCCGCATTGTCGTCGTGATTGATGTAGCCCATTTTAGGCGATGCGGTATTTCTGCGTCAATAGTTGCATTTGATATTAGGTGGGTAATGTTTCACGTTCTGGAGAGGATGGACATTTATGGAAATGTTTGGAGCTTGAGGATTCGTACCTGGTTCTGGTTAGTGAAGACTTTGCGTTTTGGCAAGATTGACCTCTAGGCCAATGCTTTTGTAGCCTTGGTTAAATGCGTTGATTACCAGCTGTAGACCTACCTTTGTATCGGCCATAACGACGTTGTCATCGGCACACTGCAGTTCGATTACCGAGATCGCCGAGACCTTAGTTTTTGTTCGCAGTTTGCCTAGGTTAAGTAGGCCACCGTCGAATCTATATAGAATTTCCACTACCGGCGGTAGATGTTCCTCAACAAAGTGAAGCATGGCACCTAAAAATATAGAGAATAGGGTGGGTGTAATAACACACCCTTGTTTAACGCGTGTCGTAATCTGGAATGACTCTCCTGGTCCATCATTGTCGTGTAATAGTCTAAGAATTTGAATATATTTTTGAGGGCATTTAGCTTTTTCCAGTATTTGCCAAAGAGCTTCTCTGTTGACCGAGTCAAATGCTTTGACTATGAAGGCCATGAAGAGGGGGCGATTTAGTTCTCTAGATTTCTCTTGCATTTGTCTGGCAGATTTTGTTCAGCAATCGGAATTATTCGGTTTGATAGTATCTTTCCAGCAACAGAAAGCAGAGATATACCTCTGTAGTTTCCACATTGGACCTTGTCGCCTTTTTTGAAACTGGTAACTATAGAGGCGTCTCTGAGTTCGGCAGGAATGGTCTCAGTGGGCCATATTTTACTTATTAGAGTGTGCATTTGGGACCCCCTTGTTTGTAGAGTTCAGCAGCGATAGTATCTGTGCCTGCTGACTTGTTAATCTTTAGCTGTGTGATTGCCTTTTCGACCTCCTCTAATCTCGGAATCTAACTTGGGTGTTGTTGTGTAATTTTCTCCGGAATTTTTTCGAAGATGTCATTATCGACCTGAGACTCTCTGTTGAGTAGTTCTTGGAAGTGTTCTTTCCATCGTGAATTGATAGAGGATCTGTCTTTAAGCAGCCTTGTTCCATCTTTGGATCGTACGGGATTGATACCTTGTGTAGTGGGACCATATATCATCTTAGTAGTTTGAAAGAAGACTCTAGTGTTGTTGGACTCAGCTAGATGTTGCATTTCATGTGATTTTGTTGTCCACCATTGGATTTTTATTCTACGTGTTTGCCTTTGTATTTCTGCTTTGGTTTCTTCATATTGCCTTTTCTTTTGGTTAGAGTTAGGGTCGCTTTTTCAAGCATTATCGGCTTTTATCTTCCTCTCAATAAGGTCTTGAATTTCTTTGTCGGGCTCATCAAACCAGTCTAGATGTTTTCTTTGTGTGTAGCCGACCGTTTCTTCGAAGGCAGATGTTTTTGCTGTCTTCAACATTCTCCAGTGATCGTCAATATTCTCCCGGTATTCTAAAGTACTAAGCTTTTGATTCAGAGAGACTTGGAATTTTGTTTTGGTGTGATCATCTTTAAGGCGTTCTATATTGAATTTTCTTCTGATTTGTTTTTTTTGACGGCTACTTCTTGGTGAAATGTGCAAGTTCATTTTGGCTCGTATCAGGCGATGGTCTGTCCAGCAGTCGTCTGTACTCCTTATTGCTCTTGTAATGTTTACGCCTTTTTGATCTCAGGAGGTCTTGAATTTGTCTTTTTGTCAGAAAATTGTATTTGAGATTATGAGGTTATATTCCGAACATAAGGATAATATGTGCAGTCCATTTGAGTTCATGTTTCCAACACCTTCCTTGCCAATGACCCCCTTCCATAGGTTTGAATTCGTACCAACTCGAGTATTGAAATCACCTAGGATGATAAGTTTATCAGATTTAGGTACAGATGTTACACTACTAACAAATGAATCGGACGAAAGGATTTCCGAATAGTCAGTCAAAACCACATGTCGTCGATAGCTCAGTTGGTAGAGCATTAGACTGGTATTCCCGGGTTCAAATCCTGGTCAAGGAAAAAGTTTTTTCCGATTTATTCTCTCACCCTTTCCTCTCTATGCCACAAATCTTTTCTGTATGTTGAAAGGGTTTAAATATACGTTTATATATGCAATTTTAGCAAGTCCAAAATAGATTCGAATTTTTATCTAAAAACAAAATGATCGATGTACTTTTGTTGCAAACGCAGAAGGCGGTTCGGTTGCGACAGTACATGCGCCAACGAACTTTTTACTCGAACGGATCCAAAAGGTTTATTCGTTCAAATGTAAACGTAGTTGTGATCGAGACGAGTGGATATGCAACTTGTAGTGCTTGCTTGTGTATTGTAGGTTTCAGAAATAAAGATATAGCTATCTTTATTTAACCTTTTGTTTATTATGTACACCTATCTTTGTCATATGGAATTAGTTAGGACGTATTGTATTTAATTAGGATTAGGGTCTAATATTTTTAGAAAAATCAATAAAAGGTGTTTATTTGTAAAATAAAAAAAATCAACACCATTCCTTTTCTCATTGTAATGTGTTCCTTTTTTCACTTTTAAAACGTCGACAATTCTTATTGGGCTGCTTTAATAAAAATTTAATGTCCCGTCAGAACAAAAATCTTCTAAAGAGCAAGACGACGACGAGTCTTAAACCATTTTGGCCGCATAGGTGTAAAATTAAAAACAGAAAAGTGTAACCAAAAAAATTACCAGCCACCGCAATGCCAACGACTTTGAGAGCTTGTCGAAATAATCAACGCCAGAGTATGTCCGCAAATTTAAAGTTTTTCACAGAAACAGAATAAAAACAACGACGATTTTCCATAATTCTCGAACATACCTCTTTTTGATATCGGCACCCATAATAATAAAGGCTGATCTACATAAAATATAATGAATTTTGATAAATTTGACGATATTTGCCCTATTTAACACACGAAAACGATTAAAATAAATAAAAGTAATCGTTCTATCGCAGTCCCACAAGTGATTTTAAGAATAAACTTGAAAACTGTTTAAAAATACTTTTTTTGAATAGGTTCGTCCAAAAATTTGGGAAAATCTGGCGAACATTTTTCAACGAACGTTTGCCACGAACATTCCGTCAGATTTTTGCAAGATTTTGCAAATATATTTTTGAAAGTGGTAATAGATAATATTTTTGATCTCACATCACTGACCTCAATTCTTGAAATTAAATTGGAACACCAAAAATATTTTATTTTATTTTCCGATTAAATAGTAAAACCCACGGAAAGCGAAAAATTATTATTTGCCGGGTGGTAGGTTGTGTGGTTCGTAGATATATACTAAATAAATTTGTACCTAATTGTTGCTATTATATATATATATATATATATATATATATATAACACTTTATTAGCTAAGACACGAAAAGCTCTCAGTTTACAAAGTCAAGTAGGTATCAACAAAACTAGAGACCTATAAGTACTAAACCAACAAACTAGTATTTTTAAACACATATTTCTGACATTTAAGCTTAAAAGTACCTAGCACCTGTATATTTTTAAGTTCATTTGGAAGATTGTTAAACACTATAAGTCCTTTGCTAAATAAAGTTTCTACTCTATTTTCAGATAAACTAATGTAAAAGTCATTTCTTGCACGTGCCCTTGTATTATATGAATGAATATTTTCCATAAATGTTAGCTCTTCACTCAAATAACTTGGTAACATTTTATTTTTTAATTTAAATACAAATACAAGCATATTATATGTTAATCTTTGATTGATACTCATTAAAGAAAGCTTATTTAATATTTCTTTTATTGTGGTTCTTTTTTTACACATTAAAATGGCTCGTAAAGCTCTGTTTTGAATTTTTTGTATTGATTTTATATCTTCGTTACTTAAAAAATACAGTAAGGTAGAGCAATAGTCAAAGTGAGGTGAAATTATTGATTTAAAGACAATTAATTTGGAGAAATTTGAAACTTTTTTATCAAGACGATAAAGAAAATACACTTTTCTTGCTACTTTCTTCTTGACGTATGCACAGTGTTGCTTAAGATTAATTTGTTTGTTAATAATAATACCAAAATATTTATAATTTTTCACCTCTTCAATCTGAGTAGTGTTTACCTTTATATTGATTTTTATTTTCTCAGATTTGATTTTTTGCAACTGATCTTTAGATACAATAATCATGAATTTAGTTTTATCAATATTCAATGATAAACTATTATCGCACAACCACTTATAAATATTATTTAAGTTAATATTTATAAACTTTTCAATTTCTTCTGGAGTACCACAAAAATATAATAAACCATCATCTGCAAATAATTTAAGCTTACAATATTTAACATGTTTTACGATATCGTTTATAAATAATATGAACAGCACACAACCTAGTACTGATCCCTGTGGTACACCATGCCTTGTTTGGAGTCTCTCGGAAACAACTCCATTAAATTTTACCTGCTGGTCTCTAGGTCTTACAAAATTATTTATTAATTTTAGTGCATTTTCCACAACTCCACACCTTTCCAATTTTAGGACTAATAATTCTAGGTTAACGCATTCAAATGCTCGCCGAATATCAAGAAATACTGCTCCTAAAATTTTCTTGTTTCTTATATCTGTTTTCCAGCTTGTCAAAATGAACTGCAATGCAGTTTCACAAGAGTGTGGCGCACGAAAACCTGATTGCTGCAGGGCAAGTATCTCATTGAAATCTAAAAATTCTAAAAGTTGTTTTTTTATTACAAGCTCTAATATTTTTTCGTAAGCTGGTAGTGTATTTATAGGGCGAAACTCTGAACAAAGCACGGTGTTTTTGACTTTTTCTATTGGTGTAATAGTGGCTGTTTTCCATTTTTCAGGGTAGTTTCCCGTTTTTAATATCAAATTTATAACATTTAACAGTTTTTCACCTACTGTATTATAAAATGTTTTAATTAACTTAAGATCTATACCATAATTATCAATAGTATTTTTTTTAATTGAAAATACAATGCTTTTTAACTCAGCCATGCCTATTTCTGTAAAAGTATGCAACTTATTTGTAGGAGTTGTAATGTACTGAACAATGTTTTGAAAACTGTAGAATGGAGTTATTTTATTTACAATATTTTCTATACTTTCTCTAAAATATGAATTAAAGTTATTCGAAATTCGCTTATTATCTACTACTACCTGCGATTTACCTAAGAGTTCCTTTAAGCCTATCCATATTTTTTTGCTATCATATTTATTTTCATCAATCAGTTTTTCATAAAATCTTTTTGTTTCTTTCCTTATCTCTTTAGTAGCCCCATTTCTTATTTTCTTATATCTAATCCACTCTTCTACACTGTTACTCATATTTGCTTTTTTATAAAGTATGTCCCTTTCCTTTATTAAATTCATAACCTTTTGGGTAAACCATACATTCAATTTAAAATTATTAAACGACCTAGCTTCTTTAAATGGTGCATGCCTATTTAAACTATTTACAATGTTTTCGACAAAATTATTGGCTAATAAATTTACTTCGTTTGATTGAACCCACATTGAATTTATTAGCGTTATCATTTAGTTCAATAATTTACGGGAAATAATTTTTCTAATTTTTATTTTATTCCAAATATTTCTTTCAGCAAATTTTGTCCGAACACCAAGAACCTTTTTATCCGAACCCCAAACCTTTTGGCCCGAACTTTTTGCGCGAATCTTTAAATAAATAATTCGCGCAAATCTTTGTTCGCATTTCGAAGATCAAAGGAATATTCGCCTGTGTATATGCTACTTATGGTTTAAGGATTTATCAGACTATATTTAATAAAAAATTTTATCGTAAGAACGATTCCAGTTTTTTATCCGAACCTTATTTCTTTAAACTCACTCAATTTATAAGAATCGTTTGTAATCGAACCATTGTTCATCCATTCAATATTAAACTTGTAATTTGTAAAACAAATTTTAAAGCAAACCCAGAATTTGTCAAACCATTATTTTTCAAAACCGGAATTCGTAGGACCCGTTGTTTATCAAAAATTTGTTAATAACTGGAAGGCAAGTGACATCTATACACAGACTGTTGAACGCTACCTGTATATGTATGCGCGCGTAGCAGCGAAAATTGCATGGAAACGCCTCGCCGTCGCATCACCTGCATGTACGCCACCCGTTCATGTATTATTGGCAAATACGCAATCAATTTTGCACTGATAAACAACGGGTCTTACGAATTCCAGTTTTGAAAAATAATGGTTTGACAATTTCCGGGTTTTATTAAAAATGGGTTTTACAAATTACGAGTTTGATATTGAATGGTTTGATTAAAAACGGGTTTTATAAATTTCCAATTTGTTATTGAATGGGTTTGAAGAAATAAGGTTCGGATAAAAAATTGGTTTAACGAATTGCAGTTTTTATAGTGAATGATTTTATAATTGAACTCTCTTTTATTTAACGGGTTTGATTTTGCACATTCTGATGTGGGCGTCCCTTTTTTTATTCACGTGTGGACACATCTTAGTTCCCACCGGACGCCTACGGTTTATCAGATTGTGCAAAGTCAAACCCGTTACATAAAAAAAAGTTCAGTTCAGTTATAAGACCCGTTTTTAAATAAACCATTGTTCATCGAACTCATTCAACATCAAACCCGGAATTCGTATAACCCGTAATTTATCAGAAAATTTTTGATAAATTAATTGCGCATTTGCCAATACCACATGAACCGGAGGCGTACACGCAGGTGGCGCAGCGGCGCGGCGTTTTGATGCATTTGTCGCTGTAATGAGCGCATACTTACAGATTGCGTTCAATAGTTTGTGTATAGATGTCACTTGCATTCACCCGTCTTGCATTTATGTGTTATTGGCGAATGGGCAATCAATTTAGCAAACATTTTCTGACTAATTACGGGTTTTACGAATTCCGAGTTTGATATTGAATTAATTTGATGAACAATGGTTCGATTGAAAACGGGTCTGTTAAATTTCGAATTTGTTATTGAATGGGTTTGATAAACTAAGGTTCGGATAAAAATTGGTTTGACGAATTGCAGTTTCTATGGTGATTCGTTCTTACGATGAATTTTTTTATTAAATACGGTCAGCACAAAAAATATTGGCATTCTACAACGCCAATGCAACGTTGCGCGAAAAAACGCAACTTATACTAAACTGGAGACTATACAAGACACCTTGTATTTATTGTTAAAAAATATTCATTAAATAAATGAATTTTACTTCCCATACTTTTTGATCTTTTTTTCCACATACGTATTATGTTATTTCTCTTTATGTTCGAAAAAAGTTTTGCTTTTAGTGTAATTGCAAAAAGTATTCACTTAACAAAGTGGTTTGTTTCGCATGCATATAATACCCCACAGGATGACATCAGACAAACATTCGTAATTTTCCATATTGTTTTGTTTTTAATATTTTAATAGATTATTTAAACCCCATCGTGAGTCTATACAGAGTGTTATGGGAATCATTTTATATTAAAGTATGTAAGGACTCTTTTAAATTGTGAGGGTGTGAAATTTTATACTAATGATCATAACACTTGCATTTACATCATAAGAATATACCTCTAACCTCCTTCACAGGATGTTCTTTACAGTACCTCTTTGGCATATGCTGGCTCCCTAACTTTTACGGATGTAAATAAAAAAGACATGCATAAGACATCTCCTCATTTGGACATTCTAGGAACGGCCTCTTCTACGGAACATCCCAAGGTCCTGCAGTTTAATGAAATTATCCACCTTTAGAGTAATTACTAAATAAATTAATTAAACTGTGAAATTAATAGTACCTAGGGAGTAAAGTGGTACTTTTAATCCCGGGGCTCCCTTCGGTCGGACTATAATTTGTCGAGGGAGTAAGCATCACTTTACTCCTGAGGTTTATATACTATTTTATGCACTTTAGAATAAGCGGAAAAGTAATCTCCTAATTCCTAGCACCGTACTGATGAGCACCACAAGTGCGAAATCCGGATCTACGGTTACCATTACCTTTTTTGAGGGAAAGCTCGCTATTCATTGATTTTGTTATTTATTCCCCTCACTAAATCCCTTTTTAAATTTATTAACTCCAGAGCTTACGATATCTGTAAAGATAATTATATCTGTCTCCGTAGAGACGCTTAATTTTCCTTCAAAATGAAGGTACATCTGCCGATTCTGCAATTTGACAGATGGTTGTCTTTTACATGAATCCTGTGTCATATTTTTCCATCATTATTTCATCATTTCATCTCCTAATTCCTAGCACCGTACTGATAAGCACCACAAGTTCGAAATCCGGATCTACGGTTACCATTACCTTTTTTGAGGAAATCTGGTCAGAAGGTCAATATGAGTACCAAATTTTATTATCGTAGATCAAACCGTTAAGATTTAAAAAAATATTTTGTCGTCCTAACCTCACTTTTTGACTGCAGCACTTTTGAGGCTGTTCACAGATGGGGTGATGTTAAGTGACCTATTACTAACCGGTTAAAACAGGTTTCGTAAAATCATCATCAAAAAGCCTACGGAAGTCCGTATGCCCCCTAACTATTGATATTAGTAGGATTTAATACTTTTCGCATATTTTTTTAAATATTAAAACCCTCCAAAAGCTCAAAACGAAAAAAATAGCTCAATTTGAAAAAAACTATTTTTTCGATTTTAATAAGCAAACGAAATTTTGGTGATTTATAGGCCGATATTGATTAAATTTAACAAGAGGCGATCACCTGAAATAAAGTTAGGATATGTAAATTTTACAACTTTTATAAGGAGAAAACCTTGTGTACAACTTAGCTTGCATGTTTAAAAAATACCCATACAGCAATAAATATCTTAAAGCTCACGAAACTATTTCAAAGTAGCTCAAAAAAACTAGGGCATTAGGTATAATATATAAGATCAATTTTTTTACAAGATTTTGTTTAACTTGCAATTTTATTGTATATAGGTATGTAATAACTATGTGGATATGTTTCTTCGGGTGGAATCTTGCAACTTAATTTTGACGAACCTCCCGACATCCGATCGGCTTCAAATTTGGCATGCTTATATAGTTGCGGTGACAATACAAGAATATAGCGTGATGAAATTGACAGCTCATCACTACCCGAAGGGGGTGGAGGGGGGTATAGTTGAAGTACGCCCGATTTCGTTGGAACTTGGTGAGTTGGGGCACTTGGGGATGGAAATAACGAATTTTTAATCAGATTTTCAAAATTCAATATGGCGGATTCAAGATGGACGATTTTTTGTCATCTTTTGCTAACCAATTTTAACTAACTTATACATATCCGATTGACTTCAAATTTGGCATGCACTTATAGTTCCAGTGACAATACAATAATATGTCATTATTAGGCACCCTTTCTCCTTATGAGGGGAGTGGAGGGGGAAAACACCTAAGGTTGTCCGATTTCAACCAAAATTGGTATACGAGGGCTTTCAGGGATAAGGAATACGAATTTTTGATCAGATTTTGAAAACTCAATATGGCGGATTCAAGATAGACGATTTTTGGTCATTTTTTGCTCGCCAATTTTAACTGAGTTATTTTAAATTTGGTATGCGTTTATAGTTCCGGTGAAAATACAATAATATAGTATTCTCAGGTGTCCACCTACCTCTAACGAGGGAAGTGAAGGGGGAAAAAGATTTAGTTTGTTCGATTTCTATCAACATTGTCATACAGGGGTTTTTAAGGAGGGAGATTATGAATTTTTGATCAGATTTTAAAATTTCAATATTTCGGATTCAAAATGGACGATTAAGTAAATAAATCTAAAAATTAAGTTTGTTCCGGACAATACAATGGTATTATATACATATACATACTTTCCTCTAATGAAGAAACTGGACAGGGGAAAAGATTAAGTTTGTTCGATTTAAATCAAAATTGGCACACAGGGGTTTTTCGGGAAGGGGATATGAATTTTTGATCAGATTTGAAAATTTCAGTATGGAAGATTTAGGGTAAAATCTTAAAATTAAAAAATAAATTTTTATTAAAAAAAACGTTTACAGTGGGATTTACTAAGATCTAAAATAGTACCCCCCACAGGACGTCTAAATATTTACACCTGTGCGGGTACTAAATTTGAAAACCAATTTTCAAAAAATACTTACCCATACAGAAAAGACACAAAGTTATTGATTATTTTGTATTGTTATTGCAAAATACCACTGAAAAACTGCTTTTTTTTCTCAAAATACACCATATTTTTGAAGAAAATTTCCTAAAACTATATTTTTTTTTTCAAAATGGCAAATGGCGAATACGCCAGAAATTTGGCACATAATAGCTTCATTATTTCTGTTTGAGGTTATAAAGTTGATGATTTTTAGACCACCTCAGAGGGATGGTTTAAATTTATAGCCCCCAGAACGGATTGCTTTGTGGCATTTGGTAATAAGTTCGTTTATAATTTCCCTAAGTAACCATTTTTACAAGGATTAATTTAACCTATTTAATATCCGAAGTTGTTCATTATTCAATAAAACACCTCCTATTTTGTTTAGAAAAACGCCATATTTTGAACCCGTTTTCAGTACAAAAAATATATTTATGAGGGTACTACGAGGCAAAACAAACATAAGTGAACGTCACTGAAAAATATACCAAACAAAAAAACCCAAAAAATCTATATTAATTTATTTACAAACTGAAAGTAAAACATTGAGGTTATCTAAAAACTAAGTCAAAAAAACTTTCCTTACTCAAAGCCCACTCATTTTAAAGCTGTAGCTTTCTTCAGTAGAGATTGGTACAAGCCAAGGTGCAAGAAGAGGTAAAAGATCCGAACTCGCTATTTGTGATTGAATGCAGCGCTAATATTTTTAAACTGACATTTTGACAGTGACAGAAATGTAAAAAAGCTTGCATTTAAGTTTTTTAATACATTTCATAAATAAAAACACCTTTTAAATAAATACAAAATTAATCTACTCCTTATTTTATTATTACCCATCTAAATCGTTGTGTGACATCAAGTATTAATTGGAAAAATTAATTATCAAGGGTAGGTTTTAATTAAAGTGACATATAACCCCAATTTTAATTTGTTCTACAGAGTATTTACTATTTAAACCCCGAGTGGGTTTAAATTTTTTAATTTTCTTTTCTTCTAAATTGAAACATTCTTCTTAAATTCAACAAAAGATTGTGTTAAGATGATTATTGAATAAACAAATTTATTAAAATTCTTTGTCCTAAACTCAAGGTTTGGTTTAAAATGCTAAAACCAAAAATTTCACTTAAACCTAGGACCTAAAATAGACTAACCTTTTTAGTAAATCCCATCGTTAAAGAACAAGCTTTTCTTAAATGCACTCAAAAGTAGAAAATAATATTTTTATCTTTCTTATACCATAATAAAAGCAATAGTCGCAAATTAAAAATTTTAACTTTACAGTGACAAAGAGAGAACTACATAAGAAGAACTAAATTCTTCTTCTATTCGATTGATAAACATAATGCTTTAATCTAAAGAAGCTAAGAACGGGTGAGATTGCCGTGTTTGCCAAGCCTTTGAAAATGTCCTTAGGTTATAGAATAATACAACTGTTTCTTAGGTGAATCGTCGATGTGAACGATATACGATACCTAAAGTTAAAATTTTTAATTTGCGCCCATCGCTTTTATTATATAATAATTTTTTATGATCAAAAATTCGTATTCCTTATTCTTGAAAGCCCCCGTATATTTTGGTTAAAATCAGACAAACTTAGGTGTTTTCCTCCCTCTACTCCCCTCGTAGGGGGGAAGGGTGCCTAATAATGACATATTATATCGCCGGAACTATAAATGCATGCCAAATTTAAAAGCACTCGGATGGGTATAAGTCAGTTCAAATTGATTAGCATAACATGACCAAAAATCGTCCATCTTGAATCCACCATATTAAATTTTAAAAATCCGATTATGAATTCATTATTTCCATTCCCCAGTGCCCCAACTCACCAAATTTCAACGAAATCGGGCCTAGTTCAACTGTACCTCCGTAAACCCCCTTCGAGTAGGGGGGAGCTCAACTATATAAGCATGCCAAATTTGAAGCCAACCGGATGTCGGGAAGTTGGTCAAAATTAACTTGCAAGATTCCACCCGAACAAACATACATATTTACATAGATACATAGATAGATACATTGCAACATAAATAAAAGCTTGTAAAAAATTACCACTTTCCAGAATTGTGACGGGTGAGATTTTCTGTCGTTCCTGAAGAATCGCGACCTGTATGTCAAACAGAAATCAACCAAAAAATGTTAGTAGTAGTAGTAATAGTAGAATAAGGGGGAGGGGCTCCCGGCCCGGCGACTAGGCTCCTCACGCTCCCATTGCACCATGGTCGAATCTTCCCGTCCTTTGGATAAAGGTCAGGATATCTGATCATTTCAACGTCGGAAGGTGTTCCGGCTCGAACACTTCCTCTCCGAAGATTCCCTCTCTGATTCCTCTGTAGGCCGGAAACCTTGCAAGATAGTGGTGTGAGGATTCATCCTCTTCCCAGCACTCTCCGCAAGTTGAGTCCCGCACTACCGTCATCCTTGCCAGGTGCTTTAGGAGCGCGCAGTGTCCAGTGAGGACTCCTATTAGGGGTCCTATCTCTGTTCGTTTCCTGCGCAGTAACCAGTCCCTTCTTGTTTTGCTGAAGCCCTGGATGAGCTCCTTGATTTACCTGGCGTCCCCTGTGTGTTGCCAATGCTGATTTAGTCTTGTGTGGGTCCATTCCTTGGTGGCAGATTTCATCCGACCTCTGGTAAATCCCAGACACGGTTCCGATCCGACGTATGCTTGAGCTGACCTTTTCCTTGCAAGCTCGTCCGCCATCTCGTTACCTGGGATCCCCATGTGTCCTGCAACCCAGACAAGTTCAACCTCTTTTTGCTCTGCTAGATCCTGGAGGACGTCCGCGCATTCCTGGACCTGTCCTTTTGGGATTGTAGGTTTACAAAGTGCTTTTATGACAGCCTGGCTGTCCGTGCATATGTAGACCTTATCTTCTGCTCCGGTCCTTAATTCTTCCTCTCATGCGGCTACCAGTACGGCATACACCTCCGCCTGGAAAACCGTTGCGTACCGACCTAGTGGGTAGCTCTTCTTTATCTCTCTATTTCCTGTGAATAGACCTGCTCCTGTCAACCAAAAAAAGGTTTAAATGAGCTAATACTTTTTCATAAAGACTTTTGTATCTAAAGTTTAGGTCACAGGCGATTGCGAAGAGTTTGAAACGCGTTTGAACAAAATGAAGCATATTGGGAACGTGTTCAGTTCTGCATAAAAACTTGGTAAATGAGTTTTGACATGACACCCTTGTTCCTGAGAAATGTCATGCAAGAAAGTGGTAATTAAAAGTGTGAGTTTCTTTTTCATTCGTGTGCACGTAAGGTCTTTTTCTAAGATTAATTACAAAGATTACGGAAATTAAGTATTTTCGATAAAGCTAACCTATTTCAGGCAAGCATGCATTAAATACAAACAAGATTCTCTTATACAAGGTGAGCACTCAAAATGGCCGCACATGAATTATAATTGTAATATTCTGGAACCAGCCTTCACCGATCATATTCATCCAAAACCCGCGGCAGGTGAACAGCTTCATTTCGAGGGACGTATGCGTATAAATAACTATTTTATATTCATTTGTTCAATTTATTTTTGATCATTTTTGTTTTTTTTTTCACCTGGGAGCGTTCAATTCTATGCAGTGAACGCTCGACATTCAAGAATTTAGCCTCAGGTCGTTTTGTTTATTGGGATGGTAAAAGCGTACTTTTTATTAATAATATACACCCTTTATATTTTGACATTTTCTAATTATAAATAAATAAAATAAATAAATATAGACTATCCAACATACCCAAAAATACAGTTTTAAAGTACATTGAAAGAGCGAGAGTGCAGCTACCCATATACAAGTATATGAGTACCTGATTTGTACACTTATCCCTACAAAAGATATTATAATTTTTTGAACATAATATTGTTTAACAAAACCAAAGAAAATGAAATTAAACAGAAAAAAAATAAAAAACTCGTGTAGTAAATAAATCAAAAAATAAGTCACCATAGTAGGTAGATATGTATTTGTTTTAATATTAGAATAAAAACCAAAAATATAATTTTTGTTGAACACTTTGTGTACGCCTTTACCAGAATTTATTCATTAAATACTAAACTAATAAAGAAATCTATTAACTGGTCATTAAAATTTTTTAAATACTAAAAACATTTTTTTGAATATTTAGACAAAAATTTCGTATTAAACAAGATTGAAGAGAAGGAGGAAGATCATTATAGGACTTTCCTAGCTTATAAGTAAAAGATCGCTCAAACAAACTTGAACGATGGAGTGGTACACTAATAACCCTAAACCTTAAATTGAGATTATTTACGTCTGTCCTGAATGTTATTTTTTCATATAAATACTTCGGGGATTTTAATTTAATCACTTTGAAATAAGTGCAACATTTGTGAATATATCGACGGGTTTTCATATCGACCCATAAGGATTCCATGTATAAATCTAAGACATTACTTCTGAATTTTTTCAATTTTGTTCGCTGTAACAGCTGTTAAACATGGACCATACACAACATCACAATGATTAAAATTAGATAGAACAATCGAATCAAATAATAATTTTTTCATGTCTGAAGTCTTCTCAAATGATACAATGCTGTCAATCTGCCTTTACATCTTCGTATATAGTTTGAAATATGCTTTTCATAGCGAAGAGAGGAATCAAAAATCAAACCTACATTTTTAACATACGTTTTAAGCGGTAAGTTTTGATCACTAATGCGAATGTCAACGCTCTGTGTCAGACGCTTTACATCAACTGGTCGCCCAAAAAGCATAACCACGGACTTATTGGGGTTCAGCTTTAAAGAGTGATCCCTCGAAATCCTACTGATCACTTCCAGATCCTCATTCATCCGGGCACAACCCTGTTGCAGCATATTAGGTGGAAACAGGATTGGTCCTAAAATAGAGCCTTTGGGGGTTACTTTTTGTTTTCTATCTGCCATCTTTTCTTCTTCTTTTATAAGGTTATGTGAGCTTTGGTCAAAATGCAGTGATTCTAGGCCAATCAACAGAGTTTCTTGATCAATCGTATCGAGAGCTTTCGAATAGTCAAGCATGACAAGTATAGTGCAATGCCCCTGATCGGTGGCCCTAAAAATGTCATCGGTAACATTTAATAAAGCTGAAGCGCAGCTGTGGCCTCTCCTAAAACCTGACTGGGTCAGATCAATTAAGTTTTCTTTCTCTACATACGCAACGATTTGGTTTTTTAAAGCTCGTTCAATAATTTTTGATAAAATTGGTAAAAGCGGGATAGGACGTAACTCGCTAAAATCGTTTGGGCTGTCAGTTTTAGGCAAAAGAACCACATGTGCTACTTTCCATTGGAACGGAAATACGGAATTTAAAATGAAATAATTTAATATATGACAAATGTACTTTAAAATAAATAGACAGCAATATATTAGAAAATTTATATGTAGCCCGTCTGATGCAACAGCTCTAGTTTTTATTTGTGTCAAGTAACTGCCCACCTCAAATTCAGAAAATACAGAAAACCTAAATTTTGATTTATTTGCATCAGTCTCATTTTTATAATATTGATTTAGGTTAGCTGCATTTCCTTAATAAAAATAAAAATTAATTTATATTTTTATATAGAATGATATTATTCTACAACATTTCAAATAACATTGAATTTTTGTATTTTACCGCCCGAGGGCGAAAAAATGACCCTAGGGCTTTAATAACTTTAAACAGTAGTTATCCCCTCACGCTTATTCATAAATAGTTATTTGACATTACATACATTCCACAATTTCTTTGTTTGTCACAAAATCAAAATGTTTGCATATATATAATCACCTGCAACCGTGATGGGTGAAGCGGATCTTTTAGTCGCTTCATGTTGTCATGTAATTTAGAAAAAGTAAAAGTCGTCCCAAGGCTTTATATAAAGAAAAATAGGGTTTTTAAATGTACGATTTGTTGATTTTATAATTGGAATAACAAAAACGGGATTCGCGTTTTTTAATTTGCAAAATTTTAATGCGTCCAGCAGGGCTTGATGCACACAAGATGAGAATTCATTCTCGCCTCACCCAGCCACCGCACGCTCTCGGCAGGCTCTCGCACAGCGTTGATAGAAGACCGAAGCCAAACCGTTGCCGAGTAGGAAAGCGCGGCGATCGGAATGAGTGCTTCATCCATGTTTGATGGAACATACAAAACCAAGCAACGCGGAATATTAAAATAAAAAAAATGTTATGAAGGGCTTTTTTTCCTACAAAAATTAAACACAAAAAATCTCACAAAAAATGTTGGTGAGGCGCCGCCTCACTTGCCTCATCTGACGAGCCGCCGCTGAAACAGATTGAGATTTATATCTCCAAACAAACCAAGTGATCAGATTGTGACAATAAATCTATGCAAATATTTTCAAATCCATTAATAAACACAGCCCAAACTCAAAAAAGAGTTTCTCGAAAGAAAAATTTTGACCCATAAACACTCAATGGTATCATGAAAATATTGAATAATTTTATGCTTAATTGTTTCTTCAATATAAAGGGCCACACCTCCTCTATTTCGGTTAATTCTATTCCATCTGTAAAAAACATAATTATTAATTTGCACCAAATCACTAGATATGTACAGTTTTAAATTTGTTTCGCAAATACCTACAATGTCGTAAGATTTTTCTATAATATGCTCTTTAAATTCATCAAAATGTGCAAATAAGGATGCAATCTTTAAATGACAAATACGAAAAATTTTTTCCGGCATACTAATTTATTTTATTATGCGTTTTGTACAGAGAAAACGAACGTTAAAAAAGTACAATCTATGATAATTTTATTATTATTAAGTAAGAAAAAAAACGAGATAGAAATACAGGGTGTTTCAAATTCGATGCTCACCATGGAGATCTCCTAACCGGTAGGAGATACGAAAAGGTTTAAATTAGGCCAAAGTTGCACAATTTTATGCTTGTTCAAAACTAAAAAAAAAGGTTACAAATTCCGGATAGTTCCGGAGTTAGGCGGAAAAACCGAAATCTTCATTTTTAGTTTTTTCTGCGCCCTTATTCTTCAAGCTGTCAAAAAACGCTTAAAACTTTCTACAGGCACTTTTTTAGGATCTATCTAGTGAAAGGTCCGTTTTTGAGAATTGACATTTCAGTGTGACAGGAGCACTGTCAAGTTCATTTTTTCTTATGGACCCATTCTTTTTTTCTCCTGCCATTTGTTTCATAAAGGATGACAGATAACATTTTGAAAGTTTATTTTGACAAGTCAACTGACGTTTTGGGTTTATTGACCATCATCAGCTCAAATTTAATTTTTGCTTTTAACTTACTCAATATATTTTGAAAACCCGATTGCAATACTTTTTGTAACATTTTAAAAATGACAGTTTTTTTTTTTAAATATATAAATAAATTAATAAATAAATTAAAAATACTTTTTTTTATTTGCTTTTTAATCTTTGAATTTGCGCTGATGATGGTCAATAAACCCAAAACGTCGGGTGACTTGTCAAAATAAGCTTACAAAATGTTATCTGTCATCCTTTATGAAACAAATGGCAGGAGAAAAAAAGCATGGACCTCTCATTAGGTAGATCTTAAAAAAGTGCCTGTAGAAAGTTTTAAGCGTTTTTTGACAGCTTTAACAGTAAGGGCGAAAAATAATAAAAACTAAAAATAAATATTTGTTTTTTTTTCGCTTATCTCCGGAACTACCCGGAATTTGTAAACTTTTTTTTTGGTTTTGAAAAAAGCGTCAAATTGCACAACTTTGCCCTAATTTGAACCTTTTCCTATCTCCTACCGTTTAGGAAATCCCCATGGTGAGCATCGAATTTGGAACACCCTGTGTACCTGCAATAAACGAATATCAATCCATATCATACATAATTATACATAAAATTATCTTTCCAAAAATACACTACACAAATATATTTTAACATCAAGAAAATATTTTAATCTGAATCTGTAAATTATTGCTTTATTCCAAATTCTGTTAACGGTTAACTCTTTTCTCTTAACTCTCTATCCTTTCGCCTACTACAGTGGTCACATTGATACTAATCTGACAGAAAATGCATGTTTTACCTGTCAATTTGTTTATAAAAATGGCGTCAACAGTAAGCTACATGGCACTGAAGAGGCAGTAGTTAACTCGCTTTTTAGTTAAGAACGCTGTTGATTCAGTCTGACCAAACAAGAAGTTGGTAAATGAGTATAACTAAGATCTTATATACTAGCATATATTCAATGAACCATAAAACTAACCTGTATTTAGTTAACCATATTAAGTTTGCACTTGGTTGGCTCCGCCCTTTCATAGTTCAAATCTGTTACCTTCGAAAAGGGTGGGTTTCCAAATATCCTTGATGGTAACGCTTGTTTGGGAAAATATATTCTGGTTCCTCAGGATGAATGTTGTTTCTTTGAATTTTCGTCTAAATAGGTTGTCCTCCTTGGCGACGATCTTTTGCTTTCCATTCCATATGATGTTGATTTTCCCACCAATTTTCGATCCAGTTATGTCCCCTTGTCAAACTTCCATAGGTCGGATGATTTTCAATTCTCATTTCAAATCAATTCTATTAATAAAAATATTATCCAGAGGGCACTTTTGTCGTAGTGGCTTTGACGCCGGTGTGGAATTGCACGTGACTCTAGTCGCAGGCAACGTCAACACAACTCAAAAAGTCGGTCAAATTGGTGCAAAAGCGAGTTGCTAGAACGTTTATACGTAAAGTTAAGTCGCCTTTGGCCATGTTAAAACGTCGAAAAATTGTTCCTTGGGCAACCGGCTGAACTGATTTTGAAAAAAATGGTATCACTGGAAAGGTGGCAGTCCCAAGAGTACTTTATTTTAAATTGTCAAACTAGTCCATGACGGTGGAGTTAATAGTTATTGCAAGAAGAATGGCAAATGTAGCTATTTACTAATAACAGATATACCACCATTTGTTTAAAGGGGATTTTAATAATCGAGAGGTATAGGGTTGCCATATTTTTATTTTCAAAAAGCAAATTTATATCTTACCTAATTATGATTTTCAGAAGAACCAATAGCGCCTTTGCTCGCGTTTTGCAGTTTTAACTCACAGTAAAAAACACTGAGCCTCGACCAAAAGGAAAGTGATTCTTCTTCTTCATATAAAAAAAATAAAATGTGGTATCTCATTAAAATAGCTTGCGCATTCACCATTATTTAAGGAAAAAATCTGAAAACGACCATAGCGTTTTCCTTTTGATATCTATCCTTGATTTTGATACAAAATAGAAAAGGATGAGGGTACATTAGGTGCGAATCAGTGCATCAAAAGGAAAAAGAGATCAAACAAAGTTTAAAAGACTATGTTCCAAACTTATAATGCAAGAAGAGGGTGTGTCTGCTGGTTATCAAGAAGACTGTTCAGAATGCTGGGGAATGTTTCAATATGGAAAACCATCCCGCATAATTTAAAAATCGGGAGATTTTTTGCATCAGGCGGGAGGCGGGAGGAAATTCAAAAAAGCGGGGGACTTCCGCCTAAATCGGGAGGGTTGGTAACCCTAGGGAGGTACCAGATATTATAATATTGTATTAAAATAATTAATCTACCATCATTATGGAGTTCTAAACAATCCAAAAAAAAGAAAATAGACTTTTTACCTTATGCAAAATTGTAGTAAAGAGTAAAGTTACTGAAGTTTAGCGATAGTAATCTCACTATCCGTCTTACCTCCTCCCTCACTTTTTTTAGTTTTTAATACTTGATGAGAAATTCTAATGCTGACCTTACTATCTGTCTTCGGTTTTGGTTTACTGCGCTACTCGCACACTGCGTCCTAATGAGCTATACGTAGCAGTTAATCCTTCAAGTGCTTTTGCCACTCAGCCTTGAGTTAATCTTTCTCAAAGCTGCCAGATTGATTCATTTTCATTAGCGTCTGCGACGGCCGCGCCACCATTTCTACTTATTGCAAGCGAAGCGTGTGTATTTTGTCGGGCGTCACTCGGGCTAATTGCACCCGGTGATCGCCTCTAACATTTCCCATTAACACAGAATACAAACCTGGGTTTGGTCTATTTATGGCCACTTGCATCAACGTTTTTAGGATACACCTAGCCTTAGGTATCCCCTAAATTTAGGCAGGTGTCAGTTTTCACTTGCTTAAGAGTTTAGGTGAGTCCTAAACGTGTTAGGTTAGCCCTAAATCTGAGTAGTCGATTTTGGGTCCCTAGCTCCCACCTCACCCTTATCTATTAATAATATAACCTCAAAATTCAACTAACCACAACCTTTTTTTTGTGGCTGTGTTGTAAAAATGGTTTTTTGGATATGGAGGCGTGGGACGATGATCTGGAGCTCTTAGAAATAATTGAGAATGACTTTCCACGTCAAGTTTGTAACAGGTCCAATCATTTTGAGGATATGGAAAACCTCTTTTCAAAAGGTTTAGGTTAACGAAACCAACCGTGATTTTAATTTTAGAGCAGATTGAAAATCAGCTGGAGGATCCTCATGACGGGTAAGCCCTGCGGATTTATAAACTCAACGGTCAAGATTATATACTTAGACTATAAATATGTCTCTTTTTTCCTTAGCAAAAGAAAAAGGGTCAGGGTTGCATCACCGTCGAACAGTAAAGGCTCATTTAACTAAATTTTTAATGCTTATTGTGTATTAATTTTTTATCCCTACCTTATTTCCAGCATACTAAAAGACAGAGGTTAATAGGATATTGGTTTTTTTACCATACCGCACCACCTCGCTGAAAGAATATAAAACATATTGTAAGTACATAACAAAAACGAACACACAATCAGGCAGCAGCAAATATTGCCTAACCTCTCTGTAACATTTTACATCGCGATAAATTAGAAAAATCTGAAAAATCAATGTCAGCCATATATCTTTGGGAAAACAATTTTTCACCTGTTTAAGTACTTGCTAAAAAATTTGGACGACGGCGGCAGAGAGAAATGACGGAGAACCCAAGGAATGACGTTTTTTTGACAGAATTTGCGATGTTGCCGAATGTTTTGCTCACCTAGCCAGGGGTGCCATTTCAGTTTAGGTGACGGGTTAGGGTTTTCCTAGAACTAGGGGACACCTATTCAGGTGAGGTCTAGATTTCGGTTGGTGCAAGTGTCCATTAGATCAGAATTATAAGTTATGTGTTAGGATTTTCTCAAAATTCCCCACAGTTCAGACATTTGATATTTGTTCGATATGTTCTATGGAGGGTTGAAAAAGGACTAATAAAGTCCGAAACGTACCAAAGAAAAATAAGTGTTTCTTTTTTGCCTATAATCCTATACCCACAAAAACAACAGTAAAAATAACAGTCTAAGGATACAAAATGAACAAGAATAAAATATGGTCGTCATCTAGTGGTTCTACTTTAAGACTTGAAGCTTTTTAGACCACCATACCAATATGGTGTGGGTGACTATTAAAATCGCGAAATTTTGACTTTTCTTAATTTTATCAAAAATGAGGTTCCAAAACACCTTAATCGACGAAAAAAAAAAGTATGTTGTCTGTCTGTATACACCATAACTCAAGAACGCCTTAATCGATTTTAACGAAATTTGGTGTAAAAATCCTCTATCGACTAACCACGAACTGATTAATTTTTGGGTAGTGTGGTGGGGGGTTCAAGGGAGATAATATATTTTAAAAAATTCCAACTTTGGAACAAAAGCAAGTAGCGATATACGGTTTCCAGATCTGAATTTCCATGAATATGGACTACAAAGTTTGTTATAAAGTCCAAATTCATGGGAGCACACACAGCTTTACTTTCGGAGTTATTTGAAAAAACGTTAAAATATATTAAGCAAATGTCATTTTTGACACAAGTTCTATAAATTTTGGGGCCTGTGCCCTTTAAGAAGTTTAAACCTAATAAAATCGATCGATTTTTAAAAAAGTTATTGATATTTAAACAAGTAGATTTTTTATTAATAAGCTTGATTTTGCAAATAAGCTCTGGTCTATTTAAAAATTGTAAACTTGTGCTTCGAAAGAATCTGGCTTCGTAACCGATATTTCAGATTTATTACAGTGTCGCACACAAAAAAGGATCTAGGTAACCCCCCTTGCTTAGTTTCTAAAATTTAACGAAACAGCCTGACTTTAATAAAGACGACACTACTTTTCAATCCCGCATGCAACTACTACATATTTCTCGGCACTTTACCTACCACTATGAAATCACTGGAACAAATCCTTGCGTTTTTAGTGTGAATCCTCTCCCCCAGTAAAACTTCATAACACCGTGTTGCATATCGATAAGTCCCTATTCTCTCTAGATTCGCGTCGCAATCAACGTTATGATGCAATAATAGCTGTAATTAATCTGATTCCAATTAGCCTCGGTCAGACGACAGCCCCTGCTATCTGTATCTGTTCATTTCGTATTTCACTGATTTTACGGAAATAACCGACGATGCGATACACGGGCGTAAAATTGGCCCACTTGATTAAATAACGTTTATACGCGCCGAAAACCGGTTTCAAATAAGAAAAAGGTTGTTTGAAAGTTTGACACAATGATGTGTTTGAAATTAACTCTGTGTTTCGGACTTCCATTGTCTAGATTTTATTTATACACGACGTTTCGATCAGTACAATCTCTGATCGTCTTCAGGTGCAAATTACAATCAATTCCTAAGGCTACGTGCTTATATACTGTGAGAAATCACTCAACCTTGAAGTTTAAGAAGTTGGCTCCGCCCAAGGAGGGGCTTCCAAATATTTGGGATTTCAACACTTGGTTTACTGAAAATACCCTGATTCTGCCCAATAAAGGCAGCTTCAAGGAATTTTCGTTTCTTCCAGTGTAACTCCTTGTGCAAAACCTTTGCTTCTGCCCACTTCATTCGGTGTTGTTTTGACCATGCATGTTCGGCGATTCCTGATTTCGTGGTTTCACCTTTTTGGGTATTCGTCTGATGTCCCTTAAGCCTAACAGATATTGGTCTTTTAGTTTCGCCTATGTATGATTCACCACACTCACAAGGAACTTGGTAAATGCATTCCTTATTTTGTGTGTTCTCTGGTTTTGTTTTACTAAGAAGCTGTTTTAATATTAAAGTTTTTCGCTACTCTTCGAATTTTCTCTGATATTCCTTTAACGTATGGGATTGTAAGGAATGCATTTGCCTGGTTTTGGTCTTGTAATCTCTGTCCTGTTTGTTGAAATTTAGAAATAGTATCTGTTATAAGTTTAAGGCTGTAACTATTCTGCTGCAGATCCTTCTTAATGTTTCTTATTTCGATTTCCAAGTCATCAGAATTGTTACAAATTTGAACGGCTCTGTTATACAAAGTTTTGATTATGCGTCGTTTGGTTGTAGCAGAATAATTTGAACCTTGATTTAAATATTGTCCTGTGTGAGTGGGTTTACGATAGACTGTTGTTCTGATGTCGCTTTCTACTTGTGTGACAAGTACATCAAGAAAAGGAATTTGACAATTTTGCTCCAACTCCATTGTGAATTTAATGGTGGGTCTTATGTTATTTAGGTGGTGAAGAAATTCTGAAAGTTGTTGGTCATTCCCGGTCCAGACAATAAAAGTATCATCAACATATCTCAGCCAGAGCTTAGGTTTATATGTTGCGGTATCAACCGCGTGTGATTCGAACCATTCCATGTAAATATTGGCCACCACTGGCGAAAGCGACGAACCCATTGGCAGACCGTCATCCTGAGCATAAAACCTATCTTTCACTTGAAAATAAGAGATATGTAGGCAGCACTCCAACAACTCCATCACTCCCTCCAGCGGTAGGCTGGTACGTTCATAAAGGGATTCGTCATCAACCAGTCTCTTTCTAATAATATCTAGCGATTCCTTTATCGGGACATTGGTGTATAGACTTTCAACATCAAAACTGACAAGTCTATCCTAAATTTATCTAAAGATTTAAGAATATTAACAAAATGGTTGGAATTTTCTACAAATGAAGGTCTTGCCTGCAAGAGGTTGAATAATTTTCAAAAGGAATTTAGACAAATTGCTTGTTGGAGAATTTCTGGAACTTGGAATTGGGCGTAAAAACTTTAATATTAAAACAGCTTTTAAATCTAGTAATACAATTAGAAGCCTTCTTAGTAAAAAAAACCAGAGAACAAACAAAATAAGGAATGCATTTACCAAGTTCCTTGTGAGTGTGGTGAATCATACATAAGCGAAACTAAAACTATCTGTTAGGCTTAAGGAACATCAGACGAATACCCAAAAAGGTGAAACCACGAAATCAGGAATCGCCGAACATGCATGGTCAAAACAACACCGAATGAAGTGGGCAGAAGCAAAGGTTTTGCACAAGAAGTCACACTGGAAGAAGCGAAAATTCCTTGAAGCTGCCTTTATTCGGCAGAATCAGGGTATTTTCAGTAAACCAAGTGTTGAAATTCCAAATATTTGGAAGCCCCTCCTTGGGCGGAGCCAACTTCTTAAACTTCAAGGTTGAGTGATTTAAAAAATGTAAAATTTAAATCGCTTTAAAATAAAATCGATTTAGTTCTTAAAACGGTTTTAATGGGGTTTATACGAAAAATAATTTAAACTGACAATATATAAAAGTATTATGAGAGGCCCGTATAAATAACTTAGTAAACACAGAAATATTTTAGGAATATTCCTTCTGGATGATATAAACTGCCTACAGCGGGGGTTTTTCATGTAGGTACTATTGATAAGAATAGAATATTTTCTTTTTTAATATCCCTGTAACATGCTAAGAAAGAAATTCCTTTAGATACAATTTTATAAATTTTATCTACCACATCTTTGACAAAAACACTCTTGAATGTTTCTATCATTAAGTATATTATATTGAATAGGGTGGGCCACAAAATTCCGACTTGATTACTCGATTTTGGACTATATTGGCTTTTTGGAAAGATAAAACGTGAGAGTTTTTTGATTCGGTTTAAAATTTAAAACTTCCAAAAAATTCAATATGTCGGACAGCTTTAAAAAATGTGTAATTTTCACCCCCCCCCCCCTAAAAAAAGTTTATGTGCGACACTAAATAAACTCTAAAGCTTTTACTACAAATGCTCATTGTTTCTGTTTATATTGAATTTAATTAAATCAGTTGGCAAATAAAAAAGTTATAACTTTTTTGACTACGAGTGTTTTGGCTTCGCATTGAAAAAAATCGCAAAATTACATTTTTTGATCCAATTATTTAATTACGAAAAACACTAAGAATATAAATATCCATTAGTTATTGATTTCTTATCCGATTTAACTAGGTGATACCTCGATATACGAAGAAAAAATGTTGATTTGGAAATACTAATTTATATTTTGTCCAGAGTCTTACTTTAAAAAAATATAAGGCGTGTAAAACCTAACTCTTTTTAAAACTATCCGCCATCCTGATTTTTTTTAATGTCAAATTTTGAAGAAACAGACGCAACTCTCATATTTTGTCTCTTTACAACAGTATTTTTTTTAAATTAAGTAATCAGGCCAAAAGTTATAGGGAATTGAAAAAATATGTAATCTTGTGATTTTTTCCAATGTTAAGCCCAAACACTCATAATCTAAAAGCTTATAACTTTTTCATTTCTCAACCGATTTAATTAAATTATACGTCAATATACACACAAACAATGAGCGTTTCCAGTGAAAGCTTTAGAGTTTGTTCATTGTCGCACATAAATTTTTTTCAGGGGGGGGGGGTGAAAATTAAACACTTAAAACTGTCCGCCATCTTGGATTTTTGAGAAATTTTAAATTTTTAACTGAATCGAAAAAGCAACGCGTTTTATCTTTCTAAAAAACCAATAACTTTAAAAATCGAGCACTTATGTCAAAAGTTATAGCCAATCCAAAAAGTGTGGAATTTTGTGGCTCACCCTATATTACAATAAAGTTTTATTTACAGAAGGTTTTTAGCAGGAATATTTAAAAAAATATTAATATCCTTTTCATATAAATAGTATATGAAAATCCCCCTCTATAATCTATCTATATCAGATTTTTATCATCTAATACGAATATTCTAGAATAGATACAGTCTAGTCATTTTACCCCACTCTTCGACCGGATGACGACACAAAGATATCAGCTGATCTTTTCCCGCCATTTAAAAATTGTATGAAGGCTTGAATGTGTAAATTAACTTTTCGGATTTTTCTTTTTTTATGTTTAAATGATTAATGCAAGACCTATTTTTTGCTTTTATTGCAACTTTTTGTGTATAAGTAAATATAATTTATTTTTGGCCTGCAACTCATCAGATTACCAATTCTGGAAGGAAGTGATCGTTCGCCTGAGAGAAGGGAACCAGTGTGAACCAATAAACGCGCTTAAAAGCAGTGACGAGACGATCGAAGAATCATCAATTTATTATGGGCACGCGCAGAGCTGCCTCGAACAACAATTTTTGAGCAAAGGCGTTCTCTTGACTAGACCCAGTAGCATGGACTTGTAGAAAAGCTCGTCTGAAAAACATAACTCGTTTGATTTCAGAGCACGCTTTTGGATGAAACCATCACGTGACAGTTCTCGCTAATACGCATGCTACGGCCAACTTGACCGTCTCGTAAAGTACGACGTCGCACAGTGATCGATTTTTGTAAAAACGCGGATATTAAAAAAAAACTTCCACATTGTAATTTAATCGTACAAAATATTTAGTTTTAATAAAAAAATAAATAGTTTACAATATTTAAATAAGTAAGCATTTATTCTTTTTTAGCTGATACACAGGATGATCGTGTGAATTTTCACATTTACCTTAAGACATTTTTAAGAAGGTAAAAGATAAATATTTATTAATTGGCTAAATTAAACTAAAAATGTTAGTTTAGAACAATCAAATTTACTTTAAAGTAATTGACACAATATATAAGTGTTACACTATACTAGTATATTTTTTATGTATATAGTGTTTTGTAATTCTAAGCATTTTTATATGACATACCCTATGTCGATCTTCACCTGTTTTCGAGATATCAACAGTTGAATATTGTCATACTCTGGGTCTTCTATTTAAAATTTGATGTTGAATACTGATGCGTAATATCAAACTCGTAAAAAGCATAGTTTATTCTTTGTCCAACTATTCGCCTAGTATCTTGACAACCATATAAGGGCAAATTTAGACACATTTTGAATTTTTTAGTTTTTCAAGTTATGTCCGCGTTTTTCTGAAAATCGACCACCGTGCGTTGTTCGCATGACTTTTGTGCGATGGATCACTTCTCAGGGTATGATCGTTCTATTACGCCCAGAATCGAGCCCCAGATGAGTTGGAGTTAATTCGTGTTCGTAGTTCAGAAGTTACGTTATGTAGTTGTTATTTTTCCTGTTTTGGAAGCTATTTTATTTTGTAGTTGATTTTTGCCAGGCGTTTTTGGAAGAGTGATTAGTTTGTTATTTGGAAGAAAAGACTTGATGTGCATACTATAAGCAACAAATCTGATTGCAAATTTAAATCTATAAGGTGCCTTGTTTTTCTGGTTTTCTGATTATTTAATGATGAGCCTTTTCTGTAAAAAAACGCATAAGCTAACTATGACAAAAATAATGTAAGTAATATCATATGGTACTTAATTAGGGCCAGAAGAACAGAAATGATGAACCAATACAATAGTTATTACAAAAATTTATGCAAAAATAATATAACCCCAAATGTCACCCATAAAAAAAAACCAATCAGTCATCAGGTGGGTGGAGCAAAAAAATTACCAGACCTTGTTTGTTTATTCTAGAGACCGTGGTAATCTTTGTCACATAAGCGCGCACGAAATTCTTTGTCATTGTGATACACCTAGCTGATGAGACCCTAATAAGGACGAAACGGCGTCGTCCTAGGTTCCATATGTAAGCAATCGAAAGTTAGAAAGTTCATTTTGCACTGAAATACAAAAAACTCTTGTTTTCTCGTTAGATTTACAGTGCCACAGCTGCCACAGCCATCTTCTGTTTGTTTTTTAAAATATTTAATTTTTTTTTGACCACTGCGAAGTCATTAAAGAGAACCACAAGTTTTATTCAAATTCCCTCAGCATTGGGATGTGGAAGCCGTTCAAGTTGCCATGCAGTCAAACAATAATTACTTTGAAACGTCGGATTAGATACTTAGAATAGAAGCTTTAGGTTAATTAGATTAGCGCCTAACTTTTATAGAGCTATATACAGGATGGGTATGCATAACAAAATACGTCAGCCGATGAGATCCAAACCAAAAAAACCGTATCAGATCTCATAAAAAACACACCTAATTTTTATCAGTTTTTATTAAGCTTTTCTGAGACTTTGAATTTGGTAAGATTTTGTGAGGTTTCCTATATGTGTATATTACCTGATCCTATAATCTGACAGACTTATAAATATGTAAATGAAAATACTTAGGGCATTCTTCAGTGTTTATTAAAGATTCACTCAACATTTTTCAATAGTATGTACTGTCATCTTCAGGGGTTTACTAAAAGGACCCAAGAAGACTTATTATAATAATGACATTCTCTGAATATAGATCAGTGCTTGGTTTACCCATCCGCACAAGCCCAGGGCCAGCCACTCAACAGGAAAATGGCAGATAACCCCCAACCACCCTTTCCAAGAGATTTCATAATCAAACAGACTCATTAAACTTAATAGGTTTCTATGATTACATTTTTGTTGTTTATAATGTGTTCTGAGTTTGTATAAGACTTGTGAAAGATTTTATGATCAGCCAGACTAATAAAATTTTAAAGGTTTGTATAAACATTTTGTTTTACCAATAGCTTTTTTAGACCACTTAAAAACTAATTAAAATTAATTAGTTACTTACTTAGTTATATATACTGTCGTAAATACTTTCACAAAAAAATCTTTTTGACTCATGAAATCTTATAAAATATTATAAATAAAGCCTCAAAAAATCTTACAAATACTTATCAAAGTAATAAGGTCTTACATGCAATCTGTCGTAACAACAAAAAATATATTTTTTGGCTCATGAAATCTTGTAGGCTTTTATAAACAATGCCTAAAACCTCCTCTTATCTCCTTCAACTTCTGGCGACAAAGAAGTACTTATACGAGAACAATTTTCTATTGTAGAGCTTGGGCAAGCCCTAGGTGTGTTACTATATTATAGGGGATTAAGTCGTCGTAGTTTATAGTTTAGGGTAGGTTTTAGTTTTGTTCGCCTGTATTAATCCATATTATATTACTTCTACTACTATTATTACCACTCCTGACTGGCACTGCTAAAGTTGAGCCGTCATTTTTTATTTTAAAATGTTGCAGACAAATCTTATAGATTCCTTTAAACCTTTAAGAGGAATGTGAGAAATTGTCATATTAAAAATCATAAAAATTATAAACTTTTATAAACCAGCTGGCTGGTGAAGTATAATGAAATCCTATACGGGATTTTTTTTTTACTTTCACTAGCCTAGCAAACACATATTTTCCATTAATACAGTATTTACGTAAATCTAAAGTCAAAAAAATTTACATAAAAAAAGTTTTCATACAATTTATGTAATATTTACAAAACAAAACTTATGTTTCTTTAATTAAATTAGATTTACGTAATAAAAAGGAAACCTTATGCATGACATTATGCAGAACATGGAAGTTACTTTTGACCTTGTTGTGACATTAGAAGTGTATAAATATTATATACACAATATGACTTTAATTTTACATAAATGTTACATTCCAATACGTGATATTTTTATAACATTTATGTTATAAATTTATTTACATTAAGAGTACGTTAATTACGTTACGTCAAGTTTACCATGATGTTACTTATGTAAAAAAATTTTCCCCAATTTTTGTTGCCATATATTATTTACGTTATTTTAATTACATATTATTTACGTAAAAAGTAGGCTCTTTAGCCTACATTGTCTTTTTCCCAGTGGCGTAGCAGGAAGGGGTTTGGGGGGAATGCCTATAATTTAGCAAAACAATACAATGTAAAATGTACTTTCCTAAAATTTACAATAACAAATCAGTACTGAGCAAAAATTTTAAAATAACAAAACTGTGTAGCAGCAAAACAATAATTGGTCAGAACATACTGGCCCAAAACCTTACAATACTAAAAGGTTACAAGGGCAAATCCGTACAGACCTAAAATAGTGTAACATATTTCCACTATATGGCGCTGCGGTGTGATGGACACCGTTTGATTTCTTAAGCCGGATTTACAATTGAGCAAGCAAGCAAGCGAACAGGTGTGTCAACCTAAACCCTTCTTTTGAATTTTCTCAGAAAGTATGCTATTTTAACAAAATTAATGAACAATGAGGGAATTCTTAGCTTGCTAACACCAACGCAATTTGATAGTTTTATTGGCTTATTTCGATGAAATTTGAAAAAACAAAACCACATCTGATGCATATTGGTCGAACACCTGACCCCTATGGCCATTGGCATTTCTATTTGTCGGCTATGTACGGACATCTAACGGCAATATATTACACCGGTTTTGCCATCCAGTTGTTTTCGGCCAGCTGCGTACTGTGTCACCATCTGGTGGAAATATGTTACACTATTTTGCTTTTGTACACTTTTGCCCTTGTAACGTTTTAGACCAGTCCGTTATGATCTATTTCGATTTTTAACAGTATAGTTTTGCTTATTTATTGTTTTTACATAGTACTGTTATGCACCTGTACTTTTTTAAAATTCACCTTTTTTGTAAAGTTCTTTTTGATAAATTATGTGCACCCCCGCAACCCACCCATCCCAACCCAATCTACTTTTTCAAAAATATTATACAAAAAACATAAGGGATCAAAATTTTTACAGAATATTTTGTTCTTTTGTCAAAGTTTGCGCCTGCAGCGCTATACAAATATTAAGTATTGCAACAATTTTGTTTAATTTTAAGCAATTTTTTTGTCAACAACATTTGTAACACGTAAAAAATAGAATTTTACTGTAATTTAAAAAAAAAATGTTGCCCACGGCGCATTTAAAGGTTAATTTTGAAAAAAAAATTGTTAATCAGACTAGATGAGACTTGCTTTTAAAAATTTTTGTTTCGTATACACTAACTTAACACCTATTAAACCGCCGCAGTTCCCTCCCTTCAGTTCAAGAGCTCAAGCAATAGGCACCTACCTAATTTTTAAAAAGCTGCCACAGTTAGATAGTTGATTTTTATTTAATGATTGAACCCCCCACCGTCAATTTCTGGCTACGACACTGCTTTTTCCCGAGTATATGAGTATACATACCCAAATAGTGTTACTGTCTAAAGCCTCGTTTAGAGTTTCATACCTTCACGCCTAAAGGACCATTCACAAATTATGTAACGGGAAAAGAGTGGGGACGGGTAGGTCAAAGTTTTACAAGGGATGTGGGGGGGTTATGTATTATTTTTATTCCAAGTAGAAAACCAAAAAATAAAGTAAACAATTTATTTTTAAAATTTTAAGGGGATACTTAATTTTTTAGGGGGAGGGAAGGCTGCAGAAGTTTTACAGTGGGTTACGAAAGAGGGTTGGGACCTAACATTTGGTAAAAAGTGTTAAATAATTTCTAAAAACTAAGAAAATAAAACTTATTCAAATAAAAAAAAAATCTGTGTTCAGAAAATACGTTTTTTTATACCTTCATTTAGAACATGATTTTAGTAACTGTCTGCAGATAACTAAAGCATGGCTTTTTCGGTTATCAATGCAAAACAACATTTTTTTCATCACGGGTGCAAAAAAAGATTTCTGTCCGTTTTTAACCCAAAATTAAAGAGAAATAGCGGAATATAGTAATATTAAAAAAATCTAATTATTCTTGCCTAAAAAATTAAGTCGTTTCCGCCAGTTTTCACCAAGCATTTACGAAAAAATCATGTAAAAACATCTTCAAAATATCAAACTGTCAAAGATGAACGTCACCGAGTAAAAAGGCACATCGCTATGGAAACCGCATTGTTATTTCACTTACCAGCCGCCTTGGTATATAGTATAAAGATGGTGTGTTGCGAGAAGTGCTCTTCGTTCGATATTTTTAAAAGTATTTTCCTATTTTTCTTGGATTTTTTGATAAAGGTATTAAAAAAAATAGTGCTAACAACTCGCGGCTAAACTGTGCTCCTTTTACTCGCGTTTTTAAATACCTCGCTGCATACGTTATTTAAACCAACGCTTGTAAAAAAAGCACTATTTGAGCCACTAGTTGTTAAAACTATGATTTTATACACTCTGTATAATTAAGTATGTAAAACTTTGGCCTCGGGTTTCCTGTATAATAAGCAAGGTACGTAATTACCAACAAGAAGCCTGTAAAAAACTTTAAGCAAGAGTGAAATTTTTGGATACACAAACAAACAGGAAAAAACCCTAATTACACGTACGAAAAATTTAGCCTAAACAAAACACAATTTTAACATGTTCTAAACGAGGTTTGATTTTATTATCTACTAGGTGTTTCCCCTCGACTTCATACGCGTTTTTAAAATTGTAGCTTCCCCCTCCCCCTCCACCTTTCCCATCGGTTTTTCCGTTTTTTTTGCTTTAAATGATTTTAACTTTTGTTCCCGTGAATCGATTTTGATGAAATAAAGCCTATGTACTCCCCCCCAATGCAGCGGTGAAAGTCTCGTAAAATAAGTCCAGTAGTTTTTGCGTGATGATGGAACAAACAGACAGACAGACAGGCAGACAAAAATTCTAAAATCTGGATTTTTTTGTCTATACTGTTTGGCTAGAAGCCAACACCAATAATTTTTAAAAAATAACCAATGTACAGACATAGTCCTTCTAATGTGTATAAAAAACATATCGATTAAAGCTTCATTGTAGTACTCTTGATAGTCGTTGACGCTCCCGTTCAAGATAAAATATCTCTGTTGAATAGTTGATCTTAAACCAGTGGTACTATTGTGAGTGATTCAAAGTTGGAAATCAAAGTGTATGATGGTGTTTAATGATGTATGCGAAGGGTGACCAGTGGAACCACTGACTCGCTTTGGTCCTTTGTGTGTTCCTTGTGGGTTGCTCATCCAGGTTTGTATTTTCGTTATTTCCACTCAATTTTATAAGTCGCAGTTAAACCACGGAAATCATCATCTTCATCCACTAAATACCTACAGTTTTTTTTACCAAAAACAAATTTTAAATGAATTTTTAATAACTATTTTGATGTCAAAATCTTTCGATAACCATTAAACTGAGGTTTAAGCCACTCCCAGACCGCCGGTAACGGTTAAACCGAAGTTTGTTGGTAAACTGCACCTATAAAACGTAAAACAGTCGACATCCGTGGTTTAAACTAAGGTTTGACGTTTAACTATGAGTTTGTAAAATTGCTTAGCCAAAAAGGCAACACCAATTGGTTAATTATTTGCTTTGATTTATTCTATAATCTGTCTTAAAGCAAAACTAGACCCAAATGGTTTCCCTGGGGGCCGGGTTCTTAAAATGTTATAAAAACAAATTCGAAAAGTCAATAATTTTTGTGTAAATATCAGTTGGTTGTAAAAACTGAAAGGTACACGATCACTACTTGGAAAGTTTTGGATATATTTAGAGGTACCGTTACTTTTCGAACACCCTGTATATATTTGCTTTAGCTTTACTTTATACCGTTAATATACTATAGGTGTATCAGAGAATGCACTTCAGGTGATAAACGGCTATGCCAAAGATGGCGCCTATGTTCGAAGTACAGAGGATTTCACTTACTCAAAGTGGCGATATATGTCACTATATATCTGACGATTAAAATATATTGTGATGTACTCACGCTGTTTGTTTGAAATAACTTGATTTGGATAAACAGTATAACGGAGGTTCCAAAAAAATTACAGATTTTTTAAACGGCCATACATTCGTTTAATATTTATTGTTACATTTTAAGTATGATTTTGGAGGCAAAGCAAAAACTCACCATTTTGAAATTCAAAACGACGAAAACAAGAATTTCAACAATAAATAATAATCTAACTACGTAACATGCGTATTTAGTTTGGTTAAGTGGTTACAAACCTATGCCTAATTTAAGAAATTTATCATTTTTTTCTTCGTGACGGGAAACTATGAAAGTTTTTTTCTGCTGTGATATTAAATTAATTTAGGTAAAGTAAATTATTTTCATTTAGCAAACCAATAAAATTTATAGAAAAAACCAAATCATGTGCCAGATTTAAGAAATGAGCAAATAAAATATATTTTTTATTACAAATAAAATGCTTAGTGGCGACCCATTCTCTCATAAAAATGAACTCCGAGATTAAATTTTGCCTACAAATCAGGAATAAGATGGGTTTATGCTGTTGGTTGAGCTCCCTTTCGCCCCTCTCCCCAATTACAAAATTTTAAACTTGTGAATTCACATATTATTATTTAATTCTATTAGATCCTTCTACTCTCAGATTAAAAAATAAAAAGAGATATAGCAGTAAACAGTACCACCCCCATCAACCATGTATAAGATTATTTTTCCCATAAAATGCTGAGGGTTTGAAAAGAACAAAACTAAATACAGTGTTTGAATCGCTTTTTTAATTATATTTACTATGTTATGCATTTATATAAATGGTAATTAGCCTCAGACTAATAACTAAATTTTTTAATTTGAGTAATTACTATAATTAAATTTTAAATGAATATAATTACTAGAATGACAAAAAGGTATTGCTTCAAAAAGTTTCAAACCGGCAACGTTGGATCAAAGATAAGCGCCGATTAAATTATGACAAGTCTTTTTCGTTCACAGCTGACCCGGCAGTGTTTTTAACGGGAGTTGGTGGTTTTGTTTTGAGATTTTTGACTCTTATTTTGACTAAAAAACGGAATATTTCGGTCTTGAATTTTTATTTCGGAGGTAAGAAACATTGTGGCATTTTAGCTTGGTCATTGGCGCAGTTTTGTAGCTTATATTTTTTAATTCTAAAATTATAATCTCTTTGCGCAAGGTGTATTTTAAAACAACTTTGTTCTGTGCTGCCGAGAACTCAGCTTAAATTCGTAATATACCTACTCGCCATGGTGTCTCGTCGAACTACAAAAGCCGCAATTTATACTTAATTTTTAAATGTCATTGTAGTGTGGTGGATAGTGTGCTTGCCTTCAGAGAGGGAGGTCTTGGGTTTGATTTCCACCAAAGAACGTTTTGCTTTTTTCCCTTTTTCCCACTTGTCTTCAAAATATGCTAGCAATTATTTCATTCATCAAGTATTGAAAAAAACACAAAAATTTTGGACTCATGGGACCGGTTTTAGATATTTTTTAATCTAAAGCCCAGAACTTTCAAACTGTTTTAAATTGTTTTAAATCACAACACTAGCAAAACTCAAGATCTCAAGTAGAGTAGGTCTTAAGCAGATACAAGGAACAACTCCCGACAGGTGACACCTCGGTTGAACTACTTAAAGGGACAAATCGGTATAAATTTAACAAAACTGCTTTGCTGTTTTTTTGAAAGATCAACAATAGATGGCACCACTAATGCTATTTCGAGTGAGATCGTGCAGTGTTCAGAATACGGTGCGAACACCTTATGTGAGGAAAGTATAACTTATTAGGACTTATTAGGAAAGTAACCATTTATTTATGGTTCTATAAAAGGTTTTGATTACGAAAAAAAATAATGTTTTTCTTTTATAAAAAAAAAATCAATATTACTTTCAGGTTATAAGACTGGAGTCCAACTGTAAGCTAATGGCAATAAAGCTACGCCCACTCGATGTTGAATTTTCCCGTTTTTTTTATCATAATCACTACTTGATGCACTAGCCATTGATAAAAATCAGAAGAAAAAAACGTTCATTAAACTTCAAAAAAATAATAACAAATTAATATCTATATTCTTCTTTTAATCACTTGATATGTATGAATTTATTGGCCGAATGTTCCACAAGACAAGTGGCCGGTGGCTATGCGGAACATAAACTCCAATCGAACTTACCCAGTTTCCCTGGGCCAACCAAATTACGTGATCTTGGCTTTTTCAGAATTTCGGCAGAATCTCGCTTATAAAGAAAAAACTCATAACTTTTTTGTCATCAGATAATACGATTTATAAAAATCTACAACCGTATCCAAAAGATTTTTCAAAATTTGGTGTATTCTTTCTTAAAAAATTAAAAAATCCAAAAATTGTTACAGATTTCTGTATTATCGGCCGACGCGACGAGGCTAAAGAAAAAGCCAAGTAAAATTATTGACTATTGTTAGCCGTGTTTATTTTATTTCGAGAATGAGAGAGTTCGGCAAAAAACTTTCTCAATACGGTTGTGAGCAATTAAAATATAAACATTCCTGCCAAATTACTTCGTTTTCTCGTTTCCGATATTCTGCCCGGTAAAGATTGGTCCAAAAACAGCAAAAGCAAATCTTTACCTTTCTTGTCCCCTTTTCCCCTAAATGCACCGTAGGCACTCAATCGTGATTGGCTATCTAATCCATTCTTTTTCTCTCTTGATCCCACATAAATTAACAAAGAGGAAGCATGGATTGCCTAAACTAATCCGAATATTTTTATGGTGCATCTGGGGGTTAGAAAACGAATTTTAAACTATTATTGCAGTATAACGCTGTTAGTATTTGTCGCAACTATAAATTTAACCCTAATTAGGTGGCAAGAATTTTAATTTTTGCTACAAACTTATTTTATTTATGCTTTGAAGCGAAGTGGGTTGACGCACGCAAAAGTCGCCTTGATGGGAAACAGTGTTGCCGTTTTATTCGTCTATCTCTTTTCTCCTCATGTATTCGTCTAGAAGGGCGTTGGATTGTAAACATTAGAGAATTTCCAAAGGAAATGTTTGGTCTCTTCTTTAGTCATTAGTCTGAGCTTCTACTCAGAACAAAATAGGTTGCAATTTGTCGTTCGTAAGTCTGTATACCAACATTAATTTGGTGCATAAGTTAGCATTCCCCTATATATATTGTCATAAATCTTATTTAAGTAGCACAGAAGCTGGCAAGTAAGAGTTCTTGTTTCCTTGAGTCCCTGCGAAAAATCTGCAGGTGAAGTGAAGGATATTCGGGGTCCTGTATAGAGCTTAAGTGTGTTGTGTTTAGGAAAGAGAGACATAACTCATTGCAGGAAAAACGTTTAACTGAAGACACATTCTTGAGCGGCAACTTGAGACATAAAAATATTTAAATAAGTTAAATGGTTAAACCTTACTTAAAAAACTAACCAAACAGTATTATAATGATATAAGCTATAAAAATATTTATTAATAAAAACTTTTAAAGAACAATCTTTTATTATTTAATGAACTCAAAAGTAAAAAAATATTTTTTTATCTCTTTTATACCACAATAAAAGCCATGGGCGCAAATTAAAAATTTTAACTTTACGGTGACAAAGAGAGAACTACAAAAAAGAACTAAATTCTTCTTCTATTCAAATGATAAACATAATGCTTTCATCATGCTTTAAAATTTTTAATTTGCACGCATCGGTGGTACAAGACAGATAAAAAATTATTTTCTACTTTTAAGTACATTCAATAAAAGCTTGTTCTTTAAAAGACTTTTTTAATGAATATTTTTTAATTTTTAGATTTGTACCCTAAGTCGTTCATTCTGAATCCGCCATATTAAAATTTTTAAATATGATCAAAAATTCATATCCCCTTCCCGAAAAACCCCTGTATGCCAATTTTGATTGAAATCGAACAAACTAAATCTTTTTCCCCTCCACTTGTATTGTCGCCAGAACTATAAACGTATACCAAATTTGAACAAACACCCTTAATTTTTAGATTTGTAACCTTAATCGTCCATTTTGAATTCGCCATATTTTAATTTTTAAATCTGATAAAAAAAATCATAATCCCCCTCTTTAAAAACCCCTATATGCCAATTTTGATTGAAATCGAACAAACTAAATCATTTTCCCCCTCCACTTCCCTCGTTAGAGGGTACCTGAGGAAACCATATTACTGTATTTTTTCCGGAACTATAAACGCATACCAAAGTTGTGGATAAGTCAGTTAAAATTGATTAGCAAAAAATGAGCGAAAGTTGTCGATCTTGAATCCGCCATATTGAATTTAAAGAACCTAATCAAAAATTCGTATTCCTTATCCCCAAAAGCCCCCGTGTACCAATTTTGGTTGAAATCGGACAAACTTAGGTGTTTTCCTCCATCCACTCCCCTCGTAGGCGGGAGGGGTGCCTAATAATGATATTTTATTATATTGTCACTGGAACTATAAATGCGTGCCAAATTTGAAGGCAATCGGATGTGTATAAGTTTGTTAAAATTGGTTAGCAAAAGATGACCAAGAATCGTCCATCTTGAATCCGCCATATTGAATTTTCAAAATTTGATTAGAAATTCGTTATCTCCATCCCCAAGTGCCCCAACACACCAAATTCCAACGAAATCGGGCAGACTTCAACTGTACCCCGCTCCACGCTCTTCGATTACGGGGGAGCTGTCAATTTCATCACACTATATTCTTGTATTGTCACCGCAACTATATAAGCATGCCAAATTTGAAACCGATCGGATGCCGGGAAGTTGGTCAAAGTTAAGTTGCAAGATTCCACCCGAACAAACATATCTAGTTATATAGTTATACATACATATACATACATTGCAAGTTAAATAAAAGCTTACTAATGTTCCTGCACTGTTTAAGGCTCTTTTCAAATGTAAAAGCATTATTGTTTTATTTTTCCCATAAATCCCGGAGGTATCTTTAGTTTTAAATATTAAGAAATGATGCCTTAATATATAAACTGCAAGCTGTAGTAATTTCCCGTAATTGAGAAATCTGTCAGATTCAGCAGAGTCTGCGACGCACAAAAGCCAGATCCTGGCTCTATGATAGAGCCTCTATCCAAATTAATATCTGGCTAAATTTGGCCACTTTAATGGTAACGCGACTTCAGTATATTTATAAGGTACCGTTGCAAAGATGCTGGAACAAACAGACAGACAAACACACCAACATACAAAAGTTCTAAAAATTAGATTTTTGGAATTCATATGGTTTGTTTAGAAGAAATTTAAAAAAATATTCAATGTACAGAAATGGTCTATCTAGAGATTTATTATATGTATAGCTAAGCAAAAAAAGAAAAAATTGGAACACAATTTTAAGCAAAATGAAGAATGAGGCTAAATTTGGATATATGTTAGTTTTGTAAAAAAAAAAGTTTTCCTCTGAGAGACGCTTGCTTCCTTCGCCATCTTGGATTAAAGATGACCGACCGACAGGGGTATTATTCAAAAAATCATAACTTTCTTGTTTATTAGGCGATTTTTATCAAAGACATTTTTGAAGATTCATGTTATTCCAGTCTTTCGAAACCATTATAAATACTTTGTATTTTTGACGTCTGTGTACCAAAAAAAAATATTTCCATGATCAAGTTTTCCGCGAAAAACCCTTAAATAAAAACAATGCGTACTTTTGAGGGGTAATACTTAAAAAAGAGCCAAATGCGCCTATGTCTATGACATATGACACAAAAATTATGAAAATCAAAAGGTTGAAATAAGAAATAAAAAGAAAGTTTGGATAACGGTTGAAATCCTTGAATTGATTAATAAAAGACGCATTAAAAAATGCAGCGATCCGTACCATGAAATCAATAGAGAAATTAAGAACAAGATAAGGTCATCAAAACAAGACTGGATAACAACAAGAAACAGAAGATCAAGATGCTAAACATGACACTTTCAATTTAGACAAACGCATAAAGAAAGCAGTCAGATTATTTAATAAAAAACAAGCTGGAATCCTTGTGGACAATCAGGGCAAAATTATACCGGATACCGAGAAAAAACTAACTGAATGGTGTAGCTACATTGAATATCTGTTTACCAATAACCGATCCGAACAGCCAGAAGAATTCTCAAACCAAAGTATAGATATAACACCAGAGGAAGTACAACAAGCAAGACGAAGTATACACTGAGGTTCTAAAGCTAATAAAAATGTAAAAATACGCTGGTCAAACTTTTTGTTTTGTTACACTGTCTAATGAGCCATATGTTAAAAATATTTCTAAATATTATCCATAAAAGAATGTATGGAAAATTCGAATCTTTTATGAGCTACACGCAGTTTGGATTTCGTAGTGGATTCGGGACAAGAGAGGCTCTGTTTGGCATTGAAGTCTTAGTTCAGCGGTCTACGCATGTCAGTATATGTCTGTTTCATAGATCATGAGAAAGCGTTTGATCGAGTCCAATACGAAAAGTTCATAGAATCGCTAAAAGAAGTTGGTCTAGATGACCGAGATTTAAAGATAATCGCTAATCTGTACTGGAATAAGAATGCTCAAATAAAAGTTGATTGTCAACTGTCCAAAGAGGACCAAAGAAAGAGGTGTGCGCCAAACAAAATAATAGAGAATGCACTTTAAAACTGCGAAGAGACTCTAACCATAAACGGCATAAAAATCAACAACCTACGATATGCCGGCGACACTGTCATAATACGCTGGAAGACCTACAAGAGTTCTTGAATCAAATTGCTGCCAAATGTTCGCAATTCGGGCTTGACTTAAATGTTTCTAAGTGAAACTAGCAGTTTCGGTTAAAAGTCGAAGGTAAGCTAAATATGGCGGTTTAAAGATGGCCGATATGCGATTTAAGAAATTTATCTTGAGAGCTGCATTTTTTATATAAATACAACACCGATGAGGTTAAGAGATACAGTGATTTAAAGGGAAGGTGCAGAAAAAATGACTATAAGCAAATTTCTTCGGAAAGAGCCACATTTTTGCCAGAACTTAGTTTAGCATCGTGATAATTAAGGAAAAACATGTTTTTGCATAATAGATTTCTGAATTGTCCGCTATCAGGAATTCGCATATATATAACGTTTTCGAGGTAACGGCTTTTTTGCGAACGGTTTTTGTTTTTTCTTAAGAAAAAATATTAACTGTGTAAAAAAAATTATTATGCACTTTTGTGTAGAGCATAACATTTCCTTTAAATCGCTGTAGGTCTTGGTAGATTTTTTTTTGTTTTGGAAAGCTGCAGTTAGGAATGTCCGGCTCTGGCCAAGTCAAGCACTTTGGGAACTATCTGCTGGCCTCCGGCGATATAAGAAGGTTGCAGCTCAGAAAAATCTGTTCTTTTGCGAAAGCGCTAAACCATGGATAGTGGGGTGCAACGGGCTCAGCAAGGTGGCCTACGTATATGAAAATCGTTACGCCCGCATTTCTACATTCATTCGTTCATTCAATCATTCAAGCTGCAGTTAAACATAAACAGGATTATACAATGAGCTTTAGGCTACTGCGAACATAGGGGGAATCAAGTTCAATTTACTCTCCGTGCCGTACGACCGAGGCGGATTCGAAGCACGCTGCAGTGTTATCTTTTGGAAATTTATTTTGTTTTTATTATTTTGTTTTATTTCTGCCTTGCTCGAGAAACAGATTGGTAAGTCCTTAAGTGAAATAATACATTTTTAAAACTAAAAATGGATGTCTACGAAGTTGCCGAAAAAGTGCAGATGGTCAAATGGTACTATAAAGGCTGATCCTTGAGACTTATTCAAGAACTTTTTTTGGAGAATTTTGTAAATCGCCCAGAACCTAGTTTATTAACAGAAGAAGTTTGAAAAGTTTGGTTTTGAATGACGAGCAGGAAGTACGAGATGTGATGATTTGCGCAGCAGTGGAGGAAAATCGAAAGTTAACTAGCCACCAAATTGCCGAAGCAGTTGATACGTCTTCAGCCACTGTCTTACGTGTTCTCAAAAAGAATGGTTATCATTCTTACAAAGCGTCAAAAACGCATCAAATTTTTCCGGAGGACAACTATTCGTATGGAATTTTCCGAAAAAATGATGGAAAGGGCTAATCGTGATGAAAACTTTCTAAGATCTATTCTTTTCACAGATGAAAGCACTTTTCCATTATTGAATCGTCATAACCCAACACACGTTCGATATTGGTCGAGGGAAAATTTGCATTTATATTTTGACGTAAGAACAGAGTATCCCCAAAAACTAAATGTTGGGGGGGGGGGGGTATTGTAGGCGAACACGTAATTGGACCATTTTTTATTAACGGCAATTTGAATGGTCCTAGATACTTGAATCTACTGCAGCAGCATATTATTCCAACTGCTAGGCAGTTGTTAGGTGTGAGATTTGGTGAAACATGGTTTCAACAAGATGGTTGTCCCGCTCACAATGTTGACCTTGTTAGGGAATATCTTGATAATGTATTTCCTAATCGGGTTATAAGTACACGGTAATGACTTCTATTTGTGGAGTTATATCAAAAATAAAGTTTACGGAAAGGGCTAATAATTTGGAAGAACTTCGGATTAAAATTGAAGAGGCTTTTCAAACTATCACCCCTAACATGCTTGGAAACGTTAGAAGGGGATTTTATAATAGGCTCGGATATTGTCTAGCCGAACAAGGAGGACTTTTCGAACATTTGCTCTAATTTTTTTTTTGACTGGGAGAATCTTTTTGGTTTTTAGAATGTATTATTTTATTTTGAGAACTTGCTCTTATTTTGTTTCTCCTTATTATTTTCATTGTAACACGTTGTCAGTGATAAATCTGAGCAGTTGACAATAAAGCGCTCTTATTTATCAGTGACAAAAAATAAGAAAATTACATTATAAAAATTTGCGTATTTATTGACAAAATTCCGGTTTCATTGACTACACTCCACACAGCACCGTGATTAGAGGCGTACTAAATACTAAACGTAAGTCACGCAAGTGGTGATCGCAAGCCTGAGTATTGGTTGCTTCACTGGTAGGTGTACGGTGTCCCTGCATGTACGTACATTGGCAAATTGGACTTCTTCCGGCCTATGTTCGCAGTAGGCTGAAGCGGTCTGTATATCTTCCTCAGAGGCACAAATTTATATTTTTTCTTTTGATCGAAGAGTAAAATAATCAAAAACGTTCTTTGCGAAAAAGCTTTAAAAGTCGCGTCAGAAATGTAAAGATTACATGATATGGGTATGGTTAGTCCACATTTTTCCATTTTCTGTGGTCCCAATAAGCTTACGATAAGCGTTAGGCGCCATACTACGTAAAAACCACTTTACTCAAATTGGTTGCAGATGTCATGACTACGTAATGACTACTTTAAAAATACTTTTAAAATAGACTACCCTTAAATTACTTTGAAGTTTTAGACGAATATACCGCATAAGATGGAACATAAACAAGTAAGGCCATTTTTATGGGTGATTAAGAGTTAATTGCACTGCCCTGTTAAACCTAGTTTAAATTTAACTGAGTTTTAGAATGTTCCACCTTGGTACCTTTAATTCATTTTAATTTTCATTCATTCTAACCACCAGAAATGCAATTTGCAGGCAATAACTTCATTTTAACTTGTTTTTTTTTATATAGATTTTACCGGAGAATACTATCAACAAGTTCTTAAAGCATCATCAGGTTTCATAAAGTTTTTCCTACCTTAAAAAATTGAATTGTCAATTCTGTGAAAGAATTTAGTGAGCGAGTTCAAAAAAAACCTTAAAAGGTATAGTCCTGGACACCAGCAAACCAGGAGGTGGCGGTAAACAGTCGGCCGCTAAGTGATACCGGCGGATTTATGACGTATAGGCACTTGCAATACAGCCGCTAAAATCGTCCTGTATTTCTAAACGTATTTGGCGCACGCTAGTTCGAATTCATTCCGAGGTTGGCTAGACGCCACTAAAATGCGCTTACTAACGAGTAGGTTCTTTGCTTGCTAAAAAACTAGACGCCAACTCTACGCAACTTGCGGGTTCGCAACACAGAAATAATTATATTTCTATGGTTCGCAACGGTTGAAGTTAAAAAACAGATTTGATATACAGGGTTCCTAAGGAATAGGACTTCAATAAATCAAACAGAAATGGCATAGAAAGTTCTGCGCGCACAAAAGAAACAGGTATATTGAGCAATGGTGCCAATTTGTTATTATCTCCGGACTGCTTTCATGAGAAAAAATTGTCGCCACTCTTTCATTGTGAGCATAACTCATAGTTGCAATAATAACCGTTGACAAGATGTCTGCAAATTCCGCTAGATGGCGGGACAGATTTGAACATGTAATCTAATTAAAAATTAGATGTTTTCAGGTCCAAACCACAGCTTTTTCTTGCTTAAAGGAGGCGGCAGGGTCCATTATTTACGATACTGAGCGATAAACTCGTGAGGTTTTTAACATTAGAAAGAAATATCTTCGCTTTTAATTAAATTTCTTTCCATTCTGTTCTACTAGTGCCATCTATCCGGAAACGGCCAAACCATGCAGCTAGCACTAGCAGCCAAAGAAATCAATAAACGGCGCTGTTTTTCCGGCAGAGCTTTTTGCTTGCGATATTATTGATTTTAAATAAAGCTGGCCCTACACTACATTTGATATTTTCGAGGTGTTTTATGACATGATCTCGAAACATGTAGCGAACCAATTCTTCAAAACTAGCGGGAGGGTAAAAGCGAAAAATAAGGGGCTGCCAATATTTGTAACACCCAAAAAGAGGTAAAAAGATTTATTTTGCTCTGTTTCTTTAAAAAAAACGTTTTTTTTTCGAAAAACTTGAGCTCTGCCACTTTTTAATTTTTTTCTTCAACTTTCTCGAAATTTTCGTAATACCGTAGAAAAAAATTATTTCCCCCATGGTCATACTCTACTTTTATTCGAAAAAATTTAGAAACAGAGAATGGATCAGTTTTCCTAAAACGGGGGATCTTGGTTTCGAGTGAGAAGATAAATAGCGCCGCAGGCAAAAATTTTTCAATTAAATTAGCCGAACGCAAAAATGTTAGAAAAACAAAGCACGAAATAAAAATGGCGCCGCTTACAATTTTTTTTCAAAAATTACGTAATTTCGGGAACGCAAAGAAATAAGTCTAAAGAGTATAATTTTTAAGAAGAAAATATCAATTTTCTCGCCCTCCTCCACTGGGACTACAGGGGCCGTGCCCAAATTACGTAATGTTCATAGGGGTGAGGGGGGTTACAAAACGTTACGTAGGGGGCAGGGGGGTTTTCGACAGCGTTTGCATTTGTGTGAAACTAAGAAAATTTGGAATGAAAATAAGTGATTTTTTTTTTTTTTTTTTGGGGGGGTGGTAGTGGTCTTGAAATCGTTACGTATTATTAGGGGAGTGGCGTGCCAAACCGTTACAAAACATTACATAGGGAGGGGGTCAAAAATTGGTAAAATCACCGTTACGTAATTTGTGCATGGCCCCACATCTGACCGTTCCTCCTTTTTGATTTCGAATCAAAGTGCAAAACCCGGGTTGGACGTTCGAAGGCGTCAACCCATCCTATTTGCTTGATAAAGTTTCTACGGAAATATGTCAGTCGATTTCTCCGGCCGTGTATGAACGCTTTAGGTTAGGCATTTGCATGTATCTCAGTCCCCAGCCTGTAAACAGTGCGTAAGGACAATGGTTACAAAATGAAAACCCCAAAAATATTTTTTTTTATGATATCTTTCATCAGTTTGGTATTAAAGTCGAGCAAACACAATCTTTATTCCAGTCCTAAAGGTATGAAAATGGAAAACATTAGAAAACAACAACCTGGAATGGATTTACCACGTGTAAGATGTAGTGACAACATCGCCCCATGCCCATCCTTTTCTGCCTAATGTGCTTTTCCGTTTGTCTGCGTCTTATACACGGCTGCTTGGCTCCCTAAGGATTTGCTTAGGAACCCTGTAGAAGGCTCGTGGCCTATTAGTAGAGTATCAGACTCCCACCTGGGACGCGCAGGTTTGGATCCCGGTTGCGTCCAACACTTTTTTTTTAATTGCAGGTAAAATATTCGCGCCCACCCGCCTGTCGGCCGACACGTGTCTTCCGAAAAATTGTAAAAGATGCGCTAGGGTCCAGACCACGTTGTATTATTTGAGATTTTAACTCAGCCACCACTGTTCTCAACTCAAAAGCCAGTTAACTCATTTTAATTTTAGTATCCTTTGGCCAACTATCGATGCAATATTGACACCAAACCTTAGATTAAAAAAAAACAAGATATCTGGTCCAACGAAAACTCCTTGGAAAATAACCACATTTTGTCGTTTATAGTATTTTTTTACCAGTAGGAGAATATTTCAGTGCATTCAAAGTGATATTTTGAAACAAATCGTCCAGTGTTTTGAAAACAAAGGAGGAGCAATTGAAATCAGTCAGTGGCGGTACATGCCGGTAGGTACACAGAAAATTAAAAAAAGTGTATGAAATATAATTAAATTAGTAGATCCTTAGATTAAAATATCAACCAACACGTTTTTTTTTATTTTCAATGCATCAAATAAAATATTTTCGAAGGTTTTTTTAAAGACTATAAATCAAAGGTAGGTAAAGTCCTTAAACAAACTTGCAAACAACAATAAAAATTAATTCACATGTGTTGAGGTTTCTAAGAATATTGAATTCCTACCTCTTATCAGAATATTAAGGTTGATTTATACCGCCGCCGTTGCCATCTGGGTTCGCCCTTCGAATTGATATTTGAATCTTTTTGTCTGTCTGAGACGTCTCCATATACCCTAAGCATTATTGTATACTGAAGAAGTCAGTTTAAGTAAGTTTCTGCTAATGATCAGAAAAAGTCATCTCCAACGGTGAACCTAGACGGCCACAGCATAAAGGCTCATTTAGAATAGCACGCAGCAGTTTACGCTGACAGTTGCCAATTTTTTTATTTCTTAATTTTTGGTGAATTATGCAAATTTTTGGGAGGACGGGCTCTAATTTTGAAGATGCCTTTATATTATTCAACAAATCATATTAAGCGAGATAATAAGTACATGTATTTAAGTTATTTTGTTCATATTTTAAGTTTTAGTATGAAATTGTTGGGGATATTGCACTATGTTTAACATAATAAGAATCTGATTCAATTGAAATTTAGCACACATTTTTATAACCGTTGATAATTAATTAGTATATTATTATAAGGTACTATAAAACAAAAATGCTTTGAATATTTTTTTGAAATAATTTTAATGATAGTAAAAATATTGAATTAAAATCACAGATGGTTCCTCGCTTTGCTCAGGTTAAAAATTTTTTGCCTCGAGACAGTATATAATATACATACCTAGATTATATACACACATTAGCATAAGATGTACCAGTTTACTCCCTCTTGATATGTGTTGGGTTTGTTTTCTGAATAGCAGTAAGCTTTAATTAAAACTGGGCTCTTTAGAACAAGATAGTAGTAGGTAATATTACATTTTTTTTTTCTTGATGTTCCAGGTGATGTGAACTGTGTTTGTTTTAAGGTTTGGCATAATTTTATTATGTTGAAAATTGAAATTGCAATAAATCCTGTGCAAATTTTTTTAATAAATCTATTTTCTATAAAACCACTACAAACATTTATTATTATGGAGCTTCCAAAGCCCAAATTGGCAGAATTATTTTTTGCATGTTATTTAAATTATTTTGCAAATTTCATATTATGGTCAAATTTTAATAATATAAGTCTGTGTTAATTGATATTTATATAGGTACGTACGCCACTGGTATGTTTACTGTAAACAACAGAAAGGTACACCTTGTTACATATAATAATATAACCAAAGTCTCCGTAAGTGTCAGGTATCTTGTCTCTTTTTAATCTAAGCACCAAACTGACAAAATTTCCATGTTTTACCTGTCAATTTGGTTATGAAAATGGCATCCACAGTAGGCTAAAAAGCACTGAGGCGGTAGGAGTTAACTGAATTTATGTTGAGACGGTGTTGATTCAGCAAAATCCCCTAACTGTCAGTCGGCAGAATCAGCAGAAAGACCTTCATTTCGAAGGAAAACCCAAGCGTCTTCGCGAAGATAGATATAAACTAAAATAGAGACATTATGCTTACGAGAGTTGCGATCAGACATAAGGTAAACAATTTCGCGACGATTCCAGATTGCGTACACAGGTGAGCCCAATATATACTGGATAACAAAAGAAACGCAAGACCATGTATATGGATATCTGTTTGAATGAAAATTATTTGTGTGTATACCTTATCTCAAAAGAAATATCTTCTAATCTTTCCTTTTTTACAGATTTTTTCTATTCGTTTTCAAAAACAACCAAAACAAATTTTTCTCGTAGTTTTTGGTCTTCTTGGATTGCCAGTGTACTTAAAAAATAAAGTGCCAAAAGTTCGCAATCGCCAACAATTTCATCATTTAAACGACTTCGAGAAAGGACGCATGGTGGGCATGAAAGAGGCTGGTTTTGGTTTACGGGAAATTGCAAGAAGGGTTAATGCCAATCCATCAACAGTGTTAAGAGTTTGGAGAAGGTGGTCCAATGATGAGACTTATAGACGTCGTGCGCGTTCTGGACGCCCTAGATTATTACAAGGTCGTGATTTACGGCATCTCATCATCATCTCTCATCTCTTGCTCTCAGAAATTGATGGAGCAGTATAAGCCAAGTAAGAGATGTTAAGTTGCAGCTACAGGACGAGTGTTTTTAAGGATGACAGTGAATCGAAGATTGCTTGGGTTACCGTCCGCTTTTGGTGCTACCTGCGACCCCACAACATAAGGCTCGCCGCTTGGAGCGGTGCAGAGCTCGGCAAAACTGGAATGACGAATGGAATACTATAAGCTTCAGCGACGAATCCAGGTTTTGTTTGCTGTTGAACGTGATACAGCAAGACAGCAAAGTATCATGGTATGGGGTGCTATATATTTAGGAAGCAGATCACCTCTAGTCCTGATTAACGGCAATCTAACTGCTCGGCGATATATCGATGAAGTGCTGCAGCCAGTTTTACATCTCTTCCTACAAACTATCCCAAATGCGATCTTTCAACAAGATAATGCAATGTCGTAGGGAGGATTTGGATGAGTGTTCTTCAATATGATATAGACCATCTTATTTTGTCGTTGCCCAATAGAACAAACGACTGCATAAATAACCAAGGAGGAGCCGCTAATTATTCATTTTTTGATGATTATCATGGAGGAATCTTGTTGGATTAGAAATGTAATCAATTACTATTAATATATAAATAAATTACTTTAAAAATATTTGTCCTTTCTAGGGTTGCACTTTCCTTATTCTCCAGTATATATATTAGGAATAAAACCTACACAATGTGACAACCTCGCACTTGTAGTGGGGCACCTACTGTACTACGCTGCCTCATTCAATATTTGTCGTCGGAGTTGCCGCTTTAAGAGAATCGAGCTGCTAAACGTAAGATGGGTGGAGCATGTGTGAGGTGCAGTATGCTTGGTATTACTTAATGCAGCGTTTCCAGTGGAGAGGACAATGGTTTTTCCCTAAATCTATTTATTAATGACTTGATGGGTCCATTTTAGTTGAATGTCTTTGGATATAAACAATTTATCTTGACATATAACCCAAGTTCGGGAATGGATACACTCAAAAAATGATTCTGTAAGAGGAAATAAAATTAAAAAGAATAAAACCGCAGACTTGAGTACCCAATGGAAGGACAACATAAAATGATGATAAAAAATCTGAAAAAAACGTAAAAAAATTGAACCAAAAAAGTCCAAAATAAAATAGTTTTTATTTTTATATCCATACCTTTTATAGTGGCTGCGTATAGGCGCCAACTTTACAAAGATGCGTTTTAATAAAAATATTTTTTAACCTTTGGAGCATTTTGTTTTTAGATTTTATTCAGGTGCTCTAAAACGCCTCTTTTAACCACCCCTGCGTGCACCTCAAAACTGGCAGCACGGCGCGCCACTTAAAGCCATTAAATCTCCGGAGTTAATACAAAATGCATTTGTTGTTGTTCCATTATGTAAATGAAAACTCAAACCACTCTACTTTGCTCGCAGGAGCAGACTCCGCGGCTCTCTAAGCGTATACCTGGATACAGAGGGATGTATCAACAAACTAATTTTTTATGAGTACTTGTTTTAGGTGCCAGTTAATAGTTTAAAATCTGGCAACTAACAAGAAGCCCCTAGGGACGCGTTCGAATAAAAATTTGATGAGACAAAGAATATAAAATAAAATAGAAGCTGCATAAAAATCCTGAGCCAAATCAGAGATCTAGCAATGTTTTGTTTCAATCGGGGGGGCCTATTTAGCACATCTACTACTACTTCTTGAGTATGTTTACGTGTTCAGTTTGAACCGACTTTAACCGTGATGCTGTGAAAGTTTTCCACGTAGTATATTGAAATTTACTACTGCACTTAATATATTTTACATTTAGCTCTACCTAGCATTAAATTACTCTTTTAATCATCAAAATGCCGTAAAAATTAAACATTTTTATCGATTTTATCACACGAAGTACAAAAGCAAGCCAACTTTCTGATTTAAGCAGTGTTGTCACATTTCTGAATGCTAACCTGTACCTGAGAGGTCAACTGTAGCTACGGTTATGTTGTATTTTTTTATATTGTAAATGAAATCTCAAACCACCCTACATTGCTCGCGACAGCAGATTCCGCGCCTTTATACCTGGAAACAGAGAGATGAATTAAAAAAAAAATATTTTATCACATGTTTTAGGTGTCAGTTATTGTAAAATCTGGCAACTCAAAAAATGCGTTCAAATTAAACGCTTGAAAATTCCTTTTTGCCGAAATTGATTTTTGACATAACTTTTTCTAACCACACCATTTTTGCGTTTTAAAAACTACAATTTTTGTAGATAATAAACATTCTTTTCTAAAAGACAAGTAATTAGTTATGAATATTTGTTTAAATGGCGTAGATCGAGACAAAACTCCGCACTGGGTAAAAGTCAAAGATGTTGGAGATTTTAGAATGGGCTTCAACATGCGCGAAATGTCCAAAGACGATAGCAGCCATTTTGATAATGAGCATGGAAAACAAATTGGTTGGTTCACCTATCAAAGAGTAACTTATTTATATATCAAACTAGAACGTCAATTAACGAGAAAATATTTCAACTACGGTTTAAAAATAATGGGCAAGAACCAACGAATTAACAGCCTGCCCATACCATGCTTTGCTTAAACAGCTGATTTCAATAATCTTGAATGAAGCTTGAATGTTAATATTGTTGACTAATTTTCTTTGTAGACAGATATTACATGTAACGACAAATGCCAGGATCAGTTCGTTTTCTTATTAGAGGCGTTTTTTCGCGTTGAAATTATTTTGAAATATTATTTGAAACTATTAAGAGGTGACGTCATCATTTAGAACCGAGAAAAAATGAGTAGTTCAAAACGCTGACGTAGTTTAGTGTAACCTCACTTTTTTTTTGTTTTTCTGTTTATTTTTTTGGTGTTTAAAACTAAAATGGATCAACTACTGGTTTATCTAAAAAAACCTTCGAGTGTACGGCCAGTTTTAGTAGCATGGATGGATAGCAATGGAAGCTACATCGATAGTGAAGTTTTTTTATTTACTGTTCTTTTAAGCCCCGAAAATCATATAAGACCACAGGGATACCGTGAAAAAAGGCTAACAAGATATCTAGAATACGATTTTTTATACATTTTCAGGCAAAAACAAAAAAAAATCGGTTAAACGAGAATGTAGAATTTTGACGTATCTTCTACGCACGCGTCAATTTTGAAACTAGAGTGGATTTCGTTTCAAAATATTTTTAACCCGTTTAGATGTGATGTCACCGTTGCAACACGAGAAAACAAATGTTTCAAACTTTTTCAAAACATTTTAAACAATTTCAACGCGAGAAAACGCCTCAGAACTTTTTGACAAAGATTTCAGGAGGGGAGGATTTATTTTAGTTCCTTAATGAGGTCGCAGCGTATTTCCTGTTGTTCAGGTTCGTTCGATTAGGATTTACGGTGTATGTTGGTGCGTTCGTTCTTGTCAGTTTCTAGGGGGAGTTTCGGAGCGGGTTCGGTTTGAGGTGATGTTTGAGAAGAAAGGCGGGTGGGGCGGGGGGTTGTGTCTCGGATATTAGGTTTTGAGTTGGGGTTGGGATGGGTAGTTGCAGGAAAAGGGTGGCACGTTTCCTGACCCTTTTTAACCTACCACGCGTCTTTCCCCATCTTTCTACAACGCCACTTTGCTCTCTCTTGCATTCTCTTCTGGCCAACCCGTTCTGTTTTTCCATTTTATGTGCTATTGGGGTCCTACTCTTGTGTACGCCACGCACTCTCCCACCAGAACGCTTATTCTTGAATATCCGGGAGAAGAACTTTGCATGAAATAAGTGAAAGTTACTGAAAAGTTGAAAACTCCTTAAAAAAAAAGAAGTTCACGGTGAGGAGCTGCTCCCGGGACTTCAAAGAACATGTGCTCCCAACTTGTTTAGTTTATTTTTTATTTTTCTTATTATCAAAGTGAATGTGTTCATAGATATGGGACGATGTGTGCGGGTGATGAAAATTGGCAGTACTAGGTAAGTACCGGAGTCCAACGCATTTTTCCTTTCCGATTGTTCAGATTTTTGAATTATGAAACAACTTGTTTATAGAAAAATAAAGTTTAGTAACTAAAACGTATTTAAAAAGTATAGTGTTTTTATTTGCCAAAATTAAGTCAAAATACCAGATTTATTTTGGTTGGTTGCGACTCTAAAAAAAAGTCCAACAAAAATGCTGCAAGTGCTGTGAATCGTACGTGATTTTAAATTTTCAAGATTACGATTCATTTTTTTCGGGGAGGTGATGTGACTCCCAACAGCGTTCCCCTCCCGAACATTCAAGAATAAGCGTCCAGATGCATGCAATTATGTCTTTTCTAACTGTCCACACACCGGGCACATGGAGTGACTGGTCGTCCAACAGAATAAGTTTCTCAAGTGAAGATAGCTGCTGGTACACTAACGTGCTTTGGATCCGAAGCTTATTGTAGCCAGGAAATGCCTACAATCTTCCAAGGGCCTAATTCTTGAATCTCGAGAGAAGGAACGATCCCTCAAGAGAAGGGATCAATCCCGGGGAATGATCTAATCCCTCGAAAAACAAAATACTTTTCCTTGATCTCTGGCTTTAGAGTCGAGGAGCGCGAACATCCAATTTTTGATAGAATGAAATGAGCGATCACCATTTAAGAATACGAAATGCATTTGACACAAATCTATGTCGTTCCCTGGTAAAGAATTAAGGCCCAGGCGAAACTCTTCACCATTGAAATGAGCGGACGATTTATGATAGATCATAACTGGCGCAACAGATCAATAAAGATACCCTCGGACAGTCAAGCGGACCTAAAGGCTCTTGGATCCTACAGGTGCTCATCGAGAACCGCTAGGAGCTGCCAGAACATACTGAATACCCTTGGGCGAATAAACACTGTGACGCTGGTAAGGATTGCGAGACATTCTGGGCATCGGGAAAATGAGACTGTCGACCAGCTGGCGCATGAAGCGTCCTCAGCCGGCTTGGTTGGCCCCGAACCAGCCCTTGCAATGGCATACAACACAATCAACACTGCTCTCTCAAACTTAATGGAAAATAAGTTCCACCAATACTGGGGAGAATTTCGAGGACTTGTACATTCCAAGGAGTTCATTAAAGAAACCTACAGGAAGAGGGCCGGAAAACTCATTAATGGTTGACAGTGGTTGATCTATATACCGGACACTGGAAGCAGGGTCTAAGTGAGGACACCGAATATAAGCTCTGTATGGTGGAGGACGAAATGAACAGACATGTGCTGTGTGACAGTCCGGCCAATGCACGTCAACGTCAACTTATGTTCGGCAAACCACAAAACGTCGCGCTGGATTTGAAAGATGCTTTACCAAAGCAAGTTCCGAGCCTCGAATATTCTGTAATAACAAACAATGTCAAAAGTGAGCCACAATAGACTGGCACATTCACAAATAAATCATTATCATTAAAAGACGAGACAATAAATAATATGTTCACGGTAACACTTTCGTCATGCCTATATTTTGCCACTCTGTATAGAATGGGTTGCGTTGCGAGAGTCGGCGGCTCCATCAGAGGGCGGTAATGCATTTCCGGAATTCATAAAAATACTCTCGAGTGCCATTGCGATTCACTATTAATGTTTTTAATGGCTTTTAGCAAAAGCTTTCACTCCGCATTTTCGACGCAGATAAGCGAAATACAAAATTAGAGGTGAAAAGGTTAAAATCTCACCTTTACACTGCTTAGGAAATTGAGATGGATAATGTGCCTTTTTAAACGGATGTCATCTATAAATGGGAACCCACAAAAAAGCCGAATTTACAAAAACCGAACCACAATTGAACAGAAAATAAAACGTCCGAAACGAAATATTAACGGGATTCCGAAAAGACACGAATATAATTGAACCGATTATAATTTTCCCGAACATTAAAATATCAGAATTACAAAAGTATAGAAAATAATCTAGAAACGAAAAACACCCGAAACAAAATCCAGCCGAATTGCTATTGGGCATGTGTCAAATTTAAATCTCTATAGGGCCGTAGGCCCTGGATTGCGGCTTTGACAAGTTTCTCTATTTGGAAGACGAAACGACAATTTTTTTTATTAAAAGATTTTATTTAACTTCACAGTTTCTGGCTGTCTAACTGTCTATCAAATCTTGCGATTAATTTTTGCAATGTTGAAACTACTTTTTTTGGGTTTTTCACCACTAACTTAACTCCGTAAATTCCTAAATTTTTTTTTTCGTTTGTCAGAGGTCTTTAAATAAGATAAAAAAATATTTTGCCTACACACACACAAATTTTAACTAGAATAAAGTACTTATCTGACGTTTCGGCAGAAACTCTACTGCCGCCGTTTTCAAAGAAATTATTCTTTTCAAAACTTTTTAGATTCTTTTTTTTAATTTTCTGTCTGTTGTCATATAACTGACTGACTTTGATTAATGTATATTTTAAATATTAACTTGACAGTTCGATGTGTCGATAGTAGCCAACAAGATATTGGGTGAGTTTAATAAAATTAAAATTATATTTGCTTCAGTGTTCTCGATTTTAGATTACATTATAAAAATACAAAATTTAAAGTGAAATTAAAAAATAAACTTTATTATTTTTGTTTTTCATTTTAAAATATCAAGTGTAAAGATTATCTTTTGACTGACTTTAAGAAAAAATACATTGGAAACCCAAAGAACATCAATGTTATTTTTTAATTCACTTTAAAAAAAAACCTTTTTGAAAATCTTCTTTTAAAATTGGAAGCCAAACTGTATTTATATCTATTGATATCCTAGCTATGCATTCATCTTCATTTAGGTAGATGCAAGCTGCTTCTTTGATTTTTCGTTTAATTTTGTCTCGTTCTGTTTGTAATATACTGATCATTTTCAAAAGAATGTTGGCAAATTTTAGATCTCTCCCAATCTCCCCTTCTGAGGTACCTCTTATGGTCATTTATTCGAACTTCGAGAGGCCTCGCAAGGAATTTTATAAACGATATTTTCTGAGTTTTGTTCAGCATTTAATGGTTTTGTTTTTGTTAGAATTTATCTAAGAGTATTTGATTTTTTAAAAATTGTTCTAATATTATGATTTTTTCCGAAATACCTGGTATAGAAAGAATTAATAAATTTGTTGTTTGTCGATTATTATGTCTAGATTCGCGCTGTCTTGAAAATTCGATTTGTCCAAAAGAATTTTCGATCAAACTATTTGTATACAAATTTTTAATTAAGACCTCTTTTATTGTTTGTTTTTCTTGTAAAAATGTGATATTGTCCGAACATATTATTTTAGCTCTATCGTATAGACTTGTTGTTACTGCTTTTTTAACTGATGAAGAATGATTTGAGTTAAAATTTAGATATCTATTTGTATGTGTTGGTTTTCTATAAACTGAGGTTTTGTAATGTATTTTGTTTGTTTATTAAAACGTCTAAAATTAAATTAAAAATTTTATTGTCGGTTCTTTACCGTTTATGAAACTAAGAAAATCATTAAGTTCATTTAAATCGTGTGGCCAAATACTAAAAATATCATCTATATAGCGAAACCAAATGACCGGTTTAAAATTAAATTCCTCTAAAATTTTATTTTCAAAATCTTCCATAAAAATATTACTTATTAGAGGAGAAAGTGAAAAGAATCACTTTCCCACTAAATATGTGTGCTCTAATGTAAGAATCTCCAGAATAGCATTGACGCTCAATGTAGTTCTTTCGCCACAAACACAGATTTTATTTAATTTAATAACTAACATTTTTCTGACTTTTATTCCTTCGAACAGGCTAGTTTATTAAACCCAAGCCACTTTACAAGAATCATTAAGCAAACCCTATCATTCGAGCCAGTGTCTTTCGAACTAATTACTATTCGAACTAACGTATTTCGAAATAATTACCGTCATGAACATATTTAGAACCAATTACCGTACGAACCAATGTATTTCGAACTAATAACCTTTCGAAAGAATGCCTTTTGAACTAATTTTCGTTCGAACGAATATACTTCAAACTAATTACCATTCAAACCAATGTTTCTCGAATCAATGTTTTCGAACAAAAGGCCGGGACCCCTCAATATTTAGGTTTTAAAAAGAAGTGCACACTTGTGTAAATTTAAGGCCAGAGTCGGTAGCAGTAGTATTCTGTGATTTTTTAAAGACAATTGACTGCGTGGATCATAGAAAATGAAATATATTTTTTTGATTGTTGATATGAGGTTTTAACCGGTTTTTACCAAACATTATACCGAAAATCCAATTTTCCAAATTTTTATTGCTTGTTTATCTGTCTATTTTAGTATTAGCCAAAAACTAGTAAACCGACGGTAATTAAAAGATCCACTTCTGACCGTTAAAACTAAAAATTCGGTGGCATTGGTGAATTTTCCAGGCTCCTCGCTTATAGGGCAATTTTGTGTCTGTCTTTACTTTCAAAAGTCATGAAAAGCCTCATGAAAATAAGAATGCTTGTAGATCTGGGTAAAGATAACGTTATTTCAACAACCAATTTGAATTTCAAAAAGGAAAAACACAAGAGATGTAATTAATCTTATGGAATAAGTGCAACAGTCTAAAGTCTAAATCAAGGTTAAAGTCGATAGCAGCAGTATTCTATGCAATATGTAATTCACTATTAATGTTTTTAATAGCTTTTAGCAAAAGCTTTCACTCCTTATTTTTGACGCAGATAATCGACACAAAAATTAGAGGTGAAAAGGTTAAAATCTCATTTTTACTTTTAATGGACCATTTTAAGAAGATATCATCTATAAATATAATAGATCTTTAGATAAACCAACCAATTTATCAATCAATGCCATTATGGATATGTTAAAATACTCCCCGCAGAATTCTTCTTTTTAGAAAAAGGACAGGTATTTTCGACAGGCCTTGGGATCACCACTTTCGCTGGTAGTGACCAACATCTTTCTGGAAACCTTTGAAGAAGAAGCTCTACCATATCATGGCAGAAATCCAAACTATGACTCAGATACATGGACGAGATATTTAATATAAAAAGGACCACAATACACTGAAACAACTCTTCAATCATGTCAACAGCATCACAATAAATCTGGAAAGAGAAGAAAATTATCAGCTCTCTTTTCTCGATGTTCTAGTTACCAAAAATAATTCAACTATTACTACTTTCGTATATAGCAAACCAACTCATACTGAACAATATCTAAACGTTAAACATCAACCAAACTCGGAATTGCAAAATCTCTTATAAATCGAGCCACCTACAATGCAGAAGAAGTTCTAAATAAATAAAAGGCAAAAATTCGATCCGATCTGCGAAAGAACGGTAAATAAAACTCTATACCACACCAACACAAAGGACGACAGACGTAAATACTGAAAGGAAGGCGACACTTATAATTCCACACATCAAAGCAATCTCAGAAAAGATAAGAAGAATAAACAACCAATACCATCTTTGGACTGTCTTCAAAACGACCACAATCGGCACAACACCAAGAACTGCATTTATCAGGTACCATGCGAGTGAGGGGATATCTACATCGGAAAAACCATGGAAGTTCGCTTTACAAAACACATCAAACGCAAAACTCGACAAGGGGACACAACTGGGTCAAAATATGGAATGGAAGGAGGCAAAGATCATCGTCAGGGAGAAAAATCTATTCAAGGGGAAGTTCAAAGAAACATCCTTCATACAGAAGAACCAGAATGTATTTTCCCAACAAATCGTCACCATCAAGGATATTTGGAAACCCATGCTTTCGGAGGACAGATTTCAACTGTGAAAGGGCGGAGGCAACCAAGTGTTAACTTCATGGTTCACTGAACATATGCTAGTATATAAGATTAGGTAGTCTTATATAGTTTTTGTTGCAGAAGCATTCGAAACGTTGTTTCTCTCAAACTAATAACTATTCAAACCAACATATTTCGAACTGATTTTCGTTCGAACCAATGTATCTCGAACTAATTTCCGTTCGAAAGATGTATGTCGAACTAATTGCAGTTCGGAAGAATATATTTCGGACAAATTTCTGTTCGAACGAATAAATTTCAAACTAAACCAATGTTTTCGAAATAATCGTTTTCGAACAACGTGTTTTAGAAGAAAATTCCGGGGCCTACAATATTTAATGCACACTCGTGTGAATTTAAGGCCGGTGGCAGCAGTATTCTGTGATTTGTTGAAGACATTAAAATACACGGTATTGGTAAAGTTTCCTGGATTCTCGCTTATAGGACAAAATACTTCCGTCTTGCAGATTTCAACATGGATTCCAACATGTAATTCACTATAAATTAGTTGGAAATAGATTTCTTTCGAATGTTAATTATAGTTCGAAATACATTGTTTTGAATATTAATTAGTTCGAAGACGTTGATCGAGTGGTGGGTTCGCTTAATTTTTCTGAAGTGAGGGTAAATAAATTAACATATTTCTGACATTTGTTCTATCGAAACGGAAGATTTTTGTCAACCTGACTAGCCGGGTTAGCAAGGTATCTCTTAAGTTTTCTTGTGAATTTGGTAAAGTTTAACATAATAACATTTTTCTGACTTTTATTGCTTTGAAGAAGTTATTTTATTAAACCTATGCCACTTTACAAGAAACATTGAGCAAACCCTACCATTCGAGCCAGTATCTCCCAAACTAATTGCGATTCGAACTAATGTATTTCGAAATAATTACCGTTCGAAAATTAGATTAAATAAAAAAAAAGATACCCCGATGCTTACGGAGACTTTGGTTACATTATTATCTTGGAACTTAATTTTCGAAGATGCGAAGGAATCGATCACTCAATATCTAAAGTTCAAGAATGACCGCGCAATACTGATGCTCGCTCCAAGGTTTCCAACTTTTCGAAAGTGTATTACCGTGCGGTGCCAAATAAATTACCCTACTTGAGCTCTAAATTACCGTACCAAACAAACACTGGAAAAAAATTGGAAAAGTTATATGGTACATGCTAAATTTTTATATAAGTTATAATAAACCCAGTAATAATATTCCCATATATCTATTCAATTTCTATGGTGAAATCGTTATCGAGTCGACTTCCTCATCTTCCACCCTACTACGACTTGTAGTTATTCGGTTTAACATATTTTTACTTGCTTCAAAATTAATCCAGTTTCCGGAAATTCTAACGCATTGCTTGCTCAATAAAGTATCATTTAAAATTTCTGTGATTAATTTGTTCCTTAACCTAGTTTTGATATCGAAAATACCCGTTCACATTAAGCGTCGTTGGAATATGGCAATGAAAGAATATTTAAAACAAACCGCACTAGATCTGCAAAAACCCAAGTATCATATTCATCTGTAAATTTTAATAACTCCCCAAAAAACTTCTATATCATCTTTAACGTTATTCGGTAAAAGTCGCCACTGATCATCAATTGATTGGCGAGATTCAAGTTCATGATATAGATTATTTAAATCAAACACAGTAATATTTGTATTCTAGAAATATTTTTATTTATCATTTAAAGAAATGCCTGATTAGCTCAAATTACCGTACTTTTGGTGTAAGGTAATAGGTTTGGCTCCTATCTCGTACATTTGGCAAAATTAGCGTGCATGTACGAGAATTACCGTACAGATGGCAACCCTGGCTCGCTCTGCCATTCGCCTGTCCATTTAGGCTTGTTTTCGCGATTGCGTCACACCCTACATATCTCCGTCGCTTTCCCTCTATAACGTTTAGAACGATATGGAATTTATTCATTCCAACTCATTGATTTGTTTGTGTCAGATGTTGGAAAATTTTGTAAATAATCCGTGGTTATTACTTGCCAAGGAGCTTTCGTTAGATCAGGTATGTTTCTTTATTTAATCTTAGGTTCAAATGAATATATCTAGAACCAATTACCGTACGAACCAATCTATTTCGAACTAATTATCATTCGAAAGAATATATTTTGGACTAATTTCTGCTCGGACAAATATAATTCAAATTCAATGTTTTCGAACAAAAGGCCGGGACCCAAAATATTTAATTTTCAAAAAAATTGCGCACTAAATTTAGGGCCCGAGTCGGTAGCAGTAGTATTCTATGGTTTTTTGAAAGCAAGGGACTGCGTGGATCATACAAAATTAAATATATTTTTTAAATTGTTGATGTGAGGTTTTAACCGGTTTTAACCAAACATTATACCGAAAACCCAATTTTCCGAATTTTTGTTGCTTGTTTATCTGTCTATTCCAGTATTAGCCAAAATTACTAGTAAACCGAGGGTAATTAAAAGATCCACTCCTGACTGTTAAAACTAAAAATTCGGTGGCATTAGTGAATCTTCCTGGCTCCTCGCTTATAGGGCAATTTCGTGTCTATCTTCACTTTCGAGAGTCATGGAAAGCGTAATGAAAATAAGAGTACTTGTCCATCTGCACAAAGATGACGCAAAGGCAAAAACACAAAGGATGTTATTAATGTTATCGAAGTGCAACAGTCTAAATTCAAGGTTAGAGTCGATAGCAGCAGTATTCTATGATTTTTCGATGGCATTCGACTGCGTGTATGGATGAATATAGCGGCGAAAACTTAAAACGTATAGTTTTCACGGTACAATATATAATTCACTATTAATGTTTTTAATAGCTTTTAGCAAAAGCTTTCACTCCTCATTTTTGACGAAGATAAGCGAAACATAAAATTAGAGGTGAAAAGGTTAAAATTTCATTTTTACACTGGTAGGTAAATTGAAGCGGGTAATGGGCCTTTTTAAGAGGATATCACCTATAAATATCTTACTTATCTATCTTAATCTTACTTTGACAAAAAGGACAAGAAGATGGTATACCACTGGGGATCACCACTTTCGCCGATAAAGAGATCCAAACTATGACTAAGATACATGGACGATATATTTATCATCTGGAAAAGGTGAACAATACACTAGTACAATTCTTCAATCTTATGTCACAGCAAAAGAAACTGCATCACATTAACTATGGGAAAAAAAAGAAAATTGTCAGCTCTCTTTTCTCGACGTCTAGTCATCAAAAAGAATTTAACTGTTACCACTTCCGTATATCGCAAACCAACTCATACTGACCAATATCTAAACTTTAAATCAAACCCTCCACATCAACCAAACTGGGAATTGCAAAATCTCTTATAGATCGAGTCACCTACATTTGCAATACTGAAGAAGCTTTAAATAAAGAAAAGGCAAAAATTCGATCCGATCTGCAAATGAACAGTTTCTCCACTACACACTCTTTAAACCACACCAACACAAAGGACGGCAGACGTAAATACTGAAAGAAAGGCGACACTTGTAACTAATAAGAAGAATAGCTAACCAATACCATCTTCGGACTGTCTTCAAAACGACCACAACAACAAGAAGTCTATTAACGAAAACTAAACCATATCGCCACAACACCAAGAACTCTATTTACCTGGTACCATGCGAATGTGGGGATATCTACATCGGAAAAACTAGCCGACCCCTGGAAGCTCGCCTTACAGAACACAAGCGCAAAACTAAACAACTCGGAGACACAACTGGATCAAAAATAGCTCAACAGTGGTAGGAAAATCAACATCATAAGGAATGGAAAGAGACAAAGATCATCGCCAGAGAGGAAAATTTATTCAAGTGGAAGTTCAGAAAAACAGAATTCATACAGAGGAACCAGAATGTATTTTCTCAACAAAGCATCACTATCAAGGATATTTGGAAACCCATACTTTTCGAAGGTACCAGATTTAAACTGTGAAATGGTGGAGACAACCAAGTGTAAACTTCGTGGTTCACTGAACATAGGTTAGTTTTACGGTTTACCGAACACATGCTAGTATATAAGATTAGATAGTCTTAGTTTTTGTTAGTATTCACCTTCTGGCGATTGCATATACATAACCATTCGAAACGTTGTTTCTCTCGAACTAATGACTATTCGAACCAATATATTTCCAATTAATTTTACCGTTCGAAACAATGTGTTTCGCACTAATTTCCTTCCAACGAATACACTTCAAACTAATTACTATTCGAACTAATGGTTTTTCAAACAACGTGTTTTCGAAGAAAATTCCGGGATCGACAATATTTATTCTTTAAAAATCTCGTCTGAGTTTAGGGTCAGAGTCGATAGCAATAGTGTTCTGTAATTTCTCGAAGACATTAAAAGTGGGATTTACTAAAAAGGTTTAGCCTAAATTTAAGTGAAATGGTTGATTTTAACCATTTTATACCAACTTCCTTGAGTTTTGGACATAGTTTGATTTATAAGAATAATTTTAATTCTTTTTTTTTTTAGTGAAAAATCATAAGAATCATCTTAACACAACCTTTTGTTGGATTTAATAAGAAAGTTTTAATTTAAAATAAGTTTTTTGTTAACCCTAGGTGGAGATCTAAATGGTAAACACTCTGTTGAGCAAATTAAAATTAACGTTATATGTCACTCTTATCAAAACTTACCCTTGTTTATTGATTTTCGCGATTAATACTCACCGTCACAAAACCATTTCGATATGTAATCATAAAATAAGGATTAGATTAACCTTTTATTTATTTTAAATGGGTTTTTATTTATCGAAAATGTGAAAAAACTTTACAATCGAAAACCACAATAACAATATTTCATCAAATGAGGTCATGAAAACAAATGCGGCTAAAAACAGATCTGAATCCAATCATTCACTGATGCGTTCACAAAAGAGTCATGTCAGCTCAACGAACTGGACAGTGCCCGGTTCTCTGGTAGCACATGAGAAAATGGCCATTAGCAAAGTACCGATGAAAACCGCAGCTTTGAGACTTTTGAGTGTGATATTTCAATGGAAAGCTGTTTGATGATTAAGCTTTTAGATAAACGCAATGTTTTAATTTCAGTTTTCGATTTTCTTCATTGGGAACAGTTTTCGTGCATAATCAGTGAACTTCACTTATGTTTGTTTTGCCTCGTAGTGCCCACATAAATATGTTTTTGTGCTGAAATGGGTCCAAAATATGGCGTTTTCCTAGACAAAATTGGAGGTGTTTTATATTAAATTAAATATATTAAATAAGAAAAAATAATTATTGTAAAACGGTTACTTAGGGAAATTATAAACGAACTTATTAGCGATTGCCCCAAGACAATTCTTTCTGGTTGCTATAAATTTAAACCAACCCTCAGAGGTGGTCTAAAAAATAAGCAACTTTATAACCTCAAACACAGATAATGATGCTATTATGTGCCAAATTTTTGGCGCATTGACCATTTGTTATTTTGAAACATATCAAAAAAAATCTCTACTAAAATATGGTATATTTTGAGAAAAAAAAGTAGTTTTTCAGTGGTATTTTGCAATAAAAATAAAAAATGATCAATAACTTTGTGTCTTTTCTGTATGGGTAAGTATTTTTTGAAAATTGGTTTTAAAACTTAGTACCCCCACAGGTTTAAATATTTAGACCTACAGGGGGACTATTTTAGATCTTAGTAAAACCCACTGTAAAATTCGTGTGGCATTAACAGTATTGGTAAATCTTCCTATAGCTCCTCGCTTATAGGGCAATTTCGTTCCTGTCTTCACTTTCAAAAGTCATGGAAACTGGTGGTGGTGGGTTAGTATTTTATGAATTGTCGAAATCCTTCGACTGCGACATTGTCGGATTTGATCAAATCACTTCCGTCTTGCGGATTTAGACATGTAATTATCTATTAATGTTTTAATAGCTTTTAGGAATAGCTTTCACTTCTCATTTTGCGACGCAGATAAGCGAAACACAAAATAAGACGTGAAAAGGTTACAATCTTACCTTTAAACTGGTGAGGCGGGTAATGGGTTTTTAAGAGGATATCATCCAAGTATAGATAAACTATTTGTATAAATTAAATATTTCAAAAAAAATTGTTTGTGATGGATTTTAACCAAACGATATATAGACTTTTTGTCTGTTTTTTTTCCGCCGTAACGCAAAAACTAATAAATCGATTTTGATGGGAGTTCCAACTTATAAAATTATGAATTTTGTTATATTTTGTTAATAGAAAGTTACTTAGTTCCACCTGTATATAATTTTTTTTAGACGCTATAGGTATTTAAAAATGCAATATTCGGATTACATTCAGAATATTTAGTGAATAATAAAGAAACTTGACTATTGGACATTAACAGGATGTGTTTTGAACATTCCGAATATTCCAAAAATATTTACTAAGAGCACTGATATTCTATAGTAATCAACTGTAGAAAATAATCATTAAAAATATAATGCTCCATCTTTGACTAAGCCAAGCTTATGAACATAGCATATTATAAGGCATTTCCTTATTCCCTTATTAAGGCACGACCGTGCTCAATAAGTCCCTAATTATGCTTTGTCTTATTTTTTAATGAAAACTGTGTAGCAGACTGGACTATCTCATTATATGGAAACGCAACAAACCTAGAATAAGGGCCATTGTTTGCAATAGCGCCTTCTTAAGTTTAGCCGGCAGCGTTCTCATTTGAAAGCTCAACACTTAAAACTATTTTAATTAAAACGACGGCTAATTTAACTCCTCGAGGGCAGGGGAATTCTCATAGTAATAGATTCTGGTCGGTATGTTGGAAAAGTGTTATGGTGCATGCGCGAAATTTTGACTAGTCGACGCCATTTTTTTCTCGTTTTGTTTTAATTTTACGTGTTTTCATTAAATTTTGAATGTTATACATGTTATATTGCTGTGAATGAAATATTTTTTTTCATTTTTGGTTTTGGCTTCTAACCAACTCATATAGATACCGAACATCCATTTTTTAAAATTTTTGTCTGTTCGTTTGTTCCAGCATCACGCAAAAACTAGTACACGGATTGAAGTTTCATCACTGGTTTTCTTGGAGTACTGGGCAGGACATAGGCTTTTTCTCATCAAAATCGGTTTACGGGAACAAAATTTAGGATCATATATAACAAGAAAAACGGGAAAAAATGAGTAAAATTGCATGCGAAGCTACGGGGGTTCCGCTAGTTACATAATATAAATTCAAGTTACCTTTACCTGGTACGGCGCGGCGCTGCGACGGCGGGCGCCGACGATGATGACCAGGTTAAGCTAGAGGCCCTTTATACATTTGACAGTTGTTGTTTTACCAGGGGTGTATTGCCCTCTCTTTCTAGTTTTTTCATATTTGCATGTAAAACGGATTTTATGAAATGGACTGATGTTTTGTTGTCTCTTTTTATAATTTCCCCAAACAGTTTTTGAAAGATAGATTTTTTTTTGGTTAGTAAGATATGTCAAGCTTTGACAAAAAAAAACAAAAACAAACAGTGAATACACACGGTAGTAATAATAGGTAAAATATAAAGACTCCCCTGATCTATATTTTTGTTACTCTTTTTCTTACGATAAAACATGGAAACATAATGTGTTATTTATTAACGAAGTACGTGCTAAATGCGTATGTTTGTAACTACTGCTTGTAGCTCACTTACCTCTCAAATTCGGCTATTTTTATTAATTTTCCAGCTTGGTAAATGCATGTTTTCTTTTCACTTTTCCTGAGTTTTTTTCTCCGTTGAATAACTGAACAATACAAGTTCGTCGAGGCACGTATTTTTACAGTTTTTGATATAGCAAAATTCCATTTCTAAACCTGACGTTTCTTAATCAAAAATCTGACAGTGACCAAGTTATGTATTGTCAGTCAAACATTTCCCTAACATCTCTCAAATCCAGTTGCTCACCTTTGGTCAAACAATAACTGTCAAAAATCGTATACAGGGCCTCTAAGTTAAGCCACACACTTTACCTCAGGTTTAAACTGATTTAACTTTGTGTCTTCATCAATAGTACAAATTTATATACGGGAGGTTTCAAAATTCAGTATCATAATTTTCAAGAGAAGACTTATTTTCATAAGAAGTGATAAAGTTTCAAGGTTTTTTAAGTTTTTCCTTTATAGCGCTTGCAGTTTTTGAGATATTTAGGTCAAAAACAAAAGTTTTAAGATTTATGTCATCCAGCATGCCGACTAATAGTAAAAATCTACAGGGAGATATTGTTTTAAGGGTCAAGCCTTTTTTCGCTTTATAAACTTTTTTTGAATTATTTATTGTTTGTTTAAAATCTTTCTTATCTCTTGTTATTTTTTTGCTTATGTGACCGTTAACGAGAAAAAAAAAATGTTTCGTAAATTTTTAACTGAAGAGTGCCTTTTTATTCATTTTAGGGTTCAAAGAGTAATATAAATTCCTATTTTCGGAGAAAAAGTGGTACTTTAAATCCCTAGGGATTTAAATCGTATTTTAAAGGGTTATAAAGGAAATTTCTTTGCAACAAAAGCTAAATTTAAAAATTTATTTTCAATAATTTTGTTGTAAATAGAACATGAATTGGATGTAATAAAGGTGTAACGCCTTTAGAACAATATTAAACTATAAAAAACAACTTAATTTCTATTGTTTTACCTAGTTACTTGTCATAACATACCAAGATTTTCAGTTGACAGATAGAAAAAATGTTTTAATGTAAATCAATCAACTTTCCTATTTGACATTGAACACCCTGTATTTTTTTATTTTGTGGTTTTGTTTTCCTTTCTTATTTCAAAAATATATCAATTGTCTAGGTGCGGTAAACAGTTTTTGAGATATTGCATGTTTTTGGTGGATTTTTGCACTCTTGTTATGGACTTTATATATATGTCATTTTTATGTCAAATGTATAAATAACTATACTAAATTAGGACTATCCTATTTTTAAATACGAACGACAACAAAAACGACAACAAAAAAGAGCATTAACGGGAGTGCAAAAATCCACCAAAAACATGCAATATCTCGAAAACTGTTTACCGCACCTAGACAATTGATATATTTTTGAAATAAGAAAGGAAAATAAAACTTAAGAAAATAAAAAATACAGGGTGTTCAATTTAAAATAAGAAAGCTGATGTCAAATTTGGACATATGGAATGACATTTGACAGCATTTGTCAAAGTTTTCAAAAAATTTGGACAAAATTATTCAAATCCCACCTTAAAACATTTTTCATTATCACTACTAGACACTACACTACTAGCACTGGATCGCAAAAGGCATCTAATATTTGGGGTAGTTAAACTAGACCCAATATTGACTGGGGACTACTCCATTAAGGACCTGTACAAACTTGCGCAGGGGATAAAACTAATGGAGTCGTTAGCCTAGGAACTAAGAGGTTGCACAATAAGCCAGTAATGGCTGCAGTGCAGTGACTGTGGCTTGCCACCTTGCAGGTTGGAGTCACAATCGAGGGATTTTAGTCGGTAGGAATCCGACACTACCCGGGCTCTCCTGGTAGAGGAGAAATGACTCTGGCAGGAAAGTAGTTCGGGCGTCTTATGCAAGATTTCCCCTTGATACCCTTAAAAAAAAGCCACTTAAAGTAAATATTTCAACGCATCCGTATTGGTATACGTAACGCGTTCGAAACAAAGTCAAAATACGCTACATTTTTGACTTGCTCATGCCATGTTTCGAACGATGCCTGCTTCTTTGACGGGTGTGATGACAGAATCTCGTTGCGTACGGAAGGATGTACGTATTTTTAGGGACCCACAAACGTATGCAACGATTTCAATCAGCAGTCCTATCATCACACCCTTCAAAAAAGCGGGCATCGTTCGAAACATCGTATAAACAAGTCAAAAATGTTGTATATTTTGACTTTGTTTCGAACGCGTTACGTATACCGATACGGATGCGTTGAAATATTTACTTTAAGTGTCTAATATTAACCGCGTTAACCGGGGTGTCCAAATATAATAAATCACCCTGTACCCAGCCAACGGCAGTAGCACGACGCCGTCGCACAGAGGAACGGCTTAGTATAATATCAGAGACATAGACCAAAAAATGTTCATTATATTTTTAAAATTAAATTCAAACAATTATTTAGAAAGAAGCCGATTTATTATCATTTTATTGTAATTTTGGGTAATAGATATCTTAAGGCGTTAAATTTTGGCTACAAGTGTGTCTATTTACAAATTTTACTGCTACTTAAATGATATGCCAATGAAAAGTAAATATAAAAAAAAATCTAGTATAAAATGTTGACTTTAGTAAATATTTTTGTTATATGATTGCCTAATACTGATTAATTGTTTTTTGAAATTTTTACACAAATAAGTCGTCTTTTTTATCAGAAATATAATAATAAAATGAACAAATTAGGTAAAAATATATCAAAATCTAAGTTTTTGTATTTACAAAATTTGATATTCGACAGGATTCGCTTTACCAGTAATCTCAATATAATTGCTGGAGTATTATGACCACGAAAATATAACATTTATCTGCTACGATCTGCTACCAAGATGGCTATGGAAGTTGAGCGTATGGGCGAAGCGTCATTTTTGCAGTTCATTATAAAAAAATGAAAAAAAAGAAAAAATAAAAAAAATATGTTTTTATAATAAAATTAAAAGCTCCTTCTTTCCAAAAAATTTCCAGACGAAAAATTTAGGTGACATTTAAGCAAACTTAGCATATAAAAAAAATAGGTTTTTTTAAAACGCACTATATTTTTGGGTTGCCCTGTATATGGTTTAAATCATGTAAAGTAACTATTTTTTTAAATTTAAGTCGTTGCTCTTTGCACAATATAACTGTGTATAAAACTCATTCCTAGCTTTTCCAGATTAAAAGTTTCAAGTAAAAAACCTCATGTCCCTCTGTTCTCATAAGGTCGTTCCACTGTGCGTCGCACTGAATTGCTTTTCCATTGATAATAATAAATACCTACTAAATTTTGTTCTGTTTCAAACTAACCTAATTGATTTTTTTTAAATATTTTTTTATTTCAAATATATTTTTCGAATTACCCATAATTCTGTGAATTCCAAACTAAATGAGTAGTAACAAGCAATGACTTTTTTAGAAGATATTTGAAACAAAAAAAAATCATTGGAATCGGACCACTAGAAGGAAAGATAAAAATATTCTAAAGAATCTAATAACAGCCATCTTTAATGGCCGCCATTTTGGTGTTCTACACGGATTCAGAGATTGATCTGGATCTAAAAAGTTCTCTTTTGGTATCAACTACTACCCCAGAAAGTGGCATACCTTAATCAAAGAATGCACGATTCTTTGATGTGCCCAACGTACTAAAAAGCGAGTTGCTAGAACGTTTACACGTCGTTTTAATGCAACATTAAGTCGCCATTGGCAACGTTAAAACGTCGACAAATTGTTTAAATATGTATCACCATTCTTGCCCATACATTGATGCTCCTGGTGTCGAGCTTTTCTGATTATGTATGGATCTTCTATTGCCCAAACATCAACGTTGTGGTAATTCACTATTTCATCGCGTGCAAATTGAGATTCGTCGGTAAATACGAGATACGAGATCAAAATTCAGGATACCTAGTACACTTGTGCAGTATCCATCTTAAGAACTGCAAGCGCCGTGGAAAATCTCGAGGAAGCACTTTGGACGCTGCGCGCTGGATATAATAACCCTCCAGACAGTTTACTGGGAGACATCCAAATTCCGTGCTATCTGTCGACTAATCATACCAGAATTTTCGCCGATAAAATTTAAAACCACTTTTCCTACGACCATACACGAAGGTAACTAAATCTGCACTCGATAACGCCTCAGAAAGTTTTATATTTCAGAAGCATATCAATTTTATTTTCGTCTCTAGAGAGACGAAAATGCTTTCTTCTCTAGTGACGAAAATGAATGAGAGCAAACTATCCAAACAATGTAGGTTACTAGTAGGCTATGGTTTGTAGAAGCGTCGGAAATAGACCGAAACTATTTTCGTCCCTAGAGAAGAAAATACTTTCTTCTCTTGAGATGAAAATGAAAACAATTTAATAATAATAAAAATATGAATTAAAGCCTAAAGTGGTCGTAGGAAAAATAACAAAGAACTCGATAGAAAGTAACTTTCTTACATTCACGCTCGTGTGAAATATGTTACTTTCTTCTCTCGTTATGTAATATACTATTACCTATTGCTAAGTACTTCCTACTTAGTACTTTGTAGGTTATTGGCAGCTCAGAAAGCAAGCAATAAAGTGCAAAATTTGTTTGAAAGTTTGAGACAATGATGTGTTTGAAATTAACTCTGTGTTTCGGACTTCCATTGTCTATATTTTATTTATACACGACGTTTCGATCAGTACAATCTCTGATCGTCTTCAGATGCAAACTACGTAGTTTGCATCTGAAGACGATCAGAGATTGTACTGATCGAAACGTCGTGTATAAATAAAATATAGACAATGGAAGTCCGAAACACAGAGTTAATTTCAAAGTGCAAAATGATGTGCCAAAGACATTTGGTAGGCAGATGAGAATCCTACCGCCAGAGAGTTCTCTTGTTTTCGGAAAAACAGAAAAGAGGCTTTCTTCAGGCTTATGGAGACGGCAAAATTGCAAAATTTGTCGGTGTTATTATAATAGCTGACGGTTTTAGACGCGTTTTATTGTTAGAACGAGCTTCAAGCTACAATGCTTGAAACCGACATTAATAGCTTTTAGCTATAATCTTCTACGACTTTTTAACATTCGCAGGCCAAGAAACATCCATACGATAAACAAAAAAGGTTATTTATTTTCGATAGAAATTAGTTACAAATTTGGCATAAAAACTCTTTGGCTCCAGACGCTGAGGTGTTTAGTTTTTAATAGTAGTGGGGGATGAAAAGAGAGTAGAATGGGGGGTTGAACTGCAGCTAGTGGAACATCGTTTTCACATTTAGATGGAGAATTACATTTTTAACAAAATTCAATTGGATTACTCTATTTATGAGTATTAACTAGGTTAGAACATTTTTTGGGCGCAGGATTTTCCCAAAAATTTCGATACCTTTTTCTGTCGAATCTAAAATAGCTCGAAAATATTTTAGGCGAAACTGAAGTGACCCTATCTATAATTTCGATAGGCCATGAAGAGGGGGCGATTTTGTTCTCTAGCCTTCATGGCCTTCATTTTTTTTTTTCATAGACCTAGTCAAAAGTATTTTACTCGTTAAACAGATAAGCTCTTTGGCCAATACTGGCAAAAGCTGGATGCCCTCAAAAATATATTCAAATTCTTAGACTACTACACGACAATATAAATGTAACAGTCCTGAGCAACGATGGACCAGGAGAGTAATTCCAGGCGTTAAACAAGGGTGTGTTATTGCGCCCACCCTATTCTCTATATTTTTAGGTGCCATGCTTCACCTTGTTAAGGAACATTTTCTGACGGCAGTGGAAATTCTATATAGATTCGACGGTGGCCTACCTAATCTAGGCAGACTGCGAGCAAAAACTAAGGTCTCGACGACCTCGGTAATCGAACTGTATTACAAAATTGCATAGTGCATAGCATGCCGCATAAAAAGTTCAACCTTATGGAAATATATCTATGTATATGCAATATGGCGGCTCCAAATTCGTATCTGATTGGTCTAACTGTTATGCTATTTTTTATGCAAGTTTGTGTGTGACAGAGTGAAGGTCTACAGCTGGTAATCAACGCATTTAACCAAGTCTACAAAAGCATTGGCCTACAGGTCCATCTTGCCAAAACGCAAATTCTTCACCAACAAGAACCAGGAATCCCCAAGCTCCAAACATTTCCATAAATGACCATCCTCTGCAGAACGTGAAACATTACCCATACCTTGGGAGCCACCTATCATCAAATGCAACTATTGACGTAGAAATACAGCATCGCCTAAAATGTGCTAGCGCAGCGTTCGGACGGCTTTCGGAGAGAATCTTCAACAATCATGACGTCAATGCGGAGACCAAACTTCGTGTCTACAACACAGTTATAATACCAACTCTAACATACGGATGCGAAACGTGGACCACCTACAAAAGGCATATCAAACAACTAGAAAAATATCACCAAAGTTGTTTAAAGACAAACATAAGTGTGTTAGAAGAAGCCAGAACAACTAGTATAGAAGCCCTTATCTTCAAGCACTAGCTTCGTCGGACTAGTCACGTTATCCGCATGCCCGAAACACGTCTCCCAAAGCAGATATTTTATGGACAACTGAAGGAAGGAAAAAGAAATCAAGGAGGTCAACAAAAAAGGTACAAGGACGTTCCCAAAGGCAGTATGATAAAGAGTCACATCGATATAAACAACTTCGAGACCACGGCAAACGATAGGGCTTCATGGCGCCGAACAGTTCATGAGGGAGCACAAACTTTTGAAGAGCAACGACGTAGACTAGAGACGGAAAAGAGAGAACATAGAAAGGAGCGACACAATGGAAGAATAGATGACCAACAACACCCGGCTGCTGCCGAACTGTGGAAAAGTGTGCGGCTCGAGAATTGTATAGTCGGTATCGAGTGATTGCCTACGATGATGAATTTCGGTATTAATATATTCAGATAGCCAAGCTGCAGTTAAAGCTCTAAAAGCAGTGCAAGTGACGTCCAAACTAGTTTAGGACTGCAGAACAGCTCTAAATAGGCTGGCAAGCACCAAAAGACTGACACTAGCCTGGGTTCCAGGCCATACTGTGGAAATGAAAAAGCCGATGAATTGGCCAGACAAGGCTCGGCTTCACAGGGCCTGAGAACCATTTTGTGGCATCGCTAAGGCCAGAGCCAAGTAATCTATTAAACAGTGGCTCACCGAAGAGACAAGCGGTCTGTGGGAACAACCGCCTGGGCAAAAACAGGCCAAACAGTTCATTAAAGAATGTTTATCAAAGCTGACTGCAGAACTTCTTAGTACTCACTGCAAACTCAATAAGCACTTGTATGCAATGAGGTTGGTTGAATATGCTACATGCCGATTCTGCAAGAAAGAGGAAGAAATCTCATTACATGTCCTATGTCAATGTAAAGGCTTAGGTAGAACCAGAGAGCTACATACAGGGCACACTGGCAAAGCTTCTGGGTTTCATGACAAGAACGGGGCTGCAACTTATTTTGTAGTTCTAGCAAAGCAGGAAAGGAGAAAGGGGAACCACAGTAGATCTGAGAAGGTCGAGGTGGTTCTACAACACCCCGTTTGTAATCTAATCTTACCCGTAATTTTGAGTCTAATTATTTACTTGTTTACTTACTGATATAATATGCTACATTCTTGCGAATACTGCAAGGATGAGATAGGTGAGACGTAGTCGCTGTTGCACGGCGTTTCCGTTCTGAGCATGCGCACTGAGATACGACAACGACTAAGCACCTTTTTTATGTGCAACTTTAAATGTTTATGGGTGAGGCGTAACGCCGTATCAGATACGTCAAGGAATAAGCACTCTTTTTGTATGTAACTGTGTCTATTGTCGTATACCGTCTGTACTATAGAGAAGTGTTCATAGTCATTTCAAAGGCCTTGGGCAATCTAAATTCTTATTAGCCTTAATTATTTTTGAATCCACCTTGGTCTCGATTTTACGTAGAAAAAAATTGCATTAAAAATTGAAAATACGTCCATGTTTTATTTACTAATTAATCAACTGCGCTAGAACTTGACATTTAATTAGTTAAAAACGCAAAATAAAGACTTATTGACCCGGCATTTAAACAAGAACTGTGTAGTTTTTAATATCAATTACAATGTGCATGCTGGTAACTAGGTTTTGATGAATTTAAGAAAAAAAAAACCCGCGCATCTTGAGTGCAAACAGAGGCGTCTGATTGATTTAGTAAGAGATTTGGTACTTTTAAACGAACTTTCTGAAGTACTGGGATCTAGGTTGTAACAACAAAAGCTTGCCTCAGAAACTACCTTTTTGTAACATATTTTGCAAAAAACGGACCGCTACACTGCCAAGAAATTGCCGATCTAGTTACATGCTTCGGCTCTAAACTGTCAGCCAGGCAGACAAAACGCGCAGGAGTGTATGCGGAAAGCCTAGAAGTTCAGAAAATTTATCAACCGGAGTTATATGCCATTATCATGGCAGCAAGCCTATCGGAAATCAGGAATGGCAGGAGGGACATATATATATATATATATATATATATATATATATATACGCTCCTACAGCCAGGCTGTCTTCAAGCCTCTAAGTGCACCCAAAATAGTCAGTAGTCTGGTAGAGGAGTGCGCTAAAGCACTTCAAACATTAGCTTAAGACAGAAGGATAACACTGATGTGGGTCCCAATTCATGAGGGAATACCAGGGGAACGAGAAAGCGAAAAAACTTGCCAGACTAGGGACCGAAACCGTTACAGAGTGAGCTTTCAATTGGGCGAACAATGAACTGAAGACGTCCTGGAGGCAATTGCAATTGCATTAAAAATTGAAAATACGTCCATGTTTTATTTACTAATTAATCAACTGCGCTAGAACTTGACATTTAGTTAGCTAAAAACGCAAAATAAAGACTTATTGACCCGGCATTTAAACAAGAACTGTGTATTTTTTAATATCAATAACAATGTGCATGCTGGTAACTGGGTTTTGATGAATTTAAGAAAAAAAATCTACCCGCGCATCTTGAGTGCAAACAGAGGCGTCTGATTGATTTAGTAAGAGATTTGGTACTTTTAAACGAACTTTCTGAAGTACTGGGATCTAGGTTGTAACAACAAAAGCTTGCCTCAGAAACTACCTTTTTGTAACATATTTTGCAAAAAACGGACCGCTACACTGCCAAGAAATTGCCGATCTAGTTACATGCCTCGGCTCTAAACTGTCAGCCAGGCAGACAAAAGGCGCAGGAGTGTATGCGGAAAGCCTAGAAGTTCAGAAAATTTATCAACCGGAGTTATATGCCATTATCATGGCAGCAAGCCTATCGGAAATCAGGAATGGCAGGAGGGACATATATATATATATATATATATATATATACGCTCCTACAGCCAGGCTGTCTTCAAGCCTCTAAGTGCACCCAAAATAGTCAGTAGTCTGGTAGAGGAGTGCGCTAAAGCACTTCAAACATTAGCTTAAGACAGAAGGATAACACTGATGTGGGTCCCAATTCATGAGGGAATACCAGGGGAACGAGAAAGCGAAAAAATTTGCCAGACTAGGGACCGAAACCGTTACAGAGTGAGCTTTCAATTGGGCGAACAATGAACTGAAGACGTCCTGGAGGCAACAGTCAGTATGCAGACAGTCCAAGCTATTCGTGGAGGGTCCGAATGTAGCCTTAAACAAGACTCGAAAGGACATTGGACTGCTGACAGGGATGCTGACTGGACACGAATAAGAGTAGCAGAAGATTCCGTGTGTCCCGCTTGCGGGCTCAAAGAGGAATCGTCGCAGATCAAGGCAGCTGAAGTGGGGATTTCCCACAATAGAGGAAGAAGAGCTGCACTCGCTCAAGTGGCCCGACATACTAAACTTCGTAAAGAAGACAGGGAGGCCCGGAGAGAGAGTTACGGCGAAAGTAGGGGCGGCATAGGGGTAAAGAACGGGGTTTGGCAGAGAGGTCCCATAAAGAGGCCTAATTGCCAGGCCCACAGGACGCCCCTATACTACTACTACTACTACTACTACTACATCCCTCGGAGCCCGTGAGTACACACCTTCTAACTGAAGACTTTTCATCGAGTCTTCAAATTCATTCAGTTTATTTAGAGGAAAACTATGAAAATTTAGAGGAATTCCTTTTAAGAATACAATGTGAAAACGCAACTTGCAAGTGTGTGAAGATCTAAAAATTTTAGGCCTTCCTTTGGGTCACTAAATTTCCATGTTTTTTGTGTGGGTGGGATTGCAGGAATCGATAACATCATTGGATAAAAAGGAGATTGGCCACAAAAAGAGACTTTAACACCTGAAACCAAAAATGTAATTCGCGACCCTCAAAAAGTTTTACTTCCACTACTTCACATAAAACTTGGACTTATGAAATAATTTGTTAAAGCATTAAACGAAGAACGAAATTGTTTTGAATATCTGTGTAAAACCTTTCCGACTCCGCAGATTAGGAGCTTGATGCAAGGAAAAAGGAGAAGGAAAAACATGAGGGAATACAAAGAGGGAATCCTTGTAGGACCGCAGATTAAGAGCTTGATGAATGATAAAGAATTTCAAAATATAATGGAAGATAAGGAAATACATGCATGGAATGCTTTTAAAGAAGTTATACATAAATTTCTAAGGAATTATAAAGACTCAAACTATGTTGAGATTTTTGAAAATATGCTGGCAAAATTCAGAATTCTTGGGGCGATATGAGCGTAGAACTTTTCTTTTTACATTCCCATTTGGATTATTGTTAGGAAAATTTTAGGGACGTCAGTGAAGCGCAAGATGAAAAAGCGCTGGGACACAAAAATGATGGCCCATTACTGTTGGACATTGAGAAAAGATCTTCCTCTAGCTGAATATTACAGAAAAACAAACAAAAAAAGCTTTTCTGAAAAAAGAAGAACTTTTTTTTTTAAGAAGCGTAAACAATAAGTAACTATTTGTAACTAACAGTTTTCTTCTTAAACTGCAAATCATTGATTTTACAAATTTATTTTAATTTAAGCAATTTTTCTCAACAACAATTATTAAAATTATTATTAATTATTATTATCAATTATTAAAATTATATTATTAAATTATCAAAAATTATATTTTAAGTACATACAATTTTTTCCAAATATGTTTTAATGATTTACAAAAAACGTGAAATATTTTGCTGAATACTACACAAAATTCTTCCTGCGGCGCTATAACATCATTAAATATTACACTTTTTTATTTATTTATTATTAGTAGTAGTAGAAAATGGTATGGTATTAGTACTACAGCACTTTCTGGAAAATCACTAGACAATGGCATAGTGTTGGTACTACCACACTTTTAAGAAAAGCGGTAAACAGTGGTACGACACTAATAACATGGCATTTAAAGAAAAGAATACCTTAAGAACAAGTTTCTATACTGTAGTTGGATCTTTACGCAATTTAATTAAAACATTCAACGCTTTAATTTTGAAAATTTTTAATTATTAAATTGGATCTTCCAAATTAAATTTCCACCCGGGAGGAAGTGGTGTAAGACAGCTCAGGCTAGGGAGATTTAGATGCGAGATGAGTTTTTTATTTTTACGCTTTTTTACGGTCGCGCGGAGATTATCTTTTGTTTTACAAACTAAATTTTACATTGCATAGATTGGAATTTTAGTTTATTTTGTAAGGTTCAACAGTAAATAAGCCTTACTGCGGGGGAGTTTGCAGCTTTTTGAAGGAAGGGGGCGGCTTAGTGGGTGTGGCTTGGATTAGTGTTTTCACTTTAGCAAGGGAAAAAGTGTTTCAAGAAGGTTATGTTATCCACGTGACTTACTGACAAATTCTCAAAAGTCACACTAGTAACTTGTCAGAATTCTGGAAAGTTGCGATAAAAATAAACGTCAAACGTTCAATATCTCACCATGTAAAAGAAAAGACAGAATTTGTGTGACTTTTCTGAGCAGTGACAGCGACATATTCCATGGCTATTCAACACCGTTCTTTAGTTAAGCAGGTGTTGGGCTATTTTGCATGTTAAGAGTTTTAAAGGTTTGTTTACACGCAAAAATAGGCTTAATAAAATACATTTTTAAATAAAAAAAGGATTTTTTACAAAAGCTCCTACAAAAATTAAAATAAACATATTTTTTTATTGACTGAAACAGTAATAAAAAACTAAACTTCAAGGAATATTAGCACATAAGTCCTGACCAAAAAGCAGTTTGTAAACTTGTGTTTAAAAAAAAGTGCGAGATTTTCTGACGGTTTTTAAAGAATCGCGACTATAGTACCACTTTTTTGATGTGTAATGGTAAAACCATGATGCTATTTTATGTTAATGGTGATTTAAGATGTAACGTTTTTGTTTAAGAAATTTTTACTATGTTTTCCACATTTGTATGCCATGATTTCGCTCACATTTTACAGCTTTCTTTCCAAACTTTCTATTTCTAGAATAAAACACTCACTTTTTTCAAGTTTTCAATGTTTTTTTAGCGTTCAAAAAAAGTACTGCCAAAAAAACATTTTTTTTTATTTAAGGCAATTGTGTAATAAAAATTTCTGTTATGTCTGTCATCTTGTGTGATCTCGTGCATATGATTTTTATTTTGACATTTTTATACAGAAAACAGCAAAGATTTGAATTTTTCAAAGCATAAAGTGTGTGAGACATAAGGTGGTTTTTTTTATGTACTTTAGGGATTAAATAGGTACTTTTAATCCCTCTTTTTAGGGACTAAAGTGACACTTTTAGTCCCTAAGGGATTCAAATAAAATTTAATCCCCCAGGGATTAAAGATAAATTTATTCTCTCAAATAAAAAAAACTAATCCCTGAAAAAGTATAATTAAATTTATGGCAAGTCAAGCCAAAGAGCACTTGATCTTGGCCAAGATTTCATTCTTAGCATCCTTTCTTGTAGTTGACGAACCATTTGGCGTAAAAATAACGTAATTTTAAGAAAGATCTTTTCCTAAAGTGCATAAAATAGTATACAGACCGCTTCAAGCTACTGCGAACATAGGGCGGAAGAAGTCTAATTTGCCAGTGTACGTACATGCAGAGACACCGCACGCCTATCAGTGAAGCAATCAACACTCAGGCTTCCGATCGCCATTCGCTGCCGTTCGCCGCCTTTCGCCTTGTATTTAGTACGCCTCTAACCACGGTGCTGTGTGGAGCGTAGTCAATGAAACCGGAATTTGGTCAATAAATACGCAATTTTTTATAACGTAATTTTCTTATTTTTTGTCACTGATAAATACGAGCGTTTTATTGTCAACTGCTCAGATTTATCAGTGACGACGTGTTACAATGAAAATAATAAGGAGAAACAAAATAAAAGCAAGTTCTCAAAATAAAATAATACATTCTAAAAACCAAAAAGATTCTCCCAGTCAAAAAAAAATTAAAGCAAATGTTCGAAAAGTCCTCCTTGCTCGGCTAGACAATATCCGAGCCTACTATAAAAACCCCTTCTAACGTTTCCAAGCATGTTAGGGGTGATAATTTGAAAAGCTTCTTCAAATACAGATAGAAGTCATTAGGAGCAAGATCGGGAGATCGAGCTGGCCATAAAATAGTTCCCCGTGTACTTATAACCCGATTAGGAAATACATTATCAAGATATTCCCTAACAAGGCCAACATTGTGAGCGGAACAACCATCTTGTTGAAACCGTGTTTCACCAAATCTTACACCTAACAACTGCCTAGCAGTTGGAATAATGTGCTGCTGCAGTAGATCCACCTACTGTGTGTTCCCCTACAACACCCTCCTCCCCAAACATTTAGTTTTTGGGGATACTGTGTTCTTACGTCAAAATACAAATGCAAATTTTCCCTCGACCAATATCGAACGTGTGTTGGGTTATGATGATTTGACCATTTGACCATCTGCACTTTTTCGGCAACTTCGTAGACATCCATTTTTAGTTTTAAAAATGTATTATTTCAATTAAGAACTTACCCATCTGTTTCTCGAGCAAGGCAGAAATAAAACAAAATAATAAAAACAAAATAAATTTCCAAAAGATAACACTGCAGCGTGCTTCGAATCCACCTCGGTCGTACGGCACGGAGAGTAAATTGGACTTGATTCCCCCTATGTTCGTAGTAGCTTGAAGCGGTCTGTATAAACCTCGGGACTAAGGTGTCGTTTAAACCTTTAGCGAATTGTAACCCGACCGCGGGATTAAATGTGGCACTCGAGTCCCTAAGTCCCTAGGTTTATAATGTACTATTAATCAAAGTTCTTTACAGTCTTTAAATTTAGCAAAAAACGTGTCCCACTATAAGTGTATTTAAGCACATCTAAAAATCATTTAACAGGTATACTAAATTATTTTGAGGGTCATCGTGGCTTTACCATAGTGTAACTTAATTATATTTAACAGTATAAAGGCGCAAATCCTTAAAAGATTCCAGAATTTCAATCCTAGATTTTTTGCCAAAATTATACCTTGAATCGCCACAGGCGAAAGTTTCAAAAAATAAATTATAATCAAATTGCAATTTTTCACACTTTTTAAATATTACTGAGAGAAATTCCGTAAAATTGTAACAACCAAAGTCATAGTGGAGCAGGAAAAACTTTTTGAAGTTTAAGCAGACCAAAATAAATATATTTCTATCTTTATCGTGTCTTAAATTGTAGCTTTCCCCCTCCTCCTTCCCCACCGCCCTCCACCACATGCCCCGCCCTCATCACCCTCATATGTTGCCCTCAAGCAATCGAAACCCGCTTTGCCCGCTGTTTTTCCCCTTTTTTTAATTTAAATGGTCATACCTTTTGTTTCCGTCAACCCATTTTGATAAAATAAAGCATTTTTCCTGCACAGGGATTCAAAGAATCCAGTAGCCGAATTACCATTAAAATCCGTTAAGTAGTGTTTGCGTAATGAAACAAACAAACAGAGAGATAGAATTTAGTACCTACTAGCTGAAGCCCGCAGCTGGTTTTTCTCGTTTTTCTTGCTTTAAAGGGTCATAACTTTTATTCCCGTGAACCGATTTTGCCATAATAAAGCGTATATCCTGCCCAGCGATCCAAGGAATGCAGCAGTAAAAGTTTCATCGAGATGGTTCAGTAATTTTTAGCGCGAGGCTGGAAGAAACAGACAGCCAGAGAGACAGACAAAAATTCTAAAAATTGTATTTTTGGTTTCTATATCGCTTAGTCAAAAGCCAACAAAATCAATCTATTTTATACTTATGTATAGAAAGATTATACAGAAAAGCAAAGTTTTGAATGCTGTTCAAAAACATTGATAAAAATTACAGTAAAATTATAATAATCAATGACGTTGCAAAAAAAAAATTGAAGTTTATATTAATTTTCAAAAACCTTAATATCCAATGTTTTTTTCAAAAAAATTAAGAAAATGTTGGCTTCTAAAAAAATATTTTTTTAACTTCGCTCATCTAAAAACTTACATTTTTAATTCATATAAATTCTATTTGAAAAAAGTTGGTCATTATTTTTCTGAAACACGTAATTTCATTCTTTCACCAAGGAAACCGCGTCATTACATAGCATTAGTCATATTACCCGTATCTATATCGGGGATATTTCTGTGGCACACGGAAATTGATATATTCCAAATGGGGTAATTTAAGAAATGGAGTTGCCATAATAGATTGGAAAGACATTTCGGCGATCCAATTTTCTTCTTCCACGAGTGGCTACATGCCGCTGTTGATACGCTTGCCCGCGTCTCCTAAAGAAAACCAGTCCGAAAGTCATAGATATGGGAGGGGGAAAAAGATAACCCTTACTACCTGCACGAACGTTGAGATTTTGGAAACGTCCGTTTTGATAGCAGCTAAGTCACAATCTACAACCTAACCTCACTTATTTTACAGGGTACCCACTCAAATTTAAAATTTACTGAGTTTCACTGACTTTTCAGGTCCATATACAGGGTTCCTAAGCAAATCTTTAGGGGGCCAAGCAGCTGTGTATAAGAAGCAGACAAACGGAAAAGCACATTAGGCAGAAAAGGATGGGCATGGGGCGATGTTGTCACTACATCTTACACGTAGTAAATCCATTCCAGGCTGTTGTTTTCTAATGTTTTCCATTTTCATACCTTTAGGACTGGAATAAAAATTGTTTTTGCTCGACTTTAATACCAAACTGATGAAAGATATCGTAAAAAAAAATATTTTTCGGCTTTTCATTTTGTAACCATTGTCCTTACGCACTGTTTACAGGCTGGGGACTGAGATACATGCAAATGCCTAACCTAAAGCGTTCATACAAGGCCGGAGAAATCGACTGAGATATTTCCGTAGAAACTTTATCAAGCAAATAGAATGGGTTGACGCCTTCGAACGTCCAACCCGGGTTTTGCACTTTGATTCGAAATCAAAAAGGAGGAACAGTCAGCACAAATTACGTAACGGTGATTTTACCAATTTTTGACCCCCTCCCTATGTAATGTTTTGTAACGGTTTGGCACGCCACTCCCCTAATATTACGTAACGATTTCCAGACCACTACGCCCCCCAAAAAAAAAAACTTTTCACTTATTTTCATTCCAAATTTTCTTAGTTTCACACAAATGCAAACGCTGTCGAAAACCCCCCTCCCCCAACGTAACGTTTTGTAACCCCCTACTAGCCCTATGACCATTACGTAATTTGTGCACGGCCCCTGTAGTCCCAGTGGAGGAGGGCGAGAAAAATTGATATTTTTTTCTTAAAAATTATACTCTTTAGACCTATTTCTTTGCGTTCCGGAAGTTACGTAATTTTTGAAAAAAAATTGTAAGCGGCGCCATTTTTATTTCGTGCTTTATTTTTCTAACATTTTTGCGTTCGGCTAATTCAATTGAAAAATTTTTGCCTGCGGCGCCCTTTATCTTCTCACTCGAAACCAAGATCCCCCGTTTTAGGAAAACTGATCCCGTGTATGTTTCTAAGTTTTTTCGAATAAAAGTAGAGTATGACCATGGGGGAAATAATTTTTTTATACGGTATGACGAAAATTTCGAGAAAGTTGAAGAAAAAAATAGTTTTTCGTAAAAAAAACGATTTTTGTAAAGAAACAGAGCAAAATAAATCTTTTCACCCCTTTTTGGGTGTTACAAATATTGGCAGCCCCTTATTTTTCGCTTTTACCCTCCCGCTAGTTTTGAAGAATTGGTTCGCTACATGTTTCGAGATCATGTCATAAAACACCTCGAAAATATCAAATGTAGTGTAGGGCCAGCTTTATCTAAAATCAATAATATCGCAAGCAAAAAGCTCTGCAGGAAAAACAGCGCCGTTCATTGATTGATTTCTTTGGCTGCTAGTGCTAGCTGCATTGTTTGGCCGTTTCCGGATAGATGTCACTAGTAGAACAGAATGGAAAGAAATTTAATTAAAAGCGAAGATATTTCTTTCTAGTGTTAACAACCTCACGAGTTTATCGCTCAGTATGGTAAATAATGGACCCTGCCGCCTCCTTTAAGCAAGAAAAAGCTGTGGTTTGGACCTGAAAACATCTAATTTTTAATTAGATTAGTAGATGTTCAAGATCTCATGGTGTGGCCGCCATCTAGCGGAATTTGCAGACATCTTGTTAACGGTTATTATTGCAACTATAATTTATGCTCACAATGAAAGAGTGGCGACAATTTTTTCTCATGAAAGCAGTCCAGAGATAATAACAAACTGGCACCATTGCTCAATATACCTGTTTCTTTTGTGCGCGCAGAACTTTCTATGCCATTTCTGTTTGATTTATTCAAATCCAAGGAAAATCTTAGGAACCCTGTATAATAATTTTTGTTACTGACTTTTGAAATTAAAACACACCGTTTTAAAATAAATTTTTTCATAATTTTTGAAAATAAGACTAAGACCAAAAAGTTCTGTATTATAAACCCTTATATATTGGGGTATTTTCAGTAGTAATATAACTAGGGCATGTTAGATTTCCAGGAAATTTTTGGAAATTTTAGTTTGAAACCAATTTTTTCTGGCGTCATGCACGAAAGCTCTTGTTAAAGACAATTGGCTGAAAAAGAAATTTAAAAAAATTTCCGGCAAGTAAATCTGACATACATGCACGTTATATTTTGATAGAGAATATACCGAGTGAAACACTAATATAAAGATGTAAGATGCGATTTCCGTAGAAATTTCCAAAGATTTCCACTTAGAAATCGAGAGAAAATTTTCAGTTATAAATATGCACAAGGTATATTCTTAAAGTTATTTTTCTGCGACTTTAAAAACTTTCCTAATATATTGTGATTTTGGCAGCATGGATTCCTTTTCTGTTAATTTTTTGCTATAGTTTCTCCCCAGATTTTAAGTAAAAAAAAGTACAACTGGCAACGCTTTATTCTTTAATTTTTTAATATTTTGCTAGAGTGCACAGGGAAAACTAAATATCAGAATTAGCTGAAATTGCAAGGGTGATCATTTTTAAAGGCTTAACAAAAATATCTGAAGAATTTTTCAAAATTCTCAATTATGTTTTCTTCAAAATAAAAGCTCTGGTGCTGTCATCTATTTCAAAAGCCTCAAAATAATTGCGGTTTAGAACAAACCCGATTTACAAAAACAAAATAGAGAAATACTCACAATTTCCTCTGGATTACATTTTTTCTTTTTATATTTCCTTGCTTTAGCGAAAATAAAAACTAAGTTTCCTTTGTTCTAAAAGCCTGTGCACTCGGGAAAAGAAAACCGATCAATCAATCACACTTCATTGAATTTGGGAGACATACGCAGTTCAAGTGTTGGCCGATAGATCGCAGAATTTGTACGATTCCATGGTAACTGCAGGTATTTTGTCAACAAACTAAATCGGGCCGCAGTGGGACAGAAGAGTATTTTTACGTTTTTTGACAGAAAACCATTCGAGGTTATGTTTATCTTTCAAAAATGTGTTTTCAAAAACATTGTTCTAAAACAAATATGAAACCACTCCGCGTGTGCGGTCGCCTGCCAAAAAGGCCTAGCGCTGCGCGGGCATTACCCCGAGCCTATCAAAAAACCAAGATAACTTTACTGGCTTGCTAGGATTACTAGAACCCCACATAATTTTGTTTTTATTTTGATTCGACCTTTTTTTTCATTTAAATTATTTCGGCATAGTTATGTGCAAGTGTACTAGTGAAATCTTGAAGTGCTAACGATAGATTTTAGATCCCAACCGCAGTTTCAAAAACACACGGATACTTAGTAATAACAAAACAGGTCAGTAAAGCTCCATTTAGAGGTTAAAAAGACTCTTGCTAGCCGTTGACAATCCTGTTTAAAATAGATTATTTCGTCTAACGCCAGTAGCCGATTTTTAAATATGCATGCTTAAGTTAACGTGTTGTCGGTATCAGCTAGCGAGAGTTTTTCCAATTCAATTATAAATGCACCTGTAAATGCAACCTTAAACATTACACCCAGTTAATTTAATACGTAGTTGGGTAGCGTTTTTTTAGCAGGTAATTTTGCAATAAACGGTTTTCTTTTATTTTAGTATTTTACTTGGTTTTTTATGAAACATGAAAGGTATGTAGGGTCCCTAAAGAGTTCAAATCTATGGAATTTCTAAAAAAAAGTGTTGGGTTGGTTTGAGTTCAGGGTTTGGGTGGTTTAGTTCCCGCTTTAGTTAAAAAAAAAATAAAAAAAGTTTCTGCACATGTGCATATTTTAAGGCTAAACGGTATTAGTATACATAGTAAACAGTTTTCTTTAGGTACCTATTTAGCAGTTACCTGAGCCTCTACAAAGTTCAAATTTACTTGAACTTCGTAGTAATAAAAATCTTCGTAGTAGTAAAAAAATACTCATGTGCTTTAGCGGCGCAGAACGCGGAAAGTCAAAAATAAGTAACCTAACCCCAAATTTTTGACCCGGTGCTAAAAAATCTCTGGTTTCCCACTGTGGATAAATATAAATAAAGTCTCCGCATTGCCTTGGAAAACAAATGCTATGACCTAAAATTTTGCAAAAAATTCAGGTCGACATAGTTAAATTGATTTCCCATACAGTGTTGCTAAAAGCAATTCCCCAGATTGTACTACATTCTCCTGATATTGCCTAAATTATTTTTAGTTGGGAATATTTGGCATCGAAACTGAGTTCAGAAGTCTGGAGAAGGTAACATACCTGAAAATTCGGCTTAGCAGCTGTCTTGGAAGCGTTTTTTTTTTCGCCATTTTTCCTTACTCATAATAAAGTTGAAAAACAAAAATAATTCTCAAAAACCTCTTAATTCGTATTAGTAACGGCTTTAAGCTACGTTGGCTATCTGGCCAACGTATCTTTATTTCAAATTTACATTTACACAAGCGACTCACTGGTCCTCCCACGTTAACCGACGTCTTTTTTCAGCAATTGTAATTTGGAATCTAAAAAGTTAATTTTAGACAACATAAAACAAAATTTGGAATTGTGAATTTAACTTTAGAGAGTGCAAATTGAATTTTGGAATTGTTGCTTTAATTTCGAAATGCAAAAAAGGAAACCTAAGTTTTTTTGTTTAAGAGATAAAGAATTGTAAATTAGATTAGTAAGTTAAACATGAAACACCGCAAATTATTAATTTTAGATAATGCAAATTGTATTTGGTCAAATTTAAAAATATTTTTGGAAGCTCAAATATTCCAGTTGTAATGTGCTTTAATTTTAGAAAATAAAATACACTTAAATTACGTATCCTTACCTTTCTTTTGTTAACGAGATATTTGTGTGCTAAACTAACAATATCCCTTGGTAGGTTACAGATGTTGCCGACACCAAAATGAACAAGACCGACGACAGAAATTCAAACTTTAATTAATTATATTTTAAGCAATTATAAAGCATTTTTTTGCAAGTTCCGCATATGAGTTAAAGTCCAAAGATCGATTTTTTTACGAAAATCAAGAATAAAATAGTTATCTAAGACTATAGGATGCAGACAGTCCAAAGAATTCGTCGACGGACCGGATGCGGCCAGACTCAAATGGCTCCTGAGAAGGACATGAAAAGATATTGGACTACTGACAGGGATACTGACCGACCACAACCGACTCAGCAAGCATCTGACTCGCATCGGGGTCGGGAATGACTCCATCTGCCGTGACTGCGGGAGGACGGAGGAGACATCCCGGCACCTCGTTGCGGAGTGCGATGCATACCTAAGGATGAGGCATCAGATACTCGGACAACCGAACCTGGATGCAGAGGACCTGCGAGCTCTTAGGTAGGCCAAAGAACTGGACTTCTTGAAGAGAACAGGAAGGCCCGGAGAGCCCACTACCGTACAAGCGGTACAGGTGGTGGATTAGGGGGCTGGGCTGGGGTAAGGTAAAAAGGGACCGATTGGGCCTACTTGCCAGGTCTTGGGCCGCCCCCTAGTTACTACTACTACTACTATCTAAAACTATTACTGTTATGTTACTCAATCCTCCTTTAAGAACGCTAGTCCCCCACGTATCCCAAGTAACAATTTTTAGTTGCCTTAGTTGCCATAACTAAGAAACGGCCGCTATGATGGACGAGAATACGACGCCACACCGTTGTTATTAACTAGGGTAAATTTTGCAACCCTCTAACAACGTTTATTTTTACTGGAATTGTGGGGTTTTCAACGACCGCAACGAACGACGGATCAACGACCCCAAAACGTTGAGAATTAACTAGAGTTAATACTTTCTTTCAACGTTTCTCTTTACGAGACAATCGTGGCCAAATAAAATCAATGCAGTTGCGGCCAATTTCAAAATTAACTGTATCTGAGAATTATAGAGGGCACCTCTTTAGTCGTAAAACGGTGTTGTTTGTTTGTGTAAATCGTTAAAAAAATCTTGTTTTTTTGCTGAATTTTGATGATTTCTTAGTTAGTTTTAGTAATTTTTAAGTATTCTTTTTGACTGGCTAATGTTTAAAATGGGTTTAAAGCAAAAAAATTATTTAGCAAAAAAATAAAAAGGATTAGGTTAGGTTAGGTTTGTGATGAGTGGTGCAATTTACAGCTCCCTCCACTGCGACCTGAGAGATCTATTGTGGATCATTCCCATTTTGGCAGTTTTCTTTTTCTAGAGGGATTTAGACCTAAGCCCCTTTGTCGGGGCTAGGGATCTGTAACGTGCTCCACTATCAATATATGGATCACACGGGACCGTCCTCTTAACATCCTCTCTGAGGGACGGTATGGAATCGAATTAGCCTGCCTTCTAGCTAACTCGGCCTACTCCGCTTCATACTGCGTTTTACCTTAATCTTACAAAATTCTGTAATTTTATAAGAAAAAGTCCAAGAAAAGTTGTAGACTACCTGCAAGACCCGGGGCTTAAACCCGGTATTTCTTCACTACATCTCTTCAATCTTGCTTGCTTGGTGTCGGGGTTAACGCCGCGACTTTCAAGCAGGCAGGATTGAAAACCTGCTTGTTTTTAAAGCTAAAATATCCATTTTTGACGGACAACTAAATTTAGTGGATGGAAAACTCTGAAAATCTACTTTAATGTTATAAATTAACTGTTGTTGTTTATATTGTTGTTAATATTATCCAGAGAACACTTCAGTCGTAGTCGCTTTGGCGACGGTGTGGAAACGTTGCACGCGACTCCAGTCGCAGGCAACGTCAACACAACTCAAAAAATTTCCGCCAAATTGGTGCAAAAGCGAGTTGCTAGAACGTTTATACGATGTTTTCACGCAACGTTAAGTTGCCTTTGGACGCATATGAATCACCGTGTATAATATGTCGAAAGGTTACTTCATCATCATCATTTCTATGTTTGTGTGTGAAAAACTTGGAAACTATTTTGTTACATGACCATCTCTGATTCAACAGATATCTACGGACGCTAACTTAAAACCCACAATTTCGCTGGCTGGCCTTATTTTCTATCAGTATCAATCTTTTCGAGCTATATCGGAACTGTCACAGAAAAATTATTGGATAATTACATGTTTTGCAATAAACTGGAATATTATGGCAGAAAGTAATGTATTTTCTGGAAAAGTAAATTACTTTCTGGATTAAGTTTACGCTACCTGCTACTGGGATGTTAAAGGAAATTAGAAAATCAGTTCTTTAGCGCTAACTGGCCAGCATTGTCTCCAATCTTTAGAAAGACGTGTTACTCAGTGGCGGTACAAGAGGGGAAGGGGGACGATCGTCTCTCTCCTGCAGAAAACTTAACTCACCACTTTTTTTAAAAATATTTGATAAAAAAACGTGACGGAGATCAAAATTTTTGAAGAATTTTGTGCTTAAGCTGCAAAAATGTTTGCCTCCAGCCTATGGCTATAACTTAATTTTATGAAATTTTTGTCAACAACATTTAACATGGCGTTTTCCAAAAACACATGCATTAAATTAAGTAAACCGTTTTAATAGATCTAATGTGTAATGCGCTTTATCTTAAATTGTTTTTAAAAAAAGCATACATTCCAAATTGCTGCGGACCAGTTTTCTGACATTGACAATGATCTTTCCATTTGGAATGAGGTATATATAAGGTGGGCCATTAAAAAGGTTCCACCTGGATTTAAAACTGTGCGCGCATTCCCTTTGAGGGGTAAACTTTACCCGTATATTTTGAATACAGAAAGTGGGTCGAGTAATAACTTGTTTTGAAGATCTCCTGAATGTGTTGATAATCGTGTAAATATTTCGAAAATCTATTAAATCATTTTTAAAATATATACTTTCAAAGAAAAGAGAAGAAAAGAAGAATGTATCCTAGAAGAAAAAATGTACTACTAACAAAAGCAATGTCCCGTGTCCCGGAATTTCTCAAAAAATAAGAAAATATATTTAAAAAAATATTTTGGCATTGGTCCATGCAACTGTGAAAGTGAATATCTCAAAAACTAATAGATAGGTTTTTGAAATTTTTACACGATGGTCAAGACATTCAGGATCCACTTTCCCTATTCAAAATGTAGGGATAAAGTTTACCCCTCAAAGGAGATGCGCGCTATAAAAATTTCAAGAGAGCCAAAAAGTGTCCCCTTTAGAAACAAAATCGACGTGTTCTAGAATTTTCTCCAATTTTTAACAGTTTCTAAAAAAATCCAGGTGAACCCTTTTAAATGGCAAACCCTGTATATAAGCACTTAGTGAAGGGGCATGTGTAAGTCCGTGGGATTTTGAATGAAGGAGTTTTGTGACTATGTGGGATTGATAGCACTTTAGTCACACAATCGAGTGTTACCGGGTGTTTTGTTCGCATCCGTGTAGAAGACATTGATATGACGTCATCTTTCAAGATGTCGGCCAAAAATCATAAAAAATACAACTCGGTTCCATATAATTTAAGAACGAGGATCCCAAAAAATTTTCTTTCAAGGTCATCGGACCTTAAATGATCTTAGAAATAGCATAAAACAAGATTTTTGCCATTTTCTCTTTCAAAAACATTAATAATTCGAAGTTTTGTCAGTCCAACTTCAAATCTCCCTCAAACTATTAGGCATGTATGCCACATTCGATCCTTAGAGTTTGATGCAGTTTGAAGCTTCATGACCTTGAAAAATACCCAGTAAAATTAACATATTAGAAATATAACATACTAAAGGGCGCTATTCATCAACTATTAAAGCGAAGAGGACCAAATTTAGTAAGAAAAATAAGAAGGTTAAGTCCAACAATATTCTTTAAAAAATTTGGTTCAGCTATGACGCATTTTATTTTATCCAATTTCGTAAAAAAGCAAAAACGACAAGGTGGCCATTAGAAAAAACTTTAAGTGCCGGAGATGAAATTAACATCTTAGCCATAATTTATTTATGACTTTATTTTTAATCTCCCTACCATTTTTTTTATATAGATTTCCATGTGTTTATGCTATACCTATATGCCTGTCGTTTTTATTAAGTTTCGGAACTCTGAATTTATGTTCTAGTCACTCACATCCAACAAAGTCATTTAAATAACCTATAAAGGAGTTAGATATATATTACCATTTACTGGACTAGTGGTTTTAGATGCCATTTTTCAAAATGGCGGTCGAAAAAGCATAAAAAATTTTAATTATGCCAGTAGGGCATGACTACATTTGTTTATTAACATTCATAATAAAATGTAAGGATGAGGATTTAACAGCTATTTAGTCACACATTGCTTGGATTGGATTGGATGTGCCACCACATCCCTGATGTAGAAGTTCCGAAACAGGCATATAGGTCATTTTTACATTTTTACATACAGCATAAACATCTGGGACACGATATCAAAAAAAAATGGTAGAGAGGTTTAAAATTAAGTATTTGTTTATGGCTAAGATGTTAATTTTATCTCCGGCGCTTAAAGTTTTTGCATAGTGGTTAATTGGAAAAAAAATCACAATCAACTAAACATTTTTTTCATATTAAACGGCAACAATTCAACAAGAATTGATAGCTACCTTGTCATTTTTGCTTTTTTACGAAATTTGATAAAATAAAATGTGGTTTTAGGTCGCCATTTTGATATATCAGCCGCCATATTGAAACGCGTCAAAGCTGACGAAATTTTTTTTAACAATATTGTTGGACTTGCCCTTATTTTCTGTCTTACCAAAATTGATGCTCCTCGGTTTAATAGTTGATAAATACCGCCTTTTAGTATGTTATTTTTGCAATGTGTTAATTTTACTGGGGTATTTTTCAAGGTTATGAAGCTTCAAACTTCATCAAACTCTAAGGATCGAAATTGGCATATATTCCTAATAGTTTGAGGTACATTTAAAGTTAGACTACCAAAACTTCGATTTTTTAAGAGAAAATGGGAAAAATCTTGTTGTTTGCGATTTTCAAGGTCACTTAAGGTCGGACGACCTTAAAAGTCAATTTTTTGGAATCCCCGTTCTTGAATTATATAGAAACGATTATAATCATGTCCCGTTTGCGAAGGTTGTATCTTTTATGATTTTTGGCCGCCATCTCAACTTCTTCTAAACGGATGCGAACAAAACACCCGGTAACACTTAATTGTGTGACTAAAGAGCTATATGCCCCTACACTAACTCGAATTATATTCAAATTAATGCTGCCAACACCATTTCTCCAAAAAAATTTTCGCATAATTCGTATTTTTAAGGACTTCTTTGACTGGAGATCAGACTCCGGAAATAGGGTTACATAGCAAAAAAGCTATCGAACACATGCGTTGTTGTTTTGATGGAAGGTGTCTTAACGATCAGGCGAATCACGATTCTTACCCACTTCCAGTAAAACAAACCAATTCGACCTAATCCAACCTAACTTCACAAGAAAAATTAAGCGGATTCTTGCTAATTCTGTGTTCATAACGATTCAGGAATCTTCATTTTCTGTTTGTCTTTTAGTTTTTCGACTAGTTTCGATCTTTTAGGGGTAACTCCTACCTAGATGTAGACTGGCTAAATAAGAGATTGCAAATTTCTGATGACGTACACTTCCCGACACATAAAATGCATACAGCAGAAGTTAGGAACATGTCTATATTTTAAAACTTTTGCTTGCTTATTGTTACCGACTGTTGTAGGTTAACACTTATAGCCAACATAAACAAATTTTGTTAAGGAGACTAAAACTATTTTTACCGATATTTACTGGTTCTTTAGTTTTAAGGTGGCTGTTACGAAATATAAAAAAAAGATAAAACACTTTGAAAACTAAATTGTTATTATAAATAAAGCCATTCAATAAAATTTTCTAGCAAAACTAGAAGAAGCTGGTTTCTTCGCAAATAGCCGGTCAAAATGGACGAAACAAGTCCACTATAGTGCGACTAAAAGGAAAACACGAAGAAGAAAGAACTGGAAGGCTTTGAGTTGGGTGAAACAAGATCAATACACATCAACAGGATCAGCTTTATAAACAACAAAATATTTAAAAAAATAGAAATAAAAAAGCCTATCGATAAACAAAAATAGTAACTTCAGTATGTGGTCATTGCACAATTTATGTCTTGCTCATCCTGTTGGGATGTGCTGACTTTGGTCAAGCCAGTTCCTTCCTTTCATCGAACAGTTCTTTCTTCTTCGTATTTTATTTTTCGTATTTTCTTTTTAATTGTACTATAGTGGACTTGTCGACGAACAGACCAACCACCTCCATCTAATTTTGCTAAAATTCGGGATTTATCAAATTCCGATACCTGTCGAGGCATTTTTAAATTGGACAAGACTGTGACAACAAAACATGACACTTTGTGACAGAAAAGGTTGCTAAATCGTAAAGGAAAAATTGCATATAAAATCGGCGTGTGCGATTTATGTGTCGCGAAGTGTACGTCGTCCTGAGGAGACAAAAAAAGGTGTTTTACCGTAAAAATAGTTGTTTTTTGAAGACAAAGTTGAACTTGAGAGTAAACTAGAGTTTTGAACTTCCATTTTCTTTATTTTTACTTTTTCACAACGTTTCAAATGCTTAAGTGTCTGCAGGTATTTATCTGATGACGATTGAAGATACATAAGCACTCGAAACGTTGTGAAAAAGTAAAAATAAAGACAATTTAAAAATAGTTGTCTATTTTCCACTAAAACTTAGTCTTACTGACTTTTGAAATCATTTTTTTTCTTTTTTTTAGAACCCGGAGTGGACCAATCACCAGCTGCTCTCAGAACGACTGGTCTCTCAGTCACTGGACCCATCCCCGGTCCCGTTTCGGCCGCGGCGAATAACGTCGTCAGTACCTCGGGCACCGGAACATGCAAGGAGTGCGCGGGGTGTGGGAAGAGAATTACTGAAAGGTGAGAGCTTATATCCGGTCGTCATATTTTTTGCTGATGCCGTAATTTTTTACCTAGAATATTTTTATTTTAATATAACTTGAAAATTGTGTTTAAACTAATCGGTTTTCGTTTCTACGCGATTTATTTAATGTTGTTTTAAAAAAAAAATAATTTCCAGGTCATTAGAGTACTTAAGCAGTTTTTCGAACAGTACAAAAATCCCCCCCCCCCCAAAATGGTAATTTTTTGAGGAATTTTTGTACTGCTTGGTTAAACAAAATATTGTCAATTATGCCATAAACACATCCAGGACTCATTGTTTATACGAGTTTTGTTATTTTAAGGTTTCTGTTAAGAGCCCTCGAACTATTTTGGCACGAAGACTGTCTCAAATGCGGTTGCTGTGATTGTAGGCTCGGAGAAGTCGGGTCCACCCTGTATACGAAAGCAAATTTAATATTATGTAAAAGAGATTATTTAAGGTAAGGATTATTATTATGAATACTATTGTTTTATTATTATAAATATTTTAGATTACTGTTTTCTATTTCTTAATCTAGACGATTCTTAAATTGTTTTTTTTTTAATTTGAGTCCACAGTGACATTACTTAAACTAGTCCAGTGTTAATAAACCACTCTACTGATAGGAACGTTTGTTGCATTTTGTTTAGGTAGTAAATATCTCTTAAATTAGATGAATAATAATTATTAAAAATTTTAAATGTTTCTATCAGATCTCCTCAGGTTCTTCTGTCTGTTAATGTTGTTAGATTTAGTTATTTTAACCTTTCTTCATAAGGTTACAGTTCTTTTGGTTTGTGTGGTAATTTGGTTACATGCCTTTGTACTCTCTCGTTCTATATCTTTAACATTGTAAGGATTCCAAATGGACTGAGAAAATATATTGAACCTTTGGTCCTATGAATGAGTTATCTTTTTTGGTCATCTGTGTGATTTGTGTTTCCCATTTCCAAAGTGGTAGTGATTCCTAAATCCCCTTGTTTAGTTACTGATGTTATTTGTGTGCGATTAAAGATTAATTAAGTTTTGGATTCTTTTGACCAGGTCGTACCTGAAAAGTTCGCTCTGTAAGCGCTAGTTGCTGCACTCTGACTCCAAAATGGTCTATCTTGTAGATAAGATAATTAATTGGTATCCTATCAACCGCTTTTTCGAAGTCGAGATAGATGACATCAGTTTGTCCATGGTTGTCATCAGCAAATGTCCACGCATTAAGTCTGGCCAGAAGATTTGTAAACGTAGGTTTCTTTGGAAGAAAACCATGTTGTATTGGTATAATATGTATCTCTAGAAAAAATTCTGTAAAACCTGTTGCTATTATTTTTTTCATACATGTACATAAGGCACTTGTTAGACTGACCTACCTATAATTTTCAGCGTGTTGTTTGTTATCTTTTTTTGTAAAATGGTGTAATTACTGCTTTTTTCCAGCTTATGGGAACTCGTCTGTTCTGATAATGTTGTTGAACAACTCTGCAAGTGGTTTTTTTTAATGTTTTTTACACGGGTTTTGAGAAAAATGGTTAGGAGCTCGTCCGGTCTTGGGGTCTGATTTTCGAATCCATACGAAAATATCCGCATACGTATACTGAATAATCAACAATTTTTATGTCAGTCTCTTTCTATACCGTGTGAAATGAGAGGCGAAAGATAAGCCGGTATGTGTGGACCGCGTTCGAATTCGACTGGTTTAACGCAATATTGCACGAGTGGGTGGAGGCATTCGTGTTGTTTCACATGAAAAACCGGTTATTCTTGCACGTGCTACCCATGAATCAGCATATCGGCATATCTTTTGCCTCCTTTTCTATACGGTATAGGAAGAGACGGAAGTAGTCGCATGCGAATAATTTCGTATGGTTTCGAAAATACGACCTTTGGACTGAAATTTGGTTTTGACCGATTTTATTGCATTTTTTACTTTTTCCGCTGTAAAAGAAATATTTTAAGTTGTGTGTGGAGTAGTCGGCAAAGTTGGCATAACATTGTTGCTATATATATGCTTTAGATTTATATATCAGATATTTTTGACAGTTGTATTTTAGTCTTGTTATTTATGTATTTATGCAAAAAGTTGATTATTGACTAGAAACTAATAAAACTTATTGGTTTTACAGCTAATCCATAAAACATAACAATTGCTTGCCATTAGATTAGCTAAAAACCTTACGCAAGTATAGATTGTTGGTATCGAAATCATATTAACATATTACAGCTTCATGAGCTCGCCATTACTGTTTTTATGAACTGCCACCGCCGTGCAGCCCCTGCGAAACAAATATCATGGCTTTATTTACTTGTAATCAGAAATTATTCAATTCTAAAAATACTAACCGAATAAATTCAGAGAACAAAGCTTAAAATGCACTAGGGTCAGTGGCGGTTTCTTCATAGGAGCCCATGTGCACGTGCACCCCCACACAGAATAAGGAAGTAATAACAAAAGGTCTGATTTATATTATTCTTTGTAATGTTCAGCGCTGATGTTATTATGGCACAGCGTCAAAATTAGATTATTCATAATTTTATGCACAAGCGGGCGATAAAGTGCACTTTACCGCCCCAATTTGCGAACGTAAAGTGGCACTTTATCGCCCTCGGGCGGTAAAATGGCACTTTATGGCCCTGGTCGGTAAAGTAAGATTTTAACGTGTTTGACTGACTGAATGAATTTAACCCTTTTTTTGTTTTTTTTTTCAGTTTTAGCCTTTTTTATTTTTTTAATTTTTATTGGAAAAAATAAATGAAAATTGAACAAAATTTTATTTTTCTTAAACAATCTTAAATTCCACAATATTTTTTATTCTGATTTAAAATTAAACATACAATTAGAACAATTAACCATACTTAACTGTGACTCGAGCGTTTGCCACTGCTTGAATCTTATTTTTTAAGTCTTTACTCTGGTTTGAACATGTTGATGTTAAAGGCAGGACGCTATCTTGCTTAAAAGATGCTCTTGTGCAATTGTTTTGCTTTTTTTTCTCTACTGATTTTGGTTTTCTCGATGTACCCCTCCGCCACTGAGCTAGACTTCCATCCGGCATGTAATTTGATGTTGGTAAGTCTTTCATTCGCTTCAGCAAGTAGTGTGGCTAATGTTCACCGAAAACGGTGCCTTGTAAATTGGTCGGCATCAGGAAGATTTAAAAATGAAGCGATCTGCCTTGGAATCTTGCCAAAAGTATTTTTTCCTACTACTTGCATTGAACATTTCGTATTTTTGTAAAACACAAACAGTGGGATTTACTAAGATCTAAAATAGTACGCCCCGCAGGTTTAAATATTTACACCTGTGGGGGGTACTAAAATTTAAAACCCATTTTCAAAAAAACACTTACCCATAGAGAAAAGATACAAAGTTATTAATTATTTTGTAATGTTATTGCAAAATACCACAGAAAAACAGCTTTTTTTTTTGACAGGTTTCAAAATGGCAAATGGTGAATACGCCAAAAATTATATTATAAAGTTGATGATTTTTTAGACCACCTCTGGGGGGTAGTTTAAATTTATAGCATCCAGAAAGGATTGTTTTATGGCAATTCGTAATAAGTTCCTTTATAATTTCCCTAAGCAACCGTTTTTACGAGAATTAATTTACCTTATTTAATATCCGAAGTTGTTCATTATTCAATAAAACACCTCCAATTTTGTCCAGAAAAACGCCATATTTTGAACCCGTTTCCACCACAAAGAATATATGTATCAGGGCCTACGAGGCAAAACAAACATAAGCGAAGGTCACTGATTATGCACGAAAACTCTCCAATGAAAAAAATATTTTACAAACAGAACCGAAATTAAAACATTGATTTTATCTAAATGCTTAATCATTACACAAAGCTTTCCACTGAAAAATCGCATTCAAAGGTCTTAACTCTGCAGCACTGAACAGTTTGTTGAGCCGACATGACTTCTTTGTGAACGCATCAGTTGGATTCAGGTCTGTTTTTAGCCGCATTTTTTTTCATGACCTACTTAGATGAAATATTTTTATTTGTAGTTTGCGATTGCGATGGGTTTGTGTTTGTAAAGTTTTTTCATACTTTTGATAGAGAATGTTTGCCAGTCTTCGTGGCATGGTATCTGTTAAATTTTGAAGTAAATTTGGATTTAAACAATGACTTCGTTGTACCCCCTGACTATGAGCTCCATTAAGTGGTTGGAATTTCTGGGAACAATATTCATTCGTGTTAACTTTTATGCTATAAGGCGTCACACATTTTTCATAGGATTGGCGTCAAGAGTTTTTGCCGGCCATGGCAAAATATCGATGTTATGGTGCTGGAACCACTGTTTGGAAATACGTGCGGTATGAATATGACAGTTATCCTGTTGATACACAAAATCTTCTGGATAAAGAATGGTTGCTTCTGGAAGCATAATATTTCTCATCATATCAACATAAACCTCAGCCATAAATCGTCCATGGATTTTAAAAAGAGCCCCATGTCCTCTCGCCGATATCTAACTACACAAATTCACGGAAAATCTTCCAGCCCGGTCTTCGTTCCCAGCAATATATTTTTCGAGATAGCGTGTTCGTGGCGGGCGATATACCAAAATTTATTTGCTGTCATGGGGGGGAAAGATTTTTTCATCCGCGAAGACCACTTGTTGCCAAAATTTTTCTTCTTGTAGTGAATAGTTTAGTGCAAAAATTAACCTGGCTTGCTTCTTTTCCGCACTAAGTAAAATTTTCTTGGCAGCAATGCGACATCCAAGCCTACACGGCTTATCCGTCTGCCCGTCGTTCTTATGGATCCAGGAAAATGTACCTCGATTCTCACCTCTGGGGCCATCGCAAATGGGTGGTCTTCAAGAAAGTCGATCAGTTGCTGATCCTGCTGAGGCGTACTGACTTGAGTCAAGCCAGTGCCTCGCCTTCGTCGAACAGTTCCTTCTTCTTGATACTTTCCTCTTATTTTTACAATTGTAGCCTTGTTTCGTTCATAATTGGCTGCTTCTCTTCGAACCGACCAACCACCGTCTAATTTTGCCAAAATTTCGGCTTCTTCGAATTCGTTTAGTTGGGGCATTTTTAAATAAAAGCGTATGACAACCACAAAACCTCACGCTGACATTTTTTGTCAATTTGAAATACCTAAAAGTTTACTGAGTCGTGAGGCCCATAATACACTATACACTATACATAATACACTATATAAAATTTATTTATGTGGCCGGTAGTGTACATTCGCACGTTTAGCGCTTTTATAAGGGCTTTTGTTTATACTTTTTCTGTTGTATTATTTTAATTGTTTATTTTATAATTGTTATAATAAACATTATCATGGTAAAGTACTTGAAAAATAATTTTAGTTCTTTGAGTACAGAGCAAAAAATTGAAATAACAAATGCCGGTAGACCTAAACCCGAAATTGACTTGGCGCAAACCATTAATGGCAAATCTAGGAACTTAATAATAAATTCACTGTCAATTTTTCAAATTTGTGAACCTCCTCCAGTTGTAACGGCACAAAAAGTCACACTTAAAATACACTTAAGTTTCCCCAAAACTGTAGTGGTAACGGCGAAAAAATATCACTCTAATTAACTAACTAACAACACTCATCAAAATGGCGCCACCCATGGTGTTTGCACTTCTATACCTCTCTCTTAATATCAAATGTTACTAAAAAGACAATAGTCTTTTAATGAGAAATCTGTGAAGAATCAATGGCAGTTAATTTACTAGACAATTTGCACATAGGAGCACAACGAAACATGAGAGAAGCTAAAAAGGCTTAATTTTCAATTTTCTTTGTAGAATTTCCTGGAATAAATAAATAAATAGTGCCTTTATTTACAAAAAATGTTACAGATAGTTGGTTAAGCGAGAACAGAAGTGGCGACGTTCAACCAGGTTGCTCTTCCACGTAACCACTTCAGTGTTATATATAAGCAAAAAATAAATATTGCAATCTTAAAAAATTAAATACATACATAAAATAGTACTTAAGTATTTTACCCAAAGTATTAGGCAACTAAGTTAAATTTATAAGTATACAAAATATTACCAGTAGAGCTAGACTAAGTTTACTATAGTAATAGTTGTTGATTTTGCATACGAGCTAATTCAAAACGGGATTTGACTTGTTTCTTAAATGTATAGACAGATTGTAGTTCCTTAATTGTAGTGGGTAATTAATTGTAAAGCTTGGCCGCCTTGTAAGAAAAAGAACACTGAAATTTAGTAGTTTTATGCTTGGGTATGACAAAACTTAAGCTATTACGCATTCGAGGACTACATCGCTTCAGTCTAGATAGTAAGTACTTGGGCTGCCTATGCTTTAAGACTTTATATACCAATGTTAGAAACTGAGTTTGATAGTGGTCTTCTAAGTTTAGCCATTTACTTTGTGCAAAGGCCTCACTTATATGATAAAATTTTTTTAGATTGTAACTGAGTCGAATACAAGAATTCTGGATTTTTTGTAGACTACGTTGATCTGCCTTTAAAAGTGATGGCCAATATATAGAACTGCAGTAGCTTAGTCGACTAAGTATTAATGAATCACAGAGCCGCAGTGCAATATCTGTAGAAAAAATATCCTTATTAAGATATAAAAGTCTTAATTTGTAGTAGCTTTTTTGAATAAGAAATTTAACATGAGTTGTGAATTTGGTGTTGCTATCCATATGGAGACCTAGATTTTTGACCGACTGCTTCAAGGGAAGGATTTTATTATTTAACTTTATTTTAAAGTATGTACTAAATGACTCATCAACTTTACCGAATACTATGACATTAGTCTTTTCTTCATTAAGGATTAAATTATGTGCTGTTGAAAACAATGCAATGTCCTCTAAATCCTCATTTATTTTTTGTTACGCGACTACGGACTCAAATACCTTGTTCAAAAAAGGAAGATAGAGTTGTTTATCATCCGCAAACTCATGACTCGCACAGTGTTTATGAGACAAATAGAAATCGGCTGTATAAATAGAAAAGAATATCGGGCCGAGAATACTTCCCTGGGGCACTCCCTTATCAATATCTCGAAAACTAGAAAGCTCATTATTGAAGAAAGTTCTCTGTTTCCGAAAACTCAGGTACTCCCTGACCAAGCGGACAGCGTCCTCACTAAAACCAAAATAAGCAAGTTTTTTAAGAAAAATTTTATGATTTAGCGTGTCGAAAGCTTTGCTGTAATCAAGAAGTACCAGACAAGTAAGTTTGCGTTCATCCTGAGCTTTAAGAATGTCATCATTAACATTAAGGAGTGCTGTTGTGGTGCTGTGATTAGAACGAAATCCTGATTGGATAGGAGACAAGATACCATTTTTTTCCAAGTATTCCGTTATTTGAGAACACAAGATTTTTTCCAATATTTTAGACATAGTTGGGAGAATACTAATAGGCTGATAATGTGAAGACTCAGTAGGGTTTGAGATTTTGGGGATAGGAATAATATTCGAAGATTTCCATTGAGAAGGAAAGAGTGAGTGAGATAAACAATAATTTATAATGTGTGTCAAATAAGGTAATATAATTGGAAAAATATAACCGAGCATTCTAAGGTTAATAGTATCGGTACCGACAGCTTGAGATGTAATTTTTCCAAAGAATTTTTGAACATCTGAGGACTCAACTTTTTTGAATTCAAAAAAATCTGGGAAGTTTTTGTACAATCCGTCGTACTTTAAAAGAAGATCATTCTGGATAGAAGAGGGTGGGGTTGGTATGCTATCGATTAAAAAATTATTTAAGGTTACACAATTTAAATCAGTAGGAGATTGGCTCTGATCGCTATCATTTTCTCCACTAATGTATTTTAAAGTTTTCCAAAAGTTTTTAGGATTGGTTTTAAACTGATTGTGAAGATATGCTTTTTTTTCTTGTTTTACAGCTGTGTTTACATAATTGCGGAGATCCCTGTAGTATTTCCAAGAACTTTCACTTTTAGAAGCTTTGTATTTGATCAACGCTTTATCTCTCATCTTCATAATAAATCTTAAATTACTCGTAAGCCATGGAGCTGGTTTTTTTGTGATTCGAGAGGTTTTGTAGGGCGCATGCTTGTCAAATAAGTAAATAATCTGGTTGTTGAAATAATTAACCTTTTCATCGATATTTTCATACATGTTGAGGGATTCCCAAGAAATATTAGATGCATCGGCAGTGAAGCTTTGGTAATCAAATTGACTAAAATCTCGGTAAGTTTTTGTCAGATTAGGGGGTTTGACTTTTTTGAAATTTAACGTGCACTGGACTAGTCTATGATCAGATATTCCGTCTATACGTATTACGTCACATTTTTTTACAATACTCATGTTGTTAGTTATTATTACATCAATTAAAGTGTTCGTGTTTTCTGTTACCCTAGTGGATTGAGTAATATGCTGAAAAAGATTGTATTTTTCTAGTAGATTTTTAAATAGTTTAAGACCATTTGATTCAATTAAAAAGTCAACATTCATGTCTCCACCAAGCACTAGATAATCAAAGTCAGGTAGAAGAGCGCAAATAATTGTCTCTAACTCATCCAGAGCCCCCCGGAGATCACTACTAGGTGGTCTATAAACTGTCCCAAAGCAGACCCTTTTCCCACCTATCCTACAACTCACCCATATACTCTCTAAAAAAACATTTTCCATAGGCAATAAAATTTCTTTACATTTATATTCATTTTTTGTTAGAAAGACAACACCGCCCTCCCTTGCATCCCTATCCTTCCTAAAAACTTTGTAGCCCCCTATCCCGACAGCACTATTGTCGATTTTTTTATTCAGCCAAGTCTCGGACAGCCCCACAATTGCATAATCCTCCGCCTCAACAAACCCAGAAAACAAGTCAAAGCCCTTAGATGTAGATCTTATGTTAAAGTGCACAAAATCCACTAAGTTATTTCTCATTTCATACTTGCAGTGCTCGCTTTAGCAAATTAGGAACAAAAGTAATTTGACTAAATTAGATAAGTTGGTTGATCTTAAATATAATGAAAATAGTAAAAAAGAGAAAAGAGAAAAAAAAATGTATTCATATAAATTATTGATGAATCTTATTGAAGTATCGTACCCACATCTAAGTGTTCATTTAATTATCTATGCTTAACATAAAATTTAACTAAGGTAAATAGAATATACAAATCTCAAAAATAACAAAAAGCGTGCAGTTCCTAAACCTCCGTTTTTACGACGTTTGAACTAAAATAAAATAAAATTAAAATTAAAAGGAATTCGAGAAAAGTTAAAAAAAAGGAAAAAAGATAAGAACACTAAATAAATTGTGGCTCTACCGGGTCGATCAAGGCTCGATGTCATCGAGACTTGAAACGAGAATTTTGTTATTATCACGTAGCACAAATATGTTGTCGTTTGATGTCCAAACGTTTTTAACCCCATATTTTGCTTTGGCTTTGGAAAGCAGCTCAAAGCGCCATTTAGTAAGGTCCTCGAAAATAGCCACTGATGAATTTTTTAACAACTTCTTTGCCTTGAAGACCTCACTTCGTTTAATGTTACGAACAAAGTTTATAATGATTGGCTTTGGTTTATTCTCCATATTGGTACCCGTACGAAAAACATAATCAATATCATTTATGTCGCATTTAATTTGCAATTTATCACTTAGGAACTTGGGTAGATCAACAGCTAAGTTCTCTCCCTGCTTTCCAGGAAAACCATGGATACGAAGCGTGTTTTTCTTTGCCTGCTGCTGCATTATGTCAAGATTTGACTCCAGCTTTTCAACAGTTTTTGACTGGCGGTCATTTGCTCGCATCAGAGTCTTTACAGATTCATTTAGGTTGCTAAATTGTGTATTGCGCTCATCAAACTTTTTATCAAATCTGGTTTTTAGCTGCGTAACAATATTTGTACATACCTTGTTGATAAGCAATTCTATGTTTTCAAGAGATATTTTATCCATGTCTGAAGTACCAGCCCTATTACTTCGCAAACCTCCAACCATTCTGCCGCAGCTCCGTCGACCCGGTCAAGCTGTATTCTAACCCCTTTCTCAGCGTTAAGCCACAAACCACGATACCTAGGAATCTGTATTAGCTGAGATTCTGCACTTTTAACTATGTAGAGTTTATAACTAGATCACCAACTTGACAGATTTTCGTAATTTAATATTGAAGAGAACTTGGTAAAAATGTGAAATAAGCCGGAGCGATGCAAACGCGTGTTCTCACTCCGACGACATTTTACATGAATCACAGATAAGGTTGGTTTAGTTAATGGCGATCAAGGGGAGCTACTATCAAAATGGCGGCACTCATGGTGGTTGCCAAAATTTGGAGGTGCACTTCTATAGCTCTCTGATTTCTATGACATTTTAATATCAAATGTTACCAAAAAGGCAATTTAAAGTCTTTTAATGCGAAACCTGTAAAGAATCAATGGCAGTCAATTTAGTTGGCAATTTGCACACAATAGCACAACGAAAATAGGGAAGCTAAAAAGGCTCAATTCTCAATTTTCTTTGTAGATTTTCCTGGAAATTTCATTTCCTCGGCCGTCCCGCAAAAGTGATTTGGAAAAAGTAAATTCGTGCCCCGTCCAATGCCAATTTCCCGAGTTAGATTGCTGGAAAATTTATAGTCATACAAAACCTGTGTACCCCGCCGGTTTTAATGCCTACACCCTCTTTTAATACGATACCTATGTAAACCACAAAAAAAATAATCAGAAAAGAAAATTCAATTAAATTTTCTTCATATATACCAGGTGTCCCAAGGTGAGTAACCTATTAGAATATTTTGAAAACTATACAATCGAAACTTTTCAAACTTTCTATTCTAACATACGTCCATGTAAACTATCTTTATGAAATACTCTCATATTTGCAGTGTTGCCATTTGCAGGAAAACTTGGCAACAACTTTCTTATTTTAAATTGAACACCCTGTATATTTTTACATTTTTGGATTCTACAAAATATTTTAGGTATATTTTATGTATAACGTCTACTTATGCTCAACTGATTTTAAAATATTGACAGGAGAAAATTCACATTTTTTAACTTTGACAGCCCGTAACATCGAAACGGTCAGGGATAGAGCACAACGGTTTTTACATCCCATCTTAGTTTTTCACACGCTATCGTTTTATACTATTTTTAACCCAGGGTTAAACTAACCTTGGAATATTTCCAATCCAAAAACGATAGCTTGTGAAAAACCAAGATAGGAATGTTAAAACCGTTTTGCTCTATCCTTAAACGTGTCGATATTACGGGCTGTCAAAGTTAAAAAATGTCAATTTTTACCTGTCAATATTTTAAAAAACAGTTGAACGGTATAGGACATTATACATAATATGTCCCTAAAAAATTTTGTAAAATCCAAAAATGCAAAAATATACAAGGTGTTCAATTTAAAATAAGAAAGGTGTTGCCTTAGAATAGAAAGTTTGAAAAGATTCCATTATATAGTTTACAAAATATTCTAATAGGTTACTCACCTTGGGACACCCGGTATATATATATATATATATATATATATATATATACATGCACTCAGCAATGATTTCAAATTCAAAATTCAAATTGAAATATTACATTTAAGGGAGACAAATAATTTTTTTAACAATCATCTTTAATATTAAGAAAATACTGTAAACCTATGTTTGCTTTTTTTAACTTCCTTTAGAAAAAAAATAACTTAAGTTTGACGGTACCTACCTATTTTTTTTAGATGTTTGTTTTGCATAACCGTTGTACAGGGTGGGCTAAATTCGCTGGGATTTGGGGGTATTGGGTATTTCTAGGCAAAAAAATAGTATACATGTCCTGGGTTCGATTTTCGAGACAAGCTTAAATACGAAAACTGCATCTCGATATGTTAAGAGATTTTTGAGATACGAAGGTGTCTATAACTTTGTTATTTATGGGAATATTGTTTTCACGTAAAAAACTTTTTTGTAGACATTTTGACAAGGAACTCGACCGTCAAACTGAAATTTCCCTAACGCATCTAGTATCTGAAATATATCCTAAAGTTGGTATTTTTCTTATGGAATGACCTTTTCTTCTTTGATTTTTTAAATCAGCATAAAATTCCCTTTAAAATCATGTATCACACCTTATGTTTTATTTTTTGATTTTTTTTAGATATTTGTATTTTTTCGATATTTATTTATTTTTTTAATTATTATCTTTAAATTTTCTTAACATAATTTTACTATAAAGTGAAATTAAAAAGATAAAATTAATATAAATATTGGATAAAAGTAATAAAAATACAAAAAAATTCATAAAAATACAAAAAATAAAACACAAATGAAACTTTATGCCGATTTTAAAAATCAAATAAATAAAGGGTCATTCTATAAGAAAAATACCAACTTTGAGTTATATCTCAAAAACTAGATGTTAATAATAATAATAAGTTCTTTGTTAAAATGTCTTCAAAAAAGCTATTTACATGAAATCAATATTCCTATAAATAACGAAGCTATAGACCTCATCCCAAAATGAAGACTTTTCAAGCACCCGTAGTTCGGAAATGGTAAGACATATCAAGATGCAGTTTTCGTATTTAATCTTGTCTCAAAAATCGAGCCCAGGACATGCATACTACTCCTACCTCCTACCTCTTGTTTCCAGCATAACTTCCAAACGACTCATCCAATTATCATATTTTTTATTCGACTAGTAGAGCTCCAATTCTTTAGTGGCGGTCGACGCTGGCAATATCATATTTTTTGTGGTTGCTAAAATTGTTGTTTTATTAATGAAGTCACTGCACCAGCAGATATTTGCTGACTCAAGCGATCCTATTAAAAGTCAAAAACTAGCATTACGCACTAAGGTATAGTTAGTTGCATACTCTGCTTCATTTTTTGGTTTTAATACTATATTAAGTATGCTCCTAATATCATGATTCCTATAATTTCACTCCGAAAATTCTCTAATTCAAAATAAGCAGCAAAAAATCCTCGCAAAAGATTATCTCTAAAAATTTGTTGTCAAAAGCTATCAAACTCATTTGTATGGCTGCTTTAGAAGAACTTCAGATATTTTTATTGCTTCTTTTTTTGAAATGCCAACGTTTCGCAAAATTGATTTGCTTCTTCAGGGCTCTAAAATTGAATGTACAATAAAAATAGTGTGGATTTAAAAGAATTTTTGTTAAAAAAAAATGTTATTATGCAACCAGCAAAAGTTAAAAAAGTAAAACGTTAAATTTTTATTTTTTTAGTATAAGTTTGAGAAGAAAAAAATAAACATACAACAATAACAACAATCAAATGTAAAGAGAGAAAAAAAAACAAACACAAAAAGTAAAAAACAGACTTACATTCAAGGCGGCCAATTTTACTTTCTGTGCTTGTTTTTTTTCTCACATTTTTTACATTTGATTGTTGTTATTGTTTTATGATTATTTTATGTCTTCTTAAACTTTAGTTTTACTTTTTTAAACTTTTGCTGGTTGTATTATAACATTTTTTTGAACAAAAATTCTTTTCTCTTTTTCTTCTTAATTCTAATTTTATTGTACATTCAATTTTAGAGCCCTGAAGAAGCAAATAAATTTTGCGAATCGTTGGTATTTCAAAAAAAGGACGTTTCATTAATAAGATCTCTCAAACCATGAACGTACACCTTCAAAAAAATTTAAAATAGTATCGTTAAACCATTCTACAAGTATTTTTATTGCTGATAAAAGAAAAGATAAAGGTACTTTTTTATACTTTAATAACATACTTTTATTTGAAGATAACAAATATTTTATTAAGAGATATGAACAGTAGACGAAAATCCGAAAAAAGTAACTAGAGTTTGCTTTACACCCCAAGTGTAAACATAGTCAAAAAAAACGTCGGGTCGCTATAAAGAGAGCCCTTATTATTTTCAATATACAATAAGATTATAATATAGTTTTGTTTTAAATTTTCTACAAACAATTATAAATAACATTTTTATATGATTTTAGGTTATTCGGTACGACTGGTTACTGTGCAGCTTGTAACAAAGTTATACCCGCCTTCGAAATGGTAATGAGGGCGAAAAACAACGTTTACCACTTGGAATGCTTCGCATGCCAACAATGCAATCATAGGTAAAGTTAGTAATAAACATATGAGATACTATGACGGCCCTGCCCTTGCATTTTTCGAAAACAAGCCGCAGCGATAATAACTCTTTCAGTCAAGTCTGGAAAAAATGCAGAGCCAAAAACTGTTCTGCGCGCGAGCACACTGCGTCACGCGTGCGCAGAAGATTTTTCCCACGGTCCCTAGAATAGATATGATCTATTTTGTCCTCCATTTAAGAATCATATAAAGGCTTGACAAATTAAATTAAATTTTCGGATTTTTCTTTTTTTTTTATTTAAATGCAAGACCTATTTTTTCCTTGTATCTTTTATTATAACTTTTTGTGGATAAGTAAATATAATTTATTTTTGAGCTTTCACCAAATAGAAATTAAGATCATTAGTTGGTAATCGATTCCGTCAAGAAACTCATCGGGTGAGTTGGAGTTAGTTCGTCGTCGTAGTTCAGAAGTTAGGTTAGGTAGTTGTTGTTATTCCTGTTTTGGAAGCTAATTTATTTTGTACTTGATTTTTGTCAGGCATTTTTGGGAGAGTGATTATTTTGTTATTTAGAAGACTTGTTCTGCATACTATATGCAATTAACCTGATTGCAAATTTAAAACTATAAGGTGCCTTATTTATTTGACATATTACCTATTACAAAAATAATGTAAGTAATATCACAGGGTATTTAATTACAGCCAGAATAAAAGAAATGATGAAAAAATACAATTTTTTATTACAAAAATTTATGGAAAAATAATGTAACCCCAAATGTCACCCATCCAAAAAATCAATAAAAAAAGCAGGCTGATATCTTTGTGTCTTCATCAGGTGAGCGGAGCAAAAAAAATACTAGACCTTGTTTATTCTAAAGACTGCTGGGCTTTATCCACTTATGCCACTACAGTATCTCGTAGTTATATGGTAATAACGCAAACATTAAGACTGTTTTTTTTTTCTCATAGGCAAAAATGTTCAATAAATGAAGGTTTAAGTGCTAGTTAGTGAACCTGGTTTAAGGGTAAACTTGGTTTGGTCAAAATTTAAATCGAGTTCCTTAACTTCCTTGGATAATAAATTGGCAAATGCAGTATTTTTCTCAGGATTCTTATTTTTTACAAACAACAGGCTACTTTTAAGCGACTTTTTATGTTTTGAAATTATCTGAAATCTTGGAAAAGCAAAAGGAGTCTCCTTAGCCTACCAATCACTACAAAGTCTTTGTGAGCTCTTAAAATATCTATTTCGTCTAAATTGCAAAAATTTACTTATGGTAAATGATGACCCTTAAAATATTTTAGCGATGTTTTTTAGCAACACTGTATGGGAAATCAATTTAACTATGTCGATCTGATTTTTTTGCAAAATTTTACGTCATTGAATTTGTTTTCCTTAGCAACGCGGAGACTTTATTTATTTTTGTACACAGTGGGACACTAGAGATTTTTTAGCACCGGGTAAAAAATTTGGGGTTAGGTTACTTATTTTGACTTCTCGCGTTCTGCGCCGCTAGAAATCAAGTAAAATACCAAAATAAAAGAAAACCATTTATTGCAGAATTACCTGCTAAAAAAACGCTACTTAACTACGTATTAAAGTAACTGGGTGTAATGTTTAAGGTTGCATTTACAGGTGCATTTATAATTGAATTGGAAACACTTCCGCTAGCTGATGCCGACAACAGGTTAACTTAAAAGCAGGCAGATTTAAAAATAGGCTACTGACGCTAGACAAAATAATCGTATTCTATTTTAAACAGGAGCATCAACGACTAGCAAGAGTCTTTCCAACTTCAAAATGGAGCTTTATTGAACTGTTTTGTTAGTACACAAGTATTCGTGTGTTTTTGAAACTGATGTCCCAAAATCTATCCTTTGCACTCCAAGATTTCACTAGTACACTTGCACATAACTATGATAATCCCAGCGAGCCAGTAAACTTCTCTTGGCTATTTGATAGACTCGGGATAAGGCTCGCGCAGCGCTAGGCATTTTTCGGCGGGCGACCGCACACGCGGAGTGGTTTCATACTTGTTTTAGAACAATGTTTTTTAAAATACATTTTTGAAAGATATACATAACCTCGATTGGTTTTCTGTCAGAAAACGTAAGTAAAAATACTCTTCTGTCCCACTGCGGCCCGATTTAAAGTTTGTTGACAAAGCACCTGCAGTTACCATGGAATCGTATAAATTCTGCGATCTATCGGCCAACACTTGAACTGCGTGTGTCTCCCAAATGCAATGAAGTGCGATTGATTGATCGGTTTTCTTTTCCGGAGTGCACAAGCTTTTAGAAAAAAGAAAGTTTTAATTTTCGCTAAAGCCAGGAAATATAAAAAGGAAAAATGTAATCCAGAGAAAATTTTCAGTATTTCTCTATTTTTTTTGTAAATCGAGTTTGTTCTAAACCGCAATTATTTTGAAGCTTTTGGGATAAATTACAGCACCAGACCTTTTATTTTGAAGAAAAAATAATTGAGAATTTTGAAAAATCCTTCAGATATTTTTGTTAAGCATTTAAAAATGATCATCCCTGCAAAATTTCAGCTAATTCTGATGTTTAGTTTTCCCTGTGCACTCTGGCAAAAAATTAAAAAATTAAAGAACAAGGCGTTGCCAGTTGTACTTTTTTTAATTAAGGGGAGAAACTATAGCCTTGTGCTTACTTATAGTAGGACACGTTTTTTGGTAAATTCAAAGACTGTAAAGAACTTTTAATGAAAGAAATTAATACCACCTTGTGTCTCACACACTTTATGCTTTAAAGAAAATTAAAATTTTTGCTGTTTTTTGTATAAAAATTGCAAAATAAAAATCATAAGCACGACACCACTCAAGATGACAGACAGATGACATAACAGAAATTTTTTGTAAACAATTGCCTAAATTATCTCTCCATCTACCTCTAAAATTCTGCCCTCTCTCTCTAAATATTTTTTATTTTAACAGAGATAAAACGTTTTTTGGCAGCACTTTTTTTAAATGCTGAAAAAACAGTCGAAACTTGAAAAATTTTAGTGTTCTAGAAAACGAAAGTTTGGAAAGAAAGCTTTAAAAGGTGAGCAATATCATGGCATAAAAATGTGAAAAACATAGTAAAAAATTGCTTCATCAAAAACGTTACCCCTTAAATTATGCTAAAATATTTTAAGCCTTCGACATGGAGGCTAGCCAACACCTTCCATTTTAGTACCCTTTTACACGTATTCCGTCGCTATTTTTGACACTGTTGACAGTTATTACATTAGTAAATTGTCAAAATGGCCGCCACATACGTTCAAAGCTCACTAAAACGCGAGTTAATGGAAGGCCTATTAAATATCGGAGGCATCGCTTGACCATTACAAATAAAAAAATCGAAAAAAATTCACTTCCAGTAGTTTCATAAACTGTCACCAGGTCACAGGTTCTTTGAGTGCTTTGAATGTAATGTAAACCAAATTTTGTAAAAAATCAAAAAAGTTCTCCGAGCCGTGTCTTACTTTTTTTTAAATATATACTCCATTCTAAGTTCAGCCAATTCTGATGTTTATTTGACTTTAAAAAGAAAAACTTCGACATTTCCTGAGCTGAGGTCACTGACAGAAAAAAAAGAATGTCTACTCTTATACTGCATTTTATTCGAAATATCATGATAATTAATATATTTACCGTATTTTTAACTTTATAGCGTATTTCATTTTTAAATTAAGTGCGCCGCTGGTGGTGCACTGACATCTGCTGTTTAGGGCTATCAAAAAGTTGCCTCATTGCAATTTTGTCGTAATCTTAGTAAACATCTATTTATCATTTTACCATTGCCTTAAACTACCGACATGATAACAACATTTTAAATAGTTAAAAACTACACTGGGTGCGGCACGAGCCCAAAAAACTGAGGCAGTTTTGCAGTAGTGCACTATCTTCTCGATGGAATACGCTGTTGGTGTTTCACTGCACAATCCATCTGTCCTTGACAACCCAAAACATAAGACGTCTTTTCGCGACCGATGATTTCGAAACCGCTTTGAAAACATGCGTAAAATGTTATTTTGGCGACGAAACGGTGACGTCACGGTTCAAAACATTTCAAAGGATTTCGAAAGCACCTCGGCCGCCGTTTCGAACACGGTTCAATATGGCGGTACTTGTCGATTTTTAGCAATAATGAAAATAGGCCACGGTTATCTAGCGGCGACAAAAAAAAGGTTCACTTGTGGATCTGGGACATCCATTTCGAAAAATCACAAAAAAAACTTCCAAATCCAAAAAACGAGAAGCCGCACAAATACCGATGATTAATGTCATTTTGGCAATCAGTGGCGATGGTTGAAAACTTTCGAAAACATCGGTCGTTTGGTTATAAAAATGGCGGTAATAGTGGGCTAAAAGGCACTTAAGATATAGGAGTTAACTGGCTTTTTAGTTGAAAACGGTGTTAGCTTGACTAGTCACTTTATAAATAAAGTTTATAGTTAATAGTTAACAACTAAATAAATACGTTATTTTCAACAATACTAGGCCCTGTGAGTTGAGAGCTCGTGTCAATCGTTATTTAATTGTTGTTTGAAGGTGGTAGGGGTCATTTCAAATCAAATCAACCAGAGGTTTGGCAGACCATCTCCCCGATTTCGATAATTTTGGGTACATTTATTCTACCTATAAAGGGAATGAAAAATCCCAAATTAAATTTTTTTTTGACCATTAGTTTTTTTTTGAAAATCAAAACAAGCTACCATTTTGCTTACATGTACCTAAAGAAATGAAAATATCTCAAAAACTACTTAGACCAGGACAGTAGTTTATAGCTCGTTTTAAAGGTATTTTAAATATCTTTTTAAAAAAAAAAATTGAAATTAAGCAAATATATTTTTTTTTAATTTTTGACAAACAGCTATATTTATTTTTTTTTAAATTAATTTTGTTTCTGGATATTTCGCCAAATTATTTACAAAATTTCAAGACGGAAACTTGATGAGTTCATCAGAAAAAATTATTTTAAAAATTTTAAAAACAATTTTTCCAAAAAAATTGGGTTAAATGTGATACTTTATTAAAATGGAATTTAAAATACCTATAAAACAAGGTATTACTCGCTTTTGTGATATCTTAGAACTATACATATTATAATAAAAGCAAGTGATAGCTTGTTTTAAAAGTATTTTAAAGGCCATTTTATTGAAGTATCGCATGGCTTCAGTTAAAAAAAAATCAACATTTTTTAAATAATTTTGTTTGATGAACCCATCAATTGTCCAACTTGAAATTTTGTAAAAAGTTTGGCGAAATAACCAGAAACAAAAATTTTTTTTATAAAAAAAAGAATAAAATATGCTGTTTTTCGAAAATTATTTTTTTTTAAACAAAAAGTATATCATGTGATAAATCGTTCGAAAGGTATCTAAAATACCTTTAAAATAAGCTACAAGCCACCGTCCAAGTTTAAGTAGTTATCGAGATATTGCAATTTCTTTAAGTACATGTTTGAGCTAAATTGGTTGTTTTTGTGATGTTCAAGAATTAATTAAAAAAAAACTAATGGTCAAAAAATTTTAAATTTAGAAATTTTATCCCCTTTACGGTTAGAATAAATGTACCAAAAATTATCAAAATCGGGGAGATGGTCTGCCAAACCTATTTTTTTTTTTTTTTGGTTGATATCATACCCATAAAGGGAATGAAAAATCCCAAATTATATTTTTTTTTGACCATTAGTTTTTTTTTTGAAAATCAAAACAAGCTACCATTTTGCTTACATGTACCTAAAGAAATGAAAATATCTCAAAAACTACTTAGACCAGGACAGTAGTTTATGGCTCGTTTTAAAGGTATTTTAAATATATTTTAAAAAAAAAATTGAAATTAAGCAAATATATTTTTTTTTTAATTTTTGACAAACAGCTATATTTATTTTTTTTTTTTAATTAATTTTGTTTCTGGATATTTCGCCAAATTATTTACAAAATTTCAAGACGGAAACTTGATGAGTTCATCAGAAAAAATTATTTTAAAAATTTTAAAAACAATTTTTCCAAAAAAATTGGGTTAAATGTGATACTTTATTAAAATGGAATTTAAAATACCTATAAAACAAGGTATTACTCGCTTTTGAGATATCTTAGAACTATACATATTATAATAAAAGCAAGTGATAGCTTGTTTTGAAAGTATTTTAAAGGCCATTTTATTGAATTATCGCATGGCCTCGTTTAAAAAAAATCAACATTTTTTAAATAATTTTGTTTGATGAACTCATCAATTGTCCAACTTGAAATTTTGTAAAAAGTTTGGCGAAATAACCAAAAACAAAAAATTTTTTTATAAAAAAAGAATACAAAATGCTGTTTTTCAAAAATTATTTTTTTTTAAACAAAAAGTATATCATGTGATAGATCGTTCGAAAGGTATCTAAAATACCTTTAAAATAAGCTACAAGCCACCGTCCAAGTTTAAGTAGTTATCGAGATATTGCAATTTCTTTAAGTACAGGTTTGAGCTAAATTGGTGGTTTTTGTGATGTTCAAGAATTAATTAAAAAAAAACTAATGGTCAAAAAATTTTAAATTTAGGAATTTTATCCCCTTTACGGCTAGAATAAATGTACCAAAAATTATCAAAATCGGGGAAATGGTCTGCCAAACCTATTTTTTTTTTGGTTGATATCATACCCATAAAGGGAATGAAAAATCCCAAATGAAATTTTTTTTTGACCATTAGTTTTTTTTTTGAAAATCAAAACAAGCTACCATTTTGCTTACATGTACCTAAAGAAATGAAAATATCTCAAAAACTGCTTAGACCAGGACAGTAGTTTATGGCTCGTTTTAAAGGTATTTTAAATATCTTTTTAAAAAAAAAATGAAATTAAGCAAATATATTTTTTTTTTAATTTTTGACAAACAGCTATATTTATTTTTTTTTAAATTAATTTTGTTTCTGGATATTTCGCCAAATTATTTACAAAATTTCAAGACGGAAACTTGATGAGTTCATCAGAAAAAATTATTTTAAAAATTTTAAAAACAATTTTTCCAAAAAAATTGGGTTAAATGTGATACTTTATTAAAATGGAATTTAAAATACCTATAAAACAAGGTATTACTCGCTTTTGAGATATCTTAGAACTATACATATTATAATAAAAGCAAGTGATAGCTTGTTTTAAAAGTATTTTAAAGGCCATTTTATTGAAGTATCGCATGGCTTCAGTTAAAAAAAAATCAACATTTTTTAAATAATTTTGTTTGATGAACCCATCAATTGTCCAACTTGAAATTTTATAAAAAGTTTGGCGAAATAACCAGAAACAAAAATTTTTTTTATAAAAAAAAGAATAAAATATGCTGTTTTTCGAAAATTATTTTTTTTTAAACAAAAAGTATATCATGTGATAAATCGTTCGAAAGGTATCTAAAATACCTTTAAAATAAGCTACAAGCCACCGTCCAAGTTTAAGTAGTTATCGAGATATTGCAATTTCTTTAAGTACATGTTTGAGCTAAATTGGTTGTTTTTGTGATGTTCAAGAATTAATTAAAAAAAAACTAATGGTCAAAAAATTTTAAATTTAGAAATTTTATCCCCTTTACGGTTAGAATAAATGTACCAAAAATTATCAAAATCGGGGAGATGGTCTGCCAAACCTATTTTTTTTTTATTGATATCATACGAAATGATCCGTAGGCCCGTGCCATTCTTATTTTTCTTCTGGGTAAAAAGCATACTTTGGGCGTATTATTGGCGGTTAACCAAAATTATTCAGACAAAGTCGTTTTTCTGCAGGTTTTGCGTAGGGGACCGCTTCTACCTCTGCGAGAACAAAATCCTGTGCGAGTACGACTACGAGGAACGGTTAGTGTTCGCTAATATGGCCTACAATCCGAGCAGTTTGGCGCACATCCGAAGGCAAGTCAGTAATTTACAGGTATGACCCCCTTAAAAAATCCACTCCGATCCCATTCAAAAAAATTTTATATGAAAATTCTGTCTCTTTCCCCTAAAAAAATTTCGTGCTATATGCGTAATACCACTTCAATTTGATATGGACCAAAGAACCATGCACAATTTAAATGCATACTGGGTGGGATTTCAACGCCGTTTAGGTATGTTATTGGGAAAGTCCCTGAGAGCTTTTCGTTTCATAGACTCAGGTGCCGATATCTACAGGGTGAGCCAAAAATAGCTGCCAAAATTTGGGATGAGCTTATTATTATCATCAATTCCTACTAAAATGCCAACGCTGAATTTAAAAATGACATTTGACACCTGTCAAACCGAAATGACGGAAAAATAATTAATGAAATTGAAATTTTTGGAAAAGTGATTACCTTTTTTTTACTTTGCTGCTTTTAAATCGGACACCGTAAAAAAATGTGACAGTTGTCTTAACTGTCATTTACTGTTATGGAGAAAACCACTGGTGCGATGACACATATTTAGAGAGGGGACTCGAACTACACTAAATTGAGTTCGATGAACTTAAAAATGTTATTAGTTTTGACACCTGTCAAACCTTGTCAAAAGGGCGGAAAAATAATTAATGAACTTGAAGTTTTTTGAAAAGAAAATACTTTTTTTGTACTCTGTTGATGATATGGAATCGAAAACCGTGAAACCGTTGTCTTAATTGTCATTTACTGTTATGGGGAAAACCACTGGTGCGATGACACATATTTACGAGTGGAGACTCGAACTACACTAAATTGAGGTCGATGAAATTAAAAATGTTATTAGTTTGGACACTTGTCAAACCCTGTCAAAAAAACGAAGAAATAATTTAAAAACATGGAGGTTTGGGAAAAGCAAATACCTTTTTTTACTCTGCTAACGATATCAAATCGAAAACCGTGAAAAAAAGTGACAGTTGTCATTTACTCGATCCGATAAATTGCAGTTGAAAAAAAGTGTCACTTTTTTAACTTTAAAAGTGTAAAAAAAAGTATTAGATTTTCCTAAAATTCGTTCATATCCTGCCATTTCGACAGGGTTTGACATGCGTCAAAATTAATGACATTTTTGAGTTCATCGACCTCAATTTAGTATAGTTCGAGTCCCCACTCGTAAATATGTTTCATCGCACCAGTGGTTTTCCTTATGACAATTAACAGAACTGTCACTTTTTTTAAATGTCTTCAAAAGAGTAAAAAAAAGTATTTGCTTTTCCAAAAACTTCAAGTTCATTATTATGTTCCACCATTGTGATAGAGTTTGACAGGTGTCAAAAATAATAACATTTTTAAGTTCATCGACCTCAATTTAGTGTAGTTTGAGTCCCTACTCATCGCACCAGTGGTTTTCCCCATAACAGTAAATGACAGTTAAAGACAACTGACACTTTTTTTTAGAGTTTCCGATTTACTGTCTTCAGCGGAGTGAAAAAAAAGTATTTGCTTTTCCAAAAACTGCGATTATATTTTATTAATTATTTTTTGGCCATTTCGACAGGGTTTGACAGGTGTCAAATGAAAAGTCATTTTTAAATTGAGCGTTGTCATTTTAGTGGGAATTGATGCTTTTTTGCCGATATCGGTCATCATAAGCATGATAATAATAAGCTTATCCCTAACTTTGGCAGCTATTATTGGCTCACCCTTTAGATATCGGCACCTGTGTCTATGAGACAAAATGCTCTCAGGGACTGTCCCAATAACATACCTAAACGGCGTTCAAATCCCACTGAGATCCAGTTTTCATTTAAATTGTGCGTGGTTCTTTCAAACCAACCCATCCAGGTAACATTTATTTTTTTTTAATGGTCATCAATACCTACTGGCAACTACTTAATAAAACAAAAAGTTGTATACGGTTGTAAATTTAAACTCCTGTTATAAACTCCTTATACGCCTTAACTGTCAGATTTTATAAAGGGATACATTACTACTTTCACATGAGTTTTAGTTTTAAAAAATGTCTTTTCAAACATTCTCTAACCCTTTATAAAAACTCAAGCCAACTACAAGTAGTTTTTAAATGGTTATTAGAGGGTTTTAGGGCGTCCAATTTAACCCCGCTCCTTATTGATTGAAGCATATAAAATGGTATTTGCCTTCCTTCTTTAAAAAGTTACAGTGCATGCATGCGTTTCTTTATAATTTCATATTTACAGAAATGATGAAACTCCATAAATATTTATAGGTAATAATACAATATTTATTGATGTTTATATCGATTCTTCACAAGAAATCCTAAATGCCACGTCGTCTTTATCGTGTAGAATTCATTTCTGCCTTCTAAAAACATGCGCGCTTAAAAAAAACCGTAATTTAAAGAATTTTTAACTAAATTTATGGAGAAAATTACATAACTTATCTTACTGTTTGCGCTTTAAAGTCAAAAATACGAAATTTTTGAATTATTAAACAGTTTATAAAAATAGCTGTCACTCAGATATTTTACGTCAAGTTTTATAAGGGTTATCAAAACCCTTATGGAATCCCAAGAAGTTGTAAATGCCACTATTGAATTTAAACCAAAAGTTTTATAGGAAGAGTTTTTAAAATAATTTCTATAAAACTTGAACCACTTTAAGCTTAAAGTTTTATTAGAATAGTTTTGAAAAGGTTTTGATTACCATCTTATAAAACTTATCAATTTTAAACTAAAAGTTTTATAGAAATATCAAAAAAAGTTTTGATTGCTAAATTATAAAACTCAAAAACCAAAAGTTTTATAGGGAGGCTCTTCAAAATGTTTTGTTTGCTATATTATAAAAAAATGGCAATCTAAGACAAAAGTTTTATAAATATAGTAATAAAAATATTTTGATTGCTAATTTAAGAAGAAGAATACTCGTCTGGTTTTTCCATTACCTTTGTAAAAATTTACATGTTAAGGTTTTCTTATAAATACTGTTATAAATATTTACGTCCCCTATAAACCCCTTGTATAAATATTTCAAAACTAATAAAACTATGTAGCAACCTAAAATGTTACTTGGGCAGCCTACTCCATTTCAAGGATGAAATTATGAAGTCTCTAAACCAGTTCTACTTTTTATTACAGCGTGAAGAATTTGGCAGAGCCACAGCGGCTGCGCACTAGCCATCACCCCACCCCTATGGGCGTGGCTAACATCTGCAGCGCTCCCCCCATTCCGAGACTGGACCAATCATCTGTTCATCATAATAATAATTTCCCGCCAATAATTATGGGTCTAGCAGGCGGGAGTGTAAGTTCATCAGGTCTGGAGGGAGGGGCGAGACGACTATTTGGGAGCGTGACCTCGGGAAATTTAGACGCGCCCGTTGGTAGAGGGGTCGGGCCAATGGATGACGGTAGCAGTGGATACGGTAGTCCTGATTCTGAAACCTTGGAAGGGGTCCTTCCAAGTCAACAATGACGAAGTGGGATAAAGACATGCAAAAAGAGAAAGGAAAATAGATGACCGAAAATTTTCCCCCTGTTTAAAAAAAATTACTGACGTACATGCTGAAAAGGTTTCCAGTACTGAAAATAGCAAACAATTAGCTCTACCTACTACTATTATTAGTAAAAATCCTTATGAGTCTAAAGATGCAAAAAATATTGTAAATATCTATAAAAATAATTTTATATTCTTCTTTCACATCTGCAATTTGGCTCTAATTATTGCCGATAAATTCATAAAAATATAAATAGCTGCTAGTTTTTTTTAAACCTTAAGTGAAAAGAACTTAATAATTTTTTATCCCTTTTAGTTTGTTGGAATTTAAAATTATTCACTATGATTTTTTCAAATAAGTTTAAACCACCTTGTATATTGTAAAGGAAAGATCTCAATGGCTAGTCCAAAAAATATTATTTAAATCTAATGGTATCAGATTTTTTCCTACAGATTCTTAAATATAATCCCAAGTTTACAACATTTTTGTTTGCCACTACCGTAGCAAAAGCCATAGCATCTACGTACCTACGGGTGTCCTAGAGTGTGCATTACGTGATTTCGTTTAATAATTGTTAGTGTTACTTAAAAACCACTAAAACTTTCTATATAATTTTGGGGTTAGGTCCTTTTCTTCTTATTTTTTCCAATGGAACATTTTTAAATGACGTCACGTCGTGCCACCACTATATTGGTTAAAGGAGAAATAACAAAGCTATTTCGTCCGAAAAAGTGTGTTTTGCACCAAAGACAGGAGTGACACCTGATCCCCAAGTATGGAGTCAGGGCCGGCGCTAGGGCCGGGAAAGTTAGGCCCCTGCTCGGGGCGGCAAGCATAGGGGGCATCAATTTGCCTGTATTTTTTTTAAACGTGTAGAAAATTACATATTTGGTGAAGTTTCCTCAAAGTTTTCGCCTGCGGTTTTCGCTTGAATCGGATAAAATTTTGCACGCTGTTCACAAAAATTGCTTAAAATTTTACTTAAATCACGCTGTACCTATCAATGGACCGCAGGCAATTTTTTGACCTTTTAAGCTGTCAAGGAGAGTTGGGTTGGGATAGAATTCAGCCTCAATTCTAGATTTGCTGACAAGATCACGTCATAAATGCGCGCTAGGCGAAAATTTTGAAAAAACTAATCAAAATGTATTTTTTTTTACTTTTTTAATGCTGCTTAAAATTACACTAAAATTGTCAAAATTATTGATAATATAACGCCGCAGGAAATTTTTTGAAAATTTAAAAAAAAAATTATTTCAAAAGTTCTTTAACAACGATGTTTTTCGTGAAATAATTAAAAAAAAAAATCGGTTGGGCCAGGCACTTTGATCTATAGACAATAAATGCATACGTTCGAAGTTACAACAAATATATCCAAAAACGTAATTTTGGGCACTAAAGGATTGCTTTATAATAGTAAAGGCGCATGTGTAAGTCCGTGGGATTTTTTATGAAGGAGTTTTGTGATAGCTCTTTAGTCACACAATCAAGGGTTACCAAGTGTTTTGTTCGCGTTCGTATAGAAGGGGTTGATATGACGATATCTTTCAAGATGGCGGCCAAAAATCATAAAAATACAACTTTCGCAACCGTGGCATGATTATATTCGATTCTATATAATTCGAGCACTAGGATTCCAAAAGAATCACTTTCAAGGTAATCCGATCTTAAATGACCTTAAAAATGACAAAACAACAAGATTTTTGCCATTCCATCTTCAAAAAATCTTAATAATTCGAAGTTTTGTCAGACCAACTTCAAATGTACCTCAAACTATTAGGCGTGTATGCCAAATTCGACCCTTAGAGTTTGATGCAGTTTGAAGTTTCATGACCTTGAACAATACCCCAGTAAAATTAAGATATTGCAAAAATAACATACTAAAGGGCGCTATTCATGAACTATTAAAGCGAAGAGGACTGTAGACGAATCCGTCTCAGGTCACTTGGATAAGTACCAGTGCGGAACGATGCCTATGTGTGAGTAATTCAGAGTTGAAATCAAAGTGTATGATGGTATTTAATGATGTATGGGGAGGGTGATCAGTGGAACCACTGACGAGCTCACGCTTGTTACCCAGAGCGAAACATCGTTTAATAATTTCTCTTTTCACTTTGGTCCTTTGTGTGTTCCTTGTGGGATGCTCATCCAGGTTTGAATTTTCTTCTTTTGATCTTTTGTTTTTAAGAAAATTATTACACCTGTTTTGAATGGTTTTGAAAAAATACTTGAATTTTCTTTCCGCAACAAAAATTTGAATTTATTTATTTGAAAGGTTTCAAAGGGGCGCCATTTCCCCTTTTAAAGTGCTAGCGCCGTCCCTGATGGGGTTCAGCCCTCCCCCAATTAGCTTGTAAACCTTTTTTAATCAATTTTTTATTTAATATTATTTCTCACATTAGTCAATTTTTTTTTGAAATTTACTCACGAAAAATTAACAAGGCGATATACCGGGTGTCCCAAGGTGAGTAACCTATTAGAATATTTTGGAAACTATACAATGGAAACTTTTTCAAATTTCTATTCTAACATAAGTCCATGTAAACTAAATTTATGAAATACTTTCATATTTGCAGTGTTGCCATTTGCAGGAAAACTTGGCAACAACTTTCTTATTTTAAATTGAACACCCTGTATAGTTTTGCATTTTTGGTTTCTACAAAATATTTTAGGTACATTTTATGTATAACGTCCTATACCTATGTTCAACTAGCTATCGTTTTATACCAGTTTTATCGCAGGGTTAAAATATCCCAAGGTTAGATATAAAACGATAGCTTCTGAAAAACCAAGATGGTTTTGCTCTATCCTTGACCGTTTTGATGTTACGGGCTCTCAAAGTTAAAAAATGTCAATTTTCACCTGTCAATATTTTAAAAACAGTTGAACATACGTAGAGGACATTATGTATAAAATGTGCGTAAAATATTTTGTACAATCCAAAAATGCAAAAATATACAAGGTCATTTTAAAATAAGAAGTTATTGCCAAGTTTTCCTGCAAATGGCAACACTGCAAATATGAGAGTATTTCATAAAGATAGTTTACATGGACTTATTTATGTTAGAATAGAAAGTTTAAAAGTTTCCATTGTATAGTTTCCAAAATATTCTAATAGGTTACTCACCTTGGGACACCCGGTATAATTTTAAAAATACAATGTATTTGTCCCCAATCAAAATGGCGATCTGTCAAAACGGAAACATGATGAATCCAGGGTAAATTTATTTAAATTCCAAATTGTTTATTTACGACTTAGTTTTAATAACATGTCTTTATTACAATCTGCCCTTTTGTACAACTTCAGCATACTCGCACTACTTATAATATTGGTATTTTATTATGTTTATTTAACGTACATTTAAGCTGTTTTTTGTAATTATAGGTACTTGACACTTAATTTTTTAGATTTTTTAATTGTAAAAAGACAAATTTGTAAAAAAAATACCTAATAATATTACTATAGTACATCATTACTTATATATTCTATTCTTCATATGAAGTCTTCGAAAATACCTATTTAGCGTTTTTATACCTACATATCTTTCATTATATTTAAATTATTATTCTGTTTTTATGTTATTTACCGCTTGTTGTACCATTTTCAAACAAACGCTCGGTTACGTAAACTCTGGTTATTTTTTGACCTGAGTTTAATTTTGCGGATGTGGCACCAACAAAAATTAACTGACGGTTAACTAACACACGTTTAGATTCACAGCTTAGCCACTTTACGTTTTAAAATATCACCCTAGTTTTTACAGTTTTTTTATTATTTCGATTGTGTCATTTTGATTGATATAAAATATAAAAATAAAAATTAGTGAAGCTAGTGAAGAAAAACGATTAATATACATTTACTTTCTGCTACAAAAATTATGAATTAAATGAAATTATGAAGCCA